>JAOCZM010000001.1:8110714-9462500 GCA_026122235.1 Vinca minor
TCGAATGGTATTGTAAACTTTTGTGTGTAGTCAAATTTGAGCATTACTAATTGTAAAACAAATTAGTACATAGCCAATGAAAGTACCTATGGCCTCCGAGTCGGGTAGGGTGTAGAATACCTTATCGTTTAGCAAGTGCTGAACATAACATCAGTCGTTAAATGAAGAGAGCTTACATCTATGGGCCAAAAAATAGCTTCATTTAATAGTGAAAATTAGAGCTGCCGCACTGGATTAGAGGCGCGAAAAATCCAATGCGCGACGGTTCCCAACGCGCACTGTTCATCTTCTTCCTCTTTCCTCATAATGCAGCCGCCCAAATTTTTATTATTATAAATTTTAGAAACGGCTACCACGATTTTAACCATTTTCCATAACTGTTAGCCCACAATTTCAACCATTAATCCATAATCGACCTCCATTACACTATATTATAACCTTCATCCATCAGAATCACCATTCTGTAACCCTACAAAATTTAAAAAGAAAAAACCCATATATAATAGATATTCGGTTCTGAATCCATACCAAATGGACACCAAAAAACAAATAGTTCTAGTTTCAATTGGTTATAAACATGTAGTTGACATCAACAAGAAAATTGTGGAAAATAAATCTTTCAAAAGTGACAGCTAAGAATCAAATAGTGCAGATCTATTTCGGTTATAAAATTGGTTGACATGAATAAAAATATTATAGAAAATAAAGCCCCATTAAAGAAAACCACAGATTTAAAGACCATTTTTATTTATTATGCATTTTGTGTTGGTAAGTTTTTTTAAAATTATAATTTGTTTCCTAAAAGTTATATATTATGTGTCTAAAAGATATTAGATGCTAGAGTGGAGCTTACAGCTATTAGACACACATCTTACAACTGTAAAAACTGGATCTTACAGTTGTAAGATGCGTGTCTAATAGTTGTAAGAACATATTTTATAACAGTTGTAAGAAACATAACTAACGGCTGTAAATGAACATTAAGTATTCCATCTCTCTTTTAGGGATTTATTCATGGATGCAAACCATAAAAGTTGGACCATAAAGCTTATGTTAAACAAAAAACTCTTTAGAGAGAAATTAAATCGGAATATGGAGATACAATAGATCTAAAAATGGAGATAGGGGAGAACATAGTGTACTCCGGCTCTATTTTAGTGATTTATCCATAGTTGCAAACCATAAATCTTGGAGAAAAAAAAATATGGTGATTTCTAACTGTTTATAATGAAATTCTCCATTGTAGAAAATCATAAAAAATTGAAAAAAAATAAAAGAGGAAGAACGAAATTGGGCAAAAGAAATTTTGGGGATTTTTTTTTTGGATCTGGAAGCTTCAAAATAGAGATAATCACGCGGCATGATAAGCATGATGGCGAATTTGAATGATGATTCTGAGATTTTTGGGTAAAAAACGTGGTTGGGGAGGGGAGAGAATTTTCTGATAATCTCAAAAATATTTACTGGGCGTGAAACAACGAAGGAAATAAGGGGGATTGGATGTGGACGGCTGTTTTGACAGCCGGATGAACAACAACTAATAAATCTAAAATAAACGCATCTAACGGTTGTAAGTGTGTTCAACAGGTGCTGAAAAATAGCATGTTCAGCATTGTAGCCACGTGTGCCTATGGCCTCACATTGATTTCTAAAAGCCAACGAATGTAGAAATTTGTAAATTTCTCTATTTCCTCCTATCCTTTGTGTCCTCTGCTTTCAATAACTTATGCTTGAATAACGAAAAAGGTCAGAACCCTCGCATGTTAGCTAAAAATACTACATGGTACATTATAAGTATTTCAATACCATTTGTGTAATTTTCATATACATTTTGCATACTTAATATATTCTGTATACAAATAAAACAAACTACTCGTTAAATTAATAATTCAGTAATCGAATAATTAATAAAAGAAGCAGCAGGAGCACTTCATGTGTATACTATAGACCCACCTGATTATATAACAATTATAGATCTAAGACATTACTAGAAAGCAAGAGAGCTCATGGAGTAAAAAAGATGTAAAAAGTTTATAGAGAGTTACAATGTAATGATTTCTCCCATACAAAAAAGGCGATACCTACGCCTACAGGGCTCCCTACCTTCCGATCCGACATGAATTGTGGAGGATGTAAATTAAGGTAACTCAGCGGCTCGATTGGTGAGAGGTCTTGTCTTAGCCCACCACAAGAAGACACCCCCATATTGGAGAGTTGAAACTTCCACACTACGGCTGCTAAGATTCGAATATGCACTCTCCTACACAATCTATCAACCCGGACTAACTGGGCTACTCTTGCGGATAATGTAATGATTTTGTAAGTTTGATAGATGTTGGTGACTGGGGTATTCACTGTTTGACTTGAGCATTGTTTCCTATTGACATAAAATTTTACAATTTGATGATATTAGTCGCTTTTAACATATTCTACGAATTTACTCTGAATAAATTTTAAAATATCGAAAGTGTAGAAAAAAGTTAAAGATTACTTGTTTTTTTTTTTTTAGTAGTAAAAAGTTTGAGTGGGTTCGGCTCCGATCACCACCACGGGTCAGGGCAGGCCCTAGGGACCATAGGTCGCTTACAAGCGTACTTACAGATCACCCACCAACACAGCCCTCACGTCGGGAGCGGTAATTGAACACTTGACATTTGTAAGAATGTGTTAACTCCTTACCAACTGAACCAACTTGTGTTGGTAGTTAAAGATTACTTGACCTAACCTTATTAGATTGATAAAACAGCTATCCATCAAGAAAAGATTGGTAAACAGCAGAGAGAAGACGGTGAGTTAGACTATCGGCTATTATGATGAATACAAAAAATTCAGTATATATTAATTATCGATTAAAAAATTAGAAGATTTATATTTTTTTTGAAACAAATATGTGTTGTAATTTTATAACATATGTTACATGCATTAAGATGTGTTAATCAATAAAAAACACATATTATATACATATAATGTAATACATATCTAAAAGTTTTCAACGAATATCAAATAAATATTATTATATACTGACATTTTTTGTTCTGCATCATGACCAGAAGTAGAAAGTTGAAGTAAGTTGGCTCAGAAAGGCAGGGACGAAGTCAGGAATTTGGCGTTTGGGGGTGGTTGGGGGGCGAAACTGCAACATTAGGTTAAACTACATATAAAAATGGCAAAAAAATTATTGGGGGAGAAACTGATAAAATATTCCGAATTACATATTAAATTTACTATACCTAATAGTATTTTTAAAAATCTCTTGTTTTGATCCCTGCAGAAAGCCAAGCATCAATTGGCCCCATAAGACATCAATAGTCTTCAAGTGTTTGTATGAACAAACCAAAATCAAATCCTATAATCATATGATTAAGTGATTATAATGTGGTGGAATTCGTTGTGATGTGTTTGCTTGTCGGGCCCTGCCTTTGTATATGCTAAAGGAATATATACAAACGCGGTTTGCAAACATAACTTTTTGATCATACATAAATTTGGTTAATTTTAATATACCAAATATCGATGTATAATCCTAATTTATCCTTTTCTATTAGATTTATAGTTAACAAGCCACTTAAAGGTATATGTTGTACTATAGCTCCTTTTCATTCTCTTTGAAAATATTAGGATATAATTGATTTGTTCTTTCATTTAATTAGTTTAATTTGTATTTGAATGTGAGCTATATATGTATGTGTCTTTCCTATTTGTTTACAATAACTATAAAACCTTCATGAGGAAAATGAAGTTTCATCTCAATAATTCTTACTGCTTTTGTAAACACTCAATAGCTGGTAATATGATGTGACATTCTACTCACGTGTTGCGGGATTGAATTCCCCTTCCCCATTTTTTTAACAAAAAAATACCTTAGGGCTCTCAACTATATAACAGAGGTATTCATATCTTTGAGAATAAAAATGATATATATATATATATATATATATATATATATATATATATCAACTATTTCTACTTTTCTATAAATAGCTTTAACAGTAAAATAGAGCATTTTTAGCTCAAACTATTTACGGATTTATTGTTTGTGTCAAATTAAGGAATCATACCACTTTTCAAGCCAAAGACACCACGTGCATAGCACATACCATCGGCCTTGAGGGTATAATTGTCCCTAAAAAATCGTATTTAAAATAAAGAGAAAACTTCTATATGTATACATCAACTATTTCTACTTTTGTATAAATAGCTTTAACAATAAAATAGAGCATTTTTAGCTCAAACTATTTACGAGTTTGCTGTTTGTGTCAAATTAAAGAATCACGACACTTTTCAGGCTAAAGACAGCACGTGCATATTACATGCCATCAGACTTGAGGATATAATTGTCCCCAAAGAAATCGTATTTAAAATAAATAAATAAAAAACCTAACTACTCTTCTTCTCCAAAGAGACCCGCTTCGCCCCCTTATCTTATCTTGTCGACGCCCACCATCACCATAACCATCACCAATCTCTACCATCCCACAACACAAATCCCCTAATTTCTTTAACTTGTCCAAAAAACCCTTCCATTTTTTAATTTCTCCCCATTCCATTTCAATGGCAAGCAGAGACACAGGAAACCAACAATCAAACCGCAACGGCGGCGGTTGCGCGAATAAAGGTAGATCAATTGAAACCAAGGATTTATGGTCATACTCTCACTGTAAATGTCTTGAAATACAACACTATTTTGTACAAGAAGCCTCGTAATCCGACGTCATTTCGTGAAAATCTTTGTAGTGTAAAGACAAAGAAACGAAACCAAAGCAAAAAGGAAACATAGAAAAATTGAGGTATTTTAAAAAAATAAAGTATTTTTAAATTTATTCGATCATTAATTCAATCCACTCCATGAACTATAATGGTGCTGGTGGACGGTGATGGAGGCGGAGAAAATGGTGGTCGGTCGTAGGTGGCGGAGTAAATGAGGGATGGGAGCGGTGATGGTTTTTTTGGACAAATATGCCCTCAAGTCCTATGCACATGCTGTATTTGGCCTGAAAAGTGGCATACCCGACAATTGAAGGGTTTTGCATATTTAAGAGAAAAACCCTAACCCTAATTTGTTAGACAATTGAAGGGAAGACTTTAGTAAGTTGGGGGATTTAACTTTCATTTGAGAAACAAGAACATCGAACGACGATGTGGAAACAAATTAAGGGATTGGTATTGTGGGATGATAGAGATTGGTGCTGGTTATGATGATGGTGGGCGGTGACATGGTAAGGGAAGGGAAGCGGGCGGGTCTCTTTGGAGAAGAAAAGTAGCTAGGTTTTTTTATATATTAAATACGATTTTTTTGGGACAATGTCCGATGGCATGTATTATGCACGTGCTGTCTTTGGCCTGAAAAGTGTCCTAATTTCTTAATTTGACACAAACAGCAGACCCATAAATAGTTTGAGATAAAAATGCTCTATTTTATTATTAAAGCTATTTATAGAAAAGTATAAATAGTTGATGTATATATAGCAGTTTTCTCTAAATACGATTTTTTTGGGACAATTATACCCTCAAGTCCAATGGCATGTGCTGTCTTTGGCCTGAAAAGTGGAATGATTCCTTAATTTAACACAAACAACAGACTCGTAAATATTGAGCTAAAATGCTCTATTTTATTGTTAAAGCTGTATATATATATCAGTTTTCTGTATCTTTGAGGGTATTAGAATTTTATATATATATATATCAGTTTTCTGTATCTTTGAGGGTATTAGAATTTTTTTTTTTCATTTTCCATTAATAGCATGAGTGAGTCCAACAAATTACATAATCTAAAAAATGGGCGTGATAATTAATTTTAAATTTAGTTCAGATTAAATACCATAGCTCTTGGTTGAAAAAGTTAGGGTCGTATGTAGGACCTTTGAAGGCCTTCAATTGTCATTTTCAGTCACGATCTCGTTCACAATTGCTTATAACAAGTTGTTTTTTTATTTCATTTAGGTACTATCTACTCTCTAAAGCATTTTTCATATTTCTTTTTCATTTCCATATTGTAAGTTTTAAGCAAAACTTCTTAAAAGAATCTTTTCTTTTTCTTTATTTGGAGGAAACTACTCTAAAAGTGTTTTTTCCAAAAAAAATTCCTTTTCTTTTTCTCATTATTATTGTAAGTAGGAATTTTATATCAATGTCTAAAATAACCTTTTTTAAAGACAGCTTAATGGTTTTAAAAAGAATTCAACCTAGAGAAATGACACAAATAATGTAGGCATCACTTTCCCTTTTGTGGTTGTAATATTCTCTAGTGACTTTTATAAGAATTTCAACCTATATGCCGCAGTTATAATAATAATAATGTGGAACACCAAAAATTTAGTATATATTGAGCGTTTTTATAGTTATTCCATCTTATGCAATATATGTTCTCTCATGATTAACATATAGCCTAAGGAATGTAACATATGTTTTACGCAATATGTGTTAAAAAATCACAACACTCCAAAATAATTTGAACCAGTCAAATTTTTTATCCGACAACAAAAAACGTTCAGTATGTAGTGAATTTTTGTGTTCAACACCCTAATCGAACCGCCTTCGTTATCAAATTATCCAAATATCAAAACCTAAAAGCTACAAGAGATGAAAATTTTTTTTATAAAAGGCATACATTCCCCAAGTGTTGTTCCCCCCTTTTTTTGCACCTTCTGGAATTGTTTAGCTCACATAAGGCAAAGCCTTTTTCTTCTTTATTCTCTTCTCTTTTTACATCTAAATCATTAGTTTTTCTTATGATAAGCCAATCCTAGAAAGTTCAATCATTAAGACAAAATCCTCTGCTTTTGATGAATAAACAAGATTTTAGTCGAACTCAAAAATATTTTTACCTGCTAAAAGATCATATTTAAAAAATATCTACTTCTTTGTTTCAGAATATATGAGATATTTTTTACTTTGTTTACATAGATTTTATTTTATTATTATACATTTAACTAATTCCTTTAACACAATAAAAATTGAGCAGATCAAATTTTTTGTCTTATTTTCATGTTTCATTTCCTGTTTAACTAATAATTAGTTGCCAAGTGTCTGCGCGGATTGAGTGCCATTTCTATTTTTTGATGAATAATTCTACATTCAGATTGTGTCGTTGAAAAGAGTTGTAGTAGTAGAGAAATCCCAGACGTTGCTGCATCTATTTTAAGCCACCGACTATACTTTTCAACCATTGTACCGCACATGCACGATTCTACTCCGCTGCGGAACGGAATAATTTCGTAACCATTAAATTAAATATTTGACGATTATAATTGATTTAAAATCAACATATATTTTGAGTTTCAAAATACTTGTTCTGTTTTAATTGCACGAAACACCTATTCTTCTAAATTTCAAAAAATATATTCTGAAACGTTCTGTATGTATTGAAAAAAAATTGTTCCGCATAGGATCCGGACTGCACATGCATCGGTATTGATTAAAGCCCATATTTAAAGAAAAATCTTCACATTTCTTACAAAATTTCCGCTGTATGTTCGAAATTTTGACCATCTTCTAAATCTACATCATGTTAGTTAAACGTGTGGTTGTTTCTGGGAAGTGGTTTTGAAATTGAAATTTTAATTCTATAGAATTAGAATCTTTAAAAAAATTCAATTTCAAATAATTGACTTACTTTGTTTGATAAAATTATGAAATTGTTGAGGAATTTAATTCAAATTCTGATTTATTTGTTTGAGACACCAAAAAATTCACATAATTAAAAGTGTCTCTAGTGTGAAAATTCTAATCTTTCCCTAACACAAATAGCTGAATTATCTTTGAAATAAAATGACAAAAATATCATTGCTTTAACATTACAGAAATATTTTTGGTGCAAAATTAAAAAAAATATTCATAGTGCTAAAGAATTTTTTTCTAGTATGAATTGGAGAAAATACCGGTTAAAAACGAAAATATCTTTAATGAAAAATGACGAAAATACCCATAGTATAAAATGATATAAAAAAATAGCGAAAATTCCCTATTAAAGTTAAAAATACATCCTTTGTGTAATATAATGAAATTTTTCATGGTCCAATTTTTTAAAAAATTCATTCCTTGCAAAAATGACAAAAATACCCTTGTTAAAGTGGAATTTGCTCATTATACAGAATAATGAATATGTATTTGATACATGATTAATAAATTAAAATTAACAAAAAAAATAACGCACTTAAAACAAAATTATAAAAATGTTCCTGTACAAAATTATGAAAATACCCCTTCTTAAAATTAATGAAAACAATATTGGTCTAGAACGAAATAAATGTCAATAGTTACAACATAATAAAAATACTATGATGGAAATGAAGAAAATACCATTGGTTTATAATGGTGAAAATGCATATTTTTTCAATGACAAAAATATCGAGTCACCTTTATGTGACATCTCAAGTTATTTTATTTTGTGTTCTTAAGACCTATATATTATCCTCAAAAAAGAATTATATATTATTCTCTAATAAAGAATTATATATTACAGCAATTCACATATTTTTTTCAATAAGTCGAGAAAAGTATATAATTAACACCACCTTCCTAATAAGAAATATTTATATGAGTTAAACTATTATCTTACCAAGACAACAATAGTGCTAATTACCATCGTAGCAAGTCTAATATGAATTACCTTAAATGGCAGATTTAAGAGTGGGTGTGGGGTGGCATTGCCTCAATATTTTTTAAAATACTAGATTCTTTATAATAAAAAAAATTATTTTTCTAAAAATTCCTTTACAATTACATTTTCACTCTTCTCTCTTACCTCCCATTTTTTTTTAAATTTACCAAAATAAATATCTTTTTATATTTCACCTCCAACGTATAAATTCTGAATTTGTCCCTGATATCTCTATTGGTTAGTTAAACTATGACCTTGCCGAAGTAAAACTTTATGTTTGCATTACTTTTATGGTAGAAATATTCTACTAGTTGGTCAAATGCCTACTAGTATTTCAGAATAAGAAAAAACGATGAAAATAAGCACCTGCAAAGTATAAGCAGCATGTAGTCGTCATCTCCATGAATAAATGCATTTGGGACACCTAGTTCGGATTTTATGCAGAACGTTTTTTTACAGTACGTGCATAATGTTTCAACATAGGTGTCTTGAGCACAAAAAATAAGAAATATATCCTTAAAAACCGGACGGATGTCTGTACAAATCAAGACAGATGTTCATTTTAAATTAATTTTGACTGTCAAAATTTTAATTTAACAGATGAAATTAAACCTGCACGTAGTGAAAAAGGTGTTCTGCACAAGCGACTCAGCAAGGGACACCGACAATCTATATTTGTTAACTTATGGTGACATTACAACAGAAAAGGTTCAATAAAAACACGTCATTTCATCACGAGGGACCATTTTCTGTTACCAATCTATTAATATAATTATTTTGCTCTAAAAATCAATATTAAATTATTGACTCTTGTTAACCAATTCATGTTCATTTCAACCAAGGTATTAATTATTAGATTCTATCTTCTTAAAGTGATAATTTTGCATTAACAAGTTAAATATGAATAAAACACTTCACTTTACCTAGATGGAGATATCTTCAATTAACAAGTTGAGAAAATTTGAAGAAGAGTATATCTTATGTGCACGATCATTATTTAAAACTGTCAAAGGTCATTAACTATACTGTAGAATTTTTTAAATGCAGAAACACATATATTTAAATAAATAATTTGGTGATGAGTGGTGGTCGAGTACAAAACACAAAGATCAAATTTAACAAACAACTACGGAGAAGGATAAATAATCTTAACCACACCATAATTCTACTTCACCACACTCAAAGGCACACCGAATACGTAGACAACTCTCCTATTTATATAGGAGTCAAACCCTAATAGGATTTCTAAGATATCAAGGAAATATAATATGACTAGGATACGACTAAAGCAAACCTAATACACTAAAACTAGTAATTACCAAAACTAAATATTCTCCAAAATAATAATAAGTTTGATTTAATAATTCCAATATTGCCTATCTTAAATCAAGCTCGGCAATAAATCGGGTCATTACAACTTCTGTTGATGTGAATAATTTGTGCAACACCAGTTTAGAAGTAACTTTATTCTTCACATGAGGAGATGCCAAAATCTTGTACTTTGCAAACGATTTCATCACTAACTCCTCCTTATCAAAGAAATCAATCATATCTACCCATTCAGTTTCTACTTCACAACAACTCTTCAAAATGTCAATCTTACCTCTTTGATAATAAATTTTCGACTCAAACCAAATCTATAAAATATTCATCTTTTTTCTTCAAATAAAATTCAATTTGACTGCTATAAAAAATGTTAATCAAATCATTAATCTTTGGAGGATCTTGAATACTCAATGCATCTTTTATGATCGAAGATGTTCCATTTTGTTGACAAACATATGACTCCAAAAGTTTAAAAATATCAAAATCCAACTTTCTTGAATTCTTCCATAACTTTTCATTAATTTTAACATCATATTCATCATCAAACAATGAATACAAATCTTGAATTGATATCTCAGAATTTTTCCAAGTCCATTCTCGTTTCTCTAGTCATCCACCTCATCCAACAAACCAACGTCTACCACATAATCCACCTCAATAAATTTATCCACCACAAGAAACATCTTTTTTGGTGTTTTGGCTTCTCATCACTCTCTTCCTCTTGGACACTTCCTCCTCAATTAAATTTTCAACACTAAGATTATCATAATTATCTGCCAAATCAATAATTTGTGAAGAATCTTGAATGAACAATTCATCATCAATTGTAGCACTCAGCGAATAAACTACATCAATATTACCTTGAGAGGAATTTATCGAATTATTATTTTCACAATAATCCAAATCAATATTTTATTCTAACTCATATAAAGAACTACCAATTAAAAAAGAATCCCCCAAATCAAGATATTCAACTTCATCTTGAATTAATTTCTCAAAATATTTTTCTTCTTCTCGAGGAGATAAAATTTTAATCTTCTCCTCATCAATACTAATTTTCTCATCATCTTTTTTAAATCTAAAACTTTCATCTTTTTCAATTTTCTCTTTCCAGCAAAAGTTTTAGAAGAAACCTTACCTCCATAAGAAGCAATCAAATGAGTCCAAATCTCCTTTGCCGATTCAATATAAACAAATTTTCTTGCAACATCTAATGCTACCGTAGTAATGAGGCTGTTTCTTACAAATATGTTTTCCCACCTCATTTTCTCATCTTCATCAGTCAATTGCTTGTCGAGAGTGGTGGTCGAGTATATAACACAAAGATCATATCTAACAAACAATTACGGAGAAGAGCAGACAATATTCTATGCATCAACTCTCAAATTCATAAGGATAAATAATCCTAAGCACACCATAATTCTACTCCAGACCACATTCAAAGCCACACCGAATACGTAGACAACTCCCCTATTTATATAGGAGTAGCCCTAATAGAATCTCTAAGATATCAAGGAAATATAATATGACTAGGATACGATTAAAGCAAACCTAATACATTAAAACTAGTAATTACCAAAACTAAATACTCTCATAAATAATAATAAGCTTGATTTAATAATTCCAATATATACTAAACAATACATATAAACTCATATGAATTTAGATATGTAACACACTTGTATTTTTTTAATATATATATATATATATATATATATATATATATTGTTTATTTTGAGTTTTGTAAATTTGAAGAAGAAATGTGAGTCACAATCTAATAGGAATGCTGCCAAAGTGAACCAATGCAAGTCGACTTGTACAATAGGGTTTCTTTATCCCTTTGTTTGATTTTGAATCCCATGCAAAATAAGTATTATATTTGCACGTTCAAAATACAATTTGTATTTTGATATCAGTTTGATTTAACGACTAAATGATTTAAGTAGGATGAACATAGTCGTTCTTAAAAATGTTGAAGCAACGGAAGCAAACACACGCAAGTAATACGGGGAGAAAAAGAAGAATAAATCAATCAACACAAAGAACACTAATATTTTTAACGTGTTCCGGTCTCAAAATAGACCTATGTCTACAGTCCCAAAAGGGAAAACTTCACTATTTAATTTTTCCAATGGCCAAATTAAAAAACCTCCAACTATGTAATTTTTAAACAGAATAAAAATTACAAGCCCTCGCAACTTTGTACGTTTTGGATGGAACAAAAATTACAGACCCTCACAAGTGTGAAAATTTTTGACAGAATAAAAATTATAAACACTCGCTCAACACCAAACTCAGAAAATTCACCATATGAGTTGGTGGCATCCAACGCGCGCTACAACAAAAAATGTCTATTGTGACGTTTGTCATATGTCGCAATAAGTCAAAAAAACGCCGATATAGATCTATACCAACATTTATTACAAATGTCGCGTAAACGTCGCATTTGCCTGTGTCGTTATGATTTTTTACGACATTTGTTACAAGCGCCGATACCTATCTATTACGACGTTTGTTGCGTCATTTTAAAGTGTATCAAAAGGTACTTTTGCAGACATTCGTAAATAATCGCAACAAGTCGTCTATTCCGACGTTTGTAAATATCGTGAATAAGTAGTTATTACGACGTTTTTAAATAGTCACAACAAAATACCTATTCCGACATTCGTAAATTTTGAAACTAGACTGGCCGAGCTGTGCCAAGCCGAGTCGGAGCCTAGACAAGCTGAGCCGTCGAGTCTAGCCACCTTTGAATAATCAGAGCCGAAGCCTAGAGACAAGCTGAGCCGTTGAGTCTAGCCACCTTTGAATAATCGGAGCCGGATAATATATAATAAATCTTCTCCCTACTCAAAGAGATGGGAATTGAACACGCGACCTCCTGCATGTATGACGTGCAATGGGCCGCTGAGCTAAATGATCATTTGTTATTTGTTTCTCCTCCTATTATATTTATTATAATGGAATTTTGGATTTTGTACCTTTACTTATTTTAATTTCTCTTTGTGTTTTGATTTTGTTATGAATCAAATTAAAATTAATACACTCTCATTAAAAATTTAATAATAAAATGTCTTTAAATTTTCTTTAAAAAAATATTTCAGAAACATAATATTTGTATTTGTGTTTGTCTGAAAATATCACGAGATCTAACGACAAAATATATAAATGTCGCTATATGAGTCACAAAAAGTAATAATGTTTAACAACATGTAATGTAAATGTCACTAACTAACATCAAATTGTCGGTAAGAACAAAAATTATTATAATTGTTGTTATGAAAAGTTGTATAAAATCAAAGTATAGCGACGTTTGTATGAAATGTCACATGATTTAAGGATGTTGTATATAAATGTCGCTATATGAGTCGCAAAAGGTAACAATTTATAACAACATTTAATGTACACATCGCTAACTAACATCAAAATGTCGATTTTATCAACAATTATTATAACCGACGCTATGAAATGTCGTATAAAATTCAAATTTAGCGATGTTTGTTTGAAAAGTCACAACATCTAACGACATAGTATATAAATATCATTATATGAGTCACAAAAAGTAACAATTTATAACAACATTTAATTTAAATGTCACTAACCAACATCAAAACGTCGTTTTGAACAACAATTACTATAATCGACGCTATGAAACGTCGTATAAAATCCAAACATTGCGACGTTTGCAAAAAGTGTTGCTTTAACTTACTTTTTTTTGTTTTAAGCGACGTTTGATAAGCAAAAATGCGTTTTTATTGTAGTGGCGGCACACACAAGTAATACTAATATATGAAGGAGTTCCTCGATAGCTACTCTCCAAAACACTTGATGTGGGATATTGAGAGAATCTCCAACTTATCATCTCTTCTCTTAATTTCTCAAATCACATTTGAACAGAATATGAAAACCTACCTCTATGTTGGTATATAGAATCTCCTAACAAATCATCCATTTTCTCAATTTTCCAAATAAAAATAAAAATAGAGAAAACATTAATTTTAGGTCTTCTTTTGGTTTTATTCTCTACTTCATCTACCGTTTTACTCCCTTGCTTATTCAAGAAATGACTCTTAATCAAAGAGTAGAATTACGGGTGATTTGTTACATGATCTTGTTGGATTTTTTTATTCCTGGTAAATGACGTGTTTCTCTTTAATATGGACGGTGAAGTTGTGATTTCGACAGTCGAAATTCGAGATCATATGCCTGAATAGTGTTGGGTTTTGGAGTGGACATGAATGTCCCATAATTTTACTCTTTGATTAAGTGTCATTCTCTGAAGAAGCAAGAAAGTAAGCAAGAAGAAAATCAATAAAATATCTAGAGTTAGGATTTTTTCTAATTTGATTGTAATTTATGAATTTCAGAAAATTGAGGATTTGTTAGGAGATTCTCAAGACCCAATAAAAGTATGTTTTCTTATTTTGTTTCTTTTGTGAATTGGGAAATTAAGAGAATGGATGATATGTGGAAGATTCCCTCAATATCTCACATCTGAGTGTTTTGGAAATTAGTTAGCGTGAAACTCGTTATAAATAAGGATTCCCTATGTTAGTATTACTTGTGTGTGCCACGTTGGGTGTCACTAATTCAGACAGTGAGTTTCTTGAGTTTGGTTTTGAGAAAGTTACGAGAGTTTTTTATTTTTATTTTGTCCAATAATTACACAGTTGCGAGGGTTTGTAAATTTTGTCTGTTTGAAAAGTACACAGTTGGAGGGTTTGTAATTTTGACATTGGAAAAAGTACATAGTGGATTTTCCTCTTTCGGAATTGTGGATGTAGGTATGTGTTGAGATCAAACCACATTAAACAACTATTTTTAGCTATTCAGACTAACTATTCATTTGTTTCTCAAACACCAGATTAAGAATCAGATGTTGACCTTGTGTGCTAATGTGCGAGCTAAACACTAGTTTCACACTTGAGAGAAGACCAAACTGTTGAGCTTGTGTGTACGATCCAAACACTAGTTTCACACTTGAGAGAAGTACGATTCTGGTGTGAAATGTAATTTGTTCCAATAACTAAAAAATAATAGGTATACAAAAAAATATCAACTATAAAATCTCTCATCCAATAACTAAAATTTTGTTTTACAAATACGAAACAAAACAAAATAAAACAAAACGTGTTTCGCGCTAAAGCAGTGAATGACAGGGAAGGGTGGGGCCGGGGGGTTTGGAGAAAGGTGTTATGTGTGGTTAAGTAAACCAAGCAGGGTTAAAGTTGGAATCAGGGTGATGAGTTTATGACCGTTTAGAAATGCAGACAAAAGTACATAGTAACGCTATATATACAGACAATACATGACAAAAGATATGCAATGCTCGGTTTCCTGAATACACTTTCCCCCAGTCCAGTTCCTCATTTGGCTATTCCGCATAGGAGCCGTGAACACTTTCAGTCCAATTTTTATGCGAAACAGTACTTTTTTTCGCACTTGCAGAACAATTGAAATTGTCGGATGAGATTTTGAACGGTCTAGATTTGGAGAAAAAAAAATTGCGGCTGACTTAAACAATAATAATAAAAAAATTTCTCTACAAATTTAAACTGTTAAAAAACTCAACCGACGGCTGGGATGGTATCCCACACATGCGGGACATTTGACTGTCCCGCATAGGAGCCGTGAACACTTTCCCAACCCTTCTTACATAAATTATTCAGAAAATCACACTTTCATTACATATATAAACTATCAGATATAGACGTTCACCATTCCTCCCTCTCTAGAAAATTCTCCTTTTCCAATAACCCTCTTTTCCTTTCTCTCTCTCTACACTTGTTTTTCCTATTCTTGTTCTTGTACTTTAATTCCTACACACAAGATCTGCCTCAAATATCCTTTTTCAAGAATCAAGTAAATGGCTGTTCTTGTAGCTTTTTTGGTACTTTTCTTGGCCATGGCTGGTTATTCAAGTAAGCCCCTTTTTTCCTTTTACTCTGTTTTCTTGGTGGGGTTTTGAAATTTCAAGATTGGAGCTGAAAAAAGCTTTCTTTATTATTTTTTGGTGTTTTCTTGGTGGGGTTTTGGAAATTTCAAGATTGGAGTTGATTATAGCTGAAAAAGGCTGATTTTTATTTTTTTTGGTGTTTTTATTTTTACTTGACAGATGCTGCTTATTGCATATGCAAAGATGGGGTGAGTGATCAGGTACTTCAGAAGAACATAGATTATGCTTGTGGAGCTGGAGCTGATTGTACTCCTATTCATGATAATGCTCCTTGTTTTAACCCAAACACTGTAAAAGATCACTGTAACTGGGCTGTTAATAGCTATTATCAAAGGAAAGGTCAAGCTGTTGGAAGTTGTGATTTTACTGGAACTGCTAATGTTTCCCAAACTGCCCCTAGTAAGTTTCTCTAGATTATACCTCATCAGTAAAAAAAACCAGCCTTTTCATCTTCTAAGTTATAATTTTTTTTGTTTTAATTTTATTTCTTGCCTTCAAAATTTGCAGCTACATCTTCTGGATGTGTTTATCCATCTAGCCCCAGGTAACTTGAATATTCCCTTTCTTAATAGATCTTACTGTTTTGTTAGTATATGTCCTCAGAAGAATGTTTTCTTATTAATTATTATTGTTTTAAATTTTGTTTTTAAAAAGCTTTGAGTTATGGAGTATTGATTCTTCCAAATAAAGAAATGTTTTCCTAAGCTAAAGTCCCTTTCTTTGCATTTCTTTATGGTAAAAACAATAGAAAAGGGGATAGCTCATATTTGTCTCTTAGATTACAAGGTTCTAACTCAAGATTCTCCTTTTATATCATATGGAAAGATCTTAGCCTAAGCCCTGCTTGCTTTGTTTTTGGAAATGGAGGATTTTTGCAGAAGAGTTTTGGGCTATAAAAACATTTCTTGTGTTTAGGATTGGTAAAAGATTCAAGGATTTCCCCATTTGTTAAGTTTTTTCACCCAACTTTATATGGAAATTCACAATTTGATATGAAATTTGGCACAAATTACCAATTAGTGACAGCTTGTTAATTGTTGAACTCTTGAGAAGTTTGTGAGATTACTTTAGATGTTTAGATCCAATAGCAGAGAAACATGACAAATTATAAGTGTAAAACCTCAGCATCATGACAGCTGCTCACAAGCATATTATTTTTTAATCCAACACTGATGTGAAAAAAAGGATAGCAATGGTGTCTTGTTTGGTAACCATGTGCTTTATTTATTTTTTGGGTAAAAAATTGACATTTGAAGTTGATATTTTGCCAAAAAGTTAAATGAAAGTTTATCTATTTTTGCAGCAATGCTGGTAGCACCACCACAACCCCATCAACCAACCCAACTACATCTCCTCCAACAGGAGGGACTGGGACTGGCACTGGTACAAACCCAATTACTACACCCCCTGGTGGTACAAACCCAATTACTACACCCCCTGGTGGTACAAACCCAATTAATACACCCCCTGGTGGTACAAACCCAATTACTACACCCACTGGTTCAACTACTGGCACCGGTTTCGGCATCGGACCTTCCGGAAGCGGCAGTTTCAACCCCGACGGTAGCGGTGCCCCGGCCATCCGTCGAGACTCTTGCTTGCTCGTGGCAACTGTCCTAATCTCTGGTTTGATCTGGTTGAGGTTCTAAACAAGAGGGGGAGGAGGCCATTCAAAGACCATCAATCAAAGTTGTGTTTATCAACTTTGATGGAATCATCAGGAGGGCAAGTCTAAGTAAAGTAGGACTTCTTTTTCTTTATTTGTTCCAACTTTTAAGTGATGAAAGCTGGGGGGAATTTGATTCCCTTTTGTAGGGGTGGTAGAGAACCTGATCTCTTCTTTTAGACTTTTGTTGTATATCTAGAGAGAGGCAGTATTTTTTTTATTTTAATATTTTGATTTTTAGTAGTAATTATTATTATAATTTCCTTGTTCCCAGAAAAGAAAATATGAAAAAAAAATGGAATCCCTCCAACTTATTCTTGTATCTCTTCATTCCACTGTTTTTCTTGTCCTGGTGAAACTAGTTTTACTATAAAAAAAAAGATCCATTCAATTCAGATCTCTGGTTTGCTTAACGGTAAAAAAAATTCCCACGAGAATCTGACAACAAATAGCAGCATATCTTTTTTTTTTTTTGAGCGCCCGAAGGCGATTGCCCCCGAAGGGAAAGAGCGGAGAGTACCTTAGACAGGGAAGATTGAAGTATGCCCCATGCCTGGGAGGGAAGATTGAAGTATGCCCTATGCCTCAAAGAAGGAGAATTATTTGCCCCATTATGGGGAGATGTAGGAATCGAACATGGGACCTTCGCCCCATGTTCGGGTAGCTTTACCACTTGGGCTACCCGATTCCTATAATAGCAGCATATCAGAAGAAGGAAAAGAATGTTCTTCCGGATGGCCAAAAAAAGAAACACTGATAGTTTGAAAGAGTTATGCTTTTGCTATTCAATAATGATTGTTGAATAAAAAAATATGAATTAAATAAGTATTGAAGAGTATAAAATAAAAATGATTGTTAGTATTTAATGTGATATTATGTCTTCTTGATTCAAATTTGATCTCAAATTTTTTATCTAATAATCATTATCCTTTGCTATTTTTGTCATTCAATTATTTTTTTGGATAAATATATAACTATGATATTTGCGTTTACTGAACATATAAGGATAGAAACGTAAAATTACTCTAAACTTATATAACTACCTCTTAACTCAGAATTTAATTGTGGGTTAAAATTTGATTTTTTAGTTTAATTGTGAGTCAAAATTTGATTTTTTTACCTCTATATTTTCAGTCACATACCAGGGACCAAGACGGGAGGGTGAGGCAGTCGCCCCTAGAGATTTTAAAAAATACTACTAGGTATAGAAAATTTTATATGTAGTTCGAAATATTTTATCAGTTTCGTCCCCCAAAAATTTTTTTTGCCGTTTTTATATATAGTTCGACATACTATTACAGTTTCGCCCCCCCACGCCAAATTTCTAGATCCATCCCTGTCACATACTCGCTATCTAACTGGGACGAAAACTACCTCGAACTGTTCATTTTTAGTCAAAGGCATAGGATAAGAACACTTCTGATATGGAGTTCATCCATATAATCGCTACACTCGCATTCATCCAAGTCTCTACAGATATAGAGGGGCAGGCTAATGAAGTTGTGCATATAATCTCTCAGTTGGAACACTTTTCAACAGATTCACACTGTGGAATGAATAGACGAATATGAATTAGACATTTGATCTACTTTACCTACATGATGCAGAAAATGTCAAAACCAGAATCAAAGAAATTTTAAGAAATCAGATTTTCAGTACTATAGATGGGAAATAAAAATCAAAATAGTTCAAGAACAATCCAATCAAATTCCACAATATACAAAATAGTTAAAAAATAATCAAATCAAACTCCACAATTTCAAAAATAATTTAAGATCAACTGTCCAAAATTAACAAATATATTGCTGAAGTTAAAGCAACAAAAAATATATATAGTTTTTTTAATATCCTCCATGTGTTGATCTAGATGATGAACACTAGAAATATTATTTGAATCCATTTTAGATAATTTTGATTCATTCTTTTCATATTCACAAATAAAACACACACCTTAAGAAGTTAAAACATTATAAATGGTAAATGATAAATAATAGATTAGAATATAATTTAGTTACCTTCAAAAATGAAACTGTGAATCTAATTGCGTACACATATTTGAGATTGTACACTTGTAGGAAGAAGATGACTCCTATATTTGGTAAGAACACGTACAAAAAGATAGTGAAGATATATGACTCTTGTTGAGTACTCCCTCCATTCCCTATTAATTGTCGTTTATGAGATATCTAGGTATCCAAATTAATTGTCGTTTAAGGTTCTTTTATTAGTTGTCAACAATTTATTTCAATTATACCCTCAACATTTTCCTTTCTTTTCTTTATGATTATTAGTGAGAGAAAGGAAAGGTGGGGTAATATTGGAAGTTTAGATGAAAATGACAACTTCCTTAATTTTCTCAAATTGTCTAAAGAGTCTTATATTTAGGAATGGAGGGAGTATGAAGAAGATTAAAGAGCCTTATTAATTTCTATCCAAAGTTAATAAAAAAAAACAAAAAAAGCGGGCATGCCCGGTTGCAACCCGCCCATACCCGCATGACCCGTTACCCACACCATTAATCTTTTGGGGTGGGCATGCCCGTGGGCGTATGCCCATTTTGACAGCTCTAGAAATTGGTGGTCATCGGTCGAACTGGTGTCGGACCGTCATCGACCCGTTAATTGACGCGGTGATGTCATAAATATTATAAATAAATAATATATAATTATTATTTAAAATGAAATAAATGTGAAAATTTCCAACTAATATGGGACGCACAAATTCAAAGCTTAAAACATCCGCTTAATATAAACTTAAAAATTAACAAAATGCTATGTAAATTCAATTACAACTCATATGTCCTTGTAATAAAACTCTAAATAACCAATAAAGATTAAATAATAAACATAAATCATATGCAATCCAACAAGACAATAACAATCTCAACTAGAATAACCAATTTTTTCTTTTTTTAAAAAAATTTACAACATATTAGACCCGGCCGGTTATACTACACCCGTTTTTGGTTTCCGAGTTAGACGGTCCGACCGCCGGATTTTATCGAATTGAACAAAGGAAGTATGTTTTTTTATTCCTATCGGTTTTGGAGACCAAACCGGACCGCAAAGCATGCCGGTCGGCGGTCCAACCGGCTGGTCCGGGCCAGGTTTCAAAACCTTGAGAAAAAGTAAAAAGTGCTCACCGTTTCAGTTGTGTAATATTCACCACATCTACGAGTTTCGTTTTGTATTTCGTTTTCTTTTTTTTCCTTTTTAGGTCTTTGGGTGCATAGAAATGAAATCGTTCTATGTTAAAGCATTTGATTTCGTAGAGCTTGAATTAGGTTTCAGTGTTTCGAAATGCTTCTGCTAATTGATGCTATGATTTTTAATTTTTTTGGTGTTTTTTTCTTTCGGTTTTTGATCATCATCTATTTTTGTGTAATGAAAATCTTAGTGACTAGTACCTTGTTGTAATTTTGTAGCAACGCTGAAACTTAATTCTAGTTTGAAGTTTGATTGTAATGAGATTTCAGAATTATAGATCTAGGCCTTTAGGTTTTAGTGTTTAGGAAGTTGATTCCTGCATCACCTGATTTGAAGAATAGCCTCTCTATTTTGTACACAAAGGCGATACCCACGCCCCCAGGGCCCCCACCACCCGATCCGACAGGTATTGTGGAGGATGTAAATCAATGTGACCCAGCAGTTCGATTGGTGGGAATATAGCCTCTCTATTTTACATCAAGTTCCAGAAGGTCACGTAGGGGGTTGGTGATGTACTTGCATATAATTAGTACTGGGTACTGTCACGGGTCGCACGAATATAGCATCTCTCAGCGTTCGTAACGATACTCGGCGCACTAAGTTGTCGCACGAAGATAGCAAGTGGTGCACGACGTCAGCTAACCTCGGCTCAGGAAACACTGTAGCTGCGCCCTAACGGCCTGGCCGAGGCACTGTAGCTGCACCCCAACTTTGTGCAGCGTGCACTGTAGTTGCGCCCCAACAGTGTGCCGAATATGCCCCAGCAGCGCACATCTACTATATCTGCGCGCACAGCTACTGTAGCTGCGCTCTAACTGTGCAGAGGAAGACGCCCCAGGAGCGGCCTAGCTCAGCATTTTTGCGTGCCATCCGGTCCCAAAACTTCTATAACTCGGCGTATGTTCTAGAGACATGCCAGAGGACCGGGTAGGACGGTTAGTTTATTATGTACATAACTTGTATTTTGTTGTATATGAGTTTTCTCACCTCCTCGGAAATTTGGTGTCTACTCCTGCCACTTGGGTAAATGCAATGTTTTGAAACCCGGACCGGACCGGTCCTACCGTCGACCGGGCCTCCTGGCGGTCCGGTTAGGAGTCAAAACCCGTTTTCATAAAAAACCGCTCTAATTTTACTGACTCGGTTGATCCGGCCGGTCGGACCGTCTGAACCGTAAACCGGAACGGTTTTGGGAAAACTGGCCGGGTCACAAAATCTTTTTTTTTTAATTTTTTCTGTATAAAAAAAGGAAAAAGAAGAAAAAGAGAGAGAGAGAGGGGTGGAGGGGCGGTCCGGTCCGGTAGATGTAGAAGAAGGTGATGATTTTGTTTCCATATTCTTTGAAAATTTTGAAAATTCTGCAGCATTTTCTTGAAGATAAACTTTATAATCTATAGCATTAATCTGGTCAGACCCAGATGGAGAGATTTCTTCAGACGAAAACTTCAAGTAATTAAAAGAGCTGGAGAGATTTGGATGAAAGAGACCGTATTGTAGGGGTAACGCCAGAGGAGATGAGAGGAAGAGAGAAAGAAAAGATAGGACCGAGAAGAGAAGAAGAGAGAGCGACGGTGATGGTGGAGGATCGCCGGAAGTCGTCAGGAAGGAGAGAGCAGCGGGAAGAGAAGGAATTTTAGGGTAAAAGTGGATCAATTCTGTCATGGACCAGGCCTATCAAGTGGACATGGACCACTTGGTCCACATTCAGCCATATCACAGTTTTGATTAAAATAATAAAAATATTCCCCTTTTGATGCATTGTTTGAGGCATTTTTATTGTTTTTTAATCAAAAGATGAGATATGGTTGATTGTGGACCAAGTGGTCTATGTCCCCACTTGTAGGCCAGGTCTATATCAGAATTTTTCGTAAAAGTGCTCTTATGATACTATATATAGTCAGGACTAAAGTGCAATTAAAATATTAGCACATAAAATTCTATAAAATAATTATATTTCAAACAAATCCTAAACTATTTACTTTGTCTAGAAGTGTATACAAAAAAATAAATTATTACATTAGTCCTTAAATTTTACTATATATACTTACATTAACTTTATTTTTTATTAATAAGTATATATTATATATATTTTTATTATTTATGACGTCACCGGGTTGATGAACGGGTCGATGACGGTCCGACCACCGGTCCGACCCGTGACCCAGTAACTTTTTCGGGTCGATGCCCGGTCCGGGTTTCAAAACCTTGGGTAAATGTCTTGTAATCTCTTATAGAGGGCATAAAAATCAGCAAACAAGCAAGCAAGCAATTGTAATCACGTTCAAACGACTCCTCCCCCTCGTCGTCTTGGACGTTCAAACTATACTCTAACTCATGTAATCATGCATACAAATCAATGAAGTGATTTTCGTGTAATTTGTCCCGTGCCATTTATTTTGCGTTTATTTACGATTTTGCCATCGAAGAGCGTTTGTCCCATTTTCGATTATTTCAAGGAGCCATGAGTGACTAGGGCTTAGAGTCAAAGTCACTCAGTATCATGGTGCGTCTAAGACCCTCGAGAGACGACTCGTGACAGTACCAACTCTTCAGTGACTTTTTGTCTTTGTTTATGGAGTTTACATGGCCGTCTAATAATGCCGCTTTATGTTAAGTTTTTCATGTGAAGTTGCCACTAACTACTCACTTTGAGCCCATTCAAGTCACCCTTCAGACAAATCTGGTAAGAAACGTTAATGTTCTCCAAAGTAACCCTTTTCCAAGTGTTTAAGCTTTGAATGTTTGATAGGATTTACTGTAGTTCTCATCATGTACTCGGGAAGACGAATGGATTGTAATTTTATTATGCAAGAATGGTAATCAGCTTGATAGATGATCTGTGCTAAAATGCTAGTGAGAGATATTCCGTGTGGAACAAAAGGGGGTGTGATGACTAACTTTGAAAAGATAGAAGTAGGTTCAAAAGATGGAGCTGCCTATTTCTCTTGTTGTTTGCTTGCACTTCTACTGCAATTTATCTGAATTGACTGGCATGTCTTCCGGTTGTTAACCGTCTTCATAAGAAGTATGTTTATGAAACACTGCTCAACTACGGTGTGCAATATGACAACACATGGATATATGACAAGATCCATCACGAAATTAATCAGTTTTGCAGTGCTCATTCTCTTCAGCAAGTTTACATTGATATGTTTGATCAGGTGAGAAGGAGGGTTATCCTGCTTAGATTCTGAACATATACTGCCTCCATCACCACCTATAAATGCCTCATTTTCCCTGTTTTAATTTCTTTAGCTATTGTTTCAATGGTAAGATACACACTGCCAACTGCCAACCATCCTTGAGGATATTCTCCTAGACAAGAAAATGATTAGATGGTTCTCTATTAATGTTGTCATTTTACTTTCAATTTTTCTAGTACCTTTTTGTTTAGTTCATCCACAGCTGTTGTAAGCTTTAAGTCTGCTTTATTTATGTTAAAGACACCATTGACCAAGCTTATAATAAAGACTCTTTGGCAATTATCCTTCATGTTTTATCACAAATGGTTCTTGGTTCTGCCTTCTCTGATGTCTTTGGGCTTTGATTTGAGGGCATTATCCACTTTATACATTTATTGTCAAAGTTTAGGTCTCTCTCCTACACATCCCCCGCCCATACCCCCGATTATTGGGGATTTAATGAGTTATGTATTATTGCTGCTGTTGTTGTGTAAATGCATTTATATACGGAGTCGTTTCAAAATTCCAGATAGATGAGAAAATGAAAGATGCTATTCCGGCTGACTGCACAAAGCATGCTCCGTCAGTGTTGGTGTTACAAAGCCTACTATCCCAGACAGTATAAGGCGGAATTTTGTGCAGATGGAAGAGGAACGTACTAAGGTACTATGTTACCTTGCTGCCTTGTTTACTTATCTTTCTCCTAGTTTAGACACGGGAATAATTGTCATGCAATGTGAGAATTAATATATCAGAATTGTTTGCATCAATTTGATGTCGTGAAATTCTCTCATCTTTCTTGATCCTCCTGTACTAATTTGTAAGGATTGCTATACTTGAGAGCCTAGTGAGATCAATAATCCCAGAATGCTTTGTATTCTTAATTAAGAATCAATGCTTGCTATTCTGTTAAGTGTTTGAATATCATGGGGCACCCTTTATTCTCTGTTTCTCTTGTTTTCTCCTTTCTTCACCCTCCCCCCCCTACCCCCTCCCCTCTCCTCTCACATTTGTTATTTCTTCTGTTACGAAAATAAAAATTAAACTGAACAAAATATAGACAGAAATTAATTCGGATTTAATCCTGGACGAGGCAATAGTACACCACTTGCCCTTAAACTCTATTTGCTCACCTATTTACTTCAGGCCTACAAGAGCAACGAGTTCCCAAGGTACAACGCCCAATCACTCTGCTTACCAGAAGCTTAGAAGCAGAACTTTGAACTCTTTCTGTGTCAGAACTCTCTTAACTATTATGGAGTGCAGAAATGAAGAAGGGAGAATAATCGTAGTAGTGAACAATTATGAGGGGGAAGACTGCCTTTTATAGCAGTCGGAAACTGCAAGTTAGTCCTCACTCCCTCACCTCGTAGTGGAGAACGTGGGTAACTCCCACTTCTCGTAGTGGGGTAAAGTGCAGTTCTCAAAACTGCTGGAGAATCGTGGAAGGACCTTTATGCAATTACACAACAGTTATGTGACTCATTTGCAGTTACTCAATACTTAAGAGACTATTACGGTAATTTTGTCCAAAAAGTTATTATTGCCTTCACGGCAGGGACACACGCGACGGACGGACGGCGCGCGAGGGGTATCCCTTACCCACTTGTCTAAAATCACTAGTCTAGCTAGTGCTTATAAACTAGTTGTAATCGATTCTCACAACCGATGTGAGATATACCATCACACCTCCATTAATAACCTCTCCACTTTAACCAAATTTATCATTCACACCGAGAATTAGTTTCCTCACGTGTTATATATCATCGCGAAGCTTGCGCAACCCACTACGCGATGAATTCAAAACACTTTAAAACTAAGCGGTGGAACACACAATTAAATTTGATCAAATCAATCCACTTAATTAATTAATTCTCCAACAACGTTTTCCTTGATTTTGCCCAGGCAGGTAAAGGATTTGGTCTAAGTTCATATAAGACTTTCGGCTTCATGCGTTACACCATTGATTGAAATAATATAACTGGAGATATGTTCCCCACGCAG
Organism: Vinca minor; assembly: GCA_026122235.1. Lineage (NCBI taxonomy): Eukaryota > Viridiplantae > Streptophyta > Magnoliopsida > Gentianales > Apocynaceae > Vinca > Vinca minor. The sequence continues at coordinate 8,136,654 of JAOCZM010000001.1, forward strand.
GTTTTGATTGCTATGGAGAGACAAAAAGTTGCTCAAAAAGAAGCTGAGACGCAAAAGAAGATGCAACTGGAAGAGTTGAAGTCTAGCCCTTCTGTGAGAAAGAAAACTAAGAACATTGCTAAAAACAAATGAAGATTTTGTTCTCATTCACAACTTTGGTTGGTAAATACATCTAGTAGTTTAACGGGAAAATTCTGATATGGACCGGGTCCATGTGGACCATATGGTTCAGATTTGGCTACATCCCTGAAGAATGAGGAGAGAGAAGGAAAATGCAGTGATGTGGTCAAATCTGAATCGCATGGTCCAGTGGACCCGGTCCATATCAGAAGTGTTCAGTTTAACGTGCTTTTTAAATAATTTAATTAGGATTAGAACAGTTGACAAATATCTAAGAATTTAAATATTCTTATGGTAGTCTCCCCTACGCCTGTAAATTGATCTTATTGGTCTACAAACATTGGATCTGAACCCAAACCCATTAAATTGAGGCCCAAATTAGATCTCTATTGTGTTGGGTCTGAATCTTTTCTACTAGAATTCAAACTCAATCATGTTTGGTCTTGGATTTGATTTGGATCTATTCATAAATTTTACCTATAATTTTAATTTTAACGATTGAAATGTAAATATTTATTTTAAAAAAAAAAAGAAAATAAAGAGTGATTATTAGCGAATTAAGATTCTTGGATATGCAAACATTAAGTATCATACCTGATAGGGGTGTTAACGAGTTCGGACATACCTCGAACAAATGTGAGTGTGAGCTTAGGTGAGTGAGCGTGAGCTCAATATTCAAGCTCGAATTTTATGTGAGCTGAGCGTGAGTTTGATCCCTCTCAGCCCGAAAAAAGCTCGATCCCAAATAAGAATAATATAATTACAATATATATATTACGATATATATATATATATATATATAATACTAATTAAAAAGAAGAAGACCTATAAATTACCATTAATTGAAGAATTTCTTAAATTTAGTGAAGAGGAATAAGTGATACATTTAAAGAGTGAACTAGATGTTTATTCAGAGGAAAAACTTTACCCAACAAAGAGTGGTAGTGTTGATGAAGACTTTATTATCTTGTATTATTGGAAATGAAATGTTTTTAAATTCCCTATTTGTCTATGATGCCAATATATGTATTAGCAATTCCTATAAGTTCGATAGCATCTGAGAGTGCTTTTAGCATCAGGGGTCGTGTCTTGAATCAATTTTGCAGTTCACTGCTTACCAATACAGTTGAATGATTAGTTTGTGATCAAGATTGGATTACAAATTCACCAAAAGGGAGTGATTATGAGGAAGAGCTTGATTATGCATTTGTAGGTTATTCTTTACTTAGTTTTTCTATTTTACTTGTCTAAATTATTTTTTCTTCGTCACTGCTTCTTACTTTATTTATTTATATTTCTTTTTTCTTTTGTAAATTTAAAACACAATAAAAAAGTGAAATATTGTAGAAGAATTCAACGAGATTGCCAAAATTGGATTTGACACCAATGATAGAATTAAATCACTATTTTGCAATTTCATCATTTGTTAGAATTTTAAGTGCATGGGTTCTCTTATTTTTTTTATATAAGAATCACTTATTAGCATAACAAACAATTTTGGAACTTCCGCTTCTCTTATTTTTCTCTATATAAGGTTTTTACAATTATGAACTTTCGTTTCTTTTGTTTTAGATTATATAAGGATTTTTGTCTATGTTGTATGTAGATTCTTTAACCTTTGACATTGTTATGTATTTATATTTATATTTGTTTATTTTGCTTCAACAATTAAGTATCATTGTATTATATATATTTGTATTTTTGTCAGAATTTAGTTTCAATGCTCATTGTATTATACTATTCTTACTACAGGATTTTTATTTTTTTACTAATATTAATTTAGCTCGTGAGGCTCGTGAAATTTAAATGGTAAATTGTGTACTATATTTTATTTTTTAGAACAACAAATTGAAATTTAAATGGTAAACGTTTTACTTCTAACCGATAAGTCGAGAGTTTGAGTAATGTAAAAGAAAAAGTGAGAAACCACTATTAATCCTCTTTTAAATTAAGAAAAAAAAATATTTTGCTCTTTAGTGAATAAATACTTGACTTTTAGATTATGATTGTAATTTCGTGGCATCACTTTTCTGCAGTATATGTTTGACTAGTTCCACTGCCATCTTCTCTTTTTGTTGTTTTCTTCCCCTTTTTCCAGGAAGATAGTTGGCGTTTTGAGTGGAAAATCGTTTTCTCATTGCAATTAGATAGATATATGTTCGAGTCCGGGAAGTGAATTATCTCCAAATTAATCCAAAGATTTCGAACAGGGACGAGGACGTGCCTGTAAATTTGATATCGAGAGTAAACCGATAAAAAAATTCCAAAATTCTTGAAAGCGATAAAAAAGGCAAAAAAAAATTCTTAGAAAGTGAAATTGATAAAATTTTCCAAAATACACATAAAATTTCGATAAATAGTAGTATTTTTAAAAATCTCAGGGCGCACACTCCCTCCCGCCCCCTGTAATCGTCCCTGGAACAGGATACTAAAATCTGCCATGCCATTGTTGAGGACTTTACCTAAGAATTCAACTGTTAAGGACAATAATAGAAATTGGAAAAGAAGGGAAAAAAAGCGCCCAAAATTGAGGACAAGAACATAATTGAAATGCTCGCGACCCAAGTAGGGACCTTATTATTTTTTTTTGGGTGAAAATCCTCTTTCCCCATTCCTTTCCTCATCCCTGTCCCCAACCAATCAGAATTTACTATATAAACATTTTTTCCAATTATATATACATAGGGTGATTTGTGATTGGTTGGGGACATGCATGAGAATAAGAAGGGGACAAAGAATTTTTTGCCATTTTTTCCGTACCCAATTAAAAAGAAAATGCAAGTATTTTCACCGTAACAGCCTAACATCCCACAAACAACTCACCTAGAAATCAGAGCTATTGATGCCCGAGTTTGATTTGAGTGATATATATATTTGTATGACTTTTTTTTTAATGTTTCTTAGATTGTAATAGGATTTAAAGTTTTTCTCTAGTTTACTTTGTACCTGTTTTTAAACTAAAAACACATGTTTTGAGATGTTTTGTATATAATAAAAAAAAACATGTTCCGCATAGGAGCTGAACGGGTTGTTAGTTACTGTAGATTCAAAGAATCTGACACCGAGATTCCAAACTTTGTCATCGTCACGCTCTTTTTCAGTAAACGGTTAACAAACTTCAAAGTCACCCCCTCTGTGGACATTTTTGCTAAGAAGAAGACAATTAGTATTTATTATGGCCACATTCCCAGAACCATAAATTCCTTACTTCTGCCGAACGTCATTCGAAGCAGTAGATATAGTTGCTGCTGAGGTCCATTTTTGGTTTTGGAGTAACTGAAAAAGGTATATTATTTTTGTAAATTTTCTTTTTTATTCTTCAACTTTTGTGTTATATGATTGGTGGATGATCTGATCAATCCTTTTTAATCATTACCTTCTTTGAGCAGTTTGTTTATTTCCCCTACTTTTATTTGAGTATCATAATTAAGAATTTTGAATGGTTCTTGTTTCTCACTCTGTTTATTTTTATATTTTAATGGTCCAACTCTTGGGGGCTCCTAATTTCATTTTCATTTACAACTTCTTCTAGTATTGAAGTTTGTTTAAGAAAAATTTACGATTTCAAGTCTAATTGGATTGAGTCTCAGTATGAGATTACTGATCTCGCTTTCAATCTAATCTCAAATACAAACAAAATTCTCCATGATTTAGCAGTTGAACTTTCATTCACGGACTCAATCCAAAGAGAATCTGACCTTACTTTGAAGTTTCAAACTCAGACCAAACTCAATACAAGTACACCTTTCCTTTTGGCCTACTGATTTTTTGGTAACTTAATGGGCCCTTTGAGATTGTTTCAATGGTTTGAATTGTGGGTTTTTTTTTTTTTTTTTTCCTCTTTTCCCTTTGGAGGCTTATGAATTGAAGAAGTATGTGAAATTCTGATGGATATTTCTTTATGAAGCTTTTCTGAAGATGTATTTGGTGGAGAGCAAAGGAGGGGCAATAGTGTGTATGCTGCTATCTCTGTTGTTGTTGGGGACATGGCCTGCAATTTTGACACTCTTAGAAAGAAGAGGTCGTCTACCTCAGCATACTTATCTTGACTATTCAATCACTAATCTCTTGGCTGCTGTCATCATTGCTTTCACTTTTGGTGAGATTGGCAATCAGAGCCCTAACTTCCTTTCTCAACTTTCTCAGGTAAATTCATGCCTTGGTTGCAAAAGGAATACCAAAAGATTTTAATAGTCATCACAAGGTCCATAGCCCGCCCAGTGGGGCTATGGCCTCGATACCCTCCCCATACATCCGGCATGCTTTAAATTTCCCTTTCTAGGATTCCCTCATCCTCTTGTGAAACACTTTTATCTCTCCTTCATGGGGTAACCGCCTAGCCGGGCTTCAAAAAAAAAAAAAAGATTTTAATAGTCCTATATTCCATAATATAAATTGTTTAGGACATGTATTGAAAATTAATGAAACAAAAATTAAGTTTTATATTTATATTTATATTTTGATCTATGTTACCGGACCCTTCGTTTATGTTTGCCATATGTGATGTTTGTCGTATCTGATCAACACCGATTATACACTTTGTTTTAGATGTTTTAAGTATTTGACACCTAAATACATACCCCTACCGATCCGGTACCCGAGTCTGAGTAACATAGATCAAAATATAAATATTAATTTCTTATATAGGACTTGTATACCACTAATTTTATTTAAGAGAGTAATATTGATATTTTGAATAACAAAATACCTTACTTTTTACTTCCTTATTTTTCACTAGATATGCTAAACTATTTATATTATAGAATGGAGATACTATAATTCAATTAAAGAGAAAAACGGTATATATGCATAAATAATTTGTATTTTTTCTCTCTCTTTGTGCTCTTAAACTTTTATTTGAAGGTCGCATATACACGGCGAGATTTAGTCATGCATTTTGTATGCTAAAGATGTTTGCAAGGGTAAATTAGCCATTTCAAACCCTTCCCTCTATAATATTATGACAGAATTAGTCACCATGTCTTGGCACTGCCTGGTGGCCCTAATCAATAATTTGACAAAGACAGTAGTTTGAAAATAGTTATGTATAGAAGACACTTAAATAAAAGTTCACAGAAAGAGAGTCGTAAATTGTTTATGCATATGTATTGTGATTTTCTCTTCAAATTAATGAGATGCTTATGCATATGATTGAGGCCCAAGATTGCTAAATTCTTTGATTTCTGTTCTTGGCCATTTTCCTAGCCATCCAATTTAACATGATTATTTTTATTATTTTCTTCAATCAGAATCATTAATCAGAAGTTTAAGCTATGAAAAAACTGCTTTCTGATTTTGATTTTTTTATAAGATCCTTTGTTGGCACACCCTCAAGTGGAAATTACTGTTCTAAATGATTTGTATGTGTATACATGCTTAATTTACCTATAAATCCCTGCTGAAATGCAATTATCCAAATCATTATTTTCTGTTTTCATAATTCAAGACTAAGAATAATCATGCAGGATAACTGGCCAAGTGTTCTGTTTGCAATGTTCGGCGGCCTAGTTCTGAGTATTGGCAATCTGTCAACTCAATATGCTTGGGCATTTGTTGGTTTATCAGTGACAGAGGTGATCACTTCGAGCATGGTTGTCGTTATAGGTAGCATTTTTCGGTGATGAATGATTTCTGTTTTTCTATATCATTACTAGCAAGAGATATACAAAATTAACCCGAGACGTTTTCTGGTTGTGACAGGAACAACCCTGAATTACTTCTTGGACGGTAAAATCAACAGAGCGGAAATTCTGTTTCCAGGTGTGGGATGTTTCTTGATTGCTGTTTGTTTGGGTTCTGTTGTGCATGCATCTAATGCAGCCGATAATCAAGCAAAGCTCAGCAGTTTCTTAAACACCAATAAAGATGAAGGGTAAATTTTTTCTTCCCTCTTATATAATGGCATAAATCATGCTTGAAAAGGTTAGGCAAATAGCCGAGGCCGATACTGATATTGCCCGATTAGCTACACTGACAAATTCATCATGCAAAATGGTAAATTTTGATATCAAATGACTGCTAAACCTATATTTTTCCTTTAAATAATATATATAGAGGGGAGGAGGGGGAGGGGGAGACAAGAAGGATGTAGGTTTGGGGGAAAGGAAGGCCTTAGCCTGGTGTCGGAACACGAGACTGAAGTCCTCAGCAGTGACCAGCAGGCCCCATACCACTGAGGCAGACTATTTCAAGGCAACTAAACGTATCCAGTTACCTAGTTTCTAGGACAGGAAAAGAAAATTTTACTCGTGACACTTGAAGTTTTATTTTAAAGGTGCCTATGCGTGCAGCACCCGCATGAATAAATTAGCATCATAGAACATTTTCATCAATACTTACTAAAAATGGAGAAACTGAGGCCTGGAACACATTTTTATTCATGGATTGTACTTCTGATTGCTTAAGTATGCATCTACATTTCCTTGCATTCGAATACAATTGTGTAGTCATGAAATCTTACATGAAAAGCCGTAAAACTTTATATTCTTGTACCCACAGTTCTCTGCTGAATGGCATATCTTAGGTGTTTACTCTTAACTGACTCTTTTCAGGAGTAAGAGTGCTTCTGAATCTAAAGAAGAGTCAATTATAAGAGGTAATTCCTTTTGTACTTATGTTGTCTGATTGGAAGAGTCCCTTTTGCTTATTTGCTTGTTTCTTGATATTCATAGATGGACAAAAAGATTTGGAGAATGGCATTGACGATAAGGAGAAGACAAAGTTTGGGACAGCAGATTTTCTCATAGAACTTGAAAACAGAAGAGCAATTAAGGTATCATTTATCTTTCTGAATTTGAAATGAGTTTTTTTGTTCGTGTAATTTATGTTCTTATAGGTCGTTTCTGCGGAATCAACAATATACTACCTCTGTTTCATGATACGAGTCATTCCGACCTTGTACATACAGATTAAGGATCCTTCAAAAGAAGATATTTTTCTGTTAAAATACCTAAAATAATATTTATCTCTCATCTTTATTGAAGGATGACACGAGTAAATAGGGGTACAATGTTGTAAAAAGAGTATTTAAAGTCTTATACATAAGTGTTAAATGACTTGTATTGTGTAAAGATTCCACCCCTCTAGAAATGAACTATATTGTGGAAGTCTCGGCAATGTAAGCGCATCCAATTTGGTGTTTGATGCTTCATTGACAAATTTTTGGAAAATGAATATCTTCCCCTTATTTGTTTGAAATTTCCAGGTGTTTGGAAAGAGCACATTTCTTGGTTTGGGCATTACTTTATTTGCCGGAGTTTGTTTCTCTCTCTTTTCACCGGCATTCAACTTGGCAACCAATGATCAATGGCACACTTTAAAGAAAGGCGTTCCTCACTTGACCGTCTATACTGCATTCTTCTACTTTTCAGTGTCATGTTTTGTGATTGCAGTCATTCTTAACATCATCTTCCTTTATCGCCCTTTGCTCGACCTGCCCAAGTCATCATTCAGAGCTTACCTGTTCGATTGGAACGGGAGAAGTTGGGCCCTTTTGGCTGGACTTCTTTGCGGATTTGGCAATGGCCTTCAATTCATGGGTGGCCAAGCTGCTGGATATGCTGCAGCAGATGCTGTTCAGGTCAGTGAAGTTATACATAATTTGAGTAATATGATATCATCTCTAGCCGGATCCACCTACGGTGCTGATACACCCTTCTAGTCAGTACCGTGTTGACAGAATCTCAACCGATGATTTTCGATCCAACAATTGAAAAAATAAGTCAATAGTTATTTAAAAGTAATGCACTATCATGTGCTAACAAAATGTGTATGTTATCACTGGAATCAAATTATCTCTAGACTGCACACATTTTTTTTTCCTCCTTTAAATATACTTGGATTTTCTTCTATAGATCAATGATTTTGCAAATTGGCAATTCCATGCATATCTTTTAGGCACTTCCTTTGGTGAGCACATTTTGGGGGATAGTTTTCTTTGGAGAATATCGAAAATCATCAAGAAGAACATACACATTTCTGGGTTCTATGTTGTTTATGTTCGTTGCTGCTGTTGCGATCCTAATGGCATCATCGGGACATCGAAAATAGTTTCCATAAATGGCAAAAACATCAAGTTAAATTGTATGTATTAAGCATAACAATTGCATCATATTATTAAAGTTGGTTAACCTTGATTGTAAGGGTACATTGATTAAAGGAAGGACTTCATTGATTCTATGGTTGCTGATGAAGAAATTGTCCTTCTGCTTCAGCCTTGTTGTAAACCTGTGAGATGCTGTAGAGGAGACAAAATGGGAGTTAAGGTTTACTATTTTCTCTGTAATGGTTCTATGTATATATTATTGAAGTCTCAGCAATTTATTTGTATCCAATTTGACATTTTTTTTTTTGGTTTGTAGAGGATCTTTGTATTAACAATATAAAAATAAATTACAAAAGTATTACATGTGCTAGATCAAGTTTACGATACAATGGTAACTGGATAAAGTCTTAATTATGAAGGGACTGTAGTTCTTTTCCTCTTTAGAGTAGAGATATCTTGTTGTATATCTCTTATTATTACTGTCTTCGTCTGGATTGAATGATCCATTTTTTCTAAAAATTTAATGAATTTTTTTAATTATATTCCAAGTGAAAAATAATTTTTAAATTTTAGTTAAAATGTAAATGAGACATTTAAATTTGTAATAAGAGAATATTATTTTTTACCTAGTTCCTTGACATATGTTTCTGGATAGGAAAATACATGTTCTAATTTAATGGTACCGTCCCATCCAAATCACTTGAAAAAGGTTCCAACTTTTACTTTCTTAAACTAATAAAAAAATAACATAAACCATGTAGTAATCAAAAGTTTCCTCAATAACAAAGAATAATTGTGTTTCGTTCAACTAAATAAAAATAAATAATTAGTGATTCCTTTCCTTAATCATATTAGTATATCCCAACTACTAGCAAATGACAGACCATCAGTATCTTAAAGATCATGCCCAAATTATTGGTCCAAAGACAGACATGGGTTCTACTTGGACAAGATTTGGGTTTGAGTTTGAGTTTGGTCTCAAAATTGAGTTTGGGTTTGGGTTTTGCATCTATAATTGTTTAAATATATTGGAAGATGCCATTACTATCAGTGACGGATCTAGTCACATGTCACTGGAGTCAAATGCCATTACTATTAGAGACGGATCTAGGCACCTGTCACTGGGGTCAAATGCCATTACTATCAGTGACGGATCTAGTCAATTTTTTTTTTAATTATATATGATATATTTTATTCCATTTAGATAATAAATGTATAAATGACCCCAGTGAATTATATTTCTGGATCCGTCACTGATTACTATTACCAAAATAATTAGAAAGTACATAATTAATTAGGAAGTGTCTAATTAGTATTTAGGATATGTACTTAATTAGTTTTTACCTATTGTATAGTAGTTACCTAAATATAGTGTGTAGTATGATATAATTGGTAGTTTTTGTAAGAGGGAATATATATTTTCCTTTAAATTCTTTTATGGTATTAGAGTCACCTAGTCCGATGTTGGGCCCGATTGATGTTCACGCTCCAGAGTCTAGATGTCCAGTCTTGAGCGTGAAGAGATGTGTTGAGAATCCCACATCGCTAGTTTGTGAGCATATTTGTAATACATAAGTTTGGACAATCCTCCCCTCAAATACCTCTGAGGGAATGAGTTAGACCCAACTCCATTTTTAACAAAATATCAGCCATTTTTTTAACTGCCAAAGTTCAAGATCCCTTTGTCCCACTCCTATTGACTTTGTTCTGTTTACAACTTTTGATTGGTAAATTTCTGCCTTTTCATTCCATTTAAAGTTTGAATTTAATGCAAAACCAAAAAATGGTTAGAAATTATGTACCACAGATTAAACTTTCTCATGTTTCCTAATTTTTTTCTGTTTCTCTAAGATGTTTGGATGTTGATTCTTGAGTGTATTTGAGGATTAAAAGTTTTTTTTTGTGACAATGGATTTTGAGTTTTGATCTCTTAACAATCATATTGAGATTATGTTTTTAAAAAGATAGTATACAATGCACAAACCTCCCGCATCAATAGGGTTTTGAGAAGGTACCGATATACTCAGACTTACCCTTATTGAGATTAAGCTTTATGTTTCCATTCTGTGTTTTTACTGATTGGAAGAAGTCCCTTTTGTCTGTGATCTGATAATTGCATAATCATTGCCATGGAAGATTCATTTCTTACTTGCATTCTTGTTTTCCCCTAACTTGCTTCTTCATAATGACAATTTGAATTAAAGCATTTGGCATTCAGAAAAGGCAAATAGTCAGGGTTAAGTTATTCCCGGTTAATACATGCTTAGCCCTTTCTTGGGTTATATATTCTACTTTCTTTATAAACAATTCAAAAAAGGAAAAAAGAAAAAAAGAAACGCGTCCACTTTAAAAAAATCTTCAACATGCTTACCCCGGTTGAGTCATCATAGTGGATAAGTTGTTAATCATAAAACAGACACGAATCTAGGTTGAGTCTTATACCTTTTCAAATCTATAATATATAAAGTTAGGACAAATTAAGGTAGAAGTTTCATGATGTGACATGTGATATATTATGAGATGTGGTCCAAACATAAACTTTCGTGCGACAATTTGTTATTAATTTTCTTCTAAAAATAGTGCTTCATGAGATATAATCTTCATTTTCATTCTAAAGTTACTATGAGGGAAAATGACCTGAATGGTCCTCAAAGTATTTACCAATACAAGCTAAGGTCCCTAAAGTATTTCGACTTCCCATAAGGTCCTGAAACTATTTACGCAACTTTTAAGTAATCCTACCACCACTTTGGACGGTGGTTTCCGGCCAAGCACCATCACACCCAGGGGCAAAATCGTCCCAAAAAAGCAACAGCTACTCAACAATGACAATTGAGAATCCTAGACTTGCTGAAACTTCTCAAAACCTCAATTAAGTATTCAAACTGAACTAGATAACAGAAATCAGAGAGCAATTAACAAAGTCAACAAAGAAAAAGCTCCTCAAAAGAACAAAGAAATTAAACCCATTCTTCCAAAACCCAAAACTCCAAATTACACAAACTTTTCCCAAACTCATCAGCCAAATATGGAGCAGAAACAACAGTATAGGCAGCAAATCATCAAATTGATCAAAACCCATTTCTTAATTCATGATTTCTTTCTCAAAAACCAAATCAATCAAAACCCACAACTCCAAATTACACAATTTTTTCCCAAAAACCCATTACCCAAATCTGAAGCAGAAAAACAATAGGTGCAGCAAATCATCAAATTAGCCGAAACCCATTTGTAATAGCTTTAAAGATGCGAAATACATTTTTTGGGACGATTTTGCCCCTGGGCGTGATGATGCTTGGCCGGAAACCACCGTCCAAAGTGGTGGTAGGATTACTTAAAAGCTGCGTAAATAGTTTCAGGACCTTATGGGAAGTCTAAATACTTTAGGGACCTTACCTTGTATTGGTAAATACTTCGAGGACCATTCAGGTCATTTTCCCTTACTATGAAGATGAATAGTTTAGCTATAATCTTCATTTTCATTCTAAAGTTACATATTTATAGATTATAGCAAAAATATATAACATAAATTAATTGAATTTAAGAAACTCTTACAATTCTCTATTAATGGCAATTAAATGTATTCAATAAAATAGACCAATGCCAATGTTAGAAGATAAATAGTTTAGCTCATACATGATACTATAAATTTTATGTATAATTATAGATTATAGAAAAAATATGTAACATACATGAATTGAATTTAAGAAACTCTTACAATTCCCTATACATGACAAATAAATGTATTCCATAAAGTATATAGTTATAATACATCTAAATGTTTTGAGATATTCATGTAGAAAACAAAAAGTACAATGTTTTTATAATGAAGAAGTTCAATGGTTTTCTTTTTTAATAAATAAGTTCATTGGTTTTTTTTTTTTTTTTAATGAAGAAATTGAATGATTTTTTTTTTAATGCAGAAGTTCAATGGAGTTTTTTTTTTTGTAATGAAGAAGTTCAATAGTTTTCTTTTGTTATGAAGAAGTTCATTGGATTTTCTTTAATGAAGAAGTTGAATGAGTTTTTTTAATGAAAAAGTTCAATGGTTTTATATCACAGTAAAAAGTCAGGAAAATCAAAAGTCATTTAAAGTACAATTTTAAGTTCACATTAGCCACTTCCAAAGTCATTTCTTCAGCAAATCAACACAAACACAAAAGAAAATTGAAAAGTCACTGTATTTCTAAAAATTAAAAATATGGAAAAGATATTCTTTCATTCTATTATCTTTTTCTTACCACTTAAATTTTAATTCGAATAAGTTTTGTTTGGTTGCAGGTTTCCACATTCATTCCAAAGACAAAACCATAAGAAGCAAGAAATTACTGCAATACAGGTAAAGTTGCTTTTCTTTGTAAAAAAAATAAAATATTTAGTTGAGGATAATGTTTCTTTCCAATGAATTTCAGAAGAAAGTTGTTCTAGGCAAGACAATTGGTGATCAATTATACATTTTGAACATCTCATAGTAGACTTTTTCAACACAGATTATGAGATTCTTATGAATCTATGATTTAATTTGATTTTTTTCTTTGATTGCAAGTTTCCAAAAAAAAAATGGTTTCTATTTATCCCCAAGAAAAAAAAGTACTTACTTTCCTGATAAACAACAAGTGAGGGGACTTGCGGAGGAGTGGCGATTCGGGAAAAAAAAAGCTTTCTTTTATGATGAAAAGAACAATGAAGTGGAGTAGCGGTGGATTTAGCATAGATTGTTGGTGGGCAAAAGAGAAAGGGAAATGTGAATCTATGGCAAATGGTAGGGAAAATGAACATAAAGAGAGGGGTGACAAGGGGATCTGCGGCACAAGCTTTAGAAAAGAAGCATCAAGAGGTTTGTGGTGGTGGGTTTCCTAAGACGGAAGGCAACGACGGCGAGGTGGAGGGTGAGAAAATAGAGAGTTGGCAATGTGGATTTGTGGCTGAAGGGGAGCGGCGACGGTGACTGGAAGAGGAAAAGAAGAAAATGAGATCAGAGACTAGAAACTAGAGTAAGGTGAATATTCTTTATATTTTTTTTTATTTTTAAGCTCTTTTAGTTTTATTGTTTTTTAAACAAAATTACAACTTGCTGAATCCCTTTAAAATCCATATTATCCGTTTTTTTAATTTTTTTAAAGCAAGTTCAAATTATTAAGATTTCTCCAATGTCGGCTAGGTTGTACAAAAAGTAATGATCATTTGATCTTTTTGATATTATTTTAATTACTCAATTCAGAATCATCTTTTATTATTATTATTATTGTTAAATGTTTGTTCAATACTATTTATTCGTTTGTTTTTTAAAAATCACTGATGCTAATCTTTGTCAAAATAGTAGCATTAAAAAAATTATCAAAATGAAAATATATTGTTTAATAATTATAATTATCATATTTGTTTCAGAGACATTAACTATATGAGCATATTTAATCCTTCATCGGTGTAATTTTGTTATGATGCTTTGTTTTAATAATTAAAAGTTTCATGTCAATAAATGTCAGTGTAGCTATCTAAGTATTTCTAACTTAGAATAATAAGTTAAAAAATAAATAATAATATAACAATTTTTTTAAACAATCTGCGCAACGCACAAGCATTAGACCCAATATTACAAAAAAGAAGAAGGGAGAAGTCAATAAATACTTGTTTTCTTGTATTGTCACACCCCGTAACTCGAATGATGACCTGACAACACTTCAAGTCAATGAAGCACCGAACCCGATAACTAAAAAGGAAACCTCAACAGTTGTCATTACTTAAAAAGAAATACAATATCCATAAGTTTCATTACATCCAAAAAGGAAATACTATTGTTCAAAGGGAAATACTAATAACTTCAAGTGTTCAATAACCATTATATTACAAGACTTTAAACTAGATCATCTTCAATGTCCTCCTCAAAGGTCCCATCAATAGCACTGTCGATAAACTCATCTACAAAAGGGAAAACAAATAAGGGGTGAACTAACAAGCTCAGTAAGCATCGATTACCATTGGGACGGAGCATCAAATATGACTCAAAAGACTTTTCCAATCCCAAATCATTTGTTCAGGACTAACAGAAATCACATGCAAATATATTTTAAAACAGTACAAAACATAACTTAAACGAATACAAAACGAAAAACTGAACAAAGGCCAAAACAGAAGTTCGAAAGACTGGAAAAGCTCCGGTCAACCGAACCGGTCATCTGAGATCAGGAAAGAAACATTGTCCCAAAAATCCGGGTTATCGAAGGGTGAGTGAGGTCGACCGCAGTATCTCCGGTCGATGGGATTCCCATCCCGGTCAACCGAAATCCCCTACCTATCATCCGCCAAACTCCAGTAGTTTTGGTCGATCGATGGAAAAGGTTGCCGGTTGACCGAACCAGTCGACCGCGATATAGTGCAGGTTTTTTCATGTACAAATTAACAAAGAAAAATGTGATTTCTGCACAATTCGAAAAATCAGCCCAAAATACCCCATTTTGACTCTTAAACACATATCATAACACTTACAAATCAAACGCATAACATGCTCAAACTATATCCAACTAATCTGACACAAACGGATCAGAAATTGTGCTACAAGCACATTGGACTAATGCATTTCAAACGTATTTTCATGTCAACCTATCGGATACAATTCTAGCAATGACAAACACATAACATTCACACAACTGAGATCATTTGTCTGGCAACAACTCTACATAGGTTAACAACCCTTAACTATTCATTTCCCCGTTAAGGAGGGCCTGACTGAGCTTAACATGGATCCAGATAATATTACCTCTGAACGACAAGGCCAACATTTAAGGACACGTCAGTTATGTCATCGCTCACTCTTGTGAGCTCCACAACAACTCGTTAACAACCCCTACTTTTTATCCTCATTAGGAACCGAGTTTGATCAACTAAACTGACTGATAGTGCTCCCGAGCACTTAACGAGATCGACATACAAGAACTCTAATTGGGAATTAAACACCTAGACTCCAAAATAACAATCAATTAAGTAGCAATTACCAAATACAACAATTCCAATTATCAAACCCACAATCAATTACAAATTACATCGACGCCTCATCCAATTTAGAATGCAAGGAAAACATGAATGTAAACCAAATCATAGCAATTCAATAAATTTCTGTAAAAATGACATTTTATGATAATTTACAAACTGAAATTTAAGGGTGAAGGATCCTTACTTTTAAAAAAGAAAAGACGGGGCTAGTTAATACTGGTTACCCTCTCTTGGATGATCTGTTTTACGTCTTTAAACAACTCAAACAAATAAAAAAAGTGCGTCTAATTTTATTCAATTTAAATATTTCATTGATCATACTCGTCCCAGGAATCTAGATTATAGAAAATTTAATTATATGCTGATAGATTATGGTGAACATTTTTTCAGGCACTTCCACTGGTAAGCACATTCTGGGGAATACTTTTATTTGGAGAGTACAGAAGATCCTCTAAAAGAACATACATCTGTCTTATAAGTATGCTGTTTTGAAATGTAGTGAGTAGAACAAGACCTCAACCTCGTAGATCTAATTAGGGTACATAATTTTATGTTCACTTCTGCTTTTACAAAACTCTCTGTTCCTGTAAAAAATTGTGCACTTAATCAATTTTTGAATTTGATGATCCCGGTAGCCAATTTGCCCTCCAAATGACTGAAGGCGACAGAAGCCGTTCTGTTCTCCATTCTGAAGACTCAAGCTGCCATTTACAAAATGATATTCAGCAACATATCAAAGAGTCTAATAAAAAGGTTAAAGAACTCGCGATAGGCAGAAAGAGTACGTAATATGAGAAATGTGCAGAAATTAGAAGAGATTGATCTTTGAGGGTACCTTCAGAACAAGGTCTTCATAGTGTTTATCCATCCATGATTGGCTCTCCGAGTGAGCTGTTTTTCCGTCTTCAACAAGTTTCGCCATAACAAGTGCATGGATGAATGCCTGTAAGATATCTGCTGCAGTTGAATCTTTGTGCATGACAATGCTTATCTTTCCATTTTTCTCGAGCAGCAAGTACTTCGCTACAAGGGAGAAATGGAAAGAGATAAGAGATAAATCGTATTCAGTGATCAACTATTCTCGCATCAGAAGTCGAGATTCTTATTACCTTTCTTGTAATGAGATGCAACCAATTGTAAAAGCTCCACCCTATTAGTAAGAAAGCAAGAGGTCAATAGGAAAAAAAGTGATGGCAATGAATATTTATCACTAATATTAAGATCAAATCGCATAGATGGAGCAGACTACTTAATACGAATGAAACTACTCCGGAAAGAGTATCTGTAGATAAATGCTAATTTCAGAGAGGGCTTAATTCAAGGTCTCTGTTGATAAAGTCACATGATGGTAAATGAAGAAGAAGACCAGTGAAACTGAAAACTCACAAGTCCTCGCGTTCAAAGGAAGATATTCTCACACCAAGTAAAACCCGTTCGTGCAAAAGCTTAACACTGTTTGAGCTCAAAGAAGAGATCCATGACGGTAAAACATGCTCCCGTCCAGATACTTGTTTTCGGAGATAGTACTGCACCATTCCAAGGAAATAGATTGTTTCACTAGTACTCCAATTCAAAGGATAATGATAACTGTACACGGAATCTTCATAAGTAATACGAAACAACAGATAAAGGTAAACTAGTTCGGTAATTGTACAATACAGAAGATACAAGATAGTAAACTACGACCATGGTACTATTGTTTTTAAAATCAACTCAGAAGGACTACAACTGCATAAGGTTATGGATGAAGAACAACAAACCTTTGCCTCTCTCCAGGAAGTGCAGCAAAACTATTGCGCTTCTTTGGCAGTTCAGTGTAGTAAGAGAAACAGAGCAGACAGCCTTGTAATTTGCTGTAAACAAACAGAAGAAAAGCTGCTTAAATTTACTGTTTCATAATCAGATAGGTTTGATATTCTCAAGCAGATTCTTAGATTTCGAAAGAAAATGAAAATAACACTAACCATACATATGGAACATAGTAAGGGACAAAAAACAAATCCATATGGCTAGAGAATGTCCCATTGTGACGCGTGCAAGGAGCATTCCAAAAGCCATCCCAACCATTGTGGCAACAGTCTCTTGGCTGCCTTCCTATCATAGAAAGATTACTCATAATATTGACCAAAGAACTTGGATTCAGGCAAGTTTCTTCAAAATAGAGAAAGTAGTACCTTTGCAGATATGTCAGCTGCATTATTCTGAAGGGCAAAATGCTGTGTCAAAGCTGCTCTAGTGGCTCCACTAGCAACACCAGCTAAAAATAAAAAAACATGACATGATTATGGACGTGGCAACAATATGAACTCGTCACTTGCTTCCAAAGTGGAGTGCATATTATTGTTCTTATTTTAAAGATTTGGTCATCTGGTCACCAAAAATCATATATCAACTGCTAGATATATTCACCTTGCGTTTGAACTGTAACCAAAAGCAAGCATACACCAAAATGTTATCACTAAACCTAGGCTACTACAGGATTTCTCTCGAAACGACTTTTCCTTTCTTTTCAACTTATCTATTTCCAGAATAGCATAGTTAGCTTTGAACCTTAAAAAATAATGAACTGTAACAGACCAATGTAGATATACTTTCAGACCCTTCTTATACGGTTCTCAAATATCTTGCTATCTGTAGAAGTTGCAGTGTCTACAAGTAAACAACCTTAAATTAGAAAAGGCATACATTGCAATACAATGGCTAGAGCATGTAAATGAAATACAACTCGGGCTTGTGAGTTTGGGACTTACTGAATGACCTCGATAAGCTCCCTAAGCACATAATCAAAATGAAAGCTGAAGGAAATAAAGGAGAAAGAAGATCCATCAACATTCCTGTGCAAAAAAATCATATAGACCCACATTAGTTTGACTTATAAAGAACAGAGATAATACAAGTACTAAAATTAAGAATACAGGAATTGGATAAAATGGCAAGAACTATGCATTGATGATTGATTGATTCAATTCCATAGAAACTGAGTAAAAAGGCAGCAACTATGCGGAAATTATGATAGTAGTACCAATATCGTTCATGAGATCCGCAACCAAACGCCACATTTTTGCATTGCTATCCAAGTTTGTACCCTGAAGATAAAGACGGGACTCATCATCTTATGTGCAAAGGCTGTCCATATGTCACTACTACCAAGGCATTAGCAAACCATTTCTAATCGAACAGCTTTAATTGCTAATATAGTTCAACTATCACATGAATTATGAGTCCCCAAAGCTTAACAAAGTAAGGTCTCTTCGCATAATACTTATCACAACCAGAAGAATGGTGAGCCTTTCCAATTACAGGTAACGGAAGTATAAAAAGGAAAAAGAAGCTAAAGAAGATGATAAAAAAAAAAAACTGAAGAAATGAACAGTCAATTAAGCTGTAAAGCCACTAACCTGGTAAAATGTAAATAAGATACCACCTAGCATCCCTGTTAAATCCCTCAGAAACCACTGTTCCATTTCAATTAAGAAATTATCATCAAACAACACTAGAAATAAACACAATGGCTAATAACCAACTCATTCGAAAGTTGTACTTTTACCTGAAATGTAGCTCCTATAACAGTAGCCGAGTTCTCGCCAACCCCAATGGCACTTAATAGAGCCTACAAATAGTCCAAGAAAATCAACATCTAAACAAGTATTTGCAAACAACAAAGGGTTAAATTTTTTAATGAATACATCTTACTTGGGTTGATAACATCATCCTTATGTAGGTCGAAAGGCCCTGAACAAAACTAAGTACAGTGAGTTTGTTTTTAATAAAAAAGAAAAAATAGGATATTTTCTGAAAAAATATAAAAACAAGGACCTCTTAAACTACTGGAGATACAAAAATGGTTAATATAAATCCAAACCTGCAATAAGTCCCATATTTGGAAAGGGACATAATCCGGAGTAACACTTCCTGGAAATCCCTGAATTCGATACGTACATGATCAGTTTCAAAGACACAACAACAACAATAACATAACTCACTAAATCCCCAATAATTGGGGGTATGGGCGGCGGATGCATAGGAGACAGACAGTGGTTGCTCCCAGAGATCAGTTTCAAAGATATAAAATAAAAAACAAGTTCATCAAGATGATTTAAAGACACTAACAACTAGTTTGCAACTTCTAATCTTCTAAAAATCCAACCTTTTTTTCTTGATAGGAAAAAGGGAACAAAAAAACTCACCACCATCAATAATTTTATTTGAATTTAAAATTTTATTATTACCGGGGCAGGGCAGTCTCGAACCTGGACCCTATCGTCCCGACCTATTATTCCGAGTGGGAAAATACTTGACCACTATGCTTGCATTCCTTGCGACAAGCATCAATAATGTAAAAAGACCAGACACAATACACTCATTCACAAGTAGATTGGCAGAAATTTTAGTCAACCCTTCATCAATTTGTTTCAAAATGGGCAAAAGAATCCAAATTTTTCCAAAATGTTATTCAAAATTACATAATCAGATAAAAATTCAGAACATTTTCCTACTCCAAATTGAACCCACAAAAAAAATGGGAAAAACAAACTAAGCTAAATTGACAAAAATATCAAGGAATAAACGGGGTTATGAATTTAGGAATAGAGAAAGAATAATTTGGTGGACTTGCCTCAGGAACAAAGGCTTCTAAAAATCTTCTGGAAATATGATTAAATGGGCTGCTGGATTTTTCAACCTTTGGAGAAGATGATGACGAAGAGGAGAATGTTATGGTTGCAGTCTTTGTGAGTTTTGTTGAGGCTGTACCATTCCATTCTTCACAAATTATAACAGATGATGATGATTGAAGAAGAAGCTCTGATGATTCTGGTGATTCCATTGTCGCCCAACTGGGACTGGGAGCTCATCAGTCAATGGGGATGGAATTTGGAGGAAAAATAAATGCTTTAAAAGAGAGGGCTCAAACCCGTCGGTCCGGCTAATATATTTATATAGTCATTTATAATCATGTATTAATAAATTTGGATTATTCTTTTTTCCAAAACCACAACTCATAGTTATTATTCAAGACGGATTGTCGTTTTCAAACACTATGATTTGAGCTATTGGATTAAGCAATTCGACAATTCAGATTTATGAGCACGATTCTTATAGAAACCCTTACAAGGAATAAGGATTATATTTGTCAAGGTTTTGAAACCTGATATGGATATCAAATTGAAAAAAGTTATCTATAACTTACCTGCCCATAATTTTGCTAAATGGGTTAAGCAATCTGGTTCTGTAGGAGTCACTCCCCTTAGCCACCTTCCTTCTGCTATTTTTTGTGACCTGGATTCCAATGGTTACTTTTATGTAAGGGATCCGGGAGACTGTAATACTTCTTTTGTTAATGGTTACATAATAAAAAAAATAAAATAAAATAAAATAAAAAATTGAAAAAAGTTATTGAGTCAAGAGTCAATGGCTGAATCACTAGGCGAACAATATCAACCTGTGAAATCATAAATATTTTTAAAATATTTAATATATAACTACTGATAATCTAATATTATATAATTCATTAATTAAAAATGTAACTCCACTCAATCAAATAAAAATCAATAAAATTTAACTATTGATAAATTCAAGTTCAAAATTTATTAATATATGTTATAATTTAAAAGTAAGCTTGACTAAATAAATAATTCAAAGACAAAATTAACATCTTACAACATAATTTCTAATAAATTATTTGTTTTATTCTAAATTATAACATATCAACTAATTAATTACATTAGATTATTTTTCGACTTTTAAGTCCCAAAATAATTTTAAACGTGAGCCAAGGTCCTTTCATCCAAAAAATTATCAGTCAAATGTTAATTCAAATTTTCGATTGAATTATTGTATGGAGAATTAATTGCCATTTTGGTCATCAACATAGTTTCGGCCAGCCGATTTCATCCTTTTTCATTTTTTTTAACTTTTCACATCCTCAATATATTTTCAAACCGCCAAAATCATCCTTCCGTCAAAAAAATGCTCAAAAACCGTCAAATATGATGACATGTGATAATGGACAATTTTATTTATCTCTCCTCGAAGGGCAAAACTGTCCAAAAAATATAAATTATAACCATCATCCTTCTTCTTCATCAATTGAAAAGGAAAAAGAAATTTCTTGAAATTCACCTCTTCATCTCCGGCCACCACCACCGAAATTCATATGCGAAGGATTCTTGACCGGCGGCACACCACCAATTGATACTTCCATGGAGGAATGGCCATTGGAATAAAAAATTAAATTCAAGAAACAAAATTTTAGTGTAGGAATTAATGGTGTAAAAGTATGAATGTATATATTATGTGGAGAATCTGGGCAATGGCCACTGGAGAATCTGAGCAAAATAGAGTGCCGGAGATGTGGGCAACTCGTAGTCGGAGAAGATGAAGAATGTGGCCGCTAAGGCTCTAGTGCGGAACACAAAAGTTTTGCACAGTGCGGAACAATTAATAATCGTCAGATCAAGAATCGGACGGCTGAGATTAGTTTGTTTAAAATACTTATTATTCATAATTTTTTGGTAAAATGATCTCATCCGTTCGATTGTTGATCCAACGTCTATTAATTGATTCGCATAAGGCGGAACATTTTGTATTCCACACTAGAAACGAACTGGAATCTCCATTGTTCAGTGTTTTAGAAAATTAACTCTATCTTCTCCGCCTTCAAGAATGAATCTGAAGCAGAGGAACTCAAAGAAAATCACCCAACAACAAAAATTGTTCTAGACTTTGCCCATTACTTGAAATAGATGGGTTTTTGTTGAGAAATTGTGAAATGGGTTTTGAATTTTTCTGCTAAAAAACTCAATTAATAAACATAAATTAGCTCTCAAATTAAAACACTGTACATGAAATATGGATTTTTGCAGAACCGGATTCATATGAAGAAGAAGATGATGGATTTATAATTTATATTTTTTTGGTAAAAACCGTCCGGCATAATTGATGAAAAAAGGAGATGATGGTTATAATTTATAGTATTTGGACAGTTTTGCCCTTCGAGGAGGGATAAATTAAATTGTCCGTTATCACACGTCATCATATTTGACGGTTTCTGAGCATTTTTTTTTACGGAAGGATGATTTTAGCGGTTTGAAACTATATTGAGGATGTGAAAAATTAAAAAAAATAAAAAAGGATGAAATCGGCAGGGCAAAACTATGTTGATGACCAAAATGGCAATTAATTCATTGTATGGAAGAGAAGGGGTAAAATTCAAGTCTCTACAAATATCTACTAGTTTTCGATTACATTGTTTGCCCAGACGAAACTACTATAGGATCAAACATTACTAACCCAGGAATTGGGAAAAAAAATGATTGAGGTGATGGGTATGGTTTTCGGAGGGGACAACTTTAATTAATTGTACAGATGATTTTTACCTCAAATTCCTTGATGAGAAGTTGTGGTTTGGTTGAGATTTTAAAATTTGATGGATTAGGAGGGAGGAGGAAGAAAGCATACAGTGGTTGTCGGAGTTACTTTGAAGAAAATAATGAATCGAGAGGTTTCATGGAATGTTTTGTGCTAACAAGGCATTGATCTAGCGGCTAAGCTGAGACATTATTACGTAAAGATCATTAATTCAAATTCTTTCTCAGCTTCTTGAATCCCCCTATTTCTTTTTATATTATTAGCCGAAAATCACCATGCAGAGTAGTGGTGGGACAAAAATGAAGTCTCGGAAATTGTTTCAAAATCATACAAGAGGCTAAATAGTGTTTTTCATCCCCAAACTATTTACCGTTGGTGAACAGAATCCTTAAACTTTGTTTCTGTATTTTAGAATCCCTAACAAATTTACGTTTGGTATTAATAGTCCTTCCGTCAAAAACATAACTGGTCAATGGAAAAAATGGTTAAAAAATTGAGTCAACTAAAAATCTAATAGGGGTACAATAGGTATTTGACATTAAAAGAATACCCACCCTAACCCCCTACTCCCACCTCACAACCTGCAACACTCAGCCCCACCCCAACCTCACAACCTGCAACCCCCATCCCACCTCTCTTCTTCAACTCAACCCACCCCACCCCACCCCACCCCGACACCCTCTAAGGTCCATTTTCTCCACTCTTCCCGAAAATCTAGAGGTTGCCAAAGATATCTAACCAGAAGAAATTGGAATCTTGTATGATATTGAAATTTTGAATTACTCTTTGAAATTAAGCAAATGAGTGTGGCAAAGTTTGGAGCTTTTTTGCTTTTTGATGGTTCATTTGGATTTTTGGTATTGTCTCTTCTTCTTCTCCGCCGACACATCAATTTCCACAACAAATTAAAGTAATCTTCTTGTTGTTGATTTCTTGTTTTTGCATGTTCCGATTCTTCATTTCTTCGGGGATGGTGGAGTGGGGACATTGCGAGGCAGAGGGGTGGGGTGAGGACTTGTTTAACCACCTTTTTTGGTGTGGTGAATCGGATTTGGGGGCACAAACAATGATGATGATAATTGTTGTTTCTGTAATAAATGGAAGAAGTTTTTTGACATATTGGGGTGTATTGAATGGGGAGGATATCCTAATTATAAGGAGAACGGAACTTGAAAATTGCGATCGTTGGCAATGGATTCCGACCGACAAACTACTTATGGGGATGGATGGGTAGTGCGGAAGGAGACGATGATATCGAATATTATTTCGGTCAAATCCTATAGAAGAAACCAAGGAGCATATATGGTTTTGTGGGCGTGACTTGGCGTTGGTCTTATGGTTCGCAGGGAGATGAAGAAAGCCGACCGGACCTTGCGGAATTCCGTCTTGGAGGCGCTGGATTAATGGTTCGCCGGAGATGAAGAAGTGCGACCGGAGCTTGTGGAATTTGTTCTATTGGGGTGGAAGAAGAAGACATCAGCATATTTACCAAGGGAGTTGGGTAAAAGGGTTAGGAAATGGGTTGTATGTAAAGTTACAATACTACCCTTCAAACTTCCCCCTTTGACCAGAGCAAATTTCAAAAATCACGGTTGACTCACCTTTTTTTTGACGGAAGGACTATTAATACCAAACGTAAATTTGTTAGGGATTCTAAAATACAGAAACAAAGTTTAAGGATTCTGTTCACCAACGGTAAATAGTTTGGGGATGAAAAATACTATTTAGCCCATACAAGAAGTAAAAAAATATGTAGGACTTTACCATTTCAACCGAAATAGATTAAGGACCATTGAAGTCATTTTCTATAAAAATATACCACACCTTCTAATCCTAGCAGCAAAAATAACCGCCCTCAGTCTCGAGCTCGGTCACGGCTACAATGTTTAACAGAGTATTTTTCAGCACCTTCTGAACACCCTTACAACCATTAGATGTTTAGCCTTTAGATCTTGTGGCAGTTGTACATCCATCTGTCAAACAAGTCGTCAACACTCAATCCCTTTTTTCCCGCCTATTATATATTTTGTCATATTCTATAATTTTCGCTCCTCCCACCGCGATTTTGGCCTAAAAATCTTGGAATAATCCATCAAATTCGCCATCATGCTTATCATGCCGCGGATTATCCCTATTTTGAAGTTTCCATATTCCAAAAAAATCCCTAAAATTTCTTTTTTCCAACTTCGTTCTTCCTCTTTTCAATTTTTTTTTTCAATCTTTATGGTTTCCTACAATGGAGAATTCCATTATAAACAGTTGGAAATCACTATTTTCATTCACAGAGTTGCTTGCAAATTAGAAAATACCAGGTTGAAGATTGTATTGGTATTTCGGCACCAAATCATAACGATTCATTTTGAATCGAAACAGGCACAGAAATGTTAATGTTATCACGATAATTTTATATAATATTAGTAATTCTCAATCATAGATTTCACCTTAGATATGATCTGATTTTGTTTGTTCTTTATAAGGTCGAAAATGTCGACAAACAAGATCACATATTTTCTGGTTTGAATGACGTTCCATATCAAACTGGGTTGAATGATGATTTTTACAGCTGTTAGTTATATTTCTTACAGCTATTAGTAACATGTTTGTGACCGCGGTTAGAGGAGATGTTTCTTACTGTTGTTAGTACCGCTGTAAGAAACATAACTTACCGATGTTAGAAAACAATTAGAAATAGAAATAGAGGAATCCAAAATTTTGTGAGATATGGAGAAGTTTGGGAAAATATATGTAAAGATATGGAAGAAATTTATAGAGTTATGGGAGAAATTTAATAGAGATATTAAAGGGATTGCCGAAATTTTTAAAGATATGGAGAAATTTTGGGAAAATATATTCAAAGATATGAGAGAATTTCATGGAAAATGGGAGGATTTAATGGAGGCATTTAAGGGAATTTTGCCCAAATTAGAGGGATAGGGGAATTCGGTGTTTTGCGTGATTTAAATGACTAAGCGTAATCTTACCGTTAGATTTCATCCAACATAACAAATGGTGTTCCGGAGACGCTAAACTCTAGAGCGTTCAGCACTGTAGCCAACTCGCTCTGGCTCATACCCTTTCCATTTCAAGTGAAATCCCCCCATGAACATACAATCAAGTTGAATACTGATCGCTTTTAGTTCTTTAAAACTCTGATCATTCGGTCCCGTGTTCGACTCCCACTTCGCTCTAATAATTATAATAATTAAAAATAAAAAATAAAGAACTAGCATTCACATTGCTGGGCAGATTGTATTTCAGAAAATTAATATTAGTTCCGGTTCAGCTGTAGCAATACTTTAGATCAAAAGCCAAAACTGCCTAATGTACTCTCACATCTTACATCACTGAAGGGTTAAAAATAGCTTACATTTTCATGTGACATTCTACTAAGCTTTGAAAACCGAATTTTATGACAAAAACATATGCTTACTGAGATGGTAAGCTGCAGGAATATCTCACACTCCTTAGATAAATATAAACTCGAAGCTAATTTTTCGCTTTTCTTCCTAGCTTTTGTTTAAAATGAGCGCAAGGTTGCGAAGCTCCTCAAATGCATGCATCGTTTCTGCATCAAAGCCTCCAGCAAACTGCGATAAAATCAAAGAACAAACATATGCTCTTGTATCAGTACTCCATTACTCGCAGCAAACTAATCGGAATTAAGAAATTATAATTCAGAGATACGAGCACGTCATGCATCATTTTCACTATCAGCTAGTTCAATAAAACGTACCAATGTATCGGAAAGTGGCCTATGTATATGCTTTAAGAACAAAATAAGGTGATATCTGAAATTCAGACAAACCTGGTGGATTCGGAAAGCAAATCTCACTCCTTGGAGCAGTGTATAGTCCAAGGAAGAGTCTTTATCTGATGTCCCCTTGGATTGTAGTTCCGTAGCTACCCTCTTCATATATATTTTAGCTAGTTTCACTGAGCCGATCTTTATCTGCAATTCCATGGTGAGAAGGTTACCAAACTAACTAATTGCATCACTAAATTTCCAAATTAGTCTTTGAGACGTAATTCAGGTGCATGAATTTCTAATGAGCCAAAAGACATTCATCATATCATTTCTTTAGCGTGCAAGAAAAGTAAAACTTACTTTGCTTATCATTCCATTGTCAAACATCCACTCAGTAGGAATTTGGAATTCCTTGCAGCGACGCATCATTAAGTCTCTCATTGCTAGGAGATTATACACGGTACGCTCCATCCTGTAAGAAAAAAAATAATATTTAATAAAGTAAATGCATGGAAAAAAAAATCCTATAACTGAAGTTCTTTTGGTGTACTTTTCAGATAAGGCGGTCATCTTCTTCAACGCTGCATCACAAGACAATTGAGGATCATCCTTGTTGTAGTGAGCGACTTCATGTTCCAACTTTTTTAAGTCTCGGTAACTAAATGCTGCCTCTCTTAATGTGTCAGCCTTTTTCTCTGGCCACTCAAAGTGCTTAAGGACTGCCCGTTCGTCCACCTAGGAAGCAAAGAAAGCATAAGAGAATTTATAGATTGAAGAAAAAATGCAGCTTTCATTTTTCTAATCAAAAGGCTAAATAGTAAAAACGAGAAATGGTGATTCCATTTAAAAATATATATCTTGTGTTCAATATATTCAAATTAATCCATGACGAAATTCATTATATTGAATATAAAAAGGTATCCATCTCGATACTGCTACAAATCTACTTACAAGAAAGCAAAGCTCATCATCCAGCCATTTCACAAATGCGACTACATCTTCAATGTCCTGATACGCAGCATTGTTGACTTCTTGTATGAGGGAATTGACAAACTCTCCTTGAGTCTCAACATCTGCCTTTATCTGGACGAAGAATAATTACCAAGTATTATTAATATCTGAATGTTTAAGACGAAGAAATATTTGTGAAATTACTTCAATGTGCAATTTAGCAGAAACATAGAGAAGTGAAGTGATTTTATCATTTCTGTTTATATATGGTATTTATTTAGGCTGCGGGCAAGAAAGCACTTACTGCAAGCAAATATGATGATCGATTTTCAATTTCACCAATCATGCTACTACGGACATTAGCAACATCAGCATCACATACTCCAGCGTTTGAAGAATCTTTCCTGGAGTCTCTCTTCATGAGTGAATGATAAAATTCAACTACTTGTGGGGCTCGCTGTACTGTTCCGGTTATATTTCTAGTCATGAACTTTGGAGGGGGAGGAGGTGGTGGTGGTGGTGGAAGTCGAGAACACTGTTCTTTCTGAACACTTGAAGCAGTGCAAGTTGGCCTTGGAGGAGGATTTGGTATGCGTAACGCCCTTTTCTCAACATCAAAAGAAACTCTGAGTTTGCTAGCTTCTTGGAAGTTGCTAACAAACTGAGGCTTCTCAGTATCCCCCGAATCACATTTTTGAGAATATAATGGCAAAACTTCTTTTTCCTCTTCTTTCGACCAAATAAAACCATCAGATTGCCTTCTTTTGTTAAGAAACATATCTTGAGAGCAGCATTTTGATCCACTAATGGAGTGCCTCCGAACAGAATTTTGCGAGTTATCCCAATTATGATTTCCAAAATTCTCTTGACACTTGAATTGCTCCATGTCTTCATCACTTATTGGCCATTTCTTAAGCTTCTTGATAAGACTAAGCCTATTCATGCAGCTATTACACTCCGAATCATCATTCTCACTTGTACAAGATGAGATGCATGTAGATTCTCTACGTCTCTCAAGGGCACCAGGGGTAGACATATTATTCGAAGTCACATTTTCCGAGTTGCATAATTCATCCCGTAGACACGAATTAACCCATCTCAGGTACACAAGCTCTTCAACCTCATTTAATCTGCTCATTTGAAGGCCTTCTACTTGTTTACACAAATCTTCATTAGTACGTCTAAGCAATGAGGCATCTTCTTTAATTTTCTCAAGAAGATCACTCTAACACCCACACAAAAACAAAAACCAAAAAAATATGAATTAGAGAGAGTTGATATCAAAATCAAGGATGTCTAGGAGGTAGAAAACATTTCAAAAATATGGATGAAGTTTAAGTGTTAGTAAATATATTTCAGCTAAATAAGAGAAAATTGTTATATATATATATGGTTAAAGAATTTATGATTTTCTCTTTATGTTTGTAAACGTTTATTTAATCGTCTTCTATACGTAAACTATTTGTAAGATGCTCTCTTTGTCAAATTACAGATGGTGGTGGTTTCCAATGAGATTTGGTCAAGTATTTTGCACGTGTGGATGAATGTAAGGGTAAATTAGTCCTTTCAAGCCCTTTCCTCCATAATATTGTAACAGCATCAATCACCAAATATCTCAGAAACCACTGCCGGATCATTAATTCGACAAAGAGAGCAGCTCGAATATAATTTATTTATAGAAGACGCTAAAATAAAAGTTTACCAACATAAAGACAATCATAAATTGTTCACACACATATATAGCAATTTTCTGGCTAAATAAATCTGAATGAACTATTTTTATCTCTTAATTACTTTGGATATGCAATGAAGAACACACAAATCAGCTTTAGCTCCTAAAACAATCCCACAAAAGTATGATGCTTTGTAAATTTATCCCTAGCAACTAGAAAAGCAACTGAATAAGATTTGGTAAGGAGCTCAGAATCAAGAAGCCAGCAAGATAGAGATAAATGGTACTCCCTCCTGCCCATTTTAGACGTCCCAATTAAAAATTCACACGGATTAAGAAATTTAGCAATTTCATACAATTTATAAGGATAAAAGACTCGAATACTCGACATTGGAACTAGACATGCATTAAGTCCAACTTTAAGCTACAAAATTAAGTAAGGGCAAATGCGAGAAGGTAAGTAAAAATATCATTGGCTAGACAACTAAAATGGGAAGGAGAGAGTACCTCAGAAACCTTTGCAAGAGTAGCTAATTGGGATTCCATGGAAGAAATCTTGCAAACAAGATTCCTCTTCTGAAGTTGAAGCTCTTTATTCAAACGCCTCAATTCAACTAATTCCATTTCTACCCCTCCATTTAAATTCTCCTGCTTTTCTTCCCTTTTCACCAAATTCAAAGTTTCTTCAGATTCAACAAATTCAAGTTTCTTCACAAGATCATCAATTCCATTCCTCTTACATTCCACCTCTTTTTCTAAATCAATTACTCTAGAATTTCTCTTACATTCCAACAACTCAGCATTTAATTTAACCTCCCTTTCCTTTGATTCCTGTAATAACCTCCTTAAATTATCAAGTTCAAGAAACAAATCTTTTTGATGAAATCCCTGAGGATGAACTTGAGCACTTACAACTGAACAAGAAAGATCACCAATTAAAGACCTTTTCACCCTTGATTGTGAAACCCCAGTTGGATTCTTCTTCTGGTTCACAAAATTTGAACTTGCAAGTGGTAACTTCTTCCCCTGTGAAGATTTCTTCTCCCCTGAAAAACCCTTCACAATTTGAGAACCCCATGAATATTTAGGCTTCACAATTTGATTTTCATCACTAAATTTTGATGCTTTTGCACGATTTTTACCAAATAAAATATCTTCTTTCATTCTTTAACTCTTTTGAACAAACAAGAAATGAAAGAGTTTTGGTAAAACTTTAACTACTCAAGGAATGACTGTTTCTAATGAAAAAAGATTCAGAACCCAGTTAGTTTTATGGCCATTGAAGGTCAAGATTGAAGCTCTTTTGGGTCCTATTTAGCAGGAATTGAGAGAAGTGTTGGGATCATGCAGTACATTGTGCTGAAGAGTGAAGACTTGTCTTACGTCGGGAGCAGAGAAAGTAGTAGTAGTAGTGCACTGCGGAGTTCGAGCTTTTCTTTATGGCTCTTTTAAATTTTGAATTTTGAATTGAGGGATATTAAATGCACTAACGTGCGAAGTATCAAACCTAGCACCCGGCTCATATGCTGAACAGATTTTGTTCAGTATGTGCGGGTCAAACTGTCAGTAGTTGCATCTTGTTTGGCTGTCACTTTAGGCGAGAAAAATGAAATTTCAAATTTCATTTTTCTCTCTCTTTTACTTTTATTTGGTAGAAGATAATTTCATATCCCTTAAATTTCTCCATTTTCCTCTCTTTCCTTCTCTCACTGATTCATCATCTTTTTTCCTCTCTCTTTTGTTGTTTTTTTTTTTTTGTTAAAGAACAGATATATTCATTAGAAAATTATAAAGTAACGGTGGAAGAATATGTAAATAAGATTGAATGGAAAAGATTTAGAGATTTTCTTGATAAGAACGGTGTCCCTCACGATGGCCACATAATTTCGCTGAATGGAAAAGATTTAGAGGTTTTCTCTTGTAAAGCTAAACTTTTTTTGGCAAAATGGTTGTTCTTTGTGATGAATCAGAAAATTGTGAGTGTTTTATTTTGTTTTATAAATGACATTGTTATTTATGTTGTTTATCGTGTTATTTATTCCTAATATATGGAGTTTATCATGAAACAGAGTTGGAAGAATTCGAAGATAAGCACAATGAGCAGAATGATCGTGTTCTATGACAGAAAATCTATTTTGTATGTCAGAACATGTGTTTTTTTCGACATAACGCTTGTTCTGTTAAAAAAAAAAAAAAAACAGGTGTTCGATATATCAAGCAAGAAGGGTAAACAATTTATGCAAGAAGGTTAAAAAGATAGCATGCAGGGGCCAAGAATATTAGGCAGCGAGTATAAGAGGTAGAAAACACTTCCTACCTAGATGAAGAAAACATTCATCTTAGACTTTGAATATTAGATATCTTAAATATGTAGCTTGTTGGTGTTGAACACCTTAAGCATTAGACTAGTTATTTTTTTGGCCAAATTCATTGTTCAATTCAATTGTTCTATGATATTGAACATTTATTTTTTTAGTGTGAATACCTGTTTTTTTTTGTGTGAATACCTATTTTTGGGGTGTGAATACCTGTCTTTGAGTGTGAACATTGATTTTTTTAGTGTGCACACATACATTCTGTATTGGTTATGATATGAACACATATTGGTTATGATAATCAACGTACTTTTTTAAATCTACGAACACTTACTTTAATTTTTTGATCTCTTGTTTTTTTTTTTTTTTGTAATGTAAACATGTTTTAATAGTGTGAACACATGTTCTTGTACAGTGAACACATGTTCTTGTACTCTTAACACATATTCTCCAAATATTCATTTCTTCGGGAGTGAACTCCTAAAATTGTTATTTTTCTTCCATTTAAAATTTTAACCCATCTTTATGAAGACTCGAAAGTTTTAATTGGAAGAAGATAAATGAGGATCCCTAAAATATCTCACATTTCAAATTGAAGTGTTCAGAATAACAGACATGTGTTCACTAATCAAGAATATGTGTTCACAGAACAAAAACATGTGTTCACTAATCAAGAACATGTGTTCACTTAACAAGAACATGTGTTCAATGAACAAAAATATGTGTTCAATAATCAAGAACATGTGTTCACTGCACAAAAACACATGTTCATTAATCACAAATATACAAGAAAATGTGTTCACTGCAAAAAACATGTGTTCATTAATCACAAATATATATGAACATGTATTTACTGCCCAAAAATATGTGTTCACAATATACAAGAACATGTGTTTATTGCACAAAAACATATGTTCTTGTAGGAAGGTGTCTTTTTGCCTTTTTGCCTTTTCTGTCGTTTTCTCTCACCTCGGTAACCCAACCAATGTGACGGTTGCGTGTTCCCCTTTTTTTAATTTATTATTTATTTGTGAAATTACATATGTACCCTTTTAACCCTCTTTTAAATCGCAGCCTTCGATCCATCTGAAAATGAAATCAACGGCCCTCGGCGTGACATACGTACTGAAACTTTGGTTTATTCACACAGAGCCGGGATCGCAAACCTAGCTAAAAAACAAACAAACAAACAAACAAACCTTGTGTACAAAAGGCGTTGCCCACGCCCACAGGGCCCACTCTTCAGTCCGCTACAAAATTTGGAGAATGAAAATCAGGGTGACTCAGCGGCCCGATCAGGTGAGAGGACTAATTTTAACCTACCACAAGTAGTCATCCCCACATTGAGGGTTGAAACTCCAAACTGCGGCTGTCAAGATTCGATTTTGCGTCATTGTGCAAAATTTACCATTCCAGAACCAAATGGGCCTAGCAAAGTAAAAAATAAAATGAGGACCTATTTCCTCCGTTCCCCTCACGGCTTCAATGTGGAACGACTGAACAAGTATTTATTTTGCACTTAGTTATCGAATTAACGATTTGACGTTTGAACTTTTTTTAAAAGAATAACACATGCTTTCTTCTCAAACATCAATCCGATAATCCAACTATTGTCATCTGCTCTATACGTACATACAACTGTAGCATAGATGGACTCCAAATCCCAAGAATTTGTTGTTAGAGGAATTAAGATTAGTTGAGTCTCAATGACTCATAATAAAACGTAATAAAAAGTCAAAAAAAAAGATCATTAAAAATCTGTTTGAGTTTTTAAAAAAAAATTTGTAACTCCTATTCAAAAGTTGTAGGTGTGCTTCGATTGAGTTTCAGTTTGGGTTTGATCTGGTCTGATCTCAAACTAAATCCCAAATCACCTTTGGATTGGGTTTCAATATAAAAATGGGTAAAAAAAACCCACCACATTGAATTGGTCCGTCATACCGGATCTGCAAAAATACCCGTTAACAAAACCCGTAATTTTACCCGGTTATTCATATCACATCCAGTGAACGACAAAAATAATTCCTCCAACTTCAACGTATTCCTCATCAATTCCTCCTCCTACTCCAACAATTCCTCCTTAAATTACTCATTAATTCCTCCTACTCCATCAATTCGTCCTCCTCATCAATTCCTCCTACTTCATCATCTCCTCTTGCAAGGGGTTTAATTTTCTCCTTCAACGGAGCAATTTTTTTCCACCGTTAAAGACCAAACCCAATCTCTCATTCCAGCTCCATCTCAGAAATAATCTGAAAAATTGGGTATCTTTTGTGTTAGAATGGTTTTGATCCACTTGCAATCTCGGATTTTTGGGGCACCAATTTAGGTAAAGTAAGTATCTTGGCTGTTAATTATGCAATCTTTTTCTGTAATAGGTTTGTTTTCTTTATAAATTTCTTCTTTTTTGTGAGTTTTCATTATTAATTTCGCTTTTTTTTAAATGGTTTTTTTTTTTTTTTGGGTTTAGTTAACCAGTAACTCTCTGCTTTGAATGCTACTTCTCCAGAGACCATCAATGGCTTCAAATTTATCACAGCCATCACGTCTCACCAACTCAATTTCTAGAAGCATAAAAGAGGCCTCTTCACCTTGCAGTGATTCTTTGCAGTTGAAGGTGAGTTTTTCAATCTTCATTCACTGTCTGGAGCCGTGTTAATGTTCCCATTTTTTAACTTAACTATTCTCAGCAATATTACTTTTTTTTTCAATGACGGAAAGAATTTTCTCGCAGGTCATCACCGTTCCTAACAATTCCGGCGGAACTACGCCACCTGAAATTCCGCCATAAAATGTATGTTCCTCTCGCACACAAATCAGAAAATAGTCTAATTTTTTACCAAAGTATGAATTACAACTTAAGCAATATACATCTTTTGGGTTTTTTAGATCGAATTGAAGAATATTGTTGTCACCGAGCACGAAGATAAGACCAGTTCTACCGAATCAAATAGTTATCCAAGCCCCCTACAAAAAAAAAACGAAGAAAACTATTTGTAAGGATGTATTCTTTCTGCTTCTAAGTTATTTTCCTTTTGATTTTAGAATATATATTATACCCCTTGATTGCGGCCAGCTTCGTAGTTACATGTTAGTAAAATTTGGACAAAAGTGAGATAATCATATAAATAAATAAATGTCTCCCATTACTTATGGAATGTTTAAAATACATCATCCATACATATTTACATGTCTTTCATTACTTGTGAAATGTTTAAATACATCACTATGTATACATATTTAAAAGATGAGTAAAGTGGAAGAAAATAAATTTGTACTAATTATAATCAATTAATTGAGATATTTGTTTCTATGATTGGCGTCTTGATGGACTATTCTGATTGACTCCTTGATTGACTTTCCACTGAAGAACTATGAGGAGTGGAAGAATTATTTAAAAGAAACGTCTCTCATTACTTGTGTACAATATAATCCATGTATACATATTTACATATGAATAAAATAGAAGAAAATATATAGATTTGCTTCTGTTATTACCGTATTAATGGACTCCTTGATTGGCTCATTACTATAAGTAACAAATTCCATTTTACTACCCAATACACTGGAAGAGACAA
The DNA here is from genome assembly GCA_026122235.1 of Vinca minor. NCBI lineage: Eukaryota > Viridiplantae > Streptophyta > Magnoliopsida > Gentianales > Apocynaceae > Vinca > Vinca minor. Next base: position 8,171,437 of record JAOCZM010000001.1, read on the forward strand.
ATATTATGTCTCAGAACTTAATAATCTAATAATCTGTAATAACAGGAAGATAATTATTTCATTAATTCTTGTCCGATTTCTGTGTCATCATGCAGTGTAAGGGCCTATTCAAATGGTAAGTTATGATATGGATAAGGTTTACATGCACTTCGTGGTTCTAAAATAGTCACATCATCACATAATTACCTCTTTCATAATTCTGCAGTAATGTGGTCAGTTTTGCACCGTAAGGTCCAAAGGCATGCTTTTCCATTCATTCCCAAATCACCATCATCATCCTTATCATCACCATATTACTACTATAAATTTAAGAGTATTTTCTTTTCTTTTCTCTACTTTATTTTTACCCCATTTTACTGAGTTTGATCATATTGCTTAAGCATTACTATTACTATTACTATTACTAGTGTCTGCTTTTTTTTCTTTTCTTGAAAGTTTGGAACAACTAAAAAATGATGGAGTTCTGGGAATATTACTTTTTTCTCTGTTTTGTTTTTATAAGTATTTGTCTTCCAAGGTAACTGTTTTGTTTTATATATCATTCTTGGTTTCTTTTTTATTTATTTGTCCAAATTTAATGATTATTGAGATTTGCTTATATGGGGTGTTCCAAAATGACTATTTTCATGTTTCAGATGGAGGGTGACGAGTGTTCAATGCCTAAAATGGTTTGGAAACCATATGATATGTGGAAATCACCATATGAGAAGATGTTGTTAGAGGTTTGCGCTGCGTTGAAACCTCAGAATGGGATGTGATCGGGCAATGGTTGGACCAACAAAGGATGGGAGAAGCTAGTAGAAAATTGGTTAGCAGCAAGTGGGCGTGATTACTCACTTGACCAGATTACAGGAAAATTCAAGAGGCTAAGAAATGAATTTACTACCATGAATTGGCTGATGACACAAAACACTGGTGTAGGTTGGGATTCAACAAGTCAGACTATAACCGCTGAAGATTATAAATGGGATGTCATGATTAAGGTTAGTATTCATATATACCTCAGTAATACATGTTAAACATTGTTGCATATTGCAGATGGATTTTGTATTAAATGTCATCACTATTCCATTAATTGTAACATACAAATAGTGCTATGGTTTTATGTTGTACAGTGTAATAATTCTTGTTTGGACAGATGCCTATAGTAATGCTTGGAGTGAACCCAATTCCAAATTTTATTTAGTGTGAAACTAAACTCTACTACTTACTTGCATTTGTTGTTCTGTTTTGGTTTACGTAAATGTTCAGATAAAGAAAGATGCATCTCGGTTTTTAAATGCCGGCGTCCTTGATTATACATTGATGAAGGAAATTTTCTACAACTCTGTCGCGACAGGAACATTTGCCCGATCTTCTCGCCAAGATCCTCCAACTGATGCCGAGGAGGTCACACTCAAGATGTTTAATGATAATGTTACACAAGAGGTTCCTTTCCCGGAAGTTCTTGTAACTCCCATTGCTTCCAAGTATACTTCATCTGGTTCAAAGCGTAAGGGAAGAAGTGTTGGTTCTGACTGTAACAATCCGATGGAAGAAAACTTGACAAATGTGCTTAATCAGTGGATGCAAATGGAGTCACTAAGGGTTGAAGAACTGAACTCTAAAGCTGAAGCCAAGAGGGCACGGTGCAATCAAACCACAAAAATTAGTGTCCTTGCATGCATCTATATACTTAACGATGAATTTAGTTATTTGTCTGATGAAGACTATGAGAAGATGGCTAACTCATTTAAGAACGATGTTGATTGGAGGGGGGCTTGGATTTTAATGCCAGCAAAGAGACGCCCTTGGTTTGTACACAACAAAATCACCATGACTCCCGCACCAATATCTACACAGCAAGCAAAACCGCCTTATGCTGGCCCTGACATTGATGATTTAACGACCCCGTGAACGTATTATGTGTTAATCCAAGAGTTATATATATATATATATATATATATATATATATATATATATATATATATATATATATATATATATATATATATATATATATGTTGGTGTCAAATGCTAGGCCGTTGTTTATTTTATAAATATAAGTACTAAGGTGTGACATTATGCATGTTTTTGCAAGTACTTTTATGGTGATGTTTTTAGCGACTTGCTAGGTCTGTGATGTCTATACTTGTGGAATAATTTTAGGGTGGTGTTTTAGCAGCTTGTTAGGCTTCTGTATTGGCCAGTAGTGTGAAAGTGTCAGTTTACTTTTGGATGATGACTGCTTTTGAATACAGATTTTTGTTCATTTCTGCCCTGCTTTTGTGGATTTTATTCTTATGTTCATTAGACTCTTGTAGTACAAAGACTTCTTTTAAAATACAAGAAAACAACCACAACAGCATACTTCAAAGACACCATAAAAGGTGATCAAAGTTCATACAAGAGGAACCAATAATTTTTGTCAATTCATAAGTTCATCGCAAGTGGGATCAAAGTTCCACTATCAGAAGCCTTTGTCACTAATACTTGTTCCAGATAAGTTCTTCATTCTCTGGACCATTAAAGGTAAATGTTTTTTGCAGAGAATTTTTTTTTCTTCTGTTGCAATGTTGTATTAACAACTTTACATTCTACACATCTTTTTTAAAATTAATAATTATTTCACAGAAACTATTATGGAAGGCGCGTCCGAGGCTTACAATTCATCGGAGGAGAGTGTGGATTCATTGGAGGACGAGATAAAATATTATCAAAATCGAAATAGATTAATGATATGCATGCTAAGTGCGTGCAATTTTGCCACAAAGAGCCAACCCGAAAAAATGCGATGCTACGATTCGATTCTTACTGGTCCAATGTGGCTCGATGAGCTGCTTAAAGGACATGATGGGTGGTTTTGGAATGCATTTCATATTCAGAAACTGGCATTCAAAAAATTATGCAATGAACTAGTTCAACGCAAATGTTGGAAAATTAAATCACAACAACGCGTGGACGTCCGTGAAAGCTTGGCAATTTTCTTGAATACCGTCACACGCAACAACAAACACACAAATGAATCCGAAAGATTCCAACATTCAGGTGAAACGATATCAAGGCATGTGAAGATAATGTCTCGTTGTCTATCAAAGCTGACTCGATATCATATCACACCAAGGAATGTCGAAATCCCACACCCAAAGATGATTGGTGATGATCGGTTCTTTCCATGGTTCATCGTAAGTATACTCTGCCAAATTTTCGTATAAATTTTCAAATTTATTTTCCATACCCAAAGAGATGATGTGCTTTTAAAAATGTTTCGTAGGATTGCATTGGAGCAATGGACGGAACACATATTTCCGCTTATGTCTCAGGTTCTACTATGGAAACTTTTAGAAATAGAAAGTCAGAAATAACTCAGAATGTACTTGCAGCATGTGAACATGATATGCGGTTCACCTACATTTATGCGGGTTGGGAGGTAAGCGCCCACGATTCAAGAGTGTTGACAAAAGCACTAACAAAGGAAAATGCCGATTTTCCTAGACTACCCCCTGGTTTGTTCAACGTATTGAATTTTTTTAATGTTGTTGTGAACTTTTTATTTGTAACTAGTTACTTGTTTTGCAATAATATTACATGCAAGTACTTGTTGGTTGATGCTGGATTTGCCAATGCAAAAGGCTTCTTGGCTCCATATAAAGGAGAGAATTATCACATTAATAGCTTTCAAGGTGTTACCAATTATAAAGGACCTCGTGAATTATTCAATAGGCATCATTCCTCTATAAGAAATGACATTGAGCGATCATTTGGAGTTTTAAAATCAAGATTCGCCATTCTTGGTGAACGAATGCCTCCGTATAGCATGTCGCGCCAAGTCTCGATATTAATAGCTTGTTGTGTTGTGCACAACTTCATTCGAGAAAACGACTCAAACGATCAATATTTTACTGATTATAATGAGGAAGAAACATGTGCGGATGGAAATAATACGGTGGAAAAGCGATATTATAGAAAGCCCGAGATGGGGAATGCGCAAGAAGAATCAAGTGAATGGGCGAGGGTTTCGAGAGGCGTAATGGTTGCATCACTTTGGGAGAACTACATAACTCAATAATCACCACACCATTGCATAATTACCAAAAAAAATAGTAGACGCTAGAAACCATTATACGAGGTGGTGAAGTCTCCGTATGAGGGAAAATATCAACAATAATGAATAGTTTTTACTTTATGTATATGTGAGCATGAAACTCATTACTTTCTCTTGAACTGTCCACATTCAAATTTTAATATGTATCCCAAATTATTTGGAGAGAGAAGAAAATAATAATAAATTGAGAATAAAATTAAATATTGTAATTTTGAAATTTAACATATCTCGTTATAAAATGTAATTGAGTACATTAATTTCATTACTAATATATATATATATATATATATATATATATATATAAAATATAAACATATTATTTACACTCACTTCACGGGCTGTAAGACATGAGGGGCACGTCACATCAAAATTGAATTTCATTTGGGTGGGTTACTTGGTTAATGGGCTATTGAGTTGAGTTATTTGAATTGATATTTCAAATACTCATATGTTCATGGGTTGTAAGTTTTGACCCAGTTTGGGTTTGAGATTAGTTTGAGACTCAAACTCAAACCCAAACCAAAACCTTCTCCAAGCAACGAAGAAGTCTGGAATCTAATTAACAATACGGAAATGCACATATTTTAGCAATTTTAAAGTCATTTACTTCTCTTTTAAAGTATGTATTTGGATTGGTTTTTAACTTAAAAGCTAGAATTAATTATATAAATCACCCTGAAATAATGTGTCAATTTTGATTAGGTGTTCATTCCTTCAATTGTTTTAATTTGGTTCCTATATTAACTTTTCATTCCAAATATAATGACCGTTAACATTCTTTTAATCTTTTTTAATTGCAACTTTTCTTCTTACATAAAATGCCCTCCAACCAAACCCTAAATCCTAATAATATCTCAAAACCCTAAAAACTCTTCTTCTTCAGCTAACTCAACCTCATAGCTGTTGATAAATGGCAGCTTCTTTCATTTGAAATTGTCAAAGACATGTGCTCATTGAATGAGTCACAAGATTGAGTCAATGATACCATAGTGATCATGCCATATTTTCTCTCATTTTTTAAGCACTTCCAACGTCACTTTTTGTGCTATAAATAGCAGCTCTCATGAGCTAGCTAAACATACCAAAAAGATACATTCCTCTTCTTCTCTCTTCTTCTAAAAATTGTAGTGTTAAGTTTTTTTTTGAGTTCATAAAATTGCAAGTTCCAAGTCCTTAAACACGAGTGCACATGTTTAAGGGCCAGCTGTGTTAACCTTGGGGAGCAAACGGTATTTTAGATTGCACCGAGGTCGTATCGAAATTTGCTTTCAAGGCGGTGGTTTTGTCCACATCACAGCTATACTTGATAAGTTTTTTTTTTTTTTTCTTTCAATAACATCATTATAATTGTCTTCATCAACCTTGGCGTCAGTGTTGGCTATCTTCTTCCTCCCTCATCCCGCACTCTCGTCTCTTTTTCTCTCCCTCCTTCAGAATCTAAGCATTACTCTTCTCTTTAACTCATCTCAATCCTATCATCCCACTGCAGCGCTTGCCGCCGATCTTTATTATTTGTTCTCATCAACCTTATTTTGTTATTTGTTTTCTCTGATTTTTGCTTCATTCTTTCTTCATTTTTTTGGACAGATTAGTGTCATTTTCTAGATAAAGGGTGTCATTTAATAATATTTAGTTAATTAGTTTTTGTTTGAAGGAAATTTATTTAGTCATATAATTAAATTTTTATTTATAATAAGAAATTATAATGTTTGAAGGTTAATAATTAAATTATTGTTTTTAAAAAAAAATGAGGTGTCATTTGAAAAGAAATTCAGGGTCAATTAGAACATTATAAATGAAAAGTTAAACTAAACATTTGTTTGGAACAATTGAAAGAATGAACACCTAACTCAAACTGGCAAATGACTTCCGGGTGATTTATATAATTAACTCCAAAAACTATTCTACTTTTTTTCATTTTTTTTCTCTTGTGAACCCAATTGTTTCTCTAACAAAATTGAATGACATACCCCATAAAAACTCCTCGCTCCCGTTAAAAAACTCAATTTTCATTCAAGTTAAAAGCTTAACCAACATATACTCTCTCATTTTCTCTCTCTCCATTCAACAGTCAACTACGTCTTAAATCTTACTAGTATTAAAAATAGATTTTTGATTAACTGAAGTATTGAATGAAGATTGAAAGTAATAGCAAAAGACGAACAAATCTCATAAATGCATACTTTATTTATGAAGAGTACAAATTATTTAAAATAGACCCAAAAAAAATGAAAAAAAAATATTAAAGGCGGAAAAAATACGACTTACCAAGCAATTATTTCTTTATTTCTCTATTCTCACTCATCACTTATCAAAAATTAGCTTTACATTTGCCAAGGAAAAAATTAAGCAGAAAACTTAAGAGGGAGAGAGAGACTCGCCACTCAAGGACATTGTAATGTCATTCTGTTTAATATAGAACCTGATTTCAGTTTCAACCCATGAAAGATTTAGAATCCAACATGGAATTTTTTAGAATTTTCCGTGTTTCAATTGTTTTTAAAAAAACTTGATTGTTTTAAAAGAGTTTTCGTCAATTAAATTAATTATAAACTAATTTTTGTCTTATTAAACTTCAAATATTAAACCACTTCCCCGATAATCTTTCAAAATCTTGAAATTTCTTCCAATTGATAATAAGAAATAAATTGGAAATAATTATAAACTAAAAGTTAAATAACTCATGTTTTATTTTTTTAGAATTCTTTATTCTTATGTACTTTTTAGAATTATTGGTCATATCATAAATTTTTATTCTATTAATTAATTGATTAAAATAACAATTCCATTTTATTCTATCGTACTATCTAACCATCTATCTATATTTATATTACAGAACCTGTTTTCAGTTTCAGCCAATCAAAGACATAGAAATCCAATGTCGAATTTTCTGTGTTTTAATTGTTTTACAACAAGTTGATTGGTGTAGAATAGTTTACGCCAATTAAATTAATTAGAAACTATTTTTTTTTATCTTAATAAACTTCAAATATTAAACCACTTTTCCTATAATCTCTCCAAATCATGAAATATCTCCCAATTGATAATAAGAAATAAATTGAAAATAATTATTAACTAAAAGTTAAATAAATCATTTTTATTTATTTAAAATTCTTTATTGTTATGTACTTTTTAGAATTAATTGTAATATCATAATTTTTTTATCCTATTATTTAATTGATTAAAATACCAATTACATTTTATTATATCATACTACCTAACAATCATTATCTATCTATATTTATATTACAGAACTTGTTTTCAGTTTCAACCAATCAAAGACTTAGAAACCCATCATGGAGTTTTCTTGAATTTTCTGTGTTTTAATTGTTTTACAAAAAGTTGATTGGTTTAGAAGAGTTTACGTCAATTAAATTAATTAGAAAAAAAATTTATCTTAATAAATTTCAAATATTAAACAACTTCCCCAATAATCTCTCAAAATCTTGAAATATCTTCCAATTGATAATAAGAAATAAATTGAAAATAATTATAAACTAAAAGTGAAATAACTCATGTTTTACTTTTTTAGATTACTTTATTGTTATGTACTTTTTAGAATTATTGGTTATATCATTAATTTATATTCTATTAATTAATTAATTAAAATACAAATTTCATTTATTTGTCATACTATCTAACAATCTAAATTAGTAATTTGAAATTCAATATTTCCGTGCATAGCACGAGTATTTTTCTAGTATATTTATATTACAAAGCCTATTTTTAGTTTCAACCAATCACAAGCCTCTAAAACTCTAATATAATTTTCTAGGAGTTTTATGTTTTTAATTAGTTTAATAATTTTGATTGGTTGAGAAAATTTAGATTAGTTAAATTAATTGAAAACTAAATCTTATCTTAATAAAATTCAAAAATCAAATTACTTCCTTAATTATCTCTACAATCCTTAATAGTCGGATAATATATAAAATTAGGCAGGTAGATTAAAGATATTATGATGAATTCAAAATTAAATTCTATCATTAGATTTAACCACTTTCCTCATTATGTGTTAGATTTAAGAGTAACAATGAGTTTCCAACTCTTCATTATGGATTAATGGCCCTCTCTTCGCTTTTATTTCCAACGAATACACCAAATTTATTTTCATCAATCTTTCTTTTCTAATTTTCTGTTTTTTTAGTTTCTCTATTTTAATGATTTTATATCTTTTCTTTGAGTAGTTTATTGTATTTCCTTTGTTTATTTGCTTTAGACTCTTAATTCTGTGTTTAGTTATTTACCTGAGTTTACTTTCTAATTAAACTTTAAGTTTGATACACTATATTTATTTGGTTTATTGTTTCTTTAATTTAAAAACTCGGATTGGTTATTATTTCAAAAAAAAATAAAAATGTATTGGTTACTTATAATCTATAATCTACTACTAATTTATCTTCATGAACTTTTCAATAAATCATTTGCTGCTAATATTTTTAATTTTTCGAAAAAATATAATAGTTATAAACTCAAATGCAAATTTCAACTACTTAAGACTCCTACTCCTATCACTTCTATACCCCTCCTCATATCCTGTTATTTAGCATCATTATCACCAATTTGAGTTATCACAAATCTTTCATACATACATCTTCCCTCATGCAGCTACTCATTTGAAGGCAAACTTCTTTTTATTTCCATGTTCCTTTTCTTAATTTTTTTTTTTTCATTTTCCTGTTCGGATACTTTCATGTTTCATCATCTCATATACAGCTTTTGCATGTTTGTTTTTCTCAACTTTAATCCTATTAGTCAAGAATATCAAAAGTCTTCATATTCGCGAACCAAATGGCAAACTCTTTAACCCTCATGTTATTTTTTCTTCCATTTTGGGTGTTACTCTCTACTTTTACATGTAGAGAATAGGAGTCGGGGACCTTGAGTGAGGGGAGCACATGCAACGTGATTTTAATAGCAAGCTATAGGCCAAAGTTGTCTCACACACTTTCTTTTATTTTTGCTATTGTTTTGATGTATTTTCTTTGATTAGTGGACTGAAATATGCTTTTTATTATTTTAATAGTAATATGATTTTTATTATTTACAATTGATATAATGATTTTGGAAGTTTTTCCTTTTGTTTAGGAAAAAGTTTTATTCTATCAAATTAACTTATTTTTTCTTTTGTAGTTTTCATTTTATTATATCATTTTTCTTTGTGTTTTTGCAGGATTAAATATTTGTACATATGAAGAAAAAAAAAAAAAAATAGATTATGCCCACCCACCCGAATAAGTTCAAGATGAGTTAACAAGCTCTTTACAATTAGGTTTCCCTTCTCCATCATTTTGTCTTTTAATCAATTAGAAGTACATCAATCTCAAACGGAATTCATACAGAATGAATCATAATATTTTTTACATATTTTTTTGTTTTTTATTTTGGTTAAACCATTGGGTTTATCCATTTACAAGCAGTTTAATTAGTTATTTAATCAATTTAAAATGAGAAAAACTTGATTATAGTCAATCGTTTTTTAGAAAGAAATTGCAAGCGTTATTTCATTTGTTAAAGTAGTATTTAAGAGAGAAATATTGGATAAAGAATGAGGTATGTATAGGGCATTTTATATCACAAATAATTCATATTATATGGAAGAAATCATTACTTTATATCTTTTACACTCATTGTGTTCTATACGCGTTTGATGTCTTAAACAATAAGATATGTCTAATCATATTTTTTAGGGTGAATTCCATTTTGGTCCCTGTAAATAGCTCGTAATGTCATGTTCGTCCTTAAAATTTCATAAATGTCAACATCGTCCCTAGAAATGGCTCACAGTGTCAAGTTCGTACTTGTAAATGGCCCGCAATATCAAGTTCGTCCCTGAAATTACATAAATGTCAACCATGTCCCTAGAAATGGCTTACAGTATCAAGTTCTTCCTTGAAATTTTAGAAATGTCAACCTCCATACCAACTGATGTTGCGATCTGTAAAAAAAATTTGTATATATATTTTTTTGCTGTTTGATTCTGATTTTATTATAATTGGTTTTGAATTTCATTTACGGAAATTTGTAATTTTCACTTTATCTTTGTTAGTATAGAGTTAGTCAACGACGAAGTGACTTTTTTGGAACAAGAGGGCCATTTCTAGGGTCGGAGTTAACATTTCTTAAATTTCAGGGACGAGGTTGACATTTCTAAAAGTTCAGGGATGAACTTGATACTGCAAGCCATTTACAGGGACAAAAATGAAATTCATCCTATTTTTTAGGCATGTTCAATCATAAGTTTATTACTTAATGACCCTATATAATATTTCTCACTAAGAATAACTAGCATTAAACATGTGCTATGCACATATCTATACGTATCAAACAAAAAATACAATATATAAATTTATTTTGTACTCATAAATTGTTATACGATGATCTTTCGAGGGTTAAAAACCATATATACAATTGTAGGTTGGTTCAATTTGGAGCATTCTAATGGAATTTTTTGATCATTAGTATGGGGTCCGACGGCATTGAATTGAATATATTTTCTATGGAGTTGCAAATGGTTCAAAGCAACAAAAAGAAGAAGATCGAGTTCTCAAAACTGATATTTTTTTTCTTTTTTCAGAGATATACCAATCTTTGCATTTTTACTCCCCTTTGGGTGCTGATTCAATGGAAAAGTAAACAAATTCTTTTTTTTCTTTTTATTTTTCTGTCATAAAAGATCAGAATTTAGTACCATATTCAAATTTCATTTATGGAGTTTTTTTTATTTCTTTTTCAGTTTCTCTATTGATTTTTTTTAATTAATTTACATTTCGTGCATAGCACGGGTCATTAGGCTAGTGTGTGTGTGTGTATAAGAGCAAGAATTACAATGCAAAAAAACCCTAAACATTTTCATAAGAAAATGAGTATAAACAAAGTTAGAAACTTCTCACTAGAAGAGGACAAAAAGTAAACGGTTTCACATAATTTTTCAAGGGTGAGAGATAATTTTATCACTAATCATTTTGGAATTAATCATTTTTATACGATAAAAAATGCAATTTTCGGGTGATCGGAAACCACCCTCCTTATATTTGGATGGAAGGACCTAAACATCCAATTGTAAGTTGTTCTGGGTTCCAATAATAATTATAAAAATGATTAAGTACCCAATATGTTGTGGGCTTGTTTTTGCAATTTGCAAAATGAAAGTGAGATCCAAAATGCAAAAATTTTATATTGAATAACATGCCAAATACTCCTTAAAAATTAAAATACATAAAACCCCGCTCTAGAAAGAGGGCTTGAATCTCAAATTGTGTAGTTAAGAGCCACACACACTCTAACTAGCTAAGCTATCCAAGCAATGACAATGAGAATGCAAAATTAAAATACAATCATAAGCATTTTGAGAACTTTGCATTGCCATTGACATCAACTGAAATAGCTAGCAATGACATGTGAGTTACTCCATCGGGTTTAGGGTGAATTCAGTGTTGTGTCAGTGCGTTGATCGAGGTAGGCGGGATGGGCCAGGGGTTGATTGGAAAGGGGCGGGGATGGGTCAAATTTCTCAAGATCCTAAACCCTTCTTGGCCCATATGTAAACTCACAACCCGTGGGGCGGGTCCGAACTGGGTTGGCGAGTTTAAAGGTAAATTTTCATTTTTTTGAAAGAAGTAAGTTTAAGGAACAAAACTAAAAAGATATAGTTATAAATAAATATAGAGAAAGCCACATTGTAGCGGTGGGAGGTTTGACACGGACCCCTACCGGTTTTATTAATAACAAAATCAAAATTACCGATTTCACTTGCACAAAAAATCACCACTTGAAACTTTAAAGTCTCCAACTCTAACATTTGTCAATCCAAAATTTAGAAATAATAAGTTTTTTTCCATTTTTTTAGTATATTTGAAAGTGATATAGAGTAATTTTGATAGTAATTTAGAGAAGATAGAATATAATAGATAAGATAAAGTGAGTTTGAGGTAGGGGATGGCAATGGGGCAGATCGGGGGCGGGTATCTCAAATACCATACCTACCCCCGCGACTGTGAAGCCCTGACCCGCCCCGCCCCGTGATCTGCCCCACGCGAGGCGGATCTGACCCGCCCCGCTCCATGATTTTTTTTTTTTTAGTAATTTCCTCAATTCTACAGTTTGCATCAAATGACCATTTTCATTATCATTCAAGAAGAAACAACAAAAAAATTTTAATTCTCTACATTCTTTTTTATGGCAGCTTCCATTTTTCTTCTTCTTGTACAAAGATTCAAACAAAAATCAAATCTTTTTCTTCCATTTGGTAAAGAAAACAACAAAATAGTACTAAAACTAAACAAAAATCAAATACTTTTTCTTCCATTTGGTCAAGAAAACAACAAAGTAGTACTAAAACTACTATTGAATCTTGAAACTTGAAGAGAGGAGAAAAAGAGAGGAGAAGAAGAGATGGAAGAACCGAAGAAAAAGAGAATGAGAGAGAGAAAGGGCGAAGAGAGGAGAAGAAGAGAGGGAATAACCGAAGAAGAAGAGACTGAGAGAGAGAAAGGGCGGAGGATAGGTTTTCATTTTCTTTGTACTTTCTTTATCTATAACAATATAATATGGGGTAAATTTGGGTTAAGGGCGAGCGGGCGGACACAAATACCGAGCTCGATCCCGCCCGTTTGCGAGTGGGAGTGTCCCAAAAGACGTTGTGTCAGGGCGGGTCGACGGGTCACATGTCAAATTGCCATCCCTAGTTTTGGAAATTTGGCGCCCAGGTCCAAAATTTATTTACGATTTTTACGAAAGGTCCAAAAACAATATTTTTACACTTTCCATCTAAAAACAATTTACAATTGGTGGAGTCCATCATTCCACGTAAAAAATTAGGCTGGTCAACTGTCAATTTAAATTTTGGAGTTAGTCAACTATTTTAATTTGATGGGCATTTTCGGAAATTGGTAAGGATAAACATTTCACATTATTTAAAACTCGACCCCGACCCATTCAAAGCAGTTCCCATTGCTTAGTGTTTTCTTTTTCTTCAAATTCTCCCCCATCACTATTAAGGCCTTCAGTAATGGCTTCGAAGGTGAATTCTCCGGTGAATTTGAGGAGGTACAAGCCACTGAAGCTTCGTTTAGAGGCTGTTTTGAACTGTCTTCAACATAATGCCGCGGCAAGGCGGAGGACGATGACGGAATCAACTGAGGTTGGATGTGGCTGGACTCCGGGAAGATGACTGGATTAAGATCGGAAGGTGGAGATCATCCGAATCGAACTCGCCGTCGCGAGCAGCGACAAAATCAAAAAATCTGAACCTAGGTTCACCGGTTTCAGGTCCATCGGAGACTGAAAATGGCGGTAAATCCTTGCCCAGTTAGTCCATAAGTGGAAGATTTAGGAATGCCGGCCCGTGGGGTTAAAGAGAATGGGTTGAGGCCCAAAATGTGGTGGTGTTGTTGTTGTTGTTGCTTTTGGAAATGGACAGTTAGTGTGGGTAGAGGTGGTGGTGCTGAAAAAGACGGGTCGGGTCGGGTTTTAAATGGATAGGATAATTGGAAGTTTCTATCATTACAAATTTCCAAAAATGCCTATCAGATTGAAAGAGTTGACTAACTTCAAAATTTAAATTGACAGTTGACCAGACCAATTTTTGACGGAAGGATGGATTCTACCAATTGTAAATTGTTTTTGGATGGAACAGTGTAAAAATATTATTTTTGGACCTTTCGTAAAAATCGTAAATATATTTTGGACCTGGGACGCAATTTGCCGCCTAGATTTCAACGGGTTGGGCATTGAGACGGGTTTGACCGGGTCAGGGTGCGGGCGGGATAACCCACCTGCCAATACTAGGAGTAGCTCAGAAACAAGAGGGAGGACGAAGGATACAGAAGAAAGAAAGAAAGAGAATGTGGAGAAGAAGAGCTCTGAGTTTGATTTCCAAACGGAGATTTTGTTCATCATCACAATCAGAGGAAATCCCATCACTCTACTCTTTTCTCCAACCTTCAATTTTCTCATTGAAAAACAAAACTAACCAAATCGTCCCTTTACCCAAATCCCAACAACCCACTTCAAGAACACTCACAGAAGAACACAAATCAACTCTTGAAGCCAATTTGAATTCCTCCCTAATTGATCAAAACACAGATGAAGTTTGGAAATCGTTCAAGACCCTCACAAATTGTTCTTCTTTTCCAAGTAAGGATCTCACAAATTCAGTGATTAATCACTTGTGTTTGTTAAATGAAACCCATAATCTCAAAAGGGCTTTTGCATCAGTTGTTTATTTGATTGAGAAGAAGCCAGAATTGATAAAGTTTGAAACTTTGAGGACCCTTTTGAATTCTATGAAGAATAGTGAAACTGCTGTTGCCCCTGCTTTTGCATTGGTTAAGTGTATGTTCAAGAACAGATTTTTCATCCCTTTTGATATCTGGGGTAATGTTCTGGCTGATATTAGTAGGGATAGTGGCAGTTTTGTTTCATTTCTGAGTGTTTTTTATGAGAATTATAGGATTTTTGTTGATGAAAAGTTGGATTTTTTGAAGCCTGATTTAGTTGCTTGTAATGCTGCATTAGAAGGGTGTTGTCGTGACCTCGAATCGGTTAAGGATGCCGAGAGAGTAATGGAGATAATGTCTGTATTGGGTCTTAGGCCTGATGAATCTACTTTTGGAGTACTTGGTTACTTGTATGCAGTCAAGGGTCTTAAGGGGAAAAATTTCTGAGTTAGAAGCTTTGATAAGTAAATTCGGGTTTTCTGAAAAGAATGTTTTCTTTAGTAATTTGGTTAGCGGATATGTGAAGTCAGGTAATTTGGAATCTGTTTCGGCAACTATTTTGCGTAGTGTAAGAGAAGGGAATGAACAAGGTGTAGATTTCACTGCAAATACTTATTCTGAAGTGGTTAAAGGATTTCTTGAAAAGGGAAGTATGAAAGACATAGCAAATTTGATTGATGAAGCTCAGAAGTTGGAATCTTCATCTGTTATAGTTGAGAGATCGGTTGGATTTGGGATTATTAGTGCTTGCATTGATAATGATTTGCTGGACAAGGCGCATAGTATCCTTGATGAAATGAATGCTCAAGGAGCTTCTGTTGGACTAGGGGTTTATTTGTCAATCTTGAAAGCTTACTGTAAAGAGCAACGGACAGCTGAGGCGGCTCAATTAGTTGCGGAAATCAGTGATGCTGGACTCCAGTTGGATGTCGGTAGCTATGATACCCTAATAGAAGCATCAATGTCCTGCCAAGATTTCCAGTCAGCTTTTTCGGTGTTTAGGGACATGAGAGAAGCCAGAATAAGTGACTTGAAAACGGGTTATTTGACAATAATGACGGGTTTAACTGAAAGTCATCGGCCTGAACTCATGGCAGCTTTCTTGGATGAGGTTGTTGAGGATCCTCGAATTGAAGTCGGTACACATGATTGGAATTCAATACTTCACGCTTTCTGTAAAGCTGGACGACTGGAAGATGCGAGGAGGACTTTTAGGAGGATGACATTTCTTCAATTTGAACCAAATGAACAGACTTATCTTTCGCTTATTAATGGATATGTAACAGCACAAAAATATTTCAATGTTTTAATGCTTTGGAACGAGGTGAAGAGAAAGGTTTCAATTGAAGGGGAGAAGAAATTCAAGTTGGAGACAAGCTTGATTGATGCCTTCCTATATGCCTTGGTTAAGGGCGGGTTTTTTGATGCCGTGATGCAAGTCGTGGAGAGATCTCGAGAGATGAAGATATTCGTAGATAAATGGAGATACAAGCAAGCTTTCATGGAGACGCACAAGAAGCTTAAAGTGTCTAAGTTGAGAAAGAGAAACTTTAGAAAAATGGAAGCGTTGATTGCCTTCAAGAATTGGGCCGGTCTAAATGCCTGATGCTCCTTTGATTCATTTGCTGCTCTGCAAAAGTGCGCTCGCCAAAGATATTAACTTCACGACAAGCTTAGAATATTCTGCAGGTCACAGCTACCTAGTTCCAGGTTTACATGTAAGATGCAAAATCAAATCTTTCGTGATGGAGATGTAAGCGCTTGTTATTGATATAATACTGTAGTCAAGACGAGAAATATTGCAAAGGCAATGAAAATCCAATTTCTGGCACCTAGATCCCATCAAGTTTGGCGACTTTTCTCGAGTTCATCATAATAACACTCATGGTTCTCGGGTTCTCACCAGCAAGATGAATTTTGGATGTACACGGTAAATAGACTTGTGGTTGCAAGAATGATCAGCAAAAAAGAATGCTATCTCATCGTTACACAATGCAGTTGTCTACATGGAATTAACTTGCGTACGTTATACCTTATTCTTTCTGCCTTGGAGGTTAGCGTATTTATTCTTGGAATGTAACAAATGTTGTATTGAAACTCATACTATAGTTTTTTTTAAGCAATTAGAGTATAATGTCTTAACATAACACACGATCAAATCATGACCTCCGCGCGATCAAATTGTTTTCTGACGATCAAATCACTAGAATATAATTAAGGGTGATGGTGCAGTGGCAAGGTTGATGGACAAGCAGGCAGCATGTATTGGGCGGGGGAGATGACACAAGTTGCTGCACCTCTACTGATTTCAAGAAAGCAGACTCTCGAGGACCTCTCCGAGCAATGTAAGCAAAAATCTACTGCCCCGGGTCTGTTCAGAGTCGAGTTTTCATTTGTTTTCCTTTTCTTGAGAATTTTTTTATTTGCCGTTTTAAATTTTCATGCTTATTCAGTTCCTTGCTATAATAAACCAATACTCAAATAAAGTTAGCAACATTAGCATAGGTGTAATCCTTAATAACTTCTCGTGCTGCTTGTGAGATCGAGAGGATTTTCTTGAATCACGTGAATACGCGTTCTTAATTCATCTTTCTGTTCTGTTCGTCAAAGTCTTGGATCCTTCTTTTTTTATTATCAGGAATATAATTATAAAATGTCTCGGATGCAGGACGGGTGATGTGTTAGCCGTAGGAATTTCATCTGTAAACCTTTTGGCTGAATTATGTTGCCTTGAAAATGTGGTTTCTTGAAATTTTTTGTCTGCCGCTCTTTAATATTATTAACCAATGTCTGTTACTAATTGGTAATTCCCCTGATTGTTGATTTTCCCCCCCTCATAATTTCTCACATATTGATTCATTTTAGTACATCAGAAAAGAGAAATCTGTTATTTTATGCCTATCTTCATCATCTGTAAACTTACTTTTGTTATATATAGAACATGTAACTCCTAAAAGATTATGCATGAGAACTATTTTAGGGAATGAATACAAACAACAATAACATAACTCATTCAGTTCCAATAATTAGAGGTATGGACAGGGATAGATAGGAGACAGACCTAACATTTGACAATCAGTACACAAAGTGGCTACTCCCAAAATACCACTGAAACAGATGGATTAGAGACTAACCTAAAATTTGACAATGAATGCACAAAGTGGCTGCTCACAGAGTATCACTGAAACAGTAGTCCCTTATACCGTCACGTTTTCTACAGAATGAATACAGACACCGACTTAAAATTACATAACAAAGAGAGAAAAGCACAAAATTGATACACAAAAAAACCACCAGCACTTGAAGGCTCTGCATATAAACTCTGCTTCCTGAAGGTTGTTTTTGTTCTCCCATGACTTGGCAACTCTTCTTCAGAACTTGTTCTAATTAAGTCTTCGTTGAGCTCCATGAATGAATGCCTCGAAAGCTTGTTCAAGTCTCCCAATTGCTTCTTCTTCATCTACTAAAACAAGTAATCATCAAGCTTCAAAGCCTCATAATCTTCAAATATTCTCTTTGCTTTGTCCTTGAAAGTATTGAACCACTCCAAACTTGCATTTTTCTAGGATCTGATCAGAATACGACACATTTTATTCGAAACTTAATGATGATAAAAAAATATTTTAAAATAATTGTGCACATAATAATATTAAACTCTTTTTAGCAGCTAAGTTGGTAAAATATTAGAGAGATCTTAGGTTTGGTACTTACAATTTTAGGGCTTGCTTGCGGTGTAGATTAGATATCATGAAACTCCAACCGTATGTTGGTGAGATTTGCAATTTTTTGCTGTTCTGGACCTTTCTCGCACCTTTCTTTCAAGATTGGACATTCGTCAAATGTTAGTTTAGAACCATGTGTAAGGGATTGTAGTGCTATCTTTGTGGGCAAATAGGTCAGTTTAGGGCATCTCCAAACCCACAGAGATTGTAAGGATTGGATGTAACAAAGCCAATCTGGGATCACCTTCATCTCATCGAAAGAAACTATAGACAACCTTCTCAATTTAGGAAGATGCAGCTCTGACATTAGCGACTCCATCTTTGGAGTCCCTTCTAGTCTTAGAGTTTCTAAGTCGGCCAAAACTGTGCATTCTTTAGGCCAAGGGAAAACTTGATAATCAACACCATCTTCTGATGACAAATCGAGTCTCAAGCCTTGAAGATTGGCTGGCAAACACAGATCCTCAAACCTGATAGAGGAGCAATCACGAATACTCAACCTTTGGAGTCCCACACATGCTTCAAGCATGTATGGAAACCCCTCCAACTTATTGCAACTTATAATCGTGAATTCTCTCAGAGATCGGAGGCCTTGTATACTTGGAATAGAAACTAGACTTGGACAATCTCTTATATACAACTCTTCAAGAGACGTCATGCCTCCAAGGCTCTCCGATAGGTGAATTAAACTCACTTTATAGATTTTGAGTCGCTTGAGAGAGGATAGTGTATTGAATAACTGTGGTAAGCGAGTTAATTTGGGAGCAAAATTAACCTCCAATATCTCTAGACGAGGAAATACTTGAATCAGTCCATGTGGATCAGACCATTGCTCAAGATCAGACATATCATCCAGCTCAAGATTTATGAGTGATGGAAATGATACAATAGAACACCCTTGATCAGCGGTTTGATTTGTCCAACCATACCATTCTTTGCCAATACATTTGACGCTTCCCATTCGTGAAATGTTAAGGGACTTGAGAAAGGGAAGGTGCCCCAGCGGTGGAATTTTTTCACATCGATAAAGAGATTCTAGCTTGAGTGTCACTAGATTATGAATGACCGATTGATGACTTGTGCGTGCCATCCATGATGGAAGACTTTTACCTGCAAACTTACTGATTGTCAAATGTTTCAAGTGGGAGTTGGGCTTGAGTCCTTCTAAGACACCCTCACAGCTGCCCTTTAGCTCAGCAGTAAGTTCAGAATTCCAGTGGAGTTTTAATTCCATAATGTTTCTTTTGCTTGGTAAGTCAGCTTTCATGGCTTCCTCACAATTACTCACGTTTTCGAGATCAAATATTCTGAGGCTGCCTTCAAGATTCTGCAAGTATTGCAGTTCCTTGATTCCACATCGCCCATCTTTACTTACCATAAAATAAGGCAATTTCCGAAGTAAAGTTAGCTTGCTTATCCCACGAATAATTGAGGGACGAATAGTTAGATATTCAGGAGCCATACATATATTTCTCAAGTTAACCAAATTTTCGAACTCTCTAGGAAACTTGAGCGTCGGGCTAACCCTCAAAGTTTGCAAATTGTAGAGGTTTGATATCGAGCTTGGGAGCATTTGTATAGATGTCTTAGAGATGTCAAGATACGTGAGATGCTTTAGTCGGACAATAAAATTTGGCAACTTACGGACACTCCCATCGTTGAGAACGAAGACATGTATATATTTGCAATTTTCCAGATCATCAAGAGAGATACTCCCTATATCAAACAAAACCAATGTTCTCAGTTTAGAAAAACTTCTCGTAGAGATATTAAGACTCCTACTTCCCCGAGAAATTATAGACAAATGTACGGTCTTTATATTTTCACTTCGAGATCCATCATCAATCGTCAAACACCAATCCTTAGATGCTTGTATTGCGAAATCTTGGACAATATCATGCATCTTGCAAGACTTGATGCTGCCATGTTCATCGTATTCAGCTTCTTGGAACAACGATCTCTGCAGTAATGTGTTGAAATAGTTGTTTCCGATATCTTCCATCTCCAGTTTGCTTTCTCTCGAGGGATTGAGAAATCCATTTGCCATCCACAGTTGTATAAGCGTTTCCCTATTCATGACCGAATCCTTTGGAAAAATAGAACAGTACGCAAAGCACTGTTTTAATGATACAGATGGCAAATGGTCGAAACTTAACCTTATAGAAGCGAGGACTATATCCGATTCAATACACAAGCTACTATCTTCAATTTGTTTCCACTGCAGTTCATGTCTTTTGGTGGACATCAAACTTGCTATTGCCTTCACTGCCAATGGCACTCCCCCACACCTTTGAACCATTCTTTCACCAATTTTTACCAATTCAGGAGCTTTTTCTGCTCTACCATTTCCGAAAGCTATCTTCTCGAACAATTCTTTGCTGGCTTCCTTAGATAAGACCCCTAATCGATAAACAAATCCATTCATCATTTCAACAACTCCTTCATTTCGAGTTGTCACAATTACCCTGCTTCCGTTTGCACCACCTATTGCTAGCAAGCAGTTCTTCATATTCTCCCAAAGTTCCGGGTTCTCATTCCAAACATTGTCTAATACAAGCAAAAACATTTTTCCGTCTATCGCCTTCTTCACCTCGTTAACTACAGGTTCCCGAATTGTGGATGTAGAAACCGCTCCAGTGAGAGATTGCAACACATCTTTTAGAATCTTGTCCACGTTGAAATCATCAGACACACACACCCATATTCTTTTCTCGAAATGCTTCTTCACTTCATCGTCCTTCAAGAGCAGCTTTGCAAGGGTTGTCTTGCCTTGACCAGGCATTCCAACTATGCCAATAACTGGTAAATCATTTTCATCGTTCGAACAAATAATTAATCGACTCACAATATTCCTCACATCATCAACCCTCCCAACAATCTTTGAATCATCTAGAAAAGGATCTGTCAGTGTTACCTTCCTAAGATCTGCAGCATAGTTGGTTATTTCGACCGGTTTAAGCCCAATATTAACAGAATCTTGAAATATTTCTTTCATACAGGAGTTGATCTTCTTGATCTTGTGAGCCATGTCGAAACGAAATACAAGTGGATTCGAACAAGTAAAGAAGGTACGTACCTTTTCAACCTTGTTTCCTTTTTGATGAATCTTATTCTTTCGGAGAAGTTCATAGGCGAAATCATCCAGCAACATATCAGCATCAGCCGCGGCATCCTTGAGCCTTTCTACCCAAACACGAACGGGTCCACTACTCAAAGGCTTGCTCTCAGCATCAGCTAGCACTGCCTGAATCATCTCAAGCTGTTGAGCCAGAGTTTCAAGATCTTCCCGAACAGCCAATGCCCCGCTCATCTCTTGAGCAGCAAACGACAACGCCTTGCTTACGACTCCTTCAGCAACAACACCAAGGATCGCTTCGGCCATATTCTTTACGACAGGTTCTTAGAAACAAGAGATATACAGGACAGGAGCTAGGCAGGGAGGGTGGGGGGAAAATAATGCAGAGAGGGAGAGATATGAACACATGGGACTCTTTCTAAACGTATGGATGAGCTTCCTACAAGAAATTATCTGTCGCAGCAGTGTGCACATTATGACAATTTGAGAGGTTATGGTATCGAATCTTTCTACTTGAAAAAAAATGTTTCATTTAAAAAACATATGACACCTCGTGCTTTAATTATAAAGTTAGGAGTTCTATTCCAATAGAAAATAAATTATATTTTATGGCTATTTATTTCATCCGAAAGGCCCATGAGAATAAGATATATATTTCATAGTCGGTCATTTACTTCTTTAGACACGCTGATTTTGAAAAAAAGAATGGCTTCCTACTTGAGAAAAGGTCAAATTGGTTATTGGATATTGAGATGGAGAAAAGAACCAAAATCACTTGTTTGATTGCGAGTCAGTTTTCTTGTGGAGGGGATACAATTATTCGTACTGCGTAACACTTTTTACACTGTTGAATCAAAATGTGATGGTTCATCATTGATTTAAAATAATTATTTTGAACTCAAATTAACTATTTTATATGAGTCGTGCATCGAGAACTGGGTTGAGAAAGTGTTATGTATGCAGATTTCATCCTGTCCGCACAATAGCTAATCTTGTTTGATTGTTTGTCCGCCACAAAATTTTGCATCGTTTGTTGACTAGATGACTTCCTATTTGAGAAGTGGACAAATTGGATATTGTTGACTAAAATAAAGTTTGACAAAATTTTCTGGAAATAATAATGTCAGTATTTTATTGGACATTGATAGGGAGTTAAAATTTAATCAATTAATTGGTTAAATTGGTGGCAAAATAGTAAATAAATGGGCGAATTCCTTATACCAACAGGAGAAAATAGTGTTGATTTTAAGTTTTTAACCAATTATAACCAATTTTGCTTAGCCGAAAAGTATTATCCTGTTTTAAATTTGAGATTGTTCTTTATGTTGAAAAGGAATAATTATGGGAATTCCTAAAGTAATAAGTAATAAATTTTGGCATCTCTGGTTTCTTTCCGTTCACATACAAATAAGTAATTGTAAAATGTTATAGTTTGTCTTATTATTTTCCTAATAACTCGCTAATTAGTAATGACAAGTTAGGGTTAGGCAGCCCTTATAAAGTACTACTTACGTTCCTAAATATAAAACTTTCATTAAATGTTGTGAAAATTAATGAAAAAAAAATTAAAATATTTTTGTAATTAAAATATCAATATTACTCTTTTAAATAGAATTAGTGGTATACAAGTCATATTTAAGAGAATAATATTGGTATTTTAATTACAAAAATATCTTAATTTTTACTTCCTTATTCTTTGCAACATGTATTAAAAGTTATATTTAGGAATGGAGAGAGTAGAAATTATTAAGCTATATTATGGCACAAATATCTCATTTTTTTAGCTCATTTATCTATCACCAGAATTGGGAAAATTAGCTTCAATTATCTAATCCCGAAGACGCATACGCCAAATTTAAAAAAAATAAAAAAAATCAGAAGATGTAACGACTAACGAATCATTCTCCAGGATTAAATGACTATTTTTTTACAATTTTTATATTGAGCAAGGGAATCGAATATTTAGAAAGAGGAGCATAATCATCCATTTAAATACTGTATTAATAAAAAAATTTGTTTGATGTAAATGGGATCTTTTTATTACTATAAGTATATGTGAGAAAATACATGGCCATTATCGGCACTAATTTAGCATTATCAACAGCATCCAATAGGGATCTAATTTAGGACAATACAAAATTAATCATATCATGTAAATGTGGAAGTACAAAGTGTTCATCATGAATGAGTTGATTTTGCCACCTCCAAAGACAACAACACACTTCACAGAAAATGAGGGTCCAATCCAACATGTTAAACGACTTTCTCCAACTTCCATTCAACCTATTGTCCATCCATCGAACAAGGGATAAAGCCAGGACTTTTAGGTTGCGGTGGCGAAAATTGCAACAGTATGTCGAACTACATAAAAAAACTGCAAAAAAAAAAAAAAAATGTTGAGGGGAGAATTTGATCAAATATTCCGAACTACATATAAAATTTACTATATCTAGTATGATTTTTAAAAATCTCTACATCAAGTTCATTGAACAAGTCATATTGTTGGTCAAGCCTTAGGAAAATTTTCCACAAAGTAGGAGTCATAGGACAATCCTACAATGCATGTAAAATAGACTCATTATGTACTCCACAAATCTCACATACATCATTATCGCGAATCCCCCATGTATGGAGTAAATCATTTGTTTTTAGCCTTTTTCCATCTCGCCTGCCAAATAAGAAGAGAATTACGCATCAGCCCTTTAGTCTTCCAGATTCGCTTCTACCCGATCTTATCGGTTCCCATGGACGGATTAAGTAGCGCATAAGCAGTTTTAGAAGTGAAATTACCATTTGTTGTGAACTTCCACCTTGCAATATCATGTTTATTTGGATCAACAAATGCTAAATGAAGTGTATCAATGCTTGCTTGGGGGAGGAATTTGCCAAGCCATATAGTCTCCCACCCCATACCCTCATCCCAAGAATCAGCAACTCGCACCTCCTTCTCCTCTTCAAGTAAGGACAAACAACATCCTCTTCCAGTTTTAAATCCGCTAACCATGTATCTGTCCAAAACTTCACATTTCGGTCGTGCCCAACATGCCATTTTAGCCCATGTTTAAGAAGCTTGATACCATCCACGAGACTTTTATAAAAAAAATGAATGTACACCAACACAAGTTGGCTCGATTAGTAAGGATTTGATATGTCTTTACAAAGGTCAATTGTTCAATTATCGTTGCCGACGTGAGGGTTGTGTTGGTGGGTGATCTGTAAGTACACTTGTAAGCGACCTATGATTCCTAAGTCTGCCCTGATCCGTGGTGGTGAACGAAAGCGAACCCACCCAAACTTTTGTTAACCAAACATAAAATAAAATTGAATGTATATTTTTCTATTGAAAATGAACCAAAGAATGGACATTTAATTTGAAATGAAAATTTAATATCTTTGGAAAGAATATAAATAAATAATTTTTTAAGTAGTTATTATGCTGCTATAGAAATTAATATATTTTTTTCAATCTCAACTGTCAAATCAATCTGATCCAATTGTTTCGCATATATATTGAGAAAAGAAGTCGACATGATTATGGTGTATTAGGTCGTTTTCTTTAGTAAGGTTATGATAAACTACCATTGTTAATTTCTTTTAATTTTATATATACGTAGTAAATTGTGAGTGATTTAGAACAATTAGGTGCACATACCAACCCCCCCCACTCAGAGCAAAAAAACTTAACCCGCACCCCCTCCCGCAACCACCGCCGCCGAGCCGCCATTTGCCCCCCCCACACCAATTTCTCTCTCCCAAATTTTTTGAAATTTGGAGGTACAATTTTTTATTTTTTATTTTTTTCCCCAAATTTTGCACTTCAATTGTCAATTTCCAACACGCACCTAGTTTGCCAGTTCGGCCGATATACCCTCAGATTTTGAATACAATTTTCCATCACTCGGTACTTATTCTCCGAGTATTCAGACGGGAGGGGATCCGGGTACAGGGCCCTCTACATCTGCACATCCGGGCTTATACTCGGGAGGGTCGCCTTCGTACAGCATGCACATCCATCAGATGCAGCATCAGACTCCGGTGCCGTTACCGCTTTACCCCGAGGAGCCGATTTACATCGACCCCGAAGGCGTGGAAGTCATCGCAACCGATATTGGTAGCGCCGTGCGTGCGATAGATAGCCGCATTTACTTCCTGCGATTGGACCCGAGAAGAACCGATCGATACACACCTTCGCGGCCGTAGATAGATTTTCTTTTACGTTGTTTACGTTTCATTCATTGTAGTTACGAACTATGTTACTTTTTTTTCGTTATAAATTATTTTTCCGATTATTCCGTTGTTTGTTTATATATTAATATACAATTTATTTATTTTTATTCTCAAATTTTAGTAAGCAATGTATTTTAGTAAGCAATGTATTTTGGGAATATTTTTGTTGTTGTTGCAATACAAACACCTGATAAAAATAATCACTAAAAACTGCAGGTCCCTAAAAAAAACTAAGTGTTTGTTAGACAATACACTGCCAGTCGAGGACGGAAGTCCTGGGCCAAGACGGAAGTCCCACTTCCGTCCTGGTCCCAGTGGCAAGGCGCATGTGGGAGGCTGCCAGGTCAGTTAGGACGGAAGTGAGACTTTCATCTTAGTCACAGGACGGAACCCCTACTTTCTTTCTGAACAAAAATGTTTATCCTCAACTTTTGAGTGTCCTGTCATGACTTTTATGAAATTTGAGGGCCATACTAAGGCAAACCCCCTTTTCGTCCCCAACCAAATAAATCATGATTTCATTAAGCTGAAATATAAGAACCATTGATCATATCCTCCGCCGTCACTTTCTCTCCGGCTGGAAACTTTTCTTCACGGCTACTATCGGCGCGATTAATCAGAACCTAACCGTTGCTCTCACTTTTGATCAATCGTAAGTATTAATTAATCTGTTTTCTTATCAAATCTTCTGCTTTTCTTATCTATATATAATAATTAAAGTCGCTAATGTTCAATTTCAGGTTCATTTAGATAATATGGAAAATGCGAATTACCTTAAATTCAGATTACGTCAAAATATCTTATACGATCCAGAGCTAGATGGAGTGTCCTCATTGGTTCTCGCTGGTACTTATATTTGTTTATTTCGAGAAGTTTATCTTGGTTCAAAGCAAGTTATATCATCTTAAAACTTGTTTCCGACCTAATGGATGCAATACATGTAGTCAAACAGTCAACTTAAAAGAGAGAACGAACTTTGAGTTGACTTTTTTAGCCTACCTGTATTTCGGGGAACAAGTTTTAGGATGATAATAACTGGATATTTATTTCCGATTGAATCTTTCACTTTGATACTCATTTATGTCCCATACTCCCTCCGATTTAAAATATAAAGTTTTTTTAGGAGTTAGTTTTTTTGTTGCAAAATATACCTGTTTTTACAAAACATGTGCATTTATTGACTAGTTTACCCCAACATTATTTTCTCTCTATATTCATTTTGGTCAAAATGTATAGTTTCATGCAAGTCTATTAATTTCTTTGTTTTTTGAAACATTAATTTGGGGTACTTTAGTAATTTTGATTAGTATCTTAATTTGTGTAAAACTCCTAAAAAAAAACTTATATTTTAAATCAGAGGGAGTATTAGTTTTCCAAATCAAATTTCATAGAGTAAGAAGATTGTTAATTATGTTAGTTTTTTTAGTCAGATGACAAAGAAAACCATCTAGAAACTTTAAATGCAATGAATGTTATGTTTGTTGAATTACTCACTCTGTGTTTTATAATAGAAGTATTTTTAGCCTCTCCATGTCTACCCAAAATATTATGTTATTTTCCAACTTAGGATGTTTTTCTGAAGGGGAATGATATTTGCAATTTTAATTTTTTTTCTTGCACTCCTCTCATCTTCCTTTAGAAATGAAATGACTTTAATACCCAAACTTGCCTTGTAGTGTTAGCTTTGAGTTGGATTTATTGAGCTTGAGTATTAAGGTCTTTTTACTAATAAAATAAAAGGGAGAGGAGTGCAAGAAGCTAAAAAAGGTGTGTAAATATCAATGTTGTTAAAATCGCGAGTCAACACGTAGAATCGTACGATTCTACGATTCTACAGAGGCAAAACGTGTTGAATCGGTAGTATAATCGCAATCTGGTAGAAACGGAGTAGAATCGTATCGTAGAATCGTACGTTTCTACCGATTCTACAAAAAAGTGTGTTTTAAAAGCCCTTCGACGATTGATGTTGCAGCTTCCGCAGGAGCAAATTGTATTGTTGCAGGAAGCTCCATGTTTGGAGCTCCTGAGCCAGCAGAAGTTATATATTTTTTTTATTTTTTTTTTGCTAAATAAGCAGAAGTTATATCTTTATTGCGGAAGAGTGTGGAGGATGCTCGAAGGATTAATTGACCAGGCAAGAAATGTGATTATCATTCATCATATGACAATTACGTGTAATCTTCAAGAACTTTTGAGTTTATAAAATGGAATAAATTAGGTGAAATACACTTTTAGTTATAGCAGTTGCTGGGTTTCATCGCGTTATTTCTAACTTCAACTCTAAACAAGTCAGAATTGAATTATGAAGTAAAATTTTGGAGTATGTTTCTCAATGTATAAAGATGCTTTACAATTTACGTGATATTGAATTTTTTTTGAAGAATGGGATATCTACTACTCATGCAGACTGGGATATGGAGGATGATGATAGTGACGGTGGTTCAAAATTCAAGTTTTTGAATAACTTACTCTATTAGATCATAAACTTATTACGTACTTTATTTTATTTTGATTTTTTAAAAGACTTATAAGTTAATAATTATGTGTAGACGCATTTTTATATTTTGAAAGACTTGTAAGTTCTTTATTGTGAACTTTGTTGCGTTATTCTCTTTTGAAAAAACTTGTGAAACTATACTTAATGATTTTTTTTTTCATATTTTTGGATCATATGATATTATTTATATGTTAATTATTATTATATCTATTAAAAAAATATATTAATTTTTCGATACGATTTTACGATTTATTTTACGATTCACGAGTTT
Organism: Vinca minor; assembly: GCA_026122235.1. Classification (NCBI taxonomy): domain Eukaryota; kingdom Viridiplantae; phylum Streptophyta; class Magnoliopsida; order Gentianales; family Apocynaceae; genus Vinca; species Vinca minor. The sequence goes on from JAOCZM010000001.1 coordinate 8,199,534, forward strand.
ACGATTTTCCACCCCTCCTCCGAGTCACGTAGAATCGCGATTTTAACAACCTTGGTAAATATCACATTCCTTCCTTAATTTACCTTTACGCATATTATGGAATTGAGAGAAAGAGAGATAGGATGGTGGTTGAGACTTGAGGGTATAGTAGTAAAAATTCCTCGTCTACCCCTTCCTTAATCTATACTAGATTATCTTAAAGGACCTCTGATTATGTAATGGTGAGAGTAATAAATATAAGGATAATGTTGGGTAAAAATAAATGTTGTCTTGAAATTACAAGAGGAGAACTAATTTGGGACAAGAAAAAGTTAAGTTTTGGGAGAACTAATTTGGGATGTAGGGAGTATCTAATGAAGGATGGTACATTAATTGCTACAATACTAATAAAATGATGTTTCAGATGATGATGATGATGGTGCCTTTGAGGAACCAAATAATCCTTCAAATTCAGAAAAATTCTCTTCTTCTAGATATAATCATATGATAAATATTAAGGATGAGCTCACAGCTCCAATCCCATCCCTAAAAACAATCCCTTTAGTTGGGATGGGAGGAATTGGCAAGACAACTCTAACACAAAGTATTTATGAGAGTACTGAGATTTTATACCACTTTCATGTTCGTGCGTGGGTGACGATATCTCAGGAATACGAACTTAGAAATGTTTTGCTCTGTCTTCTGAGATTGATGGGCTCAATCCCCATTGAAATACTTGAGCTGGGAGATGAATATTTTTTAGCGGAAAGGTTGTACAGAGGTTTAAAGGGGAGAAGGTATCTTATCGTTCTTGATGATGTTTGGAGTACAAATACTTGGAATGAATTGAAGAGTATAGTCCCAAATGACAAAAATGGAAGTCGGATTATATTGACAACTAGAGACGCGGAAGTGGCTGCTGCTTGTGCTTATCTTGGTAGTCCTCCCTATAGTTTGGAATGTCTGAGCATTGATGAAAGTTGGAGGCTTTTGTGCAATAAATTGTTTGTTGGAAAGCCTTGCCCTCCCGATCTCGTGGAAATTGGAAAGGAAATAGCAAATGGATGCCAAGGACTACCGCTAGCAATAGTAGTGGTAGCAGGGATTCTTTCCAAGATCGACATGAATCGAGACTGCTGGACCGATGTTGAAGAAAAGTTGGCTTCACTTCTAACAAAAAATCAAGAACAATTCTTGGATATTCTTTGTTTGAGCTACAATTATCTGCCTCAGCACTTGAGAGCGTGCTTTCTCTATATGGGCGTTTTTCCGCAGAATTCTGAGATCCTCGTTACGAGTGTAATTAGGTCGTGGTGTGCTGCAGGATTTCTAAATGCAGAATATCCAGAAAGCATAGAAGGCAAAGCTGGGAAATGTATGGAGCAGCTTATAAGCAGAAATCTCATTATAGTGAAAAAGAAGAAATATGATGGTACAGCTAAAACATGTGGCATTCATGATTTTTTATGGGATTTGATCTTGAGACAAGCTCAAAGAGAAGGTCAGTATATCTTTGGTCAGTCCGATTTCTGGAGGCAACCCCATCCTACTCCTCCTAAATATTCAATTTCTCACCTCACCTCTAGCTTTGTGTGGCAAGGGTGCCTTGAAGAATCTCTTGAAAGTCATTTTCCTAACTATGATCACTATAGCCTCCTCAAGGTCTTATTGATTCCTTCTGTACGTTTTCTTCATTTCCCAAATGAGATAACACAGATAGTGAATTTGACGTATCTAGAACTCTTCACTTGCGCTAATATTCCAGCATCCATATCCAATATTCGTAATCTAGAAACCTTAATCCATATTTATGCGGGGAAAAGTCCAATTTTGCCAATAGAAATATGGTTGTTGAAGCGTCTAAGACACCTTCATGTTGGTAGCTGCACTTTCTTACCCAATATACCATCTGATTCAACATTTGGTGGGACTTCTTTCTCAATCCTTCAGCATCTACAGACCCTTTCCGTGATAAGCTTCGCAAGTTGCACAGAGCAAGCCTTATCAAGCATTCCCAATCTAAAGCAATTAAAAATTCATGAAACGGGTGAGGATGAAGAACATTTGTTTGATTACCTTAACAATCTTAGCTGCCTAAGTCAGCTCCAAGAATTGAACGTGAGATTCTGCACGAAAATGAGAATACAAACACAAATTCCATGTCTGTATAGATTTCCACAGGGTATAAAGAAGCTGACTCTAAGGAGGAGCCATCTGCCGTGGGAATACATGGACATCCTTGCAATGCTACCCAACCTTGAGGAGCTTAAACTGAAGCGAAATGCCTTTAAAGGACCAGTATAGGAACAAACTCAGGAGTTCTGCAGACTTAAACTTCTGCAGTTTGAAAATCTGGATCTTGAGCATTGGATAACTGACACTATTTACCTCCCAGTCCTTCAATGCCTAGTTGTGAAGTTCTGCAAATCCCTTAATGAAATACCAAGTTGCATCGGGGAAATACCAACATTGAAGTGCATTAGGTTGTTTGCATGTTCTATTTCAGCTGATTGGTCTGCAAGAGCCATCCGACGAGAACAATGGGATAGTGGTAACAATGACCTCCGGGTCTGTATTGAACAACCGGTGCGTGAATTTCCTATTTATGTTTAGCACTTTCAACTTCATTTTCAGATATATTTCTTAATTTGCTATTTCCCAACTAATTGTGTTTATGAATTAATTAATTGAATGCTGATTCAAGCATGTCGAGGACTTCGCTTGCAACATAGATCTGAAATGGGATATCTACTGACCTAGAGGCAAAACCTTATTCCCCCCACCCCTCTCCCTCCCCCCCAAAAAAAGGACCTTGTTTATTTCCATTATAAAAAGTTTAAGATTTTTAAAAATGTCCTTATAGATTTACTTTTTGCCTCCAAAAATCAACTCTCGACGCTGTCCAATAGTATGTTTTTTTTCCCTGGCAATTTACCGCAGGTAGTGATGCTGCATGAGAGTTTCTTTGGTGCTGAAATTGATCAAAAGATCAAGCAAGTAACCAGTGACCTCCCAGGTTTTGTAGTTTACGCGCATCTGACTATGTCAACTATCACTAACAGTGAATCTTACTTCCATATTTGTCCACCTTCCATAATTTCTGAAGCCTGTCTTTATTTTTTCCTTCTAGATTGGTTACAAATTGTATTGGTTAATTATATAGAAGATTCAGCTCTGTGACTTTGGAGGACAGAGTTTGGTGGAGTCGAAAAGGATAAGACCTCCATTTGAACAAGTTTATGTCACAAGTGACAAAGGTAAATTGGTTTTTGTTTGTTTGGTTTACCAAAATATACTTGTTGTGCTGCTTTTATATTGTGTCTTGCGTATAAAAATAGAGTATTTATTGTGATTTTTACAGTGCGGCTCGCATGTGAAAGTAGAGATATTCTCTAGATAGATTGTCAAAATGACACATTTGAAATTTTAGGCTCTGGTAAATTTATCTGCAAGTAGTTCCTTGTACCAGGTTCATCGTATTTTTTAGCACTGTTTTGCTGGCCAGCACCATCAAGCATTGTTGCTCTCACTGAATGACTTTTCTCTGAGGCTGTGGCATGCTTGAAAATTTTAGCCAACATGTTAACTCACTAATAAATCTGTCCTTATAATTCTGGCTTTGATTAAAAGGTAGGGTTTTTTTATTTTTTATATCTGTTTGGCCCCCCCTTTTTCATAACCACTCCGAAAATAACCGTGTTTTTGGAGGTTAGACAAAACTAAACAGAGCGTTTTATGAAAACGTATTGTAGTAAGAACAAATTAACCAAATGCGTTTTGTTTTATATTTTTACAAAAAGAAAAAGAAAATGAAGTTCGGTTGAAATGAAGGACGGATTCCCATCTATGAAACCAGGCAACGATTGCCTCCCTCGGTGCTTTTGCTCACTTGATTTTCTCTGTTTTGCATAAATGATAATGCGTCCTTGGCTTCAATCGAACTTTTTTCTCGGAAAAAATATAAACTAAATGCATTTGGGCAATGCGTTCTATTTAGTTTTATCCAACCTCCATAAGCACATTTATTTGCAGAGCAAGCATGAAAAATAGTAGTACCAAACTGGTCAAAACCGTGAAAAGGCCTAGTGCTTTTCAGCTACAAACCATAATCTAGAGGCTGGCTCTGCTTTTGAGGAAGCTTGAAAAAAATTCACCTCCACCAAAAAAGAGCACATTCCTGATACTATATATTTAACATATGTGTTGGTTAGCCTACTATGTTTAAATTCCCCAATTTGTTCTCAATGTATCCCTATTGACCCTCCTCAATGTCACTTCTTAGAATTTTACTGCAAGCTCTCGCCTTGCTCCTCCCGATTCAACCACTTAATGCAAATCATGCCATTCCCAGTATCATTCCGGTCAATGGCACATGCCGCGATAGATGTGGTAGTGTCTCCATAAAGTTTCCATTTGGTTCTGGATTTGGTTGTGGGCATCCTGCCTTTGCTAGATACATCAAATGCAGTTATGGCACACTTGAGTTCTCCACTAGCACTGGAATTTACACTATATCCTCAATAGATTATGATAGTAACACTATCTTTATCGCGGATCCTCTTATGTCAACATGTTCTTCAATGCAGAACTCAGGAAGCTTCACAGTGGATCGTGCCAGCCCGTTCAGCATAACATCAGACAATATGTTTGTTTTGCTTGGCTGCTCTACAACATCCCCGATATATGATCGAAATCAAGATTTGTGCGATACGGGTTCCGGTTCAAATATATGTAGAGGCTTGTATTCTTGTAATGGAGTTACAGGGATAGGATTGGTACCAAATGCACCAATATCCACGTGTTGTGTCTATGAACCTCCGATTCCGCTTGGCTCAGGTTATGGTTTGGATCTCCCTAAGCTACAATGCTCTTCGTATTCATCAATATATGGTTTTGGTGGAAATGAAGGGAATCCAATGAAATGGCAATATGGGATTTCCTTGCAATACAACGGATCTTATTACTCCGAGGCATGCAAGAATTGCGAAGATAGTGGGGGGTTTTGCGGTTTTTCGGGGTTCAATCAGTCATTTTCTTGTATCTGCCAGAATGGAAAGAACTCCACCATCAATTGCTATGGACGAGGTTGGTTCAACACTGCATTTATTTTTCATTGGATAGTGTTTACTTTTGAAATTTTTGTCTTGAGTTTCTGAAACTTGAGTTGTTTGTGAATCGAGATGCAGGTACCAAAAACTGAAATCTTACGTTTTGTTTGAAACGGAATACTGTCTAAATACAAAACTCTATTTCTTGTTGATGTGATTAGGGTATGCTTGGAGTGGGACATGTAGACACAAAATTCAAACTATGTTGAGTACTGGAGGTATGTAATAAAGGCAATGCCATTCACTTTTCTTGACTCTGCTTCCCTATTTTCAGGTCAAAAGTCATCTTTGAATCCTGATTTCACATTGCTTTTGGCCCATCATCTGATCTCTGGTCCTTCAAAACAGCTTTAAAGCCAAGAAAAATTTCCAAAAAGGAAATCAGTGGATCTTTAAAAGTTCAAAACTAGGGGCCACCAAAATTTGGTGTCATTTTGTCTTACTATTTTTTTGCCTAAAAAACAATCGAGTACAAGTTTAGTTAGATAGCGTTTTGTTTTAAAACCAAACAAAAAAATTCAGGTTTGAGACAAGATTTTTTGCAGAAACGTTGATCCGTAACTACTGCAATGCTTAGAGTATCCCCATTAATTGATCGAGGATTTTGTCAGAATACCTCGCATCTCCTCTAACAAATAATTCAATCTTCACGAACCTAATAATTTTCGTTTCTGAACCAAATATACACTGAAAATACTCCCTCTTCTACTGCAAAAGAGAATGAGATTTGCATTTGAAACTACATTGTTGTATTATGAAACTACATTGCATGTTTTCTGGGGTAAATTGTTTTTTTATCTCTTGAATTTCAGGATTCTTGCTCTCGTGGATGATGATTTTCAAATGAAGATGCAAATATTGATCTGGTTTTGGTACCTTTCCCATGGAAGAGACAACTTACTCCTACATTTCCTGTCTTTTACAGAGTGGCAAATGATTTCCGCAGAATTTAGATTTTAACCCAAGAAATTCATTTGCAAAAGTTCGTTCGTGTATGATTTTAACTTGAGCTCTTAAGTAGGCATTGGGAACAACTAAACATTGTTTTTTTTTTTTTTTTTTTTGATGAATAATACCTTAGTTGTCATTTATATTAGTAGAATTGACATCAGAACTTGGCACAACTCTCATAGAGCTTGAACCTAGATTCGTGCATAGACTATTACAAATATGCCCTGTAGACAGAGGAATAGAATCAGGGGAGATATAACCTACATAATTATTACATTTGGCCCATTTGGCTAAGTTGTGAGCAAAAGTATTACAATTTCTTGGTACAAACGTCATTTGCCATTTTGCATGTCTTCTTAGGTAATCTCTTCCCTTCATAGTACAGTTTATGCTCTGCCAACTTTTCATACTCTTCACATCTAAAAAAGCTTGGATAGCGAATAGAGCATCTCCTTCAATAATAAGATTATAGCAACTGATGTCCTCACCAATTGCAAAACAAAAATTTGCTGCTTCAGTTTCAGCAGCAAAGGCTGATACTTCTGGTGATCTATTAGTTCAAGCTCCCAGAGTTTTGCCATCATCATTTGTCAAAATACAAGCAAAATAAGAGGGGGTATTACAGTCCCATTTTGCATCAAAATTAATTTTACAAAAACCTTTTGGCAGAAAATGCCAAACAAAATTGCAAATTTTTACAGAAGATTTTTTCCTTTGAAGCATAGCATTCCAATAGGTGGCTAATTTATCTTCAATCATTTCTGTAATGGAAAGCCAATCTAAGATAAGTTTGTCATGTAGAAGAGAATTCCTGAGCATCCAAATGGTCTCCATCATTACAGTAGTAAAGTTAAAAAACCTCTCCTTTTCACCTTTAGCCAGAAAACCATCATTAGTATTAAGCAAATAATCAACAATCTAAGAAATTATAGAACAGTTCATAATAGGTTCAATTTTGAATTGCCAAGTAGAATGGAACCAAATAAATTTTGAAATTGGACATTTTATGAAAACATGTTCTATAGACTCAACATCTGAATTACAAAAGAGGCAGAGATCTTCCCTTTTGAAGATAGGTTGAAGCCTTTTGCTTGTTGGTAGGACATTGTTGAGGCATTTCCATAGGAACATTTTATGCCTGCCATGAAGGTGTGTATTCCAAAGCTTGTTCCAAAGTACATTGTTCGTGTTACCAACCACAAACTTGTTCCTGTTGTTAAATAAGTACGCTGATTTTACAGAGTAGGACCCTGACGTAGAGGAAGCCCAGACCAGTGTGTCAATTTTCTCTTGTTGAGGTAGTTTAATTTTAAAAATCTATGTAGAAACATTGTTAGGAAAAATGTTTCTAATCAAATTTACCTTTCAGATATTGAGATCCCTATCAATTAAATCAGAAATTTTGCAAGGAACATTAGAAATGTGCAAGGGAGCCATAGGTTTAAAATTTGGTAAACTGGGGATCCAAGGATCATTCCAAATGTTAATATTGAGTCCATTCTCAATTTGGTAACAAATACCATCTTTCAACACATCCCTACCTTCCCATAAAGATTTCCAAATCCAAGAAGAATCAGATGGACAAGAGTCAAGGTCAAGAAAACCCAAGGTTTAGAGACATCTTGCACAATCTGCCAAGTAAGTTTACCTATAAGAGCTCTATTAAAATCAAAGAACTTTCTAATTCCAAGACCCCCCACATCTTTCGATTTACAAATGGAGTCCCAAAATTTAAGATAAAAGTGGTGACCGGTTTTTTCTTTATAACTGGCATCCTCATTTTGATATATGATTCTTGCATGGGAAAACTCGCTTATGCTAATATCTCACTATAACAATGGGATTTTATCAATATAATAAGTGATTTTTTTCATGTTGTATCTTTTTGTTCATTTTTATTAATACTTTCTCCGTCTCAAATTATCTGTCCACTTTGTATTTTGCACGGAAATTAAGGTTTAATCAAATTCTATAGTAGAATATAGTAAAATGTTAAATATTACCCCATTTAATATTACTTTCAATTTAATTCTACTTTCATTTCTCTCTCCAATATTTAATGTAAGGGTAAGATTGGAAAAATATCATTAATGAATCATTTATTTAGAAAATGGACAATTAATTTTGGACATATTAAAAATGAAATGTGAAGATAATTTGAGACGGAGACAGTACTAACTTGATTTGACGTGCTATTCACTTTGGTGGAAATTTCAGTTTCCTATTTTTTTGTGGCCTTTTATTTATTTATTTTATATATGGTGCATTGACAAAAAGATGGATTCTTAAAATATCTAACTATCTCGGATGATCTTGGAGTTAAAACAGTTGTAGGAAAATTTTTGATATAGACCTGAGTTATATGTGGGGTTGTGGACTACTTGATTCACAATCAACCACATAACCTTTTTTGATTAAAAAAATATGCCTCATAAGGCCCACCAAAAGGGGGAGTGTTTTTATTATTTTAATCAAAACTGTGATATACCTGAATGTAGACCAAGTGATCGACCACTTGGTAGTCTATGTCTATATCAGAATTGTTCAGTTGTAGATATTGTTTTACTGAATAATTCTAATATCCAATTATCGATCATGATTCACACATATTCATTCTTTTTAGTTCTCTTGTATATGACCATTGAAAACTCGTCGAGACATCTACCTTAAATTTTTAACTCATGAGCATTATTTGCAAAATATATGTATTCATTTCCGTTAATTCTAAAGATGGTATTTGTAAAGATTTATCATGAAAGCAATAAAGGGTACAATATGAAAGAGATTCAACCTTGCGGTCTTTGTGGACCGAACTTATACCCGCCCAAAAAAATATATATATATAATTTTCAAAAAAAATTCCAACTATACAAAATTTCCCACTTTTTGTATTTGCATGATGTGTTTTCTGGTTAAGGTTATGAATCTTATAATTTTTTTTTTGTTTTATTTTTTTTTATATGTTCCACTTCGATATATATATATATAACATGTGTTATGGTGGTCTTTTTAATGTTCCAGTCTTCCATGTTATGTTTGTTAATATACATATATAATTGTATTATATAATGATCCAGGTTGTATATATATATACACACAAAATTATATAATATATAGGTGGATGAGGTGATGTTTCCTTTGTTAAAAAAAACAAAAATTGTCAAAAAATAAAAAAAGGGGAGAAAATATATTTACTCGCCCACCAGTCCGTAGCATACTATGTACTTACTATTTTGAGTTCCGCAAAAAAAACGAATAAGTGTGGTCCGATCCGTTTAAAGTGAGGATGTTGTGAATTTGGACCGGGCCAAACCAGACCAGATCGATCCATTTGGTAATGCTACATTTTATATTATGGTTTATTGTAATAATAACTTATATATATGGTATCAGCTTTATTTGGATTAATTACATTTCAAGCACAGGTACACTCGATATAGATGGAAAATTCGAGCTTTCCCTCAACCCGTTAGTGCACAAGCCCACCCCCAATCTTTACGTACCCATCCACGCCCCACTCCTTCACCCGTTAGCGAACCCACCACCCTGAGGCTGATAAGTTCATCCTCTTCGCATATCCTGTTGGGACCATCGTTAGTCACACTGTGATACTCGGGACTTTTTGACGTAATTATGCATTACTTGCATTTAATTCTTGCATGTATATGTTCATTAATTGTTCTAGCTAATTAAATGTTGTAACATGTCTATGTGTTATATGTGGGTTACATTTGGTCTAAGGGTGCATTAGACGATTTATAAGTTGGGGGACTTGAGTGTAGGCTTTGGGAAGTTGTAGGGATGAAACGTAGACTTTGAAAAGGTTTTAGAAGGGTGGATATGGCTGGAGAACGAGGGAGTTAGTGTTAGAAGAAAAGAAAGAAAAAGAGAGTAGAAGAAAGAGTGCATCATTTTGAGTACTGTGAGGTCAAGTAAACAATTACCATAGTAAACGGAGTCGAAATTAGGCGATTTTTGTTGGGTTTCGAAATTAGGCGATTTTTGCTGGGAGTCGACAGATTGAAGTTCCGAGTTCTGAAGTAGGAGTAATCATCATGAAATGTCATTTTTACAAAGTTTATTAAATTGCTATGATTTGGTTTTCATTCATATTTTCAATGCATTTAAATTGGATGAGGCGTTGATGTAATTTGCAATTGTTGTGAATTTGATAGTTGGAATTGTTGTGTTTGGTAATTGCTACTTGGTTGATTGTTATTTTGGAGTTTATGTGTTAGATTCCCAATTAGAGCTCTTGTCTGTCGATGATCCTAGTCTAGGATATCGTCAAACTATTTTGTTAAAGTGCCGCAATATCAGTCAGTATTAGTTGATCAAACTTGGTTCCTAACGAAAATAAAAGTAGGATTGTTAACAGTTGTTTTGGAGCTCACAAGGGTGAGAGATGATATAACTGACGTGTCCTTAAATGTCAGGCCCCGTCGTTCGGAGGGTAATAGTATCTGGATCCATGTCAAGTTCAGGCAGGCCTTCCTTAACGGGGAAATGAATAGTTAAGGGCTGTTAACAGGGATGCAGAGTTGTTGCCAGACAAATGAGTTCAATTGTGTGAATGTTATGTGTTTGTCATTGCTAGAATTGTATCCGTTAGGTTGACATGAAAATCCGTTTGAAGTGCATGAGTAGTTCATGGTGCTCTTAGCAAAAATTTCGATCTGTTCGTGTCAGATTCGTTGGATATAGTTTGAGTATGTTATATGTTTGATTGGTATATGTTATGATATGCGTTTTAGAGTCAAAATGGGGTATTTTGGGCTGGTTTTTCGAATTGTGCATAAATCATTTTTTTTTTTGTTTTGTTAATTTGTACATGAAAATGGTTGCACTAGATTGCGATCGATCGGTTTAGTCAACTGGAAGCATTATCCCCTTGACAGTTTCAAACTACTGAGAATTTAGTGGACGACAGGTAGTAGATTTCGGTCGACCAGGATGAAAATCTTGTCGACCGGAGATACCGCAGTCGACCTCATTGGTCTTCGGTCGGCCGAATTTTTGGGACAATCTTTCTGTCCTGGTTTGGACGATTGTCGAGCATTTGTTTTGACTTTTGTTTAGTTTTCTATTTTGGTTTCTGTTTTGTAATCATTTAAGTTATGTTTCGTACTATTTTAAAGTATTTTGTATGTGATTTTTGTAAGTTCAGTACAAATGATTTGGGAATGAGAAAAGTTTTTTGTGTCTAATTGATGCTTCATCTCAAAGGTGATAGATGTTTACTGAGTTAGTTAGCTCACCCCTTATTTGTTTCTCCTTTTGTAGATGAGTTTGTCGAGGGTGAGATTGATGAGACCTTCGAGGAGGAGTATGATGGGGACTTTTTGAAGTATGATGGGGACTTAGTTTGATTGTAATAGTTTAACTTTTGAAACACTTACACCTTTAGTATTTCCCTTTTAAACATTAGTATTTTCCTTTTCCAGCATAATGTATTTTACTTTTTTTTTTTTTTTAATAGTTTTAAGTATACTTTTCTATCCTATTAATATATCTCCACTTTGACAAAAAGTGGTAATAAGCATGTGGGTAAGAGAGTTTTCAAGGAGAGTATGATTATGGTGCATAACACGTTTTTAGTAAATAATGAACAATTTTATTTGATCTGGGTCGTTAGGTTAAAATTTTCAATGATCTAATATTTTTGTTGGGGACAGCTGTTGTATTTTGTAGACATATATTTTATGGCTAAGAACATATGTTTATATGAAAAAAAAAAAAAATACTTATTACAGCCTTATGACAAAATAAAAAAAAAAAACACGATTTTCGCTCATTTCAAAATCTTCCCAAGATTGAGATGGAAGTTGTTATCCAATTCCAGCCAAAAATTATAATTACCTCTAACCTTAGATAGTAAACTGTAATACAGTACAGTTATCCATCAAAAAAAAAAAAAAACTGTAATACAGTAAATCCAATTATTAGGAACAAACTATTTGTTTTTCTTTGTATAGAGAACCAACTATATCTATAGTTTCCATTTTCATTTGGGAAGTGAATTTTGGATGCTTTAAAGATAGGAGAGCACTATCAATATTGATAAAATAAATTTATAAAAGCTTCTATGCGTTTTCATACTTTGATAATATTCTATAATTAAATCATTCTCGATAGTAATTGATACACGACTGACACAAATATCTGCCTATTCTTCACATAACAAAATACTACCAACATTTGCTCATTCATTGATATGTCACGGGATTCATCAACAAGAATAGAAAATAACCTATCACCAATATCTTTGATAATCACCCTATAATAATTTTTTTCACAAGATTTCACATTTCTACACTTAAGTTTGTTAATTTTTTTATTTTAATAAACTTCACAGTCTCTTTACACACTTAAATTTGTTAATATTTTAACCAAACTTGTTAAGATATGAGCGATGTTATTCGTATAATTCATGAAACACAAAGTCTACTTTTAAATCGAAAAACTGACTCAAAATGGGTATACTAAAAAATATTTACGGAACTAAATGTTACAAAACAAAGCTAAAATTATAAATATATTTTTTGGGGGGAAAGGCTGACGAGGCATTTACCGACCATGCCCCACCCTAGTTCCACGGCAACCCATAAGCCGATGAAGCATCTGAACCATAAAGACAGTATGTATGTTCATCGTACTTATCCGGCATTTCCTTTAGCAAAAATTTTAAAAAAGGAAAAAGGAAAAAAAAAAATTAACCTTTAATTCCCAAAAAACAGAACAGAAGCATTCTGGCTCCAGTGCGAAAAATCAATTATTCAAACTTAAATGTGTGAGTCAACGGTTCATAATTATTCTGCACTAAAGTCGGCTCGAGAAGAAAATAAGTTTATTCCTTCCGTACCGAAGACAAAGTTGGAAAAGACAGTAAACTAAAAGAAGAGGACAAAATAAGAGTTAAAAAAGGAAAAAAAAAAATAAAGAGAAGCAACTGAAAGTACAATGGAAATGAATGCATTTGAAATAGAAAGCCCAAAATAGGGGGTACGTGGCAAATAACAAGCACTCCAATTTAGATAGTAGCCTAATCTTCACCGTCTGTTCTCTTCGCAGATTTAGTCCCAACATTATAGTTTTCATCATATTTATTTTCCAAAACTTTATATTTATCGATTTAATCACAATATTTTTGTTTACAAACGATTTAGTCCCTGGAGTTTTACCACTTGCCGATTTAGTCATATAATTTTAGTTTTCATTAATTTAGACCCCGAAAGTTTATCTTTGCCGATTTAGTCACAACATTTTTGTTTACATCCGATTCAGTCTCTTGATTTTTACCCTTTCACGATTCAGTCACATAATTTAAGCTTGCATAATATTTAGTCCCCGAAAGTTTATCTTTACCGATTTAGTCACAATATTTTAGTTTACAGCCGAGTAAGTCCCTAGAGTTTTACAATTCTCCGATTTAGTCATAAACTTTTAGTTTCATCATATTTAGTCCCCAAAAAGTTTATCTTTGCCGATTGAGTAACAACATTTTAGTTTTCATCCGATTCAGTCCCTGGAGGTTTACTCTTTTTTGCCGATTGAGTCATAACATTTTGGTTTTCATTCGATTCAGTCCCTGGAATTTTATTCTTTGCCGATTTAGTCACAACATTTAGTTTTCATTTTATTTAGTCCCCGAAAGTTTATTTTTGCCGATTTATTCACAACATTTTAGTTTACATCCGATTAAGTCCTTGGCATTTTCGTTGTTGCCGATTTAGTCACCCACTTTTAATTTTATCATATTTAGTCCCCAAATATTTTGTCGTTGCCGATTTAGTCAAAACATTTTAGTTTTCATCCGACTCAGTCCCCAAAGTTTTCCTCTTTGAAGATTTATCTACAACATTTTAGTTTTCATCAAATTTAGCCCTCAAATATTTTGTCTTTGTCGATTTAGTCAAAACATTTTAATTTTCATCCGATTCAGTCACTGAAGATTTCCTCTTTTTCGTTTTAGTTACAACATTTACTTTTCATCAGATTCAGTCACTGTAGTTTTCCTATTTGTTGATTTAGTCACCAAATTTTAGTTTGCATCGTATTTAGTCCCCAAATTGTTTCTCTTTGCCGATTTTGTCACAACATTTTAGGTTGTATCTTATTTAGTCCCTGTAAATTTTATTTTATCCGATTTAGTCACGAAATTTTAGTTTTCATCATATTTAGTACCCAAAGTTTATCCTCTTTTTTCCGATTTAGTCACAACAATTTAGTATTATCCGATTTAGTCACCCCTGTTTAATTTTAATCAGATTTAGTCCCCGAAATTTTTTTCTTCGCCAATTTAGTAACAAAATTTTAGTTTTTATCCTAATTAGTCTCCATAGTTTTCTCATTTGTTCATGTAGTCCCCCGAAAGACAGTTTTATATGTTTACTGTAAAATTGGTTTCTTTTGTGCTGACTTTTGGAATGTGGATTTTGAATTTTTTTTTTGTGCTGGTAAAAATACGTGTTTTTCTAGCAACTGAAGGGTAGCCCTTTATTGATATTGTCACCTTATTTTACTGATTTTTACAAAGTCTTAGGACGGCAATTCAGGCTATAGAGACTTGAGGAAACCATTTTCTGTAATTTCTATTTGATGATGAATATATTGAAGAGTTCCTTATAAATTTCATTTTAGAGTCTCTTTTTACATTAGATTATTAAGAGGGCTCATAAATAATGAATCCCACCTGCCTAACTTCTGTAATCTGAGAACTAGAAGAACTAATTCAAGATTCATCCTTGACTACTTCAATGGAGAATCAAGTACATATCCTTCAAATGGAGTTCCATTTCCTGGATATGTATATATGGTGCTTGATAAAGTGGAATGAATCATCAGTTCATAATAAGAAAAAGAATAACCATAAGAATTTGGGATTTGTAAAGAAATCTCACATTAAAGCTACAATGGGAAGGAGTGCAATGAAGGGTTTTTATGATATTGGCATCAACGCCTTGAAACGAGGAGAACTTGAAGATTGGAACGGTTTAGTTTCTCGGTTACTGGAAAAGATTCAGCAGTGTAAGCCGAAAATTAAGAAAGATTGTCTTGATTTGTTAGATTCTTCGTTTGAGATCGAGTTTTCCGACAACCATCTTAAAGGATTCACGACTTATCTGCCTAAGTTGTCCATAGGCGATTTTGTCCGATTTACAGGTGATATTATAATTAGTGTTTTGAAGATCCAAACTGATGTTATTAAAAGGAAGATACACTTTCTTGGTTCATCAACTTTTAATTTCCATGAGGACCAACGTGTTGGGATTTATTGATTCACTCGTAGAGAAATTGAAAGGCGTTAGTCTCCATTTTGCAAATGATCAAAGTATGTTAGTCGAGAACGAGTTCTTATCACTTGGGCCTTTTCTCAAAGATATCTTAGGCGAACAAAATCAGAATGAGTTGTGAATATGGCGCATCGGGTGCAGCTTGTCTTGATTCTGAACAAGAATGACTTTTGTCAGTGTAATAGATGCCTACACCTGTTGTCATCGATGAAATTAAGGTTATCAAAATTGAGGTTGAGAAGATTCGGGATCAGCATATTAACATTGTTAGAGTCCCCGGGGCTAAAAGGAATTCTCCTTTGCAAGCTAATACGTCGAGAATACTGATGGATGAAGTTGTTGTTGGTCTCGATGATGAGTCGAAGACCACAACAGGATCAAGAAAACTCGACAAATTGAGAAAAGTTGGGAGTTACAAAAAAAGTTGTATGGAAAAGGCATCTGCCCTCCAAAATTTGTAGAGATCGGCAAAGTGATCGCAAGAAATTGCAAAGGGCTGCCTTTGGCTATTGTCGTGACTGCAGGTCTCCTTTTAGACAAAGTTGATAATTTGGAGTGGTGGATACAGATTGAAAATAGTCTAGTAGGTTCGAGGATTGCTGTTGAAGGATGCCTGGACATAGTAGATGTAAGTTACAAGCATCCAACGGAGTTTTTGAAACCGTGCTTTCTTTACTTTGGAGCATTTCAAGAAATTGGAGTCCAAAAGTTAACCAAATTATGGATTTCAGAAGGATTTGTACAAGGGGAAGGTGTTGAATCCCTGTACATTTGACTTCCCGTCGACTCTAAAGAAACTCACCTTATCAAAGTTCAAGCTACCATGGAGCGAAATATCAATGATTGAGGTTCTCAAATTACTTAAGGATGCTTTTCGTGGGGAGACGTGGGATACTGGGAATGAAGAATTCTTGCAGAAGTTAATGCAGAAGAACTTAATTTTTTTTTATGCTTTATTCATTATTATTATGATAATACATTAACAATATCATTTCCAATAGTTTCCATTTGCTCATCAAATAAAACTTTAATAAAAGTTAAAAAAATTAAACCGCACAACAATTACTATAATTCCTTTATATGCCTTTGGAGTCTTGAATTAACCATCAAGGTAAGACAGCAGGCTGTGTGATCACGGATCTTTCTTTCCAGATTGTGTAACAAAACAGGCACAGTAGCAGCACGGTGGAGGTTTCGCTGTTTGGCAACATAGACACGGAGGGCAACTCGGCTTCTGAGCAAACTCTACAATACGCGTATAATAACATGTTATAGACATATATATGTATGTATGTATGCAACTAACTACGTATAATATGTGTTTTCATAATTCGTCAATGCAACATATATATAGGTAATTACCTCGATAACTTAGACGAGTGGAGGTTGATGGTATGGCAATGGCAGCAGAGAAGAAGACGGCGAAAAATAAAATTGCAAGAAGAAGAGACTTTGCTGCCATTGCTGCTGATGGACTAAAGTAATTTTGATGGGAATGAATGAAGATGATGTGTGAGGCAGAGGTAATTTTATAGTTGGTTTCTTGGGGTCTTTGGGTCAAACCCCCTTTAGCTAAGTGTTTCTTGTGTTCCTAAGACTTTCTCAGTTCCTTACTTGTTTTTTGGTAGAATTTTCTTGTGATGCAACTAATCTTGAAAAATAAACAGATGGTTTGAAGTTCAAAATTTTGGTGTTTTAGGGAGAACTTGTGGATACAGTGCACATAAATGCTCCGTATTCTGAATGAAAGAAAAATGATAATAAATAAAAATGGTTATTGAGTCTGTCATCTATGATGCATTTTGACTTTGATTTGAGTTCACAATTATATAGCAAACGTGACGGTATACGAGGACTACTGTTTCAGTGGTATTATGTGAGCCATTATTTTGTGCATTCATTGCCAACAATTACTTCGGTCTCCAATCCATCTGTGTCAGTGATATTCTGCGAGCAGTCATTTTGTACATTTATTTCCACATGTTAGGTCTGTCTCTTATCTATCCCTGCTCATATTCTCAATTATTAGAGAATTAATGTGTTATTTTATTCTTCTTGTTGTAGGGAGAA
This sequence comes from Vinca minor, assembly GCA_026122235.1. NCBI lineage: Eukaryota > Viridiplantae > Streptophyta > Magnoliopsida > Gentianales > Apocynaceae > Vinca > Vinca minor. The sequence continues at coordinate 8,216,935 of JAOCZM010000001.1, forward strand.
CGTGTGGATTTAAATGTAATTTATCTTAGATTATGAGATGTTAGGGCAATAATAATAATTCAACACATATAAATGAGATCTTATATTATTTTTTAATAAGAAAACACCAGGCCCGACTACAAGCATGTCTAAAGTGACATGCGGAACCGGACCTCTCATTTTGAGGGGCCCCAAAATTATTAAAATTACTTAATTTGTATATAACTATTAGTTAAAAAAAATGAAGATTTTGACTTTTTTCGAGTGCAATTATTGCATATAGAATTTTGTTGCCTATTTCTGTGACAGTTGTATCTACATAAAAAAGTTTTTTTTTAAATTGAAGTTGTTGAAGTCCGATATGCGTTCTACAATGTCACAAGAAATACTTAATAGATTAGTTTTGATAGCAATTGAGAATGATATTTTAGAAAATATCGATTATAACAATTCAATTGGCGATTTCGTTTAAAAAACTATTAGAAGGATTCTCATTTTTTAAATAAAATATCAATTTTATGATTGCTCGTGACTCTTGAAACTTGAGTTTTTATAATTATGTTTTGACACTTTTTATAATTTGTATATTTTTAAAAAAAATTAGGGGTCTAAATTTAATAACTAATACGGAACTCAATATTATTCGAAACGTCCCTAGAAAACACCCCCATAAGATTATGTTAGGAATATATTCTTGATGATTACGGTTAAGAGTGAGTTAAAATTTGGGTACCCAATATGTTGATTTTTCAATGTTCAAAATGACACCAAAATACAAACAGTAAAAAAATTGGATTTACTATGGTTAAGACTTTACAATATATAATTGCGGATATTTGTTTAGTTTAATCAACAAAATTATCATGAACTACACTTTGGTGAAACTTAGAGAATTTCCATGAACTACTCTTAGGCGTGCATTACGAATTGAAGACATTTACACCGGTCTTTCTTGGAAAACAAAATGGATGGTCCACCGAAGACCAATATACCCTAACAACCATCTTCCATTGACCTAGAAAAAGAAACACAAGCCCGCACAGACAACTCAGTTGGTTCTCAAGCGATAGGTTATATCAAAAAATACATAATCGAATTTCGATAGTAGCAATTGAGGAGTTTCAACCCTCCAATGTATGAGTAGTTTTTTTTTGGACAATGCCTCCTAATCCTCCCATCTAAGAAGTCACTGAGTCACCGTTATTTACTGTTATATGTGGCTATTTGGTGATAAATACACATATTAGATATAATAATACATAAGGTGAGTAACGGGATTTGAACCCTGAATCAGTTAAATAAAAGAAGTGTGCGGGTTGGGCGGAGGCGCGGATCTTTGGCGGGTCAGGAGGACTCTATAAATAGGAATTAGGACAGATATTTTGGGTTAGTCTTGAAGTTGTCAATTTTGACTTTTCTTTTTGTTTCCTTTCTCTCTTGTCTCTCATTTCTGTTCTTGAGCAATTTGGCAGCTCTGCCATTGCGGTTACTTCGAGATTGCTTGTAATTGTTCATACAATTGTAATCTGACCTCAATCGATTGTAATAAAGCTGAGCAATTAGTGAATTTTCTATTCTAAAATTCAGAATCATAGCATTTACCCCTCCACCACTCTATCGAAACAGAGTGTAGAGTCCGTGACAAGAGATTTCGTCTTTTGTGCCAAAGAAAAAGAAGCACAACACCTTGAAAAACTTGCATTTGATATATATATATATATATACACACACTAAGCTCAAGACCCTAGCACCATGTGTATTTTTATTTTTTTCTATTTTAGGGAGGAGATACTTTGATGGGGTTTTCTTGCCTCGTCATAAAAAATAATTGTCACAACATTCTCTAGAAAATATTCACTAAGCATGTTTAGAATCACGATAACATAAAGTCCTTATATCTAAAAATGTTAAGACAGCCAAGTTCTTTAAAATTTTAAAAGTTTTGTTCACATCCTGGCTTTTTAACATTGCTATTTTTTGTTTCTTTATTGTATGAAAGAAAATCTTCATCCATGAGGACATAAATACTCAAATCCAGGGTACAACATACCTACCTCCATTCCTAAATATAAGACTTTCAAGATAAGTAACGAAAATTAAGAAAGTAAAATTCAATATGTTTTGTTAATAAAAATATTAATATTATTATCTTAAATATAACTTGTATGCCACTAATTCTATTTAAGATAATAATATTGATAATTTGTTTAAAAAAATATCTTAATATTTGTTTCCTTAATTTTCGCAACTTATCCTGAAAGTCTTATATTTAGGATTAGGAATGGAGGGAGTACTATTTCCTCCATTCAATAATACAAGTCGTTTATGACCTGAAGTAAAATTTAAGAAAGCAAAAAATAAGGTACTTTGTTAGTTAAAATATCAATATTACTCTTTTAAATAAGATTTATATACCACTAATTCTATTTAAGAGAGTAATATTGATATTTGACTAATAAAATACCTTATTTTTTGCTTTTTTAATTTTTATTACATATCATAAACGAGTTAAAACTTAATATATTATAGAATGTATATATTATATCTATACCTCACACAAAGAGGAGGCAAACTAAAATCTCTGTTGACAAATGGTTGTCCTACTCCATTTCCTTGCAAACATGCATTGACTCTCCACCAAAATCAAATTGACCGTTACTTGGCAGCAAAGTCTACATCATATTCCGCGCCTATTTAAAATCTTTAATTTATGCAAACCAATATTTTCCTCTTCTTGACCTTGACTACCCCATTTTAATTTAGATTTCCTAATTTTTATTTCCCAGTTATTAAGCTTTTGTGAATTTTGATGTTAAATTTTAAATGATGTCTAAAATGCCTTTATTTAAAAATGATTGGATATCATTTTTTTATTTCGAATTGAATATTGTTGATTGGTGTTATGAATGCCCGAATGTAAATCTGATAAGTTAACTATTAGTCATTGAAAATAGCTTAAAGACTTAAAGTATTAAAATAAAATAAATTTTAGGGACATTTTGCACAGTACAAAAAAAGTCGAGGAGCAATTATAGTTAGTTTCTCTATTTTAACCTATCTTAATAATTTATAAATATTTACTCGTGCTCAAATATGGGACAATAGCTTGTTTTTTGTTTTTTTTTTTTAACCTCGGGGCACCCGGTGTCCACCGCCAACGTGGTGACTAATTCAGACTCGACCTGCGGTTGGCCCGTAGCGTGACCACTAGCGGGGAGGGCCTAACCCATACTGCTCTTTTACATGGAGCCCTACCACCGCGGGAAAATCCCACGAGAATCGATGTTCACCGTGGAAATCGAACCCTCGTCAACGGTGAGACATATATGACAACTCCAACCAGTTGTCCCAGAGCTCGGGGTTCAATAGCTAGTTTATTGATTATGTTTGTGATAGACAAGTCTAAAGTATAACCTTTTTTTTTTATCAATAGTTATGTTTAATTATCAAATTAATTCGTTGAACTTATGACCTATTGTTCTAGCACTGGCATTCAACAAAAAAATAAAAGAGAGGAGGAGCACAACATAGATTTTTTTCTATGTAGCAAAATAGGAGTCTTTCGGAAATTGAATATTTCCTGTCATTTAGGGTGAACTTGGATTTTTTTAATTTTTATTCAATTTTTTGAATTTTGTTGGATACAGAGTTGAATTTTCTCACAGAAAAAGTATCCAGAGCTTATTCTAGCGTTAGGGAAGATAAGGGAAGACCGTCTGTGTTGAGTTTAAACGTTAAAAGTTTAAATTCAAATTACCCTTAATCACAAGATATTGTACTAAGAACCAATAATAGTGTACCTTAAAAAGGACCAAAAGGTGTTGATGGCAATCTACCATCAGAGTAAGAGAAAAAGTATAGTTATTAAGGAAAAGTTCACGGCTAAAAACCAATACAAAACTCTTTTGGATCCATTGTGTGGTGGGATTTTCGCCCGCATGTGTGAAATACGTGACGAAGAGCTATTTAATCGCGATGAATGATGAATACCTATTGCATGTGTTTCCCTTTGGTTTTTCATATGTATTTTGACTTTACTATTGTATTGTTAGTATATTTATAGGTTAGAGGGAGGAAGTTTTTTATTTTTTGAAGAAAGGGATAGTATATTACTTCAAAATGAAACACGAATACAAATAGAGGAAAAAAAACTAAACATAAAAAGACAAACAGACTCCTACACTAGTCATTCTCACTATTGTATGCACATATATCTTGGAGTGTGAGTTTCTTATCTCTCCATGACTTCATCCACTCCAGACTCCTAACCCGAATCACCTGGGCAAGCTGTTTCGGATCAGGAATGGGCATGTAACTATTCAGACTTTTGTTCCGCCAATACCAAACTGATGTAACGGTTTCTCGAAATAAATATTTTCATTCCACATTCCTAAACAGACTATGTGTGAACTCCCCTGAGCTATCCAAGCAATTGTCCAGCCATATCTTGGGTGAGGAATCAGACCAAAAGAAGCTATCCTCCCGAGTCCTCAACATTGTTTTCCAAACTTTGTTGAACTCATGGACAATCCCAAACATAGTGTAGAGATGTGTCTACACTAGTCTTGCAAAAGGCACATAAGGGATTATCCAGGTAGTACCTGTTGAATAACAAGCCCCCAGTTGGGAGTCGATCATGTCGTAACTGCCATAGAAGAAAATTATATCTTTGGGGACCCTTAACTTGTCATATCTTCTTCCACTTATCCGCCTCACTCCCCTGAGGATGCCAGCCCATATGTTTATACACATGCTTAAGTGTGAACTTAGTTACATCGTTACCCTTCCACTTTAACGATTGGCCATCAGCCGGTTGTATATTACCTGGATCAAGCGATCCCTAATCAATGCCTTTATGCAAAACATGTCTAACTTGGAAGAGACTTCTCCAAACAAACGAAACATCCCAATTCTTGGTTTGATATTGGAATAGATTGCCATATTTTCTCCATAACAGTTTGGCCAAAAGTTTATGAGGTTCTTGTAGCATCCGCCATCTCAACTTCACAAGTAATGCCCTATTGACATCTCTTAGCCTCTTGATTCCAAGGCTCCCCATCCTCAATGAGTTTACAAATAGTATCCCAAGTTAATGTGTGCATTTTTTGTCATTGCTCCTCTCCCCAAAAAAAAATCTCCTATTAATTCGTTCCAAATCGTCAAGAGTACCCCTTAGTAGAGCAACTGATTGCATATGGTAGGCTAGAATAGTGGATGTGACTGACTTAATAAGAATACTACGAGAGGCCCGAGACATAATTTTGCCTTTCCAACCGTTCAGTTTGCTTCGGACCTTATCTACTATGCCTCCAAAAATGTTCTTATTGATCTTTTTGTGAAGACTGGCACACCAAGATATTTCCTAAGATCCGATGTGAGGGGGTTTTTACATTTCGAGCTAATGCACATTGTCACTGCTTGGTCTGTATTTCTAGACACAAAAAATTTAGATTTCTGCATGTTTACCTTCAGTTTTGACTTTTCACATAAACGAAGTAAAACCTCTTCCATTACATGTGCTTGGGATTCACTAGCTTCCCCAAAAAGAAAAAGACCTCCCGCAAATGGAAATATGAGAAATGTACGTACAATTCTCCTTTTGCTAGACTTAACGGTTTCCATGCTTTCCTTTGTACCTGTTTTTCAATCTCATATGCCAAGAATTCCATGCATAGCACAAATAAGTATGGGGATAGTGGATCTCTTTGTCTCAAGCCCCGTTGTGGCGAAAACCCCTTAAAATTTTCCATGTTTCAGAGTACCGATAAAGTAGCAGATGAAATGCAAAACATTATAAGAGATTGCAGTTTCGGGCCCGAAACCAACTTTCTGGAGTATCTCCCTAAGAAAATTCCAACAAATGAGGTCATATGCTTTCTCAAGATCAATTTTCACCGCCATACACCGTTTCTTGTCCGTTTTCTATCTCATGTTGTGAATCGCTTCATGTACAATGACAATGTTGTCTACCCCTTGGCGTCTTGGAATAAAACTACATTGGTTTTCCCCAACCAGTTGCCCCGCCAAAGGTTTTAACTGATTAGTTATGACCTTGGTAATACATTTGACAACCACATTACATAAAGCAATATGGCGAAACTGTGAAAACTGAAATGCATGATTTAGCGACTTGTTTGGGAATTAGGGTAATCAAAGTTTCATTCATATAAGCGGGAAAGCCTCTTTGACAAACTTAATCACATTACCTCCCACAATATTCCAGAATTTTGGAAAGAAAACGGGAGGTAGTCCGTCAGGTCCTGGAGCCTTGAAATCACCCATTTGTTTCATTGCTTGTTCGACTTCACTAGTTGAAATTAACATGTTCAGCATTCTCCTATCCGAATGACTTAGTGTAGAAAAATTAAATTCCCCTAGCCTTGGTGAGATGACATGCTCTGTAGTATAGAGCTCCTTATAATAGGTTATGGATTATTCTTTAAGGCTCTCCTGATCTACTCCCCTGCTCTATTCTCCAATCTAAAAATCCTGCTTCTTCTACTCTTAATTGCCGCCATAGTATGAAAAAACTTAGTATTATTTCCCCCCTCAACCCACCATTGAACCCGAGATTTCTAGAGCCACAACAACTCCTCTTGCAACAATATATTATTAAACTCCTTGATTAACCTATTTTCTATTCTCATAAGATAGTTCTTGACCCCTTCCCCCATTCGTTTTTGGATGCCTCATAGTCTAGCGAGGCATCGCTTCTTTCTCATAGCCACATTGCCAAAAACCTCTCTGCTCCACTATCTACATTCCTCTATACAATTCAGAATACTTGTGTGTAGCCCATTTGAATGGGGTTTCCACACCTCCTTCAAAAAATCCTCAAACCCTTCATGTTTTATCCAAGCAACTTGAAACCGAAAAACTTTAGGGGGGAAAAGCAATATGCTCATTTTTGTCACATATACTCAAAAGGGGATGGTGATCAGAATGACTTTTTGGTAAGTGATGTACCTCAGTGGCTCCTCTCGTCTGTTGCCAGCTAATGTTCCCTCATACTCGATCAATACACTCCAGGATTGTCCTTCCCTCGTCCCGACCATTATTCCATGTAAATGCTGTTCCGTGGAATCCCATATCCGTTAAGCCACACTGATTCAGAATATCCCAGACTCTCCCAGCTCGATTTTGCCACCTCTAGTTTCCACCTTGTTTGTCATTTTCACATAAACCTGGTTAAAATCTCCAATCATAAGTCACGGAGATTTGATAAAAGAGCCGAACTCCCCAAGGTAGTCCCGAAATCCCTCTCTAACTGAGGTTGTAGGTGAGACATACACGAAGGATAAAATCCAATTAACCTTATCCGCTTTAGACACAAACAAATTGAGCATTTGACTTGTATAAGAGAGTACCTCCAAATTAATAACCGTGTTGTCTCAGAAGCACCAAATACCTCCAAGAGAAACCTCTCGCCTCTACAACAACCAAATTTGTAAACCAAAACTTCCTGAGAACACGTCGGGCCCTTGAGCTAGATACGTTGGGTTCTAGAATTGTTCTCTCCATCTTAATTTTTGAACCTTGGGGGCTTCCTTAGATATATACCTAGTTGGTAGGTGCGATGTATCTCTCATCGTTTTCCTCTATAGTGGGGTTGCTTGCAATTCTCTTTAATCTATGATACTATTTATATTTGATCCAAAACAAAAGGAAAAAACTACTCCAACAACTACTACTCGAAGGTGAGTACAAGAATATTCCAGGGAGAGATTTGAACACTAATTTTACTTACTAGACCAATTCTTGTTGATCAAACCAAAAAAAAAAAAAAAAAGTGGGCTAAAAGAAAATAGACATTAGCCTTTTATTCAATGTTAGCTAATAAAAAGAAGTGCCAATGTAACAGATATAGGAAGTTGTATAGAATTAGTACAAATTTATTAGCTGCTACTGCTTATATTCCTGGTAAAAGTGTCTCTTTCTGTACATTTCATAGTGAAAGAATTTTTTTGTACTTAATATAAATCAATAAAAATACATATAATACTCCACATAGAATTCCAGTGATAATAAGAACCCAATCAAATGCAGTAGGTGCATCAAAAATTGTAGCCTTCAAATTCATTCCAAAAACTCCGGCCACGACTGCAAAACAAGTTGCCACAAAAGTTGCACCAGTCAAAAGCAACTCAAACTGAATCAGTTGGTTTTGAACATTGCCCTGTTATGCACATAAAAACACGAACGATTTTCTCATAAGCGCCACCATAAAGAGTAGCAATCATACAGAAGGACGATAAGGAAATTTACGATCATGAGGGTTTTACCAGTTTTATATTGATTAAATCCTCTGTATCGTCGATATACTCTTTAAGCTGCATCACCAAATAAGATAAAAGTAAAACTTTTAAGGGTTCTTTGATGTGATAGTGAAATTGTTTCTCAAGAAAATACAGCCCAGTTAAATTAATCTGCATGTTTAGTATTCATCTGGGCTGTGACAAATTTATTATTCATATTCATGGATGCAGAAAAATGTCGAAATCTCAGTTGATTTCTATTGACCAAAAGGTTAACTAACATATGAGTTTAGTCATCAAAGAATTTTCAATCATCAGAAGCCAATTTAGTATATGATTTTCACTCAATATATGTGGAAAAAGAATGCAACGGATGCTGAATATTTATGCCAGGAAAAGAAAAGATTCAAAATACGCGCATCTCTTACCGATAACAATTTGTTGAGCGAATTGTCACTAACAACAAAGTAAGCTTCTAGCAACATTTCAAGTTGATCAATATTTTCGCCACCGCTGCTTGAACTTAGCAGGCTTCCGTGCTTACTTGAACTGACACTGCTGAAAGCCCTCTGCAATTTTTGTACTCCAGTACTTGATCCAACTGGAGAAACAGGTGCAGATTTTGAGCCAAATCTCTCGCTGATTGAGTTATTACTCTGATCATACATATCACCATTGGCGAATGCCTCCTTCCTCTGTTTCTTCTCGGTCAAATACATCTCAGCCATATCCCCATCATCATCCATTAAATGTTCAATTTCATCACAAACCTGAGAGTTAATTTGGGATGATTATATACCTATTGGAAGTTATAGTCAAATATTAAGAGGTAACAGCAGCTCAAACCACACCATTACCTTTTGCGCTCGCTGAGTCAGGGCCAGGAGTTGGCCTTTTAGTCTACGAACCTGTTCTAAATTAAGAGTACTTATGGATGATGTTAATTCATCAAGTACAGGATATATCTCCATCTCCAATTCCTTCACCTACACATAGAAAAATGATGAAGTTATGGCTTCATTATGCGTTGTCTTTTGGTATATAAGTTCGGCACCCCACTTCTCCAATAATAAAAAAGATCAATAATTAATATATATATATATATATATATATATATATATATATATATATATACCATTTTACTCCATTAAAAATAAAAGGATACATGCTAATGGAGAGAAGCAGCGCCACCCGCCACTTAACAGTTCGATGATAAATATAGTATAAAAAACATAAGTAAGAACAAAAGAAAATCTCTGTAAGCCATAGAATATGGATGATACGTTATACATACCTGTGCATCAAGAGACATGCATGTCAGTTCTAAAGCCAGCTCTAAGGCCCTGAATTCGAAAGGTAGATCATCTGAATCAAATTCATACATAGTGTGAGAAATTCTTGGGGCAATTACTTGAAGAAATTAGCAAATATAATAAAAGGTATACTAGAAAATCATAACACTGCAAAACGACGACCTACAACGATGTTCAGTAGATCAGGGGGAGAAACGGATAGCAAAAAGCCAATTTTAGGCTTAGATAAAAGAAACTTTAAGGCACTTATCAAAATACCAGATTGCTCTTTATTAGCTTGAAGGCGTTTGCACAATTCTGAATTGTAATGAACCACGGCCGTGTCCAACGAATTCATCAGAATCACCTCGTCAGCTGTGATTATACATCTAATCTGTTCAAGGCTAACCACAATAGCATTTTCTCGACCCAAAATTGTCGAAGGATAGATAAACATTGGGTCCAAAAGCCTAAGATCTCTTGCTGGTAAAGAACAATGCTTCATTATGGTAGCTTTATCCAATTCCAAAACCTTAGAATTTCCATTCTGATCAATCTTTATCCAAGACCTACTTCCATGCCCTCTCTTCTTAAGGCCAGGAAGACCCATGCTCCGGAAAAGATCACCGCCACGTCCATTCAAACGAAATCTCAAATCACCGCTAGATTGGACAAGTTCAGGAACCTCAGAAGGAAAGAAGGGAACTTGAGATTCTATCATTGACTTTATTGTCAATATCATTAACTTCAGTAATCATACGGTGTACAAAGCCCAACTGCAGCCATGCATATGAGCAGCAAATCAATTGAATTTACTTCACAGCTTTTTGTATTTTGCCCCCTCCTCATTTTACATTTTTTAAACCATACCTGATTTTAAGAAAAATGATCAGCACAATATGGCTCTACAATTAGATAGCGATAGATCAAGTGTTCATCATAAATATGTGTTAACTATATGACAACGGTTCCAAGGTTAAACACAGATACGAGAATGATATGCCTGCAAAATATTGAGTTCCCTGAAAGAATATTCAATAGCTATCTTGAAAAGCAGTCCAATCAACTATACACTTAAATGTTACTCCCTCTATTTCACAATATAAGGCCTTTTGGCCATTTTTACATACATTAACAAAGTGGAAATAAGGATTATTTTTCCTATTATATCCTTACCTAATTCCATTAACATAATAAAGAAATGAGATAATTATATTTATGGGTGAGGTGAGGGTAACTTTAGAAAAATAAACCTCAAGATTTGTAAAAGCCAAACATTTTGGGAAGAGATACAAGCGGTAAACGGCCTTATATTGTGAAATGCAGGGAGTATTCTTATGCATTCAAGCAAATGTCTTTCAGTTCTAAATTTCCCCTTCTGTGGACAGTTGGTCTTCAACCTGTCCAAAATTTTAAAAATTCAATAGCATAAAAGTGCTATAAAACTATTAAATTTAAGGGACCCTCCAAACATAATTGATGTGGTAGTACTTCCCTAGTCATTTGTAATCTTCATCCATTCCTTAATATAAGACTTTCAATACATGTAACGAAAATTAAGGAAGTAAAAAACAAGATACTTTGTTAGTCAAAATATCAATATTACTCGTATACCACTAATTTTATTTAAGAGAGCAAATATTAATATATCTTGATTTAAAAAAATCTTAATTTTTGCTTCGTTACATATTCTGAAAGTCTTATATTAAGGAACGAGGTAGTAAAGATAAAGAAAATAACTAAAGCTACTGAAATCAATTTAACAGTTGCAAATAAAGCTCAAAATTTACCAAAACTGAAGCTCATAAATAAAACCCAAGAAAAAACAAATCATATTTAGCTATTATCCATGTAATTCCAGCAAGAGGGAGCACACAAAAAGAACCCAATTCTTGAATCCTTAAAAAAACGAAGAAAACGTCAAACAATCACTGATAATTTGTATGATTTTATAACATACTCATTGTTCTTACTTCAGATAATAAAAAACAAAATCAAACCTTTTCAATGGCGAGTCCAATGTTTCCATACGATGTTGTTAATTCAGAATTGTTTGCCCATAGATAGAAAGATAGTGAACCGTCACCCGTCACTTTTAAGAATGACGAGGAAGATAAAGAAGAGGAGAGAGAGGGAGATTATTTGGGGATGGATCAGTCCGGCTCCTATGCGGAACAGCTTTTTTTCCGCACGTGCGGAACAATCTCAGCCGTCGGATGAGATTTTGAACGGTCTAGATCTGGAGAGAGAAAAGTTGCGGCTGACTTAAAAAATAAAAAATAAAAAACTTTTCTCTCTCCAGATCTAAGCCGTTAAAAAATCTCATCCGACGGTTAAGATGGTGTCCCGCACAGTCCGCACCAAAGCTGTTCCGCATAGGAGCCGGGAGCGGGATGGAGATACTAATAAATTGTTCATCATTTTGTACAGACAGACAGGCGGGTGGGTCCGATAATCAAGACCCATTTTGATCAATTCCGCAAGATTAAAAAATTTCTGAATCGGAATTATATTTAAACTCATTTATCTTCTTTGAATCAAGGATATAATAATTTTTCGTGAATTTATCAACCTAAGTAGGAGACAATATATTTTGATATTATTGTGTTGTCCTTCTGTTTACTAAAAAGAAAATTAAATTGAATAGAACAAAATAAGGAATTCGGCTTTAATAATGGACGAGGCAGTAGTATACCACTTGCCCTTAAACTCTATTTGCCTGCCTAATTACTTCAGGCCTACAAGAGCAACGAGTTCCCAAGGTACAACGCCCATACACTCTGCTTACCAGAAGCTTAGTAGCAGAACTTCGAACCTTTCTGTGTCAGAACTCTCTTCACTAGTATGTATGGAATGCAGAAATGTAGAAGGGAGAATAATTTCGCAGTAGTAAATTATGAGAGGGGAGACTGCCTTTTATAGCAGTCAGAAACTGCAAGATAGCCCTCACCTCGTAGTGGAGAACGTGGGTAACTCCCACTTCCCGTAGTGGGGTAATGTGGGAGAAACCGTGGAAGGACCATTATGCAATTACACAAAGGTTATGTGACTCATTTGCAGTTACTCAATACTTTAGGGACTATTACGGTAATTTTGTCCAAAAAGATATTACTGCCTTCCCGGCAGGGACACACGCGACGCGACGAGGCGAGGCGTGGCGTGGCGAGTCGAGACGAGACGGACGGCGCGCGAGGGGTACCCCCTTACTCACTTGTTTAAGATCACTAGTCTAGCTAGTGCTTATAAACCAGTTTTAATCGATTCTCACAACCGATGTGGGATATACCATCACACCTCCATCCATAACCTCTCCACTTTAACCAAATTTTTTTCATTCACACCGAGAATTAGTTTCCTCACGTGTTATATATCATCGCGAAGCTTGCGCAACCCACTACGCGATGAATTCAAAACACTTTAAAACTAAGCGGTGGAACACACAATTAAATTTGATCAAATCAGTCCACTTTATTAATTAATTCTCCAACAATCCCCCACATGAATGATATTTGGTAGGAATGATGCACGTGTAACCTAAAATGCAATTTCGAGAGTTCAACGAGAAATCGCCGCTCGAGATAGGTGGTTGTGAACCTTGAACCTTCCCTAGTGAAATACCATCGGGTACACTTGCTAACCAGTGGACGCGATGCCTTGAACTGTTCAGCTTTCTATGTGTACCAATACAGCGATACTCACACAACGTTTTCTCTACACAATTAGTCGGTTCTTTCGTTGTTGTCCATTTCGGCCCTGGACCGCCTTGGAAATATTCATTGAATGCTCTAGAGATTTAGCCCTCAAGTAATCTTATAGAAGTGGCCCCTTCACATTCAATATAGGTGATCTCTTATTAGAAGTATCCTGACATACTCCACGTATTACGTATAAGGATCATTAAAAGTTTAACACTTATCCTTCGATGGACAGGTCTATCACTCTTTCATCACAGGAATGGGTTGGGAATTCTTTTCCCGAGTGCTTCGTTTGACTCCCCCCACAATTCGGTTTTCCCGTTGAACCTGCAAATTGGGTTTTCCAATTCAGGTTGGGTTGCCATCATGAGTGGTAATCAATTTCACGGGCTTCAACCCCATTCCCCTCGATGAACTCTCTACTAAGTCTCTTGTTAGACCTTTCGTTAATGGTCCGCTGTGTTTTCTTTGGATCTCACAAAGTCCAAAGCAATAATGCCAGTTTTTAACAGAGTTCTAACGAATTTATGTCTTCGACGTATATGTCTAGACTTCCCATTATACACATTATTTGTTGCTCTTCCAATAGCTGACAAACTATCACAATGTAAGCTAATTGGTTGCATTGGTTTTGAATACATTGGAACGTCCCTCCAAAAAAACTACGTAGCCAATCAGCCTCATTTCGCTGCTATATCCAAAGCTATGAACTCCGATTCCATAGTTGATCTTGCAATGCAGGTTTGTTTGCACGATTTCCAAGAAACCGCTGCACCTCCCATCACAAAAATGTATCCACTAGTGGACTTTATATTTTTAGAGTCTGAAATCCAATTTGCATCAGTGTACCCTTCAAGTACATGTGGATATCTCGTATAATGTAACCCATAGTCAGCAGTGTATCGTAGATATCTAAGCACTCTAACTAATGCTTTCCAGTGCTCGTGACTGGGATTACTCGTATACCTCGCCCGATCACATTAGCCCCGAATTTGCGATATCAGGTCTAGTACAATCCATGAGGTACATTATACTCCCAATGATTCTAGAATACTCCAGTTGTCGCACACATTCTCCGCGATTTTTGCAGAGATTTGAAACCACTTTCATAGGTGTTCTAGCTATTACATCACTTCCTTTATCAAATTTGTCTAGAATCTTCTCAACATAGTGTTTTTGAGAAAGTGAATATCCATCTGCTGACTTGGATACCTTCATTCCAAGGATTAAATCAGTAGGATCCATGTCCTTCATATCGAAGTTTTGCGACAACATTTTCTTGGTAGTCTTGATGTTATCTTTGTTACCAATGATTAACATGGCATCCACGTAGAGACAGACTATTACATAGTCATCTTTGTTTCCTTTCACATAGACACACTTGTCACACTGATTTATTTGAAATCCATTCAAAAGCATTATGCTATCGAATTTCTCATGCCATTGTTTAGGTGCTTGCTTTAATCCATATAATGATTTAACAAGTCTGCACACCAAGTGCTCTTTACCTGGAACCACATACCCTTCAGGTTGTTCCATGTAAATCTCTTCTTCCAGTTCTCCGTTGAGGAAAGCTGTTTTTACATCCATTTGATGGATTTCCAAGTCAAACAAAGCAGCAAAGGCTATGATTAACCTGATTGATGTTTTCCTCGACACAGGAGCATAAGTGTCGAAATAATCCACACCATGAGTTTGTCTAAACCCCTTTATTACAAGTTTTGCCTTGTAACTATCTATCATACCATCTGGTCTAATTTTCTTTTTGAAAATCCATTTGTGGCCTAACGCTTTAGAACCAGTTGGTAGTTCCACAAGTTCCTATGTATGATTTTGAAGTATTGAATTTATCTCACTATCAATAGCTTCTTTCCAGAGGTCTGCATCAGGAGAAGACATTGCTTCTTTATAAGTCAAAGGGTCATCTTTTACTAGATAAGTCAGAAAATCTGGACCAAACGACTTTTCAATTCTAGCTCTCTTACTACGCCTAGGCTCTTCAACTTTCTCTTGAAGTTCTTCTCCCCCCACATTTCTCATATCTCGATTGACTTTTGGGTCTAATCCAGAGCGATCAATATAAGGAAAAATTCCTTCAAAGAAAGACGCATCCCTAACCTCGATTATTGTATTTTCATGCACTTCAGAGTTATCTAATTTGTGAACTAAAAATCTGTATGCACTACTGTCTTGAGCATACCCTATAAACACGCAATCTACCGTTTTCGGTCCTATCCTAGTCCTCTTAGGTGGTGGAATTGGGACCTTTGCTAGACATCCCCATACCTTTATAAATTTGTAAGAAGGTACGTGTCCTTTCCACAATTCATAAGGTGTTTTGTCTAGCCTTTTATGCGGTAGTCTGTTTAAGATGTGATTTGCGGAAAGCAAAGCTTCCCCCCACAAATTCTGGGGTGAACCAGGACTAATTAACATGGCATTTATCATTTCTTTTAATGTTCTGTTTTTGCACTCCGCAATTCCATTTTGTTCTGGAGTATATGGCGCAGTTGTTTCATGTACAATGCCATTTTCAGCACACAATTGAGCGAATGGATATTCATATTCTCCACCTCTGTCGCTACTTAACCTTTTTATTTTCTTACCATGTTGGTTTTCAACTTCATTCTTATAATGAACAAACATGTTTATTGCTTCATCTTTACTTCCCATTAAGTATACATAGCAAAATCTCGTGCAATCATCGATAAAAGTAATAAAATACTTCTTACCGCCTCTTGATTATACATACTTTAGATCACATCAGTGTGTATTAAATCTAGAGGTTCCGAACTTCTCTCAATTGATCGGAAAGATGACTTAGATAACTTAGCTTCTACACAAGTCTCACACTTGTAGTTTTTATCAACATTAAATTTTGGCAATAGGTTTAATGAAATTAATTTTTGTATACTTTTAATATTCACATGACCTAATCTATCATGCCATAAATTAAAAGACTCAGCCAAATAAGCAACTTGTTTAAATTCATTAGCCTCTTGGGCAACATTCTTTCCAGCTGAGCTAGTAGAAGCCTCAGTTACATTTACGCCCGTAGGCTAAGTTCCTGGGAGTACAGTCATTACATTAACTTTAAACAGACTATCAGCTAAGTACCCTTTTCCTACATACATTCCATTCTTTGTCGGGAATAAATTTGTTTGCCTCAAACACAAGCTCGAATCCTTTATTGTTTAGCACAATCCCGTAAATGAGATTCCTTCGAATGTCGGGCACATGGAGCACTTCAGTGAGAGTCAGCTCCTTCCCAGAAGTCATCTTTAGGACAATACGCCATTTCCTTCAACTTTGGAGAATGTAGAGTTCCCCATGTAGCATACTTCATCCTTACATGATTTCATACGTTTTGAACATCCATTTATTGATACAAATATGGCGAGTGGCCCCCGTGTCCACAAACCATTCCTTTGGATTTCCCCCTATCATATTCACCTATGAAATAACAGCAACTAGGTGCATGTCCTCCATTCCAGAGTTTAGTTTACCGGCCTCTGATACATGAGCTTGGCCATCCCTTTGGTACTTGTTCTTGTTCCCATTCCCATTGAACCTCTTGTTCTTGTTATGGTTATTAGTTTGACCGTCTACACGACTTCGACAGTCCTTTGCTTTGTGGTTTTGCTTACCACATACGAAGCAGCTTCCCGTGAACCTCTTGTTGGAGTTCGATGCCTTTGAATCAGTCAGGCGCTTTCTCTTTCCAGCAGCTTCGACAACATTTGCCTTTGAGACAGAAGTATAAGGCCTTTTTGTTGCCATCCACTATGGCATATTTGGCTTTTGGTGACACTGAATAAATGCCACGAAAAATTGTTTAAGTGCTATAAAACTACTTTTGTGGCACTTGTGCGACACTTTTTGAAAGTGCCCCCACAAGTGGTGTCGCTTTTTTCCGTGGCACTAATTAAGTGCCATAATTAGTGCCATAAATAAATTGGCGGCACAATTTGTGGCACTTTTTAAATGCCACAAACACATTGAAAATATGACATATTTTGCGGCACTTTTTGATAAATGCCGCAAAAATAATTTACTAGTGCCGCGAAAATAATTTACTGTTTTTAAATAAAAAATAAAAATAAAATTATTTATAAGGAAAGTAAAATAACAAGAGGATCCTTAAGCCTTATCCATAGTCACACATTATCTATAATTTAATATTTACGTTTGACAGGATTCGAACACTTAACCTCTCACTGCAAACACTAACGCTCTAACCAATGAACCACAATGACTTTTGTTTTAATTTTAACCAAATTTGTTTATATAACATAACAATAAATTTTATTTAATTACTTTTAAATTTGATATTTATATTTATTAATGTATATTAACAACAACCAATTAGAAATAAAACTATTTTTTTTTAAAAAAAATTGTGTAGAAATAAAATACTAAATGAAAACTAGATACAAATTTTAATCTTCACATCATACGAATTATAAAATAAGTTATAAACTAATAAGTTTATGGAAAATGATTTACTCCTAGAATTTTGGGGATAGAAACCCTAAACCCCCAAATTGAGGGTGTTAAATGACTATCTTACCCCCTGCTGGTATAAGGGATTCACCCAATTATAAGGGAAAAAAGGCCCAAAAAACTATTTTAGTTAATCTTTTATCCAATAATTCTAGTAGCCTAGCAAGGTCCTAAGTTTATTTATTATATTTTTTAGTTATATATATTATTGTTAATATAATATTTTTAAAATTGGATGACATGAATTCAATTAACTAAATATTTTCCATTTCTTTTGTAAAACTTGAAAATGTAATAAAATTGATATAAGAAATGTATAATATAGAATATATGAAATTTCGTGCAATGTGAGTTTTTGTATTTCATCTAAAATATTTTGTTTAATAATTTTAAAATGAAAAAAATTAATTAATTTCATAGTCAATTAATTATAATTATTTATTATCATTAATAAAATATATCTTATTAACTTTTAAAATTGAAACACTCAAATAGTAATATCAATATTTTTTCTTTAAATTACTTTTAATATAAATTTCATTTATAATGTTTCATATCTTTATGAAATTAAATGGTTAATTATCTTATGGAATATTATGTGGTACTTTACATGCCACAAATTTTAAGGTAATACTTTAAATTTTGATAGATTGTCATAAATTTTGTGGCACTATATGTGGCAATTGAACAAATGCCACAATGTTTTGTGGTGCTTTTTAAAAAGTGCCACGAAAATGTGACATTTTTCCAAAATTTCCATTATTATGTGGCACTTCATGAGGTAATTGAAAAAAATGCCATATATTTTGTGGCACTTTATGTGGCAATTGAGCAAATGCCACAATATTTTGTGGCACTTATTTAAAAATGCCACGAAAATGTGACATTTTTCTCAAAATTGCAATAATTATATGGCACTTCATGAGACAATTGAAAAAATGCCATAAATTTTGTAACACTTATTATAAAGTGCCACAAAACTATGGCATTTTCACATAAATGCCGTAAATAAATGACATATATCATAAGTGCCACAAGCTAAGTGCCACCAAAGCCCAATTTTGCCATAGTGTTCCTCACATCCTGTTCAATTCTCAACTTCAAAATTAGATCCTCAAGTGTCATTTCCTTCTTTTTATGCTTAAGGTAGTGCTTGAAGTCATCCCAAGAAGGGGGTAATTTCTCAATCATCAACGCCACCTGCAGCGAGTCGTTGATTCCCATGCCCTCAGCGGCAAGATCGTGATAAATCTTCTGCAGCTCTTCACTCTGCTCGGGGACAGATTTTCCATCGACCATTTTAAAGTCGTGGAAGCGAGCAGCAATGAACTTCTTAGCACCTGCATCATCTACTGTATATTTCTTAGTTAGTGATTCCCACAATTCTTTTGCACTATCCTTTTGATAGTAAATTTGGTACAATGAATCATCTAAACTAGTAAGTATAGTATGACGACACATATAAGCATTACTAATCCAAGCATTATAAGCTATTACAGATTGAGGATCAGATTTATCCTCCACAGGAGTGTCCTCTTTTACATAGCGAATTAAATTCAGCGTAGTAAGATAGAACATCATCTTTTCCTTCCACATTTTGAAATTGCAACCCCCTTTAAACTTCTCGGGTTGTGCAAACTGTCCAAACTGAATAGGACGAGAAGCCATTGGAGGCACAAAGGCAGGCAGCTTAGACATAGCAGCCTCAATACCGCTTGTCTGACCAGCATTCAGATTAACTCCGTTTGCCGGAGTCTCAGTTGAAGGAACAGGTCCAGTTCCAGTACCAGTTGCGTTTGAATCATTTGCAGCCATTTTTGTTTCTCTATATATATTGCAAAACAAACAGTTAGTAGCAATATAAAACAAAAACCATAAAGGAAAATAAACTGAATAAATACTATGATTTTCCAGTACTACTGTTTAAGTTTCTGTTTTTAATTTATTAAAGCAGAACAGAAAAAACAAAGAAATAGAGTTTAAGATTGTTGTCCTTCTGTTTACTAAAAAGAAAATTAAATTGAACAAAACAAAATAAGGAATTCGGATTTAATCCTGGACGAGGCAGTAGTACACCACTTGCCCTTAAACTCTATTTGCTCGCCTAATTACTTCAGGCCTACAAGAGCAACGAGTTCCCAAGGTACAACGCCCATACACTCTGCTTACCAGAAGCTTAGTAGCAGAACTTCGAACCTTTCTGTGTCAGAACTCTCTTCACTAGTATGTATGGAATGCAGAAATGTAGAAGGGAGAATAATTTCGCAGTAGTAAATTATGAGAGGGGAGACTGCCTTTTATAGCAGTCGGAAACTGCAAGGTAGCCCTCACCTCGTAGTGGAGAACGTGGATAACTCCCACTTCCCGTAGTGGGGTAATGTGGCAGTTCTCAAAACTGCTGGAGAAACCGTGGAAGGACCATTATGCAATTACACAAAGGTTATGTGACTCATTTGCAGTTACTCAATACTTTAGGGACTATTACGGTAATTTTGTCCAAAAAGATATTACTGCCTTCCCGGCAGGGACACACGCGACGCGACGAGGCGAGGCGAGGCGTGGCGTGGCGAGTCGAGACGAGACGGACGGCGCGCGAGGGGTACCCCCTTACTCACTTGTTTAAGATCACTAGTCTAGCTAGTGCTTATAAACTAGTTTTAATCGATTCTCACAACCGATGTGGGATATACCATCACACCTCCATCCATAACCTCTCCACTTTAACCAAATTTTTTTCATTCACACCGAGAATTAGTTTCCTCACGTGTTATATATCATCGCGAAGCTTGCGCAACCCACTACGCGATGAATTCAAAACACTTTAAAACTAAGCGGTGGAACACACAATTAAATTTGATCAAATCAGTCCACTTTATTAATTAATTCTCCAACATATTGATCATTTTTTTATTCAATACATCGCCCTATCTCAATTGATGGACAAACTCAACCCGAAAAATTGTGAGCTGAATTTTAAATGAGTGTAAATTTAACTGCGTGTGAGCAAAGTATCACTCACCCTGTATAAGGCTCATAAATAAATAATATTACAACAAAATATTACTCTCAAGTAATTTGGATCGGGTCGGCTACACAAATCTAACATAAGAATTCAGTGTAGTCATCCTTATAAATATATTCTCTCAATTTTTTTCTATCCAATAACATATTTTAATTCAAATATAATAAATTTATATCACTCTTTCTGACTTCGACTTTATTAGATCCGAAGGATTCGACTCGGAAGGAGTCAAAGGATGGACCAAATTTATAGCAGTGACAAATTTTGGCTTGATGAGCTGGCCACTAAGGATTTAGGATCATTCGTAGATGAAAAATGAGTCTTGAGGGATTAAGTTCTGGTCGGTCAGTAGTAACAAGAAAAGAAGTGTGTGGCCATGGAAATGAGAGTTCTTCCGCAGTTATAGCTGGCACGAATCCAGGAATTTAACGTTGCGGCGAAAATACAATAGTATGTCGAATTATATATAAAAACAGCAAAAAAAAATCTTGAGAAAGAAAAACTGATAAAATATTTTGAACTATATATAAAATTTATTATACCTAGTATTTTTAAAAATTTTGGGAACAGTCCCTGAGTTAAAAGACTTAGTTGATAAACCATGTCGAGGGGTATATTCTCGAAAGAAACTCTTCTAAAGCTTATAAGTCTAGGTCATAGATTCAGTTGTATTCATCTATAAAATGAGGAGGAACAGAAGGAGAAAAACACAAATTACATACACAACAACTCAATTTGCCCTTCAACACCTATTTCCTGGGTTTAAAGACACCAATTCAGATGATCAATCTCATTGTCTTTTAGTTTAGGGTTTAAATTTTGAACTACGTTTTAACTAATTTTAGTTTACTAGTTATTTCATCTCAACAAGGCACGACCCTTCAATTTTAAGACATTAAATTCTAGAGATTCCAATAAAGCAAATGAGACATTAAACTCGGGATGAGGATTATTACCTGCTAACACTATGGCAATAGTCACAAAAGTTGCAGATTTCAAATTGGTTGCTAGAATTAGAGACTAGTTTTCATCAAATGCTCATTTTTAATTGGAAACAAAATGAAGTTTTTTTTAAATTTATTTATTGAGGTAGGGGAGGAGCTAATAACAAGAAATATGTGTATTCAAGAAGTGGGAAGTGAATTCGAACGCATTACCTCTACGCACGAAGCCTCATGCTTGACCATTAAATAAATATGACAATGCATGCGAAGTAGGCACAGCGATTGGGGTTTATTTGAAGGTTAAAAAAAATAATTCATTTTTGCCTTCAAATTTGATGACATTCTCAATCAAGGACCTTAAAATACAATAATTTCAATTTTTTGTTTTGTTTTGTTTGAAGGGCAATAGTGTCTTGGGTGTATTTGTGCAATTTCCTCATCGAACACAAATTTCTCAATTTGAATTCTATCTTTCTCACAAATTCCGATTCAGGAAACAAACCTTTAAAAAAATAAAAATAAAAAAATAGTACAAATCTTATAATTGGCAAAATTGCATCAAATGGTTTTATTGTACTAAAGAAAAACACTATATTTGTACATAAACTATTTTTGCTTTTATATTTTTGTTAGTAAATTTTTATTTTAACTCTTCTCCTATTTAAACTATTTTTGAACTACTGTTTTTTAAAAAATTATTGTAAAATTAGTATTTATTTTCACTTTTGAACACGTGTTATGGACATGTTGCTAGTCTTAAAGGTATTTCTGTCAATTTAACTCTTTAATACTGAAGATATTTGCAAAATAATTGATTATAAGTGGCCAGAAATGATCAGATTTATATTAATTTGACTAAATTAGTAGTTCGAAAGTAATTTGAATATAAAAAGAATTAAAATAAAATTTTACAAACAAAAAAGGGTGAAATTAGTGTGTGTGTGTGTGTGTATATAGAGAGTTTTTCTTGGCTGAAAATCGTCTGTACCCGTCTGTGTACCCATTCTTATACCCAACCAATAATAATTCTCCATGTGATCATTTTTTAATTATACATACACATGGTGAACTGTGATCGATTTGGCACAAGAGTGGGTACACAGCCGGGTACAGACGATTATTTGCCGTTTTTCTCTATTGTTCTATCCGAAAAAGAAGGAAATTAGACTATGGGCCAAAAATACACTAAAAGCCCAGTTATTTTCTTTTCCAGCCCACTCATTATCACCAGTCACTATGAAAATCCCCAGTTAATACTGATTCAACCGCCCGACCCGTTTGTCAAAATCCCTAAATTGAAAAGATAATCAAAATTCTCATCAGAAAGTCGTCTTCCTTCTTCTTCTCCTCGTTCTGTATTGATTCAGAGTTTCAAAATCTTGTTAAATCAAATTCATATTTGGGCTTTGAAAAGATGCCGCAGAGACACTCGAAGAACAATAACGATCTCGCGTATTTCACCTATGATGAGAAGCGAAAACTCGGTTACGGAACTCAAAAAGAGCGGCTTGGTAAAGACTCAATCAAACCATTCGATTCTTGTTCTCTCTGTTTGAAGCCGTTTATTGATCCTTTGTGTTGCCAAAAAGGCCATGTCTTTTGTAAAGAATGCATTCTTGAGTGCCTCTTGTCCCAAAAGAAGGACATCCAAAGGTATTCATATTTTTTTTTGTAGGTTATGTATTGTAATTGGTATATAGAACTTGAATTTGTTCAATCTTTCTCATTGCAACAACACTAATTTAACTCATTAAGTCCCCAATAATTAGATAATTGGGGTATGAGCGGGATCGATAGGAGACCAACCTAATATTTGACAATAAATGAAAAAGTGGTTGCTATAAGAATAGTGGAGACTGAACTAATTTTGGTAATGAATGCACAATGTGACTGACCTAACTTTTAGCAATGAATGCACGGGGTGGCTACTCACAGAAGAATACTACCGAAACAGTAGTCTTCTATACCGAAATCATGCCCTCAAATCAAAGCCAAAAGGCATCGGAGAAGGCAGACCCAAGAACCATTTTGATTTATGTGCACATTATTGAAACATATCCGAGTTTATTACCAAAAAAAACTTTTTACAGATTATTTGCTTGGTTTGAACTGTTAAGTAGATATGTTTGAGGAAAGGAAGAATCTTAAGCCTATGGAATTTATTATATTTTGTCTTGGGAATTGTAATTTGAAGGGTTGAGTTCCAGTAAACAGATATCGAGCTTTCTTATTAGAATGATTGTATATTTGTTTCAGGTTGTTCTGTACTAAGCTCATGTTTCTTTAAAGATGTATGTCCTTACTGTTGAGTTCCATGTGTGGGACTATGTTAAAGCGGTTGTTGGTCTGGGTGTCCATTGTCCAAGATGGATTGTTTTTTTTTTAACTAGAAGTGTGCTTTAGTCTTATAGAAGGTTGCATAAAAGGTTAGTAATTGTATGAAGTTGTTGAACTTTCAAATGGTTTTGATTTTGTGGATTTTTATGCCTGCATGAGCACATATGACCTTAAAAATAGGCTACGAAATGAACCAAAGTGTCATTTTTCTTTGATGCTCAAAAGTAGTTTGGTGCTAAGTTCGGAGGTTCAGAAAGATTGACTTTGGTTACTTTTTGCTGATAGTTTTTCTAAAATATATACCTTTCAATTCCAGCCCGTTATGCAGTTATAAATCTACTCTCAGATTACCTAATTCCCGGGTTTTTCCTTCCTTCAACTCTTTAAGGGCTAATTTGGTTATCAATCACACTAATTTGGAATGCAGAACTCTTATCCTATTCAACTACCATGTATCAGTCGTGAACAGACGCTTAATCTAAAATTATTGTTTGTAATTAGCAAATACCAAATTGAAAATCCTGTAACGAAGAGTTCAGTTACTACTTGTGGTTATTCTCTTGCATGCTGATGATACCTTTTGCACTGAAGATTATTCTGTTTTTTGCAGAAAGCTAGCTGCTCATGAATCCCAGCAGAAGCAAGAACAAGAAGAGGAGGAAGAGAGATTGATGCTGCAAAAAGCTAGAGAACTTGATGCGTTTGACCAACAGAACCATGGTGCTGTGCCTCAGTATAACGATAAGAACTACAACAGAGACAAGAATGGTTTCCATGGAGCCAATAGTGTGAAGACCACTTCTTATGAAGAGGAAGCCTTGCGTACCATGAAGGCGTTTTGGCTCCCTTCTGCCACCCCAGACGCTCCAGTAAAAGTGGACACTCCATCTACCGGCACGATTTGCCCTGAAGGGAATGAAAAGCTCAAGTTGAAAACTCTCTTCCCGGTCTACTTCACGGAAGATACCAGCGACAAGAAGAAATCCAAGTCTCTTGATAAGTCCTTTATCTGCCCTAGCTGCAAAGTCACATTGACAAATACAACTTCCCTTATCGCTTTAAGTTCTTGCGGGCACGTTTTCTGTAAGAAATGTGGAGATAAATTCATGGCAGTCGACAAGGTGTGCCTTGTGTGCAATAAGCCATGTAAAGAAAGGCATCTGGTGAACGTTGAAAAAGGTGGAACAGGCTTTGCTGGTCATGGAGATCATCTTGAAGCAAAAGATTTCAAGCATTTAGGTAGTGGAAGTGGATTAGGGCTTGTGAGACCTGCAATGAAGACATGATCTTGTAATCTTCCAAATTCAGTCAGGTACTCTTGCAGTGCAAAATTGACCAATAGACCCCTCCTCCTCTACATGCTTTTGTATCTGTTTTTGTTATAGTACTCATCTTCGCTGTAATTTGCTTGAAATTTTCAATTGATTTGTATCTCTTGATAAGTCCTTTGCCTCAATATTTGGCTGCTTTATTTCACTCAAATGGTTATGGCTTGCTATTCATCTTGTTCCACTTACTACTCCATGGGTTCCAAATTTAATGTCAACTTTCCTATACAAAATGAATAGAACATTGGACATTCAATATAAGACCGCGATTATTAGGTGTTGTCCAAGACCACACTTATGTCTGTCTTTGAGTTGGAGGTAACCAAGAATCAAACAAAATGAAGTTTTCAGTTTGCTGCCTGCTTTTGGTAAATCTCTTCATATTTGCTCGTGTTCCTTTGAGAAGGATTTATATACAAGTGAACAAGTCTAGGTGGTACACAATATATTTAACACTCTTGAGCAATGTTGTTAAATATATTTAATACATTTTGGTAGTGGAAGTGGATTAGGGCTTGTGAGACCTGCAATGAAGACATGATCTTGTAATCTTCCAAATTCAGTCAGGTACTCTTGCAATGCAAAATTTACCAATAGACCCCTCCTCCTCTACATGCTTTTGTATCTGTTTTTATTATAGTACTCATCTTCGCTGTAATTTGCTTGAAATTTTCAATTGATTTGTATCTCTTGATAACACTATGGCATATTTAGCTTTTGGTGCACTGGATAAATGCCACGAAAAGTTGTTTAAGTGCCATAAAACTACTTTTGTGGCACTTGTGCGACACTTTTTGAAAGTGCCCCCACAAGTGGTGTCGCTTTTTTCCGTGGTACTAATTAAGTGCCATAAATAAATTGGCGGCACAATTTGTGGCACTTTTTAAATGCTACAAACACATTGAAAATATGACATATTTTGCGGCACTTTTTGGTAAATGCTGCGAAAATAATTTACTGTTTTTAAATAAAAAATAAAAAAAATTATTTATAAAGAAAAAATAAAACAACAAGAGGATCGTGCTTTTTTCCGTGATACTAATTAAGTGCCATAAATAAATTGGCAGCACAATTTGTGGCACTTTTTAAATGCTACAAACACATTGAAAATATGACATATTTTGCGGCACTTTTTGGTAAATGCCGCAAAAATAATTTACTGTTTTTAAATAAAAAATAAAAAAAAAAATTATTTATAAAGAAAAAATAAAACAACAAGAGGATCCTTAAGCCTTATCCATAGTCACACATTATCTATAATTTAATATTTGCGTTTGACAGGATTCGAACACTTAATCTCTCACGGCAAACACAAACGCTCTAACCAATGAACCACAATGAATTTTATTTTAAATTTAACCAAATTTATTTATATAACATAACAATAAATTTTATTTAATTACTTTTAAATTTGATATTTATATTTATTAAAGTATATTAACAACAACCAATTAGAAATAAAACTATTTTTTTTTTTAAAAAGTGAGTAGAAATAAAATACTAAATGAAAACTAGTTACAAATTTTAATCTTCACATCATACGAATTATAAAATAAGTTATAAACTAATAAGTTTATTTATTATATTTTTTAGTTATATATATTATTGTTAATATAATATTTTAAAAATTGGATGACATGAATTCAATAACTAAATATTTTCCATTTCTTTTGTAAAACTTGAAAATGTAATAAAATTGATATAAGAAATGTATAATATAGAATATATGAAATTTCGTGCAATGTGAGTTTTTTTTTGTATTTCATCTAAACTATTTTGTTTAATAATTTTAAAATGAAAAAAATTAATTAATTTCATAGTCAATTAATTATAATTATTTATTATCATTAATAAAATATATCTTATTAACTTTTAAAATTGAAACACTCAAATAGTAATATCAATATTTTTTCTTTAAATTACTTTTAATATAAATGTCATTTATAATGTTTCATATCTTTATGAAATTAAATGGTTAATTATCTTATGGAATATTATGTGGTACTTTACATGCCATAAATTTTAAGGTAATAGTTTAAATTTTGATAGATTGTCATAAATTTTGTGGCACTATGTGGTAATTGAACAAATGCCACAATGTTTTGTGGTGCTTTTTATAAAGTGCCACGAAAATGTGACATTTTCCCAAAATTGCCATAATTATGTGGCACTTCATGAGGTAATTGAAAAAAATGCCATATATTTTGTGGTACTTATGTGGCAATTGAACAAATGCCACAATATTTTGTGGCACTTGTTTAAAAATGCCACGAAAATGTGACATTTTTCTCAAAATTGCCATAATTATGTGGCACTTCATGAGGCAATTGAAAAAATGCCATAAATTTTATAACACTTATTATAAAGTGCCACAAAACTATGGCATTTTCACATAAATGGCGTAAATAAATGACATATATCATAAGTGCCACAAGCTAAGTGCCACCAAAGCCCAATTTTGCCATAGTGTAAGTCCTTTGCCTCAATATTTGGATGCTTTATTTCACTCAAATGGTTATGGCTTGCTACTCATCTTGTTCCACTTACTACTCCATGGGTTCCAAATTTAATGTCAACTTTCCTATACAAAATGAATAGGAAATTGGACATTCAATATAAGACCCTGAGTATTATTTAGATGTTGTCCAAGACCACACTTGTGTCCGTCTTTGAGTTGGAGGTAATCAAGAATCAAACAAAATGGAGTTTTCAGTTTGCTGCCTGCTTTTGGTAAATCTCTTCATATTTGCTCGTGTTCCTTTGAGAAGGATTTATATACAAGTGAACAAGTTTAGGTGGTACACAATATATTTAACACTCTTGAGCAATGATGACAAAATCGCGAGTTAATTCGTGGGATTTATGATTCTATGGAAGCAAAACGTGTTGAATCGGTAATAGAATCACAATTTGGTAGAATCAGAGTAGAGTCGTAGAATCGGATCGTAAAAACGTAACAACCTACGTTTCTATCGAGTCTACAAAATTTCAAATTATTAGCCATTTTCGTCATTAAATTATTTTTGAACATCTACTTTCATCATTTTACTTTTTTCATCCAGAAAGATTTTTCGAGCAACCATTTTGGTCATCAAATTATTTTTGAACATCCATTTTCATCATTTTAACTTTTTTTATCCTCAAAGATTTTACGAGCAGCCATTTTGGTAATCAAATTTATTTTGAACATCCACTTTCATCCCGTTTAACTTTTTTCATCCCCAAAGATTTTATGAGCAGCCATTTTGGTCATCAAATTATTTTTGAACAACCACTTTCATCCTTTTAAACTTTTTTTAACTTTCTTATTCCCCAAAGATTTTACAAGCAGCTATTTTTATCCTTGAGGATGAAGAAAGTTAAAAAAAGTTAAAAAGAATGATGATGATGAGTTTGATGAAGGCGGAAATGATATGGAGGATGATGATAGTGACGGTGGTTCGAAATTCAAGTCTTTGAATGACTTGCTCTATTAGATCATAAACTTATTACGTACTTTATTTTATTTTGATCTTTTGAAAAACTTATAAGTTAAGAATTATGTGTAGTCGCATTTTTATATTTTGAAAGACTTGTAAGTTCTTTATTGTGAACTTTGTTGCGTTATTGTCTTTTGAAAAAACTTGTGAAACTATGTTTGATGAATTGTTTTCCATATTTTTAGATCATATGATATGATTTATATGTTAATTATTGTTATATATATATATAAAAAAATATATATTAATTTTTCGATACGATTTTACGATTCACGAGTTTACGATTTTCCACCACTCCTCTGAGTCTAGTAGAATCGCGATTTTAACAACCTTACTCTTGAGATCTGGGTTATAGTACTCACAAACTTTGTATTTGAATTCTGTTTGGTTTAGAATTTTTTTTTTTTTTGCGTGGAAATTGATTGTTTGTTAAAGAATATGTTAGAAAGAAAAATGTCTTATTTGAGAGTTGAATCCAAATGCAAATTTATTTTGTATTGAATATTAATTATTTTTTTTTTCCATATTTTTGTGGGTACGGATTAATGTTTCAGAGAGAAATATTTTGTGGAAGTAACTTTTTATTTTTATTTGTGTGGGCTATTTGATAGTTTTTGTGAGATGAATATTGCGACTCACAAAAATGTAGAAATGTTTTTTTGAAAGCAAAACCCAAAAAAGTAAAATTTAGAATAAAAAAAGTGAAATTTTTCCCAAAAGACAAATACTTAGTACAAGTAGGGATAGTAATAGGTCGGTGTGACAGATATCATGGTTTCCAGCTTTGGTCTCGCTTCCTCCATTTGATCCTCGTTTCCGTTTTAGTTCCGTTATTGATAAATGAGGATCCATCCCCAGATTAGGCAGTGCTTATCCCCAACTGGAGAAAAATAGGAATTTTTGTTCTTTCAAATCATGTCTTTCGGCGAACTTTGATTAGAAAAATTAATTAAAATTTTGATAAAAAATTATGCCAAATATATACAACCTTTAAAAAAGAACACATAATTGTAAATAAGAAATATTTAATACATGTTAAACGTAATAATACTATCTAAAATGATACTAGCTTGCTGACTAAAAAATGTGGTTCCTAACATGAGGGAGGAGTATTCAAAAAGTTGAGAATTCCTGCTATCTTTATAATTTTGACGTCTTTTTTGTTGTTGTTGTATTTCTTAGATATTTTATGTGTTTTCTATTTGTATTTAGCATTTTAGATGGGTAGACGTGATGAGCCGAGGCGATCTAGGATGGTGTCGGGATATCATATCTCCCACCTCCACTTCAACTCCGACTTAAATCGAAGAATCTCTGCTCTAATTAGTTCAGACCGAGTCGGGCCTCCGATCGGATTCAATTGGGTTCATTGCCCTCCCAAAGTACAAGTGAAGAAGCTTCGCTGAGTAGCCACCGTAAGTTCTTCTTGGGCTTATCCTCTCTTGTTCTATCTTGCCTTATTCCAACCCATTACACCATTGTCATTAGCACTTCCTCGATCGTACCTTTCAGGCATTTACCTCTGCCTCACTATTCAGTGCGGCAGAATATCGAACCGAATAGAATCAAATATTTTTTTACCAACAAAAGGATGACCGAGTGGAAATGACTAGTCCATTAGGCATAAAATCTTGAATTCGAACATTTGTGGATGCCAAGAACTTTTTTAAGAGAGATTTTTGCTTCAGCAACCGAGTGTACCTTGAAGAATTAGTCTTGAGAAGCCTTGAAGTAACAATCTGGGGATACCTTAAAAACCTCAAAAATATATATATTTTTTTCTTACTTTTTTCGATTGTCAAATTTTGTGATCCCATTTTTTTTTCTTCTTCAGAACACAATAATAACATAACCTATTCAACCCTAATAATTTACCTAGTAGACATTCCCCCAAAAAAAAAAAAAAACATCATATTTCCGAAACAAAATCAAACCCAATAATCGTGACATGTACCTACATTATAATTATACCCTTAATAACCTAACATTTTTTCAAAAACATCATTAAACTATTGAAAAAGAAATGGACAGACCTCAATGTTAGTGTTACTCTCCATCACTCTTTTATGTTAGTCCACAACACTCTCTATCAAAAAAGAAATGGAATCACACACACACACATACACATTTGGTCCCAAAATCATGCTTCCAAATGGCAACACCCCAAGGCATTAGATTTTGAAGCCCCTACCGACATGCCCAAATAAAATGGTATTAAGACATATGTTCCTCTAATTCTTGATAATAGTCAGAGCTTGACTCAATTGCATGGTCCAAATTCCCTTACTTACCAACCACAACTAATTGAAAACAATTTCTAACAACAAAAAGTCCAATCAAACCTTTTTTGGGTGCATCTTTGATGTTTTTCCAACACATGATTAGATATGTATATATGGTTTTTTCTTAACTTCAACAAGCCATTGGTCTGATACCTCTATCAATATCTATCATTTCGTTAGTCTTATAGCGGCAGGATATGGATAAGAGGTATTGTTAGATAGACCTAATTATAACTACTTTGTACATTACCCTACGGGTTAGTTAGTTTATTTATACATTAATGATATTTTCACATTTTTTAAACTAAACAAACAGGCCCACTTCTTACCCCTTTTGTTAGCCACCTAGTGGCTGGGATCCCCGTGGGGCTACTTTTGATAGCTCTACTTGGACAATGTTTGGTTTGGGTTTGAGTTTGAGTTTGGTCTCAAAATTGGTGGGAAAATACAAATTTTGACCTAGAAAATTGGCGGGAGAATTTCAATTTCAAATTTTTTCGTTCAAATATTCGTTGAAATTGAAATTTTTGAAAGAAATAAATTGAATTTGAATTGATCCCGCCAATTTTCTTTCAAAAATTTCAATTTCAACGAATATTTGAACGAAAAAATTTGAATTTGAAATTCTCCCGCCAATTTTCTAGGTCAAAAATTGTATTTTCCCACCAATTTTGAGACCAAACCCAAACCAAACCTTGTCCAAGTAGAGCCAGAACTATTTCTGATACCTCTATCCATATCCATCCTTTTTGTTAGCCTTATAGCGGCAAGATATGAACAAGAGGTATTGTTAGATATGCCTAATTGTAACAACTTTGTGCATTACCCTACGGATTAGTTTATTTATATATATTTCCTATTTCACCAAAAAAAAAAAAAAAAAAAAAACAGGCCCTATAACCCTAACTACGAAAAATAAGATTATAGCCATTAATTTTCTTCTGAAAATGCGTTATTTCAAACCGACTTATCAACTATATGGAAAATCAATTGCAAATATTCCGAACCTAGCTAGCTATCAATAGGTAGCCAGAATAATTGGTCAAGAAAAGTTGAAACTTAATAGATGATCAACTTTTTCTAATTATTCTGCGTATGATAAATCTGATATTACGACATTGAGTCGCTTATTGTGACTTATACACGTAATTTTATTATAAACAAGTCTTTAAAGAACAAATGTGAAGTTAACTGAGCTGAACCCACTTGTCCATCAACTTTTC
The DNA here is from genome assembly GCA_026122235.1 of Vinca minor. Classification (NCBI taxonomy): domain Eukaryota; kingdom Viridiplantae; phylum Streptophyta; class Magnoliopsida; order Gentianales; family Apocynaceae; genus Vinca; species Vinca minor. Next base: position 8,249,274 of record JAOCZM010000001.1, read on the forward strand.
TTAATTAATTAATCTTAATCATAACTTTAAACTTCAACATTATCATATTCACAATCACATACCATTGAATTTGAAGTTTAAAAAATGCTTCAAATTATCGTCTGTTTTTTTACGTAACATATTTCTTTTGTAGTTGGTCTCAAATTTTGGCCTATTTTTTTTTTTTTCCAACTAAAATGGGCGCTATTTAAGAATAAAAAAACGTTACCTCAACGTATCATTAATCCTTCAAAACCTAGTAAGGCTATTCTTTAAAAGCTGTAGTGCCAAATTCAACCAAATTCAAAGAAAAATATTGCAATTCCGCTGGATTCATAAAACTACTACAACCTAACCCGAGCTCTGGGCAGCTAGTTTGAACTGTCATATGTCTCACCATTGACAAGTGTTCAAATATGTCGGTGGACTTCAACTCTCGTAAGATTTTTCTGCGGTTGTGAGCTCCGTGTTCAGGTTCTTCCCCGTTTAGCGTCACGTTGTGGGCCAATCGTAAGGCCGAACCCAAATTAGTAAGCACATCAACAGTGAATACCGGGTACCCCAAACGGATAACCATAAAAGTTTTAGAAAAGACAAATTTAGAAGAAAAAAAAAATCAAACTACTACAAACATACCCGGCCCGAAGTATCATTTAGCGTTGGAATCCTTTTTTTACACTGCATATAATACTCCTATAACATTCTAAAAATTCTATTTTTAAACTCTAAATTCAACAAATAAATTTTAAACATAAATACTGAGCATATCTATACTATAAATAAGAATATTACACGAAGTATGTTACAAAGTGTTACAGAGGATCTGGTGTCCGAGCGATCCATAAGCTCAATGCACTAACCAGAAAGGATTATCCGAAATCAATATCAATATTTCTTCATGAAAACCCAAAGCATATGTATTTTGTATGTTCAACTAAATACATAAATGTTTAGATTTTTGTTTTTCGTTTGGTGGAAAAAATTCTTGGTTTCTTGAACATATATTATGTAGTCTTTGAATCTAAATATCTAAGTAAATAAGTAATTAAAACCTACACATTCAAGCTCCATTATCTACCCCTTATAAAAAGTTTCATAACCTACATTTTCTAACCCTATAAATAGAGGGTTATTTTGATATAAGATGTACTGATAAAATATTATAGAAATATTTCTCCTATCTCTTGTGTCTTGTCTACTTCATCTTTATATTATATTCTAGTTTTGTGGTGGAATTCACTCTAGAATTCCATACATTTTATAATACGTTATCAGCACGAAGTCTCTTTAGCTTAAGAGTAAAAAATTCGGTTAATAATTTCTATATTACATCTGAGGCTTATATCAAAAGGAGGTTAAAGTAAGTTGATTATTTTTTTTTAAAAGTTTATTTTTATGGCTAACCTTGCTAAGCTTGATTTTGTAGCGCTTGAGATCACCGGGAGGAATTACATGTCATGGAAATTGGATGCTGAAATTCATCTTGATTCAATGGGTCTTGGAGACACCATCAAAGAAAATAACATAGCATCAAACCAAGATCGTGCTAAGGCTATGATCTTCCTCCGTCGTCACCTTCATGAGGATTTGAAGGCGGAGTATCTTACAGTGAATGATCCACTTACTTTGTGGACTAATTTGAAGGAAATATATGACCACCTGAAAATGGTCATACTTCCAAAAGCACGATATGATTGGTCACATTTACGACTCCAGGATTTTAAGTCTATTAGTGAGTATAATTCAGCCATGTTCAGAATTACTTCACAAATGAAATCATGTGGAGAAAATATTAGTGATGCTAATATGCTAGAAAAGACATTTACCACTTTTCATGCCTGGAATTTGCTCCTGCTGCAGCAATATCGAGAAAAAGATTTTACAAAGTATTCTGATTTGATTTCTTGTCTTCTTGTGGCTGAACAAAATAATGAGTTATTGATGAAAGGTTACCCAGCTTAATACAAAAGAGAAATAACAACTGTCATCGACAGATTAAACAGCTGTTAAGAAAGTAAAATAACAATTGTTATCTAACAACTGTTATTGACAGATTTAACAGTTGTTCAGATAATGTAATAACCACTGTTAGAAAAGATTTTAACAGCTTGTTAAATAAAGACTTAACAACCCTTTAGTTTCAGATTTAACAAGTGTTATTACAGATTAAAACAACTAACAAAGGAAAATTGAGAGATGAACCGAGGCTTGTGTTCAACACAATTTCCTTAAAACAGATTCGCCTCCTCCCGGATTAGTGCTGGAGTTTTTCGTGAAGCGTCTGTCTCCCACGATACAACGGTAACGTAGAACTTGTTTGCACCAAATAGTTCCACCAGCGAACTAGAACTTGGACTTGTTGATGAACACCAGAAGTTTTACAAACAGAGTGTTTTAGGGAGCTTTTGAAAATCAGTAATATTTTCGAAGTATAAGAGATTGTGTATGGAATCATTGGAAAGAGCCTTTATTTAAAGGCTGATAGAGTGAGTAGATACATTCAGAGAATACATTGTATTGAATTCAAAGGTCTCTATTTAATACATAATTAAGTGTGTTCATCCTCACCAAGACTATCCAATGAATTCAACTGTATATGTATCTCTCTAGTTCAAAGTCTGTTCATTTATCTTGAAAGAAGAGACATTTCAGCTGTAGAGACCATTCATGTATCTCCTTTGATTGGAACAAAAAAAAACTAGTAGCTAAACGTGGGTTGATCAGGCCCGCGAGTTTTGGTCCGACATTCGTGTACGCAGGTCGCGCCCGTACACAAGTTCAAGCTATTTTGGTTTCGACAGACCTTGGATTCGCACCCCCCTGCGCAGGCGCGCAATAGGTTCTAGAATGGGGCATAATCTTAGTAAGATATTTTAAATCCAAGTAAACCACTTTTACATATAAAGTGAATCATACTTCCATATGCAATCAATGTGGGATGTAAAACCCACTAGCTTAACTTTCCATTTTCCAACCACTTGAGAAACTATTTTCTCATTCAAATTAAACTCCATTTCCAGCAATCCCCCACATGAATGAAAAATCATTTTGACTCGATGTTGGTATTCATCAACTGACTTCTGCATAGGAAAAATAGTTTTTACCCTTGGAACTTCCCCCTTGTAAAATATATTTGCTTTACAGCACAGTCCAGTATGACTTGATGTCTTTGAACTGTCCCACTTTTAGTGTAAAGAGTCCACATAAAATACACAGGAATCATTACCATATGTTCCGTTCTCATAGTTTTGTTCATTATGGCCATGAACACTCCCTGGTTCTGCAAGAGTTTCTAAAGAATTAGTCTGGTCAATTCTCCTTTGAAGCGGCCCCACTTCCCTCTCACATAGGTGATACCTTTAAGTTGAAAATTTCAACTTTTCCTCCAGTATCATTAAAGCAACAAAATTGCTATCCTTAATGTTTCTATCACTGTTTCAAGATAAGGATGAGTTGAGGTTACCCCCACAGTGACCTTACTAAATCTTACAAGTAGGTTGTCCATTTGAACCTAGATCTTGGGATCTCCAGTCAACTAGGTTGGGTTTTCCTTCATAAGATTTTTATCATCCATAGGCTTTACACCCATTCCTTTTGTCAATCTCTCAACTGTCTCTTTATTTAACCATTTGGTTAGTGGATCCGCATTGTTATTTTTTTACTTTACATAGTCAATCGAGATAACTCCTGTTGAGAGTAGTTGTCTAATGGTGTTATGTCTACGACGAATATGTCTAGGCTTACTATTCTACATTGTATTTTGTGCCCTTCTAATCGCAGATTGGCTATCACAATGTATACAAATAGACGACAGTGGTTTTTCCCATTTTGGAATATCTTCCAAAAAATGGCGTAACCATTTTGCCTCTTCTCCACATTTATCCAAAGCTATAAACTCGGATTCCATTGTGGATCTGGCTATTACAGTTTGTTTAGTGGATTTCCAGCTAATGTAAACACATATCCACTAGTGGATTTCGATTAATTTATATAAGATATTCAGTTTACATCAGTGTAGCCTTCTACCACTACTGGGTATCTTGTATAATGAAATCCATAGTTACGAGTATAACGTAAATACCTTAATACTCTAACTATTGCAGTCCAATGCTCAGCACTTGGATTACTCGTATATCCACTCAAATTGCTTACTACATAAGTAATATCTGGTCTAATATAACTCATTAGATACATAAGACTCCCAATTATCCTCGAATATTCCACTTGTGAAATACTATTTCCACGATTCTTGGATAGATGAAGACTATTATCTAATGGCGTTCCAGCTATCCCAGAACCATCTTTGTTGAATTTCTCAAGAATTTTGTCTACATAGTGAGCCTGTCTCAATATAAGAACGTATGATGTTCTAAAGATTTTAATTCCTAAAATCACATCAGCAAGACCCATGTATTTCATATCAAATTTCGAATTCAACATATCTTTAGTAGATTTAACCAAATTGTCATTGCTACCAACAATGAGTATGTCATCCACATATAGACATAAAATGATATAACCATCTTTTGTCTCTTTGACGTAGATACACTTATCACACTCATTGATTTTAAATCCATTGATTATCATTGTATGATCAAACTTATCATGCCACTTTAGGTTCTTGTTTTAATCCAAACAACGACTTCACCAATTTACAGACTTTCTTTTTGGCACCTGAAGCCACAAAACCCTCGAGTTGCTCCATATAGATTTCTTCATCTAGGTCCCCATTTAGAAAAGCTGTTTTTACATCCATTTGATGTATTTCCCAATTTCTTAAGGCAGCGATTGCAATTAGCAGCCTTATAGAACTTATTCTCGTCACAGGAGAATATGTATCAAAGTAATCTAAGCCTTCTCATTGCTTAAATCCTTTAATCACAAGTCTGACCTTATATTTGTCAATTGAACCATCGGGTTCAATTTCCTTTTAAAGACCCATTTATATCCTAAAGTTTTACAACCCGGTCTTCTAACTCCCATGTATGATTTTGAAAAATAGAATCAATTTCATTCTTTATGGCTTAAATCCTTTAATCACAAGTCTAGCCTTATATTTGTCAATTGAACCATCGGGTTCAATTTCCTTTTAAAGACCCATTTATATCCTAAGGTTTTACAACCCGGTGGGAGGTCCACTAACTCCCATGTATGATTCTACAAAATAGAATCAATTTCATTCTTTATGGCTTCTTTTCAAAAAGGTCCTTCAGAAGAACTCACAGCCTTAGCATATGTTTGTGGTTCTTTTTCCAATAAATAAGTCATAAAATCATTACCAAATGATTTTTCGACTCTAACTCTTGCTACGTTTTGGTTCAACTTCTTCAACTATAAGTGGATCAATAGTTCGTTTGGTTGACCTAGAACCTTCATTTCTCTTACAAGGAAATTCATTTTAAAAAAATGATGCATTCCTTGATTCCATTATGGTGTTCTTGTGAATGTCTCCATTATTTGAGTCATGTACAAGAAACCGGTACGCAGTACTATTTAGAGCATAGCATATTAAGATACAATCCACAGTTTTAGGACCTATCTTTACTATCTTAGGTATCGGTACTACTACCTTGGCGAGACAACCCCACACTCGCAAGTGTTTGTACGAAGGTCTCTTGCCTTACCATAACTCATACAGAGTTTTGTCCTTTTCCTTTAGGGGTACCTTATTTAAAAAGGTAATTGCTACTCAAGATAGCTTCACCCCACATATTTGAAGGTAATCTTGAACTTGTCAACATTGCATTCATCATTTCTTTCAATGTTTGATTTTTACGTTCAGCTACTCCATTAGATTGAGGAGAATAAGGTGCAGTTCTTTCATAAATAATTCCATGTTTTTCACAGAAGTCGCCGATAGGAGCCTCATACTCGCCACCTCTATCACTCCTTAATCTTTTGATCTTTTCATCAAGTTGTTTTTCAACTTCAGCTTTAAAGAGAACAAAATTCTCTAAAGCTTCATCTTTGCTCTTTAGCAAATACACATAGCAATATTTCGTGCTATCATCAATAAAAGTAATAAAATACTTATTTCCTCCTCGTGTTTGAACTGATTTCAAATCACATACATCACTATGAATTAATTCTAGTGGTTCAGTGTTCTTTCTATTGAGTGAAACGAAGACTTTGCTAATTTTGCTTCAACACAAATTTCACACTTATCACTCAAGTCGATTTGGAATGTAGGTATATGATCAATTTTAATTAATCGTCGCAACGAATTATAATTAACATGACCAAGTCGTTTATGCCATAAATCATAAGACTCAAGCAAGTAAATAGAAGAAGTATCTTTATTGATAATCGTAATTACATTCAATTTAAACAACCCATTGGTTGCATACCCCTTTCTTACAAACATTCCAGCTTTATTCAAAGTAAGCTTATCTGATTGAAATACCATGCGAAAGCCATGCTTGTTTAACAAGAATCCAGTTACAAGGTTCTTTCGAATCTCTGGCACATATAACACGTCTTTCAGAGTTAAAGTCTTGCCAGATGTCATATTTAAAAGAACATTCCCTTGCCCTTCGACCGAAGCCGTGGCAGAGTTTTCCATAAAGATCTTTTCCCCTTCAATAGATTCAAAGGTGAAAAAATGATCTTTATTGGTGCATACATGTCTAGTAGCACCAGTGTCAACCCACCACACTTTAGGGTTTGACCCGACCAAATTCAGTTAAGAGATCATAGCAACTAGGCTCATGTCCTCCAACTATTTGGCCATGTGACTCATCACGTTGGTCTTATTATTCATTTTTGGTGATCGACAATCAGTTAACTTGTGGTCTAGTTTGCCACAATTGAAGCACTTTCCTTTGAATTTGTACTTTTGCTTCGAAACACCACCATTTGTCCCGAGCTTTCCTTTGAACACATTGTTCTTGGAATCCGCCATAATATACTCAAGGAAATGCCCGACTACAAATTCCTTTGTGCCATCATATTCCGTTTTATATTTATGGTCAAGGATTCCCCAATTCTTTAGCCGTGTTGTATGCACTGTAGACATTATATAAACTGTCATGTAAACTATTTAGAATATAATTCTTACATAAATATTCGGAATGTTTCCACGCTTCAACCGCCATCAGCGTTTGTGCATCAACGTCTCATTCAGGTATCTTAAGAGCCTTCCACAACAGTTGTTAATAAACTATGTAATAACTATTGTAAGATACAAATCCAACAACTGTTATTAACACAAGAAAACAGCTATTAACACAATACCTAACAACTTTAAGATTCAGACTTAACAGCTGTTAGTGAAAGGTTACACAGCTTAATACAAAAGAGAAATAACAACTGTTATCGACAGATTAAACAGATGTTAAGAAAGTAAAATAACAACTGTTATCTAACAACTATTATTGACACATTTAACAGTTGTTCAGATATTGTAATAACCACTGTTAGAAAAGATTTTAACAGCTTGTTAAATAAAGACTTAACAACCGTTAGTTTCAGATTTAACAAGTTTTATTACATATTACAACAACTAACAAAGGAAAATTGAGAGATGAACCTGTTAGCCCTAAGGGCATATTCTATGTTGTTTTGATGATAACAAACCATTGTAAGTTCTAATGTTTGTGTGAGCATGTTCTTTGTAATAGGATCTTTAGCACTCACATCGACATTGATGAAAATGGTAAGTTAGCTTCTTGTGTAAACTAAGGTATGTATAATACACACAAGAAAGCTATAAGATGGAAGGAAGGAGGCAAGGAGGTTGGTTGGGAATTAGGGCTCTACAAAGAGTCCCTAATGCATATGGCGAAAGGAGTATTCTTACTAATGCTTTTAGCTTCCATGTTTACTTGGTTTATCTTATAAGCATTAGTCTTTACTCTTACTTGTTCGTATATCCTTTTGCCATGCTTCATTGTTCTTAATATTGTCCATATCCTATCTAATTGCATCAAAGTTTGTCATAATAAAAAAGGTGGAGATTGTTAGCCCTAAGGGCGAACGAACTCAATTTTTGATAATGGACAAACACTTGATGTTTGTGTCTAATGTTTTCATCTATGTGATAGAATATTGGAACTCAATATGGAAGCTCTAAGTACTTCAATCAAGCCATGTTCAAGATTCAAAGACATACTATTCAAGGCTTATCTTTCAAGATTGAAGATTGAAGACTTAGGTTGGTTAGATTAGCTTTGTCTTTATTGGTCTTTATCATTAAGCTCTAACCAATGCTCAAATGAACATAAGCTCTTCACTCTAGTCTTGCATACATGTTTTCATAAACACGTTTTCAAAAGGCTTAAGTTTCGAAATGATCTTTACATGTGTTCTTATACAAAAAGCCTTTGATTTCATAGTTAAGTCTTTTAGAAAAGTTTTCCAAGTGTTCTTATGTGTTACCTTTTGGGAAAACCTTTTAGACTTCATTAGACTTGAAAACAAGTGTTTAAACATCATCTCTCATACTCGAAAAGTCGGTCAACCGAGATTTTCTCGGATCAACCGAAGGATTTACAGAGAGTTTGTGTGATTGGCTTCGGTCGACCTAAGAGGGACTTCGGTCGACCGAGGTAGTGGTTCGGTCGACCGACCTAGTGCTTCGGTCAACCGACCCTGGCTTCGGTCATCCGAGATTAAACTTCGGTCAACCGAACTCTGCGAGTTCTAGCCGTTATATGACCGTTGCAGAGTCGTTTTTCAGCGAGATTTTGAAATGTATATATACTCCAAAGCTTTAGAATGACTCTAACACTTAGATAGACTTGTACATACAATAGAGATTGATTTCTTATCAAGTCTAAACACTTTCAAAGTAAAATGCACTTCATTGCCATGATCTAAAGCATTCAAAGTGTTATTTCAAAAAGCAAGACAAAGAGTGAGCTTCTTATGTTCAAGAGCTACAATTGTTGTACTTCAAAGGTATTATATCTTTCACTTAGAAGAGTGAACTTCATTGTATTGAATTCCATCTTATTCCCTTTCTTAGTGATAGGGTTAATTTTGTAATAGACCTACTTAGTGTGGGCAAGTTCTTAGTGAGCTTTTGTTTGTGGTTGTGTTTGTAAAACTCTTAGTGAGTTAGCCACAATTGTAAAGTCCTACTTTGTGTGGGCATCTTCTTAGTGAAGTTTGTTGAAATCCTTGGGTGCGGCTCAAGGTAGTGGATGTAGATTCTAAGTGAATCGAACCACTCTAAATCCTTTGTCTTGTTGATTGGGTTTTTGCTTTAGCATTTGTTAAACTTGCACTATCATTGGTTAATTTGGAAATAGTTTACAAGATTTATTAGAAACCCAATTCACCTCCCCCCCTCTTGGGTTCCTTCAGAACCGAGGCTTGTGTTCAACACAATTTCCTTAAAACAGATTCGCCTCCTCCCGGATTAGTGCTGGAGTTTTTCGTGAAGCGTCCGTCTCCCAGGATACAACGGTAACGTAGAACTTGTTTGCACCAAACAGTTCCACCAGCGAACTAGAACTTGGACTTGTTGATGAACACCAGAAGTTTTACAAACAGAGTGTTTTAGGGAGCTTTTGAAAATCAGTAGTATTTTCGAAGTATAAGAAATTGTGTATGGAATCATTGGAAAGAGCCTTTATTTAAAGGCTGATAGAGTGAGTAGATACATTCAGAGAATACATTGTATTGAATTCAAAGGTCTCTGTTTAATACACAATTAAGCGTGTTCATCCTCACCGAGACTATCCAATTAATTCAACTGTACATGTATCTCTCGAGTTCAAAGTCTCAATTAAAGTCTGTTCATTCATCTTGAAAGAAGAGACATTTCAGTTGTAGAGACCATTCATGTATCTCCTTTGATTGGAACAAAAAAAAACTAGTAGCAAAACGTGGGTTGATCAGGCCTGCGAGTTTTGATCCGACATTCGTGTACGCAGGTCGCGACCGCACACAAGTTCAAGCTATTTTGGTTTCGACAGACCTTGGATTTGCACCCCCTGCTCAAGCGCGCACGAGGTTCTAGAATGGGGCATAATCTTAGCAAGATGTTTTAAATCCAAGTAAACCACTTTTACATATAAAGTGAATCACACTTCCATATGCAATCCATGTGGGATGTAAAACCCAGTAGCTTAACTTTTTACATTTTCCAACCACTTGAGAAACTATTTTCTCATTCAAATTAAACTCCATTTCCAACAAAAATATCGCGCCTCGTACCCCCAGACGCAACTTATGGGTCTAGTAGCACCCAGGACAACTGAATTACTTGGCAATAACTCCCATTATACCAAAATGAATATCCCAACGCGACTTTAAATGCTTAAGTTTATTATTTTTATATAGCGTTCCATTTTCTCATATATATCTCATTTGAAATGGATGTTTACATTGACTCCCTTTGATGCCCTAGCGCTCTTGTTCGGCACTTTAAACATTCTTAGCCTAATACAAAATTAGTGGTGCTAAATTTTAGAGTTGGCTTTAACCGCCCACGTTACCACAGTGGAGTAAGCACATGCAACTTATCTTTGGAAAATTGCTTCTGATGTGCAGGGCCGGCTAATAGGGAGTGCGAGGTAATCGAACGCACAAGGTCCCTAAAAATTCGGGCCCCAATTATTTTTGCCATATATATAATATTTTTGGATATTGGCATCTCAGACTTGGTCAATATTCTGATATATAGTCTTTTCCAACTAAATCAAAATAAACTTCGACGATTAATCTTATATACTTAATTATTTTCTCCTCTTTCCATTTTAAATTTATTTTCTCCACTTTTTACTTGACTACGACTAGTCAAATAACGTTAATTTCTTCTCATTCTCCATATTTCAGAACTTTTAAGTATATTTCAAAGAATAAAAACTATAATACAATTGTAATGATTTAATTTTTATTATATTTTAATGAAATGTCATTTTTTGAATTATATATGGTCTTAATTTAAATTCAGCATAAGACCCATGAAATGATTGAGACCTGATGTGGAAAGACCAATCAGGCCATGGAATTGGCCCCGAAAGTCAAGAGCAAAGACATGGTTATTCACATGAGGTATCAGATAAAAGGCGTGCCCTTAAAAGACATTTTCTCTGGTCACCTTTTTCTCAAGTAATTATAAATGGGCCGGCCGGCGGCTTATAGATGTTTTCTTCCTTGTTCTTTGTTTTGCAGAAAAATAACAGTGCAATGAATTTTCTTGGAATATTTCTGTTTTGAGATTGAAGATGCTGACATTCGTTGGTGATTTCTGTATGTCTCTCTCTTCATTGTGTGGTGATTTGACCAGTTTTGCACCACATGGTTCAATAAACCTAATTAATATCAGAACTATCATTTTTATTAACATAGCTGACTGGATACAAAGATTAAGGAGTGTATTCAATCCAAATTTTAAAAGATTTTAATTGATTTTTAAAAGTTTATGGATTCTGTTAACTCTATGTATTCTTTTAACTCTATGCATATTCTATTATATTTTGTTAGATTGATTTATCATGATTTCTTTTCATTTATAAAGTATGTAAATTATTTAAATAACATAAAAAATAAAAAAAAATACCGATTAAGTGTTGTTTTATACAAATTCAGTGGTGTTGAATTTTCAAAGCTAATCTATGTTTATCAATCCTTTCTATTTTGAAATCAAATTAGTTTGTTAAAAATTCAAAAATCTTAGTGGTGGATCTTTGATTTTTTGGATATCACGAAATTGCTGTCCCTTTTTTATTTATTTGTTCCCCAGGTTTGTATAATTTACTTACTGATATTTGTTCTTTAACTTAGTTAATGTATTTTTTTTTTTTTGATGAGTTTTATTTGAATTTCAGATTAATGAACTTTTTTAATTTCCCTCTTTGGTTTTCTCTTTCAGGAAATTAAATTCATGTTTGGAAAATAAAAATTTGTGGTTAGATAGTGAAGAAATTGTTTGATTTCTTTAATTTCTATTTGAAGATGACCAGGAAGAAAATTGTTCGGATATTATAAAAATATATTTTTTTTGGGAAATAAAGATTTCATATTGAATTTTCTGATGTTGTGAAAATTTTCCTCATATTTTTTGAGTTTGGAAATTTCTTTATTTTACTTTTACTTTAAAAAGAATGAGATCACTGCAAAATTTGTAATTTCAGATAAAATTATTAAAGACTTTTAATTTTAATATTCATGATGAGGAAACTCAGAATCTTGAGGAAAAAAAAATGATTTCTCAATACAAATTTATACCTAGAAAATCCATCAAAATTCTCCATTTAATTAAATTTATGAGAATCTATATAGTTTTGAATACCAACAGATTTTAATAGATAATTTGTAATTTGAATTGAATGCCTCTAGTTTTTAATGGACTTATTAAACCAGGATTGAATACCTCTAAATTTTAATGAATTTTTTAAAATGTGAATTGAATACTTATATACTTTAAAACTCCTAAAAAATCATATAGAATCTGAATTGTATACACGCATATAAGAATAAATGGTCTGTGATAAAACAAATTAGTCACTTATAATTAAAAAAGTCCAAATTTCCCTCATTGAAGCTATATGCGACATTAAATGTGATGGTTAGTAGATTAATGAAATAAGGGTAAGTTTAAAACTTAAGAAAAAAATGTAATTGTAATTAAGGTAAGTGTCAAATATTTTGGAACATTTCAAAATAAAGTTAATAGAAATAGAAGAGAGAGTATATATATTCACGGAGGAAGTGATGAAGTCAGGACTAATGGAATAAGTGCAAGATATAATTTTTTTCATATATGAAAATGTGTTATTGGATACATATGTTATAATAATCTTTTTCTCATTTTTTCCAATGCGCTAGACTCGGTAAATAATTGACAGTTTTTTTTATTCATAAAAAAGGAAATTTATTCCATACCATCTTCTCCCCACCCTACCGGTTTTGGCTACAAAACTGAACGACATTTAATTCAGCACGTTCAACACGTCTTTATGACCGTTAGATTTGTTCCTTTTATATCTAATGTCCATCAAGCATTCGGTTGGGAGAAATAGTCGTCCACACTAAATCAAACTATTTAATCCCTACTTGTTCCCGCCTTTAACTGCCTAGATTGAGATTTTATCTCAAATTCCTTCATTTTCTCTCTCCCAATCGTGATTTTGGTCCGGAAATCTCGAATTATTCACTCCAATTCGGAAACATGCCTATCATTTCCCATATTGTCTGTAATTTTGAGTTTTAATATACCAAAAAAACCCTAAACTCTCTTATTTTCAGGCGGGTTCTTTTTTTTCTTTCTTTTTTGCAATTTTTTTATTCCTTTAATGGGCAATTCGTTTATCGGTAGTTGGAAATCACTATTGTCATTCACTGAGTTACTTGCAAATCAATCCATTCATGTTGCATAATCTTAATTATAATATTTTTTAAATTGTAGAATTGTATGTATTTGAATATTATGGAGGTGTATTTTTATTGTTTACAGCTATTATGAATTTGTCTTATAGCTATTATATGCCAAGATAATATATATTATAAATTTTATTACTTACAAAAGGTTGAGTTGCAGGGCCAGCAGGGGCAGGAGAGGCCGCGGGTTTATTATCCCCTCAAATGCTTAAAATTAATGGAAAAAAACATTCAGACCAAAATAATCAATGTAGTAAGAAGCCATAGAAGTAATCTTTAAGTAGTATGTTTAACATAACCATCACATATACGTCCTCCATCCACAAATCATTAAATTTTACAAACAAAAAACGAAAACTGCAGGAAAAAAAAACCAAAACGAAGATGTATTTTGAGGAACGGAACTGTGAAGAGAACGTATTTGAGTAGCCATTGAGAGGAGCCGCCGAATTGGTGGAGAGCAGTGTGGTTGAAGGAGGAAGACCAAACGGAGAAAAATTAATTGGGAGGAGAGAGAAACTCGGGAGGAGATGAACAGTGAATTCAGAAATGGTGGTGGTTTCGTTTTTTGGTGAGGTCGATCTTGATTAGTAGCGCGTTTATCTTGGTCATTGGATTGAATGTTTTTTAATCTTTTGTCTATTGTTGTGTTCTGTAAGTGTTGAACATTAGGTAATTCAACACCCTAGCCGGGTCGTTAATAAAAAGAAAATAAAACTTTAACATGCAGTGTTTCATAACCATATGGAATATATTTAATCTGGCCATAAACATGAGGATTAGGGTCTATGATTTGTTTTAAATAATATATGGAGTATATTCTCGTGTTTGTTCACGTTAAATTTCGAACGGTAATAAAGACTAGGGGAGGAATACAATGATTACCATCATATTGTTTCAATTTTGTAATAAAAAAACTTACCGAGATCTACATTATATATATATATATATATATATATATATATATATATATATATATATATATATATATATATTACTATTCTAATTGCATCTTTGCAATTATTTAGTGATGTAGCTGGGTTTTGGGATTGGATCCTGACCGGTTTAGGGCTCCAATAGCCTGCCTTCTGAGTGGTGTGAGAGTCTAGCTTGGGATGATTGATGCTCACTATGTTTGACCGGGCTAGGGTAGACGGTGATTTATGGTGGTTGAAGAGTTTTTAAGGATTAGAAATCACACGCCTATTAGGAAGTTATCAGAGATATTGGGAGAGAATCTAAGAAGATCAATCAAACAAGGAAAGAGCGAGATGTTGGACACATCTAGTGTTTTGGTAATCTTTTAGGCTTACTTGGAAGTCAATATTTGATTCTTATAAATACCTAACTATTTTAGTTTTGTTGTGATATAATTTTTTTATCTGAATTCGATTAATGACTTAAGTATCAGATCAGGTTTAGGAAGTTAGCATACTACTCCCACTTTTACAGGAGTCGGATCTAAGTTCTAAACTCCATAATTTAATATGTGAAGAAAAATCTTTCCATGTGGACTCGTCGTTTAACGGTTCGAAATATTAGCGAACCGCTTGAGTGCGACTTAGTTATGTTGTTTGAACTTGAATTGTTAATTTCAATTTTATATAAAAAGTTAAAATTTAATATAAACTTGTTCGAGATCGTTTAACAATTTTTTCTCTAAAATATTTATTAAAAAATAAAATTTAATATATTTTAGTAATAACCAATAGACATTGAATATAAAATTATACTTTATATAATAATTTATATTTGTTTTTTTTGTTTTTTTCGAACGAGTTCAAACAACAACAACAAGAACAACCAAGCCTTAATCCCAAAAGATTGGGGTCGGCTAAATGAATCAAAGAAAGAATCACGTAAGGTCATCCATATGGATGCATTCTCTCCAATTTTTTCGATCCCAAACAAAACTCTCATCTATTTCTCATATTTTCTTTTATCATTTTCGTTCAAGTCTTCTTCGGTCTCTCTCTCCCTCTAACTCCCTCGAGCTCAAACGCTAGTAAAAAAGATCATGTTCGTTTATTTATCAAATGAGTTTTAATTTATATTTGAATTCGACCTGAATACAAATCGAACTAACTATATTCAAACTCGAACGAGACAAATACTCTAACTAATGGTTGGTTTACAGCTTTAACCCTATATAAATAGTGTTGTCAATTCTAGTAGCATATATCGTCCTTTCTTTCCCATGTGAAATTGTTTCCATATTCCCCCAATTCTAAAAGCTTAATGTCAACTTTCCGACATTCAATATAAGACGGGGGTATTATTTAGATGTTCTTGTGTCTGTCTTTGAGTTGGAGGTAACCAAGAATCAAACAAAATGGAGTTATCAGTTTGCTGCCTGCTTTTGGTAAATCTCTTCATATTTGCTCGTGTTCCTTTGAGAAGGATTTATATACAAGTAAACAAGTCTAGGTAGTACATAATATATTTAACACTGTTGAGATCTGGGTTATAGTACACACAAACTTTGTATTTGGATTCTTTTTTATTTAGATTTTTTTCTTTTGCGTGGAAATTGATTGTTTGTTAGAGAATATGTTAGAAAGAAAATTGTTTTATTTGAGAGTTGAATCCAAATGCAAATTTCTTTTGTATTGAATATTAATTCTTTTTTTTTTTCAGATTTTTGTGGGTACGGGTTAATGTTTCAGAGAGAAATATTTTGTGGAAGTAACTTTTTATTTTTATTTGTGTGGGCTATTTGATAGTTTTTGTGAGATGAATATTGCGACTCACAAAAAAGTAGAAATGTTTTTTTGAAAGCAAAACCCAAAAAGTAGAAATTAAGAATAAAAAAAGTAGAAATTTTCCCAAAAGACAAATACTTAGTACAAGTAGGGATAGCAATGGGTCGGTGGGACAGATATTATGGTCTTCAACTTTAGTCTCGCTTCCTCCATTTGATCCTTATTTCCGTCTTAGTTCCACCATTGGTAAATGAGGATCCATCCCCGGATTAGGCGGTGCTAATCACTGACTAGAGAAAAATAGGAATTTTTGTTCTTTCAAATCATGTCTTTCGGCGAACTCCGATTAGAAAAATTAATTGAAATTTTTATAAAAAACTTATGCCAAATATATATAACCTTTAAAAAAGAACACATAATTGTAAATAAGAAATATTTAATACATGTTAAATATTTAAACGTAATAATACTATCTAAAAAGATATTAGCTTGTTGACTACAAAAAATGTGGTTCCTAACAAGAGGGAGGAGTATTCAAAAAGTTGAGAATTCATGGTGTCTTTATAATTTTGACATCATTTTTTTTTATTTTTTTTATTTTTAGATATTTTATTTGTTTTCTATTTGTATTTAGTATTTTAAATGGGTAGACGCGACGAGGCGAGGCGATCTAGGATGGTGTCGGTATATCGTATCTCCCGCTCGTCCCTTATCCCCGATATAAGAAGAAAAAGTTCATTCCCACCTCCACGAAGGCCTCTGACTTAATCGAAGAATCTCTTATCTAATTATGTCAGACTGAGTCGGGCCTCCGATCAGATTCAATTGGGTTCATTGCCCTCCCTAAATACAAGTGAAGAAGCTTCGCTGAGTAGCCACCGTAAGTTCTTCTTGGGCTTATCCTCTCTTTTTCTATCTTGCCTTATTCCAACCCATTACACCCATGTCATTAGCACTTTCTCGATTGTACTTTTCAGGCTTTTACCTCTCCCTCACTATTTGGTGCGGCAGAATTTGGGGATACCTTTAAAAACTCAAAAATATGTATCTTTTTTTTTCTTACTCTTTTTCGAGAGTCAAAATTTGTGATCCCATTTTTTTCCGGCAAAAGCTCCGATTTCGTCCTAAATGTATTTTCACATTGAACTTTAAGTCCTTTTAGTTTAATTTTTATTTTTATTGTCCTTAACGTTTTTACGACCTGCAATTATAGTCCTTCCGTCAATTTTTTTTTGTCAAAGTCTCGTTAAGTCAGTTATGTGTTCCACACATGAGGCGCTTGTTAAGGATATTTCGGACATTTCAACCTATTTCTCACAACCAAAAAGTATGATACCCAATTGTTCAATAAAAGAACTACGAAGAACCAATTTAAATTAACCAAAGAAATCTTTAAACACATATTCTACCTCTCAATCTTCATCTTCTCCCACCACCACCCCTCCCTTTTCCATCCACCACCACCTGCAAACCTCTTCAAGCTTCTCAAAATTCTCCGCTCCAAGTGATACCGAATTTTAATTAACCACAAAACAAGACAACTATGGATACCAATTTTTTTGAAGATAATATCAATGTTCTGTAATGACATAAAAATAACAAAAATCTCAATGTTCAAACGTATTCTTATGTATACTTGCTCTTTCTTGTGAAAATAGAACAAATTTCATATTTGACAGTGAGAGAAACAATCTCTTTTTTTTTTTTTAGATGTGTATCATATTTTTTTTAATTTATGGTTGCAAAGCTTCTTTGGGGCTTTTTTCTCCAACTAAAAATCTTCTTTTTTCAGATTCAAGATCAAAAGAATTAATGGGAAAAAGTTTTGGGATGGGAGGGAGGAGATGGAGGGGAAGGGATGAGTTTTGGGATTTTTTTTTTGTTAATTTAAATTGGATATATGTAATTATTTAGTTTAATATTTGAGTACCCAAAATTTTCTTGTAGAAAATTTGTTGAAATGTTTGAAATACCCTGAAAATATAACTAAAATGTGGAGTACATGTCTGTGTTGACGGAAAAATGGACGGAAGAACTCTAATGGCAGGTCGTAAAAACGTCCAGGATACTAAAAGTTAAAATTAAACTAAAGGGACTCAAAGCTCAAGGTGAAAATACATTAAGGACGAAATCAGCATTTTTGCCTTTTTTCTCAGAACACAACAATAACATAACCTATTCAGCCCCAATAATTTACCTGGCAGGCATTCCAAAAAAAAAAATCATCATATTTCCGAAACAAAATCAAACCCAATAACCGTGACATGTACCTACATTATAATTATACCCTTAATAACCTAACATTTTTCAAAAAACATCATTAAACTATTGAAAAAGAAATGGACAGACCTCACTGTTAGTGTTACTCTCCATCACTCTTTTATGTTAGTCCACAACACTCTCTATCAAAAAAAAAAGAAATGGAATCACACCCACACATACACATTTGGTCCCAAAATCATGCTTCCAAATGGCAACACCCCAAGGCATTAGATTTTGAAGCCCCTACCGACATGCCCAAATAAAATGGTATTAAGACATATGTGCCTCTAATTCTTGATAATAGTCAGAGCTTGACTCAATTGAAAACAATTTCTAACAACAAAAAGTCCAATCAAACCTTTTTTGGGTGCATCTTTGATGTTTTTCCAACACATGATTAGATATGTATATATGGTTTTTTCTTAACTTCAACAAGTCATTGGACCCCTTAATTCTGTTATATACTTTTAGTAGGTCTCTTCATGCTTCCCACTTACCCCAATCTTGGTTTCTAGATATTTTTTTTGGAAGATGTAGAACTAAAAGGAAGAAAAAGAAAACCCCTCTAAAGAATCTCCAATTTTTAATTACTTAGATATTGAGATTCAAAGACTACATAATATATGTTCAAGAAACCAAGAACTTTTTCCACCAAACGAAAAACAAAAACCCCAAACATTTATGTATTTAGTCGAACATACAAAATACATATGCTTTGGATTTTCATGAAGAAATATTGATATTGAAAGTGCATTAATTATTTCGGTTAATCCTTTCTGGTCAGTGCATTGAGCTTATGGATCGCTCGGACACTTGATCCTCTGTAACCAGTGGCGGAGTCAGAAAATTTTCTTTGGGGGGCACAATTAACATTGACAAAATAAATTCATAAAAGCATATAAACATTGGCGGAGGCAAAAAAATTTTTTGATGAGAAGGACTCTCGAGAAGAAAAAATAAATATTTACAATGGAAATTAAAATATATATCATGTTTGATTGTTGAATTAAAAAAGAACAAGCTTGAATAAAAAGGCCCCAAAGACTTTTTTGTATGATTAGTCCAAAATAAAAGGCCATTTAGAAATATTATGGGTATTAGAGATGAAGTTGGAGGAAACATGAAGGGCTTATTATTAATGTGAACGAATATTTTTTTTATTTTTGATAAAATCTTATATTATAATCTATTAATAATTATGAATTTTTTGATGAAATTTTATAAATACTAAAAAATCTAATTTTAAATCGTAAAGTGATTCAAAATGTTCACGGGATGAGGTGTTATAAAAGCAAAACTAAAATTATAAAATTTTTTTTTATTTTTTTTGGAAAAAGTTGGGGGGGCACTTGCCCCCCCCCCCAGCTCCGCCAGTGTCTGTAACACTTTGTAACATTCTTATTTATAGTATAGTTATGCTCAGTATTTATGTTTAAAATTTATTTGTTGAATTTAGAGTTTACAAATAGAATTTTTAGAATATTATAGGAGTATTATATGCAGTGTAAAAACGGATTCCGACGCTAAATGATACTTCGGGCCGGGTATGGTTGTAGTAGTTTGATTATTATTTTTTTACTAAATTTTTTTTTCTAAATTTTTTATGGTTATCCGTTTGGGATACCCGGTATTCACTGTTGATGTGGTGATTAATTTGGATTTGACCCACAACGTGACCGCTAAATGGGGAAGAACCTGAACACGAAGTTCACAACCGCAAAAAAATCTCACGAGAGTTGAAGTCCACCGACAGATTTGAACACTTGTCAATAGTGAGACATGTGACAGCTCAAACTAGCTGCCCAGAGCTCGGGGTTAGATTGTTGTAGTTTTATGAATCGAGCGGAATTGCAATATTTTGCTTTGAATTTGGTTGAATTTTGGCTCTACAGCTTTTACAGAAAAGCCTTACTAGGTTTTGAAGGATTAATGATACGTTGAGGTAACGTTTTTTTTTTTTTTTTTTTGACCTTACTAGGCTACTAGAATTATTGGCTAAAATATGGACTAAAATATTTTTTCGGACCTTTTTACCCTTATAGTTGGGTGAATCCCTTATACCAGCAGGGGGTAAGATAGTCATTTAACACCCTCAATTTAGGGGTTTAGGGTTTCTATCCCCAAAATTCTAGTAGTAAAGCATTTTTTTTTTTTCCTTCTTAAATAGCGCCCTTTTTTGTTGTAGCAAAAAATTGAGACCAACTACAAAAGAAATATGTTAGGTAAAAAACAGACGATAATTTGAAGCATTTTTTAAACTTCAAATTTAATGGTATGTAAATATGATAATGTTGAAGATTAAAGTTATGATTAAGATTAACTAATTAAGAAAAGTTTATCGACAAGTAGATTTAGCTCAATTGACTTCACATTTGTTCTTCAAAATCTTGTTTATAATACAATTACATGTATATAAGTCACCAAAAGCGACTTAATGTCGTAATATCAGATTTATCATACGTAGAATAATCAAAAAAAAAGTTGATATTCTATTAAGTTTAACTTTTTTTGACCAATTATTCTGGCTACCTATTGATAGCTAACTAGGTTAGGTATATTTGCAATTGATTTTCCATATAGTTTAAGATAAGTCGGTTTG
The DNA here is from genome assembly GCA_026122235.1 of Vinca minor. Taxonomy (NCBI): domain Eukaryota; kingdom Viridiplantae; phylum Streptophyta; class Magnoliopsida; order Gentianales; family Apocynaceae; genus Vinca; species Vinca minor. The sequence continues at coordinate 8,270,145 of JAOCZM010000001.1, forward strand.
AAATAACGCATTTTCAGAAGAAAATTAATGGCTATAATCTTATTTTTCGTAGTTAGGGTTTATAGGACCTGTTTGTTTAGTTTTAAAAATGTGAAAATATCATTAATGTATTTTCTACCCATTTTTATCAATCAAATATATTGATAGAAAAACCCCGTTTTGATCGAAGCTTCCAAACCAGTAACATCTGCAGCTTTTAGCAGAATAAGTTGTGTTCATCGAGTCATTGAATCAAAACCTAATCATGCATAACATATTTTAGACCCATAAAAAAGTTTCAAATTCTAAATATTGAAAATTCTAAATTAAATAAGATAAATTTTAAGTGTGAACAAAACATGAAATTTTTTTTTCTTTTTTTTTGCTAAATTAACAAAACATGAAAGTTACAGAGGATGATACCATAATGTCATGCCTCGTACCGGCATGTGTGAAAGTTACGTAGGGATGATAACATAATATCGCGCCTCGTACCCGCAGACTTTATAGGTCTAGTAACACCTAGGACAACTTAATTACTTAACAATAATTCCCGTTATATCAAAATGAATATCCCAACGTGACTATAAATGTTTAGGTTTGTTATTCTTATATAGTGTTCCATTTTTTCATACATATCTCATGTAAAATGGATGTTTACATTGACTCCCTTTGATGCCCTATCGCCCTTGTTCGGCACTTTAAACATTCTTAGCCTAATACAAAATTATTGGTTCTAAATTTTAGAGTTGGCTTTCACCGCCCACGTTATCACAGTGGAGTAAGCACATGCAACTTACCTTTGGAAAATTGCTTTTGATGTGCAGGGGCGGCTAATAGGGAATGCAAGATAGTCGACAGCAGAGGGTCCCTAAAAATTCGGGCCCCAATTATTTTTGTCATATATGTTATATTTTTGGATATTGGCCTCTCAGACTTGGTTAATATTTTGATTTATAGTTTTTTCTAACTAAATCAGAATAAACTTCGACGATTAATTTTATTTACTTTATTATTTTCTCCTCTTTTCTATTTTAATTTTATTTTCTCCACTCTTTACTTGACTACTACTGGTCAAATAACGTTAATTTCTTCTCATTCTCCATATTTCAAAACTTTTAAGTATATTTTGAAGAATAAAAACTATGATACAATTGTAATAATTTATTTTTTTATTATATTTTATTAAAAGTTCATTTTTTGAATTATATAGGATCTTAATTTAAATTCAGCATAAGACTCCTATAATGATTTAGACGACCCTGCTGATGTGGAAAGACAAATCAAGCCATGGAATTGGCCCCAAAAGTCAAGAGCAAAGACATGGTTATTCACATGCTGTATCAGATTCAAGGCGTGCCCTTAAAAGCCATTTTCTCCGGCGGCTTATAGATGGTTTTCGTCCTTGTTCTTTGTTTTGTAGAAAAATAATAGTGCTGTGAATTTTCTTGTTGAATATTTCTTGGAATATTTCTGTTTTGAGATTGAAGATGTTGACATTCGTTGATGATTTCTGTATGTCTCTCTCCTCATCCTGTGGTGATTTGCCAATTTTGTATAATATAGTCAAATAGATCTGATCCATATCAGAATTTTTTTTTGTATTAACATAGCTAACTGGATACAAAGAAGATGGGGGTGTATTCAATCCAAATTTTAAAAGTTTATGGATTCTGCTGACTCTATGTATTGTTTTAACTCTATACACACTCTACGCATATTCTATTAGATCGATTTATCATGATTTCCTTTCATGTATAAAGTCTGTATATTATTTTAATAACACAAAATAAAGAAAATACTGATCAAGTGGTGCATTATACAAATTCAGTGGTGTTGAATTTTCAAAGCTAACATATGTTTATCAATCCTTTCTATTTTGAAATCAAATCAGTTTGTTAAAAATTCAAAAAGCTTAGTGGTGGGTCTTTGATTTTTTGGAGATCACGGAATTGCTGTCCCTTTTTTATTTATTTGTTCTCAAGGTTTGTATAACTTACTTACTGGTATTTTTTTCTTTAGTTTAATTAATGTATTTTTGTGACGGGTTTTATTTGAATTTAAAATTATTGAACTTTTTTACTTTCCCCCTTTGATTTTCTCTTTCGGGAAATGAAATTAATGTTTGGAAAATAAAAATTTGTGGTTAGTTAGGGAAGAAATTGTTTGATTTCTTTAATTTCTATTTGAAGATGAGCAGGAAGAAAATTGTTCGAATATTATGATAATATTTTTTTTTTTTGGGGAAATAAACATTTCTTATTGAGTTTTCTGATGTTGTGAAAATTTTTCCTCATATTTTTTTGAGTTTGTGCATTTCTTTATTTTACTTTTACTTTAAAAGGAATGAGATCATATCAAAATTTGTAAGCTCGGATAAAATTATTAAAGACATTTAATTTCAATATTCATGATGAGGAAACTCACAATCTTGAGAAAAAAGAAGAGATTTCTCAATACAAATTTATACCTAGAAAATCCATCAAAATTCTCCATTTAATGAAATTTATGACATTCTGTAGAGTTTTGAAATACCAACAGATTTCAATAGATAATTTATAATTAAAATTGAATACCTCTATTTTTTAATGAACTTATTAAAACTAGAATTGAATACCTCTAAATTTTAATGAACTTTTTAAAATCTGAATTGAATACTTATATACTTTAAAACTCCTTTTTTATTTATAGAATCTGAATTGAATACAACCCCTATAAAAATAAGTGGTTTGTGATAAAAACAAATTAGTAATTTATAATTAAAAAGTCCAAATTGCCCTCATTGAAGCTCTATACGGTATTAAATATGATGGTTAGTACATTAATGAAACAATGGTAAGTTTAAAACTTAAGAAAAAAATGTAATTGTAATTAAGGTAAGTGTTAAATATTTTGAAACATTTCAAAATAAAGTTAATAGAAATAGAATAGGGAGTATATATATTCATCGAGGAAGGAATAAGTATAAGATATAATTTTTTTTATTCATATATGAAAATTTGTTATTGGATACATATGTTATAATAATCTCTTTCTCGTTTGTTCCGTTGCGTCAGACTTGATAAATAATTCACAGTTTTATTTTATTCATAAAAAAAGAAATTTATTCCATACTACCTTCCCCTCATCTCCCCTCCCTACCGGTTTTGGCTACAATACTGAACGGCATTTGATTCAGCACGTTCAACATGCATTTATAGCCATTGGATTTGTTCCTTGTATATCTAATGGCCATCAAGCATTCAGGGTGGGAGAAATAGTCATCGACACTGAATCAAACTATTTAGTCCCTACTTATTCCTGCTTGTAAGCGCCTAGATTGGGATTTTATCTCAAATTCCTTAATTTTCTCTCTCACAATCATGATTTTAGTCTGGAAATATCGGATTATTCACTCTAATTCGGCAACATGCCTTCATTCCCCATATTGTCCGTAATTTTAAGTTTCAATATACCAAAAAAACCATAAACTCTCTTATTTTCAAGCGGGTTCTTCCTTTTTTTTCTTTTTTGCAATTTTTTTCTATTCCTTCAATGGACAATTCGTTTATCGATAGTTGAAAATCACCATTGTCATTCACCGAGTTACTTGCAAATCAATCCATTCCTCTTGTATAATCTTAATTATAATACTTTTTAAATTGTAGAATTGTATGTATTTGAATATTATGGAGGTGTGTTTTACTGTTTACAGTTGTTGTGAATTTGTTAGTTATTATGAATTTGTCTTATACCTATTATATACCAAGTTAATAGCTATTACAAATTTTATTACTTACAAGAAGTTGAGTTGCAGGGGCAGGAGAGGTGTCGGGTGGTGGGTGCATGGGGGCTGTGGTGGGGGGAGGGAGGTGTCGGGTGGTGGGCGGGGGAGGGGAGATTTTTTAACATAATGTACCAAAAATACTCCTGTTGCTTTTGGGTTGACCAAGTTCAAATTTCAAATTAACAGTTGACTGAAGGATTTTTTGACGGAAGGACCTACAATACCAAACGTAAATTGTTTTAGGATAGAAGACGTTGAAAACATAATTTCTAGACGCGACTTCTAAAATGGAAATTGTTTTTGGTCCTACGACGCCAATTTGCCAAAAAAATTAATAGGGAGGAGAGAGAAACTCGGGAGGAGATGAATAGTGAACCCAGAAATGGCGACCGTTTCGCTTTTTGGTGAGGTTGATCATGTTCCCCCTAATTAGTAAAAAATTTATATTTCGTTTCTAATTCTAACAAATTTATATTCTTTTTTATCATTTTCGTTTAAATTTTCTTCGCTCTCCCTCTCCCTCTTACGCCCTCGAGCTCGAACGCTAATAAAAAAGATCATGTTCGTTCATTTATCAAACGAGTTTAAATTTATGTTTGAATTCGACCTGAATACAAGTCAAACTAACTATATTCAAACTCGAACGAGACAATAATACTCTAACTAATGGTTGGTTTACAGCTTTAACCCTAGCTATATAAATAGTGTTGTCAATTCTAGTAGCATATATATCGTCCTTTCTTTCCCATGTGAAAGTGTTTCCATATTCCCCCCAATTCTAAAAGCCTAATGTCTTTGTCTGCGCCCTTAAAGTGGTATAAAGGGAATGGTGTGGTTGTGGAACGATAAACTATATAGTCTCCACCAACACGCATGATATAGATTACGTAGGTATTGAAATATGGAGTTAAGAAAGATTAAAATCAATTATAAGATTATGGATTAACATCTCTCATTGTCAATTGATTTTAAGAGGATATGGAGACTAATGAGCTAATTTTTACATGATATGAAAGTGGGATCTTAGGCGGGAGGAATGTGTAGGCTCTGATTGTGACTGACCTTAAATTGCCCCATCCACCCAAAAACAAGAATAAAAACTCAGTCGAGTTAATTGATCTAGTAAATGAATCGGAACATTATCTTTTTGTTTAACAATACCGACTCCATAGTTCCATAATACTGTCTAATTAGTTCCATAATTTTCATTATTGCTACCTCAGGTAGTGTCCCCTCCAATAATTTGCACAAGAAAAATATTGTACTGGAAAGGAAAATAAATGAAACATTGCTAATTAGAGGTCAATTCACCGGTCGATTTCTTGAAGAAAAACTGGAAGAGGATAAGCAAACACATATGGGAAGTGATCAGTGATATTATAGGAAGTGGCCTCTTTGATATAATAGGGCACTTGATCTATGTTGACTTTTGAGTTCCATTTCCAGTTCCAAAAAGCCATGTGACAATCACATGGGAATGACTCATGAATCTCACTTCTCACCAACTCATCTCGATCTTGGAGTAAGTGGTACCGTCTTGTTAATAATGTCACACTAATGACAAGAGTTAAAATTTCCTCGTGGGATTATAAGTCTTTCATTTATTATGGTTTGGTGCTATCTAAGAGAGGTCAGACTCTACCCCGAGTAAAATTTAGGATTTTGTAAATTTTCTGACTGCCAAGTCTGAATTAATCTCAAAATGAGGACACCGGCATCACTGGATGGCCCAAAAAAAGTTCACTTCTCACCCAAAATAGTATTGTTTCTTTTTTAGTTAAGAGGCAAGCTATCATAACTAGGGTTCTAGGACAAATCAAATCTTATTTGATTTGACCCAAAAGAGAAGAAGAAAACGAACCAACTCCATACCCCTGACTCTCAATTATTCTAGGATCATTTTCATTTTTCTAGCAAATAATTATGATAATTATTGCAATTATTCATTAGTTTCCTTCAATCCCCCTTTCTAGATTACTACTAGTTCTGTTTCATAATAATTGACTGCATTACATTGGTTAAAAAAATGATTGAAAAGTTATTATATATTACCTACAAAAAAATCGCATTACCCTTATTTAATGGAGGAAACGTTATTATAATTGGTTAGTTGTGTTATCAGTTATGGATAACTTTGAACGTTACAATAAATATGTTTTTTTTTTACGACGTAACCAATGTTTTGAAACATAAAAATTTAACAATGTACAACATGATGGAACCGAAGTAGTACGATATTTAAATATCCCATTTTGACTTGAGTTAAAATTTAAGTATTATTTTTTACTGAAGATACAAATGAAAACTTGTATTGAAATTTTAACAAAATTTAAAAGTAGGATATTCAATTTCAGATGTCCCAATAAAGAAGATGAAACATTCAAATTCAAGCGGAGATAATATTCTTTTTCATATTTTCATATAATTGTTTTAAGGTCTATGACCAAACCCGTTTTTGTTTCTATTTTTATGATCTATTACTTATTCGAATTGCTTTCAAAAGAAGTTTTTTCGCGGTGTAAGATTCAAACTCGAGATCTTTTATTGTACATCAGCTTCTTTCTACTACTTGCGCCAACTATATATATATATATATATATATATATATATATCTGTGTGTGTGTGTGATATGGTCTGCCTTTTCGATCCATTTATATCCTTCCTGCTGAATTTTATCTCTACTTAGGGTTGATCTCTGATTATCTGTAGATCACGCATGAATATGCGACTCTAAGAACAGTTGACGGGAACACATTTTCTTTGTGTTGAGCAATAGAAACTCAAGAACTACGAGTTAATGGGGAGCACTAATTTTTTTTTTTTTTTAAGTATGTTGGATTGATCTCCTGAACTACGAGTCAAACACTCGACCACCAAACTATTACTTGAGTAGCTCTGAAAATGATATTGCCTTACTAGATTTATAGCACGTACTACAAGGAAAAGAATGATCCATTTGTTATTCTACGGGGTAAAAATCGCATGTACTCGTGTATATTTTCATTTTTGTGCTCAACCACTCAAAATTCGCCACGTGTATATTTCTTCTAATTATATATATACATGGTGAATTGTGAGTGATTGAGTAAATGAATGAAAATATACACGGGTACATACCATTATTTGCCTATTCTACGTACCGAGAAGTTTCTGTTAACCTAAATGGCATAAGATTTTCTCATGAGATGCAGCCTAACACTCGGGTAAGTAAGGTTGGAATCGGTATAATAGATTCGGTCTCATCACTCACACACATAAATTCAACTCCTTACTAGTAGACATAGACTCTAGTTCTACAAACGGGAACTGTATTTTGTGTATTAGAGGTAGGACCGAATCTATTGGACCGATTCCATATTTTATTTTTTCCAACACTGTCTGCAGACGGTTATTATACGTAAGAGAACTGAAAATTGCAAGATTAGACAACAATCTTATCAATTAACAATTTTTTTTTTGTAATAATCAAACAAAATCAATCCCACACGAGCGACATAGCAGAGCACATGAAGAAGAGGGAGTGAAATTATAACAGTGGATCCCACCACTACAAGAAAACAGTTAAACATGGATGCTAATCGGTCGCTAAATTGAGATTATAGCGACAGAACTACGTGGTCAGATATTTTTTCGTCGGTGAGCCAAATTGCGACCGAATATCAACGAATTATGTAGCGATCGACTATTTTATTCAGATAAAGGCTATTCTATTAGACAACCCTTCCATTAATGGTGAAGGTTGATACCTCAAGACGTAGAGATTTTGAATTCAAACACCACTCTCTTCTCATTTTTTCTAATTAAAAAACATTATTAAAAAGACAGCTCTTCCATTACTGAGCATCCAAGGGCCGTTACTTGATCCCTAATATGTTCACTAACTTGGCCTTCTAGCTAGAAACAAGTCGTGTTGATCATACTAGAAAGTTTAATTTTCAATACTATTACTCTGCATGCATATATTAATTGTAAAGTTTTCTGATGATAAGTGAAAATAAATTAAATCACTCTCATTATTTCTAGATTTTTAAGATTTAGCAGTTGTAGTCTTAGGGACTGAGTCAGAATATATATATATATATATATATATATATATATATATATATATATATATATATATATATATATATATATATATATAAGCAGCATCAAATGTTGACATATTAACATGTGCATATGGAATTAGGTCACAACATAGTTTGTTAGGGACAAGTAGACATGATTTGAGTAGAATGTAAGTAAGTTGGGGAACAAGATAAGGATAACATAAAACCCCATCTTTTCTCTTAGTTTTTACAATACCTTCATGTTGATGATTTCCACTAAAATTCAAAATCTTGATCCCCATGAAGATGAGAAGTTCTGGAGACGTGTGGTGTGGCTGTTTTTTGGCTGACATTTTGGAACTACATATATAGAAAATTCAATCCTAACACAATCTTTATTTGATTAACTCACAACTCTCTTATATGAATTGGGTGGTCTATCTGCAGATGTGGGCTCTGCTCAATTTATTTGAGAGAGCTGTGGGATCAATCCCCACAAGGACGGTTCTAGGATTGAGATACCCCTACATATATATCTATGTGTTTTTTCGGATTGGCGGTTTATTAAGTTCATTAAAAACCTGTGAACGGGAAAATTGTTTGTCCCGTATACATTCTCATACATGTCCTCACCCAAGGACAAAGACAAGGGAGCGGGTGGGGTAATCGCCCCTGATATTTTTTAAAATCTTACTAGATGTAATTTTGAATATTTGATCAAATTCGTCCCTAACATTTTTTTTGCAGTTTTTATATGTAGTTCGGCATACTGTTGCAGTTTTTCGTCTCCTCAACCTAAAAATCTTGGCTTTGTCTCTATTCTCACCACTCAACTCAAAATTCAACATGTGATAATTTATTTCAATTATATATTTATATAGAGAATTGTAAGTAGTTGAGAACAAACATGGCGACATGTGTACAGACAAACAATTATTTGCCACCTGCGAAAACAACAAAATTAAGATTACTCAAATTTTGGTGTTAGCACTAACTCAACTGATTTTTTGCCTAGGGGAGAATTGCCTCATTTCCACATGTCTTGCTTTCAGTTGTTTCCTTCCCACCCCAACACCGGGTCACTTTGACATAGATCCGGCCTTGTGCGACTGTCCCTACAGCCCTCTCACAATGAGTTGGAGTGGAGCCTACCTGTAAAATAGGTCCCGCCACAACTCATGTAAAAGAGCGTGGGGCCAGTCTCATAAAGCCGAACCAAAATTAAAAAAAATTTCCCCCAACACCATACCATGCCCGCGGGCTTAAGAGTGCGATTATTTTCGCTATGTTTGGATCATGGGTGCAGAATTTTAGAAGTTACTCCTACCACGTAATTCATTGGTATGACAACACTAAATGTTGTTAAGACTAGGGGTGCAAGATTTTAGAGATGGCGCACCCACCGCGCATAGCATTGCGCTTAGTTCCTACACTTCCGACTGGTCATTGTGCGCTCTAGTACGTACTATAATTTCACGTCCATGCCCACAAATTAATGACTCATAAGTCTAACATCCACAACCACCTACTTAGCACCTATTCTTACTTTATCAAAATAAATATATAAAGGTGATTATGAATATCTAATTAAGTTTATACTCATACATCATTTGACTTCTTATTAGATTTGTAATCATATGTTTTGTGAAATGGCCTTAATTGCCTTATAGTAAACTATATAATTGTTATTGGCCTTTTCTTGTTTGAACTTTTCCTAAAGATCATAATGCCTCATCTTAATGGATATTATTTTATTTTACAAAACCAGGGAACATTAATTTTTAGCAGACAGATTTTGCATGTCCTAGTAATTACATTTTGTGGAAGCAGAGAATATCTTTGGCAGAATCAAACATGCATTTCCTTAATAAATAAATAATAATAATCAATAATTAGACGGGCAAAAGTTAATGTAATCATGCTGCTTCTTGGCTAATATCCGACATTAATCTTTGATTCTGCGACAATTAGGATATTTTTAATTTTCTAATGCAAAATATCTCTCCAATTTGGGAACAACTCAAATCTTCAGTTGATTATTCCAACTTTCAGATAAATATTTTCATGCTATGAATGATGAAATTAAGATGTTGCGTGGGAGACTGTCTTTTATTTTTGTTGGCTTGATTTATATATGAAGAATGTTGAGAAGATTAAATTATAATTAAAAGTAGGAAAAAAGTTTAACCAAATATGGAAACCTTGGACAATCGTGAGAAGACTGTTTATGCCACGAATTTAACTTTAAAAAGGCTAATTAAGATAATGGGAATTAAATCCCAGAAGCTATCATTATCTGCTTTGATTATTGTTTGCATAAGTGGATGCCTAACTGGCCATAGAGAAATTATCTGGTGGAACCGGATAAAGTTTTTATTTGAGAATTTTTAATCGAATTTCTTAAAATATGAATCCCATAAAAGAAGATACCCCTCGTTTTTTAATGTAAGTCGTTTAGAACATATAGTAAAAATTAAAGAAACAAAAGGAAATGTAATTTTTTAATCAAAATATTAATATTAGTCTTTTAAATATGTCTTGTATACCATTAATTATATTTAAGCGAGTAATATTGATATTTTGATTTAGGAAAAAACCTTATTTTTTTACTTTATTAATTTTTACCACATGCCCTAAAGTACATACTACATCTGATCCTAAATTATCTGTCCACATTGACAAATGCACTGGTATTAAGGTTGTGATGATTTTGATGGTAAAATATAAGCAAATGTCTAAGATACCCTCATTAATTTTATTAATCTCATTTAAGATGTATGTCTTTCTCTCTCCTTCCTCTCACACAACATTCAACAACCTCTTTTTTTAATTTTTTAATTTATTTATGGGGGAGGGGTCTATCTATTACAAGAAATAGGGGCATTCAATTTGCGGGGAAGGGATTCGAACTCATAATTTCTACGTCATGATGCCTCAACCTTGGCAACTAGACCAATGCATCATTGGCGACATTCAACTACCTCTTAAATATGGGTTGGAAAGTGATAATTTTAATTAATTAATAGTATTCAATGAGGAGTTTGAAGAAGGGTAAAATTAGAAAAAATGTTATTAATGCATACTTAATTTAAAAAATGGATAATTAATTTGGGACAAACAAAAAAGGAAATTGCACATTTAATTTGGGGCGGAGGAAGTATGCTAAGGAACGGAGGTAGTATAAGTTTTAAATTGGAAATTTGACACTGCATTTCTTTTTCTTTCTTTTTATTGATGAAACTTACACTGCATTTCAAGATGAGATGTTTATATACAAATTTAGAAAGAATTTATACACGGCAAATAATAATAGTTTAATCATGATCTAGTGATAAAAAACGGATACCTCAAGAGTTAAAGGTCCTAAATTCAAATATCACTCCTCACTTCTTATGTTTCCACAATTTCTAATAAATACGTACAATTTAAAAAAAAAAATTAACTGGTAAAAAATGCAATTCCAAATTATTCAATCATAGACTACAATGTCTGATTTTAACCGAATTAGTTAAGTTAAATATACAAAACATGGGTTAAAAAAAATGAATTTATGCAACTATGTCTGCCTTTCGTCATCCAACGATCCAATGGGTATGATATTTATTCGTTCCTACATAATTCTTGGCACAAAATTATTTTATCACCCACCCCCCCCCACCCCCGCACCCCCCTACCACATGAATTACTTTCACAAGTTTTCGGATAATTTTCAAATTAAAAGTTAATCCAAACACAAGGAGGGGCATCTGTTGATGACCAAAACAAAATTATCATGATAGTTTTGTGCAACTTATTAAGCTAGTTGGCTACAAGTTGATTACAAGGATACATGGTTTGTGATTGGATTGAATTTGATTTTGAGTTTGAAATTTTGGTTTCAGTTTCAATCTCAAATTAAACTATACATGATTTAATACTTCAGATTTAATTTTCAAATTCAATCCAAATCTGATTTGGATATAAGTTTGAGTCTCAAACAAGACCAAAATCAATCCAAAACATATCCATAAACTAATAATAATTTATTTTTGAAATATAAAAGTGACATCATATGGTTCATACATAGTGCAGCAATCTAGGACCCCGCCACAAATAGAATCTAGGTGCTACTGTCTAGGATCTCCTTTAAGCTTTTAAGATGTTTCTTTATGGTCACATGACTCACATTATGATGATGCATAATTATCAAAATGATATTCTTCTTCCGATTCAGAAAAAAATCATCATGCTAATCTAACATCTTTAGCCTCTAGCATAAGCAACGAGCTAGTATTCGTGTCGATACCGATCACATTTTGCGACGTTCTTATGATCTTACCTAGCACTGTCAAACGCAAGGTTGTTAAAAACGCGAGTCAACACGTAGAAACGTACGTTTTTACGATTCTACGGAGGTAAAACGTGTTGAATCGTGAGTAAAAACGCAATCTGGTAGAAACGGAGTAGAAACGTAGACTCGAACGTAAAAAGCGTAGAAAGCGAACGCTTTCTACCGCTTTCTACCAAAAGTATGATGGGTCGAGTTAGGGTTATTAAATTTGGGCCGGATCACCTTTTTAACCTTGGTCACAATTGACCCTCCCTTCTTCGAATTCCCCTAACGAAACCCTCTTCCTCCCATCACTTCGTCCCCCCATCTCAAAGCACCACCGCCTCCCTTTCCAACGGATACCATGAAGTAGAGATCTTAACACCATAAAAAACTTCTCCTTCTCAAGCATATATATATATATATATATATATATATATATATATATATATATATATATCTATCCTAATCTTACATCTTTATTGTGCTTCAGGCAACAAAAAATTCAAGTTTTTCTTGGAGGTATCTGAAAATCTAGACACCTTTTATTTTCTGTTTTTGTTTATATCTCTTCATATCATGATGTTTTCTGCCATTGGGTTCCTTTTCTTTTTTGTTTCAAATTTTCATGTTTCGTTTATCAGTTTCTTGAATTGGTTAGTGAAATTTATATTATTTTTTACTGGGTTCTGCTTATTTTCTTCAAATTTTGATTGATTTGAACTATTGTTACGTGTGCATGCTCTGTTTTCAGAGATAAAGATTCCAGTTTTTTTCTTGAATTAACTTGTGTCTTAATGTATAAAATGAGTTTATGGGCTTGATTTTATGTGGGTTTTTAATAATAATTCTCTGAATTAACTTGATAAAGTCTTTGAATGACTTGCTCTATTAGATCATAAACTTATTACGTACTTTATTTTATTTTATGTGTAGTCATATTTGTATATTTTGAAAAGACTTATAAGTTCTTTATTGTGAAACTATGTTTAATGGTTTTTTTTACATATTTTTGGATCATATAATATGATTTGTATGTTAATTATTGTTATATATATAAAATATATATATTTAAATTTCTCGATACGATTTTACGATTTATTTTACGATTCACGAGTTTACGATTTTTCACCCGTCCACCGAGTCTACGTAGAAACGCGTTTTTAACAACCTTGGTCAAACGGGCCAGTCCGCGTTTTTTGGACGGATTTGAACCAAGCTATTCATGGTCCGTTTAAATGCGAGTCATTTTAGCCCGCTCCGTTTGGACCACGGACCAAGGCGGACCGGACCCGGACCAAAAATTAATATAAAAAATATATATTTTTTAAAGTTTTACTTCTCATTTTTTCAATTTGTTTTACAAATGTTTTAAAAAATAAACAACAAAACTTAATTTTTAAGCTTTATATTCTTTTTTTTCAATTTTTAAAAATAAAAATAAAAAAAGTAATTTTTAAGCTTTATTTTCTTTTTTTAAAATTTATTTTTTAAAATTAATTTGGTCCGCGGACCGGTCCGTTAACCCACGGATTTCTTATGGACGGGTATGGACTAACATTTTCTTGGTCCGCAAAAATTGGTCCAAATCCGCTCCGGTCCGTTTTAGGGTAATCCGCAACGGACCGGACCGGGTTGACCCGTTTGACAGTGCTAATCTTACCCTTCCAGGTAGAGAGATATTTCGCTATTCAACTTTTACCTAATCGTCTTTAAATTACTCTTGATGCAAGTTTGTATATTAGACCCATTCTTATGCAACCATTATTAAAAGTCGCAGTATCGGTCGCTGACTTAGTGGTCACCGTTTCATATACGACTCGTCGATTCGATCGTGTATCATAGACGTAGTTAGAAACAGGCTCCTTCCTTGAGTCCTGCTATGGATAGCAAATTACCATAGCCGGCCTAGTAATCATGATTCAAGCTAGGAATACCTATATATATATATATATATATATATATATATATATATATATATATATATATATATATATATATATATATATATATATATATATATATCAGTGTCAATAATGGTGTACAATGTCCCCCAAGTTCCCAAGACATATATGCCTAATTTCCTATAGCAAATAAAATAATGAATCAATAGTCTAATATGAGTAGCTAGGGATCTTTTTATTATATGAAGTGTGTCTCCTACTGATTTCTTTTGTTCACATTTGTTTCCTTGATATAATGCTTCATCACATCATAAGACTTTCTACGCTTAAAAAAAGCATATGGTATTGTCTCCATCTACAATTCATTCATTGTGGTTTCAATTTTAGCGACTGATGATGACAAACTGTACTCAAATTTGTAAATGTATTGTGAGGTTGACAATACAATCCAATGAGGTTGTCATAAAACATGTATTTGTGACCAGTGACGAACTCAAAAATATTACGTTAGAAAGTAATGTAATAAATTTTTAAAAAAAAATTGTAGAGGATGGAGGGGTGTATTCTTTTCAAAAGATTTTTCCAGGAAAATAAATAATTTTCTTTATTATAGAAAATATAGTATTTTGGTAGGTGATCGTCTCTCCCTTTAGATACACCTCTGATGGTAAGTTTGTAACATGGTTATGTTGTGGTTTGATGGAGTTAGGGATTGGAATGGGTCCATGAGTTTGGAGTCTGTCTCCCGAGCGGTGTGAGATGTCAGCTCGGGAGGCGCGGCTCAAAGAGCCTGCTCGGGACTAGGGTGACTCCAGTAGCAAAGGAGATTAGGGTTCCTTTAGGGCCTAGGAAATGAAACACCTATTTGGAAGTTACAAGATCCTTGGATAATTTAAGAGGATCAATCATACAAGGAAAATGAATAAAATCTTAGAAGATCAAGGGTTTTCAGAAATCTAGAATTTTATTTGGAGGTTAATATTTGATCCATATGCATACCAAGTTATTTACGTTATGTTGTCTTAAGTTTTTATTACTCTTGATTCGATTATTGACTTAAGCATCAGAAGAATTT
This sequence comes from Vinca minor, assembly GCA_026122235.1. Taxonomy (NCBI): domain Eukaryota; kingdom Viridiplantae; phylum Streptophyta; class Magnoliopsida; order Gentianales; family Apocynaceae; genus Vinca; species Vinca minor. The sequence goes on from JAOCZM010000001.1 coordinate 8,285,224, forward strand.
GGGGAGTTAGCCCCAGCGGTTTTTCTCTTTTGCAGGTAGTCAGAGTCACGCATTGTGCTATCGGGCCGAAACGCGACTAATGAGCCTGGCAGCATACACGACCATCTAGTTGGCAACCGAACTCGCTACGTGACTCGTGAATCTAACTACACTCACGACCACCTACTTGGCGAAAATGAATATCCAAGTGATGGTGAATATTTAGGTTCATGTTATATAACACTTCATCTGTCCTGACTTATCCCTTAGCTCCTACACGTAGGTCCACCTAGTCACTGTGACCTGATACCATAATGTGACGTTCAATGCCCGCGAGGCCGAAACGCGATTCATGATAATAAATACTTAGACACATGTTTTATAACATTTCATCTTTCCTTACTTATTTGATATGAGAGTACTTCACGTGAATAAAAGTAAAAAAGAGCGCCATCAAACACGAAAATAATATCAATGAAAAGAAGATTAATTGATTTACACAACAAAATGCTCCAAAAAAAATTATTTTTATTTTAATCTAGGCTTGGCCATTGCAAAAAAAAACAAAAAAAAATGGAGCATAATTTCCTTAATAATAATTTGCTCGACAAAGAACCAACTAGAAGAATAAATTAATAAAGAGTAGTGTAAGGGTTGGTCCCCAGTGCTGGAATCCAAGTGTTCAAGACCAATATTGAGTTGATAGGTTTATCTTTTTTTAGTGTTTCCTCCATTCAAACTGTCATCTTCTCTCTTGTCCACTTTCCTTAATTTCTTCCTGTGCCTTTGCTCCCTTGTAGGACCAAAACAAACCCAGGCCCCTACCATCACACCATTCACCTATACCAACCTTAGGTACTCTTGAATCAAAATGTTTCATTGACCAAACTAATACAATATATTACCACAAATAAATCATAAGTAGTTTTTTATCCACAATTTTGTTTTTTGTAGATTTTTTTTTTTTCTATTACAATTATTTATTGGACCTCACTAGAGGAGGTCGACCTCACCAGAGGAGGAGCCCATGTAGGGCGGATAGAAGCCCGGCTGAGTGGGTGCCACATGAGTGGGAGTAGTAGTGGCCCGGCTGAGCGGGTGTCGTAGAAGCCCGGCTGAGCGGGTGCCCCATGAGGGGAGTAGTAGACCCACACAAGGGAACCCAAAGAAATTGCAATTAAATCATTCCCCTTGTGTGAGGGGGGGTATCGAACCCACAACCTCAAGGTTGTGGGCAGGCCCTTGTCCCACTGGACTAAGGAACCTTTTGATATTTTTGTAGATTATTCTCATATGCATCTGATCCAATGACATTAAGATCCAAACTTTCCATATTATTATAAAATAGAGAGAGATAATTCTGTAATGATGTAGACAATTCGAGACTTTGGATATTATCCATATTAGAATTTTCTTTGTTTGTAAGCTTTATATGATTTCTATCCCTAAATTTTGCCCACAATGGACATCGTTCTCGACCATATTAATCACAAGTTTGCATTTCTTTTTGTTGATTCGCTACTAGATGTGTATACTACGTAATCTCGACTCATGCAATAATTTACAAATTACACACAAAAATAAGTTACACTGTCATCGAGCTCATAACGTAGGAAATGTTTGATTAATTGAAACCCTAGTTGGAGACATATATTTTCACTCATTTTGTCGACTAAACTAACTCCTTTGACAAATTAATCACAAGTTTAAGCTCATGCCCAAGTACAAAAATATCTAATGGTGGTGGATCTAGGGTAGTCGGGCACATGGCGTCCCCTCCTAATTTTGAATATTGTACCCTTTTCTTTTATGGAAAAACAAACAAAAAAAAATCCAAAAAGTTTTTTGGAATATTACCTTTTGCTCGGGTGGCTATTAGGGAGAGCGAGCTGCTCGACCGAATAGAGGCTTGAGGCCCAAATTATTTGTTAGCTATATATGCATGTATTTCTATTAAAAAAAAAATGTGGGAAATCAAATTTGAATGTTTGCGATGAGAGCGATTGAGAATGATTTTTTTGAAGCAAATCAAATATGAATATTTTGTTGATGATTTGGCTTCAAAGAACACTACAATTATGACCGATATTTTCAAACGAATAAAATAAATTTTATATTTTTAATATTATGTTTAAAGTTATGAGTACATTTTTTAGATCAACAATTATAATATAATTGTATTTACATAAAAATAATAATTTATTATATAGAGTCTTATTTTAAAATTTAGCACATGACCCCCAAAATAATTGAGACGGTCTGCTTTTGCCTCTAAAGATCATGTATTTTTTAATCATTTTTTGTACATGTTTCTATTGAAGCTATTCCCATCAGCTTAAAATCCCTCATCCTGTCCAAATAAATATTAGAAGAAAAGAAAGTTTTTTTGGAAAAAAACATTTTTAATCATATCTTTAATTCCTAATTTTAGGTAATTTGAACATGGAAACTCTTTCTTTTTTCTTTTTTGGGAACAAGAACATGGAAATTACTCTGAAATCTATAAACAATCTGAAAACCAGTCAAAGTGCTTTGGTAGAAAGGTTCATACGTGTGTCTTACATTGGAAGTAAGGTCAAAGAAGCAAAATATTCCCGTATCGCAGACTTGCCCAACTTTGGCCTTATTTTGTCTCAGCCACATGCAATGCTATATGGAACATTGCCAAATTAAAGAAGAAGAAAAACAAGAAACTACTTAAATTATTTTTTCAAAAAAATATTCAGTAGAAGAAATGTCACGCTCCGGATCCGGGTCTATAAATTCATATCCGGAAATCTGACATGATCGTACTCTCAAAGTAAACACTGAGACTATAAGGTCTTTACCTTTAGAAAACCTATTCCAAAATAAATATGTATGTCCAAAACTAAAACGATTAATATTCCTCAAAAAAACTTCATTACAAACTGAATTAGAAACTAATACTAAAAATGTTTAAGGTCTAAACTTTTGTTTCAGAAAATAAATAAATAAGAATTTCTATCTCTAAAACACTTTTACTATCAGTCCTCCTCCTCGTAAGGGCTAACGTAATTCCATAATGATCATCTGTAAAAACACGCAAGGAGTGAGATACAATTCAGTAAGTATAAAAACGCCTCCCGAAAAAAATCGGTTACATATATATAATTTTTTTTTCAGAACCCAACAGAATTTTATAGCAATATATTTTAAACAGAATCTTTTGACAGAAAAGTATTTTCAGAAACTTTCAGAAGTTCAGACAGATATATAATATTTTAGCAAGCTGCAGAACAGAATATACAGAGTGATACTTTGACGGGATCATAGGTTTACCGAAACAGAAATAGAAACTAATATTAGCCCTAGACTTATACCCTCTAGGGAATGGGTCTGATCAGAGTCCTAGCCAAGGTTGTTAAAATCGCGATTCTACGTAGACTCGGAATAGGGGTGTAGAATCGTAAACTCGTGAATCGTAAAATAAATCGTAAAATCGTACCAAAAAGTTAAAATATATAGTTTATATAAAAATAATATTAATTAATATACAAATAATATTATATGGTCCAACAATATGAGAAAAAATGATAAAACATAATTTCACGAGTTTTTTTCAAAAGAAAATAACGCAAAAAAAAGTTCACAATAAAGAACTTACCAGACTTTCAAAATATAAAAACGCGACAAAACATACTTCTTAGCTTATAACTCTTTCAAAATATCAAAATACTGTCATGAGAGTGGCAGCCCCAGTGGGGGAGCACTTGGCACTGGGACTGTGAGGTCCCAGGTTCGACATCCCCCTCCCCTCCCCGAATAAAAAAAATATATATATCAAAATAAAATAAAGCACATTATAAGTCTATAATCTAATCGAGCAAGTCGAATTTCAAACCACCATCACTATAATCATCCTCCGTATCATTTTCGCCTTCATCAAACTCATCGTCATCATGAGGAAGCTATAAACCGTCAAAGAATGCATCGATAGAAACACATAAAGCCGATTCTTGTAGACTCGGTAGAAACGTAAATTTTTACGTTTTTACGATCCGATTCTACTCCGTTTATACCATATTACGATTCTACTACCGATTCAACACATTTTGCTTCAGTAGAATCGTATGATTCTACGAGTTAACTCGCACTTTTAACAACACTGGTCCTAGCTTTTACCCTTAGGTGGGTCAGAACAGACAGTATTCCAAATCAACCCGCAAAGTATCAAATAGTACCGGAAAGCATTGAGATAATATATTTTGTCTAAAAACATGAGTTGTGACAGATTCGTTTCCATGAAAAATGAAACATTATTTAAGAAGCTATTCCACCTAGAATATAACTACATGGGCGGATTATGTGATATCAATACAATAATCCATGTTAACCTATGTCGTGAAATGTCCGAAAATCAAAATGAACAAACAGTAATTAAATCAAATCACAGACAAAGTGATCTCAAGCTGAACCGGAGACGACCATCCCTGATCTCAAAAAAAATCAGAGCAAAGAAAACGAAATGGACCAATGTATCAAACCATTAACGTGTATATATATATATACACACACACACACACAAAGATGGATCCATGATTTAGGGACAGTGGGGTCACTTATCTAGAAATGGAGTCAAAAATAAATTAAAATTTTTCTATAGAAAATTCGACATTTCTGAAAATGTTGGAGGAGGCGGTGTCACGCCCCGAGCCCGCGGGCCCGCAACGCGACGCATGGGCCTGGCAGTACCCACAATCATCTACTTGGCAACCGAACTCGCTATGCCAAAAGGGATATCCCGAGATGATAATGGGTACTTTGCCCACCTTATATACCAGTCACAACTTTCAGACTTATCCCATGTGGGATGGGTTTCACATTCACCCCTCCTTAAGACCCTAGCGTCCTCGCTAGGGCGTCCCCAAACACACTTTACAGCCCATGACCAACCAGTGTGTGCGGGGATTCTAGAGGTGGCCCCCCACCCCTTATGGTGTGGCACTTAGCTCCCACACGTCCGCCTGGTCACCGACTCTGATACCACTCTGTCACGCCCCGAGCCCGCGGACCCGCAACGCCACGCATGGGCCTGGCAGTACCCACAATCATCTACTTGGCAACCGAACTCGCTATGCCAAAAGGGATATCCCGAGATGATAATGGGTACTTAGGCTCACCTTATATACCAATCACAACTTTCAGACTTATCCCATGTGGGATGGGGTTTCACAGGCGGAATGTACAGTTTTGGAGGGAGAATGCCCCCTGTGATATTTTTAAAAGATTACAAATTTCTATAAGATTTTTTTCGATAAACTATTTCTATTTTTAGTAGAAACCTTAAATTATAATATTTATATCAATGAACTACTTTTCTATGACGGTTTTGAAAAATTAACAAAGACGGTGATTTTAGACTAAAACTAAAACCGGATGGAATAAAGTGAATAAACAAAAATATCTATAACTCCGTTGAAAATTAGTTAGTAAATACAAATATTTTTGAACGGATTTCTCAAAAAAAATGTCACAATATGTGTTAGACAAGTCAAATTTTAGAAGAAAAAAATTAAAAAGATTTCAAATAAAAAAAAAAACTATTGGACTCGCATGACAACCAAGAGAATTACATCACCACGTTATTGTCTTTTGCTTTTTATATTGTTTGAGTATGGGATCATCAAATTTTATAGCGGGTCACTAATTTAATAATATAAATCTAATCATTATATAAGTATATATAATTAGAAGTAAAAAAAAATTAAAGCATCCGTCTCTCTCTCTCTCTCTCTCTATATATCAATATATATGAGAAATCCCATATTACTAGCGTTTATCTATTTACGTATTTCTATTATTAGCCTTATCTTTTTTTTCCCCTATTTCTACTAATAGGGGATTTCTCATATATATATATATATATATATAAGCAAAAGGTCTATAAGAATGGAAAAGATCAAAAGCAGAGAGGCCAAATAAAGGCCATGAGCAGTAGGTCACCAAGAATTTTTTTTTTTGCTAAGTAGTAGGTCACCAAGAATAAAGTGGCGCAGAGTAGTCAATTTTTTTCTTGAATTTTGATGCATGAATCATGTGGGTCCGAAGAGAAGCGATATGATTATGAACAATATAAAATTTTGAAAAATCCGTTACTTTTCGATAACAGAACGATTTGATAAGAGCAGACAATAGAATACTTGACCTTACTTATTTAAGATTATAGAGAAATTCTGTACAGACCAAATAGCTCGGCAAAATAATCAAAAAGTATAATCAGTAACAGATTTTATACGTATTATCCCGAATTTTATACGAAAAATACAATTTTTAATAAAAACGAAGGGATTCTATATTTACTGTGATCGATTCTTAAACGTCTGGATTCATCGAATCCTTTACCAAAAATCCTAACAAAACAAGTAAAACTCTATCAATTAAGTGATCATAGACGAAGAATCAACGATGAATCGAGACTAACTTTACCTTCGATATGCGTTTCTGACTCCGGAGTCTCCTCAATTTCTGTCTCATAAATTTTGTCTGACATAGTAGAAAATAACCTAGAATTAATAACGGCCGACCCTAAAAGATGAATATATATATATATATATATAGGGATAATAGTTGCAATCCTAATCCCTAACTATTAACTAATATCACCGTATCCAAATATTAAAGGATTTATTCACTTTATTCTTAAAAGTTATCAACTTAATTAATCTATTCCTTAAAAAGGTACGAGTTTCACAAGAAAAGCCATCTTTGTTGATTTTCAACTTTTTAATTACATCCCACGAGAGTCAATACAACTTGGATATTGTTTGGCGTATCAAGTTTTACCATCAACGGTGAAGAATGGAAAATTCAATCATATAACCGTTTTTGTGGGACTGGTCTAACAGTCCTCTCACATGTATTGGGCAGAGATTACTTTCAGATATAGATTCCCCACAATTCATGTGAGGGAACTGTGGAGTCAGTCCCACAAGATGGTCTTAGAATTGAGTAACCCGTCAAGAATGGTTCTGAGTTTGACACTCCAGCTCTCGTAATAATAAAAGAATTTTAAAAAAATTTGGAAAAGTGTACCAAAACCCTATTATTAGAAGAGCCTTCAACATGTACCAAAGGATTTTTCAAACAAATTTCATAAATGTTTTAATGTAAAGATGTACACGTAGTTTATATGATTTGAAAAAGTTTTTTAAACCCCTAAGTAGAAATAGACAAGACAAAGGGAAAGAAAATAATGAAAATGTCATCAAAACCCTAAGTAGTTTTTTAGGTAAATCTTTTTCTCCTTCTTCTATATGATATATGTTGTTATGAATATGTTTTGTAAATGTTGATTGTGTTCACTATATCTTCTATCTTTAAAGTTTGCGTCCTCCACTATTCACTTATAAACAAATTTTACATTTTCTTAGGCAAAAAATTTCGAACCAAAACATATATCCAAATGTACCTTTAAATCTATTATGTAACGCTTTGGTATACCATAATCATATCAGTTTCACGTTTTTACCAAAATGAGAAATAATTTTTTCCTATTATAAGCTTTACTAAATGACCAGGTTCAATTCATCAACCATTCCTTCAAGTGTACTATGGAATCTCACCCTTTGAGGGGAGAAAAAAGAGTCAGTAAAACTGCAGAGTTCACATTACAAGTTTGGTTTTTTTTTAAAGAATCTGAAAAGTGGTGCATGCAGACACAACACACAGAAGCGTCTTCGTCAACTCAACTGAGGTGATAATCTAGCATGTGTGAAACGGATTTTGTTCTTCACATCCAAAATAACTTATGTCGAATTTTTTATTTAACGGTTAAGAAAAAAGTGAACATCTGTTTCTTAAAAAGTGTTTTTCGTCAAAAAAAAATAAAAACTTGTTCTTCACGTTAACAACTAAAATTTGTTCTTCACGTGGAAAATAAAAATTCATTATGCACTAAAACCTTGAACAAGTAACATTAATAACCTCAGGTAATGTGAAACTGGTTGCTGGTATATCTGTATTTCTTCTCTATGTGCCATTTTTGTTGTTTGTTTTTGTATGGTAGAAACTTATCTATTACAAAAATATGAAAATTTAAGAAACGGGAAAAATATTCGAACTCATACTACATTATGAGACGTCAACTTTGACCACTAAATATATGTCATTTTTGTTCAATTTGGGAAAATATGTCATTTTTTTTCAATTTTGGGAAAAAGTCCTATAAACGTTACATGAGAACTTTTTTTTTTAAAAAAAAAAGTTACATCCAATTGTGCAAAAATAACTCAACGTTATTGTTCATTTAGTTTATATTAGATGGTGTAGATGTTGTTAATTGATGATAAAATCGTGATAGTAAATATTAGGGAAAATAATTTGGATCGTCCTCAAATTATTTAGTAAGACACGATAAGATCATATAAGTTTTTTTTACTTCTTGATACGTCCCAAAATAAATTTTCACGACTGTTAAGTAGTTCTACCACCATTGTGCATAGTGGTTTTCGATCAAAATTAGCCGAAAAATGACTAATATTGGCCAGAAACCACCGCGAGACAATACTGGTGGGACGACTTAACAGATGCAAAATTTAGTCTGAGATCTACCAGAAAGTAAAAAAATTTGAAGAATCTTATCGTGACTTGGTAAGTACTTTGAGGATGATGAAAGTAATTTTCCCTAAATATTACTCTATTACTTACTTGATTTCAACCTGAACTCTTACAATTTCTTCCTTTAAGGGTGCATTTTTACACATTGTTTTTCACAATCTCCAACACAAAATTCTCAATTTGGATCCCACATTTTTCTTACAAACTATTCATTTTTTCAATTCGCGAAGCAAAAAAAAAAAAAAATCAACTCAAATGCACCTTAAATTGCACAAGAAACATCTTTCGTATTTTTAAGAACTGGAGATAAGCCAAAAAAATCCACAATGTGTATATATACACTTTTTCTAAGAAGACAAAAGTATGCAGACGTAATTCTTCTTTTACTTTTTTCCTTATTATATACTTTTGAGAAATAATGACATGAAACTTTAATTATAAAAACATTTTTATATAAATAAGCAAAAAAATGCAATAAAAGCCAATATTTGTGTTATAAAGCAGACAGCTATAATTAGAGCAAGTGATGATACATACATATACAGCTTCCATATTTGTTCTTCTCCCTATATAATACATATTTTCACCACCCTTTCACTTTGCCCATTCTCCACATCTTCTGCCACCACAAGAAAATCAAATCAAAAAACAAAACTCTCTTACATCAAATCATGAGTTCTGAATATGCTAGTCATGGCATCCTTGAACAAAACAAGTTGTTCCTTGGATTCCTCACACTTCTATTGATCAGTTCTGCCATAAACAAAAGCAGCTTCTGCTCCAAACAAACTTGTGCTACTACTACACTTTCTTCTCAATCAGGTCCGTCCGTCCGTCCTCCTTTCTCTCTCTCTCTCTTTTTTTTTTTTAAATGCATAATTGAACTCCGAAACATGTCACCTGCAGATAACATACATCGGTATTTAGAAATTTCACGTTAACGTGAGAAAGGTAAATTTTCACATAATTCTTAAGACGTAGTCGTAGGGGTGAGATGTAAACTTTCGACTATCATTCTGAAATTTTAGGATTTTTTTGGGGGAAAACTGCAATTTTCAAAAAAAATTAGAGGGTGGATATCACTCCCACTCCCCTAAGCTTTGTACTTTTAAACAGACTGAACTACTCTTTGTGATGTGTTAATGGCAGTGACGAAGACAGGTGCGGGACGGGGTAGGACAGTCACCCCGAGATTTTTAAAAATACTAATAGATATAGTAAATTTTATATGTAGTTCGGAATATTTGATCAAATTCGCCCCAACAATTTGTGCGTATACTGTTAGTAGTTTTTCGCCCCAACCTAAAAGTGTTGACTTCATCCCTAGTTAATGAGAGCTAAAAAGATCACGTTAAGGAGCTAACGTAAATTTTTACATAATTTATTGATCATTCTGAATTTTTTATGTTATATAAGGAAAAAATGCAATTTATAAAATCTTAAGAAGGCAGGCTTGCGTACTTTCTAACCAATTGAATTACTTTCTCGTGACAGCTTCGTCTTTAATCATCCCACCATGGTTAAACAACTTGACCCTGGAAGGAAATCTTACATCCGATCACATAGACCATGTAACAAAAGATTTTGGCAACCGATTTCATTTCCGCCCATTAGCCGTTCTAAACCCAAAATCAGTTTCCGACATAGCCTCCGTTATCAAACTAATATTCGATATGGGGAGTTCTTCGGAGATCACTGTTGCGGCTAGGGGTCACGGCCACTCCCTGGAAGGCCAAGCACAGACCCAAGGAGGAGTTGTAATAAACATGGAATCGCTTAGAGGGCCGGAAATGAAGTTTAACGTTGGGGAAGATTCGAAGACTTATGTTGATGTATCAGGAGGTGAACTATGGATAAATATACTCCACGAGAGTCTTAAACGTGGACTGACTCCTAGATCTTGGACTGATTATCTTCATCTTACGGTTGGGGGAACTTTGTCGAATGCCGGAGTTAGCGGTCAAGCTTTTAAACATGGTCCTCAGATTAATAATGTTTATCAACTGGAGGTTGTCACAGGTATGTGTATAACATATGTCAACCTTGATACTTGTTCCTATGTTATCGTTTTCAACAGTGTTGTAAAAATCGCTCTAGTCGACACCTAACTAATTAGTCGGGGTAAAAATATCGTTTGATCACCTTAATCGGTCAAAGTCGGTAAAAATTTCGGTCAAAACGATTATTTTAGTACTTTAATTTTACTAATATTTGATTTTTACTTATTATGGTAATTAATTTAATTATTATAGATGAACTTTGTGTACTTTAATTTTACTAATATTTGATTTTTATTTTTTATGAATTTTTGTTTGACTGGTATAATATATAGAATAAGAAAATTTTAAAAAATCCCTTTTAATCTAGGTAAGCCGACTAGTCGTCAGTCTGGCGACCCACTAGCGACTTCTGTAACATTGGTTTTCAATTGATGTTGCATTGAGAGGTGAGATAGTCATAGCTATTGCGACTCCTCTCATTCACAAAATTATCAATGAGCATTACGTGCAAAAGTAAGGCCGGATGAAGATTCTGGGGAAATCGTAACTGGTAGTAAGTCCGGACTATTTGGGACAGTCCCACCCAGTTCCCCTCGGCTTATGCCTTCTCTCTACCAAGTTCATGATATGGGAAATCGGAAGGCCGCGTAATGGTCCCGTTATTCTCCTTAGCAACTCACTTGTAGTAGAAATAAGGGTCGCTGAGTATTCTACTCAGCGATATGAGAGAAATGGTGGAATCGGAACTATTGAGCTTTCGTTTCTTATATTTGACATCTATCCTCCACAACAGGTAAAGGAGAGGTAGTTGCTTGTTCAGAAAAGCAGAACTCCGACCTCTTCCACGGCGTTCTGGGAGGACTAGGTCAGTTTGGTATCATAACCAGAGCGCGAATTGCACTAGAACCGGCTCCCAAATTGGTAAAGAACACAGAATATTTCGATCCATTCATCGTTTTTTTTCTTCAAGAAAGCATTTTCTTGATCATATATGTGACTTTTGCATCACAGGTAAAATGGATAAGGATGTTATACCTGGACTTTGCCACATTCACCAACGATCAAGAACATCTAATAACATCCCAGAATTCTTTCGATTATATAGAAGGTTTTGTTCTAATAAACCAAACTGGTTTATTGAACAGATGGAGATCTTCTTTCAATCCCAAAGATCCTCTTCAGTCCAGCCATTTCAAATCCGAAGACAAAGTTCTATACTGCCTAGAAGTCGCAAAATACTTCAACCCACAAGACGTCGATCACATAGATCAGGTTAGACATATCCATCCTAATTCAAGAAATGGACGGAAAAAAAAAAGGGGGCGGGGGAATTGTTTCCATAGAAAATGTGACATTTTGACCTGACTTGATTTGATCTCGAGTGCAGGAAATTGATGATATTTTATTAGAATTGGATTATGTTCGATCGACACTGTTCTTATCAGAGGTCACTTACGTGGAGTTTCTGGACAGAGTCCATGTATCTGAAATTAAACTCAGAGAACAAGGTCTGTGGGAGATTCCTCATCCATGGATGAATCTTCTAATTCCTAGGAGCAAGATTCATGAATTTGCTGCAGAAGTATTTCGGGAATATTCTAACAGATACTAGCAATGGTCCTATCATCATCTACCCAGTAAACAAATCCAAGTATGAATTCCATTTTCCACAAGTTAATTACCAGTCTGGTTCCTCTGTAACATATTATGTAACATTCTTCTCATTATATTTTTACCATAATGTTACATGGGATCCAAAATTCAACCCGACCGATGTTAGCAACGTGTTGAACCAAACCCATCCATCGGGTTGTCTGGTCTGATCTGACAGCTGAGATAACTGTTAAATCAACAGCTATCTCAGATTGGTTCAGCTTCGGTCAGCACCGAACCAAAATGTGATGTTTTACTGGTCTAATATAAAGTCTATCTTGTGTTTCAGGTGGAGAAATGGTACATCAATGGTCACACCAGAAGAGGATGTTTTCTACCTAGTGTCATTCTTGTCTTCTGCCATGCCACATTCCACAGGAAGAGATGGGTTGGAACATATTCTTAACCAAAACAAAAGAATTATAGATTTCTACAAAACAGCCAATCTTGGAATCAAACAATACTTGCCTCACTACATCACACAGGAAGATTGGAAAACTCATTTTGGGAATAAATGGGAAATCTTCAGTCGAAGAAAATCCGCCTATGACCCTTTAGCAATCTTAGCTCCTGGTCACAAAATTTTCCGAAAAGCAGTTGCCTTTCAATCACAATGACCTCCAAGATCAATAAGTTTAGAGAACTTAAGACTACTATTTATTCTTAAAAAAAAATATTATCGAGGAAAAAAGGTACAAGTGTCGAACTTGGGACCGACGATTCTGAACGGAAGTGCTGCGCTGGGACCTTCCTTGTGACAGACTATTAAACACATGTGATAGCACGTTGTAAAAAATTTTACAAATGTATCATAGTTCGAAAAATATTTAAATTTATTTTTCATACAATATCTGTTTATCGGTTTCCTGATAACATTTTCTTGGAGAGTAAATTAGAAACTTGAAGTGGAAGCAATTAAAATTCCATCTACATCAGCAAAACATTTAACCAAAGAGTAATAGAAAGTAAAAAGAGAGACAAAAACAACTTACATACAGAAATTAGCAGTAAATAAGAAAGTTACTTTTGACCTTCTTTCCAGCCAAGGCCTGGATGCTTGATCTCTTCCTGTGGTTCTTCATATCCTCGAGCATCAAGAAGGGAAGCTTCAAAGTCGGTAGAGTCGCTTGCAACAGGGAGAAAATTATTTAAATCATCTCTTGCTCCGAAGCCCCCTGCTCTCATAACGTCGTCAGCTGAAATAGAAGCCTCCATGTTTATATCACCTGGAGCATCCGTCCCTACCTCGTCTTTGACATTTGTCCCATATTTAGTGTCGACGTTAGTGGCTTGTGGATTTTCTTTTTTCTCACTTTCTTGCTGCCCTGATCCATCTTTTTTCTGAAACTCTGGTCGAACAGAATCAGAAACATCATCTTTTCTGCACTCTTCAACCCATCCTGATGCATCAGAGGTCAAGCGTTACATACTTTGAACAAGTTTGAGTTCCACAAATTTGCAAAAAAGATGTTACGTCAATCAAACAAATTCATAAATTTTCAAAATCACAATCCACAATGAAAAACTGGAGTTACGGTATAAAAATGGCCGCATAACAGTACGCTATGAGAGGTCCGAATAAATAAACAACTACGTAGAGCATCTTGCAGGTCATGAGAATATGAATCTTGCACTGGTGTGGCTTTGTTATATCAGATGAAAAAACTCTTCAACCTAAGTTTTTAAAGAACTAACTATATGCGGAAAAAACTAGAGGTGATGTATTACCTTGCAAATTTTCGAAACAGTGGTGCTCCATGGTCAATTGGTAGTTGCAAAGTGATACCAAGAATGTCGTCCAACTGTTCAACGCCACCTGGTAAGGACTACTCTGAAAACCTGACTTAGCAAAAGAAAGTAATAAAATAATAGTTTAATTAAAGGGAAACTCTTGAGAATGAGGAGCACGTAGCTACAATTGAGAACATAACAGAAGTTCCCGAAAGAATCTACTATAAATTTTGAGAGAGAGGAAAAAACTAGAACAAAAAGCAATCTAAATATTTTCAGAGATCATGAAGTAGGCATTTATTCTCTCAATGAATATCATGATCTAGAAGGAAATTCTAATGGAGTACTAGGGTAGAATTTTGAAATATTATCTTAACAAAGAAGAAATTCTAACGGCGCACTTGGGCGAACTATCAATACAATTTCCGATCATATTATTACCACTTTCCTTTATGCTCTCAATATGTTGCAGATTCGATTATCAAATTATTCAGAATGGTACCGTAAGGAGGCAGCCCGGAAACAGATCTCTTAAACTTCAAATGTTTTCCACTTATTAATCAGTATTGAAAGTTCTATGATCCCTCCAAACTTACCAGCTCATTCGGGCCAATTCTCCACCTAGACCAACAATAAACCCCCCACGCCCAACATCTGAAAATTTCAAAACTAGCACTTAAGCAAATAAAGTCTGCAGATTAAACTGCAATAAGCATATGATGTAATTCAGCAGCCCTCCTCGTAAGAAGCTTCACTCCCCATTAGCATACATCACACACTAAAATATTAAGTCTACTACATTTAAAGTTAGCTTACGGCGAGATTTTGAACCCCGTCATTACAGCTCCAGCATAGTGATGTAAAGCTCTCATCTTTGAGTTAATATCCTTAAAGAATCAAGAGATCAAACTAATATTCCTACGTTTAAGATCCCACATTCTCAAGAGAAACATTAGAAATAAAACCAAATAAGCTCTCTCTCAGATTGAGCCTTCTCTATCTTCCATCTTCAAATTAACAACAATATGGCAATTGAATCACAACTTCCCGATTCTTAAATTTCTTTTGACATTTCACCCAATAATTAAACTAGAATGCATCCGTATGTTTGCCTCAAAACCACCGCGACAACGGCAACAACACACATACTGCAAACACTCCTCAAACTGCACAACAAATCCTCCACATCTCATCTTGCTTCGTCATTTAATATATTATATTTCAAGGCAAGTCGGGAAAGAATAAGAATTGCATCTCTCTCCTTCAAAATTCTCTCTATGTAACTAAACCTACCACTCGTGGCTTCTAAACACCTATTGCTAAACCCTTTCTTTGTTCATCCTAAACATTCCCTCTTAAATTGTTTTCATTGCCACCTTACTATTCTAGTCTCCGAAAGCTAAGACACAATACCCAATACTACTAACATTGCAACAGAATCCTCAAACTAAAGCAGTCCACATAGAACAAATCATCTTGTCTACCAATACCATAGTTCACAACATTGACACTTCGGAGCCAAAACCATCAAGCATGAACCATGTATAATTGTAGTACAATAACAACAACAAAGTAACCCATTAAGTCCCCGATAATTGGGGTATATGTGGGGATGGATAGGAGACAGACATAACTTTTGTGCATTTAAAGTAACTGCTCTCAGAATACCACAAGAATACCACTGAAACAGATAAATTGAAGACTGGGCTAACCTTTAGCAATGAATGGACACAGTGTCCGCTCACAGAATCCTTCTGAAACAGTAATCTCCTCCTATACTGTCACGTTTTCTATGGGGAAATTAAAGAAAACAAAAAAATAAAATAAAAACGTATCACCTTTCCGACCAAAAATCATCACATACATATTTTGATAGCACTTTAACAAAGTACTCCCTCCATTCCTAAATATAAGATTTTCATTACATGTTGTGAAAATTAAAGAAGCAAAAATTATCTCTATTTTGTACCACAAATAGACTTATTTGCTCTATTTCTAGGAGAAATTTTTCAACCCGGACTTGATCTGAGCCTTTATCAACTTTCTATATCTTCCCGAGACAATTTGTAGGACGGTTGATACGCCCATGGTCCTATAAATTGTCGATCCCTAAGTAATATGTTGAAATTGATTTTCTCCTACCTCCGTGTTCAAGGATTGCGATGGAGATGCTGCGAAAAAATTATGTATTTGTTTATCTTACTGGTTTTTATATTAGTGTGGCTTTGGTTTGTTATCATGGTTTTTTAAATCATTGTATAACTTTTATTTTCTTGTAATTTCATATTTTCCTTTGATTGTAATGGCCTTAGCTATTTTGTGATTAATGAAAAAAAATTTATTTAGCAAAAAAAAATTAAGATATTTTTTTTAAAAAAAATATCAATATTATTTTCTTAAATAAAATTAGGGCATACAAGTTCTATGTAGAATAACAATATTAATATATAGATTAAAAAAATCCAAATTTTTACTTCCTTACTTTTCACAACATATAATTGAAGTCTAACATTTAGGAATGGGTAGTATTGATTTTAAACTTTTAATTAATTTTTCTTTAAATTCGCCCCTCAATACTTCTACAATAATTTCTCGCCCCTCCAAACTCAGAGTTCTAATTTCGTCTAAGACATACATAAAAAAGTATAAGCACATCACAAAACCCCCTTTAAATAACAACCATTAAATTCAGAAAAAAACACAAATAAATTTGATATGTACTAACGTAGTAATGAAACAAAAGAAAAAAATATCACATAGAATTTAGAAATAAAATGTTTATTCCGAGTTTGTTTGTGGAACTTAAGGTTAAGGATACTCACCTACAAAGAAAGATTAGCAGAGAATGCTGTTGCCAAACCCGCTTTCTTGAAAACTCGGCAACACAGTCTAAGAATCTTTGAAGATAGAATCTTTTAAGGAAAAACGTGGAGGTGACTATTTCGTGACACGTGCCTTGCGTTCCTGCCACGCTGCTTTCGAAATTGTTCTATGTTGGTCCATACAATGGGTGTATTTATAATCTGGTCCATACAATGGGTGTATTTATAATCTGCCCCCTAAAGTCTAAAATCTCTTTTTTTTTTCTGAAAGTATGAAGTGCGAAATCTCTATCTTATCAAATTACCACTTGTTTGTGATGACAATTAGGCCTAAAAGAAATATTTAAAAGTAGTATTATCGCTCAAGATCGAATAAGAGAAAGATTGATGTCTTTAAATGTGTCAGTTGAACAAATATGTCAATAATTAATATTCATAAATTAGCAGTTTGTCGTGATACTTCTTTGGAGCTCAAATAATTCAATTTTCTCTTATAAACGATGAAACAAGTTAATATCTCGGTTGAAAACTTCAAATGAGAGTGTAAACCAAAAGAAAAAATTGATAAGTAATTGTTAACATAATTCAATGAGTTATGTTGTTATATATCAAGTTATGCACCATTGCTCCCGCAAAGTTCCTCAAACCACATTTACTAAAGGGGAACTAGATGCCATGTAAATTGATTTTGTAAAAGTTTTGCTACAAAATGAATACTTTTTGTGATACCCAAAACTTTTCGACCTTACATTTAATTTTGTGTATTAATTAACTTTCACATGTTATATGTTACGTACCTTGCTTGTTGAGGGGCGTTGTGGTGTGTTTGGTTAGTTGTGGGACTTGAGTGTAGATACTAGAAAGTTGTGGATTGTTTTGTAAGAAAGTTAAGGGATAGTTTGTGGCAGTTTTTGTTGGCTTTGGTAGGGAGTAGGACGTTAGAATTAGAAAGGAAGAGTAAGAAAAGAGAGAATATGAGAGAGGAGATTTCTGGCATAACTGTGAGTTGGGAGCGTTTTTATGATTTGAGATAGTAAATGGTATCATTTTCAGTGATTTTTAGTGTGTTTGGAAGAGGATTGAGAGAGCTACGCTTGGGCTTTGACGGAATAGCGTTTGGAGTTATGTGCATAGAGTTATAGCCTTGGGAAGTCAGTATTACGAATTTGGAAATTTTGCATTTGTGTATCTTTGGAGATTTTGAGTTTAGTTGCTAAGGTAAAGACCCTTCACCCTTGTTTTTCAGTCCAAATGCATGAAATATGTATTTTCATAAATGATGTCATGATTTCCTTCATTGGTTTTATTGCATAAAATGGATGAAGTATTGTAGAAGGTGTTTATATGTTTAGTTGGAAGTTTTATGTTCTTATGTGATTATTCAGTTCAATGTTCTTATATGGTTATTCAGTTCTATTTTACTTTGTAGATTAGAAGTTAGTAGTGTAGTGTGGAGTTCATGTGTACCCGCACAATTATCATAAGGCCGAGGCCTTGCAAGAATTGCTGACTGAGTTCATGCAAGACAGACTAGAAGAGTATGCATTTCTCATGAGGTCGAGACCTCGTGAGACTAGATTTCACCAACCGAGGTCTGGTGAAGGCCGAGGCCTCTAGGTAGAGACAAGTATAGCAGACTCAAAAGGTCGATGCCCTGTGAGAAGATAGTAGAAGTTAGACAGTTTAGCCGAGGCTAACATATAAGTGGTAAGTATCAAAAGTAGTAATGTAGTAGATGATTTGTATGTGTTTACCTAATATGTGCAGTCAGTATTTGGGTTGGTACCTTGTGGGGATTTCAGAAATGTACTGTTTTTTCCCTACACTTAACCTCAAAAGATCGGTTTGGTCGACCAGAAGACCAAATCAATAGTCTGAAGTAAGATAATGAGGCTAATTGTGGATGACTGGTGGTCGATGTCGGTCGACCGGGGTGGTTTTCCACTCGACCGGAGCTGCTTCGGACGACAAGAGCCGCTTCAGGCGATCTTCGGTCGACCAAAGTGCTCTGTACCTTGTCCGAACTTTTTAACTATCTTTCTGTCTTGATTTTGGTCGACCGGACATTCAGCCTAGGTCGACTGGAGGGCCATTTTTGATAAATTTTGATTTTGTTTCATTTTGTTTTCAAGTCAGTAAATTATTGTTTATGTAAATCCTTTTGCAAGTTATTTCAAGTATCTTAAAGTGTATTTCAAGTCAAGTAAAGTATGCATGGTTTTCACATGATTTGGATGAAATGAGAATAGATTTTTTTCGAGTCTAATAGTGCTTCATCCCAAGAGTGTTAGGATCTTACTGAGCCAGTGTAGTGACTCATTCCTTACTATTTTTGCAGGTAAACAAGTGGCAAAACAGGTTGATGAACCATGGATTGAGGAGAGGCTTGGTTGAGCTTTTGATGTAATAGATAGTTTGTTGTTTTATCTTTTGGGACCTTTTTGTAAGAACATATGAGATATTTATTGTATTTTGTTAAGTTGTGATGTAAACCTATATTACCGTTAAGTTTAATAAAGCGTTATTTTGGGAATTTAGTCTTTCTATTTGAGTGTCCAATGTCTTATTGGTAGATGAGAATACTGTCCGGTCACATCCAAGTTACAGAGTGTGACACCTTTATCTTTCAAATGGTGAATCCACTAAACAAAGTTATAAACTCTTCGACATAGAAACATTAATCTATGAGACATAGATTTTTACCGCAATTTACGGTATATATATATATATATATATATATATATATATATATATATATATATATTATTTAAGTATCAATTTGTAATTTAAACAAATATGGAGGATACAAATATAAATAACTCAATCTGTTTTGTCTTTTAATCACGGGTTGCAACTTAATTGTTTGTATGTGTTGCCTCCGACTTTCATGCCTTATTCAAAGCAAGATTGCAGGTTCGGAACATTGTGATTGCGATTTTGTTAATAGACCATAATATCTATTTGGGCTTAAAGAATAGAGATCACTAATTAGAGACGGAGGGAGTAAAAGATTCCCTAAAACAAAATTAATTAGAAGATTCCCTTAAAAAGTTAATTAGGAGATGAAAAAAATTGAAATATATAACTTTAAATTTTCTAATACACTATCTAATACATTATCTGCTCACCAATATTAGGCAAATTGGTCATTATTGTCCCTAAACAATTTAGGAATCAGGTATAAAGTCCTTAACGAATTTTTCTGGACATTAAAATCCTCAAACAATTTACGATTGGTGTGTAAGGTCCTTCTGTCAAAAAACATGTTAGTCAACTGTCTAATCTAATTTGTGGTTGGGTCAATGGTAAAAGCAATAGGGGAATAATTGGTATAATACACTTTGGGGAGAGGAAAAGTCCCACTGACATTAACCCCTCCCCTTTGCTCGTTTCCCCCCATTCCCCTTATTCACTGTGGTAGAAAAATAAACATCACTGCAGTAGAAAATTTTGGGTTCTTGAGTCTTCTTCCAAACACCATCTTTACCCCACTGTCAAAATTAGGGTTCTTGAGGCTTCTTCTAAATGGATGACGACGGAATCGAAATTCTAACCATTCCTGAAGTCGAAGAGAAGCAGCAGGTTAGTCGAAATCGAGTTACACTTGGAGGGCGAAATTCTGGAATGGGCAAAAATATACTGAAGGGGATGCTTGATACCAGAGCAATAGAGAAATATATTGAGTAAGTTTTCTTAAATGTTTTAGACAAATTTTTTTTTTCCGATTAAGGTTAATGATTTATTTGGGTTTTCTGAAACATTTTAATGTTATATTTTGTAGAATCATTTGGAAAGAGCTAAATGATGATAAGAAGAAATTATTTTATGTTATGGATTGTGGGTGGTTTAACTATTATGCAAATAAGAACAAGAAGAAAGTATTGGATTGGTTATCATCGAACGATTGGCGAAAGAAATACGTTGAGACTCCAATCTATGAGAGAATTGCTAGAGAAGCAGAAAGGTGTAACCTGTCCAGAAATCATGAAGATCCTAGAAAAAATTAAGAATGAATCTGCCATGTGTACAACAGATTTTGCTGGGGGACATTATTTCAAGTTAAACACAAAAACAGTGAAGAACAATTCTCAGTTGACACTGAGAAAAGAACTTGTAGCTATAGAAAATGGCAGCTTTCTGGAATACCTTGTGCTCATGGAGTTGCCTCATTGTCAAAAATGCATCTCAGGTCAGAAAATTTCATTGATGAATGCTACTCACTTGAAGCATACAAAAGGGCATATAAGTACATTATATGTCCAACTACTAGCCTAAATCAGATGAAATTCCTGTTTTGCCCCCAATAAAACTTAAGATGCCTGGTAGACCAAAGAAAAAAAAGAAGAAAATAGTTTGGCGAAGCAGAATATACTGGTTTTAAAGTAGCTGGGGATAGAACAAAGAAGTTGGATAAGGATGGACTGATAATTACAACCTGCAGAAAATGTGGAGGGGATGGTCATAATGCAAGAAAATGTCCAAAGTTCCCGCATGTGCAGAAGTTAAACAAATGCAGCCACTGTACTCAACTTGGCCACAACAAGAAAGGGTGCAAGCTGAGAAAAGAGGAACTTGCCCAACAGAAATTGGAGGCTGAAGCCGAAGCTGCAAAGCATGAAATGGAACATGAAGCTGCAATATTGAAGCACTATGATTCCCACCTGATTGATGAGGAATTCCAACAGATGGACTATCAACTTGAAGCTGTCCAGCAACAAGTTTTCGAACAGCTAGAAGATGGTACTTCTCACAAATTCTAGTCAAGAAAGCCATCCAACAGTGGGATTTGAGCAATTAGGAATCTTTATTAGTGTTCTAGAGATGCTAAATGCTTTATTTTGTTGTCTTCTTTTTGCTAGAAACTTTGACCATGTGGGATGTAGTGTGGGAATCTTTTTGTCCTACTATTTTTGGCAGGTTCTAATATGAAATATTTAAATATGAACCAATTGGCTTTCTGCTACATTGAATATTTACTGTTAACAGTGCAAATTACAATACCCCAAAATGCATTTTTCATTCAAAATTCAAAGTTAGTACATTTCATGTGAAAGAAAACAACAACACAACAAACTGCCAACTTCAAAGTTACAACATTACATTATTGAACCTAATTAAACCACATAACTACAATCAAAATCCATGAAACCACCAAGGCAAACCATAGTTTTCTAATATTTTTCTGATATTCACCAACTTCATAATCCTTCATCTTCAATCTTCTCATAATACCTGGTAACACATCCCTTTCTCTTTCACATAATGGATGATCAATCCACCAAAAAAACTTGCACTTTTTACCACCAAGCATACCAATATTTCATTCACTTGACATAAACTTCCTACTTGGGTTTTTATCAGTCCAAGAAGTTCGGACTTCGGTTGGAATTAGCTCCGAACAGTAACACTATTCCGGCATCCGAGCAACTCGAGAATGTTGAGGCGGAACACCAATGCTTCCTTCTTCACCATCATCAAAACTATGATTTCCCCTTCTCCTTTCATGGCTTCTATTGGGTGTTTTAAAGGATGACATTGCTAGGGTTCAAATTTGGGGATTTCTGATGTATAAAAGAGGAGAATAGGGTAAAATAAGCATATATAAGTTGAAACCGGCTTGGGGTGGGGGTAGGGGTCACGGGATACCAATTTTACCCCTGCAAGTTTGAGCTTTGACTCATTTTTTTTTTCAAAAATTGTGTTGACCGTCACTTTTTTGACAGAATGATCTTACACACCAATCGTAAATTGTTTGAGGATTTTAATGTCCAGAAAAATTCGTTAGGGACCTTATGCCTGATTCATAAATTGTTTAGGGACAATAATGACCATTTTGCCCCAATATTATTATTATTATATATGGAATGATGTGAGTAAGTCAAACTACTAATTTTCTCCTCTGCACTGCGAGAAATTTTATCTTAGTTAGTGAGTAAGTTTAAAACTTATATGCAGACCAATAAATGCAATACAAGTAGGATAAAAAGTCAAATATCTTTCATGTAAATTTGCACTTTTGGCTTACGTATATTGCACTTATTAGTCTGAATGTAAATTTTAAACTTACTCACTATTCTAGATAAAATTACTCCTGCAGTACAGCCAGAGTCGTACTAAAGAATTTACTAAAATATCCGAATTCAAAAAAGATTGCTATCCAAGAGGAGCTGGCCTTCCCGACAATAAAAACGTTCGAATTCGGAGAACCGTCGTTTTCATTTTCAAACTAAATTCTCACACCGCTCTTCTTAGCTCTTCCGACATCGGACTGTGGATCTCAATCGTAGAATAACATGATCATCTCCAAATACTGTATATTCATCCCAAAGAACCCTAAACTCAACAAATCCTAAAAACAATCTCATAAAACTCTTTAATTTTCCAAAAAAAATAAAATCCCATTCTCCGGTAACGTCTCCGGCTTCTTCTCAAGCTTCCTCAAATCCGAACCCTATTTTCAGTTCTAATCCCTCTGCTCACCAATCTCAATCGAAAAGTTTCAGCTTTGGTAGTGATGAGTCTAGTATTGGGGATTTCAATTTCGATTGCTCGAAAATGGGTCCGGGTTTGGGTCTTGTCGGGCAGCCGAAGGGTCGGAGGTTGAGGTATCCGGTAAAGAAACTGAGAAGAAAATTGGGCTCTGGGAATACAGAATTCATGGCGGATTCTGGAAGTTCGGAGAGTCTGGATCAGCCAAATGGAAATGGTAATGGTACTACTTATACTGTAAAAATTAATACTTTTAATAATTTATGTGGGGGAAGTGTGGGAGGGGATGAAGATATTGGGAAATTTCATATTTTTGGGGATAAGGGGAATAGTTTAGAATCTAATACAAGCAGTGGAAATAAGGGTTTTGTGTTTGGAGCTAGTAAGAGTAGTGCAGAGTTAAATTCTAATATTGAATATAGAGAAGAAAAGGGTAGTTTGCAGTCGAATTCTAATCCTATTTATGATGATAATGTCGTACTTGATGCTGAAAAAAATAGTTCATTGTCGAAATTGAGTTATGGAAATTTTGGTATTGTGTTTGGTTCTAATAAGTGTAGCTCCAACTTGAATTCTAGTGAATCTAGTCTGAGAGAAAATAATGATTTGCTTGGTGTTAGTGCTGGTGAGTCAACGACGAAACCAAGTATGGGAGATGGGAATTTTGCATTTAATACGTGTATGGATAATACGAATTCAAGTACATATTTTGGAAAGATGAGTTCTGGTGGGGCTGCGAATGTATATGGAGAAGAAAAGATGCAGAACTATGATAATGTTGGTTTTGGGTTCGGTACTACTATGGGTGAGTTGGCTTCTGCTTCTAAGTTGGAGCTGAGAGGGTCTCATAGCAGAAGTAGTGTGCAATCGGAAGATGACGGGTCAAGAAAATTTGTTGATATGAGTTTTGTTTCTGGTGCTAATAGGACTTCAGTGGCTGCAGAAAACGGGACCTTGGGAGAGGAAGATCATAGTGATTGTATTTGGAAAACAATACCTGATATGAGAGGTAAAGTGAAATTAGATGTTAGAGAGGTTTCTGAGAAAGAAGACGATCATGGGAAAAAGGATAATCTGCCTTTTGTTTTTGGTGCTAAGGGACATAGTTCTGAATCAACTGCAGAACTCCTAAAGAGTAAAACCAGTCAATTTGCGGGATCAGCAGACTTTGTTGCCAAGAGTAAAGAAAGTGCAGAGACTACAAATGAGTTTCAGAATGATGATCCTAACCGTGTTTTTGTATTTGGTTCTAATGGAAAGGAAAAGCTTAGTTGCAATGAAGGTGATGAATACAAAGATACTATAAATCACTTGAATGACGCAAAAACTAATCATAACAGTGATTTTATGACGTCGCTCAGTGATGCTGCAAGATCCAATTTTAAGTTTGTGCTGGGAAATAGTTCTACTAATAGTAGCGCTTTTTACGAAATCCCTTTGTCTAAGCTCCTTGATGAGATGAAGAGCTTGAACATCAATGGTGCTAAAAGGATAAGTAGTGCTGACAAGGACAAAGATGTCAGAAGTAGTTCAAGTTCCTTTGCTGATCATGTAGATACTGCTCAAAATAATAGGAAGATGCCCGCCCTTTCAACTGAAAAAACTGGTTCTACTTTGCAGGACGAGCATAAAGATGCAAATGTTGATGGTGCTGTGAAATGCTGTGACCCCAAGAAGGCTGATTTAAAATGCGGTAATCAAGGGACATCTGAATATGAGTATGATTCAGAAACTGGTAATTCTTTTGGAGAAAGCGTCAAAATCACAAAATCTTTTGAAATGAAGCATGTGTATTCAAGATCCAATGTTGAAGTTTCCCGTGAAGGAATGGATTCATCATTTGTTTTTACAGGTGTCTTTGGAAAGGAGAATCAATCATCCAATTCAAATGAAACTACTGATCATGTTCAGCAGAACTCTAGTAGTTTTGAAGCACCTTCAATCAAACTTGAGAATAAGGAGAACCTTATATTCACTGGCACAACATTTCAACCCGGGACATACTCCAAAGGATTTAACACTGCAGATCAGAATGAATCTTCTCCTACAGTGAATCCATTTTGTGAGTTAAACAAAAAGTTCGAATTCTTTTCAAATCAGTCATTAGTCAATGAGAAAAAGTTGAAGAAGACAAGGAGAAAGTTGAGGCAAAAAATCCGGAGCAAACCTTCGACAGGGCAAGATCATTTGTATAAAGGAGGTAATTCTCCAAAAAAAATTCGAATCTCCTGGAGGTGGTTCGCCTATGGATTTTTCACCTTATCAGCAACGTACTGATGGAACACCGGCTTCTCAGACCCGAGAAAGAAACGAGGGTGATGACGCTGCTGGAAGTCAGAGACTTGATATCCATGAAAATGATAATAAATCTGGAGAACCAGATCATTTAAGTTCTGAAGGTCTTAACACGAGCAATTTGAATTCGGCTACTTCATCTCCCCAAGATGGTTTATCGTCAATAAGGCGCCAATACAAGAAAAAATATAAGTTGAAAGTTTGTGACGGTTTCAATGGCAAAATTGCAACTGGAAAAGATGGATATTCTTCTTCTTCTGTTCAGTTTTCTCTATATAAAGAGGGGGCCCAAAGTGGATCTCCATCCAGTCATGAAAATTACACTGATAGAGTACACAATAAACAAGGCATTCCCGAGGATGCAACTCATGTATCTTGCGACCAGTGGCGAAGCAGGTTCTTCTTTTATCATAATAATACATTCTTTTCAGCTAGTTTTTCTATAGCTATGAATTAAGTTTTTTGTTTTTGGCTCTCACTTGCTATTTGATGTATGACATTATGTACGAATTGTCTAGTACCACTCTGTAAACTTTTACCATTTTTCTATTGTAAGCTTATTCTACCATTTAGTTTTTCTCATTAAGATATGGTTGGATTTTATTTTTTTATTTTTTTGCCTACTTTATATCAGGGGAAACCAAGCCTACAAGATTAGGGATCTGTCAAAAGCAGAGGAATTTTATACAAAGGGTATAAATTCTGCAGCGGATGAGCATCCTGGTAGCTGTAGTAAGCCACTTCTATTGTGCTATAGCAATCGTGCTGCTACACGAATGTCTCTTGGAAGAATGCGGGAAGCCCTGGACGATTGTAAAGCTGCTGCTGCTCTAGACCCTAGTTTCTCTAAAGTTAAAATAAGAGCTGTAAAGTAAGGCCTCCAGTAATGCTTTATCATTGTTAGTATCCTTCATCATAGTTCATCACATATTTGCTCTAAAGTAGGTTTGCCCAATAAAACAAGCTCCTTGGAGAATAGACTGTTAATTTCCTACTGTCATCTTGCTTGTTATCTATACGTCGGAAAATCATTTCTCTGATATTTTAAGATGAGTTTACATCTTAAAATCTACTTTCAACTTTTAGTCTCAAAAGGGTGGTGGTCAGCTGTTAAACATGGGCAGTTGCTGAGAAAAGATGTTACTGGTTAAAAAAAAAAATCCTGTTTTTTGTTTTTTTAATCCCAGAATCTTGTATTGAACAAATAGAAGAAAATTTAGCATTACTGTCTCTTGAATTGGCTTATATAACGATAGTCATGTCCGTTGGGTGAATGGTCTGTTTTCAGTTACGTTTATCTTGAGTTGGCACTTTCACTGACTGTTTGATTTTGCCTTCTAGTTGTCATCTTGTTTTGGGTGAAACCCAAGAGGCAATGGAATACTACAATGACTGCCTGGAATCCAGAAACAAAGTCTGCTTAGATAGGAGATTCACAATTGAAGCTGCTGATGGCCTACAGAAGGCTCAGGTAGAGTTTATATTCCTCCTGATTCCGAAAATATACTGTTATTATTGCCAGTTAAAAAGGAGAAAAAGGTTATTTTTTATTTTTCCTGTTGAAATATGGAGATTTGCGTATCTTTATATTGTTTGATTTCACTTTGCCGAGTGTAAAAGATGGGGAAAGAATCAGTCTATTTTTGCGCTACTTAGGTCTCGGTTTGCTTGTCGCTACTTTGCTCTCCATGAGAGAGAAGTATGGGTGTTTTTCATTATGCTTTTCCACTTAATCCCAATAGTGCAACATCTTATTGGATAATTTTGGTTCTCACAGAAAGTGGCTGAGTGTTTATCCAAGTCTGCTGAACTTATGCAACAGAGGACTTCTGATGCTGCAAATAGTGCAGTTGGTATAATTAATGATGCATTAGCAGTGAGCCGTTACTCAGAAAAATTACTTGAAATGAAAGGAGAGGCTCTGTTCCTGGTCTGTTCTATTCCATGCCTTTCCTAATTACTTATTCCCATTTTAAATTTAATATTGTGATGTCTGCAAGTTATGAATTGTTTCTCATCGATTGTATTTCTACAAAATGTAAGCAGTTAAAGAAGTATGACGAGGTGATTGATCTATGTGAACAAACTCTTCATATTGCTGAAAGAAATGTCACTCCTAATCAGTCAGCAACCATGGATGACTTTGAATGCAATAACTCTCTGAAATTGTGGAGGTGGTATTTGATGTGCAAGTCTTATTTTCATATGGGAAGGCTTGAAGTGGCTCTTGATTTTGTTGAAAAACAAGAACAATTAAAACCAATTGGCGATAGGTAATTATGATCTCTATCGAATAGTCAGATATTATGTTCCTTACTTTCTTGACAATTTTAGGGATGCTGATTTTCAAATTTATATTGTAGGTATGGAAGTGCAAATCCAGAAATCCCTGTTCCTTTAGCTGTCACTATACGTGGTCTTTTAGAATGCAAGGTATGTCCCCTTTAGTGTGCTCACATAGACTGATTGCTCATACTTAAAAAACTATTCCACTTTAGCGTTTGATCAAATGGATTTTTTGATATTTGCATTATATCTTATGGAGAAAGGTAAGTATCGAAAAGGTACGGGAAAAAAGTCTAATAGAGGCACTTAATCACATGAGAATGCCTTTGATAAGAGGGGTAGCTCCAACATTTTTCTCTCCTGGAGACTGTTTTCCTTATCTTATTTGCTTGAGAGATACCTTGATTCGAGTTTTACTATGTTCTAATTTGTTATGTTATGTAAGACTAAAAAGTCTTCTGTAGAGAAATTAATGTTGGTCTCATTGTAGTGCTTTCTTATTGTTATCCTGATATTGATGATAACATGCCTTTCAAAAACTGAAATTCTTATTCCTGTGTAGTTGAACTTTGCATTTATTCATCATTGCTATAATATTTTTCTTTGTACTTCTCATGTTGTACTTCTCATGTCAATGACAGAAAGCAGGAAATGAAGCGTTTCAATCTGGGAAGCACATGGAGGCAACAGAGCACTATACTGCTGCTATATCAAGCAGTCTTCTTGAATCTCGTCCTTTTGCAGCTATCTGTTACGGAAATCGAGCAGCTGCCCACCAAGCACTGGGTCAAATTATTGATGCCATCGCTGATTGCAGTCTAGCCATAGCTCTTGATGATAATTACCCAAAGGTTCTGAGAATAACCTATTCCAGAAGTGCAGAAGTGATGTGATTATAGTGTTAAGCTCAGTTTTTATTTAAAAGAAAAGGCATTAAGTTGAGAAGTTGTTCATTTGCGACCCGTAGTCTGATTCGATACACAAAATTGTAACTCCTGGATTCAAATCAGAAGTTGTTTGCGTTTGAGGTTTTGACCAGCTGGGCAACTGACTTCTATATTTAGAAGTTTCCATAGATTAAAGCTACTCCCAGTTATTCTCTGTGGAAGATAATATGAATGTTGGTTAGTCAGATGAACAATCAGGAGGAAGTGAGGAACAGGGGATGCAGATTTTGTTCCCTCGTAGATTTAGAAAAACAAGTGTCTTCTGAAACTCAGAAATTGAGTCACTTAAGTACATATAAAATGTTTTTTTCGAACATGAAATGTTTTTTGTAAGTAGAACTCACACTGTATGATTCTAACAGATGTTAGGAATGTGCAAGAACACTCATAAACATGTCGTGATCCCAAGCCTTATTATGGTTTTTGTTTGTGCTCGAATTCATACTATTGTCTTTAATAGGTCCTATTACTTCGTGGTGTCATATTTGCTCGAACTTTTGCCCTTTGCAGGCAGTTTCAAGGAGAGCCACTTTGAATGAGACTATTAGAGATTATAAACAAGCGATTGATGATCTTCAGAGACTTATAGCTCTTCTAGAGAATCAATTGAAAGAAAAGACTGTACAGTCTAGTAAGCAGGACGGATCAAACCGCAACAATAAGAAGGAACTAAAAGAAGCTCGCCGTCGTCTTTCCTTCATGGAAGATATGGCAAAGAAAGGAGCTTCCTTGGATCTTTACCTGATACTGTAAGTTGCTTGTTTTCTCTTGTTTGCTGCAAAACTCTGTAGATTCTCAAAAGTAAATTTATTTAGATCTATATGGTGCACCGTGCAGAGTGGTTGTGGGCTTCACCGTTTTATATAGTAAAGAGTCGAATACCTTGATAACACAATATTCAAAGCTAATGCACATCTACTAATTGTCTGAGAAGTTCTCTTTTCCTGAGTAGTATTTTTGCCCGTCTGAAGTACTTTGCTAACTATATTCCAGGGGAGTTAAAACATCTGATACAGAATTTGACATCAAGAAGGCATACAGAAAGGCAGCTCTAAGATATCACCCGGACAAGGTATTCTAAGATTTTCTCTATGTCGCTTATTAATTAGATGTCGATGCTTGTACTCATCGAAAGGGTTTTTACAAATTTAGGTGGGCCAGTTCTTGGCAAGGAATAATGGTGGAGATGATGCGAGATTGTGGAACGATATTGTTGAAAAGGTTCATGAAGATGCTGATCGGCTCTTTAAAATGATTGGTGAGGCATATGCTGTACTTTCAGATCCAGACAAGGTAAGCCATCTCCTCACGTCCCTTCATCTCTTTTTTTGGGGGGTGTGGTTGTCTCGGTGGATCTTTAGCTGAACGTATGTTTTTGTAATTGTTACACGTGTATTGGCTCCAAACAAATACTCGCTCTTTTTCTTCTGTGTCCAGCGCTCAAAATACGATTATGACGAGGAAATTCGGGATCTTTGCAGAGACGACCATAGAAACACAAACTCCCGAAGACAATATGATTTTTACAGCCCACCATATGATGGAGGCTACCGGTCCAGCAGACAATCTCACTTCTACAGTTCTCCATTTGGAAGAAACAGAAACAGGCAATATTGGCAGGATTAAGTCACTTGATAATCCACTTTCCCTATGGTAAAATGCATCATTGAACTGAATTTCATCGCTGTATAAGAATGATTATATCTTGTGCATCGGTGTTGCATTCACGAGACATATTTGTCATCCCTCAGCTGATACAAGGCAGGAGGAGACGAGGTCTCGAGTTCAAAATTATGATGTTGCATGTAGTACATAAGGTCTACATATTCTTTTGGTGTCCCTGTTCCGGCATTTTTATCTGTTGCTGGAGATGCAAAAGATGGATACCGGAATGAGCTAAGATGGCGGAGGACCCTTTTTGAAGTGTTCAATGTCTATAATATTAAAGTTAGAAAATAAATAATGTTTTACTTAAATGCAATATCTAAGAGTGACATTTAGTAATTTGTTGGGCGATGAAGAATAATAAGTTTGTAGTATTTTCTAGCCTTTAAAATGAAAAAATTCATGAATATGCTGATCGGCTATTTAAAATGATTGGCAAGGCAAATATTGTGGTTTCATTGCAGTTTGACAATTGTTTTTCTAAACTTTGATATCTTCTATGTAATTATTTATTTATTTTTGGAGAATTATATTCTTGTTTGTATGTGTGAGATTTTATCTGTAGTTATAAGCACGTATCGAAGATGTTTTAACTTTTAATAATAATTAGTCAAAATTTGAAGAGAGCTATTAACTTTTAATAAGGTTATTATCATCTTAGCTATATTAATTTAGTAAAACTAGTTGTAGATCGGGAAGTAAAACGGTAGATATACTAGTTGTGCGACCATTAATTAGTTGAGTATAATTCTTTTAAATTAAAAAGTCACATGATTATATGTTTAGTTGAGCTTAATTCTCTTAAATTAAGTCTTCGTCTTATTAAATTATATAATCTTTTAAAAAACATAATTAAAGGATTTTTCTACTAATTTGTTATTATATATAAATAATTATTTTATATCCAAAATATAACTTTTCAAGTAGTATTAGACTAAAATAATCTTATTTTTGTATTAAAAACTTACAAAATAATATTAATTATTAAAATAAAATCAAGTAATCTTACTTTTGTTTTACTTTTTAGGGGGAATGGACATTATTTTTATTCAATTAATTAAATGAATAAACTAAAAACACACTATTATTTCATTAAGAACAAAAATTAAAGGAAGAAAAAAGGAACTGGGAGTAATTAGGGGAAGAAATTTAAGTAGGACTAGAATTTTGTTCTAAAGAAATTAAAATAAACACTAACCGCTGCTAGTTAATGGAATTAACCCTAATTTGGCCACCCAATTGTAAAAATCAACTCAATAGGAATTAATAGACAAGTAGGTCATAATCTATTTGCGATTAACCACTTTCATCATTCTTAGAAAAGTTCAACTTTTTTGTCACCAATGTTTTTACATGCAGTCAATTTGGTCATTCCATCTAAAACTTTAAAAAAAAGTCAAATTTGAATAACTGATCAAAAGTTAACCCAATCCTCTCTCCGGGGGATATTTTTTTAATCCAAATTTTTTCTAGCCCTAAACAACTAACCCAACCTCATTTGAGAAGTAAAGATCTATATGCAATAGTCTGTTTAGTAAAGCATTCTTGCATATTGTAGTGAAACCAAAAAGTAAAGGTTTTTCAAGCAAACCTTCAATCTGAGCTAATCTCTCTTTTTTTTTTGCTAAATAAAATTTTTTCCCCATTAATCACAAAATAGTCGAAGTCATTACAATCAATGGAAAAACATAAAATACAAGAAAATAAAAGTTATAAAATGATTTAAAAAAATCATGATAACAGACAAAAACACACCCAAGAAAACTTGGGTGGTTAAGAAATACTAAGATAAAAACTAGTAAGCTATACACATACATAATCTTCTTCTTCGCAATCTTCTCCGCAATCCTTAAATCACAGAGACAGGAGAATATCACTTTCAATATTTTCCGTAGGGATTGACAATTTATAGGACCATAGGCGTATCAACCGTCCTACAAATTGCCTCGGGAAGATGTAGAAAGATGATAAAGGGCCCAGATCAAGTTCGGGTTGAAAGAATCCTCCTAGAAACGTAGAAAAATAGTCTAGATCTGTGAAGATCCGAGACAAATCGAGCTTATGTGTCTTGAATCTTGAAGATTTGTTGCAGACATTTATAGCTTTTTTTAATTAAATTTTGCGCTTTTCATGGTTTTGTTTTTGGTACTTTTATAGCTATCTTATTCATGAAATAAGATTTAAGGTTCTAGATTGTTTGAAAAATGTAGAGCACAGTTTATAATATGCTCTAATCTTCTAAAACTATAGTTCCACAGTTTCATATTCCTTAACCTTACTACAACAACTTGTTCCGAGTCAAAAGTATTACACCAAATGCACTAACCTTCTTTGAAGGTATATATATATATATTCTGTAAGAAAAATCACCATCAACCCTCATAAATATTCAAGTCATGAATTATGAAGAAATGGAAAGACACGAAGAACCGAGTTAATTTTATCATCAATATCATTAATAATTTTGTAAAATTCAAAGACAATAATAGTAATAGTTTTTATGAAACCTATGTTACAGGTTGGTAATATAATTTCTAGGTTAGAATTTGGGGGATAAGATGAATCTTTATTTCTCAAATGGGGCTGGATTATTTGTTTAAGGGTCATAAATAATTTAGATTCCAAAAATACCCCTCGGGGAAATAGAGGATTGGGTCAACTTTTGGTCAGTCCGTCAAATTTGACATTATTTTTCAAAGTTTTAGACGAAAGGACCAAACTGGCTGCCCGTAAAAACATTGATGACCAAAAAAGTTAACTTTTCTAAAAATGATGAAAGTGGCTAACATAAAATAGGTTGATGATCTATTTGGCTATTAATTCACTCAATAGTCACCTAATCGAAACTCTTTCGGATTGTTTTTTAAATTTAAACCGAATTTAAAATTAAGCTTTCTTCACTGAAATATTATTAAAAAAATAATATATTTCAATTTCAATTTAAATTCGGCTTTCTAAAACCATGCACAGACTTGCAAACATAGTTTTACACTCACAATCACAACTTATAGTATTATTGAAGTCTAACCATCCAAAAATTATTAGGTTAATAAAATACAAAAATGATTCTGCAAACCAAATAATAATATAAAATATGTATGTTTTCCTTTAATTCCCGTTTTACTTAAAAGTCTTTCAAATCTTACAATCACCAACCATCCATATCAACATATAGTATATCTTATCTCAATCTCATACTTCTGCAAATTTAGTAGTGCACAAAATTACAAAAATTATATGTAATCGATTAGTTTTGATAAACACTCTCTTATTTAGATATGTATAAAAATAAGATAAAATATCAATTAAACTCTACAAACAGAATTAGCTTGTTAGAGACATCCGCCACGTTCATGTCCCGTGTACGGGTAATCTTCCTCCAAGTAACACTAATATTGTTTTGTTGTTTTAAATACTTTTGTCAAATTATCAGATTTATATTTTGCTTTATCATTTGGTAATTTTTTTTTTTATTCATCAGATTTATATTTTGCTTTATCATTTTGTAATGCATCAGATGGAATAGCTTATTTGCAGACAATCGACACACTTCTGAGTTGATAAGACAATTTTTTTCTTGCCTTCAGTTTTCACATAGCAAGGTGTTGATATACAATCAATAGCAACAAACCCATAAAAATAACATATTTTTTAAGTAAAAAAAAGAAAAAGAAAAAGAAAGAAAAAAGACATTTAGTCAGAATATTTACACTTCTAGTTCACATTATATGTTGTAAACAGGAAATGATTGTGCTGGAAATAAACAACTACATTTAGTGGATTTTTTGTAGTGACAAATGTTTGTTTTCTTACTCCTCGATTGGTGTTGGCTAATGGTTACTCACATTCAAATGCTTCTTTTAAATGTAGTGTTTTTTACTAGTTTGAAATTATCATATTATTAATATTGTGTTTATTTAATATTCTCTTTTACGACTTAATGGAGTTTATGAAGGTGCAATTGAAAAAAATCTTACTAAGATTAAAGATCATAAAGAAACTTAGAATATAAAAGAGAAACACGGTCCTCATAAAAATGGATATGGAAAGAGGAATGAAATGACGTATTATCTCATCAAAATGGGATACAGTATTATCAAGAGGAGTTGAGATTAGGCTGTTTCGCCTTTATACTCTCATTTGGGTATGACATAATATCTATAATGTCACTTTTACGTTACTATATCCATACTTTCCCAACTTATCTCCCCAATATTTTTTTTATGAGATTATACTTAATCACATTCTTCTTTCTTTATCCAACTACAGTCAAACCTCTATATAAGAATACTCTATATAAGAATAAACTCCTTATAGTAATAAAAAATGATGGTCCCAACTCGGGACCAGTTATAAATAAGAATAAACTCTACATTGTAATATTTCATTTTTTTTAGGACCCTCTTTAAGAAACTTACCTCCATATAGTAATAAAATAACATTAAATTTTAAATATATTTATATATCTATATAAAACATCCATAATTATTTAACAATTTTACATTAAGCTTAAGATGATATGAAATATTTGTCTACAATTGTCTGTGACAATGACTTAATTTTTTGGGTTAATATCGCATCCTTAAACTTGCGCGTTCGTAGTAACTCGTCATCGGCACTATCTGTTCGAATTTTGCAGTGCTTGAAGCAGTTTTCAATTGTATGTGGCTTCACATTTATAAACCATGTATAGTAGTTGCCTAAATATTGTGTAGTATCGTGTAGTTGGTATTTAACTAATATAGTGTATGAACACATGTTTTTAAAATATAAGGAACACATTTCTAAGTGTCGTATAATTTATATTAGTTACTTTTTAAAAAATATAATTTTTATATGTAAGCCTCTATTTAAGAATAACCTCCCTATAGTAATATTTTTGTCCAGTCCCAAAAATATTACTGTATAGAGGTTTTACTGTATAAGAACTGCGTGTTTCTTTTTTTTTCTTTATCCAACTATATATATAATCGATTACTTGATTACTTTTGATAAAACACTCTCTTGTAAATATATGTATAAAATTACGATAAAATATTTGCTCATTAAATTAACTTGTTCAAAACACCGTTACGTCCATATCCCGTGTGTACGTGTAATCTCCATCCAATTAACACCAATATTGGTTAGCTAATTCCAAGGCCTTTTTCATCTTATCATGTTTACATTTTACATTATTTCCTAAATATTACATCGAGTGGGAAACCTTATATGCAGACAATCACACACTCTTGAGCTGATAAGACAACTTATGACCTTACTTCCATTTTCACATAGTAATGTGTTGATATACAATCAGCAATAACAAGCCGGTAAAAATATCGATTTCGTCCAGAAAGATATTTTAAATTGAGGTTTTTGTCCTGTATGTAAAATTTTATCTTTTTAAATCCACTATGTTTTTACATCCTGCCGTTATTATCCTTCCGTCCAATTTTCTGTGATTCTTCCGTCAAGTCACACATGTGCCTCACATGAGAGATAAATTGTAGGGGTATTTCGGACATTTCAACCAATTTTCTATAAGAAAAAACTTGTGTACTCAATTGTTAAATAAAATAACTATGGATACCCAAATTAATTTATCCAAAAAAACAAATCCCTCCCCTTTGTCAGCCCCTCACCCTTCCCCCACCACCACCGTCAACCACACCCACCACCTACAACAACCACCATTTCCCATGAATACTCAACAACACCAGTGAGAACTCATATGCAAGAACCACTGAAAAGTGAAACCATATCTTATTCACGAAAAAAAAATTTTTGATTTTTGGTATAAGCCATTCGGAAATGGAAATGAAGCTTTTGTTTGGGCTCCTTTGCCGCCTTCCAATGATGCTGTTGCCACATGAATCCTCTTCCCTTTTCCACCACCACCAACTCTGTTGCCAGCCACCACCACCAAAATTCCATTGACCTATCAAATTTTTAACAAAATTTTACATCAAATCAAGTTACCCTAATATGCTTGCCCAACCATGAAAATATGAACAACAAACAATACTGCCCAACTACTGCACAACCACCTCCAATGTCTCATAATACAAAATTTCAACTAGGAGTCTTTGAGTTTTTTTTTATTAATAAATAATGACTGCCCAGCCACTGCACCACCACCTTCAATGTCTCCATAATTATCAAAATTAATTTCAAGTTCTATGAAATTTGGTAATAATCAAATAATGCACAAATACAGTCAGACAGAATTGAGAACTTGAATAAGAATCAATAAAAAAAAAATGAGAAAGTTTCCAAAATTGAAATTCCTTAGAGAACCCATTTCATGAAACAACATTAAATTAAACAAAAAAAAAGTATAGTGGGTTGCTTCTCTTCTTTGATTACAGTGGTTTTTTTTTTACATTATGTTAAACAAAACAAAAAATTACAGTGGGTTGCTGCTCTTCTTCGATTACAGTGGGTTTTTTTTTTGGTATGAAACCCATTTCTGATCCCTCTATTATTGCTGCTCTTCTTTTATTACAGTGGGTTTTTTTTAAGTTCATGAACCACCCAAAAAGGTTTCATAAGATTCAAAGAAAAGCATAATTAGAAAAATTATAAACTCATTAACTTTTTTTAATTTTATATGTTTGAATTTATAAAGATGGAGAAAACTGAATGGTTTTAAGGAATTTATTTGGATGATATAAATTGGACTTCCATGATGGTTAATTAAAATTGGCTATCCATGGTTTTTCTTGTAGGAGGTAGTGGTGGTGGGGGATGAAGATGAAGATGAAGATGAAGGAGTAGGAGATGAGAAAAATGTTACTGAGATATAGAAACTCAAAGCATGGGTTTTATATATTTCACTTGATGAGATTGAGTAAAGGTATAAAGTTGTTGTAACTGGGATTTTTTGGAAATTTGGAGTGATGTATTGGTGATGGAGCTCACCGGAGATGGTTAATTTTAGCGAAGAAGCTCACCGGAGATGGTGGGGAGCTTACCGGAGGATTTAGTGAAGAAGAAAAAGATTTTTTGGATAAATTAAATTGGGTATTTATAGTTAATTTTTTTAACAATTGAGTACCCAAGTTTTTTTTGTGAGAATTGGGTTGAAATGTCTGAAATACCCTTAAAAAGTGTCTCACGTGTGAGGCACATGACTGACTTGACGGTTTTTTAACAGAAAATGGGACGGAAGGACAATAACGGCAGGTCGTAAAAACATAGTGGATTTAAAAAGATAAAATTTTACATGCAAGACAAAAACCTCAATTTAGAATATCTTTCTGGACGAAATCGGTGTTTTTGCCACAACAACCCCATAACATCAACCTATTTTTTTAAGTAAAAAAAGAAAGAAGAAAAAAGACATTTAATCGGTATCGGATGTACACTTCTAACTCACAATATGTTTTAAACATGATTGTGTTGAAAATGAAAGATAAATTTTGTGGATTTTTTTTATGTTGCAAATGCATTATTTATTGAATATTCGGTTGGAGTTAGTTAATGGCTACTCATATTCAAATACTTCATTGAAATGAAGTATTTATTCATGGTTTGGATTTATCATATTATTAATATTTTGTTTTATTTAATTTTCTCATTATTTATATAATACTAATTACATGAAATAAAATAGAAAAAACATGAAATGAAAAGATATTTGTTTACTGAGTTGAAGAATTCGTCCTCTAAATTTACATTGTTCTCCATTGTAAAGAAAGATAAGAAAATAATAGTAAATGAAGAAGAAGAATTAGGGTTAAAAATAAAAAAGGAAGAATCCAAACAATGAGGAGGAGGAACTCAGGGTGAGGTGAAAAAGAAAGGGTCAATAGGGAAAAAAAAAGAAAGAATATTACACAATCAGGCTAAGGATAACAACAAAAAACTTTGGCATGTGGCCCGAAATTTACCCAAACTAAACCAAGATTACAAGCACTCTACCTCAAAAATTACCCTAAAAGTTAAACAACAATTAAAAAAAAACTGCTTAAAAATTACAGTTTGGCGCAGAAAAATCAATTGACACGTTACCCACTTGCTCCTAACTTACCCAAGGTAAAACTCATCGCTATCAGACCAATAAAGTGTGATGTTCATATTTGGTTGCCCGATCCATTAAACCAAAATCAGATGTTATCTTCTATTTACAACTCTAGCAATACTGTTTAGTCTTCTCATATATTTTCATCAAAATCAGATTTTCATATCACACTCTGGCAATACTATTTACGACTTCATATATATTCTCTTTTCCAATTTTTTATTCCCCACTTCTGATCTTCATATCTTTTTTTATTTTATTTATTAATTCTATAAACTCCGACATAATATTTATGACTTCATTAATTTATACATTAATCCCAACCCAACCATCCATCTCGGACCACTCGGTATATATTTTACCCAACCGGGCCACTGGTATATTTTTTGTAACAAAGAAGGATTTAGAGGGGTGCCAAGCGGCGTCCTTCCCAAAATTTTATATTTGCATTTTGTACTTTTGTAAAATTTCAAAATTATAATAAATTAATTAAAAATTATTTTCAATAAAAATGAAGGAAAAAAACACATAAGCAGTTGTCTACCATTTTTAGAGAAACACCCCATATATTATATAATACTAACTACGTGAAATAAAATAGAAAGAAAATGAAATGAAAAGTTATTTATTTATCGAGTTGAAAAATTCGTCCTCTAAATTTACAGTGTTCTCCATTGTAAAGAAAGATAAGAAAACAACAGTAAATGAAGAAAAAGAAGTAGGGTTAAAATAAAAGAGAAGAATTCAAGCAATGAGGAGGATTAACTCAGGTGAGGTGAAAAAAAAGGGATCTTGACTAGTAAAAAAAGATACTACACAATTAGGATGAACATATTACACAATTGGGCTGAACATACCAACAAAAAACTTCTGTCTGTAGCCCAAAATTTATCCAAACTAAACAAAGATTACAAACACTCTACCTAAAAATTTACCCTAAAAGTTAAACAACAATTTACAAAAAAAGAACAACTGCTTAAAAATTACAATTTGTCCCAAAAAATCAATTGACAAGTTACCCACTTACTCCTGACTTGCCCAAGGTAAAGCTAATCGCTATCAGACCACCCACTTGCTCATAAATTATGCATAGAGAGAGAAGAAGAAAAAGTTATACTTTAAACCCAATAGGTATAAATTATATTATAAATAGGTTATAATATAAATAATAACCTTGTTTATTTCTTCCTTAATTTATACTAAAATATCTCAAATGACATTAATTAACTAATTATAGATCAAATTATTAACTAATTATAGTCAATTTCTAATAATCTTTCTCCATAATTGTAGGGTTTTTTTTATCTATCTTATTGGCCATGTTGCCTATTTACTATCAGCTTTCCCCATAATTGTAGCCTTTTTGCTCTCTCCCTTTACTTAGCTAGACGTGGAATATATGGAAACTTTAATTGAACTTCTCTATATAGTAGTGACATTCAAACCACTTAAGACCAGAAGTTATACATAGATACAAGTACACATGGCCTTCTGCTTCATTTGATACCCTTCTTTTAGTAGTGGAACAATATAAACTATATTCGAGAATAATATACCATTCTTTCATTTGATACCCTTCTTGTAGTAGTTAACATGCCTAACATCAAACAATAGCCATGCCAATAAAGTGAACTAGAACTATACTTCCTATCCTTATTAAATGTCTTTTCTTTTTCTTTTTCTTTTTACTTAAAAAAACAGGTTGTTGTTATGAGTTTGTTGCGGATGATTTTATATCAACGGCTTATTATGTGAAAACTAAAGGTAAGGAAAAAGTTGTCTTATCAGTTCAGGAGTTTGTAGATTGTACACATTTAAGGTTTCCCCGCTTGAAGAATTAGAAGTAGATACAAGACAATGTAAACCGAGCAAGTTGACAAAAGCTTTTCAATCCGCTAAAGAATATGGGTGTTACCTAGAGGAAGATTATCCGTACGCAGATGATGGACGCAGCGGATGTCTCAAACCAACTAATGCTGTGAGTAGAGTCTACTCAATATCTTATCTTATTTTTATAAAAACAAGAGAGTGTTTTATCGGAAGTAATCAATTATATATGTAGATGTAATTTTGTGCACATTTGAATTTGCAGAAGTATAAGATTTGGATTAAGGATATTTGATAGAGTGAAAAAGTAAATGGAATATGAGGATATATGTAACCTGCTTAAGTCAGGCTCAATAGGAGGTGCGATGCCTATGGTTAAAAGTTTTAAAATATATGATGGAAATGTAAGTATTTTGTATAACATTTGCTTTGAAATGTAGTGTGTTTTATTGTTTGAATTTATCACAATTTTAATATTCTATTTTATTTAATGTTCTTCTTTGCTTTGTCGAGTGTTTATGAAGGTCCAACTGAAACAGAGCTTGCTAGGATTAAATTTGTTAAAGAAATGTATAACGTAGAAAATAAACATGCTATTCTTATAGTTGGATATGGAGAGGAGAATGGGATAAAGTATTATCTAATATAAAAAATCTTGGGGAGATAGATGGGGAAAGTATGGATACTGTAAAGTAAAGAGTGATGTTGTTGATAGGATGACATACCCAGAGAAGCCTTTCGTTAAGCATAACCCCAACTCCTCAACATGTTAGTTTATTTTGGATTTCTTAGTAACTATTAGTTATTGAACTACTCTTTCTTTCCTTTTAATTACCAGAACAACACTTGCTCACTCAGGGTTTATTGGGTGAAAGCATTTAAGTCTTTTCCTTTACAGACCAATAAACCGTATCACTATCAGTTGGCATCGGTTGCATTTTGTTATCTTAATCTACAATGGAGAACACTCTAAATGTAGATGACGAATTCTTCAACTCGGTAAATTAATATCATTTTCTTTCTATTTTATTTCATGTAGTTAGTTAGTATTATATAAATTATTGTTTTTTTCTCTAAAAATGATAGACTTTGGTATAACATATATACTATACACAGGGGTCCGGTGGGGGTGTGGTATAAAATATAAACACAGGGGTCCGGTGGGGTCAAATATTGAAGATGACAGGATGGATGGGTTGTGTTGGGATTAATGCATTTTTTTTTTTGTGTTGGGATTAATGCATAAATTAATGAAATCATGGATATTATATTGCAAGTATTTAGGTTTTTTGCTCTATCTTCTTGACCATGTTTCCCCTATACTATCACCTTTCTCCATCACTGTAGCCTTTTTTCTCTCTGTCTTTACTTAGCTGGATGTGGAATATATGGAAAACTTGTAGAATCTTTGAAATTTTCTATGTAAATTCAAGAACTAAACTTATCATCAAATCATTTCACTGGAAATTTGCCTAATTGGTTTGGAAACTTTAAGCTTTACCTTTTTGAGTCTTCGAGTGAATTCTTTTAAATCCAAGATTCTCATTGCCATTACAAATTTTGTGAAATTTGGGGGGTTTAGATCTTCATTCTAATAGGTTATTAGGACCAATAATAACCTATATTATTAACCTTTGAAAATAACAACTTCTCGGGGTGGTATTGAGAAGATTGGGATGGAAGGCAAAGTGGGTATAAGTATCTCAATTTATGACATAACTTTCTAAATGGTAAAATCCTAGAAACAGATGGGAAAATGCAAACTATGTATGTCACACCCCGTAACCAGGGTCGATGACATGGCAGTGTCTCATTGGTTAATGAAACACCAAAGCCGACAAACAGAGTTACTAAATGAGAATTCAATTATGAAGTAATCCGAAATAAGAGTTCAACAGCGGAAACTAATTATTACAAATGAATTTGTTCAACGATACTAATAATAAAATAAACTACATTCTTAAATTTAAACCGGTTATGAATCACTCTTCATAATCCCCCCATCCCAAATGCCATCATCTTCGTAGTGTTGCTCATCACCTAAATCATCTGCACAGTAAAAGATGATGGACTGAGCTACGGTGCTCAGTAGGGACCAATAAAAAGAACGAACAAGTATGAAACAACAATTAAGCTAAGTAGCCATATTCGTCGCATCTAAACGCTTACATAATCGAGTGCACAACAAGCACCACGCATTGCTCATACACTACACTCGATTACAACTTCGTTTAAACACTAAGAACATCACTACCGCTATGACACACAATCCCGCCACATGAGCTGACTCATCTATTCACTCCCAATCAACAATAACGGTAATGGCCCTAGCTATTATCCGAGCTAGGACGACTCAGAAAATGCAGGCGCGGGTTTGGTACGGTCCCCCAAACGACGGGCCCAGGGTTTAAGGATCCATTCTTTTTATTGTGTCATTACCCACCACAGTGGACTCAACAAAGCCATTACCGTCCCAATGATAACCTCATCGGGTGAGGGTTCAGAGACGCGTATATTAGAAGACCTCTCGGGTCACATAATCAGTATCAGAATGCAGTAGCGAACAAATCCTGCTAATTAGTCGTTCCTAGACAAGAGCTCAGTAGGGGCGACGACTCGGTCGACCAAAACCACATATGACTAACCGACGACAACCAAATAAGACGACCAAAACGATAAACAACTAAGCAAGTTTGTAAAATAGCCAATTACGATCCACGTTACACGTAATACACTTAACAAAAACGAATTAAGTAATTTCAAGTATGATAACACATTAATTCAATTTACGATTCAGATTATAACGTAATTAAATCAAATCAAAAACAGTTTATACAATATCGAAAGTAATAAACACAATTCATGCAAATATTTTATAAATAGAATAATTTATCTGCTTTTACTGTGCAGAAATAAATACGTAAATTAAATGACGTAAAGGTCCCTACCTCTTACGAAGACAATTAAAAACAGAGAATTCGAGACAGCACTGCCCAGCCTTACTCGCAGAGCTATAACTTTCTGCTCGGGAATCAAAATGGCGTTCCGTCTGCGCTCGCTCTAAGCTTATTCGATTATCTTCGAATCGGTATATAATAGGTTGAAAACGGACAAATAACGCTCCCTCGGTGATCTCTCAAAGTTCTGGACAGAAATCTAAAACTCACAAAATCTTCCCCCGTTCCTGGTGAGATATCTTCCAACTCCGAATTCGAAATGTGAATCCGCTTCCACGCCTTCGTAGCTTGTTTTGTCGTGATCAATTTACGTATAAGCTTCACCGAAATCCGATAAGGATTACTCACTCAAAAATTCACTCGAAGTTGCTAGATATATTAAACTTAAACCAAAAATCCTACTGTTTTTATTTTGATCTTTCTCTACTGCTTTTGCACGATTCCGAGTCTAATATTGTTTAACCCTTTCCAGCCTGATGGAGTAATATATATATACACATATATATCCTCAATCCCACTACTCCCATGACCCCATGACCCCCGTGACCCCCAAGACCCTATCCTAATCCCCTCATCCCACGATTCCTATTTATTATTATTATTTTTATTTTCTTAATTTTTTCCTTGCTACACACGCACACGAGCACAATTCACACGAGCACAATTCACCCCCACGATCCGCTTTCTTTTTGTTTTCTTATTAAAATATTTCCTTTCCTTATGATATATATGATTTAATTCCTATTTTATTATGGTGATTTTTCTAATACAATAAAATTCCTAATTAATTCCAATCCATCATCTAAATGAAACACAATTAAGTCCTCTAATTACGATACGTGTGCGAAATGCCCCTCAATAAAACGTATCGAAAATGTAACACGTAACATGTTGCAAAATTAAATAGGCACATAAACATATAATTACACGAAATGAAATACGTCTCCACTATAAGTCACACAAAATTAATTAAATGCAAAATAACACGAAAGCAAAAGTCCCGTGTATCACAATGTATTCGAATTATAAATCAGTTAAGTGAGTATTAAAAGCTTCCAGATGACGCGGACCCCATACATGTAAGAGTATATTAGCTGGGTATGATGCGTTGATTAATAAACTGGATTGTGATATCCACAATAGGCAGGGACACAATTATTGGTGGCATTCTGCTAAGTATTCCAAGAAATACTTGATCTGTTTTGTCGATTGTTCCCGATCCGTGAAATAGAATACTCCATATTTTGGGGGCACGCATACACAAATAGAATTCATATAGATTTATGCCTAGCCTATCTATTATTTTCACAGACAAATCCGTACATTTTTATATCTAGGAGTTTTACATAGTTATTAAGAGAGGGGTGTCATTTTGTAAGTAATCTTTTTAAAAATTTATAAGTGTAAAAGATACAAATGTGAAGTTCTTGAGGTGGTTAAAGATTGAAGGTGACAGGATGGATTGGTTGGGCTAATGGATATAATAAATTAATGAAGTCATGAATAATATATTGGTAGTTAGATGTTTTAATAATTCCTTTATAATTAATAGGGATTAGTATGGTATCTGCCAGGTTCTTTATGAAGAATTGAGTAGAGGCTTGGGCTCCTTCACCAATTCTATGGTATTTAATCTGTTCAATACCACTGTTCAAGGCCACC
This sequence comes from Vinca minor, assembly GCA_026122235.1. NCBI lineage: Eukaryota > Viridiplantae > Streptophyta > Magnoliopsida > Gentianales > Apocynaceae > Vinca > Vinca minor. Next base: position 8,330,119 of record JAOCZM010000001.1, read on the forward strand.
AATTGGGTATTACGGAATGTGAATTTCCGATATATCCCTCATTGCCTTATCGCTAGACCGAATCCCACAATGAGACCAAACAAAGCAGGGATGTCCGATTTAGCGGTAAGGGGTTTGAGTTCCCTGTTCAGACTTATGAGTTCTCTTATGGATGGGTGGGGGGTGCAGTGGGTCGTAATGGCTTAGGTGGTTGGGAAGATTTGGGGGAACTATGGTGTGTTTTGCTCCGGTAGGCTGTGTATCGGAGAACGGGGGATGGGAAGAGCTGACGGGATGTTGGGCTTTGAAGGGGATGACGAGTTATTGTTGGCGGCGAGTAGATCAAACCGCCCAATTGACTGGTCAATTGGTCTGAAGGAGAGGGAGGTGAGGGGCAGAACGTCGATGGAGAAGATGAAGGTCACCGGAAAATGGTGTCAACCCGCAAGAGAGAGGCGACATGAGTCATCTATTGCGGGTCGGGTCTCGGAACTGGGTTTGGGTTTTTCGTGGTGTGAAGAGGCTAAGGTATTGGGGTTTGGCCAAGTGGGTTGGGGATTTCTCGTGATGGGCTTTGTTGAATCGGGTTGGGTTGACTATGGTTGGTCAAAAAAAATTTCTATGGGCCAGGATGACTGTGTTCGGGTCAAGATTTTGGGTCATCTGATGGTCAGGTCATTAACGACCCACCTACTGATTTTATTCATTACTAGCCTGATCATGTTTGGGGCTAAAAATGTTAATTTTTGGGTTGTTTTTAACTCAAATATTACTAATTTTGTTTTAGTCCCAACTGTTGCTGTTGATTTTTCTTCAACGAGGGTTTCTTCCCCTAATCATAATAAGTTGGCGGCCATTTATCGGCCCCGCCGAGGCCTATGAGTTGTTTGATCAGGAATTGTTCGGGATTTCACAACTCTCGGACAATTCAAGACTAAGCGCGTCTCATAATGGCTCGTTTTATTAGTAGTTTCTTTCTTTTCTTAATAAATTTGTTTGTAGACTTCATGATCAATATCATGATAGTATTAGTTTTTATTTCATGTTTTAATTTAGGATTTCATTCAATAATTTATGTTAGCAATCAATTTTCCGTCGTCTCAAATTTGAAGAAGCATCCCTCAGACTAGAGTTTTTCTGCAAAATGGCTTCGTATGGAGGATCATGAGCGAGCGTTTTGTTCGTATCTGGCGTGGTCGCTGGCCAATTTGCGGTTTGCAGCTGATCTCCCCTCCTAATCTAACGTGTTTTGAAAGTTTGCAGAGAAGAACTCTGGAAGTTGTGGAAGCCCTCTGGTTTGTGCATGGCCTCGGTTATGCTCCTGTTTTTTGGTTGTATTGTTTGGATATGCGGTCATAGAATTTTGTATTATCGGGTACTTATTCTCTAGATTTTTCTATGATCGCGAGTCTTGTAATGTTCTGGCTCATTGGTTAGCTGGAATTTTTCTAAGGCTTAAAGCTTCATTTCAAATGGTAGGGAATCAATTGGAATTCTACCTCCCTCATGTAGTTCATAATATCTATTAATGATATTATTTTCTTTAAAAAAAAAAAAAAAGGATTAGTATGGTACCCAATTCATTGTCTTTCTTAAAATATATGTCAATTTTCAAGTTGTAAGAATGTATTTTTTAAAAGTTACGTTAACTTATAGAGAGAGAAAAAAAAGAGGGGGGTTGATAGTTGAGACATAATGACCATAAATTTTTTTTTGAGGTTATAATAGAGCTAACAATACCGAAAATTTTAAATGTAGACTTGAGTAAGAAGGGAAACTTCAAGTAACATTCTGAACCTCAGAAAGATCAGTAAGAATGTGAAATAGAATTCCATTGTTGTGTCAAAAGTGTTACACAAATTTTGACAAATATATGATGGATGTTAAAAGCTCACAACTTAAATACAAATCCAAAACAATATGAAAACCCTCAAGATTTTGGATGGATTACAAAATGAAGAACCAATAGTACAGATAGAAATGTAGCCATCAACTCTTGGAAGATGACTTCGTACACACCCTCATGTCTTTCCCTTTCTTAATTTATACTAAAATAATTTGAAGACCTTATATTATGAATTGGATAGAGTATTAATCAAAATGTTAGTTTTGCAACTAGAATATGATTGTCTTTATAATCTTAACAACAAATGTCCCGAAACTCAACATGAAACACGTAACAGGCCGCATGTTAGTTCTTATACAAATCTACTATTGATTGATGTTTCAAAGATCTTTCCCCTAAGTTATTGTTTTTGGCTTGATTAACTGTTCATGTTATCGTGATTGTTTTTCTTTAGTTTTTGAGTGGAATATAGATTAGAGTGGTAATATCCCCTAAAAAGAGTGGTCTTGAAGTACCTGTATTTTAACTCCTATCATCATTTTTTTTAACCATTTTGCTTAACCACTTGCTTAATTTAGGAGATATGGAGTTGGCTTAGTACACCCGGTGCCATTGTCCTGGTTCGTAACCAAGGGTTATGCAGTAAGTAACTTTCAAATTGTACATGAATAAATTTTGCTGTGACCAGTTTATCTTTCTTGGCTTCGTTCATTTGTATTAATATCTTCTATTAGATTCTTTGTTTATTTTCCATTGTTTAATATGAGTTTATATTGTGGAAATATATGTTTATCATGAGTCGGAACAAATTCTTTGGAAGTTCTTCATGTAATGAGTAATAAATCTATTTGCATTCAAAATTGATGTGCAATCACCAATCTGCATATCATGGACATAAATCAATTTAATTGGAACTTTATTGGAACTTCTCTATATAGTAGTGATAGTGACATTCAAACCACTTAAGACCAGAAGTTATACATAGATAGAAGTACACATGGCCTTGTACTTCATTTGATACCCTTCTTTTAGTGGAACAATATAAACTATATTCGAGAATAATATACCCTTCTTTCATTTGATACCCTTCCTTTAGTAGTTAACATGTGTAACAGCAAACAATAGCCATGCTAATAAAGTGAACTAGAACTTTACACCCTATCCTTATTAAATGTCTTTTTTTTCTTTTTCTTTTTACTTAAAAAAAACAAGTTGTTGTTATGGGTTTGTTGCGGATGATTGTATATCAACGGCTTATTATGTGAAAACTGAAGGTAAGGAAAAAGTTGTTTTATCAGTTCAGGAGTTTGTAGATTGTATACATTTGAGGTATCCCCCACTTGAAGAATTAGAAGTAGATACGGTACAATGTAAACCGAGCAAGTTGACAAAAGCTTTTCAATCCGCTAAAGAATATGGGTGTTACCTAGAAGAAGATTATCCGGAGCAGGACATGGACGCGGCGGATGTCTCAAACCAACTAATGTTGTGAGTAGAGTCTAATCAATATCTTATCTTATTTTTTACAAAAACAAGAGTGTTTTATCGGAAGTAATCAATTATATGTGTAGATATTGTAATTTTGTGCACATTTGAATTTGCAAAAGTATAAGATTTGGATTAAGGATATTTGATAGAGTGAAAAAGTAAATGAAATATGAGGATATATTTAACCTGCTTAAGTCAGGCTCAATAGGAGGTGCGGTGTCTATGGTTAAAAGTTTTAAAAGATATGATGAAAATGTAAGTATTTTGTGTAACATTTGCTTTGTAATGTATTGTGTTTTATTGTTTGAATTTATCACAATTTTAATATTCTATTTTATTTAATGTTCTTCTTTGCATTGTCAGGGTGTTTATGAAGGTCCAACTGAAACAGAGTTTGCTAGGATTAAATTTGTTAAAGAAATGGATAACGTAGAAAATAAACATACTATTCTTATAGTTGGATATGGAGAGGAGAATGGGATAAAGTATTATCTCATAAAAAATTATTGGGGTGATAGTTGGAGAAAGTATGGATATTGTAAAGTAAAGAGTGATGATGTTGATAGGATGTCATACCCAGAGAAGCCTTTCATTAAGCCTAACCCCAACTCCTTTACATGTTAGTTTCTTTTGGATTTCTTAGTAACTATTAGTTATTGAACTACTCTTTCTTTCCTTTTAATTACTAGAACAACACTTTCTCACTCAGAGTCTATTGGGTGAAAGCATTTAAGTCTTTTCTTTTGCAGACCAATTAATTGTATCACTATCAGTTGGCATCAGTTGCATTTTGTCTTTTGGTAGCCTGGTTTGTACCGTTTTGAAAATCTGAACATTCTGGTTTGTCTGGATATTCTCAATTCTGAATACTCTCGCTTTGCATTTTGTCTATTGTAGGTTGGTTTTATACCTTGTTACTGACTTATGTTCTTTTTTGTATTACTTGTCTAGTTAATTAAAAAGAGAGCTTGAAAAAAATACTTCAAGTGCATCCGGCTTCTTGGATATCTTATTTCTTGATATTATTTTCTAATAAAAACTTGTATTATTTCTAATTGCTGTCATTCCCAGACCTAGAAAAAGGGAAGGCTTGTGTTTTACTCTTCTTATGTCAATATTTTTTCATCTTTTCATCCCAGCATATTAAGTACACTTGTTAAGCGAAGTTCCCTAATTTATTTTTACAACTACCTAGCAAAAAAAGCCCAAGTGTTTGACGGCAAAAAGGCCTATTTGGTCCTAAATCTTTTTTCACCTTGAGGTTTGTGTCATGCATGTTTTTTCTCTCTCTCTCTCTTATTAAGATCCTACATGTATTTACGACCTGCCATCACTACAAGAAAAATGCCTATTCGCTACGAATTGTAGCTACGGAATCATTTCCGTAGTTAATGTTTCTAAATTAACTACAAAATAGCTACGGATAATTGTTGATAGCTATTCCGTAGCAATACCATAGCAAAGTTGGCGGGTTTTTTTTTGCGGGTTAAATTTATTATCATTTGCTACGGAATTACTATGGAAACGTGAATTTTATTGGCGGGAATATTGACGCTAATTTTTTTTTCATTTGCTACGGAATATTGCGTAGCAAATGTTTATTAACTTTTATTAATTGTTTTTGTGTATTATTCTGTAGCTACCCCTGCTACAGATTAGCTACGGATAATTTTTGATATTATATTTTATTTTATTTGCGTGGCCAAACCGTAGCGGGATCTATTACCCAACAAAAAAAACCTTAACTAATTGAATAGTCCCCCAAAAATATATTATCTAAAATATAAAAAGAAATAAAAAGCATGTGAATTGTTTTTGCATGTTAAACTATTATAATTTTCTACGGATTTGCTACGGAAGTGTGAATTTTATTGGCGCTAAATTATATTTTCATTTGCTACGGAATATTGCGTAGCAAATGTATATTAACTTTTATTAATTATTTTTGTGTAATATTTTGTAGCTATTCCATAGCTACATCTGCTACAGATTAACTATGGATAATTTTTTATAGGACCTTGCTAGGCTACTAAAATTATTAGCTAAAAGATTGACTAAAATAGTTTTTCGGACATTTTTGCCTTTATAATTGGGTGAATCACTTATACCAGCAGGGGGTAAAATAGTTATTTAACAACCTCAATTTGGGGATTTAAGGTTTCTATCTCCAAAATTCTAGTAGTAAATCATTTTCTTTTTTGATATTATATTATATTTTATTTCCGTAGCAAATCCGTAGCGGATCTATTACCCAACAAAAAAAACTAACTAATTAAATAATCCCAAAAATAATATGTTAACTAAAATAGAAAAGAAAAAAAAAACCAAATCCCTTACATATCCCCAAATCCCTAACCCCCTATTATCCACAAATCTCGTGGATTTCTGGCGACCGAGCAACCACCAACGACGACTCCGCTCGTCGTTCTTCTCTGCTTCAGGTATCATTCTATTCCCTTTCCTATACCTCCAGTCCATGTATCATCAGCAATTAACTGGTTAAATTTATGCATATTTTGCAAGATTTATGTGATGCACGCAAACTGTTTGATGAAATGCACGAGAGGAATATGATTTCATTTGTAACCTAAATTTCAGATTTCTATTTTCGTGAATACGCAAGTTTTCTTTAAGATTGCATCAAGAACCGACATTACCCAGTTGGGAAATCACTTCATTGTCAAATTCTGAAGCGAGGTGACTGTTTAGACTTATTTACTCAAAACATTCTGTTAAATTTTTATGTAAAGTCTGAATCTTTAAATTTATGTGATGCACGCAAACTGTTCGATGAAATAACCTAGAGGAATATGGTTTCTTTGGTTACTTTAATTCATGGTTTAATGGAATGGGATGGTCGCCTTCTATGCAGAAAATGATTGTTTCGCGGAAACGTCCGAAATTTTTTACCCATGCCCAATGTTCATTTTACCATAAAGACATGGTTATGTTTCTGTCCCATTTGTTCCTATTTTCCATGTGATATAGATAAGTATGCATTGTCAAAGTGACCCCTTTACTAGCTAAAGAATTCAATATGGTTAAAAGCAAAAACAAAGAAACCGCAATTCAATAGCAAGGCGGCCTTAGCATCCCTGTCAGTTGAGTCCCCTTAAGGATTTTACCCTTTTCTGTATTGTGATCCATGTCCCCACATATCCATCTACATCACCCCACATATTCATTCAATTACCTTAACTATCAATGCATATATGATGAAAAGTTTTGAAAATACGTTTTTGTTTAGATAATAGTCTAACAGTCCAGTTTAATTAGTAGCTGACTCGTAATACAAAAATTCAAAATCGAAAATGCAAGAATTTGTAACAAAATGAAACATCTTGTAAAACACAAGGGGGGGGGGGGGGGTGAATTGGGTTTTAGTCGAACTTGGGAACTTTTTCGAATCTTAGCAATGCTAGTAAAAGTTTATGCAAGATGAGCAAATGCAAAACTAAACCCAACAACAAGACAAAGGATTTAGAGTGGTTCGATTCACTTAGAATCTACATCCACTACCTTGAGCCGCACCCAAGGATTTCAATAACTTCACTAAGAAGACTTTTTACAAATGTGGTAACTCACTAAGAGTTTTACAACACAACCACAATACAAAAGCTCACTAAGAACTTGCCCACACAAAGTAGGACTTTACAAATTGCCCACACAAAGTAGGACTTTTACAAGAATTACCCAATCACTTAGAAAGAGAATTGAATGTTTAAAGAACAAGGTTGATCACTCTTATAAGTGAGAAATATACCTTTGAAGTACAAGAATGTTTAGCTCTTTGAACATATGAAATCCACTCTTTGTCTTGCTTTTTGAAAGAACACCTTTGAATGATTTAGATCATGGAGATCAAGTGTTTTTGCTTTGAAGGTGTTTAGACTTGATAAGAAATCAATGAAACTTTGATATGCAAGCCTTAGAATAATTCTCTAGCTTTGGAGTACTTATACATATGAAAATATGCTGAAAAATCGACTCAGCAACGGTCAAATAACGGCTAGTAACAGTGCACCTCGGTGGACCGAAGCTGAACTTCGGATGATCCGAACCAAGGTCGGTCGACCGACCTCCCTTATGGTCGACCGAAGCAAGATTACATACCTCTCAGTATCTGCTCGGTTGATCCGAGCTTGAGCTCGGTTGACCGAACTTCCAAGCTGATTTTTCACACGTTTTGAAGTCTTTTGAAGTCTAAAAGGTTTTCCTAAAAGGTAACAAGTAAGAACACTTGGAAAACTTTTCTAAAAGACTTATCTATGAAATCAAAGGCTTTTTGGATAAGAACACATGTAAAGATCATTTTGAAACTCAAGCCTTTTGAAAACGTGTATGTGTGCATGCAAGACTAGAGTGTAGAGCTTATGTTCATGAGAGCTTTGGTTAGAGCTATATAAGATAAAGACTTATAATGACAAAGCTAATCTAACCAAACCTAAGTCTACAATCTTCAATCTTGAAAGATGAGCCTTGAATAATACGACTTTGAATCTTGATCATGGCTTGATTGAAGTACTTAGAGCTTCCAATATTAGTTCCGATATTCATTTTCATCAATGTTGATGTGAGTGCTAAGGATCCTATTATAAAGAACAAGCTCACACAAACATTAGAACTCTCAATGGTTTGTTATCATAAAAACAACATAGGATATGTTGCCCTTCGGGCTAACACATCTTTTTTTTTTAATCATGTATTGAGTAAGTTATATTGATTATAAATTATATTAGTGTTGCTCTCGTTGTACTACCGTTTCATTGTTAGTTATACTTTATAGGTAATTTTATTATCATGTTGAGTATTACTTTATTTTACTTCATATTATTGCAAGTAACTAACGATTTCAGCATATTTTTGGCATATTTAAAACTCTTTCTGCAATTTTATGTCTATTTTTTACTGTTTCAGCTTTATTATAGTATGTTTCAGACTGTTTCACCTTGATTATAGCATATTTTTGGCATTTTCTGCTTGTTTCTACATTTTTTTTGCCTATTTCTTACTGTTTCAGCTTGATTATAGTATGCTTCAGACTGTTTCTGCCCGTTTCTGCAATTTTTTACATGTTTTTGCTTGTATCAGCTTGATTATAGCACATTTCTGGCATTTTTCTTCATTTTTCAACTTATTTCTTGTATTTTTCAGCCTGTTTTTGACATTGTTTATTTATTTTCAGCATGTTTCTACAAGTAACTAACAATTAGTATTGATGACGGTGATGAGTCCATGGATGACTTAGGACACAATCGTTGCAGATGATTACCACCTTTAGATGATAGTTGTTACCTTGAAATGCTTTTTTACTTTGATTGTTTTAAGTTTGTTGTTTGGATTGTTTTAAGTTTTTAGCTTGAACACTTTGATTGTATTAGGATTTTGACCTGGATTGTGTTAAGTTTTTTGTTTGGATTGTATTAAGTATTTGACTTGGATTGTGCTTTATTTTTTGGTTTGATTTGTTAGCTTATGGCATATTGTTTAAATGGCTTGGTTTGTTAGCTTAAAGCAGATTGTGCATATAAATTGTTTGGTAGCATTTCTGTTTTGGCAGGGAGCTAGTAGCATATATAGATTTTATGTTAAAAAAACTGTATCTAATAGCTACAGATTAGCTACGGAAATAATTTTATTTTATATTATTTAAATGAATATTTATGTAGCTATTATTTTAATGAAAATTTCCGTAGCAAACAAATAAATTAAATTAAATATTATGTAGCTAATCCGTAGCCAGTTAAATTTATTAATAAAAAAAACAAATAAATACCGCAGTTAAATAAAAAATAGTCCGTAGCAAATCCGTAGCAAGTTAAATTTATTTTAAAAAAAATAATAATAAATATTGTAGTTCTTTCGTAGTTAAATTAAAAGTATTCTGTATCGTTACTATACCCATTTTATGTGATCCGGGTGAAAGTTAACTACCGAATTTCCGTAGCTACTTAGCTACGGATTAATATTCCGTAGTTAATTTAATTTAGCGACGCAAATATCGCAACGGTTTTTTTCCGTAGTAATTCTGTAGCTAATGGTGTATTAGCTATGGTTTCGCTACGGAATCGACTGTAGTGAATATGCTTTTTTTGTAGTGCTTTATTATCCTTCCGTCCAATTTTCTATTAAAAATCTGTCAAAATGATAATCTGGTCAAAGCACTTTTCAATTTTGCCTTGCTTTTTTTACAATACTATTTTTCAATTGTTTATTTTCAGTAATAAATTATGAATACAAGACCCATTGTTCAGAGATATGGGTCAATTTCATAATACAATTTTTCATCATTGGATTGGGACAATTTCCAATGGAATTTCAGATGAATATAAATAATAAAGGTAGTGATTATTGGATAAAAAATTTGGTATAAGATTTGGATCAATAAGGCATAATTACACATTAAATGCTAACAATCATTTTCATTTTATACTCTTTGATCCTTGTTTGATCCAAACTTTTTTATCCAACAATCACTATTGAAATAATAATAGCGGTCTTTGAAGTAATGTTTTATGAAGAAGGGACACTATATCCAGAGAAAATTAGGGTGAAGACTTGGAATAAGTATATAGTTGGAGTCAATGTTGGGGACGATGAGGCCAAAATTTTGCAACAAGTATAAATTCAAATTTTAGCCTCAAAAAATTGTAGATGCCAAAATTTGAGCTTGAATAATTATTTGAAGAAAAAAAATTTAATTTGAATTTTTTCCGCCAATTTTAGAAGCCAAAATTTAAAAATTCAAACTCAAACCAAAATCTTATCCAAGCACACCCTTAATCCTCAATTTTTATACGTCACTTTTAGTCAATTTAGGATAGATATCTAGTCGTTCATGCTAGCCCCACTAGAATGGTTCATTTGCCTAATTCATTTACCAATTCTGAAAACGTCAATTATTTACAAATTATATATGTGAATTTTTATCTCATATAAAATAACTCTAAAATTTTAATTGATATATAAATATAGGTCAAAATATTCATGATATCCATTTTAATATAGTGAGTTCGATTGCTAATTAGATGATTATAGTTAATATCAGACTCATGAATCACATTACGGGTATGACAATGGATTTGATGAAACTTTCTTCCTGCAATGATTCACTATCTGAGAATTAATTCCACAAACTTGTGTACTCGACATCAAATAATCAGTCGCATTTCTAATTCATTGAACCGTATGGATAATCATAATAGTACATCAATATAACATTTTATTAGTATCTAAAAATATTATTTAATAGAAAATAAAATATTCAGTTTACTAAGCTAATCGCATGTTGTTACATTGGCATGTCTTGAAGAAGACTTGAACCTTGAATAATTAAATATCGCGATTGTATAGTTAAAAATTTACATGGCTGCTACAAGGTGGCTGCATGATGTGCGAGCAAAGTGGCGGTCGACCAGTGGCGGAACTTCATGGAGGCAGGAGGGGCTACGATCCGCCCCCAATTTTCAGAAACGACGAATTTTCTATAAGAAAAAATTATTTTTGTAATATTTTTTTTATAAATGTTGTATTTCACCCTCCTAAAAAATTTCAATAAGAAATTCGCCCCCTATAACAAATTCCTACATCCACCATTGCGGCCGACCTAATGTTATCTTTGCACGACTACCTCAACTGAATTAGACCAGCCAACCATCTGAACACCAAGATACAAGAAATCCGGGTAGCCCATTCTTATTACCGATTCTCCTCCTATTTAGGGTCTCTTTTGAAAAATCCCGAGTTGATGTCTTTTAAGAGTACGTCAAGAAATCACAATCTAAACAAATTCATTTCTCGATGTGAACTCAATATCCATATCAACTTTTGTTTACTTACGTGTTCGGAGCTTAATCGAAGCAAGAAAATTCAATATCTCTAATATAATTATTTAAGTAGAAGAAAAGATTTTTCTTCTACTTAAATGTTTTATATTAGAGATATAACTAAGGACGGGTAACTTCTGTCCTGAATATTATGGCTTTACGCAGGGACGAAGCTAGGAATTTGATGTTGGGGGGGCGAAACTGGTAAAAAAATTCCAAAATTCTTGTGGGGGCGATAAAAAAGGCAAAAAAAAATTCTTGGGGGGGCGAAATTGATAAAATTTTCCAAAATTTTCCAAAATACACATAAATTTACGAAGATATAACTAAGGACGGGTAACTTCTCACCTGAACATTCTTTTCTAATATGAAATTTTATAATTCAAAAATTCATTTTTTTTTTCAGAAATGTTTTTGCAAGTACTACTCACTCCTCAACATATAAGTGCTAGTTTCTTTCCTAGAGAGAACTTTTTTATTTTTTTTTAGACCTCACAGGGGAGGTGGACCTCACAAAGGAGGTGGAATTATTTATCCCCATGTAGAATGAGGGTGTCGAATCCGCGACTTCACGGTCGTGGGCCAACCCCACTAAACTATAGCACTCTCGACTCCTAGAGAGAATTTGAATTTGATTATCCAAACCATTGGAACAAGACTTTAAACGGTGTTGTAACAATTAAAATATGCATATAATCGTCTAAGTTCATTGATGATATGTATAGGCAGCTTAGTCAAGAAGGTTTACATAATTAATAAATAGACAAAAGTCTCGTCGATATTTCTTTCTCGATAATAATATTTTTTTAAATAATGTATTTGTGGCTTAGATGGTTTATATAATTATCTAAGGAATACTTTTCAAATCTTAACCAATGGGAGTACAGAAGTTAGCCATCACCTATATTTGTCTACTCGGAATTAATTTCCACAAGTTACTTGACTTGGCAGCCTAGAAATTTAGCTATGAACATTCAAATCTTGACTATATATATATATATATATATATATATATATATATATATAGGACATTACTAGGCTACTAGAATTATTGGCTAAAAGATTAATTAAAATAGTGTCTTTGGACCTTTTTGCCCTTATAGTTGAGTGAATCTCGTATACCAGCAGAGGGTGAGATAGTCATTTAACTGATTAATTCTGTCATGGACCAGAGCTTACAAGTGGGGGACATAGACACACTTAGTCCCACATTCAAATCACATCACGCTTTTGATTAAAATAATAAAAATATTCTCCCACTTAGTGCATTGTTTGAGGCGTTTTTATTGTTTTTTTAATCAAAAAGAGGGGATGTGGGTGATTGTGAGCCAGTGTCTATGTCCCCCACTTGCAGGCAAGTCTATATCGAAATTTTTTCCCTCAATTTGGGGGGTTTAGGGCTTCTATCCCCAAAATTCTAGGAGTAAAGCATTTTTCATATATATATATATATATATATATATATATATATATATATATATATATATATATACACACACAATATTCCAACACCTCAAATCTATAAAAGGAGAGCTTTGCAATGCTACTAAACCATCATTTCTCAAATACATAACCTTTCCTTCTTTAAACATCCATCAAAACATGGCTAGTGCAAACCCACATTTTCTGGCCACCATTGTTCTCCTTGGGCTGCTATCTGCCCTCGATTTCGCAGGTTTTCCTCTTCCTCCTAAATCATTACTGTAGTTTCTTCTTCTTCTTTTCATTTTTAGCATAGAGCGTCTGATATATTCCAACCTTCAGTCAGACTAATTCATGCTCGTCGCAGATTTTGACTCTTACACAGGAAACGTATTATAACCTACATTCACTAATAACAATACCATGCAAAACTTTAGAGTTGATTAATTGGAGAGGGTTGTTGTTTATAGGCGATATAATCTTCATATTGCCTATTCATTTTATGTATTTTTGCAACTAATGAAAACCATGATCTAACACAAGACTTAACTGATTCTGCAGGAGCTCAAATAGGAGTATGTTATGGAAGACTCGGGAGTGCATTACCTAATCCACCAGATGTAGTCGCGCTATACAATCGTAACAACATCAGAAGAATGCGGCTTTACGAGCCCCACCAACCCACTCTCCAAGCCCTCCGTGGCTCAAATATCGAGGTAATGCTCGGTGTTCCGAACACTGAGCTTCAAAGTGTGGCTGCTAGCCAAGCAAATGCCAACAATTGGGTACAAAACAATGTAAGAAACTATGGTAATGTAAGGTTCAGATATATAGCAGTTGGAAATGAAGTTAGTCCAATAAGAGACACAAACCAATATGTAGGATTTGTCCTTCCTGCCCTGAGAAACATCTTCAATGCAATCTCAGCTGCAGGCCTAGCAAACCAAATCAGAGTTTCTACTGCTGTTGAAACCGGCCTCGTTACGAACAGTTATCCACCTTCAAGAGGAGAATTCAGAGGAGATGTTAGAAACTATATCACTCCCATCGTTCAATTTTTACAAAGCAATAGATTACCTCTTCTCGTGAACATATATCCTTATTTTTCATATACCGGAAACCCGAGGGACATTTCTCTCGATTATGCCCTTTTCAGATCAGGAGTCGATACCCCAGATGGTAGATATGGAAGTCTTTTTGCTGCTCTTCTTGATGCTACATATTCAGCAGTGGAAAGGGCAGGAGGGCCATCTGTTAACATCGTTGTGTCGGAAAGTGGTTGGCCATCAGCAGGAGGCAATGCAGCATCAGTTGATAATGCAAGAACCTATAACCAAAACTTGATCAGGCATGTTCTTGGAACAGCAGGGACTCCAAAAAGGCCTGGAAGATCTATAGAGACTTACATTTTTGCTATGTTCGATGAGAATCAGAAGGGTGGCCCTGATATTGAGAGGAATTTTGGACTGTTTTTTCCAAACGGTCAACCAAAGTATCCAATCAATTTCCCTTAATTAGTAGACTTACAAGTGTATAATAATTGGAATAAGTAGAGTTTCCCAGATCCTATAGGGATTGCCATAGAAAAATAAGGGTTGCTCTCTGTTCTTACCAAACCTCTGTTCTATTGTACCATCAAAAGTTTATTCTATATAATATACACGAAAGCACAACGATTATGATATCTTGATTCGAAAATGGCCTCTGACTCAAATTGGGCCAAAGATCTTGGATCAAACAGGAGGCAAAATTGTCAAATTGAGTATAAATTAACCTTTTGTCCTCTGTAAAATACTTTCTGCAGCGAAGTACACTTCTATGCCCATGTTGAACTAGAAATCTTGGCTCAATTTAAAGCATAATAATGACTGAAGCATAATAAGATGATTCTATCCTACTCTCCAACTACTACAAATATTTCTGTTTCAGAATTATTCTTTGAAGCTTTTATCAGTAAGAGGTGTAATAACGAGCAAAACTTTGATAACATATTAACAATTAATAAGAAGGAATAGAACAGCAGAAGCCTCACATGACAATCACACCACAAAAAAAGCCTTCTAGAAATCAATGATAGGAAATTCTTGCACAACAAGATGCAAAGGGAAGAACTCACAACTCATCAGCAATCCCTCTAAAAGCAGGACCAAATTTGGAAAGGGAAAAGGAAATATACGAATTCACACCCTTCACACTAACAAAGAGGGGAAAACGGAAAACTGGCAAAAATATTCAAGCACATGCTATATACTTTGGTATGAGAATTATATAACCGTTTGAACCAAGAGTTTGAAAATGCAGCAGCATCGTCTTGCTAGAAAAGTTTGGAGTCTCAGATCGTACCATATGTAGGAAATTTGAGCTTTTTGTGAGGACTCCGAAGATAAGCTGCGGAGAAAGTCTAAGAACCCTTTCAAATTTTACTATGCTTTTATGGAAATCCTCAGAAATTTTACAGTCTATTATTAAGCTCAGAAACTGAAGAGTGGCCAGGAACTTTAATCCCAATAATGTCCTCTAGCATTCGTATATGTTGGCCGAGAAATTCCATTGTTTCTGCTACAGCTATTCACTTCACCGTTAAACAAACTCCGTGGAGAAAGCCTGGAATTGCATGGAAAATGCTGGCCTGCGTATGACTCGGAGAAAATGAGTCGTTGCTTCGGTGTGCTTATAGATCTTGCCTTCGCCTTGGCTGATTCTGTGCTAGCCATATAAGCTGGGAATGAAGGAGAATTTAGGAGAGAATTATCATCTCCAATTGATTTCTGTTTTACATGACCGAATGATCTCCTTGGAAGTGAAAAAGGTGAATTCAACACTTCGGACGAGTCCGGCTTAGCTACATTGTTGAGTTTGAGTTGTCGCATTCTTTTTATATCACTGGCAAGAATATTTGAATAAGCAGAAGACTTTAATATTTCTTTTTCTCCTCTTTCCTGAACCTCAACTTCATTCAGATGATCAAATCGGCCACTCTGTCTTCCATTTTCCTTGTTTATTGATTCCGTGAGCATATGGTCGTTCCTACCCTGCTAAGAAGGCAAAAGACATACTCAATGAATACAAGACAAAAGTAACCAAAAAGAGATTTGTCACTTTGATTTTTTTTTATTTGATCAATTTTCCATACCCAGTGAGAATACGAGTATTTCTTCATTCGCTGCTCACTTTTGGTAACAGCTTCTTGCCTTCTGAACCACAAGACTTCCATTTCTTCCTTTGATACCAAGCTAAAATCCCAACTCCTGTTTCTTTCATGAAGCTGTTGATGAACATTATAGTAAGACTAACACTCTGTTAATAAAGAAAACGGATGGCAGAGACGGTAAAATTTATTGGAGTTTTCAGCATATCATAAAAACTTTAGGTCAATTTTCTTTGAGTTTAAAAAGAAATTTTTCCTGCAGAACAGCAGAAGTAACTTTACAAAGAAATTCATTTTGCATGTTACTTTATCTCTTAAATGAATTAAACCAAGCTCCTCTACTTGCATGAAATTCTGTTTTACTGAATTAACTATTTACATTCACCTCAAAAGGAAAAAATTTAATAACTCCTTTACTTACATGAAATTCTTGAGATTCTATCGTGTTCTCTGGGCATTGCCTCCATTTACTGCCATTATTATTTAAGTCCACCACTGGAACTCTAATTTGACATATTTTCGGAGGTGATACAAGTGATTTCACACGCTTGAGTTTGGGGATCACTATTCGGCGGACAATTTCACCTCTGATCACTGCTTGAAGCTTCACAACTCCCTTCAGTGCGTTTAAAGCTTTCCTAGCCTGGACAAGGTCCATTCATTCTTCTGGTGAGCAATGAATATTATTTCTCCAAGGAGAGTACAGTAATGCAACCAACTTCTGCATTACCCATTTTGGGTAATCAAACAAGATATCAAGGATACAAGAAAACCTAGGCAATCAGCAACATGATAACAGAAGACAAAAAAAAGTAGCACCTTTCCAAGTTTTTGGCAAACTGAAAAATCTTAACATTCCCTTGAAATTTGGAGTTTAGCTAATTGATTCGGATTTTTCTTAATTCGATGATCATATTACTGAAGCTGTTAAAGTTGCATAAAACAAATTGGAGGTTCTAAATGGGAATAGGAGAATCAGCTGTCTTCAAGAACTTTGCCATATGAAGAATCAGATGGTACCTCGCTTAAGCCTAGCCTACTGATTACCAAGTAAGCAAACATCTACCCAAAAGAGGGCCCAAGTGGAAGGAGCTAGTATATTCTAACTAAGATATCGAGTTCGACCCTTGTGGAACAAATCAATTTGGGATGGGAGCCGACCGGATTAGCTTTGATCCGTAGAATGGACAAAATTACCAAACATCGCAAAGCTCAAATCAATACAAAATATCTTGCATATTCTTTTTCAATGCATGAGCAATATCGAGTGAAAGTGCTTGTAATGCAATCGAAGAGCTAGCAAAACTGAAAGCCATAAAGGACACTGAAATCCAGGAAAGAAAAAACAAGAAATCTTGAAGTGCTTACGAGGTGCTTGTGGTAAGCACTTTGGATTTTGATGGCAGCCAAGTTCTTTAATCTCCTTTTGTCAGGTGAAAAACTAGTAAGCTTGACAACCTCAGCAGCAGCATTGGCGGCAGCAACGGCAGCCTCCACCGCGGCTGCTGTAGCAATTGCAACAGCCAAAACATGTTTCCTCTGCTCCTCTGTTGCCTCACTCAGTGTCTTCTGTGGGGCAGCAATTTCAGGGTACTTCTTGAATTTCAGACCTCCAAAAGTCCATCCCCATGACTTTGTTTTCTGGAAATTTTTACAAAAGTATAAAACTTTATTACAGAATCGGAACAGAAATCAGTAATAAGATACTAAAAATTGGAATTGAATTTACCTTTTCTACTTTAGATTTTGTCTCAGAAATGAAAATTCGTGTCACAAAAGAAAACCATCTTCTTTTCTTTCCCATTGAGAGTTCATAACACTCCTGAAAACCAAACTTTTTCTCATTCAAGAACCCTGAAATCAAGCCAGTAAAAGGTAAGGAAATCATAAAACTTTATGTACTCATAAATTAAGCATTTTTATTGTTATCTGGGCAGTGGCTTCAAATCAGAACCTAAACTTCTTGAAGCGCTAAGCCAACTACACTAGACTTCCTAACACTCATAAATTAAACATGAGAAACTGCCATAAAACCAGACACTTGGAGTACATTCTAAATAATCTAACCTTAAATCATTAAAACTAGAATCTAATGAATTACCTGCAAAAACATTCACAAGAATCTATACTTTCCTAGTCGGAAGCGCTAAGCCAACTACGCTACACTTCCTCACACTAATAAATTAAACATAAGAAACTGTAATAAAACCAAACACTTGAAGTGCAATCTACATAATCTAACCTTATATCATTAAAATTTAACAAGAATTTGATTAATTACCTGCAAAATTATTCACAAGAAAGTGAGGGAAACTATCAAACAAACTAATTTAGAAAAGGGTTGCATGGTTCCAAGAAATCCTCATCTTCTTAACTCTCATCTATTAATTCTTGAAGGATAATGATCAAAGTGGTTCTTCATTCTGCTTCTTCTGGAATGGCTTAAATAATCAAAAGGGATACCTTTAATTATACTTCTAGAAAAGCATATAATAGTAGTGGGAAGTGAGATTGAAAGTTATTACTTTAGAAAACTAAAAAAGTTTTTCAAAGAATTTTGATCTTTCAATTATGTAGTAAGCTTTTTGCAGAAAACTTTGGAGGTACTTTTTTGGTGGTGAAGAAGAAGAATACAGAGGGACTCAGTCCGGGAAACACTCGTCCGTCTCAACTAATATTTGTCATAATCGATCAGAATTGGCTCAGTAAATATCTATTCAATTTCATTATTTCTATAATGTGAAATTGTTTCGGTCTATACAAACTCTCTACACATAGCTAAAAAAAATATGAATTTGGCTTGAGTTTAGCGCGAACAGATCATTAACTCAAAATTCAAACTCAAACTGTACGTGAAGTGAGCGTGAACTTGAACTCACTCAATCTGATTAAAACTCACACCCGAATAAAAATTGAGCAAATCACTTTTTTTTAAACCTCAACAATTTATGCTTTTCGGTTTTAGACTTAAAGTTTTATTTTATTCAAGAATGGATTTCAACAATTTACGATTAGCTATTTATGGATTTTTTTTAAAAATCTAACTAAAAATTTACCTGAAACCAAAACGTCGACGTTTTGCCCAAGGGCAAAATTGTCCTTACACATTGGACACCACTTCCTCCTCCTCCTCCTTCTTCCCCTCCGCCATCACCACCATCATCTCCTCTACCTCCTGCAAACAATTCCTTTATCAATTATCAAAACCCATTTCAAACTTTATAGAATTTTCCAAAGAATCAAACAATTCAATTATCAATTATCAAAACTCATTTCAAACTTTCTAATTAATGGTTTGTAGAGATGGAATTTTTTATTGGAAAAACATTAAATTCGAAAATAAAAAGAGAAGAAGATCATGGTGGAGGAGGAAGGGATTCTATACAAGGTGGTGGTGGAGGGGTGAATAAGTTGGGGGAGGTGGGGAGTGTACAAAGGGCGGTGGTGGAGGAGATGGTGATGGTGATGGTGTAGAAGGAGTTGGAGGAGAATGAGGAGGAGGTGGAGGAGATGGTCATGGAAAGATGGAAAGTTGGGGATGGTTTCTCGGTTGGCGGTGGGTGGTGGTGGATTGACGAATTTTTTGGGAAGAAGAAGGAGATGGTGATGGAGGAGGACGGGGAAGTAGGAAGAGGTGGAACAGATGGTGATGGTGGAGAGGGAGGTGGTGATGATGGCGGAGAAGGGTAAGGAGGAGGAGATGATGGCGGAGGGGGGAAGGAGGAGGAGGAAGTGGTGATGGTGGAGAGGGAGGTAGTGACTGATGGAGGAGGTGGAAAGAGAGGTGTAAGGACAATTTTGCCCTTGTGCAAAACGACCACGTTTTGCTTTCAGTTGACTTTTTTGTTGAAATTTTAAAAAAAAATTCATAATGAGCTAATCGTAAATTATTGAAATCAATGCCTGAATAAAATAAAACTTTAAGTTTAAAAAGCGAAAAGTATAAATTGTTGATGTCTAAAAAGAGTGATTTGCTCATAAAAATAATATAATTATAAATTTCGAATTAATAAAAAAAAACTATACAAACTAGCTGCAAAACTCATCGTTTCTTTTCTCTCTTTTTTAAACCTATCTTTGGTTGTTATTTTATTAGTTTATCTTGTTATAAAAATTAAATATTATTGTACTATTTATATTTGTATTCCTGTGAAGATTTAGTCTTACGACTCATTGCATTCTATGATTCTTGCTACATGATTTTTTTTTGTCAATATAAATTTAGCTCATTTTGTTCATGAGCTCAGCTCGGGCTCACGTTAAAATGTGAGCTGAGTATGATCTCAAGGTTTGTGAGCTTTTCCGAACAGAGCGTGAACTGAGCTTTCCAAATTTTGTGTGAGTTGATTTTTTGTGGAACATTTTTTTTTCAGTATGGGCGGAATAAATTTTTTTTGCCTTGAAAATATGTGTTTTTTTGTTTAAAAACAGGTGTTTGGCGAACATGTTTTTTTTTAAAAAAAAATAGTTTTTTTTAAAAATCAATTTCACCTGTCAAAATTTTAATTCAGAAAAAGATAATTAAGAAGTTATTTACATCTTAATTGTCATTCTGAAGGTGCAGGAAAAAAGTCCTAATATTGAAACATCCATCACCGGTCACCGGAATCACTTTTCTTAAAAAAACACATGTTCTGATTTCAGAACACCTGTTCGCTTGAACATGTGTTCTTAAGTTAAGAACATTTTTTTTCAAGGTAAAAAAAAATGTTTCGCACATACTGAAAAATACATATTCCATATAGGAGTTGGGCTGCATTTACCCTAAGTAAATTACTTACAAAGTCCCAAAAAAATTAGTATCAAAGATTGAAGTAATTTGTCCCAACAATAACCACACTAGTGAAGCAAGAAACTCTACAATAACGTTCAACAACTTCATTGAAGTCATCGAGTTATGAGCACGACTTTAATGATAGTTGAGGGGAAAAAAACCAGCAATTAAGTGCCACGACTTTTGCCCATTCTTTAGGAAACTTGAATAGATTGGACATTTTCAAGTCTACTTCAAATGATTTCACCTTTGCAATGTATACTTGAGCTCTTGAGTTATTTAGGTAATTGACAAGCCAATTTAGTACAACAAAACCATGTGAAAAAATCTTTACTCATTTCCAAAGCCATAAAGTTTTGGTAAGAGTAGAAAAGTAAATTTTTACACAATTTTGGATGAAGTGTAATTTTTGTCAGTAAAATTTTCAAAATTTTATGAGCCTTAAAAAGCATGAATTTAAAATTTTAGGAGCGATCATCACCCCGCCTTCTATCTTCGTCTCGACTCATTTTGACTCTTAAAGTTGTCCTCCGAGGTAACGTGTCTCATATATTTACAAACTTACTTTACTTTCTACTCCTTAGAGCTTGTCACTACAACAAAAACAGTCTTTTGCGACGTTTTTGTACTAACGTTTTTTTTTCAAACGTCGCTTAAAACTAAAAAGAGAAAGTTAATGCAACAATTTTTACAAATGTCGCTATATTTGTATTTTATACGACGTTTCTTAGAGACGGTTGTAGCAATTGTTGTTCATGACGACGTTTTGATGTTGATTAGCGACATTTACATTAAGTGTTGTTATAAATTGTTACTTTTTGTGACTCATATAGCGACATTTATATACTATGTTGTTATATCTTCTGATTTTTCAGACAAACGACGATATATTTGAATTTTATACGACGTTTAATAGCGTCGGTTGATAAAATCGACATTTTGATGTTAGTTAGCGATATGTACATTAATTGTTGTTATAAATTGTTACTTTTTGCGACACATATACCAACATTTATATACAACGTCATTAAATCTTGTGACATTTCAAACAAACGTCGCTATATTTGGATTTTATATGACGAATATAGTAATTCTTATTCTTACCGACAATTTCATGTTAGTTAGTGACAGTTACATTGCATATAGTTATAAATTGTTACTTTTTGCGACTAATATATCGACATTTATATACTATGTCGTTAAATCTTGTGACATTTACAAACAAACACAAATACAGAGATTATGTTTCTGAAATATATTTTTTAAAGAAACATTAAAGACATAAATTATAAATTTTTCAATGAGAGTGTATTAATTTTAATATGATTCATAAAAATAAATTAAAAAATAAAAAGAAATTAAAATAAGTAAGTGTACAATACCAAAATTCCATTATAATAAATATAATCGGAGGAGAAATAAATAACAAATGATCAATTAGCTCGCGGCCCATTGCATGACATACATGTAGGAGATTGCGGGTTCGATTCCCATCCCTTTGAGTAAGGGGAAATTTTATTCTACATTAGTCAGAGGTAGCTAGACTCGACGGCTCGGCTTGTCTAGGCACCGACTCCGGCTCGGGTCTGCCAGCCTAGTTTCAAAATTTACGAATGTCGGAATAACTATTTATTTACGGTGTTTACAAACGTTGGCAAAAATACCTTTTGAAACAAATGCCGTAAAAAATCATAACGACACAGGCAAATGCTACGTTTAAGCGACATTTGCAATAAATGTTGATATAGATCTATAACGATGTTTATTTGCCTTATTGCGATATATGACAAATGTCGCAATATACATTTTTGCTGTAGTGTGTTCAGAGTAAAGTCAAATGTTCGAATCACCGTAAAAATAATTTATATGGTATTTATCAAGTTTATCATATTTAGATCTCACTGAATTAATCGGCTCAAATACTCGGTACCAAAAGAAAATAAAAAAAAAAATGTTGTACTCCAAAGTTATGTACACCATCATCAGGTCCCAGCAAGTAAGTGTCCTTCAAGTTTAGTACAAACTTTTATTTCTTTTGAACTGTAAAATGGCCCCCAAAACTTACCATGGATGTGTGCTTGGATTGGGTTTCAATTTGGGTTTGGGTTTGAGTTTGGGCGGGAAACTCAAACCCAAACCCAAACTGAAACCCAATCCAAGCACACCCAATACTGAATTTTCTTTGACTTAACTGTTCCCGCCCGTTTTGATGTACCTTTCATTCTTTGACTTAACTTTGTGTTGTGTAACATCATAGATTGTTGATTTCTAAAAAATGTGTTGAAACTGAGTTTGTTACCATTGTTCCAAGATCTCGGAGAAGCTGCTGCGAAGAATTTTTATCATGTATTCATTTTTTTTTTTGTTTTTTGTGTTGTTTATCTAGTCTGGGGTATATATTTTTATCTGTTATCATGGTATCTATATTATTGTATAACTTTTATTTTTCTTGTATTTTTATTTATCTTTTAACTGTAATAATTTTTACTATTTTATGATTAATGGGTAAATTCTTATTTAGCAAAAAAAAATAGATAGGAGCCACATTATTCTCATTTTGTATTTCTATTGGCAGGAAGCCAAAAGAGTTAAAAGGGTTACGAAAGCAAAGGAAATGAGATTCAAGCCATGTCCATTAGATTCACTTTGGGAATTGGACAGCAAAAGGGAAATGAGATTCAAGCCATATCCATTTGGTTCACTTGAGAATTGGAAAGTGTTAGGTTTGAAATAAAATAAAAGATTTTTAAATGTAAGAATTTATTTTAGATTCTCGATAACATTTCTTACAACACTTTTCTGTAATATTATTAATTATAGAAATTTTACGACTTTAGTGTTTATCAGTCAAAGTTTAGACTTTGCCTTTTTTTAATTTAGGACATACGAATAACAATTTCTATAATTAGGATGTTCATAAAATGTTACAGTGAATGTTATAGACAATTAAAGTGTTGGGAAATCAGCCTATTTAGTCTCCCAAAAATTTTCGTTTCTCCTGTATAGTCCCCAATGTTTAATTTCAGCCTATTTAGTCCCTCAGAAATTTTCTTTTAGCCTGTATAGTCCCTAATGTTTAATTTCAGCCCATTTAGTCCCCCAGAAATTTTCATTTAGCCTGTATAGTCCCCATTGTTTAATTTCAGCCTATTTGGGGTTTCTTTTTATAACCATTTTTATACTGATTTTTTGTATTTTATAAATTTATAGATTGAAACTGACCATTATTCCCCCTCTCATTAAGCACGTGGATGTCATGAATTTGGGGCTGCCCTGATTCCGCCGCAGAAGAGATAGTGGAACCTCTATATGCAACCCATAAATAGATAAGGGACTTTACAAGTTGAAATTAAACATTAGGGACTATACAGGCTAAATGAAAATTTCTGAGGGACTAAATAGGCTGAAATTAATTATTGAGAACTATATAGGAGAAACAAAAATGTATGGGGGACTAAATAGGCTGATTTCCCTAAAGTGTTTCATTTAGTATTATAAAAAGTGTTATAGAGATTTCGAAGTATAAAAAATTTAATGAACTAATTTGAATAGCATTTTAGATTACAAACTTTGTTCAGCATAAATAATATATCCTCAAATGATCTCCATAGTTATGATTGACTTTATTGTAGAATTAATAATATTTACTATTTTCTTAACGGCCCATTAAGACCAAGTTAGACGAGTAGTTTTATCTTGGTAGGTGAGTAAGTTTAAAACTTATCTACAAGACAATCAATACAATACACGTAAGCTAAAAATGTAAATTCATAGGAAAGATAACTGACTTTTTGGTCTATGTGTATTGTATTGGGCTAGTGATATTGCCAAGGCAATTTGACTTCAAATGACCAAATTACCTATTTAGTGAAATATGTTAATATCTTTCAATTATTTATCATCTCTAATATTTTATTCCTTAATATATTCACGTTTAATAGCTAATTTTCTCTCTCTTATCCAAAAAATCAGACCCAATATCTCTCTAATATTTTTTCCTAATTTATTCTCACTCAATAAGTTTCTCTATTATACTAGTAGAAGTTCATAAAAAAGACAAAAAAAACCAAGCAAACACTATAAATTCTTCTTTTACTTTAATATTTTGTCATACTTACACATTGATCTTTTTTTCACAGATGAAGTAAGTAGAGAACATAATCAAAACCGTATTGAGCACTATAAATTTACAATCTTTTTTATTACTTATTTGTTCTAATGAATGGAAATTTAGACCATGAATTTATTTTTGTTTATATTGTTTGTTTGTTTTTGTAAACTTCTAGCACTATAGTAGGGAGAAAATTGAAGATTGAGTGTGAATATAATAAAAAATAAAATATTTGAGAGATTATGTGCTGATTTGTTAGATAATAAAGAGAAAATTAGAAATTATGTGTGAATAGATTAGGGAAGAAAATATTGGAAAGAGAAATTAATTGAGAGAGTTTAATATTTATCAAAAGGGTAATTTGGTCATTTGAAAACAAATTGTCTTGGCAGGAGGAAATCTGCCTTGGCAATATCACAAGCCATTGTATTGATTGGATTGGATGTAAGTTTTAAACTTACTCACCTACCAAATTAAAATTTCTCAAGTTAGATGACACAAAAATTCTTCATGTCGTGCTTGAGTTAGCTTTTATTAGGCTAAGGCCTCATAAGATCGTGGCAACTAAGTCCAATAATAATGTGTTAAACCTGCACGGCATTATAAGTCCAAGCCGACACAATTTTCCACCTCTATTCTTAAGCACGTGTCGATCAATCTCGAAAAAAAAATGTTTTAACAATCAAAACGGCTAAAATGTGAAGAAATTTTCTGATCCGTTGGATTAAAATTTTCTCGTTTGTTGGATTAAAATTTATTTAAAAAATAATTGTTTTGATTTTTAAAATACTTATTCACGCAAACACGTATTTTTAAATTAAAAACACATATTTTAAATTATTCCGTATATACTGAAACAAATATGTTCAACATAGGAAACGGACCAACATCATTCACCTTGTTAGTGGTTTGACGTATCAAGCTACTTTGTGAGGTAAGGGACCAGATTGGTAAAAAAAAAATTAACAGTAAAAGTAAATATAAACAATATTACTCTATAATTAAAAATACGTGTTTTAAATTAAAAACACATATTTTAAATTATTCCGTATATACTGAAACAAATATGTTCAACATAGGAAACGGACCAACATCATTCACCTTGTTAGTGGTTTGACGTATCAAGCTACTTTGTGAGGTAAGGGACCAGATTGGTAAAAAAAAAATTAACAGTAAAAGTAAATATAAACAATATTACTCTATAATTAAAAATACGTGTTTTAAATTAAAAACACATATTTTAAATTTTCCGTATATACTGAAACAAATATGTTCAACATAGGAAACGGACCAACATCATTCACCTTGTTAGTGGTTTGACGTATCAAGCTACTTTGTGAGGTAAGGGACCAGATTGGTAAAAAAAAAATTAACAGTAAAAGTAAATATAAACAATATTACTCTATTTTATTTCATCAAAAAAAAAAAAAACATTACTCTATTTTAAGAAAATAAAGTCTTCGGAATTAACCCATAATATATTCCATGGTTTTGAAACCCGGACCGGTCGGACCGTCAACCGGACCTCCGAACGGTCCGGTTAGATGACAAAATCCGTTCATGCTGAAAATCGCTCTAATTTTATTGACCCGTCCGGTGGGACCGATCGACCCGAAAACCGGAACAGTTTTGGAAAAACTGGCCGGGTCACAAAATGCATTTTTTTAAAAATTTTCTGTATAAAAAAAGAGGAAAAAAGACCCAATATATATATATGATTGTGATTTTAGCTTGTTTGGAGATGTTATTTAGAGTTGTAGACTAAATGGATGATTTTGTTATTTTGACTTTTATTATCAGGATTTGCGAGCTGTGATTGAATTTTTAAATAGTGTGGTTATTTGGAATGTTAATTATTGTTTTTGCTTGGATTGAGGAGGTTGGAGTGGATTTGATTTTTTTCTGTGATTTTTATGAAAGTTTTCTTCTTTTTCTTGATCAATAAGTGTAATTATATTCACATTTTGTAGAAATTTTGTATGTAAATTAATTTATATAGAATTTTGTTAGATATCTAAGAATAAGAAATGTTAATATTCAGGTTTATATCAACAAGATGTTTATTTGGAAAAAATTTTACATTAACTTTATTTTTTATTAATAAGTATATATTATATATTTTTTTAATATTTATGACGTCACCGGATTGATGAACGGATCGATGACGGTCCGATCACCGGTCCGACCAGTGACCCGTGACCCAATAACTTTTCCGGGTCGATGCCCGGTCCGGATTTCAAAACCTTGATATATTCTATATTGAAGTAGTGGTTCGCTAATATAAATTGGGGAAATTGTGAAATCCCCAGATCGTGAGGGAAGGGGTTAGGGTTAGATTTTGATTCTGAAATCAATTGCCATGGAATTGACTGCTCTTCCGAAGGATCGGGAATCATCATCTCATGGAAGCTTCAAGTGTCCAAAAATTGAGGATTGTCATGGATTCGTATCATCTCCTGGTATGTTTCGGCGCCTCGAAACTGGGCACGATCATCCATGGCAGACGGAGAAGAAATTGGAGGTCGAGACTGAAGTATCTGGAGGAGAAATCTATGCTGCTGGGAAAGGAGGTGAAAGTTCTAATGATGATTCCTCCGAGATAAAAAAGTTACTGCCTAGTCCTGCTGAAGTGGCAAAGATCCGAGAAGAGTTGAAGGACTTTTTAGTATATGCCAATGATTGCGACGAAAGTTCGGATGATGAAGATTACGGCATGAAGAATGCTACCGACAAGGATTGGTTGATTTGGAGCCAATTCCGTGACCAACTCGAGAAAAGCGACGTAATTTCAGTTATTACTAAAAGGGATATTAGCAAATTTAGTCCCTATTCTACATTTTTCTCACGCAACGGGTCCCCAATCTATTTTTATTGGTGTTTCACTCCCCAATCATTTTGCGTTTGGCGGAAACAGTCCTTCCGTCCAATTCTGTCTTTGAGGGCCGTTAAAGGGCAAAAAAATAAACCAAAAATCGATAATAGAAAGGGTATTATTGGAAACATCATTCCAACGAATATATTGGGAGAATTTCTATCCTTAAAAACCCTTGTACATCTTCTTCTCCATTTTGTCAAATCTGATTCCTCCATTGAAGAAAATGAGAAAAACTTCAAATTGTCACAAATCAAAATCTGATTCCTCCAACGAAATTTAAATTTTTTTTGTCATTAAATATCATAAAATTAAGATATGGCATTCACATTCATAAAAAAGAACCCCAATGTATGAGCTTACATTCACATTAGCAAAATAATAGACATATTGGCTTGTTTTTTGGACAAAAGTTACAAGTATAAAATAACCAAAAGACTAATCCATAATCATGTAACGGTCTTCAATCATGTTTCTTTGATAGCTTGTCGAACATGCTGATATTCCTATCGACAAAAGCTCCCGGCACTGGACAAGTGGTCCTGTTGTGACCATGGTTGAGGCACCAACTGCATCGGATAGGCTTCCTCTTCTTCTTGAGCACAACAGATTCCTGGGAATGAAAATTTTCTTGTGAGAATTTTGTAAAAACAAACTTAAAACTATATTAAAAACATATTCTCACCTCTTGGGCAGTTTCCATTGTAGATTTACCCTTGTCTCCAAGCCCTGTATGGCTGGCCAATTTGGACTGAATCGGTTCAGTCTTAGTAACTTCAGTATTATCCACAGAATTGTCAACATCATCTAAATTTGCAGTGCATTTTTTTATTGTGTGGCCTATTCCTTTACACCTACTGCATTTGTTTACATTAGAAGGCCCACCAAACTTTGGACATATCCTGGCATTATGTCCAACTTGACCACATGCTCTACATGTGTTTCTCGAAATCCCAGCCCTAGAAAGTTTCAAAGTACCATCCACTTGGTTCTTTTTGTAACCCTTTTCTCCATCCTGTAGCCCTCTTTTTCTTTTTGGTCTGCCAGGCATCTTGACTGTCCTTGGTGGAAGAAGGGGCTTTTGTGATGATTTGGGCCAATTATTTGGACCATTTGCAGGGTTGATAATGGGTTCATATGCTCTCTTATATGCAGCAACAAAATAACATTCATCAACAAATGATTCACATTTCAATTTCTGTAACCCTATTGCAGCCACCCCATGTATGCAAGGTATACCTGAAATGTCCCATTTTCTGCAGGAACATGTCCTATTTTTAGTGTCTACTGCAAACTGATCCATACCTGGATCTGTTACCTGAAACTTGAAGTCTCCACAGTATGTTGGATGAGATGATACTGAATCCTCTTTCAACTTCTCCAAAATCTTCATTATAGAAGGGCAAATGTCCCCTTTCTGCTTTTCTATCCAATCTCTCCTTTGCTGCAACCTCAGCATGAGATAAACCCGGACTCTCTCCAATATTCCAAGAATTGGTTTAGATCTTGCAATCGGCAACTGTCTGTTGAACGCTTCTGTGTGATTGTTGAGCAGCATGTCACACTTGGTTGTTGCCCGGAAATGAGAACGGGTCCATTGTTGAGGATTGGTATTTTCAATTAACCATTTCAGTGCACCCCTGTCAATTGCCCCAAGATGAATCATGTCTTTATCAAATTGATTTATGTAAGTATCCTTTGCACATCGCCAGAATAACTCTTTAAGATCTTCTCCAGGATGATTTTTTCTCATGTTATTGTGAAGATGCCTGCAACAATGTCTGTGCTCAACTCCTGGCAAGTTTGAGCTAACAACATCAATGATTATACCCTGCAAAAAAAATTCAAAACATCACAAACATTACAACTTCTGATTTATTTGCCACAATAAATAAACTGTAATTATAATACCTTTTGTCTGTCACTCATTATACACCATTCGGAGGGTTTGACCATCTCCAAGTCCAGTTTCATGTTTTGAACAAACCAGTCCCATGAAGAAATGTTCTCATTCTCTGCAACAGCATAAATTATTGGATACATCACATTGTCTGCATCTACCCCTACAGCAGTGAACAAAACACCCTTGTGAGGGCCTTTAAAAAATGTACCATCCAGCCCTATAATTTTTCTGCATCCAGCCAAATATCCTTTCTTCAAAGCATCTAAACAAATATATATTCTCTTAAAAAGTTCCTCCCCAGTACTTGGACATTTCTCAGTTTCAATCTTGATATTGCTACCAGGGTTTGTTCTTTGAATTTCAGCCACATAGTTGAAAAGACACTTGTATTGATCATTGTATGTACCTTCAATCATTTTCTTAGCCACATACTTTGCCCTGTATCCCTTCCATTTAGAAATTTCCACTTTCAAATCTGTCCTTAGAGTTTGCTGAAACTTACTCATTTTCACATTGGTGTCATCCCTCCAAGTTTCCATATATCTGGCTGCTATGTAGGTAGAAGTTGCCATTGAATGTTCCATATCCCTTGGACAACTATGGGTAGGCTGTAAAGTCCT
Source organism: Vinca minor (assembly GCA_026122235.1). Taxonomy (NCBI): domain Eukaryota; kingdom Viridiplantae; phylum Streptophyta; class Magnoliopsida; order Gentianales; family Apocynaceae; genus Vinca; species Vinca minor. The sequence goes on from JAOCZM010000001.1 coordinate 8,360,108, forward strand.
TATCTAGAAAGCCTTTCCCCCAAAATTATGGGCATATATCTTCCAAGAACACCCAACACCAGTACACTTAGCCCTCACCCGGATTTTGTCATTCTTTATAAGCTTCACTGGAGTGCCATGTGCTATTCCATGATTCATAATACACTTGCATAAAATAGCCTTGGTTGTAAATACCTGTCCTATCTCAAATGTAGGATCCTGACCAAACTTTTGAAAGTTGAATACATTGTACTTCTTTTGAACATTTCCAGTTCCATCATCATCATCATCTGGTATGCAATTGTAAAACTCATCATCAGAATCTTTCTTTAACTCTGCATCGTTTATTTGTCCTTCTTCAGCTTGGTTGATACTTTCAGTGTAAGACCACTCATGAACCTTTGGTTCCATTCCTAACAACTGCCATTGTTTTTTGGGGCCTCTTTTATTGTAATGGATTTTACCATCCATTTCTTCCATTTCAGCAAGCAAATCTGGATTTGCCCCTAATCCTTCATCAACAACCTCATTTTCCTCAGCAGCCTCATTTTCCACAGCATCCTCATTGACAGCAGCCCCACCCAACAGTTCATCTACATTAAACTCACTCATCCTATTTGCCTCCAATTGGACTGTAGTATCAAAAACCTAAAAAACATCCTCCTCATTATCTAAAATACTACCTTCATTCTCATTGACTTTGTATTCTTCATCTTCATAAAATATGAACACTTCCTCTTCACTTTCAGTGCCGTCCAAAATTTGACTTTCCATTGCTTGTTGTGAAGAACAAGCTTGAACTTGCTTAACATTTTCAGAATCTAACATGTTCAACCACTGTTTGAATGCAGTCACATCATCGTATGTGAACCATGACTCAGTCATCTATAAGTATAAGACAGAAACACACAATCAAAACTGTGGACTTCATGAATATTAATCAACTTCAAGTTACTTATAAAATTGGCAACTTACAAAGTATGGATAACCATTTTTTGGACAGAAACTTGAAGGGGCACTTTCCATAAACCTATATGCATAATAAAGAACATAAGCACCACATTCCTCCCCATTAGTCTGTTGCGGCACCTTTGGAGTCAGCAGTGGGATGTCATTCAAGGAACTTTTATCAAGATGTACCCCCTCAGCAATTAACAAATCAAGCACAAATCTGTTGGAATGTAAACACATTTTGTTAATTTAGTCCAAATTCATAATACACTTGAGTAGCATAATCATTAACATTTACTTACTTTCTTATTAGGGGATGTATTGTGTTCCCAGCAACTTGAAGTGAATCCAACACTAATAAACACTGATTTTTGGATTCAAAACCCTCATTGAAATTACAGAGGATTAGCAAAACCCAGTGACCCCTATTTCATTAAATAAATAAAAGATTAATGAATACAGTTTTTCCACTGCAAATGTAATAAAAAAATTACTAACATTATAAAGTCAAAACTTACCACTTTACAATGGGTACAAGGACATATTTTTTTGTGAATTTTTTTTTCTTCTGCACCCACTTAACAACCTTAGCCTCCTCATTTCCACCAGGGCTGGTGTAATGGTTGAACCAAATAGCATCCAACCTTTCGAATCTCTGTCTCTTATCTTCAGAAACTTCTTTCCAAATTATACTAACGAAATAAAACAAAACCTCTCAAAATAAATCACAAATCACAAATACCATTCAGAATTTTAAGGAAAAATATACCTTAAAAAGCTTTCCAATGCGTATGAATTCAATAAGCCACTCAAAATACTAAACCCTTCACGCCGACCACCTTTATGGAGTCCCGACCTGAGTGTCATCTCCGATTCCCAGCTTTTCAAAGAGAACAATGAATCGAAAACCCTAGGTTTAGATTGGATTTTGGGAATATCGGGGAGAGAGATTGATGGTGGTAAAAGGAAATTAACCCTTTCCACTACTCAAATTACCCCCGGTTATTTCCGAAGTGAATTACCCAAAATAACCCCAGTGCATATCATTTATTTGGAAAATTAAATCAAAAGTCTTTTTTCCCATCTAAGAATTGGACGGAAGGACTGTTTCCGCAAAACGCAAAATGATTGGGGAGTGAAAAACAAATAAAAATAGGGACTAAATTTGCCAACGTGCCTTACTAAAACAACTTTAAATTTGTACTTTTTTAAAATTTTTTTTTTCTATTACAATTATTTATTAGACCTCACCAGAGGAGGAGTAGTAAAAGTCCGGCTGAGCGGGTGTCCCGTGAGAGGAGTAGTAGAAGCCCGTTGAGCGGGTGTCGTAGAACCCGTTGAGCGAGTGCCCTGTGGGGTGAGTAGTAGAAGTCCCGTTGAGCGGGCGTCGTGTCGTAGAAGCAAGTCGGGTGCCCAGTGAGGGGAGTAGTAGAAGTCCCGTTGAGCGGGTGTCGTAGAAGCCCGTTGAGCGGGTGCCCCATGAGGGGAGAGGAGTATAAGACCCACACAAGGGAACCCAAAGAAAATGACAATTAAATCATTCTCTTGTGTGAGGTGGGTATCGAACCCACAATCTTGGGCCCTTACCCCACTGGGCTAAGAACCTTAGATTATTACTAAAACAATACCTTGACAAGGATTGAGTTAATCGTCAACTGCTAGTATTAATTTTGTTCCTTCTTACATAATTTTTCATAGAAACTTTTCTTATTAATTTTCATATCAAGTAAAAAAGGAGACATCTAATTTTGGACGGAGAGAGCATTGAAAGCTTTATTTTAAGCTTTTCCTTTTCCGGAAAGTCAGTCAAATACGTAACAAAAGAACTCGCGTTGTTATAGAAACAGTAAATGTGGTAGTTGATGATAGTCCTGGGAAGTGGGAATGACTTGTTCATAATAGAGAAACAGTAGGAAGAAACAGACAGTCAATCGGATGAATCTGAGAATAAACATCCAGAGTTAAGCTCCATCACCCTTAGAGATGATCTTTGGGATCTCGATGATCCAAGAAGGACTAGAAATAAATAAGGAAATTACTATAAGTAAATGGTTAGGTTTGCTTTCTTCACATTAAGTATAGAACCTAAAAACATTAAAACATTAAAATTGCAGAGAATCAGAAAATGATAAATCATGTTCAAGGTCAATATGTTGGATATTTGTAGCATGTGTTATCTTGCTCTATATTTATGCGTCCTGATTACCTTATGATTGTTTGAAAACAGAAAAATTGTTAAAAATATCTTTTGTGCAGTCTTTTGCACTAAACACAGTGTAAAGGGGAGATTGTTAGGTTGTGTTGGCTTGAGGTTTGTTTTTGGAAAGTGCAAAAGAATCTCCATCAACCCCATCAAGGGTGATAGCCAAGTGGTTCCAAGCTTACTCTCAAGTGGCTTGGTAAAGCCGAAGTCATGAGTTTGAATTTGTCAGGTAGAAGTGGCAACATGCCTGTCTTAAATAAACAAGTAGAGTTTTGAATTACTCTTAAACAAACAAATCAAGCTTTGAACAAATGGAAATGTGAGGCTTATCTATACATGATTGATTATGATGTTCATAATTGAATTTAGCCTAGTTCTATTTCTCTTTGATCTGTGCTTTTCCCTTGTTATGTAATATTGAGGACTGATGTGGCCTAAATTAACATAATAGGGTTTTGACGTTGACATCTTCCCTCCACGTTGTTTTATGGCTCGGACTCGGATCAGACCTTGTCCACGCTTCAAGGACTTCCCAGATGAACTCAAAGATCTTAAGGCAATGGCTAAGTTGGCATTAGCCTATTTCAATGAAAGAGAGGTATGCATCTTTTTTCCATTTGAGTTTATTCTTTTAATCATAAAAAGTATTTTCTTTACATTCAATCAGTGAGCCTGTTATTGCCTCATTGCTTTTTTTTTGTTTTAAATAAAAAAACTCATTTTATCCTGCTATTTCTTTATTTTTTTTTCCAGAACAAGGAGTACCAGTTTGTGGAGATAGAGAAGGTAGTCAAAGAATATTTCACTTGTATAACGTACTACTTGACTTTTACAGCAAAAGATACTGAAGGTGTGAAAACCTTTCAAGCCAAGGTGTATGACGGTATAAGAGAGCAAGATGTTGAACTATGCAGGATCAAGAATGAAGGTATACTAGACAGCTTTTGATAGCTTAAACTGATACTCCTTTTAATGTTATTTTTCAAAGTTCATTTTGTAGGTCAACGAGAATCTCTCTCTCTCTCTCTCTCTCTCTCTCTCTCTCTCTCTCTCTCAATAGCATAAATAAATTGCATCTATAGCTATAATACTGACACAAGAAACGTAGCTTGTAACACTGTTAGTTCATTCACTGTTTTTATGTTTTTGTCTCTTAAGGTTACGATACTCGTAACATTGAAATTAGTTAACTTTCAGCATTTAACTACTATATTAATTCTAACTCGCACTTAAAAGTTTTTGCTATAGAAATGCCAATTTAGGTTTCATATTGAATCTAGCATTTGAACTTTCATATGCTTTATTGGCATGACTATTGTTTGCTGCGAGACATGTTAACTAGGGCATCTTATATTCTCGAATATAGTTGATATTGTGCCATTACTAAAAGAAGGCTAGCAAATGAAGCACAAGGAGCTGTGTACTTGTATCTATGTAGCTTGGATGCGAAATTTGGAATTGATTTTGAAACAAGAGAAAAAATTTCTCCCTTCATAGGATAGTTTCTCTTATAGAAGCTTCCCTTTGGAATTTGTTGTACGCATTGGATATTTTTTCTCCTATTCATCTGTGAGTATTACCTCTATTATTTTTTTTACTTTTGACTTTATTTACGTTCTCTCTCTTAATTTCTTATGTATGCTATGCTTATTTTGTTATTTATTGTCCATTCTTGCTTGGATAATTTCTCGTGTTTTGCAATTATGAATTACCAGCTTGCTTATTTAACATTTTTGGTAGTCATGAATGCTCTCAAAAACTGGCAAGCAGAATGTTAGTGCTGTCATAGATGCTTATTCAGTGGCGGAGCCAGGAATTTTTCTTTGGGGGGGCCAAAATAAATTCATAAAAGCATATAAATATTGGCGGAGTCAAAATTTTTTTTTTGATGAAATCTTATAGATTAGAGTTATACACATTTTGTTCACTCTTTTCACTCTACTGGGGGCACAATTAACATTGTCAAAATAAATTCATAAAAGCATATAAACATTGGCGGAGCCAAAACTTTTTTGTTGATGAAATCTTATAGACTAGAGTTATACACATTTTGTTCACCCTTTTCACTCTACTGATCAGTGAAAAAGGTCACGTATATAATTGTTTGGGTAATAATGGGTCTTGGTGGGTCTATTAGGTTTTTAGTGGGTCTTTTGAATCCATTATTTAGTTACTTTAATACTCTATGAGTCCCAAATCTAATTAGATTTGGGTATCAAAAAATATATTTTCATGTACTTTGTAAAATGTCCGATCTTTTTTTTAAAAAATATCTATCTTATTCGAACCGTTGAATATATATATATATATATATATATATATATATATATATATATATATATATATATATAGTATATAAAAAATTTAAAAATTCTTGGGGAGGCCATTTAAAAAAAAAAACATCTCTTATTCTAAACCGTTGGATATATATACCTAGTATATAAAAAAATTGAAAATTCTTGCCATTGTGCTTATTCATTATAAGTTGTTGTGTTTCATTGGGAGGGGTGCGGCTTCATGGACAGTATAATTGAGATAATATTTTGTGATCTCGAACTCGTGCTTCTCATTTGTTTCTCAAATATTGTTATCGAAACTAGTTTTTTCAGATTCTTGCTTGGTTTTCCATCATCTTGTTTTGTTCATTATTTTAGCCTATTGATTTCTGTAAAAGCTGTCTTATATCCTCTCTCTTTAATACAGAGGGATTAACTTATAGAGTTTGCTCTTTTATGTTATTTTTTCCTTTTTTGGCTCTATCTCCGCACACAACTCTCCTTTATGTTGCCTAAAATCTTGTTTAATTTCTTTTGCAGGTTGTTGAAAGCCACAGAATGGATAACATTTTTGCCTGGGATTAAACGTACGGCTTAGACTTGGCTCCAAAACCTTCATCTACCAATACATGCTGTAAATACATGCATGCCTAAATGTTCATTTTTCAGGACAATATTAAGATGGACAGGATAACTACCTACTACTGCTATGTAAACTATATTTATCACTAATTATATAACATTATTAGTCAACATTCGCGATTAATCGCAGTATCTTCAATTATGAAATGGCTTAAGGTCATCAAGTAGTCATTACGAAGCTAATTTACCAAGCACTTTACCATCCATTCAGTATGGATATTTTGTTTAGAAGAAAGAAAAGCTGCTTTTTATTTTGATTATATTGGTTTCGGTTAGGGATGGCAATGGGGCGGATCGGGCGGATTTCTAAAGACCCAACCCCGACCCGCGCAACTGATTTGTTGCCCTCGCCCGTGACCCGCAACGGGGCAATATTCATCGCCCCATGCCCCGCTCCGTTATGTTTTTTCAAAAAAAGAAAAAAAAGGAAATCATATACTAAAGCCTAAAGAATTCCCAAATCTGCACAAAAAATTCATCTTTTCCAAGAATCTGCACAAAAAATTCATGTCATTCACCAGTCTGAGGTTCATAACACTGGAAGAAATGCTCTGCTTCTGATTCACATGTCAATTCTTGACAGTGATTTGACGATTTCTTCTTCTTATTCTATAGCGGACGGGCGGATTGAGGAGGAAGGGAGTCAGTTGTATTCATTGAGAGTGAGATGGAGTCGGCAGCGGAAGGAGAGAGAAAGACGGATTCGCGCCGAAAGGAGGCAGAGGGGCGCCGGAAGAAGTCGCTGGAAGGAGAAAGGCTGAGAGAGAGAGAGAGAGAGAGAGAGAGAGAGAGAGAGAGAGAGAGGGGCTGATAGCAGTATGAGGGAATGAGAGGAGGGGCGGGGAATTAGGGTTAGAGAAAATGGGTCATATATATATATATAACCCTACCTTAACGGATCAGAACGGGGCGGGAATGGGGCAAACATCATATCCAAATTCGCCCCGCGCTGTCCACGGATCTGCCCCGCCCCGCCTCTTTCTCAATACGAGTGGGATCAGATCTGCCCCAAACATCATTGGGGCGGGGCGGATCAGCGGGTCACGTGCCAAATTGTCATCTCTAGTTACGGTTCATGAATTCCTTTGGAGTTGCATTTGCAACCGTGTTTTTTTTTTCTTTTCCAAATTGCGCAGAAAAGTTGCTCTCATAACATTTTTGAATACGTTGATATACGAGAGCTCTAAAAGCATTGATGTTTTATTATCTCTCAGTCCCAAATTATTTTTCCATATTTTTTAATTTATTTTAATTTAAATGTCCACTTTTTGAATAAATAGTTCATTAGTGATAGTTTTTAAATCATACCCTTTAAATTAAATGTTGGAGAGAGAAGAATAAAGTGAGAATAGGAATTAAAAATACGAGAGGTAGGGCGGCGGGCGACTCGGCCCTGTTCGGATAAGGGGCGGGGTTTGGGCGTCACATTTGGTATCAGAGTAGAAGATTCTGGAGTGAGTATGGTATCTACTAAGCTTGAGAACTGATTGACGAGACTGAGATGACATCTAGTATTTGAACAACAAGATTTTGGAATGGCTACGATGACTACTAAGTTTGAATTCTAGTTGTAGGCTTGAATACGTGAAATAAGATTGAACATGATGTGACATATTTCTGTAGACAATAAGTTTTGATTTACAATGTACCATAGACTCAAATAACATTTTAAATTGCGAGGACACAATTCCTTTTAAGAGGGTGAGAATGTAACACCCTGCCCCCGTAATCATTTTCATGAATACCCATTTTGAGTGGTTCCCGATTTGATGTTCAATTTTCTAGTATGGGACATACAGGAATTATAATACATTTATCTTACTAAGTTGGAATTAAAATTTAGCGAGATGGTATATCCAAGGTGATTATACTTTTAACTTAATATATAAAATCAGGGACGAAGACAGAGGGGGGCGGGGGTGGCAGTCGCACCCCCAAGATTTCTAAAAATACTACTCCCTCCAATCATATTTAATTGTCGTTTAGGGGATATATATGTATCCAAATTAATTGTCGTTTAAGGCTCTTTTATTAGTTGTTAACAATTTATTCCAATTATATCCTCGACATTTCTTTTATTTGCCGCCTCTGCCTTCCCTATTTTTTCCTTTCTTTTCTTATGTTGTAGAAATGAGAGAGAGGAGTAATATTGGAACTTTCGATGTAAATGACAAGTTCCTTAATTTTCTAAAATTGTCTAAAGAGTCTTATATTTAGGAATGGAGGGAGTATTAGATACAGTAAATTTTAAATGTAGTTCGGAATATTTTATCAAATTCGCCCCCAACGCCAAATTTCTAATTTCGTCCCTGTATAAAATAAATAAAATTAAAAATATATATTCTTTGCATCCAACATATAGCGTCCTTATGGCAAAGAAAAACAAGAAAAAGGGTAACAAATGAGCTATCTCGAAAGAGGAAATTTTAGAGGCCACTGCACTACTTCCTCCATTCCTCTTGATAACATGCTAGAGGAAGAAGATAATTTGATTGAAACTTCTAAGGGTTCAAGTGTTAATAATTTGCCCACTGCTGAACCGTATAAGATAGAGAATAAACTAGACTAGGTTAATTTATTCAAGCAGAGCAACCGGCAACACAACAAGGGATTCCAACTTCTTGATTTTCGGGACGATCAAACTGAGGTGAGATTCAAGCCCGAAGTCCTCAATGGTATTGAGAAAGTATGAGGGTTATTGCTTGGTGGTTTTTTTGCAGGCCGTTTCCCAAACCGTCATGTTATCTATGAAGCCAAAAAGCCTTGAACTGTTAAGAACATTCCATTCTATCTTCACTAAAGCGGATGGATTATTTTCATATTCGAGAGCAATGAAGATAGGAAAGCAGTCTTAGATGGGGGCCTGTACATGGCATATGGAAGACAGCTCATGTTAAAAAACATGCCACATGAGTTTGATTTCTCCCTTGAACAACTCTCTATCATGCTAATTTGGGTTGTTCTACCAGGCATCCCGCTTTGTTGTTGGAACCCGATAGCCATAGGCAAGATTACATCAAAGATTGGTAAGCCCATGGTATCAGACATGGTCACGGTCTTGAGAGAGAGGCCGGCATATGCTAGAGTCCTTGTTGAGGTTGACATATCAAATGAGCTACCAAAGCTAGTCAAGATTATAATGCTATCAGGTTAAAAAAAACATTCCGGTTTGCTATGAGTTTGTGCCACAACTTTGCAAAAAGTGTTGTTCTATGGGACATGATGAGGATCAATGCCCTCTAGCACCATAACCCACAGTCAAGATTGGTACACATAAGGGATTGCCAAATGCGCCGAAATTGGGAACCTTGAAGCATGTGGGTCAAAAGCAGGGTAAGGGAACAGTGTCTTTCGCCTATATGGTTAAGACACCCAAGATAGCCCCAAAACCGGTGAGTAAACCGACTCAAATAGAGGGTAAACAACATTTTGTGGAGCTATATTTGCACATTACAAGCCAAACATTCCTCTCAAAATACATGACAACTCTCAGTCTGTCTATAAGAAAGAGGAGCCTAAGCCACATTAGAAGCAAAATGGCCCTCTCAAGATACATGCTAACCCTCAGCCTGTTTATAAGAAATGCTACTTTGGCACAGAGACAATTGAAAAGTGTCTAGCCCAAGAAATTTGTGCCAAAGCCCACTCCTAAGAGGATTGTGACAGAAATAATTGAGCAGCCAAGTATGCCCTTAACCGACCAAGCCAAAGCAAAATCGCCCAAATCGGGCATGGGGAAAGAAACTGTCCAACCCGTTACACCTGTGGAGGCAAAGCCGTATGATGGAAGGGACGATGATTGTGAATCTGATTATTCTGCTTAGTTTACACCGCAATCGCATCGGGATATGAATCTGATGATTGCTAGTAAGGACTCGGCTTGAAGCTGATTTTGACTAGCCGCCTGTTGAAGCTACTGGCTTAAATTAAATGGTTTTTATATTAGCTGTTGTCCGCAGATCGGTCGACGAACACTTTACCCAGGGCAGCATATTTTGCCCTAGGAAGCATACTGTTGTAGGATTTTGTTTTAGCTCTTTGATGTAATAGGATTTCTTACTTTCGTTTGGCCTAATTTGTAATAGCTTAGAGTGTAAGGTTTGAGGGCTTTTTGCACTCCAACTTGGTTTTTCGTCAACATTGGGGGCCGGCAACTCTAGGCATAGATATTACTTAGTAGGCGTAGTATAGTTTGATATGTTATTCAACATCATAGCAGCATGTATGCTCATATGCTTAGCATAGTGTTATGTCTTTATCTCATATTTTGGGGATGATAGTGCGGTCGCCTTAGGTGATTTACGCATCATCTGCCTTACTTGTAACATTCGGCTGGCTACTTTATAGTCTCCCATTTGATATATATATATTTTAAAAGTTGGAGTAGCACCAAGTATTTAAAAAAAAAAAAAAATTCTCTATATATCTATGCCCAGGAGCCATTTGTTAACACCAAAATTTGTTTGGCAATTTCATTTCTTGCAGCAACTAGTAATTCTTAAGGCCAAGTCCAAATCTGAGTGACAACATCATCATATTCATAGGATCCCTTTACTATTTTCTTTTCATTTCTCCATTTTGCCACTCTCTATCTTTTACTTATTTTCTGGTGAATTTGGTTTAAGCTGAGAACTTTATGCTCTCTAAACTGCACCTGAATTATTAAATTCTAGATGGTGTTCTAAGATATAAATCATTAACATCAATTTCATCATCGTACATGTCTTTTAAGTTTAATGGTGAATTATTAAGCTTTTTGAAAGATTGTATCTATTTAATTTTGTGGAGAATTATTTGGTGTTAGGATATTAATTGTTTTTTTATCGCGGACTATAGACAATTCATCATGTGAGTGTTCCTAACCCTTTTACAAAATTATATAGGTTTCGTGTGTTCATTTGTTCATTGCACTCATGATTTGAATCCACTCATGACATGCACATGTTACATTTATTTGTCACCATAAAATATCATTCTGAATTGGGGCTTGTTTTGAAATATTATTTCATTGCATTGAAAATGATAATTTTAACTAAATCTTATACGGATTTGTCCAGTGAATATTGACATGGCATGACAAGACTATGAGTCTATTGAGTCGGGCCCAATGATTAGATTTGAAGGAGCTAAGTACTACACCAAAGGGTGTGAGCCAACTCTAGAGACCTAATTTTGAATATGTTCATTTGGGACCCGAATGAAATGTCTATACCGAGAGGTAGGGCAGCGGGCGGCTCGGCTTGATAAGTCTATATTTTACCACTATTTTGGATTGAACTTAATTGAGAGAAAAAATAAATTAAAATAGTCTTTATGAGTGAATATGTCTAAAAATGTTCTTGTGATTTTTATTTGCAAAACTAAAAATTAATTCACTAATTTTCTATAATTGATACAGGTTAAAGAGAATTTTGGACATCAAAGAAAAATAAGAATTATATTTGGCATGTGCTAAAATGTCACTAAGAAAAGAATTAGAAACCGATTCCAACTTGAAATAGAAGATTGAAGATGTGCAAATTTGTTACTTACCAAAAGTTTAAATGGGAAAAGGAATATAATTTGGAGATTACTATAATACAAAATTAGAAGAATCCTAAATGGAATTGAAGAAGGAAAGACAATATCTCTACCTATATGAAGGAGCCATTGAAAGACATAAAAGGGCATTCCATATAAATTGCAATTTTAATTTATTTTAATTGTTATTCATTATTAGTTTTAATTAATTAAATTCATTTTTATTTTGGTTTAAGTTAGGTTATAAGCAAAAATAATTTTCCAGCTACATAAACAATCTTTGTTGGGGCGATGTTGTACTTATTACTTTATTACTTGTTGATATTTGTGTATTTGTAAATTTCACATCAAGTTTTTTTGCGCCGTTGCCGTGGATTGTTTTTATCTAGTGTAGAATTAGATTACTAAACCTAAGTTTAAACTTTATTTTATTTTATTATTTGTTTAACTTTTTAATTATCTCTTTATTTTATTTATTTATTTTTATTGTCGTGTCTCAGGCAAGAGTAAAGGATTAGAAGAAAAGAAGGAGGCTAGTTCGACAGGCTCCGCTTCTGACCCGTAAGCTCTTCGGCATGCTAAGGTTAGGAGTTCGATTCATGCTTGAGGCGGGTTTATCCTGAAGAGGCCACTCTTAAAAATATGGCTACTCAAATTGGACAATTAGCAACTACTATGCTAAACCAACCTCAAGAAGTCCTTCCATATGATACAGATGAGCATCCTAAGAAGAAAATAATAATGATAATGTTGATCTTAAATCTCTTCATCTTTCTAAAGCTGTTAAGCACCTTTCATTAAATGTTGGAGTATATTATGTGTCTTTTAATGTCTTTGAATCTCTAGATAGTTCATTAAAAAGACAATTATTATGTTCCATTCATACTATTGATGTTTTAATGGATGATTTTTCTTCCAAGTATATCGTAAGAAAATTAGGGGGGAAATGGCATAAATCTTTCAAAGATAAAAAAAAAATTTAGCAAAGGCTTTTAAGAATAGTATCAGGCAAAAGAAATTTGCTTTCAAAGGCCGTGAAGAATTTTGTAAAAGGAGTGGATGTAGGAGGAAATACTTGCCTTCTCGACCATCCTCCTGATTGATTGAGCATATAAAGGAAGTCAAACTCCTGACTATAAACGAGAACTATTACTAATCAATTTTTTAGTATGTTTTATTGTCGGAGGGACTAGTTTTTTTCCTTAGAAATCTAGATTTATTTGATTCTTCTTATTCCCAAAAAAAATTTAAAAATTTAAAACTCCAAAATAAATATTTTATATTCATTTTTTTCCTCTCTTCTTTAGGAAGTTGCTTGGGACTCAGAGATACTACAACTGCTTTCTTTCTCATGCTTCGCTCTCCAAAATGCTTCAATTATCCGTCTAAGTTTATTAACACTTCCTTTGTGTTTTCTTACTTTAGAACATTGAGGACAATGTTCATTCTTAAGTCTGGGTGGAGATTTGGTTATTGCTTAAATTTTTTCAAAATTCAGATTTTTATAGTTTTAATAATTTATTTTTGAAAAAAAATATCTGAAAAATTACTAGATTTTTTTAGCATGAATTCTTATCTTGATATTTGTCTTGATATTCTTGGAACTAATTGATATGATTATCTATTGATATAGATTGAAACTTGATTGATGAATATAATCTTGAATATTTCCTTGCTAATTTAAGCTTATTATGGAACTTGAGTTAATTTGGACATAATCCTTGTGAATTGATGAAGATACTTAGGCTTTTATTACGTGGTTAATGGTACAGTGTGATCAATATCTTCACAAACTAGATCTTGTTTGATTACATACTCGAGGTGAAATTTTTAAGAATTTTTTTATACACTTGGTGGATGAGATTAGACATCTCTTTGAACCGTTTGAGCCTTTCAAGCTTTTCCCCTTTTTTTCATTATATCTCCAACGCCCCCAAGTTTTCAAAGTTTTGTTGATAAGAATGGTTGAGACCGTCATTCAATTAATTATCATTTTTTAGCCTCATTAACTAACCCTGAACCTATCAATACTTTTTTCCATTCCCTTATGAGAGAGGAAAGTGCATGCTTATTTACAAGAAACGTTTTGAGCTTGTTATGAGAAGATGATGTTGTTGAAGTGAATCGAACTTGAGATTGGTTGTGGGAGCTATGAGTCCTTTTGGAAAAGAAAAAAAAAGAGAAAAAAAAGCAAAAAAAAGATGATGATAAGTTCATACATCGAGATAATATGTAGTCTTCTTTTGGATTGGTAATAAAGTGAAGAAAAAAAAGTCTCATTCTTTCTTAATGGTTCTTGTTCTTAAATTCCCTAAAATACATACATGGAGATAAAGTGTGAAGTTGAGATTGTTTTGGGAAGAAAAAAATGTTTCATAGTAAAGTCTTGTAATAATAAGTGTTTTTTTTTTTTTTAACTTTCTCTCTCTCATTTTTGATTATCCTATCCCTTCGTTTGATAGCTATGTCCCTAGCCTAACGTTATAAGCCTAAAAGTCCTAATAGACCCAAATGAATTGATTTGTCTTCATTAGTGGAGAGTATGTAAGTTAACAAGGGTAGTTTGTGTTATTATTATTAAGAAAGTTCTCATTTACTGCATAATATTTGTTTAAGTGTTGATTCAAGTCTTTGGTATTGTCATAGTATGTCTCAAACTTCACAAGAAGAGTCTATTAGCTTTGTTATATTTATTGTTATATTCGGATTGAAACTTTTTGGTTTATGACTATAGATGAATTTTTAAAGCCAGTGACGAGAATATTGAGATTCATGGAAGGATTAATATTTCTAAGTTGTTATTTTTCCTATGAATTGTTCCCTTTGCTCGAGATAAAAAACTTAAGTGGAGAGTAGTTGATAAGTCTACATTTTACCATTATTTTTTATTGTTTTCCTATTTGGATTCAATTTAATTGAGAGAGAAAAATAAATTAAATTAGTCTTTACGAGTGAATATGTCTAAAAATGTTCTAGCGATTTTTATTTGCAAAACTAAAAATTAATTCACTAATTTTCTATAATTGATACAGGTTAAAGGGAATTTTGGACATCAAAGAAAAAGAAGAATTATATTTGGCATGTGCTAAAATGTCACAAAGAAAAGAATTAGAAACCGATTCCAACTTGAAATAGAAGATTGAAGATATGCAAATTTGTTACTTACCAAAAGTTGAATTGGAGAAGGAATGTAATTTGGAGATTACTATAATACAAAATTAGAAGAATCCTAAATGGAATTGAAGAAGGAAAGGCAATATCTCTACCTATATAAAGGGGTCTTTGGAAGACATAAAATAGTATTCCTCGAAACACAAAATAATTAGCTTGGAGAGTACAAGGAACAAAAGATTGAGAATGAGGGCGTTTCATCATCATGCTACTTCTTTCTTTAATTTTATTCTAGTTTATGTTTATTTTAGCTAGATTTTCTTGTGACTAAGACTTTTTTTGAAGGTCGAAACTTTTTTGCATTTATTTGATTTATATTAATTTATGTATCTCGACAATATGATTAATTGTTATTATTTGTTCCTAGTGCTTGCGATTTTCAAATCAATTATTGCATGAATCTAAATTTCTTCTAAAGGCTAAGAAGTTCTAGATTTAATTGGATCAAAGATAATAACAATATAACGTAAAATTGATTAGGGATAGATTCGATTTCCATGTGTGATTTATATTACTGAAGTTTAACAATACAAAAATGATCAAGTCAAAACATCCAAAATTGAGTATGCAAACCAAATAATAATAACATAAAATGTGTGTGTTTCCTTTAACTTCTGTTTTCCTTGCATGTTTTTCAAAGATTAGAATCACCAACATTTCATATCAACACATAATCAAAAGGAAAGAAGAGTAGTCCAATAACTAAGAGTTACCAAGAAATCCAAAATAAACTAATATGTTTCTACTATCAAGAGGAGATGGGGTTATGCATAATGAAAGGCTCCTCTGGGTATGATATCATGTCAACAACATCACTATTTACTTTACAGTATCCATACTTTCCCCAACTATCACCCCAAGAATTTTTTTATGAGATAATACTTTATCCCATTCTCCATTCCATATCCAACTATAAGAATAGCATGTTTCTCTTCTATACCTTCAATTTCTTTAAGATCTTTAATATTAGTAAGCTCTGCTTCAATTGGACCTTCATAAACTCCCTGGCAATGTAAAGAAAAATATAAAAAAAATATATATATATAAAAAAAATGATAAATCCAAAGTAGAAAAGACACTACATTTCAAAGTAAATATTACACAAAATACTTACATTTCCATCATAATTTTTAAAACTTTTAACCATAGGCACAACACCTCCTATTGGGCATGACTTAATCAGTTTACATATATCCTCATATTTCATTGACTTTTTCACTCTTGAAAAATCCTCAATCCGAATCTTATACTTCTGCAAATTCAAATGTGCACAAAATTACAACATCTACATATATAATTGATTACTTCCGATAAAACACTCTCTTGTTTTTTACAAAAAAATAAGATGAAATATTGATTAGACTTTACTCACAGCATTAGTTGGTTCGAGACATCCGCCACGTCCATGTCCTGCGTACGGATAATCTCCTTCTAGGTAACACCCATGATCTTTAGCGGATTGAAAAGCTTTTGTTAACTTGCCCGGTTTACATTGTACTTTATCCATTGGTAATGCTTCAAGTGGAGGATACCTTAAATGTAGACAATCGACACACTCCTGAACAGATAGGACAACTTTTTACTTGCATTTAGTTTTCACATAATAAGCCGTTGAAATACAATCAGCAACAACAAACCCATAACAACAACCTATTTTTTTTAAATAAAAAAGAAAAAAAAAACATTTTATTAGGATAGGGTGTACATTTCTAGTTCACTTTATTGGCATGGCTATTGTTTGCTATTAGGCATGTTAACTAGGGCATCTTATATTCTCGAATATAGTTTATAATGTGTCACTACTAACAGAAGGGTATCAAATGAAGCACAAGGCACTGTGTACTTGTATCTATGTAGAACGTCTGGTCTTAAGTGGTTTGAATGCTTTTCTTAATATAAAGAAAATGATTTATGTATTACGGGAGAGCTACGCAAGTAGATGATTGCACGTTAATTTTCATATTAAAAAAACAAAATATCTTTGCTTTTATACTAATTATATAGAGACGTTCAAGTAAAGTTTCAATAAAATTGTTTTATGTCCATGATATGTAGATACGTGATTGCACATCAATTTTGAAATAAGATAGATTCATGAAGAACCCCTAAAGAATTTGTTCCGACTCATAAACATATATTTCCACAATATAAACTCATATTTAACAATGGAAAATAAACAAAGAATCTAATAAAATATATTAACACAAATGAACAAAGCCAAGAAAGATACATGATAAATGATTAACTGGGCATAGCAAAATTTATTCATGTATAAATTGAAAGTTACTTACTGCATCGCCTTTGGTTACGAACCAGACCAATGGCACCGGGTGTACTAAGCCAACTCCATATCACCTTCGTGTTGAGTTCCGGGACATTTGCGGTGAAGATTATAAAGACAGAGATTGTATAGACTTGAAAAATCATATTCTAGTTGTAGAACTAACATTTGAATAATACTCTATCCAACTATTTTAGTATAAATTAAAAAACGGAAAGACTAGGGTATTAGTTTTGGTGCGCCCCAAGGTTGGGGTGGGGGTGTGTACGAAGTAGTCTTCCAAGATATGTTGGCTACATTTTATCTGTACTACCGATTCTTCACTTTGTAATCCATCCGAAATCTTGAGGATTTTCATTTTGATTTGGATTTGTCTTTAAGTTGTGAGCTTTTACCATTCATCATATCTTTTTCAAAATTTGTAACACTTTTGACATAACAATGGAATTCTATTTTGCATTCTGAATGTTAATTAAAGTTTCCTAACTTACTCAAGTCTGCATCAATTAGGTGGTGACAAAAATTCCGGTACCGTTGGCTCTATTATAACCTCAAAATTTTTAATTTATATTCATTAGGTCTCAACTATCAACCCCTCTATATTTCTCTATAATTAAGCGTAACTTTAAAAGTACATCCTTACAGGTTGAAAATTGACATATAAGAAAGACATAGAATTGGATAAAATGACTTAAACTGGTACCATACTAATCCCAATTAATTATAAAGGAATTCTTAAATCTTCTAACTACCAATATATTATGTATGACTTCATTAATTTATATCCATTAACCCAACCTATCCATCTTATTCATCAAAAAAAAAAAACCTCAACACATCCATCTTGTCACATTCAATCTTTGACCTCTCACTGGACCCCACTAGGTATATATTTGTACCAAGGATAAATCTAGAGAGTAGGGTGGTGTCCGCCCTCAAGAAATTCACATTTGTATTTTTTACACATAAAATTTTGAAAAAAATACTAACTATGTAAAACTTTATACTTGAGGAAATATCCAGTTTACCCTCCATCCCTAATCTCCTCAATATCACCTTAGAAGTTTTTATTTTCAAAGGTTAATATAGGTTACTATTGTTACTAATAACCTATTAGAATGAACATCTAAACCCTCAAGTTTCACAAATTTGTAATGACAAAAGGGAATCTTGGATTTAAAAGAATTCACTGGATGACTCAAAAGGTAAAGCTTAAAGTTCCCAAACCAATTATGCAAATTTCCAGTGAAATAATTTGATGATAAGTTCTATTCTTGAATTTGCATAGAAAATTTAAAAAAAAATATGGATGTTTTCCACCACATCCAACTAAGTAAAGGGAGAGAGCAAAAAGGCTACAATTATGGAGAAAGATGATAGTAAAGGGGTAACATGGTTAAAGAAGAGAGAGCAAAAAACTTATGGAGAAAGATTATTAGAAATAACCTACAATTATTAATTAATAGTTTGATCTATAATTAGCTAATTAATGCCATTTTATACATTTTAGTATATATTAAGTAAGAATAAAACAAGGGTATTATTTCTATTATAACCTTACCAAATTTAATTTATAGTATAATTTATACCTATTAGGCCTCAACTATAACTCGTTTTTTCTCTACTACGCATAATTCTAGAAATACATAATCAAAATTGTAAATGATATATATTTACAGATATAATGAATGGATAATGAATTAAAGTGGTACTATTATTATCCTAATCCTAATCAATTATCAAATGAAATCCTAATAAACTTCGAACTAGCAATACATTCTTATATATTTTCCCAGATACTAGCAATATAATATCCATGATTTCAACATTATGCATTAATCCCAACACAACCCATCCATCATGTCATCGTCAATCTTTGACCCCACCGGACCCCTATATATTTTATACCACCGAACCACTGAGTATATTTGTTGTACCAATGATGAATTTAGAGTGGCGCGAAACGGCGTCCGTCCCAAAATTTTATATTTGCATTTTATACTTTTGTCAAATTTAAATTTTTTTGATAAATTTACTAATAAAAGTGCTCTATAAATTATATAAAAATGATCTCCCACCAGATTTCGTCCCTCATTTGTACATCTCGTATCATTTGTTTTTGTTACTCTACATTTTCTCTTACAAACTATTTATTACTATTTACAATTTTTCTAAACAAAAATTCTCAAGAAAATTATTCCAAATACAACCTGTAATAGAATCCCAAAATTTAAAATTTAAAATCAAAAGTTGACCAGTTCAGACTTTTGAGTACACTTTAAATTATTCAAGAAATTATTGAAACTTTGGATTTACTCACACAGAAGAAAACTTATAAAAGGATTGTAGATAAGCCTACACGTAATACTGAATGCTTCGATAAAAATGAAAAAAAAAAAACACATAATCTAAGAGTCTACCATTTTTAGAGAAAAACCACCATAATTTATATAATACTAACTACATGAAATAAAATAGGAAGAACATCAAAATAAAATAGGAAGAACATGAAATTAAAAGATATTTCTTTACCGAGTTGAAGAACTCGTCCTCTAAATTTACAATGTTCTCTGTGGTAAAGAAAGATATCCTTTCAGTTTTTAAACATGAATTTAAAATCTTATATATATATATATATATATATATATATATATATATATATATATATATATATATATATATATTAAAAAATACAAATGTACGTACATTATAACTTTAGATAAGTATTTCATATCATTTTAATTTTAATGTAACATAGTTAAATAATTCAGAATATTTTATAAAGATATATAAATATATTTAAAAATTAAAGTTATTTTATTACTATATAGAGGTAAATTTCGCAAGGATGAACATAAAAAAGCATAGAATATTACAATATAAAGTTTATTCTTTTTTGTAACTTGTCCCAAGTGAGGAATATTGTTTTTTATATTAGTATAAAGAGGTTATTTTTATATAGAGTATTATTTTATATAGATTTTACTGTATTACACAACCGGGCTGAGCATATTACACAATTGGGCTGAGTATAACAACAAAAAGCTTCGGCCCATTCAGCATAGAAAAGCCGTGCGTCCAAAATTTTACCCAAACTAAACAAAAATTAGAAGCACCTTAGCTCACAAATTAAACAATAATTTACAAAAACAACAACTGCTTAATGACCCAACTTGTTCCTAACTTGCCCAAGGTCAACTTTTTAATGGGATACAATTAAGTCAGGAAGAAACATACAAAAATGTGAAGAAAACAAGATTCAGATTATGAAATACTATGAATCAAGAACCACAAAATGATGGAATGTTTGAGCAATTAAGCAATGTCAAAGGGCGATTTTTACCTCAAAACTCAAAGGTAAAGCTACAGAGATTAGAGGATGGATTGAACCTAATTAAAAACAAAATCAACATATTTGGATTGATTAAGTAAGTTAAAGTAATATTTTTTATTTTACATTTTTTTGAATTAATTAAATACTACTCGCTCAATTGCTATTTTAACTAAAACAAATGTCTACTTTTTCCAAAGACAAGTATAGATTTGTCTTTAGAAAAGGTTATAATATATGAGAAGGCCAATTGATGTATTTAGTCCTGAAACAATTTTCGTTTGGGAGACAATGTCTATAATGATTGTTTGCAGCTTTTGAGATCCTCAATCAATTTACAGGCGGGGGAATTGGTCATTCCGTCTTTTTTTTTTTGGAATTTTGAATGTTAGTCAACAAGTAGTAGTTAAGTGATGTGGGCAAAATTGGAATTTCACATTTTGTTTAGATAATTAATACTATATGGACTTAATTGTAAAGATACTTAAAAGTAAATACCTAATTGGTAAAATAAACCCTAAAACTCATCTACTCCTCCTTGCTGCCACCGTCCACCAATTTTTTTCTCTTTCTTCCTGCAAGTCCCCATCTCCGGCGACCTTCCATCATTTTCGGCGCCCCTCTTCCCCAAAAATTCTACTGATTTTTTACCAAAATATTGGCACCCAAATTTAACCCATGTTAATTTATCATCAAATTAGCTGAAAGGAAATCTCTTCTCCATTGATGAACTCAACTCCATTTCTAAAAAAAATCTTGATCCCAGGAAGTTCTTGAGCTTTAAAGACCTTGTTTTTGGCCTCTTTATTCCATATTTTTTTAAGTCCCCCAGTACATGCAGCACCTTCTTGATATTTCAAAAAGTGAAGTCAGAAATTTTAATTCTTAAGCATTTTATTCACTCATCTCCTCCAAATACATCCTCTTAAGGTTTGTTAAAACAGAAAGCAATGACAGCTCAGCAATTGAAGAAAACTGCAGCAGTAGTCTATTTAGCATAAGCAAGGAAGAAAATGAATGCAGAGGAATACAATATGCAGGAAAGAATAAAGAAAAGAATAAAGCCTACAAGCTTATTGATAAGTGCAAGTTGCAGAATCAACTTGCATCAACCGACTCAACAGAATCTACTACTTGCAAATTGAATTCAGTTACAAAACTTGGACTCCAAGACTAGCAGTTACAAGATAATATTAAAGTGACAAGCTAGTGTAGCAAAATAGAACTAACAGGCTTCTTCTTATACATTTGTACAGAGTTCTCTATGTAACCATATGTTAGACTAGCAGTAGATCAGTTTACCTTTTGTCTATAAATAGAGGAACACTTGTATATTTTACTTTAAGATATTCAATCAGAGAAAAATACCTTTCTCGAAGCTCTTCATCTTCTCAATTCCTCATTTGTTCTTCTTCTTCTTTTAGCTGTTATTCTTTATCTCAATTCTCAGTATTTTATCATGGTATCAGAACCTTGATTAGCTCTTGGTGATTGCTTTTGTGGTTGCAGTCTTCTGATTACTGAGAAAAATTAAGAAGATCAGTTTTATCCAAAGATATGGCAAATGTTGAAAATGTAGCAGAAATTACCTCATCTAGTCCATACTTCTTACATCCAAGCAAAAGTCCAGCACAATGCTTAGTGCAGCCTTTGCTAGATGATGAGAATTATCAGACTTGGTCTAGAGCAATGAAAGTTGCACTAATTTCTGAGAAAAAGATTTGATTTATTGATGGAACTATGCCACAGCCAGATACTGCTGATGCTATGTATGATAATTGGACACAATGCAACAATATGGTTTTATCTTGGTTATTGAACTCAGTTTCACCTACAATTAGGCAAAGTGTGATGTGGTATAATTCATCATGTGAAATTTGGAATGATTTGGCTGAGAGGTTTAGTCAAGGAGATGCCTATAGGTTGAGTGATCTAATGGAAGAAATTCAGGCATTGAAACAAGGAAATATGACAGTCACATCATATTTTACAAAGCTGAAGATTTTGTGGGATGAGATGCTACTCTTAAGGCCTATACCTAAATGTCTTTGCAATCCAGTCTGTGATTGTGGAGGTTACATAGCTATGCAAGATTACTGTGACAAAGAGCATGTGATTAGGTTTCTAAAAGGACTTAGAGAAGAGTATGAACAAGTAAGATCACAAATCTACCTCAGTTATCCTATGCCTAAAATAAAAACTGCTTTCAATCTTGCCATCAAACAAGAAAGGCAAACACATAGGACACTTGAAGGATCAGTGAAATCACTGGATAGTCCAATACTTATGGCACAAAGGAATGCAACAAACAAACAGAATAACAATGCTGGTTTTCAGATCAATAAGAATGATGAAGAAGAAACTGGATACAACACTGGACATAACAATGTCAATACTTCATTTCAAAATCAAGGCAATGGTTCCTCAGGTTACAGAAGAAACAATAACTATCAAAACAACACTAAAAGGCCACAGTGTACTTTTTGTAACAAGTTAGGACATACTATTGATAGGTGTTATCAAAAGTATGGATATCCTAAAAACAAAGGAAAAACTAACTTTGGAGGCTCAATCAATCAAGTATCAACTGGCTTGAGCAACTCTAAACAACAAGGAATGATTATTGACACAGTTGATGCTGGATCAGGTAGTACTATTTCTCCTGCTCTATGTCAGCAATTGATGAACCTGTTACAGAATGCTCAGTAAGGAGGACAGCAATCTGGAGATCATTCATCTACAGCCTTGACAGCTAGCTTTGTCAATACAGCTAATGACTCAAGTAAGGTTTTCAGTCTCTATGCAACAAAATGGATTGTTGACTCTGGGGCTTCTGATCATATTTGTAACACACTTAGTTATTTTGATTCCATGTGTTCATTGCATCATGCTTTCATCACTTTACCTAATGGTGAACACATTCCTGCTACTCATAAAGGAACTGTTACTCTAAATTCAGGACTTGTTCTAGATAATGTGTTGCTTGTTCCTAATTTCAAATTTAACCTCATTTCCCTAAGCAAGCTCACTAACAATCCTGATATTTTCATTCTTTTTAAATCTGATTTGTGTCTTATTCAGGACCTTGTGCTTTCAGTGATGATTGGGAAAGCTAGAAAACACAAAGGTCTTTATATTCTGGATACTGATCATATCAATAAAGATTCTGCAACTAGTTTTGCTTCTGATACTAAGTCTATTGTTGTTAGGAATTACAGTAATAAAGTTCTTTCTTGCACTTCTAAGAAGAATTTTTTAGATTCTGATTGGTTATGGCACTATAGGTTAGGCCATATGTCTATTGGCAGAATGAAGTTTTTGCAGCTTCACAATTCTTGTATTTCTTTGCCTAAGGATCATTTTTGTTCTATCTGTCCTGCTGCTAAAATGAAGAAATTGGCTTTTCCTTTAAGCATTTCTACTTCTAATGCCTGTTTTGATTTGATTCATGCTGATATATGGGGACCATATAAGCGCAAAACCATTCATGATCAACAATATTTTTTAACCATTGTTGATGATCACAGCAGATATACTTGGGTATATCTCATGAAAAACAAGGCAGAAACTAGAGAATTCTTGATTTCCTTCATTGCTCTAGTTGAAAATCAGTTCTCTACCAAAGTTAAAACAGTTAGAACTGATAATGGCCTTGAGTTTCAAATGACTAATTACTTTTCTTCAAAAGGCATTATCCATCAAACTAGCTGTGTTGAGACTCCTCAACAAAATGGCATTGTTGAAAGAAAGCATCAACACCTTCTAAATGTGGCTAGGGGTCTCAAATTCCAAGCCAATATGCCTTCTAATTGTTGGGGGTATTGTATTCAGCATGCTACTTACCTTGTTAACATTTCACCTACTACTGTTCTTAAAAATAAAACTCCCTTTGAGGTTCTTTTTCAAAAACAGCCACCTTATGACTCTTTGAGGGTGTTTGGTTGTTTAACCTATAGCTCTACACTTGAACAGGGTAGGGGAAAGTTTGATTCTAGAGCTAGAACTTGTGTCTATATGGGTAATTCTGTTGTAAGTAAAGGGTACATTCTTATGGAATTAAGTACCAACAATCTTCTAGTTTCTAGAAATGTCAAGTTCATTGAATCTGTTTTTCCTTTTCAGCAATCTGTTCAGCATTTTAATAAAGGTGATTCTACTTTACCTACTCCTGTTCATTCTCATGTTTTCTTTGATGAATTGCCTGTCTATCCTACATCATTCCTCATACTATTTTGCCTGACACACTTTCTAATCAAAGTACACTTAGGAGGTCAACTAGAGCTGTTCAAAGTCCTGCATATCTGCATATGATCACCTGTGTGTCATTCTGTTTATACTTCACCTCACAAAATGGACAGAGTAGTTACATATGATCATCTAACCCCACAGTACAGGAATTACATTTTGAATGTTACATTGACTGCTGAACCTAAAAACTATGATGAGGCTGTTCTAGATCCTATTTGGAGACAATCCATGGAGAAAGAAATCACAGCTTTGGAAGCAAACAAAACTTGGAAAGTTGTTGATTTGCCTGTAGGGAAGATTCCAATAGGAAATAAATGGGTCTATAGAATAAAATTCAAAGCATATGGAAGCATTGACAGGGCTAAGTCAAGAGTGGTTGTCAAAGGATACACACAACTTGATGGCATAGATTTTCTTGACACTTTTTAACCAGTTGCTAAAGTTACCACCATCAGATTATTATTGTCTATTGCAGCCATAAAAAATTGGCATCTACATCAACTTGACATCAACAATGCTTTTCTCCATGGAGATCTCAATGAAGAAGTCTATATGTTGCCACCTCCTGGCTTCAATCTTCCACCAGGAAAGGTTTGCAAACTTTTAAAATCTATATATGGCCTTAAACAGGCAAGTAGGCAGTGGCATGCCAAACTAACTCATGAACTCTTCTCCTTGGGGTTTAGCCAGTCTAGAAGTGATCCTTGCCTATTTGTCAAAACTACCAGCACCTCTTTTATTGCTCTCTTAATCTATGTTGATGATGTGGTTCTGACTGGTACTAGTTTATCTGATATTCAATCCATCAAACATCATCTACATCAGGTCTTTGGTATTAAAGACCTTGGGGAATTGAAGTATTTTCTTGGCTTAGAGATAGCCAGGTCTAAAGGGGGGATTGTCCTTAATCAAAGGAAATATGCTTTAGACCTGTTATCTGAGGCTAAGTTTACAGGTTGTAAAGCTTCTTCTGTTCCTATGGATTACAATTGCAAACTGGAAAAGAATGACTCACCAGCCTTGAATTGTAACACCCAATACAGAAGTCTTGTTGGCAAATTATTGTACTTAACCATTACAAGGCCTGACATTGCCTTTGCAGTACAACAATTAAGCCAATACCTTGATTGTCCTACAGAAAATCATATGCAGGCAGTACACAAAGTACTGAGATACATAAAAGGATCTCCTGGTCAAGGAATCTTCTTTTCTAGCAACTCAGCTTTAACACTTAGTACCTATTGTGACTCAGATTGGGCAGGTTGTACAGAAACTAGAAAATCCATATCAGGATTCTGTGTATTTCTAGGTGATTCTTTGGTTTCTTGGAAAGCAAAGAAACAGACTACAGTGGCCAGAAGCTCATCAGAGGCTGAATATAGATCTATGGCTAATTGTGTGTGTGAATTGCAGTGGCTGTTATACTTATTAAGGGACTTGAACATTCAGCACACAAAGCCTATTCCTTTGTTTTGTGATAATGATGCAGCTATCTATATAGTAGAAAATCCAGTTTATCATGAAAGGACAAAGCACATTGAAGTGGATTGTCATTTCATTAGGGATAAGTACCAGGCAGGAATTGTTAAACCTTTGCCTATATCTACAATGAATCAATTAGCAGATATCTTCACAAAGGCTTTGCATCCTGCACAGTTCTATTTCCTATTACAGGATATGGGGATAAAGTCTATATATACTCCAAGCTCTACCAATTCAAGCTTGAGAGGGGGTGTTAAAACAGAAAGCAATGACAGCTTAGCAATTGGAGAAAACTGCAGCAGCAATCTATTTAGCATAAGCAAGGAAGAAAAGGAATGCAGAGGAATACAATATGCAGGAAAGAATAAAGAAAAGAATAAAGCCTACAAGCTTATTGATAAGTGCAAGTTGCAGAATCAACTTGCATCAACCGACTCAACAGAATCTACTACTTGCAAATTGAATTCAGTTACAAAACTTGGACTCCAAGACTAGCAGTTACAAGATAATATTAAAGTGACAAGCTAGTGTAGCAAAATAGAACTAACAGGCTTCTTCTTATACATTTGTACAGAGTTCTCTATGTAACCATATGTTAGACTAGCAGTAGATCAGTTTACCTTTTGTCTATAAATAGAGGAACACTTGTATATTTTACTTTAAGATATTCAATCAGAGAAAAATAACTTTCTCGAAGCTCTTCATCTTCTCAATTCCTCATTTGTTCTTCTTCTTCTTTTAGCTGTTATTCTTCATCTCAATTCTCAGTATTTTATCAAGGTTCGAAGCCTAGTTTTACCCTTTTCCTAATACGACTTCAACAATAGAACTTTTTAGGACTTGATTATTACATGTCATTTCCAACTACAAAAAAAATAATAAAAATAAAAATGACTCGTTCTCCAATTCCCGTAGCAGAGGTCCAATATAACTTTCAGGTAGTATTTAAAAAAATTAGAAATCTTACAAAAATGTCACGGGAAGGGGATGGGTTTTTCAGTTGAAAAAATGATAGGAAAAGAAGAAGGTGGGAATGGGTGGGCCGACGTCGGGGAAGGAGGAGGGGGAAGGGGATGGGTTTTATTTTTTAGTTTTATAATTAGGTATTTATATTTATGTATCTTTACAATTGAGTTCACATGGTATCAATTATCTAAACAAATATATGAAGTTCCTATTTTACCCATGTTCACTTGACCAACTTTTATTAATGGACGTTAAATTTTTTTTAAAAAAAAGGACGGAAGGACCAATTCTCTGGCCCGTAATTTGATTGGGGATCTAAAAAACTGCAAACAATCATTAGAGACCTTGTCTGCCAAGCGAAAATTATTTCAAGACTAAATACATCAATTGGCCTATATGAAAATATGTGAATGTTTATGAAATTCCAGTAGTTACTTATACAACTTCGCCAGGGACGAAGAGAAGGGGGAAGGGGGCGGGGTGGCCCCCAATATTTCTAAAAAAACTTATAGATATAGTAAATTTTATATGTAGTTCAGAATATTGTATCAAATTCGTCCCCCAATATTATTATTTTTACAGTTTTTATATGTAGTTCGGCATATTGTTGCAGTTTTCGCCCCCGAACGCTAAATTCCTGGCTACGTCCCTAAACTTCACTGTCATAAATTTCTGGTATTATATATTTGGATCTAATGTGTAATTGTAAAATCGATTCCTGGATGCAAATCAGGTTGTTCTGCTATAGTTTTCAATCGTAGTTATCATATGTTGCAAGTTTATCTGTGAACTTAAATATGTATGGTCCCAATAAGAGAGGAGAAACTTTGAACGTTTTCACTTCGTTTAGGCAACAAATTAGCCTAAATTGTCCTTTTCGTTTTTTGCATTCGTCGTTGAGATACAAGTCGAGTCAGATACTCTATTCTAATATTGCGAAAGGTATATGCAAAATTGGTCTGGCATATCCAAGCTTCGTTTTGACTCTGTTTTGGAGTCAATTTGGTTCTCGTAGACAACTCTTTAACGTTGCTTAGCGAGATCATGAAATATAAATATCACCTCCAATCATGAAATGAAATTACTGTTGTTAGTAAAATTGAGGTGCCAAATATTACTATTACTTCTTTAGTGGGGTGGAAATATTGCGACAAAAAACATCTTTTTACAATATTTTCTTCCTCAAGTGGAGCTGGGATTATACTTTTATGAGACATCAAGAGGATAGGAAACTACTAGGAACCTAAGAAATCAAAATTAGCAGTATATATTTAGTAATTTAGCTTCTTTCATTGATGGACTTTGTTTGTTTGTTTTTTTTTTCATTTTAGTTTCCTCTATCATTTTTGGTTGACTAATATTTGTGCATTGGGTCCTTAGGCTAGTATCAATATAATATAGAAGCTATTGTTATAAATGGACTTGAATCTAACTCAATCCCTCAAAAGGTACCTTAAGAAGGAGGATTGTTCAGTCCTTATAAAGAACAAACTTGCACGCTAATTAGTCGGCGTGGGATTCTCAACAGCTATCCCTTTTAGAGTAAGATTTTGTTTAAAATGGAAAAAAAATAAAAAATAAAGGAAATAATTTGAGCATAATCATAATGGGATATAATACTTTTCAATTTTGTTTTGCTTTTTTTTTTACAAGAATATTTTTCAATTGTTTAGTTTAAGTAATAAATTATGAATACAAGAGTCATTGTTCAGAGATGTGGATCAATTTCATAATACAATTTCTCATCATTGGATTGGGACCATTTCCAATGGAATTTCCGATAAATATAAATAATAATAGCGGTCTTTGAAGTAATGTTTTATGAAGAGGGATATCCAGAGAAAATTAGTGTGAAGACTTGGAATAAGTATATAGTCGGAGTCAATGCTGGGGACTATGAGGTCATAAAATAATATTGTTTTTTCCTTAAGGAATGAGTGATATACATTGTATGGCTTTGACAATTCTTCTAGGTTTTAATTTATTCTCGGTGAAATTTTTGGTAAGTCGATAATCTAAATATTAACTCAACTAATTTAATTGGAAGATATGCATAAAGAATTAAATTTTGTTACAATAAATCTCTCTTTGATGACTCAAATCTTTAATTTTATTACGAAAAAACTTTTGAATATTCAAGTTAAAATCAGCTGAGTTAAACTTACTCGGTCAATTTTTATGTCACTTTTAGTCAATTTATTATAGATATCTAGTTCTCATTTAGTCAATTTAGGATAGATATCTAGTCGTTCATGCTAGCCCCACTAGAATGGTTCATTTGCCTAATTCAGTTACCAATTCTGAAAACGTCAATTATTTACAAATTATATATATGAATTTTTTTCTCATATAAAATAACTCTAAAATTTTAACTGATATATAAATATAGGTCAAAATTATTTAGAATATCCATTTTAGTATAGTGAAATCAGTTATTAACTAGATAGTTATAAATGCTATCAGACTCATTAATCATGTTTCAGGTCGATGAGCAATGGCATGACAATGGATTTGATCAAACTGTCTTCCTACAACGATTCACTATCTGGGAATTAATTCCACAAACTTTTGTATTCGACATCAAATAATCAGTCGCATTTCTAATTCATTGAACCGTATAGATAATCATAATAGTACATCCATATGACATTTTATTACTATTTGAAAATATTATTTAATAAAAAATAAAATATTCAATTCACTAAGCCAACCACACGTTGCATTGGCATGCCTTGAAAAAGACTTGAACCTTGAATAATTAAATATCGCGATTGTATAGTTAAAAATTTACGTGGCTGCTACAAGGTGGCTGCATGATGTGCGAGGCCGACCCTAAAGTTGCTATAGTGCATTTAGTTATCGCTCACCTCGTTTATCGGGTGTGCTTGGATAATGTTTGGTTTGGGTTTGGGTTTGGTTTGGTCTCACTTATGGCGGGAAATGCTTAAATTTTGGCCTCTAAAATAGGCAGGAGAAATTCAAATTCAAATTTTTTTTTCAAATAATCGTCCAATTCCAAATTTTGGCTTCAAAATTTTGGAATTTGAATATCTCCCGACAATTTTAGAGGCCAAAATTTGGAATTGAACGATTATTTGAAGAAAAAAAATGCTCCCGCCTATTTTAGAGGTCAAATTTTGAGCATTTCCCGTTAAAAGTGAGACCAACTCAAACCAAATCTTTTCCAAGCACACCCATTTTTTAGGGCAAATTCACAAGCACAACTTATACTAGAGCGATTTTATACCACATGAATTTGACGGATATTTTCGTATGGCTACCTCAACCAAATTAGACCAGTCAACCATTTGAACACCAAGAGACAAGAAAACTGGATAACCCATTCTGATCATCGATTCTCCTCCTATTTAGGGTCTCTTTTGAAAAGTCCCGAGCTGATGTCTTTAAGTTGATGTCTTTAAGAGTACGTCAAGAAATCACAACCTAAACAAATTCATTTCTCGATGTGAACTCGTTTGCACCAGGGGCGAAGTAGCAGTCGTCCGCAAGATTTTTAAAAATATTATTAAATATAGTAAATTTTATATGTAGTTCGAAATATTTTATCAAATTCGCCCCAAATATTTTATTTTCGGTTTTTATATGTAGGTCACTATATTGTTGCAGTTTTCATCCCAACGCCAAACTTCTGGCTTCGTCCTGATTTGCATCAATGTCCATATCAACTTTTATTTACTTGTTCTGAGCTAAATCGAAGCAAGAAAATTCAGTATTTCTAAGATAAAATATTTTTTTTTTATAAGTACAAAGAAACAAAAATGTGAATCGAATTCAATACTATGACCTTATAATAATATAATTAGGGTCGGGTGACTGTTGTCCTGAACATTCTTTTTATCTATCAAATTTTATAATGCAAAAATTCATTTTTTTAAAAAAATGTTTTTGAAATTATTTTCTTTTACAATTCATCCCAACACATTAGTGCTAGTTTCTCCGTTAGAGAGAACTTGAATTTGATTATCCAAAATGCACATTGGAGTAACAATTAAAATATGCATATAATCGTCTAAGTTCATTGATGATATATATATATATATATATATATATATATATATATATATATGGTTTATACTTTATATAATTATCCAAGGAAAAACTACACTTATTCTTAGCAAATTATTTTTCTTTTCAAATCTTAACACATGTGACGAGTACAGAAGTTAGGCATCTCCTATATTTGTCTTTTTGGATTTAATTTCCACAAGTTACTTGACTTGGCAGCCTAGAAATTTAGCTATGAACATTCAAATCTTGACTTTTCTTTTTTTCTTTTTCCATATTTTATTTATTTATTGGGGGAGAGGGACCTATCTATTACAAGGAATGAGGGATTCAGGAAGCGGGGAGGAGTTTGAACTCATGACATCTACGTCATAAGGCCTCAGCCTTGGCCACTACACCAATGCCTCATTGACTTTCTTTTTCCATATTCCAAATCCTCCAAGTCTATAAAAGGAGAGCTTTGCAATGCTACTAAACCATCATTTCTCAAATACATAACCTTTCCTTCTTTAAACATCCATCAAAACATGGCTAGTGCAAAGCCACATTTTCTGGCCACCATTGTTCTCCTTGGGCTGCTATCTGCCCTCGATTTCGCAGGTTTTTCTCTTCCTCCTAAATTATTACTGTAGTTTCTGCCTTTTTTCCTTTTTAGCATAGGTCATCTGATATATTCCACCTTCAGTCAGACTAATTCAGGCTCGTCGCAGATTCTGACTCTTAACACAGGAAACATGTTATAACTTACATTCACTAATAACAATACCACTCAAAACTTTAGAGTTGATTAATTGGGAAAGAGGGTTGTTGTTTATAGGGGATATAATCTTCATATTGCCGATTCTTTCTATGTCTTTTTGCAACTAATGAAAATCATGAACTAACTCGAGACTTATCTGATCCTGCAGGAGCTCAAATAGGAGTATGTTATGGAAGACTTGGGAGTGCATTACCAAATCCACCAGATGTAGTCGCGCTATACAATCGTAACAACATCAGAAGAATGCGACTTTACGAGCCCCATCAACCCACTCTACAAGCCCTCCAGGGCTCAAATATCGAGGTAATGCTCGGTGTTCCGAACACTGACCTTCAAAATGTGGCTGCTAGCCAAGCGAATGCCAACAATTGGGTACAAAACAATGTAAGAAACTATGGTAATGTAAGGTTCAGATATATAGCAGTTGGAAATGAAGTTAGTCCAATAAGAGACACAAACCAATATGTAGGATTTGTCCTTCCTGCCTTGAGAAACATCTTCAATGCAATCTCAGCTGCAGGCCTAGCAAACCAAATCAGAGTTTCTACTGCTGTTGAAACCGGCCTCGTTACGAACAGTTATCCACCTTCAAGAGGAGAATTCAGAGGAGATGTTAGAAATTATATCACTCCCATCGTTCAATTTTTACAAAGCAATAGATTACCTCTTCTTGTGAACATATATCCTTATTTTTCATATACCGAAAACCCGAGGGACATTTCTCTCGATTATGCCCTTTTCAGATCAGGAGTCGATACCCCAGATGGTAGATATGGAAGTCTTTTTGCTGCTCTTCTTGATGCTACATATTCAGCAGTGGAAAGGGCAGGAGGGTCATCTGTTAACATCGTTGTGTCGGAAAGTGGTTGGCCAACAGCAGGAGGCAATGCAGCATCAGTTGATAATGCAAGAACCTATAACCAAAACTTGATCAGGAATGTTCTTGGAACAGCAGGGACTCCAAAAAGGCCTGGAAGATCTATAGAGACTTACATTTTCGCTATGTTTGATGAGAATCAGAAAGGTGGCCCTGATATTGAGAGGAATTTCGGACTGTTTTTTCCAAACAGTCAACCAAAGTATCAAATCAGTTTCACTTAATTAGTAGAAGTGTATAATAATACGAACATATAGAGTTTCCCAGATCCTATAGGGATTACCATAGAAAAAATAAGGGTTGCTCTCTGTTCTTGCCAAACCTATTTTCTATTGTACCATCAAAAGTTTATTCTATATAATATACACGAAAGCACAATGATTATGACATCTTCATTTGAAAAATTATCAAATTGAGTATAAATTAACCTTTTGTCCTCTGTGTAAAATACTTTCTGCAGCGAAGTACACTTCTATGCCCATGTTGAACTAGAAATCTTGGCTCAATTTAAAGCATAATAATGACTCAAACATAATAAGATGATTCTATCCTACTCTCCAATACTTTAGAAGAACATATTAACAATTAATAAGAAGGAATAGAACAGCAGAAGCCTCACATGATAATTACACCACAAGAAAAGTCTTCTAGAAATCAATGATAGGAAATTCGTGCACAACAAGATGCAAAGGGAAGAACTCACAACTCATCAGCAATCCCTCCAAAAGCAGGACCAAATTTGGAAAGGGAAAAGGAAATATACGAATTCACACCCTTCGCACTAACAAAGAGGGGGAAACGGAAAACTAAGCAAAAAGATTCAAGCATATGCTATATACATTGGTATGAGAATTATATAACCGTTTGAACCAAGAATTTGAAAATGCAGCAGCATCGTCTTGCTAGAAAAGCTTGGAGTCTCAGATCGTACCATATGTAGGAAATTTGAGCTTTTTGTGAGGACTCCGAAGATAAGCTGCAGAGATAGTCTAAGAAGCCCTTTCAAATTTTACTATGCTTTTATGGAAATCCTCAGAAATTTTACAGTCTATTATTAAGCTCAGAAACTGAAGAGTGACATTGTGAATCCGGGAACTTTAATCCCAATAATGTCCTCTAGCATTCGTATATGTTGGCCGAGAAATTCCATTTTTTCTGCTACAGCTATTCACTTCACCTTTAAACAAAGTCCATGGAGAAAGCCTGGACTTGCATGGAGAATGCTGGCCTGAGTATGACTCGGAGAAAATGAGTCGTTGCTTCGGTGTGCTTATAGATCTTGCCTTTGCCTTGGCTGATTCTGTGCTAGCCATATAAGCTGGGAACGAAGGAGAATTTGGGAGAGAATTATCATCTCCTTGGAAGTGAAAAAGGTGAATTCAACACTTCGGACGAGTCCGGCTTAGCTACATTGTTGAGTTTGAGTTGTCGCATTCTTTTTCTATCACTGGAAAGAATATTTGAATAAGCAGAAGACTTTAATCTTTCTTTTTCTCCTCTTTCCTGAATCTCAACTTCATTCAGTTGATCAAATCGGCCACTCTGTCTTCCATTTTCCTTGTTTATTGATTCCGTGAGCATTTGGTCATTCCTACCCTCCTAAGAAGGCAACAGACATACTCAATGAATACAAGACAAAAGTAACCAAAACGAGATTTGTCACTTTGATTTTTTTATTTGATCAATTTTCCATACCCGGTGAGAATACGAGTATTTCTTCATTCGCTCACTTTTGGTAACAGCTTCTTGCCTTCTGAACCACAAGACTTCCATTTCTTCCTTTGATTTCATGAATCTGTTGATGAACACTATAGTAAGACTAACACACTGTTAATAAAGAAAATGGATGGCAGAGACGGTAAAATTTATTGGAGTTTTCAGCATATCATAAAAACTTTAGGTCAATTTTCTTTAAGTTTAAAAAGAAAATTTTCCTGCAGAACAGCAGAAGTAATTTTACAAAGAAATTCATTTTGCATGTTACTTTATCTCTTAAATGAATTACCAAGCTCCTCTACTTGCAAGAAATTCTGTTTTACTGAATTAACTATTTACATTCACCTCAAAAGGAAAAAACTTAATAACTCCTTTACTTACATGAAATTCTTGAGATTCTATCGTGTTCTCTGGGCATTGCCTCCATTTACTGCCATTATTATTTAAGGCCACCACTGGAACTCTAATTTGACATATTTTCGGAGGTGATACAAGTGATTTCACACGCTTGAGTTTGGGGATCACTATTCGGCGGACAATTTCACCTCTATTCACTGCTTGAAGCTTCACAACTCCCTTCAGTGCATTTAAAGCTTTCCTAGCCTGCACAAGGGCCATTCATTCTTCTGGTGAGCAATAAATATTATTTCTCCAAGGAGAGTACAGTAATGCAACCAACTTCTGCATTACCCTTTTTGGGTAATCAAACAAGATATCAAGGATACAAGAAAACCTAGGGAATCAGCAACATGATAACAGAAGACAAAAAGTAGCACCTTTCCAAGTTTTTGGCAAACTGAAAAATCTTAACATTCCCTTGAAATTTGGAGTTTAGCTAATTGATTCAGATTTTTCTTAATTCGATGATCATATTACTGAAGCTGTTAAAGTTGCATAAAACAAATTGGAGGTTCTAAATGGGAATAGGAGAATCAGCTGTCTTCAAGAACTTGCCATATGAAGAATCAGATGGTACCTCGCTTAAGCCTAGCCTACTAATTACCACGTAAGCAAACATCTACCCAAAAGAGGTCCCTAGCGGAAGGAGCTAGTATATTCTAACTAAGATATCGAGTTCGACCCTTGTGAATGGAAAAAATCAATTTGGGATGGGAGCTCTGCCCCCAAATGGGAGCCGACCGGATTAGCTTTGATCCGTAGAATGGACAAAATTACCAAACATCGCAAAGCTCAAATCAATACAAAATATCTTGCATATTCTTTTTCAATGCATGAGCAATATCCAGTGCAAGTGCTTGTAATGCAATCGAAGAGCTAGCAAAACTGAAAGCCATAAAGGACACTGAAATTCAGGAAAGAAAAAACAAGAAATCTTGAAATGCTTACGAGGTGCTTGCGGTAAGCACTTTGGATTTTGATGGCAGCCAAGTTCTTTAATCTCCTTTTGTCAGGTGAAAAACTAGTAAGCTTGACAACCTCAGCCGCAGCATTTGCGGCAGCATCTGTAGCAATTGCAACAGCCAAAACATGTTTCCTCTGCTCCTCTGTTGCCTTACTCAGTGTCTTCTGTGGGGCAGCAATTTCAGGGTACTTCCTGAATTTCAGACCTCCAAAAGTCCATCCCCATGACTTTGTTTTCTGGAAATTTTTACAAAAGTATACAACTTTATTACGGAATCGAAACAGAAATCAGTAATAAGATACTAAAAATGGGAATTGAATTTACCTTTTCTACTTTAGATTTTGTCTCAGAAATGAAAATTCGTTTCACAAAAGAAAACCATCTTCTTTTCTTTCCCATTGAGAGTTCATAACACTCCTGAAAACCAAACTTTTTTTCATTCAAGAACCCTGAAATCAAACCAGTAAAAGGTAAGGAAATCATAAAACTTTATGTACTCATAAATTAAGCATTTTTATTGTTATCTGGGCAGTGGCTTCAAATCAGAACCTAAACTTCTTGAAGCGCTAAGCCAACTACACTAGACTTCCTAACACTCATAAAACCAGACACTTGGAGTACATTCTAAATAATCTAACCTTAAATCATTAAAACTAGAATCTAATGAATTACCTGCAAAAACATTCACAAGAATCTATACTTTCCTAGTCGGAAGCGCTAAGCCAACTACGCTACACTTCCTCACACTCATAAATTAAACATAAGAAACTGTAATAAAACCAAACACTTGAAGTGCAATCTACATAATCTAACCTTAGATCATTAAAATTTAACAAGAATTTGATTAATTACCTGCAAAATTATTCACAAGAAAGTGAGGGAAACTATCAAACAAACTAATTTAGAAAAGGGTTGCATGGTTCCAAGAAATCCTCATCTTCTTAACTCTCATCTACTAATTCTTGAAGGATAATGATCAAAGTGGTTCTTCATTCTGCTTCTTCTGGAATGGCTTAAATAATCAAAAGGGACTAATTAGGTACGTTTTTGGTAGTGAAGAAGAAGAAGACAGAGGGACTCAGTCCAGGCAACAATCGTCCGTCTCAACTAATATTTGTCAAAATCGATCAGAATTGGCTCAGTAAATATCTATTCAATTTCATTATTTCTAAAGTGTGAAATTGTTCGGGTCGATACAAACTCTCTACACATAGCTAAAAATAATATGAATTTGGCTTGAGTTTAGCGCGAACAGATCATGAACTCAAAATTCAAGCTCTAATTGTACGTGAAGTGAGCGTGAACTTGACCTCACTCAATCCGATTAAAATTCACACCAGAATAAAAATAGAGCAAATTACTCTTTTTAGACCTTAACAATTTATACTTTTCGATTTTTAGACTTAAAATTTTATTTTATTCAGGCATGGATTTCAACAATTTACGATTAACTATTTATGGATTTTTTTTAAAAATCCGACTAAAAATTTACCTGAAACCAAAACGGCGACGTTTTGCC
The DNA here is from genome assembly GCA_026122235.1 of Vinca minor. Taxonomy (NCBI): domain Eukaryota; kingdom Viridiplantae; phylum Streptophyta; class Magnoliopsida; order Gentianales; family Apocynaceae; genus Vinca; species Vinca minor. The sequence continues at coordinate 8,397,419 of JAOCZM010000001.1, forward strand.
CAAGGGCAAAATTGTCCTTACACATTGGACACCACTTCCTCCTCCTCCTCCTCCTCCTCCTCCTCCTCCTTCCCCCTCCGCCATCACCACCATCATCTCCTCCACCTCCTGCAAACAATTCTTTTATCAATTATCAAAACCCATTTCAAACTTTATAGAATTTTCCAAAGAATCAAACAATTCAATTATCAATTATCAAAACTCATTTCAAAGTTTCTAATTAATGGTTTGTAGAGATGGAATTTTTTATTGGAAAAACATTAAATTCGAAAATAAAAAGAGAAGAAGATCATGGTGGAGGAGGAAGGGATTCTATACAAGGTGGTAGTGGAGGGGTGAATAAGTTGGGGGAGGTGGGGAGTGTACAAAGGGCGGTGGTGGCGGAGATGGAGATGGTGATGGTGATGGTGTAGAAGGAGTTGGAAGAGAATGAGGAGGAGGTGGAGGAGATGGTCATGGAAAGATGAAAAGTTGGGGATGCTTTCTCGGTTGGCGGTGGATTGACGAATTTTTTGGGAAGAAGAAGGAGATGGTGATGGAGGAGGAGGGGAAGTAGGAAGAGGTGGAGCAGATGGTGATGGTGGAGAGGGAGGTGGTGGTGATGGCGGAGAAGGGTAAAGAGGAGGAGATGATGGTGGTGATTGCGGAGGGGGGAAGGAGGAGGAGGATGAGGAGGTGGTGATGTTGATGTTGATGTTGATGGTGGAGAGGGAGGTGGTGACTGATGGAGGAGGTGGAGAGAGAGGTGTAAAGACAATTTTGCCCTTGTGCAAAACGACCACGTTTTGCTTTCAGGTGACTTTTTTGTCGGAATTTTTAAAAAAATTCATAATGAGCTAATCGTAAATTGTTGAAACCCATGCCTGAATAAAATAAATTTTTAAGTCTAAAAATCGAAAAGTATAAATTGTTGAGATCTAAAAAGAGTGATTTGCTCATAAAAATAATATAATTATAAATTTCTAATTAAAATGAAAAAAAACTATACAAATTAGCTGCAAAACTCATCGTTTCTTTTCTCTCTTTTTTAAACCTATCTTTGGTTGTTATTTTATTAGTTTAACTTGTTATAAAAATTAAATATTGTTGTACTATTTATATTTGTATTCCTGTGAAGATTTAGTCTTACGACTCATTGCATTCTATGATTCTTGCTACATGATTTTTTTTTTTTTTTTTTTGTCAATATAAATTTAGCTCATTTGGTTCATGAGCTCAACTCGGGCCCGGGCTCACGTTAAAATGTGAGTTGAGCATGATCTCAAAGTTTGTGAGCTTTTCCGAACTGAGCTTTCCAAATTTTATGTGAGTTGATTTTTTGTGGAACGTGTTTTTTTCAGTATGTGCGGAATAATTTTTTTTCCTTGAAAATATGTGTTTTTTGTTTAAAAACAAGTGTTCGGCGAACATGTGTTTTTTTAAAAAAATAGGTTTTTTTAAAATCAATTTCAACTGTCAAAATTTTAATTCAGCAAAAGATAATTAAGATGTTATTTACATCTTAATTGTCATTCTGAAGGTGCAGGAAAAAAGTCCTAATATTGAAACATCCATCACCGGTCATCGGAATCACTTTTATTAAAAAAACACATGTTCTGATTTCAGAACACATGTTCGCTTGAACAGGTGTTCTTAAGTTAAGAACATTTGTTTTCAAGGTAAAAAAAAATGTTCTGCATATACTGAAAAATACATATTCCGTATAGGAGTCGGGCTGCATTTACCCTAAGTAAATTACTTACAAAGTCCCAAAAAAATTAGTATCAAAGATTGAAGTAATTTGTCCTAACAATAACCACACTAGTGAAGCAAGAAACTCTACATTAACGTTCAACAACTTCATTGAAGTCATCGAGTTATGAGCACGACTTTAATGATAGTTGAGGGGAAAAAACCAGCAATTAAGTGCCACGACTTTTGCCCATTCTTTAGGAAACTTGAATAGATTGGACATTTTCAAGTCTGCTTTAAATGATTTCACCTTTGAAATGTATACTTGAGCTTTTGAGTTATTTAGGTAATTGACCAGCCAATTTAGTCCAACAAAACCATGTGAAAAAATTTTACTCATTTCCAAAGCCATAAAGTTTTGGTAAGAGCAGAAAAGTAAATTTTTACATAATTTTGGATGAAGTGTAATTTTTGTCAGCAAAATTTTCAAAATTTTATGAGGCTTAAAAGCATGAATTTAAAATTTTAGGAGCGATCATCACCCCGCCTTCTATCTTCGTCTTGACTCATTTTGACTCTTAAAGTTGTCCTCCGAGGTAACGTGCCTCATATTTTTACAAACTTACTTTACTTTCTACTCCTTAGAGCTTGTCACTACAACAAAAACAGTCTTTTGCGACGTTTTTGTATCAACGTTTTTTTTCAAACGTCGTTTAAAACTAAAAAGACTAAGTTAATGCAACAATTTTTGCAAACGTCGCTATTTGTATTTTATACGACGTAGAGACAGTTGTAGCAATTGTTGTTCATGCCGACGTTTTGATGTTGATTAGCAACATTTACATTAAATGTTGTTATAAATTGTTACTTTTTGTGACTCATATAGCGACATTTATATACTATGTCGTTAGATCTTCTGATTTTTCAGACAAACGACGCTATATTTGAATTTTATACGACGTTTAATAGCGTCGGTTGATAAAATCGACATTTTGATGTTAGTTAGCGACATGTACATTAATTGTTGTTATAAATTGTTACTTTTTGCGACACATATACCGACATTTATATACAACGTCGTTAAATCTTGTGACATTTCAAACAAACGTCGGTATATTTGGATTTTATACGACGAATATAGTAATTCTTATTCTGACCGACAATTTCATGTTAGTTAGTGACAGTTACATTGCATATAGTTATAAATTGTTACTTTTTGCGACTAATATATCGACATTTATATATTATGTCGTTAAATCTTGTGACATTTCCAGACAAACACAAATACAGAGATTATGTTTCTGAAATATATTTTTTAAAGAAACATTAAAGACATAAATTATAAATTTTTCAAAGAGAGTGTATTAATTTTAATATGATTCATAAAAATAAATTAAAAAAAAATAAATTAAAACAAGTAAGTGTACAATTCCAAAATTCCATTATAATAAATATAATAGGAGGAGAAATAAATAACAAATGATCAATTAGCTCGGCGGCCCATTGCATGACATACATGCAGGAGGTCGTGGGTTCGATTCCCATCCCTTTGAGTAAGGGAAAATTTTATTCTAGATTAGTCAGAAGTAGCTAGGCACCGACTCCGTCTCGGCTCGGCTTGTCTAGGCACCGACTCCGTCTCGGGTCTGCCAGCCTAGTTTCAAAATTTACGAATGTCGGAATAACTATTTATTCACGGTATTTACAAATGTCACAATATATGACCTGTTGCGATTATTTACAAACGTTGGCAAAATACCGTACCGGCGCTTGTAACAAATGTCGTAAAAAAATCATAACGACGCAGGCAAATGCAACGTTTAAGCAATATTTGCAATAAATGTTGATATAGATCTATAACGACGTTTATTTGCCTTATTGCGATATATAACAAACGTCGCAATAGACATTTTTGTTGTAGTGTGTTCAGAGTAAAGTCAAATGTTCGAATCACCGTAAAAATAATTTATATCGTATTTATCAAGTTTATCATATTCAGATCTCACTGAATTATTCGGCTCAAATACTCAGTACCAAAAGAAAAAAAAATGTTGTACTCCAAAGTTATGTACACCATCATCAGGTCCCAGCAAGAAAGTGTCATTCAAGTTTAGTACAAACTTTTATTTCTTTTGAGCTGTAAAATGTGTTAGGAAATTAATCCCCTCCCAATTCTAGCACACAAGCAAATATCAATAGGGCAAGCGATAAAGGTACACAATGATTTACGTGGTTCGGTCAACTGACCTACATCCACGGGTATGGCGGGTACATACTCTCAATATAATGGAGAAACAACAATACAATGGAGATTCCTCCAATCCATTAGCTCTCATCGCCGTACTACTCCAAACCATATAAGAGCCACATATATATAGGAGTAGTAAACCTTTTGCTAAATAGGTTAGGAGTTCACATAATTAGTAATTCACCTAATTACTAATTCTTAACCTAATTAGTATCCAATTAGGAATCCACCTAATTACTAATTTACCTAATTACTAATTATTATCCTAATTTATATCTAATTAGTAATCCAGTGAATATGGGCCAAAACCCAACAATCTCCACCCTGGCACGTATTCACCCAATCTCCAACTAGTACGCTCCGCGTCCCAAATGCTCCACGTCTCATATGCCCCATGCTCTGCACTTGAATCTTCGAATCAGCACGTTGAATTAAGATGAATTTGACTAAGATGAGTTTAGTCAACTTTGGTCAACGGTCAAACACGGCAACACCAATAACGGAACAAATAGCTCAACGTTCAAAGTCCACCAAACCCACTCTATTTAGGACACTCGATGCACCTCTGGGTCCATGCACCCAAAACATACCGGATCAATCATCCACTCTTCCAATTCAACCGTCTAGATTTAATCCTTCTTATTTGCTTGACTTGTACACCAACCACACTAGATTTTTATCTTTTTTAGTAACACCTCTTCTCTGTCAAACCTCTATCGGCAAGTGTGCTCCACCCCCAATGGATCTCTCTTCCATCTCTAACGGGTCTCTACTACCATCTCTGACGGATCTCTTCCATCTTAGGAGGACATACATAAAAATCTTTCCACCCGTGTTAGCAGCTTTCAGTGACGATGGCTAGAATTGCACGTGAACTACGAGTTGACAATTGGTCGATCTTTAACTGGAGAGTAACGCCAAATTCTGGTGTAGCAGCGCTGCGTTCCCACATTGGCTTAACCAATCGAAAGAATCCTCTTTCGATTGTATCCAACACTCTCCTCCAATCTTTGGAGAAAACGATGAACCAAAACAACTCCTCTTCTGTTCTGAACCTCGCTCTGATACCAGTTGTTAGGAAATTTATCCCCTCCCAATTCTAGCACACAAGCAAATATCAACAGGGCAAGAGATAAAGGGACACAATGATTTACGTGGTTCGGTCAACTGACCTACATCCACGGGTAAGGCGGGCACATACTCTCATTATAATGGAGAAACAAGAATACAATGGAGATTCCTCCAATCCATTAGCTCTCATCGCCTTACTACTCCAAACCATATAAGAGCCACATATATATAGGAGTAGTAAACCTTTTGCTAAATGGATTAGGAGTTCACATAATTAGTAATTCACCTAATTACTAATTCTTAACCTAATTAGTATCCAATTAGGAATCCACCTAATTACTAATTTACCTAATTACTAATTATTATCCTAATTTATATCTAATTAGTAATCCAGTGAATATGGGCCAAAACCCAACAAAATGGCTCCCAAAATTTACCATGGATTTGATGTACCTTTCATTGTTTGACTTAACTTGGATGTGTTGTGTAACATCATAGATTGTTGATTTCTAAAAAAGGTGTTGAAACTGAGTTTGTTACTGTTGTTCCAAAATCTCGGAGAAGCTGATGCGAAGAATTTTATCATGTATTTATTTTTCCTACTATTTTTTGTGTTGTTTATCTAGTATGGGGTATAGTTTTTTATCTGTTATCATGGTATCTACACCATTGTATAACTTTTATTTTTTTATATTTTTATTTTATCTTTTGATTGTAATGGTTTTGACCATTTTTTGATTAATGGATAAATTCTTATTTAGCAAAAAAAAAAAAAATAGATAGGAGCCACATTGTTCTCATTTTGTATTTCTATTGGCAGGAAGCCAAAAGAGTTAAAAGTGTTACAAAAGCAAAGGAAATGAGATTCAAGCCATGTCCATTAGATTCACTTTGGGAATTGGACAGCAAAAGGGAAATGAGATTCAAGCCATATCCATTTGGTTCACTTGAGAATTGGAAAGTGTTAGGTTTGAAATAAAATAAAAGATTTTTAAATTTAAGAATTTATTTTAGATTCTCGATAACATTTCTTACAACACTTTTCTGTAATATTATTAATTACAGTAATTTTACGACTTTAGTGTTTATCAGTCAGAGTTTAGACTTTGTCTTTTTTTAATTTAGGACATACGAATAACAATTTCTATAATTAGAGTGTTCATAAAGTGTTGCAGTGAATGTTATAGACAATTAAAGTGTTTCATTTAGTATTGTAAAAAGTGTATAAAAGAATAAAAGAAAAAAGAACTGTATGCCTTTTGTTGTAGAGTTCAAAAGCTGTAAATGTGCAATATAAACTGTGTTATGACAATCATATGTTTATACAGGTTTATTCATGGACGTTTTGTTATTTAGACATTTATTTATTTGTGTCGTTTAATATGTTTAAACAAACACAGCTTATTTTTGCTTTTTATCTCTTTGTATGTGTTCATATATTTATGCTTACATATAATACTATGTATATTTTTTTTTTACATTTTGTTATTGTGCTTTTTAGTTGTTGTTTTGTTGTTTTTATTATTTGTTACACATTATTATTTCTGAATACTTCTTAATCGTAGTTTTGTTATGTGCATTTATTTACTTTATTACCACGTTTTTACACTATTGCATTAAGCATGGTTATAATCTACATGTTTTCGCATATTTTCTTCTATTTGATCATTCTTTTTACATTAGCACTTTTCCTATTTTTATTTTACATTTTTTATGAATTAACTTGTTGTTGCATTTAACATTTTTTTGCTTCTGTCACAATTTTGTTATGTATTTTGTATATTGTATCTTTCAACATTTTTTTCGCATGTATGCACATGCACATTATTATTTTGTCATATCGTTTATTGGTATAAAAAATTTAATGAGCTTATTTGAATAGCATTTAAGATTACAAACTTTGTTCAACATAAACAATATATCCTCAAATGATCTCCTTAGTTATGATTGACTTTATTGTAGAATTAATAATATTTACTATTTTCTTAACGGCCCATTAAGACCAAGTTAGACGAGTAGTTTTATCTTGGTAGGTGAGTAAGTTTAAAATTTACATACAAGACAATCAATACAATACACGTAGGCTAAAAGTGTAAATTCATAGAAAAGAGAATTGATTTTTTGACCTATGTATATTGTATTGGGCTAATGATATTGTCAAGGCAGATTTCCTCTTGCCAAGGCAATTTGACTTCAAATGACCAAATTACCCTTTTAGTGAATATGTTAATATCTTTCAATTATTTATCATCTCTAATATTTTCTTCCTTAATATATTCACGTTTAATAGGTAATTTTCTCTCTCTTATCCAAAAAATCAGCCCAATATCTCTCTAATATTTTTTTCCTAATTTATTCTCACTCAATCTCTAAGTTTCTCTATTATACTAGTAGAAGTTTACAAAAAAGACAAAAAAACCCAAGCAAACACTATAAATTCTTCTTTTACTTTAATATTTTGTCATACTTACACATTGATCTTTTTTTCACAGATGAAGTAAGTAGAGAAGATAATCAAAACCGTATTGAACACTATAAATTTACAATCTTTTTTATTACTTATTTGTTCTAATGAATGGAAATTTAGACCATGAATTTATTTTTTGTTTATATTGTTTGTTTGTTTGTTTTTGTGAACTTCTAGCACTATATAGTAGGGAGAAAATTGAAGATTGAGTGTGATTATAATAAAAAATAAAATATTTGAGAGATCATGTGCTGATTTGTTAGATAATAAAGAGAAAATTAGAAATTAAGTGTGAATAGATTAGGGAAGAAAATATTGGAAAGAGAAATTAATTGAGAGAGTTTAATATTTATCAAAAGGGTAATTTGGTCATTTGAAAACAAATTGTCTTAGTAGGAGAAAATCTGCCTTGACAATATCACAAGCCATTGTATTGATTGGATTGGATGTAAATTTTAAACTTACTCCCCCTACCAAATTAAAATTTCTCAAGTTAGATGACACAAAAATTCTTCATGCCGTGCTTGAGTTAGCTTTTATTAGGCCAAGGCCTCATCAGATCGTGGCAACTAAGTCCAATAATAACGTGTTAAACCTGCACGACATTATAAGTCCAAGCGGACACAATTTTCCACCTCTATTCTTAAGCACGTTTCGATCAATCTCGAAAAAAAAAGTTTTAACAATCAAAACAGCTAAAATGTGAAGAAATTTTCTCGTCTGTTGGATTAAAATTTTCTCGTTCGTTGGATTAAAATTTATTTAAAAAATAATTGTTTTAATTTTTAGAACACTTATTCACGCAAACACCTATTTTTAAATTAAAAATACATGTTTTAAATTATTTCGTATATACTGAAACAAATATGTTCCACATAGGAGACGGACTGACATCAATCACTTTGTTAGTGGTTTGACGTATCAAGCTACTCAAAGGGACCAGATTGGTAAAAAGAAATTAACAGTAAAATTATATATAAACAACATTACTCTATTTTAAGAAAATAAAGTCTTCGGAATTAACCCATAATAAGTAGTGGTTCGCTAATATAAATTGGGGAAATTGTGAAATCCCCAGATCGTGAGGGAAGGGGTTAGGGTTAGATTTTGCTTCTGAAATCAATTGCCATGGAATTGACTGCTCTTCTGAAGGATCGGGAATCATCATCTCATGGAAGCTTCAAGTGTCCACAAATTGAGGATTGTCATGGATTCGTATCATCTCCTGGTATGTTTCGGCGCCTCGAAACTGGGCACGATCATCCATGGCTGACGGAGAAGAAATTGAGGTCGAGACTGAAGTATCTGGAGGAGAAATCTATGCTGCTGGGAAAGGAGGTGAAAGTTCTAGTGACGATTCCTCCGAGATAAAAAAGTTACTTCCTAGTCCTGCTGAAGTGGCAAAGATCCGAGAAGAGTTGAAGGACTTTTAGTTTATGCCAATGATTGCGACGAAAGTTCGGATGATGAAGATTACGGTATGAAGAATGCTACCGACAAGGATTGGGAGATTTGGAGCCAACTCCGTGACCAACTCGAGAAAAGCGAGGTAATTTCAGTTATTACTAAAACAATACCTTGACAAGGATTGAGTTAATCGTCAACTGCTAGTATTAATTTTGTTCCTTCTTACATAATTTTTCATTGAAACTTTTCTTATTAATTTTCATATCAAGTAAAAAAGGAGACATCTAATTTTGGACGGAGAGAATATTGAAAGCTTTATTTTAAGCTTTTCCTTTTCCAGAAAGTCAGTCAAATACATAACAAAAGAACTCGCATTGTTATAGAAACAGTAAATTTGGTAGTTGATGATAGTCCTGGGAAGTGGGAATGACTTGTTCATAACAGAGAAACAGTAGGAAGAAATAGACAGTCAATCGGATGAATCTGAGAATAAACATCCAGAGTTAAGCTCCATCACCCTTAGAGATGATCTTTGGGATCTCGATGATCCAAGAAGGACTAGAAATAAATAAGGAAATTACTATAAGTAAATGGTTAGGTTTGCTTTCTTCACATTAAGTATAGAACCTAAAAACATTAAAACATTAAAATTGCAGAGAATCAGAAAATGATAAATCATGTTCAAGGTCAATATGTTGGATATTTGTAGCATGTGTTATCTTGCTCTATATTTATGCGTCCTGATTACCTTATGATTGTTTGAAAACAGAAAAATTGTTAAAAATATCTTTTGTGCAGTCTTTTGCACTAAACACAGTGTAAAGGGGAGATTGTTAGGTTGTGTTGGCTTGAGGTTTGTTTTTGGAAAGTGCAAAAGAATCTCCATCAACCCCATCAAGGGTGATAGCCAAGTGGTTCCAAGCTTACTCTCAAGTGGCTTGGTAAAGCCGAAGTCATGAGTTTGAATTTTGTCAGGTAGAAGTGGCAACATGTCTGTCTTAAATAAACAAGTAGAGTTTTGAATTAGTCTTAAACAAACAAGTCAAGCTTTAAACAAATGGAAATGTGATGCTTATCTATACATGATTGATTATGATGTTCATAATTGAATTTAGCCTAGTTCTATTTCTCTTTGATCTGTGCTTTTCCCTTGTTATGTAATATTGAGGACTGATGTGGCCTAAATTAACATAATAGGGTTTTGACGTTGACATCTTCCCTCCACGTTGTTTTATGGCTCGGACTCGGATCAGACCTTGTCCACGCTTCAAGGACTTCCCAGATGAACTCAAAGATCTTAAGGCAATGGCTAAGTTGGCATTAGCCTATTTCAATGAAAGAGAGGTATGCATCTTTTTTCCATTTGAGTTTATTCTTTTAATCATAAAAAGTATTTTCTTTACATTCAATCAGTGAGCCTGTTATTGCCTCATTGCTTTTTTTGTTTTAAATAAAAAAACTCATTTTATCCTGCTATTTCTTTATTTTTTTTTTTCCAGAACAAGGAGTACCAGTTTGTGGAGATAGAGAAGGTAGTCAAAGAATATTTCACTTGTATAACGTACTACTTGACTTTTACAGCAAAAGATACTGAAGGTGTGAAAACCTTTCAAGCCAAGGTGTATGACGGTATAAGAGAGCAAGATGTTGAACTATGCAGGATCAAGAATGAAGGTATACTAGACAGCTTTTGATAGCTTAAACTGATACTCCTTTTAATGCTATTTTTCAAAGTTCATTTTGTAGGTCAACGAGAATCTCTCTCTCTCTCTCAATAGCATAAATAAATTGCTTCTATAGCTATAATACTGACACAAGAAACGTAGCTTGTAACACTGTTAGTTCATTCACTGTTTTTATGTTCTTCTTGTCTCTTAAGGTTACGATACTCGTAACATTGAAATTAGTTCACTTTCAGTATTTAACTATTATATTAATTCTGACTCGCACTTAAAAGTTTTTGCTATAGAAATGCCAATTTAGGTTTCATATTGAATCTAGCTTTTGAACTTTCATATGCTTTATTGGCATGGCTATTGTTTGCTGCGAGACATGTTAACTAGGGCATCTTATATTCTCGAATATAGTTGATATTGTGCCACTACTAAAAGAAGGCTAGCAAATGAAGCACAAGGCTCTGTGTACTTGTATCTATGTAGCTTGGATGCGAAATTTGGAATTGATTTTGAAACAAGAGAAAAAATTTCTCCCTTCATGGGATAGTTTCTCTTATACTAATAGAAGCTTCCCTTTGGAATTTGTTGTACGTATTGGATATTTTTTCTCTTATTCATCTGTGAGTATTACCTCTATTATTTTTTTACTTTGACTTAATTTACGTTCTTCCTCTTAATTTCTTATGTATGCCATGCTTATTTTGTTATTTATTGTCCATTCTTGCTTGGATAATTTCTCGTGTTTTGCAATTATGAATTACCAGCTTGCTTATTTAACAGTTTTGGTAGTCATGAATGCTCTCAAAAACTGGCAAGCAGAATGTTAGTGCTGTCATAGATGCTTATTCATTATAAGTTGTGTTTCATTGGGAGGGGTGCGGCTTCATGGACAGTATAATTGAGATAATATTTTGTGATCTCTAACTCGTGCTTCTCATTTGTTTCTCAAATATTGTTCTCGAAACTGGTTTGTTCAGATTCTTGCTTGGTTTTCCATCATCTTGTTTTGTTCATTATTTTTGCCAATTGATTTCTGTAAAAGCTGTCTTATATCCTCTCTTTAATACAGAGGGATTAACTTATGGAGTTTGCTCTTTTATGTTATTTTTTTCCTTTTTTGGCTCTATCTCCGCACACAACTCTCCTTTATGTTGCCTAAAATCTTGTTTAATTTCTTTTGCAGGTTGTTGAAAGCCACAGAATGAATAACATTTTTGCCTGGGATTAAACGTACGGCTTAGACTTGTCTCCAAAACCTTCATCTACCAATACGTGCTGTAAATACATGCATGCCTAAATGTTTATTTTTCAGGACAATATTAAGATGGACAGGATAACTACCTACTACTGCTATGTAAACTATATTTATCACTAATTATATAACATTATTAGTCAACATTCGCGATTAATCGCAGTATCTTCAATTATGAAATGGCTTAAGGTCATCAAATAGTCATTACGAAGCTAATTTACCAAGCACTTTACCATCCATTCAGTATGGATATTTCGTTTAGAAGAAAGAAAAGCTGCTTTTTATTTTGATTATATTGGTTTCGGTTCATGAAATCCTTTGGAGTTGCATTTGCAACCGTGTTTTTTTTTCTTTCCCAAATTGCGCAGAAAAGTTGCTCTCATAACACTTTTGAATACGTTGATATACGAGAGTTCTAAAAGCATTGATGTTTTATTCTCTCTCCGTCCTAGATTATCTTTCCATATTTTTTAATTTATTTTAAATTAAATGTCCACTTTTTGAATAAATAGTTCATTAGTGATAGTTTTTAAATCATACCCTTTAAATTAAATGTTGGAGAGAGAAATAAAGTGAGAATAGGAATTAAATTGAGAGTAAAATTAAATACGGTAATGTTTGACATTACACTATATCCTAATATAGAATTTGATAAACATTGATTCTCGTGCAATATACAAAGTAGACAGATAATTTGGGACAGAGGGAATATGAGTTATGGTTGCTCTAAATAGTTCTCCATGTCTATTGTTTTGCTCTAAATAAGAACTTTATTAGTATTGCAGCTTCCAAAATTGACAAAGAAGGAGTAGGTAAAATATTTACAATCCCTGGAGCCTTTCTGATATCTTTAACTCTAGAATTTATCAAGCCTATTTTAGTATGTAACGGTGGAAAGAGAAATTCAGGGTCATGAACAACCTGGTTTCTTCATCTTCACAAACAAGTACTTCGAATATCTCTATCTCTAAAACTTATCAAGCCTATTCTAGTATGCAACGTTGAAAGAAGAAATTCAGGGTAATGAATAACCTGGTTTCTCCATTTTCACAAACAAGTACACATTTCTCTAAAAAGAAGTGACCAATCTTACTCTCCAAAATTCTTGCAACAAACTCCGCCTATATCATTATCAACTCATCGAATCACATTCGTCTCCGTAAAGAATGCAAACCGACGACTAGGATGGAGAAAATTTCTCCAAATGATATAAGCAGATGGGCATTGTCACAGCACGTAACCTGGGTGATGACATGTCAATGTCTCATTGGTCGATGAGACACCAAAGCCCACCAATTACTAAAAATGGAATTCATTATGATTAATAATCCAAACAAGAGTTAAACATCATAATGAAATGAACTACAAGTGAAATTTTTCAACATTACATAATAATAAAATGAATTACGTGTTCTAAAGGAATAACATAAATAAACTAGTGTTCAACGACTAAATAAATTATGAAGTCACTTCTCGTATACCCCGTCCTAAGCCTTATCGCCATTTGTCAAATGTTTCCCCCTCCACATGTATCTGAACTTGGTGTGACATTTTGGTATCAGAGTGCGCAGCGAAAACATGGGATTAGTGATTTGGATAATTGGATCTTAGTCTTATATTTTATTGAATTTCATTCTAACCATGTGGATATATATATATTTTTTGGCTAATAGAATGTTTGTTTAGAGCATTGCTCTACCGAGAAGTAGGGCGGCGGGCGGCTCGGCCCCGTTCGGATAAGGGGCGGGGTTTGGGCGTCACATTTGGTATAAGAGCAGAAGATTCTGGAGTGAGTATGGTATCTACTAAGCTTGAGAACTGATTGACGAGACTAAGATGACATCTAGTATTTGAACAATAAGATTTTGGAATGGCTACGATGACTACTAAGTTTGAATTCTAGTTGTAGGCTTGAATACGTGAAATAAGCTTGAACATGATGTGACATATTTCTGTAGACAATAAGTTTTGATTTACAATGTACCATAGACTCGAATAATATTTTAAATTGCGAGGACACAATTCCTTTTAAGAGGGTGAGAATGTAACACCCTGCCCCCGTAATCATTTTCATGAATACCCATTTTGAGTGGTTCCCGATTTGATGTTCAATTTTCTGGTATGGGACATATAGGAATTATAATACATTTATCTTACTAAGTTGGAATTAAAATTTAGCGAGATGGTATATCCAAGGTGATTATACTTTTAACTTAATATATAAAATCAGGGACGAAGACTGAGAGGGGTGGGGTGGGGGTGGCAGTCGCACCCCCGAGATTTCTAAAAATACTACTCCCTCCAATCATATTTAATTGTCGTTATATATGTATCCAAATTAATTGTGGTTTAAGGCTCTTTTATTAGTTGTTAACAATTTATTCCAATTATATCCTCGACATTTCTTTTATTTGCCGCCTCTGCCATCCCTATTTTTTCCTTTCTTTTCTTATGTTGTAGAAATGAGAGAGATGGGTAATATTGGAACTTTCGATGTAAATGACAAGTTCCTTAATTTTTTAAAATTGTCTAAAGAGTCTTATATTTAGGAATGGAGGGAGTATTAGATACAGTAAATTTTAAATGTAGTTCTGAATATTTATCAAATTCGCCCCCAACGCCAAATTCCTAATTTCGTCCCTGTATAAAATAAATAAAATTAAAAATATATATTCTTTGCGTCCAACATATAGCGTCCTTATGGCAAAGAAAAACAAGAAAAAGGGTAACAAATGAGCTATCTCGAAAGAAGAAATTTTAGAAGCCACTGCACTACTTCTTCCTCCCTTCCTCTTGATAACACGCTAGAGGAAGAAGATAATTTGATTGAAACTTCTAAGGGTTCAAGTGTTAATAATTTGCCCACTGCTGAACCGTATAAGATAGAGAAGAACTAGACTAGGTTAATTTATTCAAGCAGAGCAACCGGCAACACAACAAGGGATTCCAACTCCTTGATTTTCGGGACGATCAAACTGAGGTGAGATTCAAGCCCGAAGTCCTCAATGGTATTGAGGAAGTATGGGGTTATTGCTTGGTGGTTTTTTTACAGGCCGTTTCCCTAACCGTCATGTTATCTATGAAGCCAAAAAGCCTTGAACTGTTAAGAACATTCCATGCTATCTTCACTAAAGCGGATGGATTATTTTCAGATTCGAGAGCAATGAAGATAGGAAAGCTGCCTTAGACGGGGGCCTGTACATGGCATATGGAAGACAGCTCATGTTAAAATACATGCCACATGAGTTTGATTTCTCCATTGAACAACTCTCTATCATGCTAATTTGGGTTGTTCTACCAGGCATCCCGCTTTGTTGTTGGAACCCGATAGCTATAGGCAAGATTACATCAAAGATTGGTAAGCCCATGTTATCAGACATGTCACGGTCTTGAGAGAGAGACTGGCATATGCTAGAGCCCTTGTTGAGGTTGACATATCAAATGAGCTACCAAAGCTAGTCAAGATTATAATGCCATCAGGTTAAAAAAAACAAAATTCCGGTTTGCTATGAGTTTGTGCCACAACTTTGCAAAAAGTGTTGTTCTATGGGACATGATGAGGATCAATGCCCTCTAGCACCACAACCCACAGTCAAGATTGGTACACATAAGGGATTGCCAAATGCGCCGAAATTGGGAACTTTGAAGCATGTGGGTCAAAAGCAGGGTAAGGGACCAGTGTCTTTCGCCTATATGGTTAAGACACCCAAGATAGCCCCAAAATCGGTGAGTAAACCGACTCAAATAGAGGGTAAACAACATTTTGTGGAGCTATATTTCCTCATTACAAGCCAAATATCCCTATCAAAATACATGACAACTCTCAGTCTGTCTATAAGAAAGAGTAGCCTAAGCCACATTACAAGCCAAATGGCCCTCTCAAGATACATGCTAACCCTCAGCCTGTTTATAATAAAGGCTACTTTGGCGCAGAGACAATCGAAAAGTGTCCAGCCTAAGAAATTTGTGCTAAAGCCCACTCCTAAGAGAATTGTGACATAAATAATTGAGCAGCCAAGTACGCCCTTAACCGACCAAGCTAAAGAAAAATCGCCCAAATCGGGCATGGGGAAAGAAACGGTCCAACCCGTTACACTTGTGGAGGCAAAGCCGTATGATGGAAGGGACGATGATTGTGAATCTGATTATTCTACTTAGTTTACACTGCAACCGCATCGGGATATAAATCGATGATTGCTAGTGAGGACTCGGCTTGAAGCTGATTTTGACTAGCCATCGGTTGAAGCTACTGGCTTAAATTAAATTGTCTTTATATTAGCTACTGTCCGCAGATCGGTCGACGAACACTTTACCCAGGGCAGCATATTTTGCCCTAGGAAGCATACTGTTGTAGGATTTTGTTCTAGCTCTTTGATGTAATAGGATTTCTTACTTTCGTTTGGCCTAATTTGTAATAGCTTAGAGTGTAAGGTTAGAGGGCTTTTAGCACTCCAACTTGGTTTTTCGTCAACATTGGGGGGTGGCAACTCTAGGCATAGATATTACTTGGTAGGCGTAGTATAGTTTGATATCTTATTCAACATCATAGCAGCACGTATGCTCATATGCTTAGCATAGTTTTATGTCTTTATCTCATATTCTGGGGATGATAGTGCGGTCGCCTTAGGTGATTTACGCATCATCCGCCTTACTTGTAACATTCGGCTGGCTACTTTATAGTCTCCCATTTGATAAAATATATATATATATATATATATATATATATATATATATATATATATATATATATATATATATATATAAGTTGGAGTAGCACCAAGTATTTTAAAAAAAAACAACTTTTCTCTATATATCTATGCCCGGGAGCCATTTGTTCACACCAAAATTTGTTTGGCAATTTCATTTCTTGCAGCAACAAGTGATTCTTAAGGCCAAGTCCAAATCTGAGTGACAACATCATCATATTCATAGGATCCCTTTACTATTTTCTTTTAATTTCTCCATTTTGCCACTCTCTATCTTTTACTTATTTTCTGGTGAATTTGGTTTAAGCTGAGAACTTTATGCTCTCTAAACTGCACCTGAATTATTAAATTCTAGATGGTGTTCTAAGGTATAAATCATTAACATCAATTTCATCATCGTACATGTCTTTTAAGTTTAATGGTGAATTATTAAGCTTTTTGACAGATTGTATCTATTTAATTTTGTGGAGAATTATTTGGTGTTAGGATATTAATTGTTTTGGATCGCGGACTATAGACAATTCATCATGTGAGTGTTCCTAACCCTTTTACAAAATTATATATGTATTGAGTGATCATTTGTTCATTGCACTCATGATCTGAATCCACTCATGACATGCACATGTTACATTTATTCGTCACCATCGTTCTGAATTGGGGCTTGTTTTGAAATATTATTTCATTGCATTGAAAATGATAATTTTAACTGAATCTTATACGGATTTTTCCTGTGAATATTGACATGGCATGATAAGACTATGAGTCTATTGAGTCGGGCCCAATGATTAGATTTGAAGGAGCTAAGTACTACACCAAAGGATGTGAGCCACCTCTAGAGACCTAATTTTGAATATGTTCATTTGGGACCCGAATGAAATGTCTATACCGAGAGGTAGGGTGGCGGGCGGCTCATCTTGATAAGTCTATATTTTACCACTATTTTGGATTGGTTTCCTATTTGGATTGAGCTTAATTGAGAGAAAAAATAAATTAAAATAGTCTTTATGAGTGAATATGTCTAAAAATGTTCTTGTGAATTTTATTTGCAAAACTAAATATTAATTCACTAATTTTCTATAATTGATACAGGTTAAAGAGAATTTTGGACATCAAAGAAAAATAAGAATTATATTTGGCATTTGCTAAAATGTCACAAAGAAAAGAATTAGAAACCGATTCCAACTTGAAATAGAAGATTGAAGATGTGCAAATTTGTTACTTACCAAAATTTTAAATGGGAAAAGGAATATAATTTGGAGATTACTATAATACAAAATTAGAAGAATCCTAAATGGAATTGAAGAAGGAAAGACAATATCTCTACCTATATGAAGGAGCCATTGAAAGACATAAAAGGGCATTCCATATAAATTGCAATTTTAATTGTTATTCATTATTAGTTTTAATTAATTAAATTCAGCTTTATTTTGGTTTAAGTTAGGTTATAAGTAAAATAATTTTCCAGCTAGATAAACAATCTTTGTTGGGGCGATGTTGTACTTATTACTTTATTACTTGTTGATATTTGTGTATTTGCAAATTTCACATCAAGTTTTTTGCGCCGTTGCCGTGGATTGTTTTTATCTAGTGTAGAATTAGATTACTAAACCTAAGTTTAAACTTTATTTTATTTTATTATTTGTTTAACTTTTTAATTATCTCTTTATTTTATTTATTTATTTAACTTTTTAATTATCTCTTTATTTTATTTATTTATTTTTATTGTTGTGTCTCAGGCAAGAGTAAAAGGATTAGAAGAAAAGAAGAAGGAGGCTAGTTCGACTAGCTCCGCTTCTGACCCGTAAGCTCTTCGGCATGCTAAGGTCAGGAGTTCGATTCATGTTTGAGGCGGGTTTATCCTGAAGAGGCCACGCTTAAAAATATGGCAACTCAAATTGGACAATTAGCAACTGCTATGCTAAACCAACCTCAAGAAGTCCTTCCATATGATACAGATGAGCATCCTAAGAAGAAAATAATAATGATAATGTTGATCTTAAATCTCTTCATCTTTCTAAAGTTGTTAAGCACCTTTCATTAAATGTTGGAGTAGATTATGTGTCTTTTAATGTCTTTGAATCTCTAGATGGTTCATTAAAAGGACAATTATTATGTTCCATTCATACTATTGATGTTTTAATTGATGATTTTTCTTCCAAGTATATCGCAAGAAAATTAGGGGGAAAATGGCATAAATCTTTCAAAGATAAAAAAAAATAAAAAATTAGCAAAGGCTTTTAAGAATAGTATCAGGCAAAAGAAATTTGCTTTCAAAGGCCACAAAGTGAAGAATTTTGTAAAAGGAGTGGATGTAAGAGGAAACACTTGCCTTCTCGACCATCCTCCTGATTGATTGAGCATATAAAGGAAGTCAAACTCCTGACTATAAACGAGAACT
This sequence comes from Vinca minor, assembly GCA_026122235.1. NCBI lineage: Eukaryota > Viridiplantae > Streptophyta > Magnoliopsida > Gentianales > Apocynaceae > Vinca > Vinca minor. Next base: position 8,416,315 of record JAOCZM010000001.1, read on the forward strand.
ATTACTAACCATTTTTTAGTCTTTTTATTGTCGGAGGGACTAGTTTTTTTTCTTAGAAATCAAGATTTATTTGATTCTTCTTATTCCCAAAAAAATTAAAAAATTAAAAAATTAAAAACTCCAAAATAAATATTTTATATTCATTTTTTCCCTCTCTTCTGTAGGAAGTTGCTTGGGCCTCAGTGATGCTACAACTGCTTTCTTTCTCATGCTTCGCTCTCCAAAATGCTTCAATTATCCGTCTAAGTTTATTAACACTTCCGTTGTGTTTTCTTACTTTAGAAAATTGAGGACAATGTTCATTCTTAAGTCTGGGTGGAGATTTGGTTATTGCTTAAATTTTTTCAAATTTCAAATTTTTATGGTTTTAATAATTTATTTTTGAAAAAAAAATATCTGAAAAATTACTAGATTTTTTTAGCATGAATTCTTATCTTGATATTTGTCTTGATATTCTTGGAACAAATTGATATGATTATCTATTGATATAGATTGAAACTTGATTGATGAATATAATCTTGAATATTTCCTTGCTAATTTAAGCTTAATGTGGAACTTGAGTTAATTTGGACATAATCTGTAACACCCCATCCCGTGAGCATTTGTATGTGTACCCATTTTGAGTCAGATTTCGATTTAATATTTGATTTTGTGTTTTAAAAATTATAGTAAGGATAACATGTTTATTTTTATAAGTTAGGATAAATTTTTAACAAATTTAAGTGTAAAAGCAAGACATGATTTTTACTATAAAAAAAAAATAATAAATAAATAATGCTTGAAGGACAAGTGTCTCAAGGGTCTTAACACTTGTCAATCAATACTCACTAAATTGGACACTTGTGTTAAAATAGGGACACTTGGCAATAATCACCTCTAAATTTATATCATGAAATTGAACCAAATTAAAAGTTTTCATCACTTCACTGTGGCAGTAACGAGGTATGATCTCTTTTGCATGCCTTTTCAGTTTGCTTTTGTTTTCTTTTTCTTTTTTCGTTTTGTTCAACTTTTCTTTGTTATTAGTTTTTAATTAGGTAGTTATAATTCTTTTGTATTGATGTATAAGTTTATTTATTTTTACAATAATTATGGCATTTTTAATCTTTATAGTTTTTGTAAAATTATTAAGTAGATTTGTATTGAATTTCATGAAGTCTTTTTGATGAATAGATACCTATTTATATATTATAACTGAGTCACTTACATCCAAAAGAGCAACTCCAAAACCTGCACATTCAGGATCACACAAAATCTCAGCGGGAAGGGATCCCAGGGGAATCATCCCAGCAGTTACACTTTTATACTTGGCCCACTTGGCCAGATTATGTGCAGCCTGATTGTACAATCTAGAAATTGAATTCAGTTTACATTGCCTAATCTGTGTAATATTTCTCCTGCATTGATCTGTGGTAGTCTTGCCTTGCCATTCCTCTGCATCTTTTTGACCTCTAATGGAGTAGATCACATTAGCTGCATCACCTTCCAGGATTACCTTTTCCAACTTACATTGAATAGCATAATTGATATCTAAGAGATCACCTTTAGCTTCTGCTGTAAAGGCATCAGGGGCAAGTCCAGAAATTATTCCTGCCAGTCTGATCAGACCTTCCTCATCTCTAACTAGCATAGCAGCAGTGTAACTCCCATCAGAATATGCTGCATCAAAGTTGATCTTCATCCATTTGGTAGGTGGCCTTCTCCAAAAAGCAGGTTGCATAATTTTCTGTGTTTTGTTATCTCTTCTGATTGCTCCATCTGTGTAAGCCCTTGCCTGCTCATTGATTCTATTGCTCAACTCTTCCCAGTTCATATGTTTCCCCCCAAAGTGAATAATATTCCTAGCTTTCCAAGTCTGTTCCATGGCAACTAATGCAAAATTGCTAAACAGTAGTCTATTTGAAGAATCCATGGGGAATAATAGTTCAGGCTGCAGAATGTGCTCTATCCATTTGAGAATGGACCAGTCTTTGAAGACTTCAATTTTTATATTCCAATCAGATCTCCACCAGATAAGCTTAGCCAAATTACACTAGAGGAATAAGTGCTCAAGGTTCTCATTATATGATTTACAGTGAAGGCATAAAGAGTCACCTGTGGGAATGATGTACCCTATTCTATCTTTGGTAGGCAGCAGATTTGAGAGTAGTCTCCAAAGGAGACGTTTATGTCTTGGGTGTAATTTTGCTTGCCATAATCTTTTCCAGCTCTTTCTAGCTACATGTGAATTGACATTGTATCTCCATTGTTGGTGAACTCTGTAAGCAGATCTCACAGAGAAGTTCCCTGACTTGGAGGGAGCCCAAACAAGGAGACTTGGTTCCATTACAGATGGAATTTGGATTCTTTGGATAGCACTGGCTTCCTCACCTGAAAAAAGGTTAAAAACCATGTCTAATTTCCAAGTACCAGAAGTCTTAATAAATCTTTTCTTATAGACAAATTTAGTAGCCACTGTTATATTTGAGTAAATTATGTTTTCCTGTTTTAATTTTTATTATTATTATTATTAATTTTTTTTTCTTTCTTTCTTTTCTCCAAGAATAACAGTATGCTTTTGTTATGTATATGCACGTTATTCTTCAGATTCATTTGGCCGATATTTTGATATCATATTAAGGAAATATTTGCTGGTTTCTTTATTCTTTATTCTTTATTCAAAGCTTGAATTCTTTGAATTATTGATCTTAATATTTTTTTTGTAATTTTCCCTTTTAATGTAACTTGCTTTGGCCGAAAAAAAAAATCAATTCATTGCTATTTTACTCAATATCAGATTTTAGGCTACCAAAATAGTTTAATCGTTCATTTGTAATTTTTTTTTTAATGTCTATTAGCCCCTGTAATCGTTTTGTCTCTTGAGCTCTATGGAATCCCTAATGGTTAATACACAATTTATATGGTTATCGAATTATGATTTGTTTTAAGCAAGTTGCTGAGAATTATTTTGGTGGATTATTTGAAATATTAATGGAGTGAAACAATTGATTGAATTATTAAGCCACTTGGATTTGTAGGAAGCTCTTGTTTAAGTGAAGGGCTTGATTAACTAGCACTATCAGGTGAGTTTCGCAAAAAACCGAAACTTACTGAATTTTTGTAGAAGTAATTATGTCTTGAAATCTCTATAACTTTCTTTTATAAATAATAGATAAATTCCAAAAGTGTTTATCATTTATACTACACTTCTTACATTGAGTGGTAATATTTTATTTGTATTTGAACAAGAAATCTCGGGTTTTGGGATTATAGAGTTTGACAAATATTATGCACATTTTAATAAGTTTTCTTATGGAAAACAAGCTGGTCAGCCTCTTCGTTTTGTTATAAGGAAAATACTGGTTCCTTTGGAGCCAAATTTCTTATTTAATATTTTACTCCTTTCTACAATGTGTAAAATGTATGGTTGACAGCTCCTCAAATCCTTTGTCATATGAGCTTTATTACGTAATGATCTTGTTTCGCAAATAACCTCTTATTCACAGGTTCGCTTAAACTCAGGTAAGTTTTGGAAATTGATTTGATATAAGAAAACTGCATTGTTTTGGAAACTCATGTGCATTATCATGGCATATTTGAGAAATTGAGCATTTTTGTAATATTTGGACTGGCGGACAGGTGAATATTTTGAATTAGATTTGAATACGATTATGTTGGTCCTTTTGATTATGAAATTTGCATTAAAATCCCGTTCCGACCAGCTTTGATTTGGATACGATTCGAAAATGATTTGATAGCCAGAAGCGTCAGTGGATTGCACTGTACATGGCTAGTCACCTGTGCTAGGGCCTCTTCTGCTGGCGTGGAACGCATAGACTCTGGATTGTGGTACCACGTGAAAGGGGGCGTAGTATTCGGGGAGGGTTTGGCCCAACCGGTATTGCGTTTATTTGTGTGGAACATCGTTTTGTGGTGTTCGGCTGCTCTGCGACGAGTCAGGAGGGGCTCGACGTTGGAGTTAGTCACCAGGTGCGGGCTGGTAGGTGCCCCAGATTTCGTAGCCTAGTTTTGTGTTTGGGGAGGCATAAGGTATGAAATTCGAGCTCGTACTGGTGTGAGGCTGGTATTGACTTCAGGACCCGGACTCATTTTCGTTGAGCCTGACTATGTTTTGAAAAATTGGGTCTCGAGGCTGCGCTGACGTGTCTTGATTCGCTCGGACTTTCCGGCTACGTCTCGACCTTCCATGTGATTTCGCATTTGAATTTGATACTCAATAGAAAATATTTTTAACTGCATTACAACCAGTTTGATAAAACATTTGCATACATTCATGAAATTATTATTTGAAAAATACACTGGCACACACGCGAATTCACTGGGCTTTTTGGCTCACACGTTTATTTATGTCATATTTCAGATTGGGATAAGGAAGCCACAGTTTGAACACTTTCTTTGAATCAGCAGGGAACGCGTGGATTTCGTCGTATTTTGGTTACTTATATACGGGATTAGTACCACTATGTAACTCTCGGTTTTCGCGAGCCGAAATAAATAAAATGTTTATCATAGTCTATACTACTTTTGAAATAATTTATGTAACCTTTCCATTCTTGTAAAAATGTTCCATTTTTCTACTTTAGTATTGTAACCCTTTTTGACGTAAACTTCTCGTTTTATATGTACCTCTGCACAGCTATTCTAGTTGTCTTGTATTCGTTAGTACCGAGAGGCACGCTGGTACCCTACTCAGCCGCAGTGAACCTAGCGGAGGAGTTTGGGGTGTCACATAATCCTTGTGAATTGATGAAGATACTTAGGCTTTTATTACGTGGTTAATGGTACAATGTGATCAATATCTTCACAAACTAGATCTTGTTTGATTACATACTCGAGGTGAAATTTTTAAGAATTTTTTATACACTTGGTGGATGAGATTAGGCATCTCTTTGAACCGTTTGAGCCTTTCAAGCTTTTCCCCTTTTTTTCATTATATCTCCAACGCCCCCAAGTTTTCAAAGTTTTGTTGATAAGAATGGTTGAGACCGTCATTCAATTAATTATCATTTTTTAGCCTCATTAACTAACCCTGAACCTATCAATACCTTTTTCCATTCCCTTATGAGAGAGGAAAGTGCATGCTTATTCACAAGAAACGTTTTGAGCTTGTTATGAGAAGATTATGTTGTTGAAGTGAATAGAACTTGAAATTGGTTGTGGGAGCTATGAGTCCTTTTGGAAAAGAAAAAAAAAAAGAAAGAGAAAAAAAGCAAAAAAAAAGATGATGATAAGTTCATACATCAAGATAATATTTAGTCTTCTTTTGGATTGGTAATAAAGTGAAGAAAAAAAAGTCTCATTCTTTCTCAATGGTTCTTGTTCTTAAATTCTCTAAAATACATGGAGATAAAGTGTGAAGTTGAGATTGTTTTGGGAAGAAAAAAATGTTTCATGGTAAAGTCTTGTAATAATAAGTGTTTTTTTTACTCTCTCTCTCTCTCTCTCTCTCTCTCTCTCTCTCTCTCTCTCTCTCAGTTTTGAATATCCTATCCCTTCGTTTGATAGCTATGTCCCTAGCCTAACGTTATAAGCCTAAAAGTCCTAATAGACCCAAATGAATTGATTTGTCTTCATTAGTGGAGAGTATGTAAGTTAACAAGGGTAGTTTGTGTTATTATTATTAGGAAAGTGCTCATTTACTGCATTTTATTTGTTTAAGTGTTGATTCAAGTCTTTGGTATTGTCATAGTATGTCTCAAACTTCACAAGAAGAGTCTATTAGCTTTGTTATATTTATTGTTGTATTCGGATTGAAACTTTTTGGTTTATGACTATAGATGAATTTTTTAAGCCAGTGACGAGAATGTTGAGATTCATGGAAGGATTAATATTTCTAAGTTTTTATTTTTCCTATTGAATTGTTCTTTTGCTCGAGGACGATAAAAAACTTAAGTGGAGAGTAGTTGATAAGTCTACATTTTACCATTATTTTTTATTATTTTCCTATTTGGATTCAATTTAATTGAGAGAGAAAATAAATTAAATTAGTCATTATGAGTTAATATGTCTAAAACTGTTCTTGCGATTTTTATTTGCAAAACTAAAAATTAATTCACTAATTTTCTATAATTGATACAGGTTAAAGGGAATTTTGGACATCAAAGAAAAAGAAGAATTATATTTGGCATGTGCTAAAGTGTCACAAAGAAAAGAATTAGAAACCGATTCCGATTTGGAATAGAAGATTGAAGATATGCAAATTTGTTACTTACCAAAAGTTGAATTGGAGAAGGAATGTAATTTGGAGATTACTATAACACAAAATTAGAAGAATCCTAAATAGAATTGAAGAAGGAAAGGCAATATCTCTACCTATATAAAGGGGTCATTGGAAGACATAAAATAGTATTCCTCGAAACACAAAATAATTAGCTTGGAGAGTACAAGGAACAAAAGATTGAGAAGGAGGCCGTTTCATCATCATGCTACTTCTTTCTTTAATTTTATTCTAGTTTATGTTTATTTTAGCTAGATTTTCTTGTGACTAAGACTTTTTTTGAAGGTCGAAACTTTTATGGATTTATTTGATTTCTATTAATTTATGTATCTCGACAATATGGTTAATTGTTATTATTTGTTCCTAGTGTTTGCGATTTTCTGATCAATTATTGCATGAATCTAAATTTCTTCTAAAGGCTAAGAAGTTCTAGATTTAATTGGATCAAAGATAATAACAATATAACGTAAAATTGATTAGGGATCGATTCGATTTCCATGTGTGATTTATATTACTGAAGTTTAACAATACAAAAATGATCAAGTCAAAAAATCCAAAATTGAGTATGCAAACCAAATAATAATAACATAAAATGTGTGTGTTTCCTTTAACTTCTGTTTTCCTTGCATGTTTTTCAAAGATTAGAATCACCAACATTTCATATCAACACATAATCAAAAGGAAAGAAGAGTAGTCCAATAACTAAGAGTTACCAAGAAATCCAAAATAAACTAATATGTTTCTACTATCAAGAGGAGTTGGGGTTATGCATAATGAAAGGCTCCTCTAGGTATGATATCATGTCAACAACATCACTCTTTACTTTACAGTATCCATACTTTCCCCAACTATCACCCGAAGAATTTTTTATGAGATAATACTTTATCCCATTCTCCATTCCATATCCAACTATAAGAATAGCATGTTTCTCTTCTATACCTTCAATTTCTTTAAGATCTTTAATATTAGTAAGCTCTGCTTCAGTTGGATCTTCATAAACTCCCTGACAATGTAAAGAAAAACATAAAATATAAAAAAATATAAAAAAATATGATAAATCCAAAGTAGAAAAGACACTACATTTCAAAGTAAATATTACACGAAGTACTTACATTTCCATCATAATTTTTAAAACTTTTAACCATAGGCACTACACCTCCTATTGGGCGTGACTTAATCAGTTTACATATATCCTCATATTTCATTGACTTTTTCACTCTTGAAAAATCCTTAATCCGAATCTTATATGATAACTCGTAAATTTACCTTTATTTTCTTCTACTTTAATAGTAAATTTGAGCTTCAAAAAGTATTTATATATTGAGTTTTGAGTTTAGAATGGTATAATCCTCACTTCTATGTGTTTGCATTTGTAGGGGCAAAATAGTCTTTTGAAGGGTAAAAGTGAATCAAACTTGCAGAACAAGAAAGAAGCTGCTAGAGTTGAAGATATGTCTTTTAAGGACTAGAAGAGTTTTAGTGTATTTCAACTACCTTAAAGAATCTTGAAGAATTGTATTTTATATCAACTACTTTAGAAGAGTATGGAGAGTTTCAATTTATGTCAATTACCTTAAGCTAGGAGATTTCTATTGCTATAAATACTCTTTACTAGTCTTAGAAAAATGAATTCAGCATTCATTAGTTTTTGTTATCTCTAATTAAGCTCTCTTCAAGAGTTGGTTTGAGAGTTCTTTATTGACGCAATTGTTAGAACAAGATTCAAGCTTTCATTATTGCTTTGCTTTTGGAGATTGATACAAATTAAAGTTCGAGACTTTAATCGAAACAGTGATGTTTTCTTATACTCTCTTCTTTACTTTGTTTATTATTTTCTTCTCTAGCATGAACTAAACTTTTAATCTAAGGCCATGATGTAGCTAGATTAATTTTATATGTTATTCTTGTGATCTTGTTATTCAATGAGTGTGTGGAAGTAATTTTAGATTATTGTTCTTAATGCGTTTAGATGATTGATCACCGTTTAAATTGTCTTTACATTAACTTGGGAAATTTGCGACAGCTGGCCTTGTTAATTGGGTTAAATAATCTAAACACAAATTGCATGCAAGATAGACATATACTTGTATGGTTTGTGCGATCTCTTTGATTTCATATGTTTAATGCATTTTTATGAGTTAAAATCAACATAGACATATAGTTGGTTTATTCATGAGAATAGGTTTGATAGGCCTTGAAAGAGGTTATCAGATATTTTAGAAATTGATCGATTAACCAAACACACTCTAGAATAACTGATTGTTAGGATAACATATTTATTAATTTAGTGAATTCATGTGCCTTAGACCTTCATAATATCAAAACTACTTGTTAAAGTTATTTTGCTTTCTTTTAGTTAAATTAGATTAATCATATCACCATCAACTATTTGGATTTATTTTAACTGTCTTGATCATCGTAGAATTATTCATCTTTAGGAATTAATTAATCCTTATTCTCTGTGGGATCGACCTTGACTACTACAATATTGACCTAGTACACTTGCTAGTATTGATTTTGCGTATCATTATACTTCTGCAAATTCAAATGTGCACAAAATTACAACATCAACATATATAATTGATTACTTTCGATAAAACACTCTCTTGTTTTTACAAAAAATAAGATAAAATATTGATTAGACTTTACTCACAGCATTAGTTGGTTCGAGACATCCGCCACGTCCATGTCCTGCGTACGGATAATCTCCTTCTAGGTAACACCCATGATCTTTAGCGGATTGAAAAGCTTTTGTTAACTTGCCTGGTTTACATTGTACTTTATCCACCGGTAAAGCTTCAAGTGGGGGATACCTTAAATGTAGACAATCGACACACTCCTGTAGTTTATAATGTGTCACTACTAACATAAGGGTATCAAATGAAGCACAAGGCACTATGTACTTGTATCTATGTAGAACGTTTGGTCTTAAGTGGTTTGAATGCTTTTCTTAATATAAAGAAATGATTTATGTATTACGGGAGAGCTACGCAAGTAGATGATTGCACTTTAATTTTCATATTAAAAAAAATATATTTTCTTTTATACTAACTATATAGAGACGTTCAAGTAAAGTTTCAATAAAATTGCTTTATGTCCATGATATGTAGATACATGATTGCACATCAATTTTGAATCCAGATAGATTTATTACTCATTACATGAAGAACCCCTAAAGAATTTGTTCCGACTCATAAACATATATTTCCACAATATAAACTCATATTTAACAATGGAAAATAAACAAAGAATCTAATAAAATATATTAACGCAATTGAATGATTAACTGGTCACAGCAAATTTTATTCATGTATAAATTGAAAGTTACTTACTGCATCACCCTTGGTTACGAACCGGACCAATGGCACCGGGTGTACTAAGCCAACTCCATATCACCTAAATTAAGCAAGTGGTTAAGCAAAATGGCTGACAAAAAATGAATGATAGGAGTTAAAATACAACTCTTGTTAGGGAACTAAAGAAAAACAAATATGTAGCATTGTATAAATTAGGGGGAAACAGTTACATGTTTTCCACTCAAAGACTAAAGAAAAACAGTCAAGAAAACATGAACAATAATCAAGCCAAAAACAATAACTTAGGGGAAAGATCAATCAGTAGTAGCATTGTATGAGAACTGACATGTAAGCCTGTTACATGTTTCGTGTTGAGTTCCGGGACATTTGCGGTGAAGATTATAAAGACGGAGATTGTATAGACTTGAAAAATCATATTCTAGTTATAGAACTAACATTTGAATAATACTCTATCCAACTATTTTAGTATAAATTAAAAAACGGAAAGACTCCAAGGTTGAGGTGGGGGTGTGTACGAAGTAGTCTTCCAAGATCTGTTGGCTACATTTTATCTGTACTTCTGATTCTTCATTTTGTAATCCATCCGAAATCTTGAGGATTTTCATTTTGTTTTGGATTTGTCTTTTAAGTTGTGAGCTTTTACCATTCATCATATATTTTTCAAAATTTGTAACACTTTTGACATAACAATGGAATTCTATTTTGCATTCTGAATGTTAATTAAAGTTTCCTAACTTACTCAAGTTTGCATCAATTAGGTGGTGACAAAAATTCCGGTACCGTTAGCTCTATTATAACCTCAAAAAATTTAATTTATATTCATTAGGTCTCAACAATCAACCCCTCTATATTTCTCTATAATTAAGCGTAAGTTTAAAAGTACATCCTTACAGGTTGAAAATTGACATATATATTATATTTTAAGAAAGACATAGAATTGGATCAAATGACTTAAACAGGTACCATACTAATCCCAATTAATTATAAAGGAATTCTTAAATCTTCTAACTACCAATATATTATGTATGACTTCATTAATTTATATCCATTAACCCAACCTATCCATCTTATTCATAAAAAAAAAAAACCCTCAACATATCCATCCTGTCACATTCAATCTTTGAGCTCTCACTGGACCCCACTAGGTATATATTTGTACCAAGGATAAATCTAGAGAGTAGGGTGGTGTCCGCCCTCAAGAAATTCACATTTGTATTTTTTACATATAAAATTTTGAAAAAAATACTAACAAAATGACACTACTCTTTTAATAACTATGTAAAACTTTATACTTGAGATACTTGATACCCAGTTTACCCTCCATCCCAATCTCCTCAATATCACCTTAGAAGTTTTTATTTTCAAAGGTTAATATAGGTTACTATTGTTCCTAATAACCTATTAGAATGAACATCCCCCAAGTTTCACAAATTTGTAATGACAAATTGGAATCTTGGATTTAAAAGAATTCATTGGAAGACTCAAAAGGTAAAGCTTAAAGTTCCCAAACCAATTATGCAAATTTCCAGTGAAATAATTTGATGATAAGTTCAATTCTTGAATTTGCATAGAAAATTTAAAAAAAAATATGGATGTTTTCCATGTATTCCACATCCAACTAAGTAAAGGGAGAGAGCAAAAAGGCTACAATTATGGAGAAAGATGATAGTAAAGGGGTAACATGGTTAAGAAGATAGAGCAAAAAACTTATGGAGAAAGATTATTAGAAATAACCTACAATTATTAGTTAATAGTTTGATCAATAAATTAGCTAATTAATGTCATTTTATACATTTTAGTATAGATTAAGTAAGAATAAAACAAGGGTATTATTTCTATTATAACCTTGCCAAATTTAATTTATAGTATAATTTATACCTATTAGGCCTCAACTATAACTCGTTTTTCTCTCTTTCTCTCTACGCATAATTTTAGAAATACATAATCAAAATTGTAAATGATATATATTTACAGATATAATGAATGGATAATGAATTAAAGTGATACTATTATTATCCTAATCCTAATCAATTATCAAATGAAATCCTAATAAACTTCTAACTAACAATACATTCTTATATATTTTCCCAGATACTAGCAATATAATATCCAGGATTTCAACATTATGCATTAATCCCAAACACAACCCATCCATCTTGTCATCTTCAATCTTTGACCCCACCGGACCCCTATATATTTTATACCACCGAACCATTGAGTATATTTGTTGTACCAATGATGAATTTAGAGTGGCGCGAAGCGGCGTCCGTTCCAAAATTTTATATTTGCATTTTATACTTTTGTCAAATTTTAAAATTTTTGATAAATTTACTAATAAAAGTGCCCTATAAATTATATAAAAATTATCTCCCACCAGATTTCGTCCCTCATTTGTACATCTCGTATCATTTTTTTTTTTGTTACTCTACATTTTCTCTTACAAACTATTTATTAATATTTACAATTTTTCTAAAAAACAATTCTCAAGAAAATTATTCCAAATACAACCTGTAATAGAAACCCAAAATTTTTAATTTTAAAATCAAAAGTTGACCAGTTCAAACTTTTGAGTACACTTTAAATTATTCAAGAACTTATTGAAACTTTGGATTTACTCACACAGAAGAAAACTTATAAAAAGGATTGTAGATAAGCTTACACGTAATACTGAATGCTTCGATAAAAATGAAAAAAAAAAAAAAACACAGAATCTAAGAGTCTACCATTTTTAGAGAAAAACCCCCATAATTTATATAATACTAACTAAATTAAATGAAATAGGAAGAACATGAAATTAAAAGATATTTCTTTATCGAGTTGAAGAATTCGTCCTCTAAATTTACAATGTTCTCCATGGTAAAGAAAGATATCCCTTCATTCTTTAAAACATGAATTTAATATATATATATATATATATATATATATATATATATATGTGTGTGTAAAAGATTCATATATTTAAAAAAAACAAATGTACGTACATTATAACTTTAGATAAGTATTTCATATCATTTTAATTTTAATGTAACATAGTTAAATAATTTAGAATATTTTATAAAGATATATAAATATATTTAAAAATTAATGTTATTTTATTACTATATAGAGGTAAATTTCGCAAGGATGAACATAAAAATGCATAGAATATTACAATATAAAGTTTATTCTTATTTGTAACTTGTCCCAAGTGAGGAATATTATTTTTTATAATAGTATAAAGAGGTTATTTTAATATAGAGTATTACTTTATATAAATTTTACTGTATTACACAATCGGGCTGAGCATATTACACAATTGGGCTGAGTATAACAACAAAAAGCTTTGGCTCATTCAGCATAGAAAAGCTGTGCATCCAAAATTTTACCCAAACTAAACAAAAATTAGAAGCACCTTAGCTCACAAATTAAACAACAACTGCTTAATGACCCAACTTGTTCCTAACTTGCCCAAGGTCAACTTGTTAATGGGATACAATTAAGTCAGGAAGAAACATACAAAATGTGAAGAAAACAAGATTCAGATTATGAAATACTATGAATCAAGAACCACAAAATGATGGAATGTTTGAGCAATTAAGCATTGTCAAAGGGGCAGATTTTTACCTCAAAACTCAAAGGTAAAGCTACAGAGATTAGAGGATGGATTGAACCTAATTAAAAATAAAATCAACATATTTGGATTGATTAAGTAAGTTAAAGTAATATTTTTTTATTTTAAATTTTTTTGAATTAATTAAATACTACTCGCTCAATTGCTATTTTAACTAAAAACAATTGTCTACTTTTTCCAAAGACAGGTATAGATTTGTCTTTAGAAAATGTTATAATATATGAGAAGGCCAATTGGTGTATTTAGTCCTGAAACAATTTTCGTATGGGAGACAATGTCTATAATGATTGTTTGCAGCTTTAAAGATCCTCAATCAATTTACAGGCGGGAATTGGTCATTCCATCTTTTTTTTTGGAATTTTGAATGTTAGTCAACAAGTAGTTAAGTGATGTGGGCAAAATTGGAACTTCACATTTTTTTAAGATAATTAATACTATATGCATTTAATTGTAAAGATACTTAAAAGTAAATACCTAATTGGAAAAATAAACCCTAAAACTCATCTACTCCCTCCTTGTTGCCAACGTCCACCAATTTTTTTTCTTTTTCTTCCCGCAAGTCCCCATCCCCGGCGACCTTCCACCATTTTCGGTGCCCCTCTTCCCCAAAATTCACTGATTTTTTTACCAAAACATTGGCACCCAAATTTAACCCATATTAATTTATCATCAAATCAGCTGAAAGGAAATCTCTTCTCCATTGATGAATTCAACTCCATTTCTAAAAAAAATCTTGATCCCAGGAAGTTCTTGAGCTTTAAAGACCCTGTTTTTGGCCTCTTTATTCCATATTTTTTAAATTCCCCCAGTACATGTAGCACCTTCTTGATTTTTCAAAAAGTGAAGTCAGAAATTTTAAATCTTAAGCATTTTATTCACTCATCTCCTCCAAATACATCCTCATAAGGTTCGAAGCCTAGTTTTACCCTTTCCCTAATACGACTTCAGCAATAGAACTTTTTAGGACTTGATTATTACATTTCATTTCCAACTACAAAAAAATAATAAAATTAAAAATGACTCGTTCTCCAATTCCCGTAGCAGAGGTCCAATATAACTTCCAGGTAGTATTTAAAAAATTTAGAAATCTTACAAAAATTTCACGGGAAGGGGATGGGTTTTTCAGTTGAAAAAATGATAGGAAAAGAAGGTGGGAATGGGTGGGCCAACGTCGGGGAAGGAGGACGGGAAAGGGGACGGGTTTTATTTTTTAATTTTATAATTATGTATTTATATTTATGTATCTTTACAATTGAGTTCACATGGTATCAATTATCTAAACAAATATATGAAGTTCCTGTTTTACTCATGTTCACTTGACCAGCTTTTATTAATGGACGTTAATTTTTTTTTTTAAAAATGATGGAAGGACCAATTCTCTGGCCCGTAATTTGATTGGGGATCTAAAAAACTGCAAACAATCATTAGGGATATTGTCTGCCAAGCGAAAATTATTTCAAGACTAAATACACCAATTGGCCTATGTGAGAATATGTGAATGTTTATGAAATTCCAGTAGGTACTTATACAACTTCGCCGGGGATGAAGAGAAGGGGGCGGGGTGGCCCCCAATATTTCTAAAAATACTTATAGATATAGTAAATTTTATATGTAGTTCAGAATATTGTATCAAATTCGTCCCCCAATATTATTATTTTTACATTATTTATATGTAATTCGGCATACTGTTGCAGTTTTCGCCCCCGAACGCTAAATTCCTGACTTCGTTCCTGAACTTTACTGCCATAAATTTCTGGTATTATATATTTGGATCTAATGTGTAATTGTAAAATCGATTCCTGGATGCAAATCAGGTTGTTCTGCTATAGTTTTCAATCGTAGTTATCATATGTCACAAGTTTATCTATGAACTTAAATATGTATGGTCCCACTAAGAGAGGAGAAACTCTGAACGTTTTCACTTCGTTTAGGCAACAAATTAGCCTAAATTGTCCTTTTCGTTTTTTGCATTCGTTGTTAAGATTGACATTTTTTATTATTATTTATTTATTGGGGGAGGGATCTATCTATTACAATAAATGGGGATTCAAGAAGCGGAGAGGAGATTCGAACTCATTACCTCTACGTCATGAGGCCTCCTGGTACCTTGAGATACAAATTGAGTCAGACACTCTACTACTCTATTGCAAAATCTCTCTGGCATATCTAATCTTTGTTTTAACTCTGTTTTGGAGTCAATTTGGTTCTCGTAGACAACTCTTTAACGTTACTTAGCGAGATCATGAAATATAAATATCACCTTCAATCATGAAATTATTGTTGTTAGTAAAATTGAGGTGCCAAATATTGCTATTACTTCTTTAGTGGGGTGGAAATATTGCGAGAAAAAACATCTTTTTACAAGATTTTCTTCCTCGAGTGGAGTTGGGATTATACTTTTATAAGAATTTTGTTTTTCTATTTTTACAAGAATATTTTTCAATTGTTTATTTTCAATAATAAATTATGAATACAAATATTCATTCTTTAGAAATATGAATCAGTTTCATCATTGGATTACGACCATTTCGAATGGAATTTCAGATAAATATAAATAATAATAGCGGTCTTTGAAGTAATGTTTTATGAAGAAGGGAAACTATATCCAGAGAAAATTAATGTGAAGACTTGTAATAAGTATATGGTCGGAGTCAATGTTGGGGCCAATGAGGTCATAAAGTAATATCGTTTTTTCCTTAAAGAATGAGTAATATATATCATATGGCTTTGAAAATTCTTCTTGGTTTTAATTTATTCTTTTATGGTGAATTTTTTGGTAAATCCATAAATTTAAATATTAACTCGACTAATTTAATTGAGAGATGTGCATAAAAAATTAGATTTTATTACAATAAATCACTCTTTGATAACTCAAATACTAAACTACGAAAAAAAAATTGAGCTTTAAAGATAAAAATCAGTTAAGTTAAATTTACTCGTTATCAGTTTTGATGTGTCACTTTTGGTCAATTTAGGATAGATATAGTCTTCAATTTTTATATGTCAATTTTAGTCAATTTAGGATAGATATCTAGTCCTTAATGCTAGCCCCACTAGATTGGTTCATTTGCCTAATTCAGTTACCAATTTTGAAAACGTAAACTATTTATAAATTATAGATATGAATTTTTATCTTAATATAAGATAATTCTAAAATTTTAAATGATATATAAATATAAGTTAAAATATTCATGATATTTATTTCAAAACTGTAGGTTCAATTCCTAATTAATTGATCATAAGTATTATTAGACTTATGAATCACGTTTAGGACCGATGATCATGGGCATGACAAAGGATTTGATCAAACTTTCTTCCTGCAATGATTCACTGTCTGGGAATTAATTCCACAATTTCGACATCAAATAATCAGTCGCAATTCTAATTCATTGAATCGTATAGATAATCATAATGGTACATAAATATAACATTTTATTAGTATCTAAAAACATTATTTAATAAAAAATAAAATATTCAGTTCACTAAGCCAATCACACGTTGTTGCATTGGCATGCCTTGAACAGGACTTGAACCTTGAATAATTAAATATCGCAATTGTATAGTTAAAAATTTACATTGCTGCTACAAGGTGGCTGCATGCAGGAACGATTCTAGGGATGGAGGGGGCAGTCGCCCTCAAAATTTTTAAAAATACTACTAGATATAGTAATATATAGTAATTTTTATATGTAGTTCATAATTTTTAAGCTTAGTTTGCCCCCCAATTAATTTTTTTTTTTTTTGCGGTTTTTATAGGTAGGTCGGCATAATATTGCAATTTTTCTCTTCGTCCCTAACTGCATGATGTGCGAGTAAAGTGGCGGACAACCCTAATGTTATAGATAAGAGGCTATGGTGAATTTAGTTGTCGTTCACCTTGTTTATAATCTTTTAGGGTTCACGATTACAATTTATACTAAAGCGATTTTATACCACATGAATTGACGAATATCTTTGTACGACTACCTCAACCGAATTGGACCAGTCAACTATCTGAACAAGAAGATACAAGAAACCCGGATAACCCATTCTGATCACCGATTCTCCTCCTATTTAGGGTCTCTTTTGAAAAGTCCCGAGTTGATGTCTTTAAGAGTACGTCAAGAAATCACAATCTAAACAAATTCATTTCTCGATGTGAACTCGTTTGCATCAATGCCCATAGGCCCATATCAAGTTTTGTTTACATGTTCGGAGCTTAATCCAAGCAAGAAATTTCGTGTACTTGGATAAGGTTTGATTTTGTCTCACTTTTGATTCGTGGCGGAGTCAGAAATTTTTTCTTTGGGGGCACAATTAACATTGACAAAATAAATTCATAAAAGCATATAAATATTAGCAGAGCCAATTTTTTTTTTTTTTTTTTTTTTTATAAAATCTTATAGACTAGAGTTATTCACATTTTGTTCACCATTTTCACTCTACTGATCAGTGCTTCATAAACCTCCAAGTCCTCTGGCTTCATACTGTGAATTTTTTATTGTGAACTTTTTATAGTTTACAAGAGAGCCCATTGTGGATTTTTTATTAGTAATTTTATTTTTTAGTCTCTTACACACTTAAGTTTGTTAACATTTTAACCAAAATTGTTAAAATATAAGTGGTGTCATTCCTATAATTCACAAACTAAATAATTCAATTTTAAATCGTAAAGTGATTCAAAATGGGTACAATAAACAATGTTCACGAGAAGAGGTGTTACAAAAACAAAACTAAATAATAATAATAATTTAATTTTAAATCGTAAAGTGATTCAAAATGAGTATAATAAACAATGTTCACGAGATGAGGTGTTACAAAAACAAAACTAAAACTAATTTTTTTTTTTTTTTATAGAAAAAACTGGTGGGGCAAGGCTCCGCCACTGCTTTTGGCGGGAGAAATACAATTTTTAGCCTCTAAAATTGGCGGGAGAAATTCAAATTCAAATTTTTTTCTTCAAATATTCGTTGTTTGAGGCCAAAATTTGAATTTCAACGAATATTTGAAAAAAAAAATTGAATTTGATTTTCTCCCGTCAATTTTAGAGGCCAACAATTGAATTTCTCCCGCCAAAAGTAAGACCAAACCAAGCCAAACCCAAATCAAACCTTATCCAATTACACAAGTATCTCAATTTTTAAGTATAAGGATACAAAAATGTGAATCGAATTCAATATTATAACTTTACAAGGATATAATCAGGGGCGGGTCACTTCTGTCCTGAACATTATTTTCTAGTATGAAATTTTATAATGCAAAAATTCATTTTTTTCTGAAATGTTTTTGCAAGTACTATTCCCTCCTCAACATATAAGTGCTAGTTTGAAGTTTCTTTCCTAGAGAGAAGAATTTGATTATCCAAACCATTGTAACAAGACTTTAAACTGTGATGTAAATATTAAAATATGCATATAATCGTCTAAGTTCATTCATGATATGTATAGGCAGCTTAGTCAAGAAGGCTCACATAATTAGTAAATATACAAAAGGTCTGGTCGATATCTCCTTTCTCGATAATAATATATATTTTTAAAATAATGTATTGGTGGCTTAGATGGTTTATACTTTATATAATTATCTAAGGAATACTTTTCAAATCTTAACTAATGGGAGTCCAGAAGTTAGGCATCTCCTATATTTGTCTTTTTGGATTTAATTTCCACAAGTTACTTGACTTGGCAGCCTAGAAATTTAGCTATGAACATTCAAATCTTGACTATATATATATATATATATATATATATATATATATATATATATATATATATATATATATATATATATATATTCCAACACCTCAAGTCTATAAAAGGAGAGCTTTGCAATGCTACTAAACCATCATTTCTCAAATATATAACCTTTCCTTCTTTAAACATCTATCAAAACATGGCTAGTGCAAAGCCACATTTTCTGGCCACCATTGTTTTCCTTGGGCTACTATCTGCCCTCGATTTCGCAGGTTTCCCTCTTCCTCCTAAATCACTACTGTATTTTCTTCTTTTTTTTCATTTTTAGCGTAGAGCATCTGATATATTCCAACCTTTAGTCAGATTAATTCATGCTCGTCGCAGATTCTGGCTCTTACACAGGAAACATATTACAACTTAATTCACTAATAACAATACCATGCACAACTTTAGAGATTATTAATTGGGAAAGAGGGTTGTTGTTTATATAATCTTCATATTGCCTATTCTTTTTTATGTCTTTTTGCAACTAACATTAATCAATGAAAATCGTGAACTAACACAAGACTTATCTGATTCTGCAGGAGCTCAAATAGGAGTATGTTATGGAAGACTAGGGAGTGCATTACCTAATCCACCAAATGTAGTCACGCTATACAATCGTAACAACATCAGAAGAATGCGACTTTATGAGCCCCATCAACCCACTCTCCAAGCCCTCCGTGGCTCAAATATCGAGGTAATCCTCGGTGTTCCGAACACTATGCTTCAAACTGTGGCTGCTAGCCAAGCAAATGCCAACAATTGGGTACAAAACAATGTAAGAAACTATGGTAATGTAAGGTTCAGATATATAGCAGTGGGAAATGAAGTTAGTCCAATAAGAGACACAAACCAATATGTAGGATTTGTCCTTCCTGCCATGAGAAACATCTTCAATGCAATCTCAGCTGCAGGACTAGCAAACCAAATCAGAGTTTCTACTGCTGTTGAAACCGATCTCGTTACGAACAGTTATCCACCTTCAAGAGGAGAATTCAGAGGAGATGTTAGAAATTATATCACTCCCATCGTTCAATTTTTACAAAGCAATAGATTACCTCTTCTTGTGAACATATATCCTTATTTTTCACATACCAAAAACCCGAGGGACATTTCTCTCGATTATGCCCTTTTCAGATCAGGAGTCAATACCCCAGATGGTAGATATGGAAGTCTTTTTGCTGCTCTTCTTGATGCTACATATTCAGCAGTGGAAAGGGCAGGAGGGTCATCTGTTAATATCGTTGTGTCGGAAAGTGGTTGGCCATCAGCAGGAGGCAATGCAGCATCAATTGATAATGCAAGAACCTATAACCAAAACTTGATCAGGCATGTTCTTGGAACAGCAGGGACTCCAAAAAGGCCTGGAAGATCTATAGAGACTTACATTTTTGCTATGTTCGATGAGAATCGGAAGGGTGGCCCTGATATTGAGAGGAATTTCGGACTGTTTTTTCCAAACAGTCAACCAAAGTATCAAATCAGTTTCACTTAATTAGTAGACTTATAAGTGTATAATAATTGGAATAAGTAGAGTTTCCCAGATCCTATAGGGATTGCCATAGAAAAATAAGGGTTGCTCTCTGTTCTTGCCAAACCTATGTTCTATTGTATCATCAAAAGTTTATTCTATATAATATACACAAAAGCACAACGATTATGATATCTTGATTCGAAAATGGCCTCTGACTCAAATTGGGACAAAGATCTTGGGATCAAACAGGAGGCAAAATTGTCAAATTAACCTTTTGTCCTCTGTTTAAAATACTTTCTGCAGCGAAGTACACTTCTATGCCAATGTTAAACTAGAAATCTTGGCTCAATTTAAAGCATAATAACGACTCAAACATAATAAGATGATTCTATCCTATTCTCCAACTACTACAAATATTTCTGTTTCAGAATTATTCTTTGAAGCTTTTATCAGTAAGAGGTGCAATAACGAGCAAAACTTTGATAACATATTAACAAGAAATCAATGATAGGAAATTCTTGCACAACAAGATGCAAAGGGAAGAACTCACAACTCATCAGCAATCCCTCTAAAAGCAGGACCAAATTTGGAAAGGGAAAAGGAAATATACGAATTCACACCCTTCCCACTAACACACAAGGGAAAACGGAAAACTGAGCAAAAAGATTCAAGCATGTGGTATATACATTGGTATGTGAATTATATAACCGTTTGAACCAAGAATTTGAAAATGCAGCAGCGTCGTCTTGCTAGAAAAGCTTGGAGTCTCAGATCGTACCATATGTAGGAAATTTGAGCTTTTTGTGAGGACTCCGAAGATAAGCTGCAGAGATAGTCTAAGAAGCCCTTTCAAATTTTACTATGCTTTTAAGGAAATCCTCAGAAATTTTACAGTCTATTATTAAGCTCAGAAACTGAAGAGTGACATTGTGAATCCGGGAACTTTAATCCCAATAATGTCCTCTAGCATTCGTATATGATGGCCGAGAAATTCCATTTTTTCTGCTACAACTATTCACTTCACCGTTAAACAAACTCCATGGAGAAAGCTTGGATTTGCATGGAGAATGCTGGCCTGAGTATGACTCGGAGAAAATGAGTCGTTGCTTCGGTGTGCTTATAGATCTTGCCTTTGCCTTGGCTGATTCTGTGCTAGCCATATAAGTTGGGAATGAAGGAGAATTTGGGAGAGAATTATCATCTCCAGTTGATTTATGTTTTACGTGACCGAATGATCTCCTTGGAAGTGAAAAAGGTGAATTCAACACTTCGGACGAGTCCAGCTTAGCTACATTGTTGAGTCTGAGTTGTCGCATTCTTTTTATATCACTGGCAAGAATATTTGAATAAGCAGAAGACTTTAATCTTTCTTTTTCTCCTCTTTCCTGAACCTCAACTTCATTCAGTTGATCAAATCGGCCACTCTGTCTTCCATTTTCCTTGTTTATTGATTCCGTGAGCATTTGGTCATTCCAACCCTCCTAAGAAGGCAAAAGACAGACTCAATGAATACAAGACAAAACAAAGATGAAAGTAACCAAAAAGAGATTTGTCACTTTGATTTTTTTATTTGATCAATGTTCCATACCCGGTGAGAATACGAGTATTTCTTCATTTCCTCACTTTTGGTAACAGCTTCTTGCCTTCTGAACCACAAGACTTCCATTTCTTCCTTTGAGACCGATCTAAAATCCCAACTCCTGTTTCTTTCATGAAGCTGTTGATGAACATTATAGTAAGACTAACACTCTGTTAATATAGAAAACAGATGGCAGAGACG
The DNA here is from genome assembly GCA_026122235.1 of Vinca minor. NCBI lineage: Eukaryota > Viridiplantae > Streptophyta > Magnoliopsida > Gentianales > Apocynaceae > Vinca > Vinca minor. The sequence continues at coordinate 8,438,424 of JAOCZM010000001.1, forward strand.
GTAACATTTATTGGAGTTTTCAGCATATCATAAAAACTTTAGGTCAATTTCCTTCTGAGTTTAAAAAGAAAATTTTCCTACAGAAGTAACTTTACAAAAAAAATCATTTTGCATGTTACTTGTCTTAAATGAATTAAACCAAGCTCCTCTACTTGCATGAAATTATATTTTACTGAATTAACTATTTACATTAACTTCAAAAGGAAAAAAAATAACTCCTTCACTTACATGAAATTCTTGAGATTCTATCGTGTTCTCTAGGCATTGCCTCCATTTACTGCCGTTATTATTTAAGTCCACCGCTGGAACTCTAATTTGACATATTTTTGGAGGTGATACAAGTGATTTCACACGCTTGAGTTTGGGGATCACTATTCGGCGGACAATTTCACCTCTGATCACTGCTTGAAGCTTCACAACTCCCTTCAGTGCATTTAAAGCTTTCCTAGCCTGCACAAGGTCCATTCAGCAATGAATATTATTTCTCCAAGGAGAGTACAGTAATGCAACCAACTTCTGCATTACCCTTTTTGGGTAATCAAACAAGACATTAAGGATACAAGAAAACCTAGGCAATCAGCAAAATGATAACAGAAGACAAAAAAAAGTAGCACCTTTCCAAGTTTTTGGCAAACTGAAAAATCTTAACATTCCCTTGAAATTTGGAGTTTAGCTAATTGATTCGGATTTTTCTTAATTCGATGATCATATTACCGAAGCTGTTAAAGTTGCATAGAACAAATTGGAGGTTATAAATGGGCATAGGAGAATCAGCTGTCTTCAAGAACTTGCCATACGAAAAATCGGGCGGTACCTCGCTTAAGCCTAGCCTACTAATTACCAAGTAAGCAAACATCTACCCAAAAGAGGGCCCAAGCGGAAGGAGCTAGTATATTCTAACTAAGATATCGAGTTCCACCCTTGTGAATGGAAAAAAAAATCAATTTGGGATGGGAGACGACCGGATTAGCTTTGATCCGAAGAATGGAAAAAATTACCAAACATCACAAAGTTCAAATCAATAAAAAAAATATCTTGCATATTCTTGTAATGCAATCGAAGAGCTAGCAAGACTGAAAGCCATAAAGGACACGGAAATTCAGGAAAGAAAAAACAAGAAATCTTGAAATGCTTACGAGGTGCTTGCGGTAAGCACTTTGGATTTTGATGGCAGCCAAGTTCTTTAATCTCCTTTTGTCAGGTGAAAAACTAGTAAGCTTGACAACCTCAGCAGCAGCATTGGCGGCAGCAACGGCAGCCTCGGCCGCTGCTGCTGTAGCAATTGCAACAGCCAAAACATGTTTCCTCTGCTCCTCTGTTGCCTCACTCAGTGTCTTCTGTGGGGCAGCAATTTTAGGGTACTGCTTGAATTTCAGACCTCCAAAAGTCCATCCCCATGAATTTGTTTTCTGGAAATTTTTACAAAAGTATACAACTTTATTACGGAATCGAAACAGAAATCAGTAATAAGATACTAAAAATGGGAATTGAATTTACCTTTTCTACTTTAGATTTTGTCTCAGAAATGAAAATTCGTTTCACAAAAGAAAACCATCTTCTTTTCTTTCCCATTGAGAGTTCATAACACTCCTGAAAACCAAACTTTTTCTCATTCAAGAACCCTGAAATCAAACCAGTAAAAAGGTAAGGAAATCATAAAACTTTATGTACTCATAAATTAAACATTTTTATCGTTATCTAGGCAGTGGCGTCAAATCAGAACCTAAACGTCCAGAAGCGCTAAGCCAAGATCAACTACACTAGACCTCCTAACACTAAAAAGTTGAACATGAGAAACTGCCATAAAACCAGACACTTGGAGTAAATTCTAAATAACCTAACCTTAAATCATTAAAACTAGAATCTAATGAATTACCTGCAAAAACATTCACAAGAATCTATACTTTCCAAGTCGGAAGCGCTCTACACTTCCTCACACTCATAAATTAAACATAAGAAACTGTAATAAAACCAAACACTTGAAGTGCATTCAACATAATCTAACCTTAAATCATTAAAATTTAACAAGAATTTGATTAATTACCTGCAAAATTATTCACAAGAAACTGCAGGAAACTATCAAACAAACTAATTTAGGAAAAGGGTTGCATGGTTCCAAGAAATCCTCATCTGCTTAACTCTCATATACTCATTCTTGAAGGATAATGATCAAAGTGGTTCTTCATACTACTTCTTCTGGAATGGCTTAAATAATCAAAAATGATACCTTTAATTATACTTCTAAAAAAGCATATAACAGTAGCGGGAAGTGAGTTTGGCGTGAGCTGAGCGCGAACCGATCATTAGTTCAATATTCAAGTTCAAATTGGATGTGAAGTGAGCGTGAATTTGACATCGCTCAATCTGATTAAAACTCATACCCGAATAAAAATAATATAATTATAATTATAAATTTATAATTAAAATAAAAAGAACTACACAAACTAGCTGCAAAACTCATTGTTTTTTTCCTCTCTTTCTTAAACCTATCTTTGGTTGTTATTTTATTAGTTTATCTTGCTAATGAAATTAAATATTGTTGTACTATGTATATTTGTATTCCTATGAAGATTTAGTCTTACGACTCATTGTATTCTATGATTCTTGCTACACGATTATTTTTTTTGTCAATATAAATTTAGCTCATTTGGCTCATGAGCTCAGCCCGGGCTCACGTTAAAATGTGAACTGGGCGTGATCTCAATGTTTATTAGCTTTTTCCGAACTGAGCGTGAAATGAGTTTTCCAATTTTTATGTGAGTTGAGCGTGTGCTATGTCAAATTGGCTCACATACCTCAATTGAATTCTATAATTACTTCAACAATTATTATTCACATTCTTTTAATAAATTATAAGTGATTGAAACAAACATGATAATACTAGTTAGACACAAACAATTTTTTGTGGAACAAGTTTTTTTCAGTATGTGCGAAATATTTTTTTTTGCCTTGAAAACATGTGTTTTTTTACTTAAAAACAAGTGTTCGACAAATAGGTATTTTTTTAAATTAATTTTAACCGTTAAAATTTTAATCCAACGAATGAGAATTCCGTTCCGCTTGTTTGTCCGTCAGCCTACTCTTGGAGTGTCATCTTCAGAATTTCACTACCGACTAATTCAAGTGTCTATTTATGTTTAAGTTACGAATATAACCTCGGCCCTTCATCCTCTTTTATTTGCATGCCAATACAGTCACAATGAAGTCTAAGTGCTTAATACAAAGAAATAAGTTGTACTTATAAATGTTATTTACATCTTAATTGTCATTCTAAAGGTGCAGAAAAAAAGTCCTAATCATGAAACATCCATCACCGGTCACCTGTCACCGGAATCACTTTACTTAAAATATATTGATGCAATTTTAATTTTTGATTCTCTATCCGACGATTGAGAAATGTTATTTGTCTTCCAATAACATCATTAGATTGAATTGGTTCAACGACTGATAATTATATCATTATGTGCTATTAAAAATATGAACTACCCAAGTTAAAGATAATGTGTGTTCAAAGTAATGAAATATGCTATTTTCAACACAAAATAATTACTCACTAAATCCTAAATTATTTGTCTATTTTGCATTTTGCACGGAAATTAATGTTTCATCAAATTTTATAGTGTCATATGGTAAAATGCCAAGCATTATCATATTTAATTTTACTCACAGAGAAAATGGACACATAATTTGGGACAGATAAAGTAATTATTAGACATTACATAAGTTGACCTAACGACTGAGATTGTTAATATTGTAATAATTATTACTCTTTCTCTCCCAAATTAATGTCCACATTTAACTTTTACAAGAATTGATGGGAGTAGTTTGACCGTGGGAAGTTAAAACAATATCATTAATTATAGTAAGCTATATGTTTTATTGTAGTTTGACTCCTTTAATATATAAGATTAGTTATAAAATTTTAAGAAAAAAATATATACAGTATTCATTTAAAGTAAATAGATATTTATTGTGGGGATAAACTAAAATTGAAAGTGGACATGCATCATCTTTATTATCTTGCATCCTTGTTTTCTCTTGTTCTTATTCATTTTCAGGTGAAAATCCTCTATTCTCATTCATGTACTCAACTAATTAAAATTTACTATTTAAATATTTTTTTCAATTATATATACATAAGGTGAATTGTGATTGGCTAGGGACGGGATAGGGGATTTTTTGCCTCAGTTTTCATAGGGTGATTGTGTTACATTTTGCTTTCTCTTGATGTGGGACCATTTTAAGAGGCCAAGGACAAATTGACCGATCATTCTCATACTTATCAAGGTGATTTTGCGTATTAGGAATTAAATTAAAGTATGTTTTAGGTACTGAGCTTTTAGTATTTTGATTGACAATTTATTTGAGAATTTTTTCTTTAAAAATAACAAGTAATACTTTTTTTTTATATATATATAAGAGATGTGTTGTTAAAAATGGGGATTTGGTATTGAAGAATGTACTAGTGTGATGCACAAATGTTAACTCTGCTTAAGAACAGTGATTGATACAGTGTCCCGTTATCAGAGTCACATACTCTGCTGAAAAATATTTGTTAAGTAAATATAGTGTATTGTTGCTCCATTTAGATGATAAGTTCATAAGTAACAAATAAGGTGAATACGCGAGTGACTTCACTATTCTCAGTTCCTGAATCCGCAATGCCTATGAAGTAAATTCTTTACGGTCCCAAAAAAAATTAGTATCAAAGATTGAAGTAATTTGTCCTAACAATAACCACACTAGTGAAGCAAGGTTACCACGTTTAATTATACTCATCATTAATAATCTCAGTCGAGAAACTCTACAATAACGTTCAACAAGTTCATTGAAGTCATCGAGTTATGAGCACGACTTTAATGATAGTTGAGAAGAAGAAAAAACCCATCAATTAAGTGCCACGACTTTTGTCCATTCTTTAGGAAACTTGAATAGATTGGACATTTTCAAGTCTTCTTCACCTTTGAAATGTACAGTTTGTTGAGAAACAAGAACAAAATGGAAAAAGGAAAGGAGGAGTAACTGCTTTTGGGAGGCCCAGCTACTGCAATTTAGAATTTAATACGATGCAGTTGCCATCGGTAAGGTGTTTTAGTCAGCCATCAAATTCATGTTCACACAGCCCGAAGGTGCAATGGCTATTTCAATCTGCATCAATTCAGAGAGATATGAATATTTTAGACGCTTCTTTTGAAGATAGACACAAACTTTTTGACAGTTTTCGGAACCTCAATAAAAGACTCAAGAGAGCGCAAATGGAACCCACAAGCGACATGGATGAATTTGAAATCGCCACACGGGCAAAGGAACTGGCAAATGAAGCTAAAATAATTGCGCGCAAAGAAGTGGCAGCTGCAGAAATTGACTTATCATCTTATGATATTTTTAAGGAAGATCTTCCAGAGGTTGAACCAGCGCCGACACAGGATGCTTTGAGCGACTATTTTTCGGAGACTGAATCAGTCAATGATGATGATGATTTTATTCCTGTCCGCTCGCATAAAAGCAAGAAAAATGCTAAAAAAACGTTTATCGACCATCACATGACTACTAGATATAAGCATTTTAAAAGGCCTTAGAATTTTTACATATAGTCGTTTGGCGAAAATCAATCACTTATAGCTCGTTCGGTGAGCTGCCTTTACAGCTAAAATGACTAAGTCTTGTACCCGCCTATCCTTTTGGTAAGGCTCTTTTGCTGCTTTTGTTTTGGCATGGAGTGGATTTGTTTCCACCTACTTGGAGGTATTGGTTTAGTCCCCCTTCATGTATTTTATGCCTATTTTGGCTTTATCTATAAAAAAAAAAAATTATTAAAAAAAAAAAACTGCTTTTGGGATATTTCTGGAATGTTTTCTTATTAAAGAAAAGAGAAGCACGTGCTTCTTTATATATACAAAGAAGAGGAAAAAGACTAGCCTATCACATGTTGACATGTGTTTATTAATTAGTTAAGCTAATTCTAATTACAAGAATAAAAGGCTAACAAACTCTTAACTAATTATGTCCATCAAAACAGTAACTAAATGTGCAACTCTTCTTTGATTAATCAAGGATCAGATTGTTGTTCTTCATCCCTTCACATCAGGCTGCAGTCTTCAAGTTCCTGCAGTCCAAGCTCTACCAATTGCACAGAATGTTGCTGCTGCAACTGCAATGGTGCTTGCTGATCATCTTCATCTTCTTGCTTCAATAGCCTTCCACAAGCTGATACTTGATATATATTGATCATCCCCAAACTTTTAACTAACATCCTGAACCTATCAGTTCCCAAAGATTTAGTAAAAATATCTGCAAGCTGGTTGTATGTATGTACTAGCATTGGCTTCAAAACCCCTTGTTGATATTTCTCCCTAACAACATGACAGTCTATCTCTATATGCTTTGTCCTCTCATGAAACACAGGATTCTCAGCTATATAGATAGCACTAGTACTGTCACAAAACAATGGTACTGGCTTAACCTGATTAACTCCCAAATCTCCTAACAGGTATACCAACCATTGCACTTCACAGGTAGCCATAGCCATGGCTCTATATTCAGCCTCAGCTGAACTCCTAGAGACAGTTTGCTGCTTCTTGGATTTCCATGAAATCAATGACTGTCCTAAGAACATACAAAAACCTGTTACTGACTTTCTTGTCTCAGAACATCCAGCCCAATCACTGTCACAGAAGCCTTTGAGTTCCAAAGGATTATTAGCATGAAGAAACAGTCCTTGACCTGGAGTACCTTTTAGGTAGCTCAAGATCCTATGAACTGCCCCATAGTGTAAAACAGTAGGTTGATCAAGAAATTGACTCAACTGTTGTACACTATGTGAGATATCAGGTCTTGTAACAGTTAAGTACAAGAGTTTCCCTATGACTCTCCTATACTTGGTCACATCAGTAAAAGGATCAGAATCCTTGTGTGTATACTTCATTTTAGAGTCCATAGGAGTTGAAACAGGTTTGCTGTTGAGGAAACCTTCTTCCTTTAGAAAATCTAAGGTATATTTTCTTTGACAAAGATTCATACCTGAACTATTTCTTGCCACCTCAATTCCCAAGAAATATTTCAACTCCCCCAAGTCTTTTATCTTGAATTCATCATGAAGAAACCTTTTTACTGCATTGATTTCTTCCATAGAATTACTTGTGAGGATGACATCAACCACATAAACCAGTAATGCTATAAAGTTACCTTCATGTGTCTTTACAAAGAGGCTGTAATCATGCCATGATTGCCTGAAGCCAATCTTGATCAAGGCCTTTGTGAGTTTGTCATTCCACTCTCTGCTGGCTTGTTTTAAGCCATAGAGTGACTTGATTAGTTTGCATACTTTGTTGTTGCCATTTTCATAACCAGGAGGTAATTTCATGTAGATTTCTTCATGAAGATCTCCATGAAGGAATGCATTATTTATGTCAAGTTGATGAATAATCCATTGTTTAGCATCTGCCACTGCTAGTAAAGTTCTGATTGAGGACATCTTAGCCACAGGAGAGAATGTATCAAGATAATCTATCCCTGGCTGCTGAGTGTAGCCCTTAGCAACTAACCTTGCTTTGTATCTTTCTACTGATCCATCAGAGTAAAATTTCACCTTGTATACCCACTTGCAGTCAATTGGAATCTTACAAGGAGGTAGGTCTACAAGAGTCCAAGTGTTATTAGCTTCTAAAGCAGCTAACTCAGTTTGCATTGCATCTCTCCAAACCTGTCCTTTAACAGCATCTTTGAAACTAACAGGTTCTGCAAAAATAGCTATTGACATAACAAAAGTTTTGTGTCCTGGTCTGATCATGTCATATGAAAGAACTTTATCTAGAGTATGTGTAGATGTTTTAAAAAATGAAGATGAATTAGACTTAACATGAGATAATGAGGGACAAACATAATCAGAAAGATATGAAGGAACCTTAGGAGTTCTAGAGGACTTCCTAAGAGGTTCATGACTAGAGGAAGGTATATCATTGCCACCTGTAAGGTTGTGATCAATCTCAGAAGACTCAGGAATAACATGAGGATGAGAGGATGAAAAAGGAAAAGGAGAAACAGTAATGATGTCATGAGCAAAAGAGGATGGAGAATGCACAGAATGATCATGCTCATTGATTTGTAAAGATACTGTTTCCAAAGAGAAGGGAAAAATGTGTTCTAAAAATATGACATCTCTAGAAACAAACACATTAAAAGTCTCTAGATCAAGTAGAATGAATCCTTTAGAAGTGCTAGATTGTCCTATATAAACAGCCTTATTTCCCCTTGGATCAAATTTGTTTCTTCCTTGATCAAGGGTGCAAGCATAACTCAAACAACCAAAAACTTTGAGATTGAGATAGGAAGGTTTAGTTCCATAAAGTTTAGTATAAGGACAAACATTGTTCAAAACAGGTGAAGGAGTGAGATTGATCAAATAAGTGGCATGTTTGACACAGAAACCCCAGTATTGCATAGGGAGATTAGATTGAAACCTTAAAGCTCTAGCAACATTTAAGATGTGCTGATGTTTTCTTTCAACAATCCCATTTTGTTGAGGAGTAGCTACACAAGATGTTTGATGAATGATTCCATTCTTAGAATAGAATTCTGGCATTAGAAATTCTGGTCCATTATCAGACCTTGTGACTTTGATGGAACTAGAAAATTGAGTAGAAATGAAAGCATGAAAGGACTGAAGTGTTGAAGAGGCCTCAGACTTAGTTTTGAGCAGGTATATCCAAGTAAACCTACTGAAGTCATCAACAATAGTAAGAAAGTATTTTTGATCATAAATTGTACTTTGCTTGTAAGGCCCCCAAATGTCAATATGTATTAGATCAAACACTTTATTTACATGAGAAGTTCTTAGAGGAAAGCTGAGCCTGTGCTGTTTAGCAACAGGACAAATACTACAATGACATGAAGTCTTATTACAGGAGACAGGAATATGCTTTATTAGCTTCAATCTAGGCATGGACAAATGCCCTAGCCTATAATGCCATAATAGGCTACTAATTTCTTGATCAGAAATAACAATGGACTGAGTACAAGAAACAGAAGGAAAAGAATTAGAAACATCAAGTTGGTTATTGACAAGACTTGACATATTCAAGAGGTATAGGCCATGCCAAACATCAGCTGTCCCAAGCCTCTTCAAGGAAGGCAGGCCCTGAATGATGCATTTATCAGCACCACAAGAAACAAGACAAGAATTTTGCTTAGCTAATTGAGAAACTGAAATTATATTAACATGAAAAGCAGGTACACACAACACATTGTGAAGGACAAGAGAAGAAGATAAATGTATTGTGCCTTTATGTGTGACAGGAATAGAAAGGTGATTAGGTAGTTTAAAATACAGATTATGCACATTGGAACAAGAACTATAATGCACATGAGAGCATATAACATGATCAGTAGCTCCAGAATCCAAAATCCAATGAATATCTTTAGCAATTTTAGTATTACCTGTAGGAGCATTGAATTCACCATAGTTGGCATTGATTTGATGTACCATAGGTGAGAAAGAAATGTTGTTATCTCCTTAATCAGTTTGACTTCCAACCTGCAAATCCTTGAACATCTGCATCAGTTCTTTTTTCTGTTCTTGAGTAAAACCAGAAGTATTCTGATTTTGTGCAATTTGTCCTTCAAGATTTTGTGTATTAGCAGAATCATTCCCTGTGAAAGAGGCAGCAGCAATGTGGTTAATGCTTCTATGATTACCATTCTGTGATCTAAAACTGCCATGTTGGCTGGTATTTGTCTGTCTATTATATCCCCCATTTGCATAACCACCACTTGCAGAAAAACCTCCATTGTTTGATTTCCCTTTGTATAATCTATGACCAGGTGGATAACCATGCTTCTTATAGCATTTATCCACTGTATGTCCTTGGTAGTTGCAAAAAGTACAAAACAGTTCCTTCTTTTTTTTTAAAAACTTCCTCCTGACATATTATAACTACCATTCATAGTATTAACTGCAGCATAGTTGTTTCATCCAACATCAGCATGGTTATTGTTGAGATTGTAATTAGGTCCTTGACTGTACATAACTTGCATTTCCTTTTGAAGTGTAGGATTCAGCAATTGCCCTTCTTGCTGACACGCAAAATTGAGTGCATCATCTATCATATGAACCTTCTTTTTCATTAGGACTTTAGACTTAACACTTCTGAAATTTTCATTCAATCCCTTAAGGAATCTAATGACATAGTCATTGTCATAATATTCCTGAATGATATCTAAACCTCCACATGTACATGAGGGAAGAGGCCTTAAGACAAGAAAGTCATCCCACAGCACCTTGAGATGTGCATAATACTCATCAACTGTCATTGTGCCTTGTTTTAATGCATGAAACTCCTCAAGTAAATCTGATAATCTATATGCATTTGATTTTGCATATCCTTTTTCAAGATTCTCCCAAATAGCAGAAGCATTCTTATAAGATAGCACACTTTGTGCAATTATACTTGTAACAGAATTAGTGATCCAATTAATCACAATTTGGTCAGCCTGTAACCAAGCACCATACCACCTATCTCCAGGTGTAGGTACCTCAATACTAGGAACTGACTCAACAAAACATAACTTGTTCTTGATGATTAAGGCTCTTCTCATGGCTCTGCGCCAATTAGGATAGTTAGGACCAAGAAGAGGATTCTGAACAAGGATTAAGCCTGGATTTTCACCAGGATACACATAAAAAGGATGTGATGGATCGGATGGAGTAATTTCAGAAGAATTAGATGTTGACATGCTTCAATTTTGTTCAGATTATGCAGAACTGCCAAGAAATGCAACCAAATAATTGGAAATCTAGGTTGAATTTCAGATCAAAACCTGTGAATTGTTCGGCTAATGAACAATTACCAACAAGTGATGAAAATTGAAATCAAAGCCGAGCAAAATAACAGCAGTAACAAGATGAACCTTCGATTCAAAGAAAAAGAAGAATCAAACTATATATTCAAGCTCCAGCGGAAGAATTAATGTGCTCTGATACCATGTTGAGAAACAAGAACAAAATGGAAAAAGGAAAGGAGGAGTAACTGCTTTTGGGATATTTCTGGAATGTTTTCTTATTAAAGAAAAGAGAAGCACGTGCTTCTTTATATATACAAAGAAGAGGAAAAAGACTAGCCTATCACATGTTGACATGTGTTTAATAATTAGATAAGCTAATTCTAATTGCAAGAATAAAAGGCTAACAAACTCTTAACTAATTATGTACATCAAAACAGTAACTAAATGTGCAACTCTTCTTTGATTAATCAAGGATCAGATTGTTGTTCTTCATCCCTTCACATCAGGCTGCAGTCTTCAAGTTCCTGCAGTCCAAGCTCTACCAATTGCACAGAATGTTGCTGCTGCAACTGCAATGGTGCTTTCTGATCATCTTCATCTTCTTGCTTCAATACAGTTTCTTTTATACTTGAGCTTTTGAGTTATTTAGGTAATTGACAAGCTAATTTAGTCCAATAAAACCATGTGAAAAATCTTTACTCATTTACAAAGCCATAAAGTTTTGGTAAGAGCAGAAAAGTAAATTTTTACATAATTTTGGATGAAGGGTAATTTTTGTCAGTAATATTTTCAAATTTTATAAGGGTTAAAAGTGTGAGTGTAAAATTTTGAGAGCGGTTGCCACTCGGACTCTTAAAATTGTCCTCCAAAGTGGCATGGCCCATATATTTACAAGCTCGCTTTATTTTCTACTCCTTAAAGTTTGTTCAAAGTAAGATCGAGGATTCGAGTTATCTGTAATAGTAATTTATATCATATTTATTAAGTTTATCCTATTCATATATGATTAATCGGCTCAAATAATCTTTACCAAAAGGAAAAAAAAAACTGTCCTCCAAAGTTATGCACACCATCATCAGGTCCCAGCAAGAAAGTGTCCTTCAAGTTGAGTACAAACTTTTCTTTCTTTTGAGCTGTAAAATGGCCCCCAAAACTTACCATGGATTTGATGTACCTTTCATTGTTTGCCTTAACTTGGATGTGTTGTGTAACATCATAGATAGGAGCCACATTATTCTCATTTTGTATTTCTATTGGCAAAGGAAATGAGATTCAAGCCATGTCCATTAGATTCACTTTGGGAATTGGACAGCAAAAGGGGTTACAATGAAATGAGATTGGAGCCATATCCATTTGGTTCACTTGAGAATTGGAAAGGGTTAGGTTTGAAATAAAATAAAATATTTTTAAATTTAAGAATTTATTTTAGATTCTCGGTAACATTTCTTACAACACTTTTTGTAATATTATTAATTCTAGTAATTTTACAACTTTAGTGTTTATCGGTAAGAGTTTAGGCTTTGTCTTTTTTAATTTAGGATATACGAATAACAATTTCTATAATTAGGGTGTTCATAAAATGTTACAGATGAATGTTATAGATAATTAAAGTGTTTTATTTAATATTGTAAAAAGTGTTATAGAAATTTTTGAATAGCATTTCAGATTACAAACTTTGTTTTGCATATAATCTTTTCTAAAAAATAATTCAGTTTTACAAAACTCAGAACGAGAAATTCAAACTTTATCAAATCCCAACTCTAACGGGTATGCAATCCCACCCAAACTAGATTAGAATTGGTTTTATTTAATGGGTTGATGCTTTGCATCAATGATTATTATATGGGAAAGGAAAGGAAAAAAGCAAAGCCACAACATTGAGTACAGTGGCCAAAACAGCAACTACACCACATGGCAAGCAAAAGTAGCCAAAAAGATGGGATGGACCAGAGAGACATCAAATAATCAAATAATCGTCTATAACCCGTATATATTCCTATTCATATGACTTGACTCAAGCAATTAGATGTTATAATTGTGCTCGATTTGATTCAGAGCTCTTTTAATATAGTGGGATAATAAAAAGTGTTAGTGGTCCGATGTCAATGTTGATGTCTATTTTTTTAGCACGGTCAAATGATTATTATCGAGCTAAACTAATTTTAACTTCGAATCAATTGATTCAACGTTTGAGATAGTTATTTAGGAAGTATCAATCACAAAATCATTCTTAAACAACTACCTCATTTATTATATCAAATCACCCAACAACCTAAATTAATTTAACACGATACTAATGGAATTGCTATTAACACTGGAACCTAAATAGAGTCTATCACGTAACATTGTTTTGCATTGTCAATTTGCTTATTTTCTTAGCAACTAAACTTGATGCTGTTGAAAACATACAATATATATATATATATACACTGAGTATTTGAGTTGACTAGTTCGTTCAGTTAGAATTTAATAAACAGCGTGACTTGTTAATGGAAAATTTTGTAAATATATAATATTAATTGCTCATAAAATATGTTAAATCCGCAATCTAACTGAGCAAAAGGGGTTACAGGCGTGCCACTAACCTAGATAGCATGACACGTATATAATATTAATGTCGGCAAATTAAGAATCATGATATGTTCATTTCTGAGAATTTTGGAACATGTCCAGACCACATGTACAATTGAAAACTACAAACTTTAAAGGTCACGAGGTGGGACCTTGGAAAAGTGTCATAATCAAAAGATATCCAAGGCATGAAACTAGCGCAGAAAGTCTCAATTCATTATTACAAACTTGTTTGTAATTATTACTCCCTTCATCCCGAAATAAATTTAACACTTGAATTTTTTACACACATTAAAAATTTACTGAAATCTATACAATTAAAAATAATAAAAAAATGCATATTTCCTTCTTTGCCTATGAAATACATTAAGGACATATCCATGCAAATTGATACTCCCTCCTTTCTCATTTATCTGTCACTTTAAGACAGTGCACTCGAATTAAAAAAATGATTGGGATACATTAATTTAAAGATAGATATACACTTTTACCCTCCAATTAATACATTTATGTTGGAACAATTAAAATTAGTTGTTGACTAAATTAATTAAAGCCAAGGGTAAGCTTTGGAGAAAATATATTTAATACTCTCTTGGTTTCTTAAAGTGTCAGTTAATTAAAGGCTGATAAAATATGTCTAGGCGACAGATAATTGGGAACAGAGGGAGTAGTACTGTCAAACAAACCGAAAGTCCGCGAACCGGTCCGTAATCCGCACTAAATGCATTGGGTATGGACTTAAAAATAAAAAGCCTGTTTAGATGCGGGTATTTTGGGTCCGGATCCGTTTGGACCTGAACTTTGTGGATCGGACCCGGACTAGTCCGCTAAATTAAAATATAAAAATGGACCCGGACTATGCGGATCGAAACTGTCACGCCCCGTAACCGGGAAATGACCTGGCAGCGTTCTGTTTTGCCAAAAGGAACACAGAACCCATAACATAAAACCCTTACATGCATCAACAGAAGCTATAAAACATACTAAGAAATAAAACCTCAAATAGTATATATATAAACTTAACTTAAATAGGGGTACATACTAACTTAAAAGGAAATAGTACAACTTAAACATACTTCAAAGTTCATCACACTTAGTCTATTTCAAAACAGTAAAGTGAGCTAGACGTCTATAAAGTGCACTCTCCCTCCACGTACCCTTCGTAGCTAACATCCTGCTCATCTGAAAAGAAAATGTGGATAAGGGTGAGCAAAACCAACTATTGCTCAGTAAGATCCCTTCAATTAAACAGTTTATGCATCCCAAAAATATTTCATCACTTTAAAAAAATAATCACCAATAAAGCAGTAAAATCATGGTATGCAAAATACTTCTGACTTCTTAGAATATTGGGAGTGTAGAATCGCCGCACATACAACGCCCTTGCACTCTTACCTTCCACCAGAGAAATCAGAAGTACCTGCGACTCAACCTCCTAGCTTTTTCGACAGTTTCAGGAATGACGGTTGCGCACCCGCCACTCTTACCCCTCCACTGCGAGGCTGCTATGAAGTGAAGGTTCTAGCCTAGCGTATACGTGGGAATGCCTAGCTTCTCAATAGCTTGAGTACAGACGATGGCCATCGTCTACACCGTTACTATGAGACAACTAAACAACTTCAAAACCTGAAAAACAGTTAGAAAACGACTTCCATTTCCCTGCAAAACGGCTCACATCAAATATCAAATGCAAACATCATATATCGTTGTATACTGTTCGTGACATCATACATCATGACTTGATGTTTGGGCCTCTCCCAACATCTTATCTATATACTTATCATATAACACAACTCTACATGCTACATCTTATCCCAAATTAGGTACATTGACTCCTCATGAAATCCATAACATAACATAAGCATAATGGATCCTTTCTTAGTCAATGTCCCTACTGGGATGTTCCATTATGCTTACAATCATAAAAACAGCAAGTACTGATGCTATCACAGACATGCGCAATTAAATATCATACAATTCATGCATTCACATTAAATATTACTTCGTCCACTTTTATGCAAGAAAACATGATAAACCCATTTTTTTCATCCATACTTCATACATAATCTGTAAAAAAATCAGTTCATGAAAGCTTTGGAAAAACTCAAAGTTGAAGGGTCCTTACCTTATCACCGTTACGTTCGTAACTTGTAAAAATCCAAAAAATCTGGTTCGCGTTCCTAATCGAAAGACGTACATAGGAAGATCTAACAGTTAAAATCATAATCCCTTTGGTCAGATCGTAGCCCTATAAGTCTAGTTTCTAAATAAAAAAGAATCAGAGGAATTGGAGTTCTAGATTTACCTTTATGACGTTTCTAGTGCAGTGCACGCATGCTGTCCATAATCTGTTTTTCTTGCTTTTCTCCTTCTTTCTTTTTCTTTATGTTTTTTTTTCCTCCTTTCTGAGACTTAGAACTGATGAATTTCGAAAATGACTGACTAGGAAGTTTAGAAACCGCCTCTAACTTCTTCCCCACTACTTTCTAAAAATCACCAAAGGTCCCTTATCTTATCTTAATATTATACAAGTCCTAAAACATGTTATAACACTTAGCAAATAATTAAAGCAAGTAAAATATGCATAAACATTATGGCAGGAAAAGCAAATAAAACACTTAAGCTATGGTGTATATGGAAACTGGGCTGAGGTGGTAAAATTCTTAAGATCACTGAGCAGCCCTTTTCTCTCAAATCATGGATTAGAATTGAAAATGGTCATTTTCACAGTGAAGTCATCTTGAACTCTTGATATTAAATATTTTACTATATTCAATATGGATTTGAAGAAAAGGAAGTAAAACAGGTCTTAGGACATGTAATACCTTTTAATTTTTGTAAATATCATTCACACAATACAAAAAGTAATTTTGTTTTCTCAATAGGTCAGAAGCCTCATTAAGTTTGTTTCTACCTATATGCTTAAAGCCCAAAAACCCAAATTGGTAATTTATACTCCCTTACTCAATGTGAAATTAACCTTTACTTGGACAAACTTTTTATTTTTTATTTCTAATGATCTGTTGTTACCTTAGAAAATTAAGAAAGCATTGAATGTCTTTTTTCTCTCTTGATATTTAACCCTATTCCAGTCATAGGAGCAAATGATTAGGAATTAATATGGAGTTATCAAGAGAAGGACACAATGTTATCAAGTTATTATTACGAATAGCTTTATTTTGGTCTACGAGTAACTTATCGTCGTTTTAAAAGTTACATTTTTTGGATCAATGGGCGTAGTATACGTGTGTTAAAAAGTTAACTAATGCTAATTCTTTTTCTTGTGAGTTAACTTTTCTGACACGCGTGTACTACATTTATTATTTAAAAAAGTAATTTTAGTACGTTGATAAATTAAGATAAAACTATGCATAGTCTATATGGAATTAACTGTTGAGAACAATAGTTTTCTTGGTTTTGGTCATTTTTTGTTTGCAAGTGGGAAACCAAAACTAACCTTAGATCACATTTCCCCCTCTCATATTTATTCCTTCCATTTTATAATATAAATCGTTTAAGATATTTAGTGAAAATTAAAGAAGTAAAAGATAAAGTATTTTATTAGTCAAAATATTAATTTTACTCTCTTAAATAAGTGTATATCATTAATTCTATTTAGGAAATAATATTAATATTTTGACTAACAAAATACTTTATTTTTTACATCTTTAATCTTTGGTACATGTGTTAAACGAGTTATATTGACTTGTATTATGGAATGGAAGTAATATGAACTTTGAACTGTTGACCATGAAAGGTTTTGAAACTTATAGTCAGCAATGAAGTGTTGTTTCTGTTGGAAGTGTTCCCTTATACTCCCTACATCCTAAAATATAGTTAACATTTGGGGATCTCAAAGTATAATTTACATTTGTACTATCAATGTGTATTTCTATACTCCCTCCTAGCACTGTTAAACGGATCGATCCAGTCCAGTCCAGTCCAAATCCGCAACGGACTCACTCTAAACGGACCGGGCCGGACTTAGTCCATTTTTTGCGGACCTCAAAATGGTAAGTCCATACCCAGTCTGCAGATTACGGACCGGTCCGCGGACTTTTCTCAATTTGTTTTGACAATTTTAATGAAACTAGTAAATGAAAAATGAAAAATAGCTAGTATGGTCCATCTCAATAAACTACGGATCGACCTAAATTCAATAATAAAAAAATTAATCATATCAAGGTACAAGAAAATAGCAATTTAATACTAGTCTACATCTCAATTAACTTCAGCATTCATGTAGCTAGTAAATGACAAAATCAAGATACATACGATGAATTGATTTGTAAAATTTAATTAGTTTGTTGTTATGGGATGCTAAGCTTGAAATTTAAAGAAAGAGGTAAATGAACTGTAATTTTTTTTGTTATGTTACATCACCCACTCTCTCAAATTTCATATCTCTTCCACTTCTTTACAAGAAACAGATACCCAATAACAACTCTAGAACTATTTTTTTTTATAGAAATTATGCAACTAATTAAAGTGTGTTAGTTCACAAAGTAAGAACCCCCATTGAATTGGTGTACCCATCCACACTTATTCGATTTTCAATCGCATCAATTTGAACTGTTCGACGAAAGAGATGGAAATGGGATAGAGGTGAATGCCGGTTGGAATTGATAGTTTGAGAGAGAGTATGTGATTTGGATTTTGAGTAGATTAGAGTTGGAAAACTTTGAATCTTTAATATTGATATATAAAAAATAAAAGAAATTATACACACACACACACTGTTTAGAGTGAAATTATAAAAAAATGGACTAAGTCCGGCCCGGTCCGTTTAGAGTGAGTCCGTTGCGGATTTGGACTGGACTGGACTGGATCGATCCGTTTAACAGTGCTAGGAGGGAGTATAGAAATACACATTGATAGTACAAATGTAAATTATACTTTGAGATCCCCAAATGTTAACTATATTTTAGGATGTAGGGAGTATAAGGGAACACTTCCAACAGAAACAACACTTCATTGCTGACTATAAGTTTCAAAACCTTTCATGGTCAACAGTTCAAAGTTCATATTACTTCCATTCCATAATACAAGTCAATATAACTCGTTTAACACATGTACCAAAGATTAAAGATGTAAAAAATAAAGTATTTTGTTAGTCAAAATATTAATATTATTTCCTAAATAGAATTAATGATATACACTTATTTAAGAGAGTAAAATTAATATTTTGACTAATAAAATACTTTATCTTTTACTTCTTTAATTTTCACTAAATATTTTAAACGACTTATATTATAAAATGGAAGGAATAAAAAATGAGAGGGGGAAATGTGATCTAAGGTTACTTTTGGTTTCCCACTTGCAAACAAAAAATGACCAAAACCAAGAAAAATATTGTTCTCAACAGTTAATTCCATATAGACTATGCATAGTTTTATCTTAATTTATCAACGTACTAAAATTACTTTTTTAAATAATAAATGTAGTACACGCGTGTCAAAAAAGTTAACTCACAAGAAAAAGAATTAGCATTAGTTAACTTTTTAACACACGTATACTACGCCCATTGATCCAAAAGAAGTAACTTTTAAAACGACGATAAGTTACTCGTAGACCAAAATAAAGCTATTCGTAATAATAACTTGATAACATTGTGTCCTTCTCTTGATAACTCCATATTAATTCCTAATCATTTGCTCCTATGACTGGAATAGGGTTAAATATCAAGAGAGAAAAAAGACATTCAATGCTTTCTTAATTTTCTAAGGTAACAGATCATTAGAAATAAAAAATAAAAAGTTTGTCCAAGTAAAGGTTAATTTCACATTGAGTAAGGGAGTATAAATTACCAATTTGGGTTTTTGGGCTTTAAGCATATAGGTAGAAACAAACTTAATGAGGCTTCTACTTAGCAAAAAAAAAAAAACTTAATGAGGCTTCTGACCTATTGAGAAAACAAAATTACTTTTTGTATTGTGTGAATGATATTTACAAAAATCAAAAGGTATTACATGTCCTAAGACCTGTTTTACTTCCTTTTCTTCAAATCCATATTGAATATCAAGAGTTCAAGATGACTTCACTGTGAAAATGACCATTTTCAATTCTAATCCATGATTTGAGAGAAAAGGGCTGCTCAGTGATCTTAAGAATTCTACCTCCTCGGCCCAATTTCCATGTACACCATAGCCCACAATGTTGCCTGAACTCTTCGTTTTGGCTGTCGCGCCCGTGTCTGACATGATACGATTTTGAGTGCGAGTATGAGATCCTTATCAGATGTGGTGAAAAAATATTGGATACTTTGACGGAGACTAGGTGCATCTCCAATGGTGATCTTCTCTATCTTGCATATAGTGAGAAGTATATTAGAGGTCTATTTCTCTTTGCAAAAGATAGTTAATTCGTTAATTTTCTTGTATGCCCCTAATTATTTTCCTATCCTCGGACACGACACGAGTTCCTAGAAGTATCCTCGTATCATTAATTTTAGATGCATAAGCACCTGACACTTCAATATGTACTGTCATACGACGCTTTACCCGAGTCCAGCAGGTAACATAGGTCTCGCATAACATAACCACAACTTCTTGCAAGGGCAACACCAATCTAATCCATGGTTGTGACCTACAAAAACAGCCGAATCAAAGGACCCCTTAAAACACATTAAAATTATTTTTTTATTATTATAGGGTTGGGGGTGTCAATTGTCAAACCTGAAACCTTATTGTTCTGAGTCAGTAGTGCTGCACCAACTGTTCTAACCTTCCTTGACTAAATCAAGGGACTCTTTTGTGGTTTACATATTCTTGTGTAAGAAGAACCTCGGAGCCACGTCCTTGTATGCTTGACTAGTATGTATATGACAAAATATTATCTCTGGCACACTGTCAAAAGGTTCTCACTTCGATCGGATATTAGGATAAGCGCAAAGAACAGCAAAAAGGGCAACTAAGTTTGCCTTATGATTGATCACTCTTTGTCAAAACATGCAAAAGCAGGACATTCTAACTATGTTTCGTATCCTCAGTCACTGGGATCAGCAGCCAATTGTCAAATTAACGAAAAAAAACCATTAAACTGCCATTTCATATGAACATTTAACGACGCGCATACAACAACAATAATATAACTCATTAATTCATTTTCATTACAAAACCAAAAAAGGTAAAGATCTACAATTAATTCCTTTTGGCAGAAATCACCCCCAACATCCGCAAGGTAGCCACCCAGTTGGTTCGAGAGTGGCAGATTGTGTAGGCGCAGATTCGAATCTTGGCAAGCGCAGTGTGGAAGTTTCAACCCTCCAATGTGGGGGTGGCTTCTTGCGGTGTTCTAAGACAAGGCCTCCCACCAGTCGAACCGCAGAGTCACCTTGATTAACATCCTCCACAATTCCTGTCGGATCGAGAGGTGGGGCCCTAGGGACGTGGGTATGGCCTTTTTATGTGTAGAAGAAATCACCCCCAACCAGTTCAAAAACCATTCAGACTGTACTACAAAGAACTCAGGCTCGGCTCCAAGGGTGTCCAAGGTGACATCCGGAACCGGGCCTCACATTTACAGGGGCCCCAAATTTTTAAAAAAATTACTTAATTTGTATATAATTATTAGTTAAAAAAATTGAAGACCTTGATATTTTTCAATTTGTTGCTCAAAATCTTTTTACCATACACCAAGTCTTAGGCTAATAGGGAAAGTGCGAGTGAGCTGACCATGAGAGGGCCCCCCAAAAATCGAGGGGCCCCAATATTTTTTTTTGTTTATATATATATATATATATATATATATATATATATATATATATATATACTTAGCCTAAAATTCAGTGCCCCAATTTTTTTTCGACACAGGGCCTCGGATATGTTTGAGCCAGCCCTGAAAGAACTCATAGATTAATCCTTAGCATATCACCGGTGAAACAATAACTGCAGTAGGTACCCAAATTATTCTTGAATCCATAACTGAGTCAGTAGTGCTGCACCAACTGTGCTAACCTTTCTTAACTAAATCAAGGGACTCTTTTGTGGTATCAGCGATACCACATTCCAAAGGCTTGAATTGCGAACGGAACTACATAATATTCAAGTGCATGGACCTGTTTTAAGTTCAGTTGGTCACAAACTATACAATGTGAACTGAATAATAATTCAATTGGTATCATCAGAATAAGACGGATCCAAATATAAGTATATTAGCTGTTTACAACTTACAAGTTCCAACACTTCAATTGTAGTAGCAAACACATGAAAATAAAAAAACATATGATCATTAGGACCCGGTCCAGAAAACTGATGTTTGTTGCCTGGCAATGCAAGGTTTACATATTCTTGTGTAAGAACCTCGGAGCCACGTCCTTGTATGCTTGACTAGCATGTATATGCCAAAATATTATCTCCGGCACACTGTCAAAAGGTTCTCACTGTTGGCCCATTCAATATTTTCCCTCCTATGTGCGTATTGAAAAAGAGCCCAAGGCTCAAGCCCCAAGCCCAAGGGGATATAAAATCCTTGTCTTTCAGCTGGTCTTTATTATTAATTCAAGAGAGAAAGAGGCGGTGAGGTTTTGAGAGCAAACAGGAATTTTCGCAGCCCATTTTTCAACCTGCACAGTTTTGGGAGAACTTCCGATCGGCGGTTATTTGTTATCGGAATGGTCTCAAATTTTAACTTGAGCTAGAAGACTGATAGGACTACATTCTGGACGGTGGAGATCGGATTACTACACGCGGATTCCGAGTTATTGCTGACAAAACAGTGCTCTGTTTTCTGGGTGAAATTTTCTCTATTCTCATCTCTTTTATGTATTAGATGAAGTTTTAGCTTCATTGTTGGTCTGAGTTTACACATATTGGTGTAGATACTCTTTTGTAACCTCTCTTGATTTATACTGAAGCTTTTGGAGTGGACCCGAAGGTCCCGTGGTTTTTACTCTTCGATTTGAAGAGGTTTTCCACGTAAAATTCTTGGTGTTGCGTTTGCTTGACTTATCTTTCATTTACTTGCTCCGTTATTATTGTTCCACTGCATTCGCAACTGTCATTTAGGGCTTTGGAATTATTTTTTGGTGTCCTACGTTTTTATTCAAACTTGGGAGATATTTTGTCAAGCATATTTTATCTTGTTTGTTCGGTTGTTTGCACTATATTGTGGTTTCTCCCCAACATAGTGGTATCAGAGCTTTGGTTGCTGTGTGATTATCTGCTTGTGTAAATATGGAACCAAATGTTAGCCAGATGACTCGTTTTAATGGTAAAAATTATCACAGTTGGAGTAGTGACAGGGAGGATTTGTTATATGTTAAAGGTTTTTATCCACCCATTTTTGGTTCGAAACCTGATTCTAAATGTCACGCCCCGTAACCGGGAAATGACCTGTCAGCGTTCCGTTTTGCCAAACGGAACACAGAACCCATAACATAAAACTCAGACACGCCTCAACGGAAGCTATAAAACATGCTAAGAAATAAAACCTCAAATAGTATATATATAAACTTAACTTAAAGGGTACATCATAACTCTAAAGGAAATACTACAACTTAAACATTCTTCAAAGTTCATCACACTTAGTCTATTTCAAAGCAGTAAAGTGAGCTAGACGTCTATAAAGTGTCATCTCCCTGATACTCGAACACGACGTCCCCCACGTACCCTTCGTAGCTAACATCCTTCTCATCTGAAAAGGAAATGTGGATAAGGGTGAGCAAAACCAACTATTGCTCAGTAAGATCCTTTCAACCTTGGGATGAAGAAATATATAGACACTTAATTAAAATAGTTTATGCATCCCAAAATATTTCATAACTTTAAAAACATAATCACAAGTAAAGCAGTAAAATCATGGTATGCAAAATACTTCTGACTTCTTAGAATATTGGGAGTGCAGAATCGCCGCCCATACAACGACCCTACACATCTTACCCCTCCACTCGAGAAATCATAAATACCTGCGACTCAACCTCCTAGCTTTCTCGACAACTTTAGGAATGACGGTTGCGCACCTGCCATTCTTACCCCTCCACTGCGAGACCGCTAGGAAGTGAAGGTTCTAGCCTAGCGTATACGTGGGAATGCCTAGCTTCTCAATAGCTCGAGTACAAACGATGGCCATCGTCTATACCCTTACTACGAGACAACTAAACAACTCCAAAACCTGAGAAAAAACATTTAGAAAATGACTTCCATTTCCCTGCAAAACTGTTCACATCAAATAACAAATGCAAACATCATATATCGTTGTATACTGTTCGTGACATCGTACATCATGACTTGATGTTTGGGCCTCTCCCAACATCTTATCTATATACTTATCATATAAAACAACTCTACATGCTACATCTTATCCCAAATTAGGTACATTGACTCCTCATGAAATCCATAACATAACATAAGCATAACATAACATAATGGATCCTTTCTTAATCAATGTTCCTACTAGGATGTTCCCTTATGCTTACAATCATAAAAACAGCAAGTACTCATGCTATCACAGACATGCGCAATTAACATCATACAATTCATGCATTCACATTAAATATTGCTTCATCCACTGTTATGCAAGAAAACATGATAAAACCATTTTTTTCATCCATACTTCATACATAATCTGTAAAAAAACAGTTCATGAAAGCTTTGGAAAAACTCAAAGTTGAAGGGTCCTTACCTTATCACCGTTACGTTCTTAACTTGTAACAAATCCAGAAAATCTGGTTTGTGTTCCTAATTGAAAGACGTACACAGGAAAATCTGAAAGTTAAAATCCTAATCCCTCTGGTCAAATCGTAGCCCTATAAGTCTAGTTTCTAAATAAAAAAAGAATCAGAGGATTTGGAATTCTAGATTTACCTTTATGACGTTTTTAGTGCGGTGCACGTAGGCTGTCCAGAATCTGTTTTTCTTGATTTTCTGAGACTTAAAACTGACTTCCAAATCCTATAACTCGAAATCTAGAACTCCAAATGCTACTCCGTTGAATCCCAAGCGTAGCTCTATCAGTCCTTTTCGAAAAGAACTAAGAATCGCTGAAAACCGGCATCTTTTGCTATCTCAAAAGTGCAATCTCCCACAGACTACCCAATCTGCCAGAACCTTCTACTCCGATGATGATATCTCTTAATACAGAACTTAGAATGATAATTCCTTTGGTCAGAATTTAGTTTAGGGAGTCTAGTATCTATGGTTAAAATATGAGAGTATTCTGAGATGATTTGCTATTTCTGCCAAAGTGTTCTTACTTGCTATCCAGATTTTCCAGCACTTATTTTCTCTCTTTTTCTTTCTTATTCTTTCCTTCCCTTCTCTACTTTCCTACTCTATTTACAGGCTATCTAAACTCCAGATTTCTGGAAGGTTATAACTCTAAAGTAGGCAACCAATGAATAGATACATCCCTCCTCTTGACCTTATCTTAAATGGCACCCCTTCATACACTAACCTCCTTCCAAAATTAACCAATTAACTAACATATAATTCTTTTTTATGCATTAGGTCCTCTAATTAATCCAAGACAACATAGCAACCCTAAACAATTATGTACATAATATATAACACATATAAAAGTCAATTAGTCACATAACATTTAAATATAATCATGCAATTTCTAAGGTCAAAAGGTCCTGGGCATTACACTAAATCTGATGCGGAATGGAATGTTGAACATCGCCAGGTCTGCGATTTTATTAGAAGTTGGGTTGACAAAAATGTTAAGAATGTGATTTTAAAGGAAACAGATGCCAAGAATTTGTGGGAAAAGCTTGAGAATACATATGCCGTAAAATCTGGAAACAACAAGTTGTTTTGTATAAAGCGGCTGATATATTTGAGATATAAAGAGGGCACTCCTGTCATGGAGTATGTCAATGAATTTGAAGGAGTCTATGGTCAGCTATCTGATATTGGTATTAAACTTGATGATGAAGTTTTGGGACTTTGGTTGCTTAGCTGTTTATCTGAATTTTGGAAAAATTTCCGGGCCTCTTATATTAACAATGCTCCAGTTGGTGCTATTCCTTTATCATATGCTAGAGATGGTATCTTGAATGGGGAGGTTAGAAGATCTAATTCGGGGACATCATCATCTCACTCAGATGTCCTTGCTACTAAGAATATGGGAGAGACCGGAACAAGACTTATGGAAACAGAGATAAAAGCAAAAGCAAGTCCATATCAAGGTTCAAGGATATGGAATGTCATTAATGTGGAAAGAAAGGACACATCAAGAAACATTGCTTTAGGTGGAAGAAAGATAAGAAAAATAGTGGTAATACAGAAGTGACAGATAACAGTGTTGATGTTGTTGCTACTGCTACTTCAGAGGATTTCTTTGTTGTTTATGATGAGGATGTGATTAATTATGCATCTCATGACACTGACTGGGTAGTTGATAGTTGTGTTTCACTTCATGTTGCTAAAAAGAAAGAATTTTTCTGTTCCTGCACTCCTGGAGACTTTGGAGCTCTTAGGATGGGCAATAAAGGCGTGTCACTGGTTGTTAGCATAGATGATGTGTGTTTGAAGACTAGTAATAGCAGTGAGTTACTTCTCAGAGGTATCAAGCACTCTCCAGATATCCGGTTGAATTTGATCTCAGTTGGAAAACTTGATTATGATGGTTTTCGTAATGTGTTTGAAGGAGGAGAATGGAAACTTTCAAAGTGTTTTTTGATTGTGGCTCAAGGAAACAAATTTGCTTCTAATTTGTATTTGATGCAAACTGCTATTTCTGGTAGTGTCAATGTGGTGGACAACAAAATCTCACCTTATCTATGGCATAGGCGGCTGAGTCACATTAGTGAGGAAGGACTTAACTGTTTAATTAGAAAGAATGTCATTTCTGGAGTTAGTACTGTAAAATTGGATAAGTGTGATCATTGTATGGAAGGAAAGAATAACAGAGTGTCTTTCAAGTCTAACCCTCCTTACAAGAAGTCAAGTGTGTTAGAGCTGATTCATTCTGATGTGTGTGGTCCTTTGAAGGTATAGTCACTTGGTGATGCATCTTATTTTGTGACTTTCGTTGATGATTGTTCAAGGAAATTGTAGGTCTATGTTTTGAAGACTAAGAACCAGGTTCTTGATAAGTTTAAGGAATTCCAAGTCTCTGTTGAGAGACAAACTGGGAAGAAAGTCAAGTGCATCAGGACAGATAATGGTGGTGAGTACTGTGGGCCGTTTGATCATTATTGCAGAGAGAAAGGTATCAAACATCGGAAGACTCCTCCCAAGACTCCTCAATTGAATGGTTTGGCAGAAATGATGGACATAACTTTAGTTGAGAGAGTTAGATGTTTACCTTCTGAGGCCAAGTTATCACAAGGCTTCTGGGGTGAAGCTTTATCTGTTGCGATTCATGTAATTAATTTGTCTCCTATAGTTGCTCTAAATGGAGATGTTCTAGAAAATGTTTGGTCATGTAAGAAGTCTTCCTATGATCATTTGAGAGTCTTTGGTTGTAAGGCCTATGTTCATGTTCCAAAAGATGAAAGGTCTAAATTGGATACCAATACTAGACTGTATTTTTCTGGGTTATGGCCAGGATGAGTTTGGATACAGGTTGTATGATCCAGTTGAGAAGAAACTTATCAGAAGCAAAGATGTGGTATTCTGTGAAGACTAGACTATCAAAGATGTTGAGAAAACTCCACAGATAGGGTCACAAGTTCAGGATCTTGTTGATTTGAACAGGGATATTCCTCATCGTTTACCTGTTACAGTTGAAGAGCAAGCTCAGACAGAGATGGAACCGAATGCAGCTGATATTGAGATCCCAAATGATGATAGTATTGATGATCATGTTCCAGCAGTTCCAAATGATTCTAATACTGATGATCATGTTCCAACAGTTCCAGATTTTTCAGAGGAACCACGAGTTGCTCTACCTAGGAGGTCTACCAGAGTCAGAAAGGATAATACTTTGTATCCTCCTGATCAGTATGTGTTGATGACTGATGGGGGAGAACCAGAGAGCTTTCAGGAGGCCATGGGAAGTGAGCAGAAAGATCAGTGGTTAAGTGCAATGGAAGATGAGATGAAGTCTCTCTATGACAATCACACATTTGAGTTAGTGAAATTGCCAAAGGGCAAGAAAGCTTTGAAGAACAGATGGGTTTACAGATGGAAGCCGCAAGAGCACTCTTCAGATCCACGTCCTAAAGTTAGAATTGTTGTCAAAGAGTTTGGTCAAAGAAATGGAGTAGACTTCTCAGAAATATTTTCTCATGTTGTTAAAATGTCTTCTATCAGAACTGTACTTAGTTTGGCTGCGAGCCTTGATTTAGAGGTTGAGCAGATGGATGTGAAGACAGCTTTTCTTCATGGTGATCTTGAGGAGGAAATCTACATAGAAAAACCTGAAGGTTTTCAGGTTAAAGGAAAAGAAGATCATGTCTGCAGGTTGAAGAAAAGTTTATATGGCTTGAAGCAAGCACCGGGACAATGGTACAAGAAGTTTGAGTCGTTTATGAGGAAGCATGGCTTCAAAGAAGACTAATTCTGACCATTGTGTATTTATGCAAAAGTTTTCTGATGATTTTATCATACTTTTGCTTTATGTTGATGATATGCTTATTGTTGGTAAGAATGCTTCTAGGATTGCAAATTTGAAGCAGGAATTGAGCAAGTCTTTTGCCATGAAAGACTTGGGACCAGCAAAGCAGATTCTTGGAGTGAAGATCACTCGTGATAGGAATGCAAGAAAGCTTTGGTTATCTCAAGAGAGCTACATTGAGATGGTGCTCCAGAGATTCAGATTGGATAAAGCCAAAGCTATTAGCACTCCACTTGCTAGTCACTTCAAATTAAGTGTCAAACAATGCCCCTCTACTGATGATGAGAAGAAAGAGATGGAGAAAGTTCCTTATGCTTCAGCAGTTGGTAGTTTGATGTATGCCATGGTTTGCTCGAGGCCTGATATTGCTCATGTTGTTGGTGTTGTTAGCCATTTTCTTTCAAACCCAGGAAGAGAATATTGGGAAGCGGTGAAATGGATTTTGAGATATCTCCGTAGAAGTTCTAATCTGAGACTTTTTTTGGCAATGAGAAATCTATTCTTGAAGGTTACACAGATTCCAATATGGTTGGGGCTGTTGATACCAGGAAATCTACTTCTGACTACTTGATTACCTTTGCAAGGGGAGCTGTTTCATGGCAATCTCGATTGCATAAATGTGTTGCTTTGTCTACCACTAAAGCTGAGTTCATTGCAGCGACTGAAGGCTGTAAAGAGTTGCTTTGGATGAAGAAATTTCTCAAAGAAATTGGACATTCTCAATCTAAGTATGTGCTACTTTGTGACAGTCAAAGTGCAATTCATCTTGGTAAGAACTCAACTTTTCATTCTAAATCTAAACACATTGATGTGAGGTATCATTGGATACGTGAAGTGTTAGATGATAAGTTGTTGGAGCTTGAAAAAGTTCATAATGATGATAATGGGGCAGATATGATGACTTAGGCTTTGCCTAGGTGGAAGTTTGACGTGTGTTGTTCTCTTGCCAGAATGGTAAGGAATTTGTGACTTTCACATAGTCGGGAAAAATGAGAGATTTGTTGGGCCATATAATATTTTTCCCTCCTATGTGGGTCTTGAAAAAGAGCCCAAGGTCCAAGCCCAAGGGGATATAAAATCCTTATCTTTCAGCTGGTCTTTATTATTAATTCAAGAGAGAAAGAGGCAGTGAGGTTTTGAGAGCAAACAGGGATTTTCGCAGCCCAATTTTCAGCCTGCACAGTTTTGGGAGAACTTCCGATCAGGCGGTCATTTGTTCTCGGAATGGTCTCAAATTTTAACTGGAGGTAGAAGACTGATAGGGCTACATTCTGGACGGTGGAGATCGGATTACTACACGCGGATTCCGAGTTATTGCTGACAAAACAGTGCTCTGTTTTCTGGGTGAAATTTTCTCTATTCTCATATCTTTTATGTATTAGATGAAGTTTTAGCTTCATTGTTGGTTTGAGTTTACACATATTGGTGTAGATACTCTTTTGTTACCTCTCTTGATTTATAGTGAAGCTTTTGGAGTGGACCCGAAGGTCCTGTGGTTTTTAGAACTCTTCGATTTGAAGAGGTTTTCCACGTAAAATTCTTGGTGTTGTGTTTGCTTGATTTATCTTTCATTTACTTGCTCCGTTATTATTGTTCCGCTGCATTCGCAACTGTCATCTAGGGCTTTGGAATTATTTTTTGGTGTCCTACGTTTTTATTCAAGTTTGGGAGATATTTTGTCAAGCATATTTGATCTTGTTTGTTCAGTTGCTTGGACTATATTGTGGTTTCTCCCCCAACACTCACTTCGGATATTAAGATAAGCGCAAAGAACAGCAAAAAGGGCAACTAAGTTTGACTTATGATTGATGGAAAAATTCTTCATGGGACGGTCTTTGTGGGTACCTATGAGACATGAAAGTCTGCGAGACATACCCTGCATGTGAGTCATGTCTCAAATTATGTGAGAGGAGTGTGAGGCCGTACCCACAAGGGCAGCCCCATGCCAGACTTTCCCATGATTGATAACTCTTTGTCAAAACATGCAAAAGCAGGACATTCTAACTATGTTTCGTATCCTCTGTCACTGGGATCAGCAGCCAATTGTCAAATTAACGGAAAAAACCATTAAACTGCCATTTCATATGAATATTTAACAACGCATACAACAAAAATAATATAACCCATTGATTCATTTTCATCACAAAACCAAAAAAGGTAAAGATCTACAATTAATTCCTTTGGCAGAAATCACCCCCAACATCCGCAAGGTAGCCGCTCAGTTGGTTCGAGGGTGACAGATTGTGTAGAAGGACGCAGATTCGAATATTGACAACCGCAGTGTGGAAGTTTCAACCCTCCAATGTGGGGGTGGTTTCTTGCGGTGGGTTAAGACAAGGCCTCCCACCAATCTAACCGTTGGGTCACCTTGATTAACATTCTCCACAATTCCTATCGAATCGGGAAGTGGAGCCCTAGGGGCGTGGGTATGACCTTTTTATGTGTAGAAGAAATCACCCCCAACCAATTCAAAAACCGTTCAGACTGTACTACAAAGAACTCATAGATTAATCCTTAGCATATTACCGGTGAAACAATAACTGCAGTAGGTACCCAAAATTAGGGGTGTTCATGGTTCGGGTTGGTTTGGTTTTACACATTTTTGAAACCAAACCGAAATATTCGGTTTGAAAATTTTGAAACCAATCCAATCCATTCAAAATCTCAAACCGATGCATTCGGTTTGTATCAGTTTGGTTTGGTTTGGCGGTTTTCGGGAGATATAAAATATATTGATTATAAAAAAATAATAAAACAATTTTTTGAAATATCTTGATTCTTGAAATTCAAACAAATTACTGAAATATTATCCTACGAGGAAAAAAGCAAAAAAATAAAAAAGTTACACCATTATTAGTTTCAAAGTAAAACAAAAACTTGAGATGAATCTAAATCACATACAACATAAAACAAAAACTTGAGATGAATCTAAATCACATACAACATATGGCTCTTCAATCTCTTACTTTAGCACTTGAAGAGTTTGCTTGTCATGGTATAAATAAAAAGTTGAATATGTTTTTATTACAAAAGAGTTCTTTAATATATATATATATATATATATATATATATATATATATATATATATATATATTCGGTTTGGTTCGGTTTGGATTATAAAAAAATTTAAACCAAACCGAAACCAGTCCAATGCACCGCTCAAATCGAAAAATCGGTTTAGATTAATTTGGTTTGGTCGGTTTCGATTTTTCATGAACACCCCTACCCAAAATATTTCTCAAAAGCATTATTAGTTTCTCTGATTTCAATTTTGAACGAGAACTTGTTTGATATGGTTATTGATCTTATTCTTCAAAAGGGAAGCTGATACTAATTCAATATCCGTAGAATAATAGAACTAAAGATTTGACACCCATGCATTGACATAATAAAGTTATAGTGATTTCAAATGCTTGCTATAGAAATTAACTGATCTCAAGTCCTCCATAGTTTAATTCCCTTTAGAATACACATTAATTTACTAGCAAAGAAGGGATTAAGTAAGTACATTATTAAATGATCACTTGGTAATATGGGCGAAGACAGGGGGACGGGGGCCGGCGTCCCCAAAAATTTTAAAAATACTACTCCCTCCATTCCTAAATATAAGACTCTTTAGACAATTTGAGAAAATTAAGGAAGTTGTCCATTCCACCTAAACTTCCAATACTACCCCATCCTCCCTCTCTTTCTCTCTCACTTCTATATTATAAAGAAAGGAAAATGTTGAGGGTATAATTGAAATGAATTGTTGACACCTAACAAAAGAACCTTAAACGACAATTAATTTGGACTCCTAGATTTCTCCTAAACGACAATTAATAAGGAATTGAGGGAGTACTATTTATTGAAATTTTATGTGTATTTTGAAAAATTTTAAAATTTTTTATCAGTTTCACTCCCTAAAAAAATATTTTTTCTTTTTTTATTACCCCAAGAATTTTATCAGTTTCGCTCCCCTAACACCAAATTCCTGCCTTCGTCCCTGCCAACTTGGTATATTTAACAAATTTCTTAAACCTCTTAGAAACTGCCCGAAAAATCCCATCTTGATCGAAACTTTTTTTTTAGTAAAATGTTACCTCACCCTGGTTGCTCTTAATCAAGCACAGTGGACATGACTTTGATAGATTTAACATCTTGTTGTGGGCCCCAATTAGTCCATGCATCTTCTCCCAAGTACAAGTCTGCAAATAGAGCCACCTTGAATGGTAAATTCTGAGGCACCTGGAGATAATCTTCTCCATGGGTGCACAGAACTGACGGTTAGGATTATCAGAGAAATGAGATGGAATGATGAAATAATTTATGGGTACAGAGAATTCTTCTTCCCCCATGATCATGATTTCTAAGCTTCCATGGATTTCCTGTTGGAAAGGTTCCCCTGTTGGTTGGTTTATATAGGGGTGGCAATCAGTAATATGAATCGAGCTTGACGTAGCTTAAACTCAGCTCACATCAAAATTAGAAAGCACATCTCACGTTTAACCTTGAAAAACTTACAAAATTTAAACTCACGCTCACCTCACATTTTAACGTGAGATCGATCAGAGTCTCATTAACTAAATTTATATAAGCAAAAAAAATAAAAAAAATCTTGTGAAAGAATAGTATAATATAACAGTTATGAGACTAAATCCTAACAAGAATACAAATATGCATAAAACAATGATATTTAATTAATGTATCAAAATAAACTAATAAAAATAACCACAGATAAATACATAGTAAGATCATATGTTAAGGAATCCACATACAACTTAAACAAAAATAAACGATGAGTTTTACACCCAGTTTTTATAGATAATAAATTTTTTTAATTTTAAATTTAGTATTATATATTATTTTTATTCGGGTTGAGCGGGTCAAATTCACGTTCGGCTCACTTAAAATTAGAGTTTGAATATTGAGCTCACGCTCACTCACTTAAGTTAATACTCACATTTTTTCGAAGTATATGAGCAGAGATACTCACCATCAGGCCGTGTATATAGAATTTAGGGTCTTAGAAAAAACTTCTAGAGATGAGATAATTTGATAACTCTTTAATTTATATTTCTTTTAATTGTTTTTTAAAGAGAAATAATTTATTATAAAATTTTATAATTAAAAATTTGCTGAGTTTAGGCAAAATTTTAGCTGCTTAGTGCTTACTATGTTTTTCATTTTCAGTCTTAGTAATTGGTGTCACATTATGCAGACTTCTATCCAAGTAAGAGTCAGGTTTCTCAGCAGTCCACGACCGACTCTATCGGAAACTATCTCAGAATCATATTTTTAGGGGTGAAAATCTCTGCTTCGATTCTGTCACCATCTCGTCCCCACTCAATCAAAATTTACCATATAATAGTTTTTCCAATTATATATACACGTGATGAGATCGTGATTGCATTTTGATGTAGATTTTGATGCAAATCGATGACAGAGGATTATTTGCCATTTTTTAGATATAGTAAATATTCTTAGAATATTTAGAGAATATTGTACAGCTCATTACTATCTTAATTGGTTTTAATTTCCTTATATAATCAAGAAGTTTGTAATATAGTATGTGTGTAATTGTAACCTAAATTTCTTGGTGAATCATAATACGATCTATCATTTAATCGTCTTTTAGACTTTAGGGTAGTCTCAACCTCATCAATCAGAAAGAAAGGTGATGCGAAACCTTGATGATATCGAAAGTTATGATCATTATACCAAACAGTAGCAAAGCTGTCCATTCCTTGTACACTTGTGATACTAAGAGGTTGACTTGTACAACCTTCCTAGATGTAATTTAGAGTCCTCTTTGTATCTTAATACATGTTCCCTTGAGTTGGGCAGCCCCAAAGTTGGTACCGTATCAAAAGGTCAAAAAAACGTATTATAACTCTATATTTTAAAATTCTCGATAAATAATATGGTCAATATATTTAAACGATCTTAAGGCCTACTCATTTTCCTTATTTCTTTCCAAAATATAAGTTTATTTTACTCAAAACCATACTAAGTTTTTTGCCCTTCTTACTTTACTTATTTTTACAAAAATAAATAAGATTACTTTATTCATAAATATATGAGCAAATAGCTTTTTCTGCCACAAAACTAGTTACGAGTGCTATATCTGCCAAAAATCACATTTTCGTGCTATATCTACTACAAAATTAGTTATAAGTGTTATATCTGCCACAAATCATTTTTCCGTGCCTTTTTTGGCATTAAACATTTTATGAGTGCTAAAAATGCCACAAAAAGAGGGAGGGTGAAGGGAAAAATAGGTAAGAGATCAAATTAATTTCAATTAGACCCTAAAATCAAAATTTTATATTATATTGGGTACCTAATTTTATTTTATTTTTAATACTTGACCCTTCTTCCCAAATTTACCAAAACCCTCACCGCTACCTTCTTCTTTCTTCTCTTCCCACATCAAGCCACCACCACCTCCCATCCCGTTACCCAATCCCTGCCCCCACCCATACCAAAGAGTACCAAATCTGACAAAAAATGACTGCTTGAAGATTTGGAGAGGCGTGGTGAAGGTGATAGTCTAGCAAAAATGTCTAAGAACAATTAGATATGCTTAAGAAATTGATCTGCATTTTGCATATTGCTTTGCGAGAGTCCTTTTTGTTCAAGAATTCTGATGGTTTCATATGCAAAACATCTATGTTAGGTTAATTATGTACTGCAAATTAGTCTACATTTTGTTTAGTACTTTGACTGGTATGTATTTTGTTTAAATTTTTTTTTTATGGTTTTAGCAGCAAAGCACTTGGTTAATCATGTAATGAAAATTGATTAGCATTTTGCTTATTGCTTTGACTTATATGTATTTTGTAAAACAGTTTCTAAAGGTTAGAAGAGCAAAGCATTTGTGAAATTTGTTATATGTGTCTGAAATATAGATCTAGAAGTGTTTCCATCATATGGATTGCTATTTTTGGTTAATTTTTAGGGGGTATGGATGGGGGTTAGGGATTGGGTGGCGGTGGTGGCTCGAGGTGGGAGGAGAAGGAAGAAGAAGGTGGTGGAGGCTTTGATAAATTTGGGAAGAAGGGGTCAATTATTTAAAAAATAATTTTTGTACCCAATTAAATATAAAAATGTGATTTTAGTGTCTATTTGAAATTAATTTTATCTCTTACATATTTTCCCTTCAACTTCCCTCGTTTTGTGGCATTTTTAGCACTCATAAAATGTTTCATGTTAGAAAAGGCACGGAAAAACGATTTGTGGCAGATATAACACTTGTAACTAGTTTTGTGGCAGAAAAACACGAAAATATGATTTGTGACAGATATAGCACTCGTAACTAATTTTGTGACAGAAAAAACTATTTGCTCTAAATATAATAGAGAATTTTGAAGTCATTTTTTAATTGTGGGGGCATTAAGTGACCACCTTGGTCGCTTGGAGGTCTCCACTGCCTTCTCGTCACATACTATTTACTGAATTCGAACGCATTATCTCTGATTAAGTTGATCCACCTGACATCTAGTTCATCGAACCAATGATTGGTCATGATGGTTGGTTTAAATGGCTGCTTCATGGCTTTTATTTGGTGTAATTACTAAATCATCCTAACAAAATACTACTTCCGTCTCAAGTTGAAGTTTATTTTCTATTTTAATTTGCCTCAAAATAAATATAATTTTACCTAAACTCTAATAGCGAATCTTTTATATTTATCGGAGAGATTGTAGCCCAGTGAGAAACACCTCTACCTAGGACTGAGAGGTCCCATATTCCATATCGGGCCAGAGCGCCCAGCTTGCTAACCCCCCAACCCCAAAAGAAAAAAAAAATGCAACTCCTTTGAAACATAACAAAGTGGAAGATCCATCTATACATGCTGAAATTAAAATGTGGATATTAAAGGTTTATTTTTTTAGTGTTTGGGATTTATTTTGTCTATTTAAAGATATAAACAAAACAAAAAAAAATTCTACAATTAAAATATATTTTAAAGAGTTTGTTACACAAAATAGTGTATAAAATCCAAACCCTTTTAGTTTGACAGATTTTCATTCTGAAATTAGGGGTCTATTTGAATTGGGTTTGGGTTTGAGACTTAAACCTAGATTTAGGTTTGGGTTTTGGCGGGAGAGGCTAAAAAGTGGGCGGAAAATATTCAAATTCAAATTTTTTTCTCAAAAAATTGGAATTTGAACATCTCCCGCCAATTTTAGAGGCCAAAATTTGAATTTTTACGATTATTTGAAAAAAAAATTGAATTTGAATATTTCCCGCCCACTTTTTAGCCTTTCCCGTCCA
The DNA here is from genome assembly GCA_026122235.1 of Vinca minor. Classification (NCBI taxonomy): domain Eukaryota; kingdom Viridiplantae; phylum Streptophyta; class Magnoliopsida; order Gentianales; family Apocynaceae; genus Vinca; species Vinca minor. Next base: position 8,474,535 of record JAOCZM010000001.1, read on the forward strand.
AAACCCAAACCTAGATCTAGGTTTGAGTCTTAAACCCAAACCCAAACCCAATCTAAATAGAGCCTAGATTAGATTTTAGTAGCCATAAGTGTATATGACTCATGAAAAATAAATGCAGAAATGAAGTCACAAAACCCTGTTTTAAGCTGTTTTTGTAGGAATCTTTTTCAATGAAAATAGTCAATTCCAACAAAAATATACTACTACTATTTGGCACTTTTAGTCAAGAGACTGATGGGATCAACAACCTTTCTTTTTATAGCAAACCTTTTCTATTTATAGCATTCATTTCTCATCATATGAGCATAAAGTTTGTTTGAAGGCACTGCCTCTCACCCATTACAAGTTTATGGATAGTTCTGATATGTACCTATCTGATAATAAATTTTGGGATATAAAATTATTCACATTATTACGTAATAGGGTGATACACAATGCTGTAATGATATGGATGATCTTGAATCACAAGGTCTACATGAAACAGGTTCATATCATACAAAAAAATTCCTTCCTTAAATTTGTTTTTCTTTTCTATTACTGAAAAGTTTTTTATATTCTGATTTATTGTAGCAATTATGTGGGAAGCTCTTTTTTCTAAATTAGACTCGAAATTTGATGACAGCTTTTTTGAATTACAAGTCAGACATTTTAACTATTAAGTAATTATCAAAATTAAGTTATAAGTCAATGTATGAAATCTTTAGTTTATATTGTAAAACCTTCATCTATTTTGTTTATATTTTATTCCTCTCAAGTGTTTCCTATATTTATAATTCCCCAGAAAAATTGAATAGTACAATTATAGTCACTCAATTATTTCCTTAAAAATTTTGTATAGAACCTTAAAGATATATTATTTTCTTTTTAAATCTGATGCTTCAAGACTACCTTCACTTTTTTTTTTCTTTAAGAAAAGCTTTTGAGATTTGCTTTCCTTCTTTTGACCAGATACTAATGTACAAATGGAGGATTAATCAAAGATGCAAATGGGGGTTGGATTACGGGATTCTGCAGAAATATTGGAATTTGCACTAATAATGTGGCGGAACTCTGGGCTCTCAAGGAAGGACTTACTCTGGCGCTTAGAATTAACACTCTTAAGCTTGATATTGAAATGGATGCTCAAGTCATTATTCAGTTGATTCAACATGCATATACTACTATTCATCCTCTTTCAAATCTTATTTCTGATTGCAGGGCATTACTCAGGCGGCTCCCGGAGACTAGGATTTCACACATCTACAGAGAGGCCAACGCTTGTGCAGATGCTCTCGCCAAAGCTGGAGGACTCTCTTCATCCTCCCGATCTTGTTATCTACAACTCTTTACCCTCATTTGTATGCCATCTAGTGGCGGGGGGATGCCCAGTGGGGATTTCTTTTTGAAAGCGACTATTTCCGATACCTCTATCCATAGCCAACCTTTTGTTAGCCTTATAGTGGCAGGTTATGGACAAGAGGTTTTGATAGATAGACCTAATTGTAATAATTTTGTGCCCTACCCTACGGGCTAGGGAGTGCTTTTCTGCTTTATTTATATAATATCGTCTTTATTACCAAAAAAAAAGATACTAATGTACAACAAAAGTAAAAGAATGGGGACAGAGATTACATCCAACACATATAGTACCTAATTTTTTATAATTTGGTAAAAACGTTAGTATTTTGCTAATTGGATTATTATGTCCTTCTGTGGGCGTTAAATGCTCTTATAACTTATGTGACTGGTCTGAATTCGGCCTGCAAAGCATTTTCCGAGAGTTTGGTTCTTAACAAAATGTAGAGACTCAGGGTTATTATTTGTTATATTATGTATATCTAAAAACACTTGAATATCTGAAGAAAAAACTATCCAATAATTTAAGAAAAAGTGAAAATTGAAAGGAATTTTAAAATTTCGGATATTCTAATACATTATATCAATTATATTATAGTATAGGGAACGATTTGATTAATTAAGCACCTAAATTCTTTCTGGATCAATAATGTGATTACACGTAAATTAATATAATTAGTGTATTGGATAACATACTAGAAGATTCAGAGTCAGATTTTAATTAAGAAAAAAAAAAGAAAATGGGATTTTCTTATTTATTTTCTTTAATTGTGTGGACGAAACAAATTAAAAAAAAAAAAAAAAGGAGGTGTTCAGCACGCTCCTATTAAAACGCGTGGATTTGATTGGTCCATATCCGGCTATTAAACTTATCATGTACAGAAATGAACACTACAAAATACTTATAGGACTAGATTCCAACAGTCCAAAACCAGGGGCTATAAAAGGACGCATATAACCCGGAACTAGTGACAGCTCAGCTGCCCGTTTTGTTTGTTTGCTTTTTTCATTTTTTTTTTTTTATTTTTTTAAAGATAGTTTTCTTTTTCTTTTGCAATTTATTACAGTTTACTACTTTTATTTTAGAGATTGTTACATTTTAGTCATAGATGTTCAAAATTATAAGAACCTTAGTTAATGATTTAAGAAATTAATCGTAGTTAAATTACTTAAAAATGATTGGGTGGTTGTCTTTCATTTATCACTAAAAAGTACTGATTGTAAAATAATTTCTTATTTTATGACGTTATAGACTTAACTGCTTTACTTTTTGTTCTCCTCAATTAATGAAAAAATATTTAGTTTTTATTATTATTTCACGACTTTGATCATGCCCTTTCACCCTCGCATTGATACAGATAATTGTTAATAATAAATATAGGATAGACATCACTCGTGTAATAAGCTGGTGGTCGAGTGTCTAACTCAAACTTCAGGATATTGGAGATCAAACGCTACAACTTAATAAAATATGACAGAAATATCATTTCATAGCATTTACATGTATTGCTTTCTAACCACTATCTCCGATTCAAAATAAGTGTCTTCTTTAGAAGATTGTTGCACAATAAATATATTTTTTACAATAAGAAGATATTTACCCCTCCAATAATTAATGTCATTTAAGAGAGAAAGAAGGATAGTGCAAGCTTCAAAATTACAAAAATAATGTGTAGAGAGAATATTAATTATGTGCACTTATATTGCTATCTTAATTTGTCTGAAAAAGTTCTAAAACAAACCCTTATTTTAAATCGGATGGAGTATTAGCCAACTAGTTGTGTCCTCCCTCCCCAAGAAAAAAACAAATCAACGGTATTAGGAAACTCTTTTAAAAGAATGAAGTAGTTTTGTTTTGGTTTAAGAGCAATTTATTATTAACTTAAAAATTACTCTTAAACCAATTTCAAGAGTAATTTATCATTAACTTAAAAATTACTCTTGAACCAATAACGTAATACACATGCCCTAAAAAGTAACTCATGTAAATGCTTTTTTAGGAAAATTAACTATTTTTACCATCGTGGTTTTTGATGAAAATTACAAACATGAATTACACTCATATGGTTTAGGAGTAAATTATATAAATGATAAGTTGTTGCTGAACCAAGGTAAAGCTTCTCTAACTCTAAGGACCCAAATGCAACTATCCCTAACCTAGGGATATAACCCTTTCCTTTTTCTTTTGGAAAATTCTGATATGTGCCTTGTAGTTCATAATAGTCACGTCATTACAAAATTGTCTTTCTCCTCATTTTGTAGTAATGTGACATGTTTTAAAGCACATAACACAATATATCTGATCCATATCATAATTTTCCCCAAAACACGACCCTGTGTCGTGTTAAGGTTATTGTACTAAACACTAAAAAGTCAATATAAAAAATATTTTTTAATCGTTAGATTAAAAATTGATAGATCAAAATTTTTTTTGAGTGAACCCTTTGTTATAATTTTTAAAACACATATTTCGTAAAAAAGTTGTTAGATATCTTATAAGGAAAATTTTTATTTGACTGGGTTCATATAAATTTTGGGGTTCAGAATAAGTCATGTCATCACAGTAGTGTCTCACTCCTTATTTTGTAGTGGTGTGATCGGTTCGAACCACATAATTCAATGTAATTATCCATCTTATAATAAGTATTTATCACGAAAAAATACGGATTGTAATACTTGTCCAAAAGTTTACAATACCAATAAAAAAACATCTGTATATAACATGTCAACGTGTTTAATATTTTCCTTATTCTGATCAAATTTTATTTTATAATTTCAAACCTCTCCATTCCATTCTTCTGCAAAATTATCTAAAATATTTTACTCAATTTTAAGCTTTTTCTGACAAGAATTTCACAGACCCTTTTTCGATTTTCACTTCAGAAATCTTATTTCTTTTTTAAATTTTTCTTGAACTTCTAGAAAAACCCGGTCCAGAACCGTCTTGCATGCATCAATCGCCGCATTTCTAGAGTTTTCTGGTAAAAATCTTTACTCAAAAGTTGTTGTTTTTCTGTAATTATATCTTTAGAATTGATTTTATGTTCATATAGATTGTAATTTTTTGTTTAAGTAACTTCAATTTTTGTGATTTTACAGTTTTGGGTCTGATCATGGAGACTCGGTGGGGGCAAAGGAGTAATCTTAATAACAGTAGAGAGAATTCAAGAAGGAGATCAATGAAGCAAAAGCCTCCTCGTTGTATGTGGAAAAGTTTTTAATTTTAATTCTAATTTTCAAGTTTTCTAATTTTGTTTATGGATTCCATCATTTAATAATTAATGCATGTTCATCTGTATGTTTTATTTTTAACCAATTTGATTCTTGATATATGTCATTTGGATTGACTTTTTTCTGATAATTTCTGTTTCCTTGATTGAGAAATTACTCATTCCGTTCCAATTTATCTGTCCACTTTGTTATTGAGAAAGTGAACAATTAATTTGGAACATATTAAAAACGAAATGTGGACATATAATTTGGGAATGAGAGAGTAATAAATTGGTTGTTAAGAGTAAATGGGGGGCCCAGTTTAAGAATTTTGCGTTGTAGAATGTGTATAAGTAGTGCTCAAATGCAATTGAAAAGATGCTTTTATTAAAATCCTGAAACAATTCCAACCCTGGTATTTTCCCTTTACCCTACCCCCTTTTTCTTGAAATTAGAGCAAGTAATGTGGTTTGGGGTTCTGTTTGATGTGTACCAGAAATTGTCTATCATTTTTTTTTAAAAAAAAAAGAAATTTATATTGCTAGAAAGCAAAGGCATTTGGAGATGAATTCAGCTGACTAGTACTGCAAATTCCTGTATGATTGGCGAAGGAAGTCGGTGTTTTTCCAAGTTTCGCTGTTGTTTATTAGAAATGGAAATTGCATGCTGAAAAATACTGACATTTATAGAATGTTCAACATGTTGGATTGGTGTTCGTATTAGGATAAATTTTGCCAGTGAGGCTGAACATTGACGAGGGTTGAAAAAGTCCGTTGTTTCCTTTTATCTGCAATTGGTTTAAAATGGTTTGCTGATATTCCTAAACTGTCTGCTATCGTTCTCTCTGCTGAATCCAATTATTGTATACTTGTCGTTCATTTATTTGCTGCATTTGTGGAAATTTATCTTTGGACTGATTCGGGTTATGCTGCCTTTATGACTTCATGTCCACTTGTTTATTCCGCGTCTTCACGTCCACCTATTTATTTCGTGTCATTTTCATGGTAACGCTTAATTGTGTTTGTCGGTATTCTGCTCTGCTGATAAATTAGGATCACGAATTTTTATTCCAGAGTGCATGTCATGCTTTCAGCTTATTGGGAAATATCATAGCATGCGAGGTTTACGTGATGAGCTTGCTCATTCTATTCCATGTTTTACAGGTAGTTGGCAGCCTACGGTGCCTGCATGGGAGAAAACTTTCTGCAAAGTGGTCGGAGCACTTGATTGGCAAAAAATATTAGACATGAAGAAGTTTACGCATCTGTATGAGAATGTGGTGAAGTGGAATGATTCTGCAGGTGAAGAGGCGTTTCACAATGCTAAGAAACGGTTCTTAGCAGAAATGCAGGGAGTTCCTTGTGATGTATCGTTGCCTAATCCTGATCTTTATATTGATGAAGTGGATTGGGATTCAGGAGTCGATCCGGAGCTGCTTTTGGATCTTGATCGTGAATTTACAGCTCCTGATGCAACTGAAAATCATGAAACAGTTGTTATCTTCGGTGATAGTCTTTACCGCAATAAAGGTTTCACAGGTGCTGGTTGGGGAGAAGATGAAGAGATTTTCAAAAAGGCTAATGATTCGTCTTCCAAAAATCTTGGAAATTCATGGGAGGGATATCTTAGCAAAACTAAACAAACTGCAAATGACGATGGGTGGGGTGATGCTGCAAATGACGATGGATGGGGAGAAGCTGCAAATGACGATGGATGGGGGAAAAGCTGCAAATGTCGATGGATGGGGGGAAGCTGCAAATGACGATGGATGGGGAGAAGCTGCAAATGTCGATGGATGGGGAAACTCTGCAAATGACGATGGATGGGGAGAAGCTGCAAATGTCGATGGATGGGGAAACGCTGTAAATGACTATGGATGGGGAGAAGCTGCAAATGTCGATGGATGGGGAAACACTGCAAATGACAATGGATGGGGAGAAGCTGTTCCACCACTGCATGAGGGGGTTGGAACGTTTGGAGACACTGGATGGGGAGAAGCCGTTCCACCACCGCATGATGACAATGGATGGGGAGAAGCTGTTCCACCACTGCATGAGGGGGGTGGAACGTTTGAAGTCACTGGATGGGGAGAAGCCGTTCCACCACCGCTTGATGACAATGGATGGGGAGAAGCTGTTCCACCACTGCATGAGGGGGGTGGAACGTTTGGAGACACTGGATGGGAAGAAGCCGTTCCACCACCGCTTGATGACAATGGATGGGGAGAAGCTGTTCCACCACTGCATGAGGCGGGTGGAACGTTTGGAGACACTGGATGGGGAGAAGCCGTTCCACCACCGCATGAGGGTGGTGGAACTGTTGGAGGGGCTGGATGGGGAGATAGTTGGGATACTTCATGGTTCTCTGACCAATATAATTATAATGAGACTGAATCAAAGGTTGTAAAAGGTGCCGATAATGGTATAACTGACGCGTGGGATTTCAATAGTACAAAGAGAGAATATGCTGGTGGATTTGCAGCAAGGAATAATATTTCAAGGTTTCATGGCAATGATCACAAGGCGAGTCAGAAGTGGAGGAATGGGAAAGCGCGCAAGAAGGAAACATTTGTGTATGAGAATTCAACCACTGGCAAAAAGCTTCCTTCAAGATCCTGGAAGCCGATGAATTCATGTGGTCCCTTAAGTTACAACAACAATACTTCAGGCGAAGCTGGACAAACGTGGAAGCGTGTTCTTTGAAGGTGGGCGGATCACCTATACATTAGCTCTCTTTATTCAATTCTATTTCAGTGTCATTGTGATTCTTGGATAGTAAGACGTATAAAGTCTGCTGTTATGTGTGGCAATTCTGTGATGTTCTTCTTTTAGAAGGGCTCTCTCCTCCAAAATTTTGGAACTAATAAGGTTGGAGGATGAAAAGTATTGTCCAATCTCCAGTGTGACTATTATTTGTATTGTTGGATTCTTTATCTGTTGGTTTTAGAGATGGAATTATCGACGTTTTGTATGCCTAATGAACTAAGAAAATATGCAGAGTTCCTTTGAAAAATGTTGTGGAAGAAGGTCTATAGTTGCATGTTTGGTTGAAAATTTGGTCATCTGATTCCATTATATGGTTGGACTATTAGTATTAAGATCCTCCTTTTTGGTTCTTCAACTAGCCAGAATCAACTAAGTGAGGTCTCCCTTTGTGGGATGTCGTTCGTTTGGGATTATGTGTCTCGGTTTTATACTTAAAAATGATAATTGTTGCAAGTTTGTATGAATTTTTAATAGGTAGGAAAGTGTATTTTCAGATTCTGACCATATTAGTTTAGCAAAAACCAAATATTTGGGGACGGCATAATAGGTAGACCAAATGTCTTTCAAATTCTGATCATATTAGTTGATCAAAATGGTTCTTGGGTCTGCCTTCTCTGATGCCTTTTGGCTTTGATTTGAGGGCATGATTCTGTAGCAAACGCGACGGCATAGGGGACCATTGTTACATGTGTATTATATGAGCAACCACTTTGTGCACTTGTTGCCAAAGGTTAGGTTAGTCTCCAATACATCTGTTTCAGTGGTATCGTGGGATCAGCCACTTTGTTTGACAAAGGTTAGGTCTGTATCCCGTTCATCCCCGCCCATACCCCCAATTATTGGGGACTTAATGGGTTATGCTATTGTTGTTGTTGTTGTAGTATTAGTTGATCAAAATCAAATATTAGGGAAAGTCATTCGTGCAGGATCATGTCTTGGTTTCGATACTTGAGAAGGACAATTTCAGGAATAAGATTGTCTGTCCTGAATTCCTGTTTTATCTTTTACCCCGTTAATAAATTATTGTTATAACAGTATGCGAGTTATTCAATTATTAGACCTCAATGGCAATTAGATACTCTTCCATTACAAAGATGTTTAGAAATAGAAAAATTCCATGTTTTGAATTTATTTCTTCTTATTAACATTTTACTTTTTTAAGGAAAAATGTACTGAAGTTTTTAAACAGGCCCCGTCAATCCCAACCCTAATGTTCCAAATGTCGGAATTCATCGACAGATATTAATTTCGGTTGATAGTATATTCGAAGAAGACGTGTTTTGTTCCACCAATTTATATCATTTTCACTGGAGAGGTTAATAATTCGGTTTGCTTCGCTTTTACACCATTTTTTTAAAACTAAATCGAAATATTTGATTTTAAAATGTTAAAATCAATCAAAATTATTTAAATCAACGATACATTGGTTGAGTTTTGGTTGTCGTTCAGTTTTGTAAGATAAAATATATATTGATTATAAAATAAAAATAAAATAAATATATATATATATATATATATATATATATATATATTTTGAAGACGAACCGAGTACCAAAGGTCACAATCGACTAAAAGGAAACCTAGACTAATAAGGCGAGACTTAGGGACTTAGCGACATAAGCTACTTTCGTTCATTGCACTCTCTTGCGCGGAATGTTATTTGCAGATCAAAAGAGCAAGGAGGACTAGGATTTCGGTCGGCTGCCACAATTGCTTTAGCGCGAGCAGTAGGAAAACGTCAGTCAGTGCGGAGTATATATATATATATATATATATATATATATATATATATTCGGTTTGGTTTGGTTTGGTTTGGATTATAAATTTGTTTAAATCAAACAAAAAGTTCGGTTTTAATAAGTCTAAACCGAAATTAGTCTAATGCGGTGCTCAAACCGAAAAATTGGTTTTGGTTTGTATCTTTTTGGATTGATTTGAATCGGTTTAAATTGATCAGTTTCAATTTTTAATGAACACCCCTAATTTTTACCAATAGCACTATCAAACGGATCAGTCCGATTCAGCCCTGTCCAAGTCCGCTATTGACTTACTTTAAACGAATCGAACCGGACTTAGTTCGTTTTTTGCGGACCTCAAAACGGTAAGTTCATACCCAATCCACTCATAGTCAACGGACTATGGACCGGTCCGCGGACTTTCTCATTTTTTCTGTTTCTTTCCTTCTCCAACTCACTCGAGTTTCAAACAGAAACTTAACAACTCCCAAACAAATTAGAAAATTTTATGAAGTGAATATTTTCCAGATTTGCATTTATTGAATGCAGTTTAAGACTTTTCATCTTGTCCTTTTAGTATCCTTAATATTATGCATGATCTGCCTAGTCGCGTTTAGCAGGCCAGATGAGAAAAATATTGGTTAAGAATAGTATGAATAAGTTTTAATTCAATTCTTTCCTAAATTTTTTAAGGTTTTGGTTGAGACGGTAATAATACAACAAAGATTTTAATATCTAGCAGAAACAGTTCAACTAAATTGTTTAGTAATGATGTTGAAAACAAAGTCATCTAAAGTTTCTTGAACTAAAATATTAAAGTTTCGGCCCACAAAGTCTGAGCCCGTTTTTATATTTTAATTTTGAGGATTAATCGCGGACTAACCCGGGTCCAGTCCGCAAAGTCCATATTCAAACGGATTCGGGCTCAAAATACCCGTATTTTAACGAACTTTTATTTTTGAGTCCATACCCAACCTATTTAGTGCGGGTTACGGACTGGTCTGGTGACTTTTGGTATGTTTGACAATACTATCTACTAGAAATAAACAATGTCGTGTTCAAGAGTTTTTTTTTGAAGCCCGGATGGGCGGTTGCCCCATAAGGGGAGAGAGAAGTGCCTCACAAGAGGAGAAGATAGCCCTAGAAAGAGAGACAATTAAAGCTTGCCCCCATTGCATGGGGAGGGTATCGAACCCACGACCTCACTGGTCGTGGGCAGGCCCTTGCCCCACTAGGCTAAGGAACCTTTGATGTGTTCAAGAGTTTAAGAGTCAAGAATTACTTCGAGTAAAAGCAAGATTTGGCTTTTGGTTACGGTGCTGATGAAGGGCCATTTTTAGCAGGTTCAGCATGGCCTGAAGGCCGCTGGATCTGTGCCTTTTTTATCTAGCAGCCACCAGGCCGTCTGCTGTCATCTGAACGCGCCACACTAGATTCAATTTTTGATTTCCCCCTCTTCCCGCTCAGAAATCAATTTATGATTGATCTTGCAAGATTTGATCTATCCCAATCACAATTTTGGGGGCGAAATTAACGGGATTGATCACTCATATTGTGCATCATTCTTATTATTCCTCAAATTCACTATAATATTGAGTTTCAACGCACCTAAAAATCCCTAAACTCTTTAACTTTGAAGCTTTTTCTTTCAGTTCTTATTGTTCAATTTTTTTCAAATTTTCTCGATTCTTCCAAGGGTTAATTCAATTATTGATATTTGGAAACTGCCAATTTCCTTCACATATTTGCTTGCTAATCAATGAATTGTTGATCCTGATTCCATAAGGAGTTCGGTGCGTAATCGATATTCTCTGGTTTTTTTATGTTACATGTTTTAGTTCATTATAGTATGTTCATATTTTTCTTCATTACATCATTGTTAAACCGTTTTAGGATTGAGGTCTAATAGCTATTATTCACTAGTATTATAGTTATGATAGGTATGTGTTCTAATTCTAAATATTTATTATTCATTAGTTTTATATTTTTATATTTTTATCTATGTTGTTTATTAGTCTTTTGTTGACAAACATTGCATATTTTTTTTTCCAGATAATCAAGGATTTTCCTGGCGTGTCATCAGAAAATTACCATTATGGGATGATGTTTTTATAAGAAGATGGATTTCACTACTGTAAGATACCCCATCCAAATAGACTCAGAGGGAGAAGTCCAATATTATTAGAAGACGTTTCATGGTTGATTGCTTCTTGTCTAATATAATAAATTTTTAACAGTGACATTGTTTTCAGTTTATAGTTTTAATAAGTATTTTTGGATTATAGTTGTAACAATTGTAATTAGTTTTCGATTTTAGGTAATAGCTATTGTGTACATATATTATAGCTATTGTGTATATATGTTATAACTATTATGTACATGACTTACGGCTATTCCCTTATGTTTTTTTATTACCTCTTTTATAGGTTCAACTTTCTCAACTACAAGCATCAATATTTAATATAATATAAAACTAAATTTTGTTACAAACAATTAAGTATGTAAAAGACAGATTTCCAAATTAATATATCAACTGGTGTAAATAGCTATTTTCATAGTGATTAATAGCTATTAAATCGAGGCGTCATAGTTTTCAGCCCCATGGAGAAAATCAAGGGAAATCTCAATTTGGGATGAAATTAAGAAATATAACGATAATTACGGACAAAAATCACGATTGTGATGGAGAAAATAAAGGGAAATATCAATCTGAAATGAAATTAAGGAAATATAAAGATAATTTCGAACAAAATCAAATCCTCAAATCGCGTTTGGGATTGATCAAATACTGCAAAATCAATCACCGATGCTTTATGAGCGGATTGATTAATGGTGTATATCGTGTGAGGCGTTTCCTTGTTAATAGTTATGGGGGTGAAAGGTGGATTTCTTGGTGAAGGTTGGTTAATCGCCATTAATGGAGTTTGGAGATCGTGGATGAAGACGACGCCGAGGGTTTCATCAGTTTCTGTCTTTTGTTCGGGTGTTTCGCGTTTTTTTTGTTTGCCAAATGAGCTTTTCCTGGCCGTTGGATCTCCATCGAATTATCTGTTGGCTATGGTTATGTTCTGCAGTGGGTTCAACACCATAACCGAGCCGCAAGATTTATGGCCGCTACACAAATCAAATAGAAATTAGAATGGAGATTGCATATTGAGTTTACGCTTGATTTATGTTCAACCCATAAGATCACATTTTCTTTCAAGTTGACCCGAACCCGTGGACTCCCTTAGGCTCATGTACCCCACAAAAATTGAACCCGTTGATAATCAATATACAGAATTACTCGCGGTTCCTCTGATACTCCTCAGGCGCTCGTCATCTTCTTCACTTCCCAAATTCTCTTCTGGTAAACCTAAAAGGTATCCACTGATTTTCCTCTCTTTCTCTCTTTATGATTGTATTTTAATTCTTTCATTGAATTTTGCAAGCTCAATATTACCTAATAGCTTTTTCCTTTTCCTTTTCTTTTTCATGTCCGTATATCAACAGCAAAACCCTTTTCTGCAGTTGATAGTCTTTTTTCTGTTAAAATTGCAAGAATTTTTTTTATACGGTGTCTTGAATCAGTTTAAAACTTCAGAGAAGTTGGCTTTTTAAAATGATACTAGTCCCTAATTGTTTGACACATTTGGGGTTTTCACCAAAATTAAGAAAATGATTGAAAAGCAATTAATATGACAAAAAAGTCTTAAATACCCAAGTAATGACTAAAAAGTTGTTATTATTGGTTAGTTGAATGTCATGTCCCAAAGGTTTCAGACAAACACAACAGTAAACAACAGCAGTACACAGCAGAACCAAGCCAATAATGAACACAGAAGAACTCAAAATATCTATATATATTGAATGTAATACTAAGTCTGGGCTTCCCCTTAACAAAAATGATCAAAATCCAATAAACAAGTTCAATTGGATAAGACTATAATTAAACTGAAGTAAAAGATAATAAGGGAAAGGGCAAACTTGAGCTGTGCTCCAAACTGCTAAGCAAACCAACACTCCTGCACAAGCAGCAGCTCCAATCAGCCATGAACAAATAGATTGAGGGGGAAAGAAAGGGGGGAATAGACAGAATTGCGGAATGCAATAAGGAGGAAAAGAACTCACCGAAGTGAAGGTTAGGCTGCTGCCAGTTTAGGGATAAAAATATCTGAATGCTCTCATCTTCAGCTCAGCTTCTCCTTTTATATCTAGGGTTGCCCTCCCGAGGCGGAATCTCAGCCTTCCAGCTCACCTTCTCTGACAGCCCCAGAGAATCAACAGTGCAGTAGCACTCCTTTGACATCAATGGTGGATGGAGTGGCTAAAGCACTCTCAGTAGCTTCCTCCTTGGCCTATCAATTATAGACTTAAAGTCTAATAAATAAAACGATGCCGTATAGGCTTCTTTGAACTATTTAAATGGAACGGTGTAGTATTGGGTAAATTGAGAATTTGATAAAATAATCCCAGCCCTAATTTCCCTCTTACTCCCTCTTAAACTGAATTAAATTAAAATTACTTCCCTCTCTCACATAGAGGATATGACATTGAATAATAAATGACTTGAAAAATAACAATTAAGATGCGTGGAAAACAATTTGACATGTCTAAAAATTAAAACCTTGCAAACAATTTGGGACGGAGGTAGTAAATATCATAATTTTCAGAGATGTTATTAAAAAAATTAGTTTTCGCCCCCTCAATAATAATGTAAAATTTTAACTTCAACCCCCAACAACTGGAAGTTCCTGGTTCCTTTCATACTACACTATATACATTTGTTTCTATGGCTAGTATTTAGAAACCTGATGCGGTATATTCAGTAGATTTCAGAGGTGTATTTGCCGTGGTTTCTTTGAAAAAAGTTGTTTCGAGAACAAAAAAAGTGAATTGGTTTGTGAAAGGAAAGTTGGGGGCTCTGAGTGAAGAAAGTAGAAAAATGTGCTTTATTTTGCGTTTTGAAAACCAGTTCAAATGAACCCTTGAAAGATGGAGACAATAGATGGTGATTTTTTATCTTTAAACAGAATGCAAGTTCATCGTTTTCAACTTTTATTCATTGGTTTTCTCATTTTTCTATACTTATTTGTTAGGAAGCATAATGGACATAGACGAGGAAGAAGCCTCGGTTTCAACTACAGTTGCAGAGTCTTCTGGTGTACTTGCTGATAATCAGGCTGTGGATTCTTCTGTTGGTGCAATTTTCAATCAACCTGTCCCTCCTGTTGTGCCACCAGTAGTTCCACCTCCCGCTGTTCCTAGTATAGCTCCAATTCCTACTATTCCTCGGCATTTGGCACCTGTACCCGCAATTTCTTCCGTTTTTAGGACATCCAATGCACAGAATGGAGAGGCGAATGATAGTGATTCTGACTCGGACGAGGATGAAGCTGGATCTAGTCAGGCTGCTTCAGGTCCTGCTCCTGAATATGAGATTTCAGAAGAGAGCAGACTAGCTCAAGAGCGGCATGAGAAAGCCAAGCGGGAATTTTTTCTGAAACGGAGGGCTATGGCTTTAGCAGTTCCTACAAATGACATGGCAGTTCGAGCTCGTCTTCGCCGGCTTGGTGAACCTATAACCCTTTTTGGAGAGAGAGAGATGGAAAGACGGGACCGTCTGCGTATGCTTATGGCAGAGCTTGATTCTAAAGGGCAGTTAGAGAAGTTGATGAAAGCACTTGAAGATGAAGAAGCTGCTGGTGCTGCACAAGCAGAAGGGCCTGAGGATGATATTCAGTACCCTTTCTACACTGAAGGGTCAAAATCACTCTTGGAGGCTAGAGTAGAAATTGCGAAGTATTCTATTGTAAAGGCAGCTCTGCGCCTTCACCGTGCTAGAAGGAAAAAAGATGACCCTGATGAAGACCATGATGCGGAGGTAGATTGGGCGTTGAAGCAGGCAGAGAGTCTAGCCCTTGATTGCAGTGAAATTGGAGATGATAGACCACTTTCGGCATGTTCCTTTTCACATGATGGAAATATGCTTGCCACATGGTACTCTCCCCACCCCCTGCATCCTCATTTTATCTTGTCTGTTTGCTCATGCCTGTCTAAGTTTGTGTTGGTGAGGTGCGCTTAATACGAGGATTGTCTTCTATTTCATGTTTACTTTCTGAAACTGATGATTTACAAGATATTGACAATCGTAGAAGACATTGCCTTTATCCATGTTTAACATTGCCTTCATCCATGTTTAACGTTGCCTTCTATTTCATGTGTAACTAATAATACTACAGCACCTAAAAGGAACACGCTTAATTAGCTAAATTTGAACTTAGACAAGCAAACATATGGCAGTCTCGAAGATCTTATCCATAGTAGTCTAGGACATATAACTGGATTTAGCACATAATATCTGCTGCCATGTTGATGAGTTTACTGTCTTGTTTAATGCTTTTTAGGTAGTACACGACGTCCTGATATATGAGGGGAATATCTTCAATGTAGTTGGAGTTTCCTTTCGGGGAAATTTTCTTTGGAAGTATGAATGATGTTAACTTGTGTAATATGTGCATATATATAAATATATAATGTTGATGTTGTTCCTTCCCTTGTCTCTCCCTTCTAGTTCCCTAAGTGGAGTTGCGAAGTTGTGGAGTATGCCTCAAGTTAAGAAGGTGTGTACTCTGAAGGGACACACAGAACGAGCTACAGATGTTGTATTTTCGCCGACAGAAGAGCATCTGGCAACAGCTTCTGCTGACAGGACGGCAAGATTGTGGAACAAGGATGGCTCTCTTCTAAGAACATATGAGGGCCATTTGGACCGTCTTGCTCGTATTGGTTTCCATCCATCTGGAAGATACTTGGGCACAACTAGCTTTGACAAGACCTGGAGGTTATGGGATGTGGAATCTGGAGAAGAGCTACTTCTCCAAGAAGGTCACAGTAGGAGTGTATATGGAATATCATTTCATAATGATGGCTCGTTGGTGGCATCATGTGGATTGGATGCGCTTGTTCGAGTGTGGGACCTGAGGACTGGAAGAAGTATTCTTGCCCTGGAAGGCCATGTTAAACCGGTAGGACTAAGTCTGTTATGATACTTTTTCCCTTTATATTCTCGTTTTATTCTTTGCGAAGGGCAGAGTGCTTTTAGTCATATTATAATAAAGATATTGATTTGGTTTCAGGTTCTTGGTGTCAGTTTTTCACCCAATGGCTATCATTTAGCTTCAGGAGGTGAAGATAATTCTTGTCGGATTTGGGATTTGAGGAAGAGAAAATCTTTATACATAATTCCTGCTCACTCTAATCTTATTTCTCAAGTGAAATTTGAACCTCAAGAAGGGTACTTTTTGGTTACTGGTTCATATGATACAACAGCTAAGGTACTTCTTGTCTTCCTGTTATCTCGTCTCTTGTGCACTTTTTGTGTATTTGCTTACACTGGTAAAATTTGATTTTGTGTCTTCAGGTGTGGTCGTCAAGAGATTTTAAGCCTATCAAGACACTATCTGGCCATGAAGCAAAAGTGACAGCACTTGATGTAGCAGGAGGTACATTTGTTTTATTAAAAGCAATCTTAACTAATACAACAACAACAACAATAGCATAACCCATTTAGTCCCCAATAACTGGGGGTATGGGCGGGGATGGACGGGATACAGACCTAACCTTTGTCAAACAAAGTGGCTGATCCCAAAATACCACTGAAACAGATGTATTGGAGACTAACCTACTTTGGCAACAAGTGCACAAAGTGGTTGCTCATATAATACACATGTAACAATGGTCCCCTATGCCGTCGCGTTTGCTACAGAATCATGCCCTCAAATCAAAGCCAAAAGGCATCAGAGAAGGCAGACCCAAGAACCATTTTGATTTATGTGCACATCACCATGCTTCTTTCATTCAGCATCCAGAGCATTAGTGGTGCACAGAAAAAGCAATCTTAACTAATATCTTTCTTATTCCATATCTTGGAGAATCACCTGCTAAGTTCGATCGATTATCTCCATAAACTGTAGAGTCATGCTGGAAGAGTTTGTGTACTCCCCCCCAACTGAGTTTGTTGCCCTATGTATGCCGGAACTTTACATGGAATCAAATAGACATGTCTATAATAAGCTGCATTGGCATTTGTTATCTGCTCATTGACCTCAGAAATAAGTCATCTATCTGTTAAGATTAAGTCTCCATTATGTAAATGAATTTGAGTATTGTTTTGTTTAGTCTTTAATGTAAGATTTATCCTGATGGGCACCTAAAGTTCCTCGATTGTGCCTCTTGACATTTCCCTAGTTTAACTTTGAACACACTGGATAAAAGATGTAAGCTTGTCTGATGGACCCTTCATCAACATCTTTAAGATATTAAAATTCATATTGGTGGCCTAGATCATAGGTAAAATAAGTTTGGGTAGTAGTGCTTCTGAATTCTGTTATTTTGTTTATCAGTGGGAATGAACTTGGATCTCAAGAACTTGGCTAATTTACTTTTTTTCTATAGTCAGTGTATGAAACTGGTAGGAACTTATTGCTTTAGTATATTTTATCCAGATGAAGCACTGAATCGTATTTTACTTTGAGAAAATTACGTTATGTGGAATCTGATTAGGACTATAGTTTGTTGCTTTAGTAATGGAGATCTGATTGTTTCATGCTCCTGTCAAGTTATCAAGTTTGTGCAGTAATATTCTATTTGTAATAAAATGCTGCTTCATTATATATTCAGTGATTTATTGTTGCCTATTGGTTGTTTGTTGCAGATGGACAACGTATTGCAACAGTTTCATATGATCGAACAATTAAACTATGGTCTTCCAGAGACAATGGGAAAGAAAAGAAGATGGATATCGACTGAATCAACTCGAGTATTATGGAGTTCAACCCTGTTATACACCTTGAAGTCCTTGAGCACTGCTTTGCATCTCAAAGTATGTTCGCTAATAAAATTCGCTATTGATAGGTATTTTAAACATTGGACGAAATGGATTTCAGCACCATTTTATGCATCGATCATCTCCTGTTAACCATAATTAATCTCCGTGATTGTGATTCGTGGTTAAAATGGTTATTACAAAAATGCCACGATGATTGCACTTGAGGCAGTACTGATCTTGGGTTTGTACGTATATGTCTTTCTGAATTTGATTAGTTCCAAGGATCCTTTTGTTTTTTTTTGTTTAGATGGATGAATGAAGTTTTACTTCATCCTTTCCATGAAATGCAAAATGGATTGAAGTTTGAAGAGCTTTTTTTACATCTGATCTCAAAATTCTTGAAGTTCTATTTGTTCTTTAGATTTTAGAGTTGTATTGAACCAAGTTGTCCAGTAATGTGGGGTTGGGGGTGGTGGTGTGGTTTCTCTTTCCTTGTTTGTGGGTGGTATTACAAATGTGAATCAGACTTTATTGGCCGGTGCCCAATTATCATTTTAGCTTTTTAAGTTTTTGTTTATGGGTGTTCCGAGTATCGGGTTCGACTAATCTGTTTGAGGTCTGAAACAAATGCAATTGTTTAAGGTTGAATCGACTAACCCCGTTTGAGATTTAAAACAAATGCAACCTTAACTTCTTTTAGGTGAATTGTGATATTTCTTACCCTCCGGATTTTATGTGAAACAGTTTCTTTTCATTACATACGGAACACCTCAAAACAGTGTGTTCTAAGCCTTAAAAATACAAAATGTGTTATGAGATTCAGAACATGTTAAATTTTTAATTCAACAGATGAGAGAAATTTCGTACGTACGGAATTTATCTCCTTTCGCACTAGAGTCACTGCCTATTTCCTAGGGCAACTAATTCGTTTGAGATTGAATTAAATGCAACATTAACTGCTCCTTGTAAAATTTGTGACCCTACTCTCAACAAAAATTGAAAAATTAAAGATAAAGTCAATTAAACTAAACTCACAGCTCGATTCTTAATCATAACTACAACGCAAATGAGTACCGTGCCACGTAATCAAATTGGTCCATGTCATGAGTCATGACAAACTTCATCTGACGTGTCTTGTTGTAATTAGTTATCCTCACGGACACACCAATATTTTTTTATTTTTTATGAAAAAGGAACATTATCATTAAATGATATTAGAAGTAACAAGAGGGAGGTGAAATTCCAATGGATCCCCCTACCCTTTAAAATGATAGTTCTAGCAAGTCGAAAGGCCAGAATATTACATGACATCATGGAAATAGAAAAACTAGATAATATGTTCCGATAGGTACAATATTCTATGTCCGAACAAACAGACTCAATAAAAAAAGGCTCAAGGTCACGTGCAAACCAGAAGTCTTCCACCATTGTCCGAGGTTTTGTGTGCCAACTTTCATAATCCATGTAAGTAGGAGGGGAGATCAGCTGAAACCTATGTAGAATACTTAGCCATCGATCTTTCCTGATACGAACCGATAGTCCGCTTTCAATCCCCCCATGCGAAACCCTGTTGCAACAGAACTCTACGTTGATGGGAGATTCTCCAAGCTTGGGATGGTTGCCTCCAATTATTACTTCCAAAATTACACAAAATAAATCCTAATATAAGACATTGAAGAAAAAACAAATTTATTGTGGAAATTAAAAAACTACTTTGGATGTGTGCCATACATAAGCACACTATGACTGGAATTGTCCAAAGGATTTTAAGTCCTAGACAATTCCCGGAAAAACAACTCATAGGTCTTGGCGGGGCCGACTTGCGGCCTCCACCTTACCCTGGATAACGCTAGGAGCCCCCGTAGGATACATATCATCAAGATTAAATAAATCGTCAACCACAAATTCAGTAAAGACATCATCAAATGGTAGAGGTTTGTGCTTCCAATTAGGTGACGATGGAAAATCATCATGATCATCCTGCATTACCATACTGGGGGGCCCAAAATAAGCCATCCCAGAGTTGACCGGCTTGATGGTTGGGCCAGAGTTTGAGGAAGAACTTAGATTGGGCCGGCCTCCATTAATTGGCCCAATTACAGAAGTAGGCGGCTCCTTTGGCCCCAGCTGTAGCACCCCATCCTTTTTTTGCCTTTGACTGAAACGGCTCATGTGTCCCCTGTTCTTGCTCCAATTTCGGCGCCTCAATTAATGCTGGTTTACGCCGCCAAACTGGTGCTCGCCTGTAAGTTGATTTCTTTTTTTTTTGCTGGCGAGCCACCCACCTTCACCTCAGCCCCCTCTTTCTCGACATGTCTTTGGTTCCGGAACTCCCCACTCCCGAGTCGTTAAAATTCTGCCATGCCCGACCCATTTTTTTTTGCTTTCGATCCGCCGTTTCCACGGCCATTGCCTTTCCATTGCCGGCGACCGGAGCGAATAGCAGAACCCATCAACTCGTCTCCTTCCCCAAAACCAAGCCTGCTTTTTACAGTGTGTTTTGTATCGTTTTCATCATCTAAAGCCAAAGTTGATAGCGCATCTGATTGAACACTGCGTGATGCATACTGGCCCATCCCAAATTCAAAACTTTCACGATCCTCTTTTGTGACACCGTTTGGCAGTTCACGAGCAATTAATCGGAGCGTGACCGATCAATCCACATTGAAAGAAAAAGCTAGGGAGCCTCTCATATCGAAATCGGCCTTCAAAGTTGCCAATGTGAGGTGCTTGTCCAAGAAATACCCTTCTAAAAGATATTGTAACATTTATATCAGCCCTGAATCGATAGAACTTGTTCCCATCATCGGCAATCCGAATTTTCACAGTCACACAATTATTGAACATTTGAGCAATTTTTATGCCCATTTCCACAGTTAGGCAAACCCTTTGCTCCAAATGGAGTTGAATCCAAAAAGGGGAGGTGGCAAAAATCTCATCCGAGATAGAGCGTTTTGACAGACACACCAATATGTTATTTACATCCATTAATATAATTTTTCAAAAATTAAAAAAATAAGTTAAGATATTTTTTTAATTAAAATATAAATATTTATTTTATTAAATAAAAATAATAATATACAAATTCATATTTAATAAAATAATATTTTAATTTTAATTAATAAAGTAATTTTTGTTTTGCTACTTTTATTTTTGTAACATGTCATGAATGTCTTAGTAATGGAATGGAGAGAGCCAAAAAAAAAAAAAAGGAATGGAGAGAGTAATAAATAAAACAAGTAAAAAAATAAGGGAAAACAGCCCCACTAATCCCCCAATTTATACTTATTGGCCTCGAGAATCCTTATTAAATTTTTTCAGCATAAAGAATCCCTTTAAATTTTACGTTTCGCCCAAAGAGTCCAAAACATCCATTTTGCGGTGGTTTCCGGCGACTCCGCACATGCTCTTCAAAAACAAGGGTAAATTAGTCAATTCGTATTTAAAATTAAAAAAAAACCACAAATTGAACCCAATTCACCCTATTCTACTCGACCCCACCCAACTTCATCATCTTCCTTACCCAACTTCATCATCATCTTTCAGAAATTGCAACTTAATGAATGCTAATGGAAATTACTTCATATGAATGCAAATCAACCCCATCCCTCAGAAATTCAATTATCTAAACTTAAACAAGATGATATAGCATAAAAGCCCAAGACCGAAGCAACCCTTCACAAAAAAAAATTAATTGCATACTTACTGATACCAAAAGTTGCAGGGATGCTGACTGGACCTCTTTTGACTCCGATTAACCCCAAAAAACTCTACCTTTTTCGACTTTTCCAAATCCCATATTATTTGGTCTGGAGTAGCGGGTTTCTTTTACTATATACGTTGATCCCAGAAGCTCTTATTTTTTAGTTTATTTGCAGCTTTTTCCGAGGACCCTTTTGGAGGGTTTTTTTTTGTTGGTTTAATGTAAAAGAATGTTTTGAGTCTAGAATTTTGGTTTTGTGACTGGGAGAATTTTGGTTTTGAGTCCAGAAGAAGGGATTCAGTTTCTTCATCGACTCCACCATGACACAACCGTCTAGCTCCCGCCTCCTCAAAATCATCACCGGAGCTGATTCCTTCGGCTGCAATCTCTGTGAAATCAAGAATATTTTTTAATTGGAGGGATTTGTTGAATCGGAGTTGAATCGGTGAGGCGGGGTGGGGTGGGGTGGGGTGGGGGCGTTGGTGAGAGAGTGGAAGGGGGAGGGAGAAGAATGAGGGTTTTGGTGGTGTCTTCAGGAGGGGAATTGCAGAGAGGGAAGGGGTGGGGTGGGGGTGGGGTGGGGTGCTGGGTAGGGGAAGAAGAAGACTAATTTTTAATTTTAAATACGAATTGACTAATTTACCCTTGTTTTTGAAGTGCATGTGCACCGCACATGCTTAAGTCGCCGGAAACCACCGCAAAATGGGTGTTTTGGACTCTTTGGGCGAAACGTAAAATTTAAACGGATTCTTTATGCTGAAAAAATTTAATAAGGATTCTTGAGGCCAATAGGAATAAGTTGGGGGAGGAGTGGGGCTGTTTTCCCAAAAAATAAACTAATTTCTTCCCTCTTCTCTCTCCCTCACTGAGAGACGCAAAGAGATCAACAATGGCAGCTAAGAAGCGAGGAGGAAAGGAGCAAAGATCCGACCCGGTTCAAAAACCTTCAACAACAGTCCCAGAATCCATATCCGAATCGAAGCCTCTCGCTCCGCCCAAAACTTCGTTCGTAGCCAAGGTCTCTTTCCTAATTTTACTCCCATACTTTTACTTGATTTTCTTCCATTACGAAATTCCGGCGGAATACAAAAATTCTATCGTCATTAATGGAATTCTAAGCTTCCTTGCGTTTCTGGTAACTCTATATTTGATCCCCGTTCTTCAAAATCCACTTTTGAAAAGAGGCATTTTTGGTAAAGACATTAATAAGAAGGGTACACCTCTCGGCTCCGTTCCAGTGTAAGTTTTTTTTTTTTTGGTTTTTTTAATTACTTAATTTTGTGCATTTTCTATTATTACCAATTCGTAATATTACGAAATGGAATGGAGGGAGTATTGATCTGAAATGCTGTTTTTTATTTTTAAATTTATACTCATTGGACTTTTTATTAATTATCTGGCGAACTAATTTTGGAAATAAAATTTCTTAATTTAATTTTATATTTTCCCTAAAATCTCATTTTTGTACTCATGGAGCTGAAAGAAAATGTGAAAGATGCATATTTTGAAAAGGCTATATATGCTTTATTCGTACAGGCCAGAGGCTATGGGGATTATGGCTGGAGTTGTATTTGTGGTGGTGGTCAACTTATTCGTGTTTTTCGATCACTCTTCAAGTTCTGATGTGAGTATAGTTTCCACATTTGTATTGGTTGGGCTTTTCCAATTGTTAGGGTTTGATAAATACAGTGGGTGGGGATCATGGATGATCACCATACCTTTTTATTTTATTTATTTGAGCTACTTGCTCGTTTTTTGGATTAATGAGATTATGGTCATCAAGAACCTAAAATTTGTCTCTCAATTATTTACGACGCGCTTGAGAAGACTTGCCTGAAAGATACAATTACATAAACACTCTTAAGTTCATCAATTTGGTTTGAAGACCAACTCATCAATTTGGATTATTCAATGGTCCAACGATTAATTTCGCTATGTTGCCTGAAATGTTATCAAACAAAGGTTATTTATTTGCTATTATTTTTATTTCTCAAAGTAGCAACTCTTCTTTGAGTTTGGAAGTATTTATGTAGGAGGTTTTGTGGAGGGAAGAGGGAAGTGGGATAGTAACTTGGCCAGAAGGTATTTTATGTATGTCAATACATACCTAAGGAGTTGCGTAGGTTAACTTACCACAAGTAGTTTTGGTGTAAAAACTGGTCAAAGAAATCAGGTGGTGAACCTCAGGTAAGGTTGCAATAGATAAATAGTACAAACAAGACTGACTTATATAATAATTTCCGAGAGAGGACCACACTGCGTTATTTCTGCAGTCCTGGAAAATATGACAAAAATGAGTACGTGCTTTTCAGAAAATATAAATCCTCAAAACGATGAATGGAAGCCATATGTAAGATTCTCAACTTAATTACCAAACACTTTAGAGCGTTACCAGATTTAGGAATATATTCAGTTAATAGATAGAAACTGTTTTAACTCCACTGTCAGAAGGCCGTCCTTCAGTATCATGATCATGTGACAGAAATTGGTTCTATAACTATTTGTCAAATAGGAGAAGGGAGTTAAAAGAGAGATTGCAGTAGCTGAGAAGTATAAGCTAGAATAACAGTTTCAGGTTCGTCCAAAATGATCTGATAAAAGGACTTCGATTGATGGATAACCAATATCTAACTGAAACTTACAATCCCATTGAATCCTGGAAGGGGTGCCTTCATGATCTTGCTTTGCTTTTACAAGATTATTAACTCTGTCCTTCTTTTTCTCTCTTTGCCTTTGGTAACTTCCCAGCATGTAAATTTCTACTTGTATGCTATGTTACCCGTACCCTTCGCTTATGCCTGCCGTACCCGTGTCGACATGACATGGGTATGGGTATGTGATACTTACCGTATCTGGTCAACACCGATTAGACACTTTGTTTTAGATGTTTAAGTAACCGACACCTAAATACATATCAAGTACTGACACTCGTACCCGAGTCCGAGTAACATAGCTTGTATGCTTGAAACATACTGAATTAGTCTCCAGAATGACTGCAAAATTTAAAGCCTGTTTTTCCATTTAAAAAATGTTCCTGAAATTTATGTCATCATAAATTCTACCTTACTGGATAAACTCGAAGCTTTCACAAAAAGCAGATGCTTCTTACATATGCATGCTTCCCAGAATTGATTCTGGGACATAAGATTTAGTTTCCTTGATAATCACATAAATAATTGATTCTGGGACATAAGATTTAGTTTCCTTGATAATCACATAAATTTTCTTTTCTCTTCAAGTTCCTTGTTTGTTTCTTTGGTAGATTTATCTATCTGTTGTTTGTTTGGGTATTCCTCTGGCTACTTAAACCCTACCTCCTCTCACTATCGGATATATAACTTTCTGTTCTTCAATCTGGAAGTGGCCTCTTGTAGCAGTACTATCCTCAATCGTCTTCATGATTCTACTTGGCTTTATGGATGATGTTCTCGATACACCTTGGAGAGTGTGAGTTTCCTAATAATCTTTAGTGCATTCCTTTACCTGGAAAACTCTTGCATTTGACAAACCTTTGTTCCAAAGAATTACATACCCTGGATCCTTATTTACTTTCATGTGATTCAAAGACAGGAAGCTGCTATTCTCATCTGTTGCAGCACTTCCCTTGTTACTGGCGTACACAGGGCATACAACTATAATGATACCAAAGCCTCTGGTGCCCTATATTGGACATAATCTTTTGGATCTAGGTAAGTTCTTATTGGTGGATATCTTTTCGGTTATAATAGTATTCTCAAGGAATTAAATCCAAAATTCCATAGCACTAGCAGACTTCTTCTCTTTTGGTTTTTAGTATATAAATTTTCTTGCTAATTGTAACACATTTACCCTTCCAAATGTGGACAGGATGGATATACAAGCTGTATATGTGGCTTTTGGCTATATTTTGCACAAATTCTATCAATATTCATGCCGGTCTTAATGGTCTTGAAGTTGGACAGACTGTTGTTATTGCATCTGCAGTAAGGGAACTTTTACATCGGCTGGATTTGCTTTTATTCAGCAGAATAAGAGATATTTTCTGAAATCTGGTGACTTGAAATGGTAAACTGCAGGTCCTGATACACAATGTCATGCAAATTGGAGCTTCTGCTGACCCTCAGAAACAAGCACATGCATTCTCTATTTACCTTGTTCAACCACTACTTGCAACTTCATTGGCGTTGCTTGCCTACAACTGGTACGCTATCAGCTTTTCGCTGACAGTAAAGTGAATTACTTATTCAAATTCCAACCCTTATACTTCACTCTGTGCAATGTATGACAGGTATCCTTCTTCAGTTTTTGTTGGTGATACTTACACGTACTTTGCTGGAATGACTCTTGCAGTAGCTGGTATTCTGGGACATTTTAGGTGTGTTTCTAATTTTGCCGCCGCTCCCTCTTATATCTTGCAGAATGATGGTAAATCAAGTTCACTTAGTATCCTAAGAGATTCTATATAAAATCCATAAAAGTGTAACTCATTTTGCAATATATGCAACTATGTTATGCTTTGAAATGGATAACGACTAAATAAACTTTCAGATCTGTAATAATCTGAAGTATGAAAATAAGAATCAGTCCAGTCACCAGTGACTATCTTGACAGACGGAACTTACGCATATAGAAATACATTATCATACAGTATGTCGTTCAGACTAATCATTTAAGTGCTGTTTAGTGATTCAGTTACAATAACAAACAGATTTTTATCATTTTCCACTATTATCATTAATTTTGTAATTGAGCCTTTTATTTGACATTTTTTAGTTGAAACTTCATTATCTGATTAAGTGGTTTCTTTTCAGCACACAGGCCTAACAGTTTTTTCTACGGACTCTTTTCAGTGAAACGCTGCTGTTATTTTTTGCTCCTCAAGTTCTAAACTTCTTACTATCCCTTCCTCAGGTTTTTACACTCTCTCCATCTCTGTAGACCCCCTCCCCATCTGATTATGTCCCCACCATAACAACTCTGATATTGTTTGCTTTTGTCAGCTGTTACGTATTATACCTTGTCCACGACATCGGTTGCCCAAGTAAGCTAACAAATATTGTCTGTGCAGATTTGATTTATGCAAGTTTGTTCCTTCACTAGTACTAAATATGCCAAACTTATGCAGATTTGATCCTCAGACTGGCTTACTAACCGGGACAAAAGATGGTACCCTGGTGAATTTGTTCTTAAGACTATTCGGTAGGAGATCAGAAAAGTCTCTCTGCATTAATCTTCTAGTTTTTCAGGTAATTATTTCCTTACATGTTCCCCTTGATACTCTAATTTGATGTAAGGTAATATCTGTGATGTTCTGATTTTGGAACTGACTCAAGGAATTAGATCCCAAATTTGATTGCTTGGTAGCGCTTTATTGCTTTTTTTAAAAAAAAAATGTTTCTAAGCACCTCTCCAATCCGATAATATTGTGATTATGTCTAGGCCTTTGTTCTGATTCTACCTTTTTACCATAGACATTTTTTACTCTGGTTTGACCTATATGCACTAAAGAGAAAACTAGTCATGCAAGATTCGCCTTTATTACTTGAACACCCGGTAGATTGTTTCATATGTACTTGTAACAACCGATCTTCAAAGACTTATCACATTGGCGTTGCATATACAAGTTTGTCTGAGAATAGGGACACCTTTTAGAAGAAAGATATTACGTCGGATAATTAATCAAGATTGTTTATGCTTTTGTATATTCTTACTATTAGTTGCACACTTGGCACTGACTTAATGATATGTTTGGTAGTCGTTTTCGTTGATATGTCTGTAAGTTGGACAACCTGATTGTTGGGTAGTTCCATTCGTATGTTCTTACATAATATTTCATTTAGATACTTTGGTTCTATTTCAGTAAACACATTGCCTAATGAGGGATTATTATGATTTAATCTGCACAGGCCGGTTGTTGCTGCGTTACTTTTGTAATTAGATGGCTTCTCACCGGCTGGTACAAGTGAAGCTACATTTTGGATCACTGGCTCTGATAGCAGCATTATACTTCACTATCACACTCAGTAAGCGGCACAACTATACCTTGCGCTTCAACCCCATTTTCGGATCAGAATTTTCTTTTTCTTTTTTATTACTCCTTTTGGAAAGCAGAGTTGTAGAATTGAGGAACATTGAACTGAGTTGAGTACATTAAAAGTTCTTAAGAAAGAAGGTTTTCAATTTCCAAAGCCCGCTAGCAGAGTTGATAATCTTGGTAGGAGAACAAATCCTATACTAGTGTTGATGCTTTTAACCTTGCTTTGAACTATTATCACCATATCTCGCTTAGTGTTTAATCTTTTCTGATATGGACAAAATAGTCTTAGGTTGTGTAAAAGCTGAATTATTTATGCAAGGAGATATAGACTTCAAAATTTGACTTTATAATCCGTGTCATGATAATAATAATAATAATAACCAACGTAAATGACCTTATAATCCTTAGTCAAGCAATTAAAACCAAATCCAAATGTTTCTAAGCTAAGGGACCAATGTGTAAATTTGTGATGTGGAATATGCCTCAATTACCTAGTTGCTGGATTCCAAATAGCAAAACTATTGTTTGGATGAGATGGCTTACCCAAACCAAGATGCATGAGAAATAATCCATTAAGTGGTCCAAAAAGTTGGCTTGTAATTTTTAATTTCTTGTGCGAGGAAATTGTTGAGCAAGGGGTGGCGTACCCTTGAGATCTTTATCAAAGAAAGATGCAAAACTAAGACTCATTGTAGTGAGGGAGATATTGATATCTCCTGGTGGCTTTCTTGTTTACTTTAAGTGAGACTAATTCGAATTCGATCAAAGTTGTGCCTTACTTGGAAAAGGCCTTGACAGATCAACTCTTTGAACATGGTACAATAAGCTGGAGTTAAATATTCGTCTTCGCTTTGGCCTCAACTATTCTACACACTAATAACAGAACTAATTCATCATCATCATCAACAGAACTTCCATGCAAACACAACTGTCGAAACGGAGTTACCATTCCATCCAAGAATACCCTTTTTAGCTCCTAACAGTTTCTGCCGAAATGGAGTCCAAGCAAACACTTTGATCTCTTGACTAAAAGATCACAGTCCTTGCATCAAATGCAATTTTGATACAATATTTTTCTGCAAAATATCATGATTGAACCAGAATAATTTACAAAACTTCTATAACTGCATCTGGCATAGAGATGTGCATCCTTCAAACTGATTTCTTCAACAGATGTCTCCAATTGTATCATTTTTTTGTGCTACCAAAATACTAATCATGAAAGAGGAGAGGAATGATCGAACTAAACCTTCAAAACGAGGCCAATAGGGCTATGATCACTACCAGTAACATCTGGGAGAATGAATGAATCATGTACGTTGTCAGCTATCGCCTCTGAGACAAGGAAGTAGTCAAGCCGCCATCCTGCACATGATTGAGGTAATTACTTCACAGAAGAAACATACTATGAAGCCAATAGAAAGCAGAATAATAATAGTCATCTCACCTGAGCACGAGGATAGATGTGCAATCATCAAATAGTGCAAGGGGGAATCATTTAATATAGATGGAAGGCATCAATAAAAAAATCAAAAAAAATAAAAAAAAATAAAAAGAGAATTGAGTTACGATGCTATACAGTGCATAAAATGGATGTCGGTGGAGCTTATTGGATCCAGGTGAGTAGAGTCAAGGGAAAAACTATCTGATCGGAGAGTTTCATCCTACATAGAGGAAGAGTGCCAGACTGGGAAGCTATGAATTCAAAGGAAATCATGAAAACAAAGAGAGAAGAGCTCTACTTTTTTTTTTTTCCTTTTAACAGAAATAAAGTATAAGCTACCATGCTTGTGGTTCATGTTGCTCATAAGTATATTAGGATTGAACAGAGTACAAGTATCACCAATTCAGGTCATGATGGCTTGCATTGAGTACTAGGTTACCAATACAATGTGCATAACGTTTATTTATCCTACGAGGATTCCTTATCGGACAGTAACTTAAGAGATAATGCTATGAATCATCAACCCATATGGACTGCTGAGCAGAGGACGACCACTTTGGGAATGTGGAGAGTCAAAAGAGCAGGAAACCATAGACCCATTTTTCAGTGCCTAACCCAGAAGATTCTATTTGTTTAGCAGTTAGAAACAAGTATTGCATGACAGGCCATGACTCCGGTGTACCTTTATTTGTCTTCCGTGCCCCATGTCGGTAGCCCCAATAAGTATAGCCAACAACTCCAGGATGCTGCCTCCTGAAGGTGTCCACGAAACCCCTATTTAAGAAATTTGTCTCAAATGATCGTCTTTCTTCGTCCGTGAACCCAGCACTTCTTCTGTTTCCCTACGTAATGATAAAATGAGCAAAAATATCATTAAGCACTAGTAAGTTTGTATCTTTGCTTCTACCTAAACATTTATCTTTATTCCGTTTGCCATCTTAGGAATGGGAACAATAGAGTAGACAACCACAATAGTGCTAGAGCCCAGAGGACTGCTCTCAAGTGCAAGGTGCATTCAAGACACAAGAGTATATACAATCTACTTGAAAATAATCTGAAGAATAAATATTGCAAATGTTTTCCCCCCTTTTCCTCATACATTTTCAGCAATAGTTCCACTGCTTCCAATAACTGAATAACTGTTGGTTGAGAAACGACTGAAATGGTGCCTATTACATGGTCTCTTCACTAATAAAAACGCTAAATCACGTATAAAGAGCCTTTTTTATTAAGATCATTTAAAGTTTCACCAAAAAGATGCAATGACTTCCAATTGCAGGTCATAATTATCCACTAACACAGCCATGTAAAATGCAGATCTACATCACTTACTGCAGGATTATAAATGTCGATCTCTTCATGAGCACAGTTCAAATCACCGGTCAAGATAACAGGCTTTGATTTTTCTAGCTCCTGCAAGCATTAAACATGACATAACCATTACGTTCTGGCCACAACATGAAGTACTCTCGTGTACATTAGTAGTTTCAAGAAATAAAAAGGTTGCAAAACACCACACAGAATTCCATTCTGGCCAAATGCCATGCCACTCAGTAATTCTGTTAACTAGATCCAAAAAGGAAATCAAGAGGAATTTTAAAAAGAAAACAGAAAAGAAAAGAAAAAAAAGTTCCATAAAGTCCGGTATAACGAAGGCAATGTCCAGACAAACTACAACTGTTTCACGAATGTCAAATCTTTGCCTCAATGTTTTAAATTATGTGCATTTGCAACCTTCAGATAAAACTATGACTAGAAACATTATCAACCAAAAAATTCTGACGCGGAGATTAATGAGAAAGGGAGCAGAGTAACATAAGTGTTTGCCTCTGCTCCAAGATGCCAGAGAAAAATAAACTGGAGGGAAGCAACTTGTTAAAGACTTTTAAGTTCATCCAGAGAGAAGAAATGATGACACACATTGGTACGGTGACCTATGGTCTCATTTCTACCACTTGTATTTTCTTGTCTCAATTTGGACTATCCAGTAATCTGATGATTCATGTGGCTATATTGCCTGAATTATCAGACACTTATTTTTCACAAAGTAGCAATTCTTCTTTGGGTTGAGGAAGAATCTCCAAAAGTGTAGTGGACAGAGAGCTGGCATAATTAACTTGGGCAAAAGCAAAGGCACTAGCATGCCTAAGGAATTGCATAAATTAACTCAGTTACCACAGATTAGTTTTGTGTAACGCAATTACCACAGGTTAGTTTTGCGTAATACTGTAAGATTCTAGTCTGTCACAGGCCAAAAGAACCAGCAAATGCAGTCTCCAAAACTAAATCACGTAGTAAACCTCATACAAGGTTGCAATAGATAAAATAATACAAGAAAGACTTACTTTCATATAATTGCCAAGAGACGGATCCCACTGCATTATTCTGTAATCCTAGAAAATGTGACAAAAAATGATACTGAGTAATTCGAGAAGTATAAATGGTTAGAGAATGAACGGCAACAGCCCTCTAAGATTCTTGAATTAGTTACCAGCCGTTTTAGACCGTCACTAGAATTAGGAACATATCCATTTAACAGAAAGAAATTCTCGAACTCCACTGTCACAAGGCGCCCTTCAGTGTCATGATCTGGTATGCCAAGACCATATCTGACAGAAATTGGTTCTATCTGTCGTATGAGAGAGGGGCAAAAAGAGAGAAGAATTACAGATATAGCAACCAAAATAAGGAATACTTATGAGCATCATAAAATCCTAAACTTGATGTTGAGTAAAAATGCTAAAAACAAGAAGTTATGGTTCAGGACCATTCTAATTTCTAGCTGATACTTTTACTTCCTAATAGCAAATTCAGTAAGCGGAGAAGTATAAGCCTAGCAAAAGGTTCACACAAAGTGATCTGGTAAAAGGAATAGGATTAATGGATATCCAATATGTTGGTCACATTATAATCTCATCAAACCGTAGAAGGGGCCCGTCTGCCGTCTTTGCTTTGATTCACAAGTTTGGTCAATTTATCCTACTTTTCCTTTTGTTTTCTTTGGTCATTTTTCTGAAATGTAAATCTCTAGTTGTGTACTCGAAACTTATTTGAATTAACCTCCAAACAATTGAAAATGGCTACATTACAGGATAGTCTTGGAGCTTTGACTAAAAAAACAAAGATGTTTGCTTAGTTCCTAAGATGAATTCTAGGAATAACTAAAAGAAAAAGGCATAGGATTCATCTTTCTTATACACGAGGGAGCATTTAGCTATATCCAGATATTAATATGCTAAAAATATAATGAGATATTCAGGCATCACAAGATGCTGATGTGTCTCACACATTTTCTTAGATTTAGTGAATAGGTATTACAACCCAAGCAAATTGCCGATGTCTGTCAATATGATACATTGAACACATAATGTGATCTAAGAATGTGAAAATAAAAAGAAGACAAGAAAAGAAAAACATACCCGTGAAATGATTGCAGCCCCAGAATAACCAAGCTTAGAGACACTGCAACTCCAGTAGCTATTATCATAACCTTCTATAAGTTTTTGCTTCACAGCCTCAACATCTTTTTCCTAATAGAAGAATTGAATGTTACTGTTGTCAGATATCAAAAGTAATAAAAGATACTCAAAATTCAAAGAAAAACAGTGTTTCACACGATTTACACTTCATTTAAGTAGGAAACCAGAGATACAGACTAACACAGTCCTTCACACCAGCAATTACAGAGACCCCTCCACCACAACTTCACTAATTTTCAGGATTTCTTAAGATGCTTTCTAAATCCTTCCTTGGGGAAGAAGCAATCATGTCATTTGACTGCAAAGCAGATTTAAGCAAACACTTGCCTGGAGTTTAGTCTCTTGCAAGCATAACACATCAAAATCTTCTCTTCTTGCAAGTTCCAGGGCAGAGAAGCTTTCCAACTTTAACAAAGCCCTCAAACCATTGACATTCCATGACATTAACTTTACATGTTTAGTACGGTCAGCAAGAGGAGGCGGCCTCATAGTTCTGGGGCTGTATGCAACCCACCCTTTTTGGGGCTTTTTGTGAGCCAGGACTGCCCAAGGTTCTACAAGCGAAACAGATGCTTCAGAGGCGCCGTATCCTGTGCAAACTTCTTCTGATGAGACATTTTTCTTTGCCCTGATTGATCGTTTACCTGTAAGCAAAACATTAGTTCTTCCTTTAGTTAGTTGGTGCTAAAAGCTGTAGTAAACTAGTAAAAAATAATTTGAGAGATAAGATAAAACCAAAAGGTGAACAAAAGTACCTTTCGTCTCCACATACTCAGTTGACTGCTCTTGCGTACTACTAAATTGGATTGTTTTGGTATCAGCATTCTTATCACTCCGTTCATTTACCCTTCTCTTAGTCTTTCTAAGTCCAGAAACCTCCAAAACATTGTTCACACTTGGAGCATCGACTGCAATAGGTAACTCTTCAGCCTTCATATCAGAAAATTCTCGATCTTCTACTTCCAGAGGACCTCTGCCTGAAACAAGAGACAAATAGCAAGTAGCAGAAATGAGTAGAAAATTCTGGAATCCAAGAACAATTGAAATAAGGGAAAGGAAATGAGATCTTAAAAGTTTGATGCAGATTAGTGATAGAGGATACCAGTTGTTTGGCTGTTCAGGTAATCCTTCCAGTTGGAGACAAGTTCCTTCTTCGCACCTCTAGCTGGCATCCCAACACTCCTGCAAATTAAGTTACCATACAGAAGACCGTCTTAAGAAATAACGGTTTGATTATCAGGTTATGAGCTAGCAGAAATGTCTATGAAAACAGGATATCGCATAAGAATCTTACTTACCTTAATTTTACTCGCAACTGTTGCACTGTCAATTTCTCTATTGCATCCGAATCAACTCCAAGACTCTCATTTTGAGCTAGTGCGCTCTACACAAAAAGTTCATACTCCTTAAGAAGATTTCAAGAATACTAGGGGATAGAAATAATATAGGCTAGTAAACCAATGTATTAAAGAATGCAGAATGCACAAACAGATGCTACAAGCTAAGGTGCCATAAAATCTTTCATTGCTTCCAAATTTGTCAATATCGCTTCTCTCAGAAAATAAATTTCTATGTGGCTAACAAAGTCCATTTCCTCTAGGCAGATAACACCTCACCAACTTTTAATTTCATCGAGTTACAAAAGAAAATGAGAATTTAGTTAAAAATTAGAGCATCGACTAAGAAAGAAAATAACTAGAGTGCATGTCAGGCTAATTACGTTAGAGGACCTAGCATCAACATAAAGTTTCACCATTGCGAACTCTCCATTCAATGAAAGAAAATGCTGCATCTAACTTTGAACTGGTAAAGAGTTTCCTGAATTACTTTTTTTTTCTCCCTCTTTTCACCCACACATTGAAGGCCATTATATTAATACATTATAGAAATGTTGATACTCCCTCCGTTTGTCCTTCTAGATACTTTAGCATAGAATAAGAAAGTGAGAGAATGAATTTTTTTTACTATTATACCCTTAAGTCTTAAGCACTCAAATCATCTCTCTCCCTCTATTCTTAATATAGGTGAGAGTAATTTTAGGAAAACATCTTAAAAGTTGGAAACTTGACAATAATGTACACATAAATGCACATAAATTAAAATGGTTTTTGGGTCTGTAATGCACATAAAATCAAAATTGTTCTTGGGTATACCTTCTCTTATGCCTTTTGGCTTGGATTTGAGAGCATGATTCCGTAGCAAACGTAACGGTATAGGGGACTACTGTTTCAGTGTTATTCTGTGAACAATCACTTTGTGCATACATTGTCAAATGTTAGGCCATTCTTAAATCAATCTGTTTTAGTGGTATTCTGAGAGTAGTCACTTTGTGCATTTATTGTCAAATGTTAGGTATGTCTCATATTCATCCCCGCTCATACCCAATTATATGGAACTTAATGAGTTATGTTATTGGCGTAGTTGTGTATACTTAAAAGTTGGAAAAAAAAACTCTATTTTGAAATGAGGAGAGTCTAAAAGTCTCTATTATGAAAGGGAGAGAGTATTTGGAACTTCTGTAGCCATCACATTGATGCTTATAAGCACTGGCGGAGCTTCATGGAGGCAGGAGGGGGGCCGGCCCCCAAAATTTTCAGAAACCACGAATTTTCTATAGGAAAAAATTATTTTTGTGATATTTTCTTATAAATGTTGTATTTCGCCCCCTAAAAAATTTCAGTAAGAAATTAGCCCTATGACAAATTCCTGGCTCCGCCACTGCTTATGAGTACAACTATTGTTATAATGTTTGTGAGTGCATAAAATCACATAAAATGAATCCCCAACAACACATTACTGAATAAAAAAAATCGAACATTTCTCTAATGATATTTTTATTTTATTTCTGAAGAACTTGGAAAAAATCGTATCTTTTGGAATTGAAATGGACAAAAACTCACTGCTTCGTCACATTTAAGTTCCGCCGTAGCTGATACTGATGATTCCAAATGAAGTCTCTTAGAACTCATAATTGTTCTGAAATTCAGACAAACTATGCCTTTAAACCTCGAACTCCTCGAACTCACTGCAAAACTACAAAACAAAACTAATCCAATAAAAGTTTTCAAAAAATGAAATTAAAAGTAAAATTCATCGGTTATTGAACATCATTTCCAGCTTAAACCTGATGAAATTTGAGTAGTACTGTATTCCGAATTTGAGAACTTTTTGTATCATCGAATTTTCTTACTTTCCTTTCCTTTCGACCACTATCGAGAGTGCTTACTAGTCGCAAGGAACCGCCAAAAGACGAGCGGGCGAAACCCGAGCTCCAGGAGCGGTCGCCTTACGTTGATAAGTGTTTTGAATTTTTCGACTTCACTTTTTTTTAGATTTTTTTTTCTTATTGTGGATTCTCTTTATATAAATAGTAGTATGTGTCAGTTTTTTTATTTAGAGATTATGTTACGGACTAACGATAAAATTAAGCTTAAATTAATTATTACATTGATAGTGAAAACTGAATATTCAAACAGGTAACAAAAAATACGAAAAATTATGTGCGAAATTTTAAGATAAATCATAAGGTTATAAGTATTTTATTACCAGTCATTTGGATAAATTGTTCTCGACCAAAAAAATTTGAAGCCCCAAAAATTTAGAAACATGTGCGGTAGCCTATCTAACACTCGGTAATAGCCCCAGATGAG
This sequence comes from Vinca minor, assembly GCA_026122235.1. NCBI lineage: Eukaryota > Viridiplantae > Streptophyta > Magnoliopsida > Gentianales > Apocynaceae > Vinca > Vinca minor. Next base: position 8,510,682 of record JAOCZM010000001.1, read on the forward strand.
AGGGCGGGTTAGTAGCGAGTCAAATATTGAGGAATTTGAACCACAGTCTGGCTCCTATGTGGAACAAATATTTTTAGTATATGCGAAACATTTTTTTTCCTTGAAAATAGATGTTATTAGCTTAATAACACCTACATGTGTTCTGAAATCAGAACAAGTGTTCTTTTTAAATTAATTTCAACAGTCAAAATTTTAATACAACGGATGAGAATTCATTCCGCACTGAAGCCGTGGTGTTTGAACCAAACGTAATATGGATACTAGGAAAGGCCACGTGTAATGACACTTAGGTTTCTCAAGTTTTTGTTTTATAATTTCTAAAAAAAGTAGTGTTAGGTGGCTTAGTCTTAAAGGGATGTATTCAATCTAAATTCTATAAGATTTTTAAGGAGTTTTAAAATATATAGGTATTCAATTTGGATTCTAAAAAGTCCAATGAAATCTAGAGGTATTCAATTTAGATTTTTTTAAAAGTTCATTAGGTATTATGTATGGAAAATGATTTACTCCTAGAATTTTGAGGATAGAAACCCTAAACCCCCAAATTGAGGGTGTTAAATGACTATCTTACCCCCTGCTGGTATAAGGGATTCACCCAACTATAAGGGCAAAAATGGTCCGAAAAACTATTTTAGTCAATCTTTTAGCCAATAATTCTAGTAGCCTAGCAAGGTCCCATTATGTATTACACACCCTCCACCCCTCACAACTCACATTTTTTCTCTCTCCTTAGAAAAATTCTCTCCCCCACTCACTGTTCACCGGAGCCATCACCAAAACACTTACCGGAGCTCCGATCACCGGTTTCCAGCAAATTTTTTTTTCATTTTTTAGCTAATCGGACTAGATCCACCACAAAATATCAATTTTAAAAAATTTGGAGCAAAAAAAATTCCGACAAGATTCTGGCTAAATGGACTCTGACGACTGTGGTTATTTAGAAGACATTGATTTTGAGGTAAATATTTACTATATTAATAATAAGTTTTTTCAGGTAAAAATACATGTTTAAACAGAAAAAATGGAAAAAGAACACTTCAAAACTGAGAAAATAGCACCGGAATATGGGAAAATTCACCGCCTGCTGACGTTAGCAGGGGTGAGTGACGTCACCGCGTGTTCAGACGCAGGGGTGACATCACCCACCCTCTGCTGACGTCAGCAGGCGACATAATTAATTTTTTTTTTTTGAAAAGTTTCTACCGCGTGCGGTCCAATAGGCGGTTAGGGTGTACACCGCGTTTTATTTACACGCGGTGGAATAAAAAAAAATTAATTTTTTTTACAGTGGCTAAAAAGTTATTATTTTTGTATTAGTGCAGGTTTTATTTTGTAACAAAATTTATTGTATGTTCAGAGTTCAGACGGACCTGATAGTGATCTAGAAGAATTTCCTGATAATGAGGAAAATTGGCCTGATACGTGGAATTTTTTAGTCCCCATACTGAATATGATTTTCAAACCAAGGAAGGGTTAGTGCATTGATTTTAAAAAAATAGGATAGAAAACAAAGTTTATATTGTGATTGGTCGGTCAAGAGAGGGACAAGATTATAGTGCGCCCAAAGTGTATTTACGATGTGAGTGTTATGGTACATACGTTGGGGCAGCAGTTTGCAAGGGCGGTGAAGGGAGGAAAGCTAACCAGACAAGGAGGACTAAGAAGATAGATTGCCCATTCAAGATTGTAGGGGAAAAAACTAAAATTAAGTCATGGAGATTTAAGGTTAGCTAAGGCAAAAATAACCACTTCTTGGGAATTTATCAGTTTGGTCATGCTGCAACACGGAAGTTGGATGACGTCCATAATAAGTTGGTTGAGAAGTTGACTATGTGCAACGTTGGGGCGAACGAAATATATAACACATTGAAAATGGAAAATCCTAATTTTTATGGCGACAAGTCTACAGTATATAATGCGAGGGTAAGAATCAGGAAACTTGATAAAAATTGTAGGACTGAATTACAAGATCTGATGTATCGTCTTACTGAAGCTGGCTATGTTGTAGAGTGTCGTCGTTATGTAAATAGCGGGAGTGACGGGACGGGTGTAGACGAATCTCAACAATATGTTGGCGACTTATTATTTGCTCATCCGGACTCCATCAGACTTGCAAGAGTTTTTCCCTACGTTATCATTATGGACATCACCTACAAAACAAACAGGTATTATTTTATTTGAATTATTTATATTGTTTAGGATTTTGTAGATTTACCGATTTCAATAATTACATATACAAAATGCCTCTACTTGATGTAATTGGATTTACCTGCACCGGTCAAAATTTCACTATTGCATATGCATTCTTGCGTCAAGAAAGACATGAAAATTTTCCATGGGCACTTGCTATGATTAGGGGATTATTTGATCCCAAACTAGTCTCTGGTGTTGTTGTAACGGATAAAGATATACAAATTGTTAAGGCAAGTATTGAGGTATTTCATGAAACCAAACACATGTTGAAAGTCAGATTTACCGCGTTGGACAAATTAGAACAAATATATGGATGTTGATTTTTTATTTTATAAGAATTGTAAAAAACATACCCCTATTTGTTGAAAACCTAAATACAAAAAAATACTTGGAATATTTGTTTGCATTTAATTTTTGTTGCAATACACATAAAATAATAATTATAATTTTCTGGAAAAAACAAAAATTATTTTTCCACGCGGTGGAGACATATTCCGCCTGCTGAATTACACGCGCCAGAATTAAAAAAAAAAATTAACCGCCTGCTAACGTCAGCAGACGATGAGTGACGTCACCGCGTGTCCGTTTGTAGGCGGTGACGTCACCTACTGCCTGCTGACATCAACAAACGGTGAGTGATGTCACCAGGTGGTAAATTTTTTTTTTTACTTAAATGGGGCACGTGTTGAGCTGCACGCGGTATGGCATTACACCGCGTGCTAATTTACACGCGGTGGAAAAAAATTTCCCATAATATTATAATTATTATTTTATGAGTATTGCAAAAAAAATTCCAAGTATTTTTTTTGTATTTAGATTTCAACAATTAGGGTATGTTGTTTACAATTCTTAAAAAATCAAAAGTTTTAATACAAAGTATCATATAAAAATTAACATCCATATACATGGTAAATAAAGTCTTAATAAAATATAAACGTAAAGTCTTAATAAAATACAAATTTAAATAATACTTTGATTATTGCACACACATGATCATAATCTCTAGGAAATGTAGCATCACGGTCCCTAATCTTCAAGAAATGTCGCATTTTGGTAATCTAGTAAAGATATTAATAGTGTTGTAATGGCATCCACCAAAATCTTGACTTATAAGTCATACCATATTTTACCGATACTTATAAGTTCTATTATATTATCAATATAACAACAACAATAATATACCATAACATAACTCGCTCTAAAAACTGTGCTATAAATGGGAATGGATAGAAATAAATAAGAATATTATAATAACTTACTATTAATCAAACTATTCATTTTAATTATGATGTAAGTTCAATAAAGCATATTAGAACTCAATATTAGAAAACTCTTTCATTAAAAAAATATTGTTAGTAATGATACTTCTAATACGGACAATGTGATTTAGAATTGACCACGTCACTACAAAATGAGGAGAAAGACAATTCTGTGATAATGTTGCTAATTCTGGACCATAAAGTCCATTTAACTTGAATCTCATGTTCTTTGACAAAGGATTTTACACTATGATTTTAATAATTTATTTATTTTTTGCTTTAAAACGTCAATGTAGTTAGTACTCATTTTTTAGATATTTAATTTAAAAATAGAACTTGAAAGAATAATACAAATTCTACTTGCAAAGGTTACAAGAAAATTTCAATTTTGCACTTCATTTTTTAGCCACTAGTAAAGCCACTGTAAAAAAAAATAAAAAAAAATTATTGTTTTCCACCGCGTGCAAATGAACACGCGGTGGAAGCCCGTACCGCATTAAATGGTACACGCGATCAATTTCAAAAAAAAAAAAAAAAAAATCACCCCTGTTGACGTCATCAGGCGGGTGGATACGTCACCTCCTGCGAATGAACATGCGGTGACGTCACTCACCCCTGTTGACGTCAGGACGCGGTTGGTGATGTCACCCCTATGAATGAACATGCGATGACGTCACTCACCCTTGTTGACGTCAGCATGCGGTGAATTTTTCCCATGTTCAATTTCCAGTGTTGTTTTCTTTGTTCCGGTGTTTATTTTTCCAATTTTTCAGTTTAAACATGGTTTTTTAGCGGAAAAAATTAAATATTATTAAAACAACAAGAAAAGTATAGGTAAGTATTTACTTCAAAATCAATGTCTTCTAAATAACCACAATTGTCGGAGTCCTTTTAGCTGGAATCTTGTCGGAATTTCTTTTTTGCTCCAATTTTTTTCAAATTGATATTTTGTGGTGGATCTATTTCGATTAGCTCAAAAAAAAAATGCCAGAAACCGAGTGAACGGAGATCCGGTAGGTGTTTCGGTGGTGGCTCCGGTGAACAGTGAGTGGTGCTCCGTAGGGGAGGGGAAGAGAAAAATTTTGGGAGAGAAATTTTTTTAAAGGAGAGAGAAAAAAATGTGAGTTGTGAGGGGTGGGGGTGGGAACAACCTAATATTGGGGTGGGGGGCTAGTGTCCATGTTTAAAAAGTTCATTAAAATATAGAGGTATTCAAAACTCTATAGATTCTGATAAATTTCATTAAATGTAGGGTTTTGATGGATTTCCTAGGGTTAAATGTGTATTGTGAAATCTCTTCTTTTTCCTCAAGATTTTGATTTTCTCTCATTAATATTAAAATTAAATGTCTTCGATTACAATTTTTTTTAGTAATCTCATTTCTTTAAAAATATAAGAAAAATAAAGAAATATCCAAACTAATATCGTTAGAAAACTCAATATGAAATGTTTATTTCCCAAAAACAAGATATATTATCATAATATCCAAACAATTTTCTTCTTGATCATCTTCAAATAGGAATTAAAGAAAGAAAACAGTTTCTTCTCTATTTAACCACAAATTTCTATTTTTCAAATATGGATTTCATTTCCCTGAAAGAGAAAATCAAAGGAAAAAAGAGTTCAAACAAAACCCATCACAAAACATATCTTAATTAAACCAAAGAAAAAAATATCACTAAGTAAATTATACAAACCTTGATCAAATAAATAAATAAAAAGCCGCAGTTACGTGATCTAAAAAAAAAAAATCAAAGACCATCACCAAACTTTTTAAATTTTTAACAAAATGATTTAATTAAAAAAAAGGATTGATAAACATATGTTGACTTTGGAAATTCAACACCGCTGATCTGTCTAATACACCACTGAATCAGTATTTTCTTTATTTTTTAGTGTTATTCAAATAATCTATAGACTTTATAAATCAAAAGAAATCCTGATAAATCAATCTAATAGAATCTGCGTAGACTCTACATAGAGTTAAAACAATCCATAAAGTCAGCATTTGAAAATCAGTTAAAATCCTTTAAAAGCCGGATTGAATACACCCTCCTTAATTAATTAATATTGGTGGAAAAAATGGTAAATAATTGGGTGAATCCTTTATACCATCAGGGAGTGAATAGTGTTTAATTTGAATTTTTAGGTAATTTTAACCAATTTTACTTAGCCGGAAATCATTTTCTTTTCTAAAAATCTCTCTTTTATTTTAGGAGGCGAATGGGGACTCTTGGCCTCAATTGTGATAACTCGTGGAGATTAAACAAAATGTAGATTAGTTTGCACCACATAATTAACGTAACAGAGATGCTTTGCATTTGAAACAATCAGAATTCCTGAACAAAAAAGACTCTCTCAAAGTAATATGCAAAATGCAGACCAATTTCTATAGGAATATCTAATTGTTCTTAGGCATTTTTGCTAGGCTATCGCCTTCACCACGTCTCTCCAAATCATCAAGCAGCCATTTTTTGGCAGATTTGGTACTCTTTGGTATGGGTGGGGGCAGGGATTGGGTGAAGGGATGGGAGGTGGTGGTGGCTCGATGTGGGAAGAGAAGAAAGAAGAAGGTAGCGGTGAGGGTTTTGGTAAATTTGGGAAGAAGGGTCAAGTATTAAAAATAAAATAAAATTAGGTACCCAATGTAATATAAAAATTTGATTTTAGGGTTTATTTGAAATTAATTTGATCTCTTACCTATTTTTCCCTTCACCCTCACTCGTTTTGTGGCATTTTTAGCACTCATAAAATGTTTAATGGCAGAAAAGGCACGAAAAAATGATTTGTGGCAGATATAGCACTCGTAACTAGTTTTGTGGCAGAAAAAACACGAAAACATGATTTGTGGCAGATATAGCACTCGTAACTAGTTTTGTGGCAGAAAAAACTATTTGCTCTTATATTTAAGAGAGTAATATTTATATTTTAACTACCAAAATACTCCCTTTTTTATTTTCTTAATTTTCGTTACATTTCCTAAACGGCTTACATTATGGAATAAAAGTAGCACTAAACAAGTATATAGAAACTATGCAGAGATTTAATCTACGGTTTAATACTCTCTCAAATTAAAAGTCCATCTTTTATTTTATTCAAAATGAACGAAAAATAGATACTCACTACGTCAGAATTTGAATGTCTCATTTTGCTCTATTGGAATGTTCGAAATTGAATATCTTATTTTTAAATTTAGATAAAAATTTAATGCAAATCTTCAATTGTATCACAAGTCAAAAATAATTCTTAAATTTTAACAAAGTCGAAATGAGACATTCAAATTCGGATAGAGGAAATAAATTATACAAGTCACAAAGGCATCAGATATAAAAACTAAATCCCACTTTTAAAAATGGATTATTTGTCCCCCCCAAAAAAAAAGATAACATCCAAACCGATCCCAATCCAAATGGAGTGTCAACAATTTTAAGCATTATAATCTTTTGGCAAATTGGTAAATTTTGTCCTATAACATTATACGATTGGTGCTAATGGTTCATGTTTTTTTTTTTTTAGGAACATAAACAATTTGCGTTTGGCGATAATGGTCCTTCCGTCCACAACTGTGACGGAAATAATTAATTTTGATTTTTTTTAAATCCTTCAAGACATCCTAAATTAACCCAAAAATATAGACCAGTGACTAAAACCACCAATCGCAAATTGTTAAGGGACAAAATTCACCAATTTGCCTAAAAATATACTCTAAATCTCTTTCTTCCCCACCCAACTTGCCTAAAAAATACTGCAAATTCACTACTTCTTTGCCGCAAATACTCCAAATTCACTAAGCCATTTACTCCAAATTCATTTCCTGATTATTAGTGTCTCGGGGTGTGGGGGTAGGGATGGGTCTATGGGTGAGTTGAAGAAGAAGATGAAGAGAGGTGGGGGTGGAGTGAGTCTTTGGGTGGGTTGAAGAAGATGATGAAGAGAGAGTTGGTGGGGATTGATCTTTGTGTGGGTTGAAGAAGAAGTGGGGTGGGGGTGGGGATGGGGTAGGTTTGAAATTATTTGAAGGAGTGCTCTAATGAGATGAAGAAGAAGAGAGGTAGGATACAGATGGTGACCAAAACAACCAATCGTTCTATGTTTTGGTACTTCTGCCAATTTGCAAAAAATAAAATAGATTTCCCCCAAAATACCTTTCAATTTTGGTGTTTTTCATTTAAATTTTTGTTGACTGACAGTACCTTAACTGTTGTGGACGGAAGGAACATTACCGCCAAACGCAAATGTTTTATGTTCTTAAAAACAAAAACAAAAAGAACAGAGACCATTATCACCAATCGCATAATGTTATAGGACGAAATTCACCAATTTGCCTAATCTTTTTGGGACTTTATTAGACAAATTATTAAGACAAAAGTGAAAACAGAATCTTCTTTTACATAGCCTTTGAATCTTCTAATACATGATTAGAAAATAACAACATCAGCAATGGGGTAGCCTCCGAATTTTCGAAAGAATTCTGATATATATGATAAGTAATATGTTTTAGAACAATACTGATGGAATTGAATTAGGAACTCTTGCAAACTCCAAAACATTTCTTCACGAGGTTTCATTTTTCCCAACATTCCTTGAAGAAACTTCCCCTAATGTATTCTCAATGGATAGTTTATCATGCTCAATAGATGATGCAAAAGCATTACCAGATAGATTTGACCGCGCTGATGAAATAACAGTAGCAAAAACGCCAGTTTCCTTCAAGCCTTGCACGATGATCTGTACCAGTGGAAGAAAATTACGAATGAGTTCAATGTTTCTCCAAAGAAAACTAAACATATTCTTGATTAGGAAAAAGAACTTTACCATTGGAGAGTAAATTCGGGTAAGAACACCATTAGTTAACAGTTTACTGATGAGTTCTTTGTCAGTCCATACAACATGTTTGCGGTACCTGATGCAAACAAGTAAATGATCAGATTAAACTGCATTTTTTAGCTTCATTAGCAGAAGACATCTTAGACACCCGATCTTTCTGAGGCTCACATAAAACCAATGCCTCTGTTCACAACAAAATAATTACATGCACTAATGCAATTGACTGATTACAAAGGAGGGAAACTCATGTACCCTATTGCCCTTTTCTTTTGGGATCTAACCCCATTCATATGAGAGTCAGTGAGTCACCAAGTATGGTAGCATCAAAACCTACAAATTAAAATTCAGACTTAGAATGCAATTATTACCAGAAAAACATTTCTTCCTCCGTTGCAGTTGAAGCAATTATGTATGCCTGCAATTCAGCGTAACGACAGTAAGATAGATAGCAGAGTAACTTGTAGTGATAACTGAGTTTTTCCGAGGGGAAAAATCTTCACTCCTTTCTAGGCCACTATAAATTTAGTGTTAAATGGAAACTTACATGTCTGTCAAATTCTAACAAAATGCATCTTTTGATACTTTCTTCTGTAAGCTTACATTGACAACGATCACGTCTCGAAGTCAAATCTGAAAACTTGGCATATGAGTAATGTAGCACAGCAGCCTCATCGGAATATATTTCTCTACAAACACTGGAACAATTAGAAAATAATAGACGAGATAATCTCTTAACCAGAAATATGAAAAAATATTTAGAAGCAGAAAGCATATAGAAAAATCAGAAAGAGTATAGCTAGATGGTGAGTGTTATATATTGTGAATTATTCATGTGAGGGATATTCATTTGATGTTTCACGTGCTATTGTTTATTAACTACAGCAGAGCCATGTATCCGCGCATTGAAGCCTTGAAACTGTTCAGAATAGAAAATGTAGCTACAGTTGAGGTTACTGAATGAAGTTGATATACATTGGAGCCTTCATGTAGTTGTCCCATTTGTGCGCTCCATAAGGACGAAGATGGTCTTGAACACGCGCAGCTGATTTTCCATTTTCATAAGTCAAAAAGTAGTATGAGTTGCCACGCCTTGCTTCATTGTAAAACTCTTCATAAGTTCCATTGTCAAGATGATCAAAAGACTTTTTGAACATTGAGACCTACGTTATTTGAAAAAATAAATAAATAAACAAGACACTTGAATCCTGTCTGTGTTGCAGTTAGATATCTAATCAGAAGATATAATTTACGAATGCTTCACATATCAATATGTGCACTGACACTTTTACAAACCAATACCAAATAGAATTCCTTGTCATATTGCACTTATTTAGAATCTAAAAGTTTTAGAATGAGTAGAAGTAAAACAGAGTATATGGAGTGTAAGTTTAGTATTAGTAGAACCACAGAGCAAACTGTAGTAACTTTGGATGACAAAAATATTCCAGGGAGTGAGTATTTTCGATATCTTGGTTCTATTATTCAAAAAGGACGGAGAGCTTGACGGAGATGCGCAACGAGTTAAAGCTGGTTGGCTAAAATGGAAGAGTGCAACTGGTGTTTTTTGTGATCGTAATATACCGCTGAGATTGAAGGGAAAGTTTTACAAAACCGTTGTTAGACCGACATTGATATATGGCACATGATGTTGGGCAACTAAGAGGTGCCATATTCAAAAAATGCATGTAGCGGAGATGCGTATGTTAAGATAGATGTGTGGGCATACGAGAGTGGATAGAGTGAGGAATGAAACTATTCGGAAGAAGGTAGGTGTAACACCTATTGAAGACAAGATGAGAGAGAACCGTTTGCGTTGGCTTGTGCACATTAAAAGAAGGCCAAGTGATGCTCCAGTTAGGAGAATTGAAGGATTATGTAATATTGATGGCGTAAGAGGTAGAGGGAGACCGAGGAAGACTTGGACGGAAGTGACAAAAGGAGATATGAATTTACTAGAATTAGATGAGAGTTTTGTTTGGGATTGAAAGAAATGAAGAGAATGCATCTGTGTGGATGACCTTACGTGATTCTTTCTTTGGTTCATGTAGCCACCCCAATCTTTTGGGATTAAGGCTTGGTTGTTGTTGTTGTCGTATTGCACTTATTTATTCAAGCATGTCATTAGAAAGCAACATAAATATCCTTCAAATCTTTGAAATAAAGAGAAGCAAAATTGACCAAAACCCACAAGCAAAGAGACTGGATATACGCAAAGTAAAAGTAAGCTCTAGTAAGAAGAAAAATGATCTTTTGTGGAGATGCAGCATGATCAGAAAAAAGGAAAGAAATTTTACCTCACTAAAAGGTTCCTTTATGTCATCTCGTTCAACACAACTCTCCTGAAGCAAAAAAAAACCATCCTCAAAACAAAATTTAGCAGATAGGAAAAGGATAACCAATATCTATGAGTTAAATAAGTATTAATCACTCTTGACCACTAAAACAAATTGCAACAGGAACATTCACTGACATAGTTGGGGAAGACCACCGTATCAACATTTTCAGGCATGTCTGAAAATAACTGTTGGACAGAGTAATCACTTGTACCAGCAGGATGTAATAACTCATCAGTATCCAGATGGACAATCCAATCTATCCCAGCTTCCTGGAGTAAAATGTAGACCTGATGAGCCCAGAAACACACAATATGCACACAGGGGATGAAAGGAAAAGGGTGCAGAACCAGTATTAGAAAATGTACTGTCATACTCTTGCCATGACTATAGCCGTTTCCATATTAAGGGATTGCTTGACGAATAACTCATAGTTACATGGTTTGTAGAAGAAGTTTGCCAACCAAGTTTCCCTCCAAATACGACTGCAGGCATCATAAATAGAAGATAAACAAACAATAAACAAATCGTGCAGTAAAATATTCCAACCGATAAGTTGGCGAAGATGAAGTACCTCTTGGCTTGTTGCTCCTCTACTTCCCTTGTCCTTTTTATAACTTTTACTCCCTGCAAACGAGAGCAGAAAATTTTAGATCGATAAAATTCTCGTGAAGTAAATCAATATTTAAAACTTTCTGAAGCAAAAAGGCCTCAGAGAAAACCATAGATAAAACCAATTTTAACAAAGCCAAGATTCTGGTACGCACTGGAATTGATTCCAAGACTTCAGATACATTGATTGATGCAGCTTTTCCCTCTACAAATAGAAAAAAGTTGGTGACCCCAACAACTTTGTGATAAAATAGCCACGGTAATATCAGCTCAAGTCCAGCAGAAGTGGTTGTAGTGATACAAACCTGAAATATTTATTGTAATGGCAAATCATTTAAGGAATTAATGAAGATATAGATGCCAGAAAATGAAACTAACAACTTGATGCTGAACATAAGAAAATTGATATGATTAGTCAAACTGAACCATTAAAAATAAGAATTATGTTTATCCCATTTATGCTGCGCTATTCGTTGAGAAATAAGAAAACACTTAAACTGTTAATAGCCAGGAGACGCATCGCAAGGGCGACACCTTCAATAGAAGATAATTTGCAAAAATAACATTCTATCCTTTCATTTCCCAGTCTATCTCATCTGTTAATATTTTTGTCTGTCCTTATTTTTCTATATTCTAAACCTTATCATATCATCATTTACTAATATGCTTTGGTGAATAAATATTTACTAATATGCTATTTAAAAAGGGCAAAATATCAATCCAGCTATGCATTCAAAAAACATGCATACATCCATTAAGGCACTACGCAAATGCACATAGAGAAAAAAAGAAATATCAACTCAAAAACTGCTGGCAGACATAATGGAGAGATCAACTCAACGCCCCCCTCAAAACAAATGTTTGGAAACCAGAACACAACAAAAACAAAAGAACCAAAAGTAAATAAACATTCCCTAATGCCGTGATCAGATCTAGGGCCAGTTTCTAAAGTGAATTTCAGATTCCTGTAATATGGAAAAGATGGCATGTGGCTTTGACCAAGAGAATCTGCACAGTTAGAGGAGGATGACGACAGGGGAACAGGTCTAGCCATGCCCAGCAATTCATGGTGGTCGGTCGGCATATGAGATATCTGGTCTGGCAATTTACCATGCCATTGGAGCACATAAGCAAATGCCGCCACTGAGAATGAGATGGCTGCTAGGAATAGTATGAAGCGTGAATGGAATGATGAAGGAGGATGAAGAAGATGAGAAGAAGAACAAGAGGTTGGCCTAAGATTTGTCCGGGGACCTGCCATTCGAGCCTAAACAGACTGCAAAATACAGGCTATATTCTTTCTCTATATATGCTCATCTACGGAAATGAAAATGAATATATGCTTATCTGTCCTCGAAAGAACTCTGGGAGTGCTATGACGGAAGGAGACAGAAAGGACCTCTAAGACTGAACCATAAAACTTGAATGCCCTCGACAAAATCAATCGCTGCCCTTGACAAAATCAATCTCTGCCCTTTGAATTTACTTCTTTTGTCAACTTAGGAAATGAATGTGAAAGTTAACATGTTCTATGGAGTGTTAGTACTGCGAAGAAAGGAGATGAGAAAGGACAACTAAGACTGGGACCAATAAACTTGAAAGGGCCCTATCCTCTTTAGGAGATGTTTTTTCCCTTAAAATTTTCCATTTTTGTCCCTTCAATTTAAGGGAGGGAAATAAAGGAAATAGAAGAGCAAATATATGTTTCCTTAGTGGTGCTTATTGTCCATAATTTGTATTACCACGTCCTTTTTTTTTTCAAATAAGATTTGAGTTGGTTCTCCAAGATACTATCTCTTTTGGGGAAAAAATAATGAATAAATTTTAAAAAAATGTTACGAATGATACCGTTAACAATATAACCGTGAGAAAAGATAATTTGTGAATGACCAAAATATTTGACCAAGTAACAAGGGGATAATTTTGTAGGCTAAAGCACACTCGGGTTAGAGTCACGTCACATTTAACTCCCAGAAATTGATGTACATTTGGCCTGAAAATAAATGACTGATGCAGGAAGTTTCATGGAGTATCCCATAAAGCCATTAATGAGTTTACTTTTCTCCGGTTGTGTTCTACTTTAGGATGACGAAAAAGTGACAGTTGGAGATAAAAAATCAAATTCTCACGTTCGTCTTATCTTTTTCATTTCCCCCCTATTTCTCAACAGCGATGCCATCCAAAATAGATGTCAGAAAACTTAAGAATATATCCAAAGAACCCCGAGCAAAGAGACTAATCTTCTCACACTTACAGCAGCTCCATCATAACTAACAATAAAATCCTTGAATGGACATATCAAAAAGAAAGGTTTTGTGTTAGAAGTCCAACAGGACAAAATGGAAATCTCTGAAGGGTCATACATACTCATAATGCGTGCCTAATTTTATCTGTCAAAATGCATTGAAATTTATCTAAAGAATCTCTATATTAAACAATAAAATGTAAGCGTAGAGTACGCACAAGACATTAAGATGTGTTTCCTCTTAATATGATAATATCTTGATATTATCTAACAAAAGTGCACCTGTTATCTCCATGTGTTAGAAGTTGAAAACTGAATATATATATATATATATATATATATATATATATATATATATATATATATATATATATATACACACACATACATAAAGTGTCATTGATTAATATTATGTGCCTAATTTCCAGTGAATATGCGTTGACGTTTATCCAAACAAATCTCTATATTAAACTATAAAATCTACCAGCATTATACATACAAGAGAATAAATCTTTGTTTCGTTTGAATACTTTAGGTGATCTTTCACTTGAGCAAGGTTGTTGTTAATTATATATGAGAGCTCAAAAAACAAGGGCACGGAAAAATGTAGATCCGGAAAATGGCTCCAATTTTGTATTTGCATGGACCCTCTTATTACAAAAATCAGTAAAACACAAAAAGCACATCCATCTAAAGCATCATGCCATAGGGCATCGTCTTAAAAGAGTACATACCAATAAGTTCAATGTATTCCATCAATTCTATTTAAGTTGAGACATTAACCTCGTACATCAGACTATTTAAGCAATGAACCATGATGTGCATATAATTTAGAACAATTCTAAGAAAAATATATATGGTAAATACAAGTCCGTATATAGATCATCTTCAAACCAACAATTTTTGTTCAATAAACTCTTTTGCTTTACTCACTTAGCTAGGATATGATAATGATTAGATGATATGTAGCCCGTAAATAACATAAATAACAAAACCGACAATCCCCTTAAAAGGCTAATCGAAATTGAGGAGGATTACAACTTCTAGTAGCATTATTACAACAAACATTGAATTAGCTCAGAAATCTTACATACCTGAAACCCAAGACATCATTTTTTTCTTCTCCACTCTCCCTTCACCACAACAGGCAGAGCATCCAAAGTATCCATCCACAGAATTGCAACCAGAAACATCCTTAAAATGAAATAATTCAGGGCTTCCATATTGTCAATCATCTTAATCAAATCTGCACAGGAAAAAGGTAAACCATAAAACACTGCTTACAGCTCTCTGATACACCATTTCCCGATCCTCTGTAACACTCTCAATAAAACTATATTTTGGAAACTTCGATAGGATATATACTAAACAAGATAAACCTCTAAGTGTGAACAATATTAGGAATGTACTGCCTCCATTCCATAATATAAGTCATTCAGGATATATAGCGAAAGGTAAAGAAGCAAAAAAAACAATATAGTTTATTAGTCAAAATATCAATATTACTCTCCTTAAATAACTAGTGGTATTAATTACTCTCCTAAACTACTTGTATTATGTAATGTAGGGAGTAGCCGTGAATACCACAAGTAATGTTACAGGTAGTGTCACATGATAGAATTTCGAAAATTGAAATGCCTAACATTAGGAACTTTCAATTACATACTTGAGCTGAACATTGTCCGATTATGTTCCGGCCACCATAGGTCGATCTCCGGTGACCTACCGGAGGTCAATCAGGGAAGAAAACTCCGCAAGGAAACTATTCTCCGGTCAGAATTTGGTAAAACCAGCGAAAAGGAAGGAAGAACTGTACTGTAATCTAATGCTAAATCAGTGAGGAAAATTTGCCTTCTCCAGAGAAAAATATTGACATGAAACACATTATATTATATGTAAATAATTTGTGAGAATATCCCGAATACACTATGGATTCATTGGGTGTTAATCAATGGTTATAGTTTGGCAAATGAACGTGTATTAAAAAAATAAATAAGATGACGGTAAGTTGTTAGTGAATTGTCCATAATAACCCTATCTTTAGTAATGCAATTACTAGATTGCCTATGAAACTTTTTAGATGATGGTAGAAAGACAGAATTATGTTTTTTTTTGCTAAATAAAATTTTAACCATTAATCATAAAATAGTAAATGTCATTACAGTCAAAAGATAAAACGAAAATACAAGAAAAGTAAAAGTTATACAATGGTGTAAACACCATGATAACAGATAAAAGTACACACCCCGGAGTAGGTAAACAACACCAAAAAAAGTAGAAAAAAATAAATACATGATAAAATTATTCGCAACAACTTCTCCGAGATCCTGGACAACAGTAGCAAGCTCAGTTTCAACACCTTTTTTAGAAATCAACAATCTACGAGACCATGCGCGTATCAACCGTCCCATAGATTGTCTCGTAAAAATGAAGAAAACTAAGAAAGGGCCTATAACAACTCCGGGTTTAGATAGAAACTTCAGATGTGGAAGGATATGAAGTATGTCTTGTATCTGAGTCTTGAATCTTGAATAATAATGCCTTGTAAAATTTCATCACGATTTACGGTAAAAGAAGGGGATGAGGACACAAAAAGTGAAAGAAGGTTGGCTAGATCTGACTGAAAGTCGGAGCTTTTGGTTGGATTTAGCCATAGAAGCTAAAAAATGAAGAAAACTTCAAAAGGAATAAGAAGAGAAAAAAAAAAGAGAGAGAAAGATAGGACAGAATTATGCTCACATTGTTGAGAAAATGCAACATCTTCCCACGTACCTGACTGCAGAATCAGATAAAAAAGAGAAGTAGGTGAAATCTAATGCCGTTTTTAGTATAGAATGCAAGTTTGAGGGCATTTGTGCATCAATACCTAACACAAATTTGCAACTTAAAGTTTCAATTTTTCTCTAAAAACAACTTACTTTTTAAAAAAATTGCCATGATTCAGTAAATCATCCATCCATAAAAGAAATAGAATAGTTTTGATATGTATTGTGTGATTCAGATTCATCACATCATCATATGATGAGAAGAAACACAATCTTGTAATAATGTAACTAGTTTTCAACAATACTATCCACATGGATCTAGTAAAGGCTAGTGATATTGCCAGGAAGATTTCCTCCTGCTAAGGCAATTTGCCTTCAAATAACCAATCTACCATCTTTTGATCAATATCCATTAATTTATCTTTTCAATATTTGCTTCCATAATTTATTCACACTCAATCTCTAATTTTCCATCTCTTATCCCAAAACAACTCTTTAATTTATGTAGAAAAGCATAAAAACAAAGATTAAATGGGAGAAAGAACTCCTTTTGTATTGAATGAATTAACTTCTACAATACATCACATATATATACTAATCCTAACTAAATAATAAAGGAAGGAAATATATAATAAATCAATTACAATAAATTACAATCAATCACAATCAATTAATCGAGTGATTTTCTCCTGTGATTATTATCTTGATTGATTCCTTGATTTGCTCCATGATGAGTATCCGTAACACGCCCCCTCAAACTGGACTTGGGAGAAAATATGTCAATGAGACCAAGAGATTGGATGAGAAAGTTGAATCGAGGGGAGGCAAGATTTTTTGTGAAAATGTCAGCCAACTGAGAGTGGGTTGAAATGGGTAAAGGTTTAACAAGGCCAGTTTGCGTTTTTTCACGAACTATGTGACAATCAATTTCGATGTGTTTGGTTCTTTCGTGAAAGGCGGGATTGGTTGTAAGGTATAAAGCGCTTTGGTTGTCGCAGAATAACGGGATAGCATGAGAATGAGGTATGAGCAGGTCATGGAGGAGGTACTTTAGCCATTGTAACTCACAAGTGGTGGTGGCAAGAGCTCGATATTCTGCCTCAGATGAGCTTCGAGAAACGGTGAGTTGTTTTTTAGATTTCCAAGAAACAAGAGAGGAACCAAGAAAGACACAATAACCAGTGGTAGAGCGCACCCGGTGTCTGAACAAACCGGCCCAAATCGTAATCGGAGAAAGCACTAAGATGTAATGGTGACGAGGAAGAGAAAAAAAGACCTTTGGCTGGGGAGCCCTTCAGATACCGTAAGATACGGTGAGCAGCCTTGAGATGTAATTCAGTGGGATGATCTAGAAACTGGGAAAGTTGTTGGACGGCATGAGAAATATCCGGTCGTGTATGAGTAAGGTATAAAAGCTTGCCAATAAGACTCCGATAGAGATTGTTGTCGGAAATGAGGGGCGAATCATCCTTAGAACAGTGGTAGGAGGAATCCATAGGAGTAATGGCAGGTTTGCAACCAAGAAAGCCATGTTGCTCAAGTAGGTCCAATGTATATTTTCTTTGGCAAATGTTGAGACCGGCTTTAGAGCGAGCAATCTCCATACCAAGAAAATATTTGACAGGACCAAGGTCTTTGATTTTGAAGGTATTATCCAAGAATTGCTTGACCGAGGAGATGTCGTCATAATTGTTCCCAGTGAGGATAACATCATCAACATAAACAAGAAGAGCCGTGAATTGAGAACCTTTGCGGCGAATGAAAAGACTAGGGTCACTTACGGCTTGAGAGAAACCCTGTGAAACTAGCTCCGTGGTCAATTTGTGATTCCATTGCCGGCCAGCCTGTTTGAGACCATATAAAGATTTTCGGAGCTTGCAGACGAGTCCAGGCTGGGGAGTAGAAAAACCAGGAGGTAGCCGCATATAAATGTCCTCATTAAGATCACCATGCAGATATGCATTGTTAATATCAAGTTGCTCTAAAAACCATCATTTGGCAGAGGCAATAGCAAGAAGAGAATGTCTCAATGTAATCAATGCCAGGTTGCTGTGTGAAACCTTGGACAACAACACGAGACTTAGGTCTTTCAATAGAACCATCAGAATTAAATTTTAACCGGTAAACCCATTTGTTTCCTAGGGGCTTAACATTAGGAGGAAGAGGAACAAGTGTCCATGTGTTGTTAGCCTCCAAAGCATCAATTTCCGCTTGCATGGATCGCCGCCACTCGCATGCTTGACGACTGACTATAGCACTTAGGTACAAAGTGAGTAGAAACAGATAATGCAAAAGATTTATGATCTGGAGATAGAGAATGATAATCATGAACATTTTCTAGAGAGTGAGGAGTAGATTTCTTTGTATTAGAAATAGTGGGAGGAGATGAAGCTTGGACAAGAGAACAATAATAATCGTTCAGGTATGAAGGAGTACGCGAGATCCTAGAGGATTTTCTAGAAGAATGAGGGGGAGGGGGAGGAGGAGGAGAATGAGGCGGGATCGTGGAATCAGGAGGAGTAGGAGGGGTTGGATTGATGATGGGAGTATGAGTGGGATGTGATGATGGAGGTTCAAAAGGAAGATCATTAATGAAGGGAATTGGTAAGGGAATATTATTTGTAGGAGAACTGAGTAGGGATTGTTGTGAATAAGGAAATATGTTTTCGTGAAAAGTAACATTTCTAGATATAAAAATGGACCGTGAGTGAAGGTCAAGGAGAGTGTATCCTTTGGTTTGAGCGGGATACCCTAAGAAAATAGAGGGACGACTACGGGAATCGAATTTTGATCGATGAGTAGAAAGGGTTGAGGCATATGCTAAGCAACCAAAGACGCGGAGATGGGAGTATGATGGTGGTTTATTGTATAAAATTGTGTGAGGAGTTTGGTCCTGCAGTAAAGGTGTAGGGGTAATGTTTATAAGGTAAACAGCGTGGGTGACAAAGTATCCCCAGTAAACAGAAGGCAGGTGTGATTGGAATTTAAGGGCACGAGCAATGTTTAGGATGTGCCGATGTTTTCTTTCTACAATTCCATTTTGCTGAGGAGTTTCTACGCAAGAGGTTTGGTGAATCATTCCTTTAGAAGTAAAGAATTCAGGCATTTGAAATTCAGGCCCATTATCTGAACGCACTACTTTAACGACCTTTTGGAATTGAGTAAGTACATATCGGGCAAAATTGTTGGGTAAGAGGTCGAGCCTCGGGACTTTGTTTTCATCAGATAAATCCAAGTGAAACGACTGAAATCATCTACGATGGTGAGGAAATATAAGTGACCATGAACCGTGTGAATTTTATATGGTCCCCAAATATCTACGTGTATTAAATCAAAACATGCTTGAGAAGTGGATTTACTAAGGGGAAATGGAGGCTTGGATTGCTTAGACATGGGACAAATGGAGCAATGTTCATTGTGTGTAACTTTTATTTTAGAATCCAAATGTTGTGCCATTTTTAATCTGGGAAAAGAGAGGTGACCAAGACGATAATGCCATAGAGATGTACTGAGAAGTTTGCACCATTACTTATAGATAGGGGAATTAGAATTAGGCATGATGTTAGAGACAAAAGGAACATTAGAGGAATGATCGTGGTGCAATAAATATAATCCATTAACCATTTCAAATTTGAACCAATTGTTTTCAAACTTCATATGATCTTGAATATGACAAAAGTTGTACCGAAAATAGACAGATAAATTGGGGTCCTGAAGTAGTTGTCCTAGAGATAACAAATTAAAGGAGAATGAGGGGACAAATAATACATTCGAAAGAATAAGATTAGAGTTTAAAGTAATGGAACCTACATGAGTAGCATAAGTAAAGGAACCAGTGGGCAGACGAATGGGGGTACGGGGTAAAGGGTGATAAGATGTAAAAAAAGTTAATGAACATGCGATATGGTGAGTAGCTCCAGAATCAATAATCCAATGCATTAAAGGTGGTAAACACTTGTTACCTGAATTAAAAAATGAAGCAGAATCTGGCGGCAGAGAAACAACATTTATTGAAACTCGTGGTGATTCATTGTGACCACCAAATCGGAATGTGTAACCACCATTATTGCCATTATCGGGTGCTAGAATTGAAGAAGACATCATGACTCAAAAAAAACTTGATAGGAAAGAAACAGCTTCTATAAGCCGGAAAAAGAGTATGAGAATAAAAGTGCGGAAAACCTCAAAAGGTTCGCTCTGATACCATGTAGAAAAGCATAAAAACAAAGATTAAATGGGAGAAAGAACTCCTTTTGTATTGAATGAATTAACTTCTACAATACATCACATATATATACTAATCCTAACTAAATAATAAAGGAAGGAAATATATAATAAATCAATTACAATAAATTACAATCAATCACAATCAATTAATCGAGTGATTTTCTCCTGTGATTATTATCTTGATTGATTCCTTGATTTGCTCCATGATGAGTATCCGTAACAATTTATTTCCTAAACTAGTTACACGCAATCTCTATTTTTCTCTCTTTTATCGTGCTAGAAATTCACAAAAAAATGATATAAATCAAATAAAATTCATGGTATAAGTTTTCCATTCATTAGAACTAATAAGCATGAAAAAAATTGTAAATTTAGAATTTTTGAGCAATACGACTTTGATTATCTTCTCTACTTACTTCATATGTGAACAAAATCCAATGTATAAGTATGAAAAACATTAAAGTAAAAGAAGAATTTGTAGTGTTTTTTTGTTTTTGTTTTGAGATATTAGCCCTTTTTGCCCTCTTACTATTTACGAATTTCCGTTTTTGCCCAAATTGTATTTTGTGATCCCGGTTTTCCCTCGCACTATTTACGAGTGCCGAAAATGCCCAAAATGGGTGGATTCCGACAACTATAGGGCGGCAATGAGGGGTAAAATGGTTCGAACAAAAAACATTATAATTGCTTCAAATATAACCCCAAAATTATTTTATTGTATCAATTGAGTGCCTAAATTCTTTTACTCTTTCCAAATGACCCCTCCCCCCTACAATACAGCCATCTTCTTCATCAACCTCATCTTCTTCATCTGGAAAAAGGGACCAAATAAAAATCAAAATAAATTTATTAGATCCTTGCTCACGGTTTGAAGCCAATAATATAGAACTTACGGTTTGAAGGAAAAAAAAATAGAACTTGCTGGGTTTTTGCTCATACAAGGGATTTATGGTGCTTAGATTACTCTTTTGGTCACGGCTTGTTCTCTTGAAGCTTTTTTGTGAGAAAGATTACTGCCTGGGACTTTTTTGACGTTCTTCTTTGAAGAAAATTTCGAAATTTCTGCCCAAATTTTTGGTGTAACTGATTAGATTAGTAAGAGATATAGTGGGTTTACACTTTATCTCTTGGTGATATTCAGTAATTAGGCGAAATTATGGGTCTTTTTGGAGGTTTTTGTTATCGCTGTTCTTGTTGATTTTGCTCCAAATAGCTGCGATTTTGGAAGAACTTGAAGATTTGGAGGCTCTCATCATGGTTTTAACTTCCTTATGATGTTGGGATGGGGCTACAAAGGTCGATTTTGAAGGTATTTGCTGGGATTTTGCGATTTTAGATCTAAAAGTAAGGGTTTTCAGCTTTCTGGCAGAACTGTGCATCGCGAACGTTTTTGCGATTTCCCGTTGATTTGGTAAGAGATTAAAGCTCAAACTTTACAGTTAGATTCGTACTTTAACTGGGAACAAGAACATGTGCTTGAATTTCAGTTTAATGGTGTGTAGAGACTGGGCTTTTTGTTTGAAGTATTCAGTTTTTCGCAACTTTTTTCTGGCAGAACTGTTGTTCTTAGGTTTTAGTCGATTTTTGGTTGATCCGTTATGAATTTGATGCTCAAACTTTGCAGAAATGTTCGTTTTTGTACTGAGAATCAGAACCTTTAATTGGTTTTGAGTGTTATTGTCCGTAGAGATTGGGTTAATCTCTGGAATGAACCTCTGTTTTCGGGATTTTTTCCAGGCAGATTTTTGTTCTTAGTTTGGAGGTGGCCTTCTCTTTCTTTGATAGATTCTGCCTTATCCTTTAGTGAAATAAGGTCCATAATCAGTCTTTGTTGTAGCTGCTTCCGAAGCAAGGATGTTCTGGTATGAATTTCATGCTCAAAATTTGCAGAAAGTTTGGTTTTATAACTGTGAACAAGAACCTTTGCTTGGATTGCAGATTAATAGTATGTAGAGATGGGGTTTTTGTGGGAAAAACTTAGTCCTCCTACACTGTTTTTCTGGCAGATTATATGGTGTTCTTCTTATTGGTTTTGTGGGCGATTTGAGGGGTATTTTGAGCCGAATTTCTGCTGGTTGGTGTTCTTGGTATTTCTGGCGATTTTTGGTCCAAAATATGGCAATTTCTGGGATTTTTTATGGCAGATTGGGCCAACCTTTTGAGTGATTTTGGTGGATTTCTTGTTGTGGGTTTTGATTCTTAAATCTTGTTTAGAAAATCTTGCAAAGAGTGGTGGTGTTAAGGTGGAGAGTGAGTTGCAGCGGCGGTTGTAGTGGGGGAGGGGTCATTTGGAAAGAGTAAAAGAATTTAGGCACTCAATTGATACAATAAGATAGTTTTGGGGTTATATTTGAAGCAATTATAATATTTTTTTTGTTCGGACCATTTTACCCCTCATCGCCGCCCTATAGTTGCCGGAATCCGCCCATTTTGGGCATTTTCGGCACTCGTAAATAGTGCGAGGGCAAACCGGGATCACAAAATACAATTTGGGCAAAAACGGAAATTCGTAAATAGTAAGAGGGCAAAAAGGGCTAATATCTCTTGTTTTTTGTGAACTTTCTATTACTATAAGAGAGAAAAAATTAGAGATTTAGTGAGAATAGCTTAGGAAAGAAAATATTGCAAAAATTGTGGGCTGGTTTTCGGAATAAGAGAGAGGATAAGAGATTGAGTGTGAATAAATTATGGAAGAAAATATTGGAGAGATAAATTAATTGAGAATTGTTAATATTAATCATGAGGGTAAGTTGGTCATTTGAAGACAAATTGTCTTGGTAGGAGGAAATATGCCTTTGCAATATCACTAGCCATCCTAGTAAATATCAGAATTTTTCAAAAAAAATAAAAAATAAATAAAGCCTTATAGGGAACACAATGGTTAGGCCTGTCAATTGGGCCTGAGTACCCATATCTCAGGACTAATGTACCCAATTCAAATTTGAGATAATATTTTTTATAATTATGTTTGAATTGGATATGGACCTAGTTGGAATTAGTACAAATAGTATGAGTCTAAGTAGACTCACTTGGACCCCAAAGGCCCAAAAGACCCAAGAGAAATTGAAATACCCATATACCTTATCTAGGAACGTGCCCCCCTCCTTGAACTGTTCATAAAATAAGTTTATACCTTTTCTAGATGAGACCTTGGTAGGCTACTAGAATTATTGGTTAAAAAATTGACTAAAATAGTGTCTTTGGACCTTTTTGCCCTTATAGTTGGGTGAATCCCTTATACCAGCAGGGGATAAGATAGTCATTTAACACTCTTAATTTGAGGGTTTAGGGTTTCTAACCCCAAAATTCTAGTAGTAAAGCATTTTCCTTCTGGATATAGTGTTTTATTTATTGGTACTTTTAGTTTATAAATTTATGCACCTGTTGTTATTGCTATTGGTAGAAGTCTTTCGAAAAAAATTATTATTTTTTTTATGAAATTTATTCTTATAAAATTTTCTTGAAATTCTTGAAATGTGAATTTGCAAATAGGGATGAAAATGAAGGAGTCATTGGAAGATTAGTAGTATGGATATGAGGGGGTGGGCGGCGGGGTTAAAAGTACATTTAGGGTCTGTGTAGGCCTGGTCCATGACAGAATTAATCCTGTTTATGGGTAGGTCCAGATCATTGAGACTCAATATAGTTGGGTTCAGACCTTCATTAAAAATGTCCAGACTAGAAACTTGGACTCAAATTTTTTTTTAGTGAGTGCGAGTCCGAATCCAAAATTATGGATTCAATAGGTTTAATTGACAGCCCTAATGGTTAACACTTGACTGGCGTGATAAATTCACTAGAAACTTGTCTCTTTTTTGTTTTATTTTTTATTTTTGGGTTGCAAGAATGAGAAATTTTATTTTGGTAGGTGAGTAAGTTTAAAACTTATATCCAAGCCAATGAATACAATACACGTAGGTCAAAAAGTAAATTACATTTAGCCTAGATGTATTGTATCTATTGGCTTGAATGTAAGTTTTAAACTTACTCACCTACTAAGATAAAACTTCTCTCAAAGAATACGTCTCTATTTGGATATCTATTCAATTTGGGGGAAAAAAAAATCTACTTAAGTAGATAGATTTGGAGGGAAAGGGAATTTCAATAACCAAGATTCTAATGGTAAGATTTTTTGTTTGGATAGAAAACCATAATTTAGTTATTGGTGTCTTGAATACCCCCACCCAAAACGCCCGAAGACGATTGTCCCCGAAGGGGAAGAGCGGAGAGTACCCTAGATAGGGAGATTGTAGCATGCCCCATGCCTGGGGAGGGAATTTAGCCTCACAAGAAGGAGAATTTATTTGCCCCACAAGGGAGAGATGAGATATGGGAATCGACCACGGGACATCCATCCCGTGGCCGGGTAGCCTTACCACTTGGGCTACCCGATTCCCATATGACTGGTTCTTTTAGGACTAATATTTGTCGACTGACACATAGAAATTGATGACAAATTCTATTGTTAGCATTTGAATTATCACTATATGCACATTCAAACATTATTTTATTTATTTATTTTGTAAGTTAAAACAAAAATAACATAATAACCATGAGTATTAATATCTGTTAAAAAAACCATGAGTACTAATATAATAACCATGTGGAATACAAGACCAGAAATAAATTTACTTCGATAAACGCCAAATAAAATAAAACAAAACTAGATAAATAAAATAAAATTAAACTCTCCCGCAATTTCACATTAAAACTAGCACTTATAAATAAAAATATCATTCAATTCGAATTAAACCCCATTATTGTCGTCGATAGGCACACGCTGATGCATTTTCTTGACCTTTTATTGGCCAACCTGCATTTCTTCTTCTCTGAGATTCTACCACATCTTTAAGCTTAGACACTTCATCAACTTTTCCGGTTGAGAGTTTAAGGATTATGGAGTGTACAATGGCGGGTCAATATTTTCTGAAACAACAATTTTTTTAGTTTCTTTATCAATATTATATTTCGTCTCCTACAAATTGTTTTTAGTAAAAGTTCACCTCTCAAACTCAAAGTTCAATCCGCCTCTAGGTGTTAGATTTTGGGGTTAAGGAGGTTAGTAGTCTGGGCGTTGTGGCGCGGTGTCGAACTCAAGACCTCTCGAACTGTGAGCGAAGGGGATTCCCACTGGGCTACGACCTTCTTAACCTCTAGGTGTTTGATTTGAAATGAAGTACTAATGAATTCCAATGGTGATGGGATGATGGCGAGGTAGTCTAGTGCATGTGTTGAAGCTGGAGCAATTTGGTTACAATGTTTATATGTTTTTTTTTAAGAATGATACTTATATTTAGACAGTCAGATTATTTAATTCGACGTTTTAAATTAAAAGTGGTCTTTCATAATTTTTTTGTGAATAATTGGTTTTTTTTTCTTGAATAATTTTTGTGCAATTTTCAATCTGGTTCGTTGAGGAAATGATCTAATGACCCCTTGCATAAGCATTTATTTATAAATAGAGCTGTCAAAATGGACAAATGCCCACAGGCATGTCCATCCCCTGAAATTAATGGACGTGTATGTGCTAAGAATTCCATGCCCATTTAAACGTGGGTATCAATGGGCATACCAATGCGGTTAACAGGTAATGCAGGGTATGGGCGAGTTGCAACCGGACATGCTCGCTTTGTTTTTTTGTTTTGTTTTAATTATTAATATGTATAAGATTGTGCAAGTTTGTAGGGATTAATAAGACTCTCCAGTCTTCTCCAACTAAACAAGAGTCTTATATCTTCACTATCTTTTTGAACGATTTCTTCATAGTTGAGAGCCAATCGAGAAAAGAAATAGCCATAAACGTCTGCTCTCTCCATATTCGGTCGGCGTCGTAAAAAATCCTATAGAGCCCTAATCGGGTCTCTGACCTCGGCGTCGGGTATTAAGCCAAGAAAGTCGTAATGTTATTTGTTTCAATTGTAATGCATAATCATATAGTGGTCTTTGTTGTCCATTTTGGGAAACATTTGTTTTGTTTCAATTGTATTGTTTAAATTCATATCAAATTGTAGTTTTAATACTGTCTTTCTTAAAAAACTATTTTTAGATTTTTATTTCCCCACTATAGGATTGTAAATTGTCAGTGAATGAGAAATAATTGCATTTTGTTATTTTTCGGATTTGGTCTATTTTTTTCAAAAAATAAAATAATAATGAGGGTCGCGGGCATTTGGCGGGCGGGTACTGGCATCCCTTTTGATGTCCCGTTAAAAAAGCTGTCATGCCCGCCCATCCACGTTTAAAGCATGCTCATGACAGGGTAAGGCGGGGCAGGCGGACATACCCGTTTTGACAGTACTACTTATAAATGACTTTATAAGCATATTACCTGGACCGGTAGTTGGAGGGGTGAAAATAAAAAAAATAACTTATACTTATTTTCTAATGTTTTTAAAACAAACAAAATATTGTAAAACTATAATAAATAATCTATTTGAGAAAGACATGTTAAAATATCTCGAACATACAACCTTTTATAAATAATTAGAAATGATATTATTTAGTTTAGACATTTACAAAAGTTTCACCTAAAAAAATACGTCTCTAGGCACGACCCTTAATAGTATAACTACAATGAATTAATCAAACTGAATTTTTGCTAGAATAAAAGTTGATGACAATCTTTCTTAGTGTTCTCTTTATTTTTTTCGTTGTTGTTCGTTCATTTTGTTTCACTAATTAAACGACAAAATATATTAGTGAAATAAGATTACTCGCGTCCATATTGTTTTTGCTTTACTTTATTTCATTTTCTCTAGTGTTATTGTGCTTCTTATGTTATTTTATTTTATTTTTATTATAACAATTATTACTTATTACTTTAGGTAGATAAACAATATTAAGCCACAACTAAAAAAAGTTGGCCAAGAATAAAGAAAAAGAGTATCACTCTGGCGTCGTGCTTCCTATCTAGATGAGTAAACAAACTAATTAATTAACAAACTGAATATTTTACTGAAAACATGAAGTTTATTATACTAATTATTTTCTTCATTGTTGTTACTTGATTGTCAAGTCTATGATGAACTATAACTAGTTTTAACGTGAGAGTACACGTTCTATGCACAATCAAATATTAAGTGCAAAAAAATATGCAATCATAATTTCACATTTCACATGCGTTGGACTGCATATGCGTATGAGGTTACAATGCCTAGTACAATCTGTAAGAATAATTCCAACGGCAAAGACATAGATAAAGAGGTAAGAGTACCTTGTGTCACTTTTTTTACTTTATTTTCTTTTTCCGTACTTATTGTTGTGTTTTCTTATATTTTGTTTTTATTATTATTATTATTATTTGTGAAGGTACGTTTAATGTAACTATTCTTGGTTGTTGCTTCATGTAGATAAACAATCATAATCCACAATTCTCAAAGATTTGACCAAACATAAATAGAAGAGAAGAAACACGAATCTTTGGCAGCATGAGTGGGATAACCATGGAATATACTGTTATGAATAATAGAAATATGCTATCAATATTGGGGATTGCAAATATTATGTCATCCACACAGGTAGCATACAATACAATAGACATACAATGCAATAAAACCTCATATAGGAGGAAACTATATATATATATATATATATATATATATATATATATATATAATATTGTCGTTATCTAAACACCACACATGTCAAACTGCTTAAAATATACTTATGTTTATATGATTATGGTGTTCACTCTAAGTAATGCACCCGTTAACAAGATAGAGGTTGTTTGTCATCTAATAATAAAGATATTATCCTCCCATTCTAGAATGAGATTTTGTGATGGATATCCTCTGGACAGCCGCTACAAAAAATGGTTATATAGTATGTAATATAGGTTAGGAAAATGATTTACTCCTAGAATTTTGGGGATAAAAACCCTAAACCCCCAAATTGAGGGTGTTAAATGACTATCTTACCCCCTTGCTGGTATAAGGAATTCACCCAACTATAAGGGCAAAAAAGGTCCGAAAAACTATTTTAGTCAATCTTTTAGCCAATAATTCTAGTAGCCTAGCAAGGTCCGGTAGGTTATTGTCCTATTAAACTTTTAATATTATCACAATTATGTCCTTATCTTCATTTGTTGTTCAGGGTAATTTTTCCTTACTATTGTGAATGTATGTATATACTTCTCCACATTATTATCTAGCTTTAGTATTTCCCAACGCCAGCAAGTCCATTGTTGCTATAATTGGTATGACGCGGTTAAAGTGTTGAGAGTCGAAATCCGTAGTACTGTGTGGATGAATCTCGTCAGTCAATTATTCAATCAAACGGTATAAAATATCTAGTTTGAGTTGAAAATTTGTAAATAACTGTTTTCGTCAAAACAACTATTTTGTGATTATTCAATCTCAATCGCTGAATTGTTCAATCCGACAACCGAGAATTTGGCCACGCGTTAACCTTTTTTATACTGGTGATCACCAGACAAATTCAATTTGTTGAACTTTTTACTATGAAGTGGTGAGACAAACAACTTCCAAAGAGACCTGGAATACTTTAAAACATAATTTCCATGAATCAGCACTTCAAAAGAAGGATTTTTCCTCCATGCTTTTCAATTTCAAATTCCTTACGCAAAAGCATATACAAACGTCGAAAATGGTAAATGAATTGAGTCATAGTTTCTGCCTTCAGCATATTTGCTCATTATCTTCCAACATGATCAGGTTTGAAAAAAGGTTATGAGTTTCTGTAACATGTCTTAGATCGAATGTTTACTACTATAATAATAAAGTACATATGCAAAATGATGTGCTGTTCCAAACTTAAGCTAAAGAGAGAAAGTTAGAGAGAGATGCTCTCAACCTAGCTTCCTCAAGCTTGGTGCTTTCTCATCTTTGCCTTGATTTTGAGAGTGTTTTTGCTTGATTGTGTACTACCCAAGTGTTTATCTACTGATTTCGAGTGAATTCCTGCAAAAATTTCATTAAAGAAGTGATTTTTTCAAGGGTTTTTGAAGGTTTCAAAGGCATTTCTGGGGCTGTCCCAGTTTGGCGGCAGTGCTGTCTGGGATTTCGCCATTTCTGGATGTTGTAGGCTGATTGGGAAGCTCATCTTACACACTTTTGTTCTCCTTTCAATTCCGAAGAGACCTACCTTGGCGGAATTCAGGTTTGATCTCTCTAAGTTGGGTGATTTTTGGTTTTTCTCTGGTACTGTTCTTGCTGCGAAAACAGTGATTTTTTGCAAAGAATTGATCTTTTTGGGGTTATTGTTGGAATTTAAAGCTCAAACTTCATAGTAGTAACAATATTGAGTATGTGAACATATATATCTACTTCGTTTGTGGGTTTATTGCTCAGATTTCTTGGGCTTTTTGGTTAGAGGTTGGTGTCTTTATTTATTGTGTTCTTGGCTGATTTTATTGAAGTATTCTTGGTATTCTTGGTGTTCTTGGTGTGCTTTGGGTGTTCTTTGTGGTGTTCTTGGTGTTGATTGGTGTTCATTGGTGTTCTTGGAGTTATAAGGTTTCTGAGTGGTTATGGTTAAGGCAGACAGCCAGCAGCTCCCGACCAACTCGGTCGACCGAATGACAGTCTCGGTCGACCGCCAAGAGGTCTCGGTTGACCGTTTGACAACCTCGGTGGACCGCCAAGTTACAGAGAGTTTGGGAAACGTCTCGGTCGACCGACTTCCAGCCTCGGTTGACCGTCTTCTAGCCTCGGTCGACCGACTTCCAGCCTTGGTTGACCGACCTGGCCTTCCAGAGGCAGCCAACAATGCTCTACTTAGACAATTGATAGCCAATCAAGTGGCTGTCAGTGCCCCAACTTTAGCCACACCACCTTGGCTCTTTGAAATGTATCCTAAGTATAGAGATGACTTGGCCATTGGGGCTGCTCAGCACCTAGCCTCCTTGGAGAGTTCTACTTGGCCGTCGGCTCAAGGCCAACCTTCCTCTATTGCGAGCCTGGGCCGTTTCATGGCGCTGCCTCCGCTTGTGGCTACGATGGTACCAAGGGAACACTTAGATGATTTCATGGGTCACGTGGACAAAATAATGATAAGAAATGGCCATGTATCTACAACGACTATTGCTTGCCCACCCGGCCCTAGCCTGACTGTTGTCCAGGCTACACAGGAGACTATTGATGGCCTACCCGGCCCTGGCCTGACTAATGTCCAGGCTTCACAGGAGACTTCTCAGACCCGGGCCTTTGTGACTGCCCCTACTCAGGCCCATGCCCCAGCGCCTGCCTCTGCGCCTTCACTTGTTCATGCCTCTGCCCAGGCTACACAGGTGCCTGGCCCTGCCTGTGCTCCACTGAACTTGCCTGGCGCTGTCCAGGCTACACAGGTGCCTCCCCTGCCAGCCCATTGCTCAGACTGGACCGATACCCGCCAAGGTTGGAGTGAAACAACCCGGAAATGTTCAAAAAGGTACTTGGGCTAACATCCTCTTGGCTAATAGAAGTAGTAAGAATGGTTGGTGCAATTTAAAGTATACTATCTCCGAGGGCCCGGTAAAAATTGAGAAACAACATACTTGCCACATCCCCGAGAGGTTTGGATTTTGCTTGGTAGGCTACTTTGCTGGTAGGTTCCCGGGAAGGATGGCCCTATATAGGCTAGTGAAAACATGGAGTGTGCCTTGTCGCTCAATTAACCATGGAAGTGGATGGATTGTGTTCAAATTCAATTCGAAGAGTGACAGAGGTAAAGTGATTGATGGAGGACCGTACCTAGCCTATGGTACGCAACTAATGCTTAAGGTTATGGCTGACAACTTTGACTTCTCAAAAGGGGAATTGTCGGTGATGCCCACTTGGATTACCTTGCCCGGCTTGCCTCCCGTTTGTTGGTCGGAGGAAGCCATTGGCTTAATTGCATCCAAGGTGGGAAGGCCCATTATGACTGATATGATGACTGCAACGGCTTCGGATCGCATATCATATGCAAGAGTGCTTGTGGAAGTGGACATTGCTAAGCTACTCACAAAATCCATTGATATTGAGTTATAAACTGGTAAGAAGGTGAGCCAGCGGGTTTGTTATGAATTTGTTCCTTTGTATTGCAACATATGTTCAGCCATGGGGCATGAGGATGCTACTTGCCGGTATCGTGTACAGGCCCGGAACGAAGAAGTCCCAGCCCCGGGAAAAGGCAAGGCACCTGTGGTGGCAAAGGCGGTTCCCCTGGCCTTAGACAAGGTGGGAGTCCCGGGCTCGGGACAGTTTCGAACAATGACCTCAGAAGCACAAAAGGCTTTGGACCCAACCTTGGTCCCGGTGGATGAAGGCTGGCAGACTGTCAACCGAAGGGGGGGAGAAGCAGAACCAGGCGTGGAAGATCAGGTGGTTCTAGGAGGCAGGGGCCGGCAGAGAACTACGGACGTGTCCCGGCAGTGAGCCCGGTACTTTCTCGCAACTCGAGACTACTCTCTGCGCAGCAAAGCAAGTACTCACCATGCAGACAACAGCTAGCAAAGGCACCCAGCAGCCACAGCAAATTACCATTCTGCAGAGACCAGCCTTGTCCACACAGGCAACTACGTCCCAGGCAGCGTCCTCGGTCGACCGAAGGCCAGTTCCGGTCGACCGAAGGGGTACAGAAACTTTGTCTACTGAGAATTTTGCAGGCTCGGTCGACCGACAGGTTACTGAGAGTTTGGCAACAGAAATTGTGGCAGTTTCGGACGACCGGCAGACAGGGTTGGTCGACCGACAAGCAAACCGCACACACATGCATGAGTCCCCAAAGAATAGCACACACAGGGCGGCCCAAGCAACTGCCTCGTTGGAAAATTGTGAGGCGGATTCGGTTGATATTCAGCAACTTGATCTTGAACCAATGGCAGGGAGTCCTAAGAAGGGTGACAAAGCGAAAAGAGACAAGAGCAAGTCAAGAGGCGAGAGATCATGTTCTCGACCGCCTCAGGAAGGTCAACGGGATAAGGAGGATGAGGTGACCGGTAAGAAGGGAAAAATGAAAAATGTTATGACAAACCGGGAGGAAAAGGACAAGAAGAGGAAGGGAGGATCAAGGACCCTAAAAATCTATGAACATTGCTAGTTGGAATGTGAGGGGTTTCAATAAACCCCTAAAACAAAATGGGGTCCGGGACCTCATTCAAAGTGAAAAATTAGATGTGTGTGGTATCTTGGAAACAAAAATCAATGAGGAAAAATTGAAGAGCATCATGAAGCGGAACTTCTTGGGATGGGACTCTTTCCATAACTTTCATTTGCATGAAAATGGGAGGATTTTTGTCATGTGGAATCTTGCTACCGTTGCCGTGGACATCATTGCCATACATGAACAAGTTATCCACCTATGTGTGACTTGTAAGGTAACTAGCAAGACTCTCTATGCTAATTTCATTTATGGCTTACATTCTAGAGCTGCTAGAAAATCTCTTTGGCATAAACTGTTCAATATTGGGAGCTCTTTGAATGAGCCGTGGGTTTGGATGGGTGACTTCAACACACATTTGAATAGTGGTGATAAGCTAAATGGGGTGGAGATTAAGAATTATGAGATGACGGACTTTAAAGAATGTTGTGAGTCGGTGGGAGTTGAGGATCTTCCTTCTCATGGGTGCTTCTATACTTGGACCGATGACAAAGTGTGGTCTAAGCTTGATAGGGTGATGGGAAATGCGAAGTTGATGGAAGATGATCATGTGATGGAAGTTAAATTTTTACCAAGTGGCATTTCGGATCACTCTCCTTGTCTCTTTAAATGGGGGAAAAAGTGGATATAGGTACCAAACCATTCAAGTTCTTGAATCTTTGGATGAAAAATGAAGAGTATGATCACACTCTAGGCTTGACTTGGAACATGGAGGTAGATGGCACGGCACAATACTCACTTGTGAAAAAGCTTAAAGCACTCAAGAGGCCTTTGAAGGAATTGAATATGAAACATTACTCACATATTTCCAATAGAGTCAAGAGAGCAGATGAAGAATTGGAGGCCTTACAAAGGGACCTAGTAAGTAACCCGAATGACTCTACCTTGGTGGGAAAAGTTCGTGGGGCGAGGAAGATGGCTTGGAATCTTAAGGAGGCGGAAAGGCAATTTTATGGTCAATTAGCTAAAGGGAAGTATCTAATGGAGGGTGACCGAAACTCTAAATTTTTTTCATGCAATGGTCAAAAGAAACAGGAAGAGGAACTTTATTGCTACCGTTAGAGATCTTAACGGGAATTTCACTAGCTCACTTAGTGAAGTGGCCGAATGCTTTGTGTCTTATTATACAGGGCTACTTGGCACTAGGGGGGAAAGGAACACCTTTGATCCTATCGTTCTCATGGAGGGGCCTAAGGTTACGTTGGAGCAATGTGAGGCATTAACCTTGGAAGTCTCTGCCGAAGAAGTGAAGAGGGCACTCTTTGATATTGGGGATACAAAATCTCCGGGGCCCGATGGATATAATGCCGCCTTCTACAAACACTCTTGGGGCATTGTAGGGGAGGATGTTACGGAGGCTTGTTTGGAGTTCTTTCGGACCGGAGAACTACTTAAACAATGGAACCATACGGCAATTTCTTTGATACCAAAGGGAGCTCATTCTATTGATGTGGGGGACTTTCGACCGATCTCATGTTGTAATGTGACCTACAAAATTATATCCAAGGTACTTTCCTCGAGACTTGCTCTTATTCTTGATGACATAATTGGTAAAGAACAAGCGGGATTTATTGGTGGAAGATTATTGGCCGATAATGTATTTTTGGCACAAGAGTTGCTTAAATCCTATGAAAGGAAGAGGGTCTCTCCTAGATGCCTTATACAAGTTGATCTCCGTAAGGCGTATGATTGTGTGGAATGGGATTTTCTTTTGGAAGTGTTGGAAGGACTCAATTTCCCACCGGTTTTCATTGCTTGGATTGAAGAATGTGTCTCTACAACATCCTATTCCTTATCTCTCAATGGCTCGCTTCATGGGTTTTTTAAAGGAAAGAGAGGGTTGAGACAAGGGGACCCCCTTTCCCCCTTCTATTTGTGCTTTGCTTGGAGTACCTTACTAGAAAGATTAAGAAGGAAACTATTGATACGGAGTTCAACTTTCACCCGAAGTGCCAACCGCTTAATCTTTCGCACCTTGCCTTTGCTGATGATCTAGTTCTCTTTGCTAGGGGCGACTTGCCCTCGGTTAATATTCTTATGGATTGTTTGGAACACTTTGCGGGGATCTCGGGCCTCAATGTCAATAGCTTGAAGTCTAAAGTGTTTACCGCAGGTGTTGATGTGGAGGAACTTGAAGCTATTATCAATAGAACAAATTTCATGCCTGGCGAATTTCCTTTCCGATATCTTGGTGTCCCCCTTACCACGGGTAGGCTTAAGGTTGCCCTCTATGAGCCTCTTATATCTAAAGTCAAGGAATACATTGGTAAATGGTCGGCCAAAACACTCTCATTTGCGGGGCGACTGGAACTCATTAGAGCTGTTCTTCAAGGAGTGGAATGTTTCTGGCTTTCGATCTTTCCTACTCCGGCAACTGTCATTGATCAACTGAATAGAATCGCTAGAGAATTCTTATGGGACTTTAAGAGTAACAAAGTTGCATGGGTGGATGTTTGTAAGCCAAAG
This sequence comes from Vinca minor, assembly GCA_026122235.1. Classification (NCBI taxonomy): domain Eukaryota; kingdom Viridiplantae; phylum Streptophyta; class Magnoliopsida; order Gentianales; family Apocynaceae; genus Vinca; species Vinca minor. The sequence continues at coordinate 8,545,687 of JAOCZM010000001.1, forward strand.
GAGGAAAGAGGACTGGGACTTAGGAACTTGAATAAATGGAGTATGGCGTTACTTTCAAAGGTCATTTGGGATATCCACTCTAGAAAAGACTCGCTATGGATTAAATGGGTACATCATTTCTATCTGCGGGGCAATAATATTTGGGAAAGGGAGAAGCACAAAGAAGACTCGACATTGTTCAAAAGATTGCTCCAAGTAAGGGACTTAGTGAGGGATCAATGTAACATGGTAAAGAGCGTGGGCAGCGCTGACGAAAACCTCACTGGCATGCAAACTGGCACTTCAGCTCGGGAACTGCATATGTGGGATGGTCCAGCAGAAAAATCAGTCTCAGGTACAGGCTTCGGTCGACCGACAGCCACTTTCGGTCGACCGACAGTGGACAGAGAGTTTGGTAGGCAGTTTGGCAGGGGAATCGGTCGACCGTCGGGAGGCCTCGGTCGACCGGCAGGCAGCAATTCCGGAGCAACATGCAGACATTTTGGAGGACAGACTAGCACAACCGGTTGACCGTCAAGAGGCAGAGTTGATGAGGCAATGGCAAGTGGGAGGTCACTACAACACTTCACTGGCTTATGGTTTCTTTAAAGGGCCGGGGGAACATGTTATGTGGAACAATGAGGTATGGAATTCAATGACTTTGCCTAAGCATTCCTTTATTTCATGGTTGGCTATAAGGGGACGATTGGCAACAAAGGATAGACTTCACTATTTAGAGATGGATTTGAAGTGTTCTTTGTGTGGAATTGAAGATGAATCTCATGGGCACCTATTCTTTAAATGTCCATATAGCAAGGCTGTTTGGGGGGACATCAAGCAATGGTTGGGCGATTAGAAGGGACATGTCTACCTTGCTTAGCTCGCTTAAATGGCTAAAGAAAGAAGCCCGAGGGACGGTTTGGTACAACAAGGCAAAAAGAGCGGCCTTTAATTCGACGGTGTATCACATTTGGAAAGAGAGGAATCAAAGATGCTTTGATGGCACTAAGGTAGCGAAGGAGCAGATTGTCAAAAGGATCAAAACGCTAGTATACATGGTGCTTTATGCTTTGTATCCTTTTGTTTTGAACCTAATAGATGTATCAAGTATAGGAACTTGATTGGACCATTAGCTTGTTAATGGTCAATCAAAATTTTTTGTGCATAGTAGATGGAGAACTTGATTGAGCCATTAGTCCGTAAGGTTGTTAATGGCCAATCTAACTTTTGTACACAGCTTTTGATCTTTATACAAATTTACATTTTAGATAAAGTACATATGCATTTGCCTCTTAATTCTCCAACATACACCAGAGAGAAAACAAATTGGTTAAAACTTTTTAAGTTCATCAAACCATTGAAATTCCATCATTATATAAAACCATATCGAGGATAATAATACAAACAGTTTAGATATTTCATAAAGAGAAATCCGCTATATATTGCTCTTAACTATTTTTTGTTTTTTTCTCTAAATAGTATTAACTTTAATTTAAGCTATAATTAGCATGACTATTTTACGGGTTGCTATTTCTATCAAATTAGTGAATCCGGCCACTTTTCTAGCAAAAAAAAGTCGCGTTGTTCACTCACCGCCTCGGCATTAAGGGCAAAAAAGTCATTTTCTCTCCTTCCACATGTTCTTCTTATTCAATAAAATCTTAATTTCTCCCATGTTTGAAGCACTAATTTAGACCCAATCTAGCTTCTTCATTATCATATATCATCTATTCCTAAATGCATTATCAAGACAGTGGTAACCATTGTAGTTTGTAACCCAAATGAAATGTATAATACTGAGTTTTCTTGTTTAGAATCAAGAGTTTTGATACATTCTTCAGGACTAATCCCATTTCTTGCAACATTTTCATCTACCAGTAAAAAGATTGGTCCAATTGCCCAAACTGGGATGCCTAATTTCCTCCTAAAATACACTAATCCAATCTTATCAAGTTCTTCAACAGTACTAAAAAGAATTCCATATAATTTCTCCCAAGTGGGAAGACATTTTTGTTGGAAATTTGAAAAGTAATCAAACCCATATGCTAATAATCAGTGGCGGCTAACAGGGAGTTCAAAGTGAGCGACCGCACAGGGCCTCCAAAAATCCGGGGCCTCAAAAAATTTTTTTGTATATATATATATATACACAAAAACTTGGGGCCCCTAATTTTTTTGCTAAGTATGTATATATAGCCAAAAATTCGGGTACCCAATTTTTTTTTGTTTATATATATATAGTCAAAAATCCGGGGTCCCGAATTTTTTTTTTAGATTATATAAGGCCTTAATTTAAAATTTGCACAGAACCCCAAAACGTTTGAGCCGCAGCGCTAATAATAAACTTGGAGGAAGTTGACTAACATGAACCTTCCCAGCTTCAGGAGAGTCGGATAAAATAAACTCACCTTTATCATTATTTTTTGTGAGGCAAATTCAGCCACATGGAATACTAACAAACCAAATGACTTTCATTACTCCCTCCATTCCTAAATATAAGACTCTTTAGACAATTTGAAAAAATTAAGGAAGTTGTCATTTTCACCTAAATTTCCAATATTACCCCACCTTTCCTCTCTCTCACTAATACATCATCAAGAAAATAAAGGAAAATGTTGAGGGTATAATTGAAATAAATTGTTGACAACTAATAAAAGAACCTTAAACGACAATTAATTTGGATACCTAGATATCTCCTAAACGACAATTAATAGGGAATGGAGGGAGTACTTGTTAACAAAATTGTCTAATGCATTTAGAAATAGATGAGAGATGATAGACTTTAGTAATGGTGGATGAAGAGCTAGATCCCGTCTGAATTAGGGCTTTCAAAAATGGGAGAATTTAGACTTTAGTTGTAGAAAATGAAGAATACGGAAAAGAATGAGATAAAAGGACGATTTTGCCCTAAATAATGAAGGAGTGTATGAGGCATGTGACTTTTTTGGCCTGAAAAGTAACTTCATTAACTAATTTGACAGAAATAGCAACCCGTAAAATAGTCATATTAATCATGCTTAAATTAAAATTTGTGCCCTTTAGAAAAAATCGGGTCATGTATAAGGAATTTATCATTTCATAAATCATTCACCTAACTCTTTTCAAAATAATTTAGTAGGTTTCATATGAATTATATTTGAGCAATTCTTTCAACAAAAAGCGCGAAATAATGAATGTCGAAAGATTTGTTTTTTTTTTTTTTTAATCCTTGAAATGGCTCAGAGAGCGAACTAATGAATATTGAAAGAATATCTTGAATTTTCTTGAGATGGCTCGGAGATTATTTGTTGATCACCTTTTTATCAACTTTAACACATCTCCCACTAGATGTAAGGAACCCGTCACAAGAACCTATAAACATAACAAAAAAGAATCTGATTATTCAACTACAGATGTTCTAAAGAAGACAAAAATAAATCAAATATTAGTAAATATATCCATTCTCGTGAAGTTCCGAAGATCGTAGAGACAACTTAGTTTCAACATGTTTTGTAATAGAATCGATTAGAGATCACTCTTTTCAAACTTTTGATTATCAGAAACTCGTGTTTTTGGTCTCTTCGCTAAGATACTATGACTCTATGATCAATGCTTACTAAAAGGTGCAGTTTTCCTAGAGGGCTCATTGAGATGAGAGGAAGATTACGAGTTCTACTTGCATGATTACGAACATTAAAGCAAAATATGGAATAACTTAAAAGTCTTGCGTACCTGAATCTTAAGACGTGGATTTTCCGTAGCACAGTCCCTTAACCACCTAATTGTCAATGGCAACGATGAAACCACCGTACTGCATGCAAAATATCCATTTGAAGGTTTGCAATTTGAAACATCCTCGTGAATGAAACCTTTGTGCGGAAAACATTCTGGGATGATTACCCTATCGACATTCTTCTCAGCAAAATCTGCATAGTTAGAAGGTGGAACTACCAAATGCTAAGAGTCATGCGATAAATTTACATTTCGAAAAAAAAATAAAAAATTATCAACAAACTATCGAGGGAATAAAGTAAAAGGGAACACTTTAAGTTACCTCTCCCATGAATTAGCTTCTCCCATATCCTCTGAAGGTTGAACTGCCATGTCAAATCCCTCGAAGGTAAATTTGAGGGAATGGACGATGCACCAGAAGTGACCTTGTTATATTTTGAGATACTCGGGACAAAAATGGCTTTTGAGAAGTACGTGCCTGAAAAGGTAGAAGAAAAACAAATCTGAAATCACTCATTTCATTGTCCCAAAGGCCAAGCACGAAAATGCGGCAGGAAAGTTAAGAAGGAAAGCAAAGACGGAAAAAAAAAAAGTAGAGATGGATTCATAAGGAGAATGTCTTGCGATCTATGTTACCCGAACTCGGGTACGGGTATGTATTTAGGTGTCGGGTTCTTAAACATCTAAAACAAAGTGTTTGATCGGTGTTGACCAGATCCGGTAAGTATACCATACCCATACCCATGTCGTGTCATGTACGGCAGCCGGCAGGCATAAACAAAGGGTCCGGGTAACATAGCTTGTAATTTATACTTGTCTCCTCATTCTTCCAACTGAAAGGGAATTTGTAGACAACTTCCAAGCAGAAAATTGTTTAATTCAACAAAGAACAAAGAAATTTGGAACCAAATACTAGGGACTAAAACTTACTTTTCAATGTTTTATATGTAATCCTCCATGATAATACAGAAATAACAGCTTGTACAAGTTTAATATTTTCTGTAAGGTGTGTATAAACTAGAGACAAGATGAGGCAAAACCTAGGAGGACGTATAGACATATTGATAAAAAACAGAAGTTTCATCTTTAAATTATATATTTCCAGAAAACCAAGAAGAAAATAGTTTGAATAGCAGACTATAGCATTTTTATTAGAGTCAGAGGTGCTAAAGTAAATCAACAAGAGAGAATATTTGCAGAACAGAGTCAGAAAACTACAGCAGAACTAAAAGCACCACAAGGAAATTGCATATTCTATACCAGAGGCAGCACACGTATTCACGAGGCTAGGGAGAAGGATGTGAGGATCTCTTACGTCCATGCAGTTGAAGAGAAGTATCTGGAACCAACAACACATTAAAGTTCAGTGTTAAAAGTGGACAGCAATAATGATCTTAATTACATTGAAAGTTGTAAGTAACAAGAGATTCGGAGCAGGGACGAAGCTAAAAACTTCATGTCTGGGGGCGAGAGGTATATTTTACATATTTCTTGGAGGGAAAGAGGTAATTTTGTTCATAAATCTGTCAAAAGTTTCAAATTTTTATAATGTAAAATGCAGTTTTCAGAATCTTTGGGGGGGGGAGTGGCTCCGTTCTTGATATGGAGTCAGCTAACTCAACTATGAAACAAAAAAAAGAAGAAATCAGCAAACATATTGCAACTCACTCTTTAATTTAATTCACCTGCTTTGATATCTTGTCAGGGTCTTTGGTTCCACTTTGCAGGTAGACATTTCCCCGAACGTCATCCACACCTCCAATCCTTCTACAAGGAAAGAAGACTTTGGAATTCTTGTCATCTTTCACAGCAGAGGAAAACCATCTTCCACAAGCTTCCATGCTTTCAGGACTATGTGCTCCATCTAAGTAGAAGACTAAATCTCCAGAAGGGTTCCCATTTGCTATGTGAAAATCAGAATGGTTCGGTGAAGAGTCGTGGACAATCTCGGCCCTTCCAGAGAGGCGTGCAGTTGAAAGACCCCTTAGAAATGGCTCCGGTAAACTGTCTACCCAGCCATCCTGTTTCTTTGTCCACGAAAGTGGGAGAAATTTAATTAATGGGCATAAAAAAAATTAAATAGTAACTATTTGTAAAGAATAAAAGCTCTCAGAGTTTCCTCAATGTTGGGAATAATGGTCTACCAGACAGATAATGTCAAATTATATGAGAATTGAGAAGTACCCATTCCTTTTTGCTTGAAAGGGATGAGAAATATTTTCATTTTCATCATATAAATTTAAATTGGAACATAAAAGCTGAAGGAAGACCAAACATCTTTCAATACAAATATGACAAACCAATGCTTCACAATTCAAATTCCTAACAGTTAACAACTTGATGAGATTTGAGATGTCTTTCCCTAAGGCCAAAATCCCCATTTTTATGTACTACTACCCTCTTTTGAAGATTCCATTATTTTTATTTTTTTTCCTTTTTGGCGGGATATGTGGGCATGGAGAAGACTTATCCCGCCATCCACCCTTCATCCATTCAATTTCATCCTAATATTCAAATATGTAACAAGAAATAAAAGAAAGGACAAAGCCTCAGAGCTAAAGTAGCAAGCCTTTTGACGACAAAATGATAAAAATCCCAAAATGTACACTTAGAATAAAGCAATAACATCATCTAGTGAGTTCAGAAGTCTGCCAACGTGCATTGCGTGCTAGTAAATAACGCTAAAAGAAAGAAAGAATAATTATGGAATTTAACTAACATGTCCAAACAGCCTTTCCGAGTTCCCCGTACGTTGAAGCCAACTTTTGCAAAGAGAAACAGCAAGTCCAGCATTGCTATACTGGTGATCACCGGACAAACTTAGTTTCAATCTGTTGAACTTTCTTCCATCAAGTGGTGCGACAACTTCCAAAGGGGCCTAGAATGGAGGAAACAATCAACCTGGATTACTTCAAAACATATGATATGAATCAGTTCTTCGGACGAAGGATTTTTCCTCCATGCTTTCCAATTTCAAATTCCTTCCAGACACAGACAAAAGCATACAAAAACGTTGAAAATGGTAAATGAAGTGAGTCATAGTTTCCACTATGAATTTGCTCATTATGTTCCGACATAATCAGGTGTGGAAAAGGCTATGAGTATTTGCAGCATGGCTTACACCAAATGTTTACTGGTACTCTTTGTAGTAAAAAGACGAAAATATGGAACAGCATATCAAGCCAAAATTCTCTATCCTGATTTTGTCATCTCCAAAATATCTGAGAGTAATCTTATGCGAAATCTTATGTATCTTCGGGAAAGCGGTAAACAAACTAGCAACACACTAGTATAAGCAAAATGACGAGCCCTTAATATCAAGCCTCAGGAACGTAGGATTTACCATTAGTTCATTAGCTGTTTCGCGAAGAACATCCATCGCCTCAGAAGGTTGTGGTACAGTGAATGCAGGAACTTGAGGCTTCAGGAGCAGGCAAGACATCAGCAAAATTCAGAAGAAAACAAAAAACCTTGAAAATCCAAACTGCCGATTTGAAATTATAAACATAAATTTTGCCATGAATATTCCGTTCAGAAAGAAAGCCAAAACGATAACCAGCCTAACTACACATATGAATGATGTACCTTAAGAATTCCAGCCTTTTGAGAAGCAATCTTTCCAAGTGTATCTCCTGTATATTATCATGAAATACTACCAAGTCAATAATCCTTCTCTGCATATCACTCTAGCTTATGCAGTTTTCAGTTTCCAAGGAAGAAAATGTGTAAAACTTTGACCAAAAATTCAAGTGTAATCGACTGGAAGGAAGATAGTTTAATAAACCCACAAAGTAAGAAATCATTGAAACATCATATAGCAAAAAATTCAGACAGGTGAAGAGGAAAAGCAAACCTAATACTTCCATGTGATCCATTCCCAAAGAAGTAATCCCACAGACAACAGGTTCCTTGATCTGCACAGCATCGAGAAATTTCTTATTTTGTGTCAGCCACTTTGATTGTATTCCCCCAGTAACAGAAAATAGTAGAATTTTTTACTGGGATAAACTATCAATTATTTTAAGGCTTTCATGATTCAAAGTTTCAAACCACTTAATGTGAAAAGCAACAATTTAGCAGTTAGCCAAGTCAAATAGCAGAAGAAAAATATCTCAAGCAGAGTTTGTAAAAAGGATGCATTACCACGTTAGTTGAGTCATTTCTCCCTCCTAGCCCAACTTCAATTATAGCAACATCTACCTGCCAAAAGGATTATTACGCTTATATTTAGTAAGTGTCAACCAAATTAGTTACAGAAAAAAGGGAGAACAGACAGTATATGATAAACCCTACCTTTTCATGTACAAATATTTTAAATGCCAAAACTGTAAGGAACTGGAACAATGGAGGCATGGGCAAATCATCCGTAAGGTTCTCCTGCAATTCCAGTTGGCAGAATAAAGGGAATTCCAATGTTAGAACATTTAACAACCTGCATATCTGGCTAACTTCATATGATCAGGAAAATCTATGGAGTTTATAAATTCTCTTAATTTAGAAATTTCCACATCCTTCTTTCCAGTCATCTAAGAACTAGTAATGATAAAAACGTATCCTACCACACATGATAACAAGAGCCAAAAGAACAAAAGAGACACTTCACAAATGATGTGTGATACCTTTAGTTGGTTCCAACAATCCCAGAAGTAGATCAGAAATTTTTCTTCTGTTATATCCAACCTAAAGAAGCAATTCAAAAAATAAATCAGATTTATCTAATAATTCATAAATCAACACCAGTTGTATTAGCAAATAGCACAGTGGATGCAGATAAAGATTTTGTTTTTGTTCTAATTTAGGCCAAATCATTGAATGCAACTTAGAAGTTCACTACAGTTACCAACTTGCACAAGTTATAAGAAAGGCTAACAAATAATTTCATTTACTTTGGTCTTATCTTATTTTAGTTAATTCTTAAATTTTAAACCTTAAATTTTGAGGAACTTCCTTTTGAATTTTGACAAGTGCAGAGAAAGACGAGGTAATGTCCAATATCCACCAGTCCATTACATGCACCACAAACTATAACTAATGTAGATCATTTGGCGACTAAACTATATTAGTGTTAATCTTGCAGAGTACCAATGGGAAATCGTACATGCATTTAAATGCTCACCCATTGAGACGGAATCTTTCCCTGACATCAATTAAGTGAGGAGAAGTAAAAAGTCCAGTTCTTAAACCGCACTCCCGCAATATTGCTTCACAGAAAGCACATGTCGACCCCTGAAACAGGAACCAATAATGCACATAAGAGGCAAATCCGAAAAGGTCATGACAGAATAAATCTATAACAGAAGTAAAATATGCCAAAGCCTTTTCTTACTTTGAATAACAGATTAGCTTAAACACCTTAGCTATTGAAAGTCCTCAAATATCAGAAAGGATGAATATTATTTTCCTATTGAATTTTCAATACTACAAGGTTTGACAATTCAAATATTGACAAAATTATTTTAGCATTTCCAGTCACCAGAATACAATTGTAAAACCAAAGATAGACTACATAACACATAGAATGAGACACCAATGGACAATCAAGGTCAAAAAGGAATCTACGGGTAGTTACTCTCTATTGCGGTAGAGGTGTCACTCCCTTCTATTAGCAACTTTCTTTGCACATTTGAGTAAATTTTCATTCCACGAATAACAATGCACTCTAAAGCTAGAAAGGAAGTACCTTTCCTTTAGTTCCAGCAACATGGATTACTTTAAGACTAGCTAGATGTTCTTCCAAGCCTAAAATCTGCAAGGAAAATATGCATTAGTTTCCAAATCACGCAAACTAAGCTTCAATGTAGAGAACTAAGCTTCAATGTAGAGAGCTAAGCTTCATTAATAATCAAACTAAGTTTCAAGAAAGGAATTTGATTAATGACAAATAGGAATGAGAAAGTAACCAAAAGCACCCTGAAGTAAGTTTAATGAGCAACATAGAGAAAGACTCAAACAGATTACCCTTCCTCAAAAGAAAAGGTACGAGTACAAAGGTTTTCTTGGTTGGGAGCACTATCGTTTCTTATAAAAATGATACCTTTTCAATAACATTTCTTTCATATTCTTTTCAAATTAAATTAAAGAAAGCCAACTTGAAATTCCTATTTATTCACCTTCTTTAATCTTCTCTTCTCCCCAAAACAAGCGTGGGCATAAAGAATATCAACCCAATAATCAAGAAGCTAAAATGGTACTAGAATATTAGACTGTTAAACCATAAAAGAAATGGTAGTTAACATTAAAGGCATATCTATCTAATATGATGATCACTTGTATAAATTCCACGTAATTAACAAAACCAGGTGACTATAAAGAAAAGACAACTAGATAGTGCAGGGCTAAGCATTTAAAAAATTAAACTATTCCCCCAAAGAAAGGCTGTGCTTACCTCGACATACATTGACATCCTGGTTAATTTCTCGTATTTTCCATCCACTTTAGATTTGTCTCCGCGTTTTTGACTGGTGATAAGAGAAGAAAGTGCTTCCATGGCAGTTTCATATGCAGGTGAAAGCATTTGGACTGCTGAATTTTCTTCATTAATCAAACTGTTCTGGGCTGTTATTTGAGATGGCATCTTGCTGTAGCTAAAACCTAAATATAAAAGCCCTGAAGCAGTTAAGGATAATCAACCTTACAACATAAAATATATGAAAAGGACTAACTTTTTGTCTGCATATATACTCCTAATATCTCTAAGTTATCCAAAGTAGTCATATTGATTAATGCCGAAACACAAATCGAAAAGGTAAACCTTCTTTTTTTCTTTTAGTCTGAAAAGATAGCCGCTGAGTGCTGACATCGGAAAAAAAAATTATATATATACAGGAACTAAGGTACCTTGCTGCCTGATAATTACTTGAGAGTGCCGCCTTTTAAGTCCAGCAAGATCAAGGGAATGTACAAAAGCAGGAAAATGCAGAGTTTTCCATGATAAGGTATTTGAAAATTGGTGTCCCTTTGAATAGAAGAGTGAAATGCCAGGTAATTCCTGCCGAAGAAAGGGCGTTGAATCCGCAAGCATTAGGAAAACTCAACCCTGGAAGTCATAAAAGTGGCTGCTTTTAATTTCTGAGTGTCTGATAGTTTTAGGGGCAAAAAATAGAAATCTTACTCACCAATGAGTGAACATTCTCTCTACTTTATTTTTACTTCTATCTAGGCATTCTGAAGATAAAAACAACTTGACGAAAGTATCCCACATAAGCACAGGCCAATTTTTTTCTTATTACAACAATTGTACTGCAAAACATGGTTTTTTACAAACCAATACAACAACAATACCATAACCCATTAAGTCTCTAATAATTGGGGGTATGAGTGGGGAATGTATAGGAGACAGACCTAACATTTGACAATGCACAAAGTGACTGCTCACAGAATACCACTAAAACACTAAAACAGATAGATTGGATACTAACCTAAACTTTGTCAATGAATGCACAAAGTGACTGTTCACATAATACAATTGAAACAGTAGTCCCCTATACCGTCACTTTGTTACGGAATCATGCCCTCAAATCAAAGTCAACCAGCATCAGCGAAGACAGACCAAAAACTATTTTGATTTATGTGCACATTATCATGCTTATTTCATTCAGCATACAGAGTCTTTGTGCACCACGAACACAAACCAATACAACCTTAAAAAATTTAGTATCACCAAGAACACAAATAGCTTATTTGCAAAGATTTCAGTTTGTAGATTCATTAAACAAACTGATTTCTAGGAGAAATGTCGACGTAAAAGCACAAATTCCTGAAGCTAATTTTCAAATAAATAAATAAAAAGTGCAAAGACACAACACAGGTGTAAGCAGAACAGAGAAAAAAAAATCAAGAACAGATAAAGAAGGAATTGAAGAGATAAGAGTACTTTAGAAGTGGCTGCGAATGAAAGTAGGTTTTGCTTCCGAAACCGCCATGCTTTGCCGCCGCCCTTTTCCCCTCCGGCAGATAGATTTGGGTGTCGGGGGTGGTGGCGCGTGCTTTAATGTCTGGTTGGTAGTTGGTTCTCCGTCCCCTTTGTGGATGTGGTGGTATGGTAATTGGTAACGGCTAAAGTTTCGGCTAAAGTTTGTATATTAGCAGCCAAGTAAATATGATGGGACTCCCGAGTTCAATTCAGCAAACGCTACGGTGTTCAGCAAAAATCCACGCAGATCAAAATGATTTTTCGATTTAAACGGTGCATTTAATTAATTTCAATTTTAACTAAATTCATATAATTATTTAGCTATTGAAAATATAAAAAAAATATGCATAAATATTTTTTATTTTATAATCAATATATTTTGTATCTCATAAAAATCGAACCATCCAATCAAACCAAACTAATATAAATTGAATGCATAAGTTAAAGATTTCGAATTTCAATAAAATACGTTACAAATATTTTCTTAAAATAAAAATTTATAATAAAATGCACATTTGAATCAACCAAGCTCTCACTAAGGTCTGAGACTAAATTGACATATTTTTACCAATTGTAGGGACTAATTAAAATAAATCAAAATTCAAAGACTACATTGAAATTAGTCCCTCTTTTTTTTTTTTTTGTAAAAGAGAAATATATAAATAATAAACTCTCTAACCCGTAGGGTAAGGGACAAAGTTGTTACAATTAGACCTATCAACTAATACCTCTTGTCCATACCCTACCACTATAAGGCTAACAAAATGATGGGTATGGATACAGGTGTCAGGAATATTCCTAGCAAAAGTAGCCCCACGGGCATCCCCGCCACTAGGTGGCTAACAAATGAGGGTAAAGAGTACAAAATAACAAGATAAGAGGAAGCAGCTAGTCCTCCAGCTTTTGCCAACGCATCAGCACAAGCGTTGGCCTCTCTGTATATGTGTGAGATCCTAGTCTCTGGAAGCCGCTTAAGTAGTGCCCTGCAGTAAAAAATAAGAGCAGATAAAGGGTAAGTGTTAACACCCGCATGCTGAATTAGTTGAATCACCACTTTAGCATCCATTTCAATAGCTATTTTATTTGCACCGATACTGCTAGCCAAGTTTAGTCCATCTTTAAGAGCCCAAAGTTGTGCTACATTATTAGTACAAGTTCCAATATTCCTGTAGAAACCTATCACCCAGTCCCCTTTTCCATTTCTGATGAGACCTCCGCAACCTCTCCTCTCTGGATTACCTATTGATGATCCGTCTATATTAAGTTTTAACCAATCGTTAGGAGGCCTCGTCCAGGATACTACCACTTGTCTAGTTCTCTTGGCAGTTCTTGAACTTCCACCCAAAGCAATGAATTTAGTGGATCTCGAGATAGCATTAAGAATGGGTTCATTACAAGGTTTTCCAGTAGATAAGAGTTTATGATTTCTGAACATCCATAAGATCCAGCATCCGTAAATGAACAGGCAACCCCAAGGTACGTTGTCGAATGTGGAAGTTTTGGTGCATTGAGCACATTTCTTAAACCATACTTTGAAGTTTGGGCTACCGGCACCAGGGATGTTTTGGAACAATTTAAGATTGGCCCACAGTAGCTGAGCATTCCCACAATCTCTGAGTATGTGGTCAATGGTTTCTGGAAAGAGGTGACATTGAGGGCACTCCTGATCGGGTGAGATATTCTTCATGTGTAGGTGTACTCTCGTAGACAGTCGATCATGCATACATTGCCAAAGGAATCTTTTTAATCTCTGATTACAGTTAGCTTTTGTCACGCCTCGTAACTGGGAAATGACCTGGCAGCGTTCTGTTTTGCCAAACGGAACACAGAACCCATAACATAAAACTCATACATGCATCAACGAAAACTATAAAACATACTAAGAAATAAAACCTCAAATAGTATATATATAAACTTAACTTAAAAATGGGTACATCCTAACTTAAAAGGAAATAGTACAACTTAAACATACTTCAAAGTTCATCACACTTAGTCTATTTCAAAACAGTAAAGTGAGCTAGACGTCTATAAAGTGCCCTCTCCCTGATACTCGAATACGACGTCCCTCATGTACCCTTCGTAGCTAACATCCTGCTCATCTGAAAAGAAAAGGTGGATACGGGTGAGCAAAACCAACTATTGCTCAGTAAGATCCCTTCAACCTTGGGATGAAGAAATATATAGACGCTTAATTAAAACAGTTTATGCATCCCAAAAACATTTCATCACTTTAAAAACATAATCACCAATAAAGCAGTAAAATCAAGGTATGCAAAATACTTATGACTTCTTAGAATATTGGGAGTGCAGAATCGCCGCCCATACAACGACCCTACACTCTTACCCCTCCACCCGAGAAATCAGAAATACCTGCGACTCAACCTCCTAGCTTTCTCGACAGCTTCAGGAATGACGATTGTGCACCCGCCACTCTTACCCCTCCACTGCGAGGCCGCTAGGAAGTGAAGGTTCTAGCCTAGCGTATACGTGGGAATGCCTAGCTTCTCAATAGCTCGAGTACAGACGATGGCCGTCGTCTACACCCTTACTACGAGACAACTAAACAACTCCAAAACATGACGCTCACATCAAATGTCAAATGCAAACAATATATATCGTTGTATACTGTTCGTGACATCGTACATCATGACTTAATGTTTGGGCCTCTCCCAACATCTTATATATGTACTTATCATATAACACAACTCTACATGCTACATCTTATCCCAAGTTAGGTATATTGACTCCTCATGAAATCCATAACATAACATAAGCATAACATAAGCATATTGGATCCTTCCTTAGTCAATTCCCTACTGGGATGTTCCCTTATGCTTACAATCATAAAAACAGCAAGTACTCATGCTATCACAAACATGCACAATTAAACATCATACAATTCATGCATTCACATTAAATATTGCTTCATCCACTTTTATGCAAGAAAACATGATAAACCCATTTTTCATTCAATACTTCATACATAATCTGTAAAATATCTGTTTATGAAAGCTTTGGAAAAACTCAAAGTTGAAGGGTCCTTACTTTATCACCGTTACGTTCTTAACTTGTAAAAATCCAGAAAATCTATTTCGTGTTCCTAATTGAAAGACGTACACAGAAAAATCTAAAAGTTAAAATCATAATCCCTCTAGTCAGATCGTAGCCCTATAAGTCTAATTTCTAAATAAAAAAGAATCGGAGGAATCGGAGTTCTAGATTTACCTTTATGACGTTTCTAGTGCAGTGCACGCAGACTGCCATAATCTACTTTTCTTGATTTTCTTCTTCTTTCTGAGACTTAGAACTGACTTCTCAATCCTATAACTCGAAATTCAGAACTCCAAATGCTACTCCATCAAATCCCAAGCGTAGATCTATCAGTCATCTTCTTTGCTATCTCAAAAGTGCATTATCCCACAGCCTACCAAATCTGCTATCTTCTTTTTCCTCTATTTTCTTTCATTTATTCTCTCTAACTCCCCTCTAATAACTCCAGCAAAAATCACCCTTATAACCACCTCTTAAAACTACCTTAACTTCCTTCTAATTGCACAAACTAACCAACTAACTTATAGGATTAACACTTAGGTCCCTCCACTCCTAAATCATACTAAAACGCCCCTCAACAAATAATGTACACAACATATAAGCATCTGAAAGAAATTAATACACCAAAATACATGTAGGCATTCTAGACACGTAAGCATGAAAAGTTCAGGGTATCACAACTTTCCAAATCCACTCCCAATCCTCCCCATCTATTTTATCATCTCTAGAATCTAGGTGGATCAGGTAATGTGTGTCTTTTGCGTTAAATTACCCGTCGACTGATAATTTCCACGTTCTCCTATCAGGAAGGTCAGTTCTATCCAATCTTGGGACAGCTCTGATGCAATCAATCACTTCATTTGGCAGTGTAAAAGAAAGTCTACTTAGATTCCAATTCCTCGGCCCGCTAAATATGGTCCTAAGCTTTTGTTCATCATCTCCCTTATTCAGCGGCCCGCAGATGAGGCTTCTGAGTGGCCCCAAACCGAACCAATCATCATGCCAAGTCCTGATAGTATCGCCAGTGCCTGGAATCCAAGCATAACAACTATGGAATATATCGATACCACTTTTAAGGGCTTTCAGGTTGATTGAACTTTGGTTATGGTTTAGCTCGATCAATGAATTGGTGCCATCTTTGATGTATTTATTTTCCAGAATAATATCCCAAAGCCCTTGTGTTACCCTTGTTGAGCCTCCAGTTAAGCTTTGCCAAACTAACCCGGTTTATTAGCCTCGCTTTCTTGATCCCCAAACCTCTTAGTCTCTTAGGTTTCGCTACCCTATCCCATTTGACCAGATGAACTATTTTTTTTTAGCAGATGAACTTCCCCAAATGAAGGATTTGTTCTCTTTATCAATTTTATCACAGATGGAGATAGGAATCATTAAGAATTGAGAGTAGTAGGATAAGATTTGGGAGGAAGAAGATTGGATAATTGTTTTTCTGCCAGCTATAGATAGGAGGTTAGTTTTCCAACCCGAGAGTTTACTCCTAACTTTATCAAGAATGAACTGAAAGTCTGAATTTGTTGGCTTGCTCTAGAAAATAGGAAAACCAAGGTACTTTCCCAGATTATTAGAGTGATGTATCCGGAGCAGATTCTCAATTGCACAAATCCTGTCAGGGGACAGGTTGTGTGAAACAGTGAATTTGGATTTGTTGAGATTAATGTTCTGACCCGATCTATGACTGAATTCATCTAGTACATTTCTCATTTCCATAATAGTTCCATCATCTGCTCTACCGAATAGTATCACATCATCCGCAAACAGAGAATGAGAAATATGGGGTCCTTTCTTTCCAATCTTAATAGGCTTCCAATTCTTAAGCCTAACAAATTTTTCAATACTTAAAGACAGAAATTCCATACAAATGACAAAAAGATGAGGTGATAACGGATCACCCTGTATGATACCCCTCAACGGGTAAAACCATTCACTTGGTTCTCCATTAACCACGATTGCCATTTTTGAAGAGCTAACTAAATTCATGATAAACTTGATGAGTGCCCTTGGGAAGTTGAAGAAAACGAGTGCATCTTTAATAAAATCCCACTCCAATCGGTCAAAAGCTTCTTCCAGATCGATCTTAATCGCAATAACACCTGTATACACAATGTTTTTCTAATGGAGTAAATTGCTTCTTATACAATAATAACATTATCCGCGAATCTTCTACCTGGGATGAAGCTACATTGGTTAGGAGAAATGATGGTTGACAGAAAATGCCTGATTCTATTAACCAAGATTTTTGAAATGAGTTTGTAGGTGGTATTGCAAAGGCTGATAGGCCTAAGCTGGCCAACCGACTCCGGTTTACCAACTTTAGGTACCAGGCAGAGGAAAGTGGCGTTAACGTCCTCATCCAACGACAGACCATTGAAGAAATCAAAGATGAATTTATAGATTGAAGGTTTGAGGATGTCCCAGAAGTGTTGGAAGAAAACCGGATGTAAGCCGTCGGGACCCGAGCTTTTGTGCGGCTTAAACATCCACAAAGCTTGTTTAATTTCAGCAGCACTAGGTTGTTCGACAATATTAACAAATACATTGTTGTTGTTAACCGACCACGTGAAGGGGAAATTAGTCCTTTACTGGCTTATTACATGTTCATTAACTCATGGGGGACAAAATTGACACGTTTAAGACAATTTCAGATGGACATAATGCTACTCATTTGGGACTAAATTGAAAACTATGTCCATTTCGAGAGACGTAATTGAAATTCACCATTTTCTTTAATAATATGGTGGCTAATATGCGACTTTGGTCCAATATGTGTTTCTGAGTTGCAAAACTGATCTAGTACGAATTTTTTTTGTTGCATAGAACTTCATATATGTTTGTTCGACTTGCAAACTAAGGCCAAAGCCACCATGTGGTGGTTTTCAGCCAAGATGTTCATGTGCACATGCCGTGAGTGTTTCCTGGAGGATAAAAAAATGTATTTAATGTAAAAATTAACCAAAGAAAAAAGAAGGTATGTGAAGAAAAGAAGGATGACGGAAGTGGTGGCCGGTGGAGAGGTTGGTAGAAGATGGCGAGTGTGGGAAGAGAATTAGAGGAACAAGGAGAAAGGAGATGAAAAAATAAAAAATAAAAAAATAATTGATTTTTTATTTGTTTAGGGAAGAAAATGAATGGTTTCCCGAACTCTTTATGTTGTTTAAACAACGTATGAACTATCAAGACTAAACTGAAATAGTATGAGGATGATTGAGGAGATTCTCTCAAATGGAAATGGGCAAATTTGTTGAGACGAGTTTTTATCTCCGAAATTTCTTCATATTCTATAACATTGAATGATTTGTTAACTTTAAATACAAAATAATACAATAAGATGCAAGAATAATATAAAAAAAATGAGGGATTTAAAAAAAAATACACCTGCATGTTTAGGAGTACATGGTTGCATGCTTCACCCATGCAAGTTGCATACGGGTTTAACAGGGGCACACATGTATTTTTCAATAATGGACCTCAAGTTAGAAAGATAATAGTAGATAATAGTGTCAAAATAGATCTCATGAAAGGAAGTATAATATCTAGTAGTATTGTAGAGGAATAGAAATGGGTATAGGGATTGTCAAAACTCATCTGGAGGCTTAATAGGGATGTGGGATTGGCAAAACTCATCTGGAGGCTTAACAGGGATGGAGGGCAGCGTTTGGTCCTCTATTCTCAAACACAAATACGTTAAAGACGACTCCAAACCTTCGATTGTCCTTGAGAAAACTCAGGGCTCCATCAACCACAAAGCACTCAAAGGTGGGATTGACTTCTTTCACAAATCATCCGCTTGGATCCCAGGGAATGGTAACACTATTGGGATTTGGCATGAAGATTGGACCGGATTGGGACCATTACGGAAATAGATAGAGGGGCACTTTAATAAGGGCGAAGAAAATATCACGATCAAGTCCATCTATGGCGAGTTTGGCAAATGGAACCTCAACATAATTTCCTTTGTCCTACCTCAGTTTCTTGAGGACTATATTAGAGCAATACTAAGACAAGATAGTGCAGACCTGTCAGACAGGAGGAAGTGGAAATTTTCTACAAATGGGAAATTCAATGCGAAAGATACCCACTGTCTAATCCACTGCAATGATCTGGACGATAAAATCACTCATAAAGTATGGGATTGGATCTGGAAGGCTAATTGTAATCAGAGAGTAAAAATGTTCATTTGGAAATGTTTTCACAATCTCCTGGCAACTAGAGAACACCTTCACAGGAAAAACATCTCGCCAACCCCCGACATGCCCAAAATGCGATCTCCCGGAAACAATCGAACATCTGTTGAGAGATTGTGAGATGGCCTGTCAACTTTGGCAGAAACTAGGTTTGTATCTGTTAGTAGTGCCCTAGGACCATTAGCACATGTTGTGCGTTTTATTATCTTTTGAGCATGTAATTGAATAGTTAATTTTGCTTTTGATTATCAAATGTGTGATTTGATAATAAAACTCATTAGCTTATGTAATTACTATTCTAGAAGTCCCTAGTTTTATGTAATGCTTAATTGCTATGAAATAAAACTAGTATGATTGTTGATTGATGATCTTGTTTTACTGATCATGTGTAGTGGATACAAATCACATCATAGATGCAATATATAGGGATACATTGTATTGGACGTGATCCGTTTGAGAAGTAATACTTCATGGTCTTAAGTCATAAGTATTACTTCGTCAATACTATTTTAGAATCCTTAGACCTTATGTCTTCATTGATTCTAGTATGAATGGAGCCACGTTTTGACTCAGTCGGACGTTACTTGTAACAGAGTAATCAATACGACTGATGATCGGATGTAGTGTCCTATCATAGCTTGAATGTGAGAGACATTGTAAGGAATTTGTCCCTCTCTATTATTAGAGAGAGATATCCATGGGCCCATCGATAGGGAAAGACTGGTTAAATGCATGGCCGTGCTCAAATGTATTAGATAAAGTGGTTATCAAATGCTATTTGTCGAAACAGTCTACCTAGAGATCGAGCATAAATACAATTAAGCTTAATAAGGGTGACGACCACCATGCCTTATGCTTAATTAGGATATCGCGAGACAAAGGGATTAAATAGTGGATTGACAATAGGTTCCGTTGTAAATTCATTCACCTTGGGTAGTCACAATGTCCTCGCTAGGGGCAGCTTGTGACTTATGAACTCACACTACTACTAAGTGTGTTTTCATTGCTATTGTGATATGAACCTACTGGGGTCACACGCATAGACGAGCTAACAAGCTTTCATGTCGCAGTTCAATGAATCTAGAATGTGTCTAGGTTCATTGTATCTGACATTTGTTTTTCTGAAAATAATAAAGTGTTTATTATTCGAATTAGAGATAGGGGCAATTTTGGTATTTAACTATAGCTGGGATTAAGTGGGAGTTGTTATCCGATAAAGACTCCCACTACCGACAGAGTCTAGGGGACGTGGGAGTCGAGTCTCCCACAGCGAGAGAAGTTGAGTAGACGTGGGAGTTTGTTCCGGGAACAAACTCCCACACTCTATATAACATCTCTTAGCCGAAACCCTGAGGAATTAAGTCATTCAGATCGAAATACCAATACTAAAAGGAAAAACCGTTTTCTTCTGCTTTTCCCTTTTCTCTCTAAATTCCCGAACTTCAGAAAGACGAAGAGCTAGCAATCACTGCTTGTTTCGTCGCGTGGATACCGGTAGAGGGAAATTCCGCAAAGGGAATTCCGTTGGTGAAAAGAAAACTTCCAAGAATCGTCATCCTCCATTCAAGAAGTAGCTTCTTGAATCCCGAAAATTGTAAGTTTTTACCGCTGTTTTCGAATTGTTTCATATGAGCGGATCCTTCAGGGGAGGATCCATGGGTGTTTGGAACGAGTTTCCGCCCATGAATCCCTTCAGTATCAACACGTGCAGAACATAACAAATTCCAATTTTGAAGATTGGTTCAAGACATGTGCAGAATGTAAGAAAAGTTCAATGTACAATAACATTCCTTGGGGATGTTTGTTTGTTTATGGATGTTGATGTTTATGGATTCACAGTAACAATAAACTTTTCTCACCTTCGAAACCCTGCAATGATCCATTTTTTGTCACAGTCACAAAATCAACTGAATTTTACGCGTTGGGGGCGACCACTAGAACTGAGAAGAGAACTAAACTAATCTCGATTGCTTGGACTAAATCGGAGCATGATTGGTGGAAACTCAACATTGATGGGTCATCAGTTGGCAACCCAGGAAGGGGAGGGTGTGGGGGCCTCATTAGGAACAACAATGGCGACTGGATTGTAGGTTTCTACAGGAATCTTGGTACCTGCACAAACAATGTAGCGGAGCTTTGGGCACTAAAAGAAGGACTCAACCTAGCAATTCATAACCATGCACATAAACTTCTTATAGAGATGGATGCTAAAGTGGTGATTCATCTCATCCATTATGCGGACATTTCTACAAACCCTTTATCTCCTCTTATTTCCGATTGCAGGGCATTACTGAGGCGACTGCCGGAGGCTAGGATCTCACACATCTACAGGGAGGCCAATGCATGTGCTGATGGTCTCGCTAAAGTTGGAGGACTCTCTACATCCTCTGATCTTGTTATTTTTCACTCTTTACCCCCTTTTGTTAGCCACTTAGTGGCGGGGATACCCGTGGGGCCACTTTTGCTAGGACTATTCCCGATACCTCTATCCATACCCAACATTTTGTTAGCCTTATAGTGGCAGGGTATGGACAAGAGGTATTACTAGATAGACCTAATTGTAACAACTTTGTTCCTATCCCTACGGGCTAGGGAGTTTATTTTTCTATATATTTGCTCTACTTTACCAAAAAAAGAAAAAAAGAAATAGGTATAGGGGAGAAAAAAGAAAGGCATGTGCCCAGCAGCGGCGCCACTGAAAAAAGCATTTCAATTCTTCCTTCTCAACATAGGAAATGCACGTGCTCCTGGACGAACTGCTCCCAGTCTCTCTGAGAAACGAGGTCCAGACTCAAACACATCCATTTAAACTCCTATAATCGAAACCCAATCTATCATATACACAATATTTGGTAAAAAACTATTTTATT
This sequence comes from Vinca minor, assembly GCA_026122235.1. Lineage (NCBI taxonomy): Eukaryota > Viridiplantae > Streptophyta > Magnoliopsida > Gentianales > Apocynaceae > Vinca > Vinca minor. Next base: position 8,567,409 of record JAOCZM010000001.1, read on the forward strand.
GAAAACATTATTTTTTTATAAAATATTTAATTACAAAAGAAGGAATAGTAACTATTTATTTAGTCACACTTTTCTTACACATTTTTTCGATACACCAAAATTTCTTTTTATAAATTTTATACCTCATTTACCATCTTCCAAACAAAGTATTTTAACAAAAAGTCAATGAAATAAAGCAACATTTTACATAGGAGGGTAGGAAACAATTCAAACCGCATAAATTATAAGGTTTTTATTTTTGATTAGTTTGGTTGCGATTTGAGAAAATTTTAAACCGTAAATTTGTTGCGGTTTGAAAATCTTTTGAAACCAAACCGCACAACACCATATATATATATATATATATATATATATATATATGTTATATTGTTAATTTAATATAATATTTAATATAAAGAAGATTCATTTAGATGTAATTCAAATGTGGCTTATTCTCCATAAACAAAAATATTAAGATTAAGTACTATATATTTCTGTATCTCCACTCTTTATTTTTGTGATGATTTATGCCACTTTATTATTATTTTTGTATTTAAATTATTATATATTTTTTTATACTAAATGAGAAAACACAGAAAAATGTGCATCTTTTTCGAGACTTATAACAATCTACTTATCAAACAACATTATTTGTAGTTATATATTGTAATGCATCGTACATTGAGTTTCAACTAATAGCTTATTAGATCGTTATGACTTATAATGTACTAATAACGTGTGCTACTTAACAAATTTTTGAAAAAAAATGCAAATAATGATTAAACTGCAATATCGAAATTTTAATTATTTTTTTGCGATTTAATTAAATTAAATCAAATCGTAAATACGATATAATTTATTTTCATAAAAAATACGATATAATTAAAAAATTCGATAAAACCGCAATAAATTGCACCAGGTACACCTTTAAATTTACAAAAGTTGGATCGCACAAAAAATGGAACGTTTAAAAAAAAAATCAAAATTAGAAAAGGCCTGTTCTTTCCGGGGCCCCAAGTTCAATTTCCCGCCAAAACATAGGAGGGTATTTTAGTTTAGTTCCCTCCCTCACCTCAGTCACCAGAAAAGAGGGAAACACTCAGGGGCTGCTGCTATACATTTCCGCCACCGTTGCACCGCCATGTACGGCCACCACCAAGGAGATGCCTCGAAGACGAATAAGCGGCAGTTAACGGTGATGACGAGTGATTTAGCAGATGTCCTCTCCTTCTATTTCCCCCAATTAGATTTCGCTCACGAGGAAACCGTCTTTAAATTCCAACTCACCTCCCAACTCGTCCGATTCTTCTCTTCTCCATCAGGCCAAACCATCGTCTCACAGGTTTTACATTCAAAACCACAATAATATGAACAATTTTTTGATTTGATTTGATTTAATTTTCTGTTTGAAGTTGTAGGATCAAATTAGAGCAATGAATTACACTAGTAGTATGTAGCTTCCTAAATTTATTGTTAAGGCTATTGTAATTTGATGATTATCGTATATAGTTCAGAACGGTTATATTTTAGGTTTTCGTAGGATAATTAGCGAGATTAGCTTAGGCACGGTCTCAATCTTAAATATTATAAGTTTGTATTTATAATTAATCGGTTGGTTTTGCAGAGATAATTCATAGGTATGAGTAAGGATGAAATTAAATTTTGCAGTTGGTACTTGAATAGTAACAATGAATTTCCTTGGGCCCAAGTTATATAGTGGGTTCTTCTAGAATTCACAAGGCTGCCAGGAGAGAAATTTTATAAAAAAAAATCAGTTATGCCTCAGATGGAAACTAATACTCTAATGAATTCAATAGTGGGACATGATTAGAAAATTCAATGCAGAGTTACGATTATAGCAGATTACTTATTTGATAAATCGTCTTGTTCATAGGCATATTTTCCCCTTTTTTTCGTGGTTCTGGTATATTTCATTCAATTTCCATCTTCTCTTATAGTATTTCACCTAATGTGTTTTTAGAAACTTATTAGTGGCGTATATCATAGAAATCTTCCTGGTGATCAAAAACAAAACTGATAACTTGAACACCGTGAATAGGTGAAAGATGACGGTGGATTTTGCTCCTTACCAGTTGACTTCCAGCAGTTTAGCAAAATTCATGAAATGAAGGAACTCTGTGCAATTCTTGAGGAAAAACCTAAAGATGCTCTCCTCTGCCTGAGTGCTGCTGTGCACAAGGTACAAATTGATTTTTATGGGGTCATAGTTACTACTATATCTGTACCATGAATAAATAACTTACTAATTTCTTTCAGTTGGCATTTCATTAGGTTCTCTCTATGAGAAAGGATAGCAACAGGTTAGAGGACTGTGCAAAGATAAATATCCGTCTGCACAACTTCCCTGAATCTATGATCGCTTTGAAGAATCTAAAAGCAGCTTATATTGGTAACTTCCATGCAAAGCTGGATTTAGCATTTATGATTGAATTTCTCGCACATTGCAAAACCAACTACTTTTTGTCCATTGTCAATCATAATAATTGGCATATTTGGTTATGTAATAGATCGACTTGTATCCGTGCGTGGTACTGTGGTAAAAGTTAGTACCGTTAGGCCTCTGGTTATACAAATGGATTTTATCTGCACGAAGTGCGGAACCAATATCGTCCGAGACTTTCCTGATGGGAAATTTTCACCTCCTACAATCTGCGAGATGCATGGTTGCAAAAGTCGAAGTTTCAACCCAATAAGATCTTCTGCTCGGCAGATAGACTTTCAGAAAAATAAGGTCATTTTTAAGATTGTCTTTTACTTTCAGGGTCAGTGATTCTTCTTTATGTATTAAGTGGAAGAAAAGCATCCAGTTAAAAAGTTCTTGATTCGGTTTCGAAAATTTCTTTTGATGTTCACACAGGCTTCAGGAGCTGCTGAAATCTGAACATCATGAAGAAGGGCGGGTGCCTAGGACCGTTGAATGTGAATTAACAGAAGACCTTGTAGATGCTTGCATTCCTGGAGACATTGTGACTGTCACTGGTATTATAAGGATGATTAATAATTACATGGATATTGGAGGAGGTAAAAGTGCCTGTACCGAAAATTACTGCTTTCTGTTTAGTTCAGTTTTCTTCCCGTAGAAAACACTTATGTCTTAATCTAAAGTTGATAATAAACTAGTTTTGCATCTTCAGGAAAATCAAAAAGCAAGAACCAGGGTTTGTACTATTTGTATCTAGAAGTTATTTCAATAAAAAACTCAAAGTCTCAAACTACACTAGAGGATTCACAAGATGCCAAAGTTGATATTAGAGCAACAGAGCAGCTTGATTTATTCTCGTTTTCTCCTAGAGATTTGGAATTCATCGTTGAGTTCTCTAAGGAGCATGGTCCAGATGTCTTTCGGCAACTACTTCAATCTATTTGCCCCTCAATCTATGGACATGAACTCGTTAAAGGTACACAAACGTCTTAACTATACATTCGGTTTCCAGTGAAGATGCACTGTTACTTTTCTTCTGTTTGCTGAGCCCTCTGAATACATTTACATACTGGCGATGACAAGGGCCCACAATGTTTTTCATAACTTAATTTGAAGCCCTTGAAACTCAAAAGCTGACATGTCATATGGATTTCTTTTTCTTATGCATGATCAACCGTATGGTTTTATGATTTAAATCCATTTTCTTCATTCATGTAGTGACTATTTCCTAATGGGTTCGAAATTACAGAATGCATGCAAATGAATGGGCATAAAGTTCTTCCATTCTGAGAAAACTTTAATCTTAATTTCTTTATATTGTTATTGCTGGGTGTTTAGCTTAGATATCATTGATTGGTCGCAACTGCTTAGCCTCCCAGTTCTAAAATGCAATAGTCTATGTTTTATGCTTTTTTTCATTGGCTTTGTAACATGTGATCAATTAATTCATGCAAAGAACTAGAATCTGCTATTTACTGCTTTCCCTTTCTTTTGTTATCAACAGCGGGAATCACATTATCATTGTTTGGTGGTGTGCGGAAACATTCTATGGATCAGAATAAGGTACCTGTCAGAGGAGACATCCACATGATAGTTGTTGGTATGCAGATATTTTGCTCTCATTATACTGGAACACCTTTATATTAACTGTAGTATTTTAGAGAGGACAAAAAAGGAATAGAGTGTTTACTTGCATAGAGGGAATTGTAACTTGTTAGTTGTAAAACTAGTTTGGGTTTTTTCTCAACATGATATATTAGGTGATCCTGGATTGGGAAAAAGTCAACTACTCCAAGCAGCAGCTTCTGTTTCTCCTCGTGGTATATACGTGTGCGGTAATGCCACCACTAATGCAGGCCTCACTGTTGCTGTGGTGAAGGATCCTATGACAAGTGACTATGCTTTTGAGGCTGGTGAATAGTCCACTTTTTCGCTTTAATTCCTTACCTAATGGCATGCTGAGATCCACTACTAATTTTTCCTTTTGTTTTGGAGACGTATAACTTTTGTTTGGATAGTAAAGAAAGTATCAACCATGCCATCACAATGAATGTTTCATTGCCCTCCTTTTGGAGATCTATAGTTAAGAGTTTTATCTTCTTAGACCTTGATTAGAGCAAGTTGCTTCATAAACCCATTCCAGATCATTGCATTTTTCCTTTTCTACCTCGAGTTCCAGTCATCCACAAATGCCTCCGGTTGTTGAAGTTGTTGAATCCGACCAGTTCTTTCCCATCATTATCTCATAAAATGTTCATGCAAAATGTAATGTATATGTACCTATGGAACTTATTTAAATCTAGGAGATTAGAATTTGACTTTTTTTTCCTTGTTCTTTGTTATGTGTACTTTTGTATGCAGCTCTCTGTTGACTAAGTCTAGAAACCCTTCAAGGCTTCCAGTCTTTAGGACACTCGCTTTCTGTCCTTGCCATTATCATTTTGTTTGTAGGAGCTGTGAATGTTTTCCTTTTCCTGACTGATTATTTTATTGAAAATTATGAATTTATGAAGGATGAATTCAGTAAAAACTTCCGAGTTCAAAGAGATACATTTTATAGAAAGTATTCAAATCTTGCTTATAAAAGTGATAAGATTGAGAATTGCTTTCCGATGTCTCTCGTACATTGCTGGAACCAATGTTGACAAGCTGGAACACTAAACAACATTAGTTTCTTTACTTGGACAAAACCTATTAAAGGGAAAATATTAATTGAATGATGTATTGGGAAACATAGCACAAACTAAATAAAACTTAGGTGTGCTTAATTAGTGATCTATCCAGGCTGCAGTATTTTGGATCCAGATTTGAGTATAAGATATGCTTAGTTTTCTGTACTATTAACGACTCCCTCCGTCCCAAACTAGTTGTCCCAAAACTTACTTTTCTTGTCCCAAATTAGTTGTACTACTATGATTTCAAGACAGATTTATTCTTATTTTTTCCAACATTACCCTTATATTATTAATTCAACAAACATAACACTCATTGCATTCAACAAGATAGTTTTTTTGGTCATTTGACTAAAACAACTTACATAACTAACATTTTTCTTAATTATATGAAATGTGATTTGGGACATCTAATATGAGACGGAGGGAGTACTTGGCTTTACAAATTCAATGGTTTCCCCCAGTAAATATTCTTGCCTTTTTTCCCCCAATAGGGGCCATGGTACTTGCGGATCGTGGATTATGCTGCATTGATGAGTTTGATAAAATGTCAGCAGAACATCAGGTTTGATGGTCCAAAGTTTGTTGATTGTATAACTATTTAAGCCTTTTGGGGCCAATACAAACTAGCTATAGCTTTTCTACAGGCTCTATTGGAAGCAATGGAACAACAATGTGTCTCTGTGGCGAAGGCAGGCCTTGTAGCAAGTTTATCAGCACGGACATCTGTTTTAGCTGCGGCAAACCCTGCCGGTGGTCATTATAAGTAGGCACATAATATTTATCTATTCTAATTTTTAGGAAGCTTGGTATGTCAATAATCATTACTGAGTTGCAACATAATATATAAATACCCTGTTCTGTGGCAAAGGCAGGACTTACAGTAAGTTTGAGAACGGCTTTTAGCTTCTGCAACCCCTACTGGGTGTCAGCTCAAGTAGAGCTTGTTAGAACTATTTTTATATTTCTGTACAAATATTCTAGGAAGCTTGTGAAGATGATTATAGGTTAAGAGATTGTGATAGACAAAGCAGCCTGTCTGTCATAGAAGCATTTCTGGCAGGTTCATCAGCATCTGTTTTAGCTGTGACAAACCCTGATGGTTATTCCAAGTTGAAAGCACGGTATCATTTTGAGTTGTCTATTCTAATGTTTTTTTGGAAGCTTATGATTATGGTGAATGACAAGTGAATTAGATCATAGTGGTGAAATTAGCGAACTCCTATTAAAATAGGGACTTGAAAATTGTCTGCTTTTGTTAAGCATTATAGATCAAGTCAATAATGCATAGATGACATCTCTTCCTATTGGATCTTATATAGAGAAATTATGTGCACTCCAATTTCCTAATCACGCAACAAGATTTACCTCCTTTGATTAGACTAGCTCGGTAAATTTAAAGATTATGATACTTGCTATTTCCTTCTTGTATCTTGTTGTAGTATGATCTCATTTATGTTCTGGATTAGAGTTATACAAGTCTGAACTCTTTACAGCTATGAAACTGGAATAGATGTTCTTTCTGGGAAGTCCACAAACTACTGTATTCTTCATTTCAATTTTCGTAAAGCTCTATTAAACCAGTATGCTCTCCTATTTTCGTCAATTGCGCAGCATACTCTGGTATTAATATTTCAAATTTGGCTACAGCCGTGCAAAAACTGTGAATGAGAACTTGAAAATGAATGCCGCTTTACTCTCAAGATTTGATCTGGTTTTCATATTACTTGACAAGCCTGATGAACTGCTGGATAAGAGACTTTCAGAGCACATTATGTCAGTAAGTTGTGTGTATACCCTCTTAGGTACAAGTCCATGTTTATTGTTTCATGGTATTTGATGTTGGCAGATCGGGTTGTTTCAGTACGAAAGTATTTGATAAATTATCAATGAAGAGGTTTCTAATGTGGGAAAAGGAATGGAAACTGCTAAGATAACCATTTCTTAGATTCTTAAAAATCAGAAGCCTCCATGCCTTCCCTTTACGGCCATCTTTAAGCTGCTATTGATATGCCACAACAATTTTCTAGTAACAGACGTTGTTTCTGTCTCTTGTCAACTAGCTAGAATTTTCAGTAGCTTCCTTTTTTATGTTGTATTACAACCTACCTTCTTTCTTCTGCATCCATATATGTTCTGAAGATTTGCTATCATGGGTAGTGTATAACTGGTTCAATCATGTTTAGTTTTATACTAATAGTTTCCAATAAATCATGCATATCAAGCTCAAAATTTGTGCCTATTCTTGCATTATCTAGTGGAGCAATATGAAACTCAAGCAAATCTCTTGCAGCTTCATACGGGACATGGACAAGACTCACCAGCTGCAAAGAGACTTTGCACAGGTAGCGTTTTCACATGCGGGAAATATTTGCAGCAGATGTACTTTTATGACTAACTCTTTTATTTTACTGCAACTAGGCTCAGAAAATGTTGAAGCCACAGATCAAGATTTGAGAAGCAAATCTTTAGCCGCAAGGTTGAGGCTTGACCCAAAGAAGGATGCTGATTTTGTTCCATTGCCTGGTCCTCTTATCCGTAAATATATTTCTTATGCAAGGACCTATGTCTTCCCTAGGTGAGTTGGCTTATTTAATTGATTTCCCCCCTTTTAGCTGCCTGTTCTGGTTATGGGATGACAAGGGATTGGGGGAGGTGTCAGCCACTTTGCTCAGACACCTGTTTTCTTTTCTGTCAAGGATGACGAAACTAGCAGCTGAAATCCTTCAGAATTTTTACTTAAAATTAAGAGACCGTAACACATCTTCTGATGGAACACCCATAACAGCAAGGCAACTAGAAAGTCTTGTAAGGTTGGCAGAAGCTCGAGCTAAAGTGGATTTGAGACCAGAAATAACTGCACAAGATGCTATGGTAAGTAGATCTTGGGCAAAATGTAGCTTTATGATATTAACTATGACAATTTTTATCTGGTACTGTAAGAATATTCTTTTTTAACTATTTTCTGGTCTGCCTTTTCTATCATCACCTTCTGGACAGTGGTTTCGATATTGTGGCAGGTTTTTCACCATCTTGGGCTGTGTAAATTTCATCTGTTATGGGCTATTAATTTTCTATTTTAAAAAAGGTGGATAGCTTATGTGCATTTGTTAAGAGCTGAATCTAGAGGCAGGCATTAGGATGCGTTCTAATTCTTGGTTGCGCATATATATGTTTGTCAAAACATGAAAATCATGACATAAAGATAGAAGTGGTGGACACTAAGTTTACGTAGCTCTAGGAGAGAATGTTTTTTGTTGTTTGAAGAAGAAAAAATGTACCCATGACCCCTTGTTTGCAAAAATAGTTAACCGTAATAAAACTCGAAGGTAGTAAAGCTTCTATTACTTCTTGAAGTCATTTAGTGATGATTTGGGTGTTGATCACCAATTTCATGTCATAATTCATTCAGCTACTTCTGTGTTACAGAGAGAAGTTTTTGTTTGTTATATTTTGCAGGATGTTGTAGAAATAATGAAAGAATCTTTGTATGACAAGTATGTTGACGAGCATGGTTTTGTTGATTTTGGGCGGAGTGGTGGCATGAGCCAACAGAAAGAAGTAAAGAGATTTTTAAGTGCCCTGAATAAGCAATCAGAGTTACAGCAAAAGGATTGCTTTACTATATCTGTATGCATCCTTTATCTTACTCTTACTCAAGGATTTTTTCCCGTGAACTTGTGTTATTGTCAAAGTGATATCATGGGGAAAATGCTAATGTACTCCCTGTAACTGCAGGAGATATATGGTTTGGCTGATAGGATTGGCTTAAGGGTTCCAGACATAGACACATTTGTGGAGAACTTAAATAACTTTGGGTATTTGCTAAAGAAGGGGCTAAAGACATATCAGGTAGTGAAGCCCAGAACATGGATACTGTACTTGCACTGCATGAGGAAAATATTAGCCAAAATATGGATCTATAATATGAAAGTAAATATAATCTGTTAGGGACCTAGATATTTGGCCATGGGCCATTGGGCGTAAACGAATTCCCTTGGAGTGATGTGAATATGATATTGTTACATAGAATCCCCTAATGATGGGAAAAGAAAGGTGACAATTAAGGAAGATTCCATTTGTTTACATCCATTCTCGGGCACCTTATGTGTATATCAAATAGTTCACATATAGCAGGCCAAAAGTTAAATGGCTCACCATATATATATATATATATATATATATATATATATATATATATATATATATATTTATTTATTTGTTTTTAATCAAGGGAAGTAACTTCTACCATAGTAGTGCAAGATAGCAAGTATGCAAATCAAAATTTTAATGTATGCTGCTAGACTCAACATGCAAGAATCTGATATATGAACACATACAGGTTAAGGGTTTGAGAGCCAGATGGGAAAAAATAAAGTAGTGAACAAGATGTATTTGATCTTTCAAGGTTTAGAATTACATAGTATTTATTCTCTGCATCCCAACGCTTCACCCAGATGAAGGAATGACATATTTCAATACTTTTAACTGCTTATCCTTCTACTCTCTGTTCACGGGTTTCAGACCCTATATAAGTTTATCAATTCATGGATCCTGGAAAATGTAATGAATTGGTTTGATACACTCTTGGTAAAATTATGAAATTTCTTATGAATGCAGGTGTTATCATCGTCTTTTTGATATAGCCAGTCATCAAGATCAAGGTGCTAAGTGCAGCTCTTCACCAATGAATTATTAAGGTTCCGTTTCCATCATTTTCTCTCTTTTCAAGCTCATTACAAGTGTATAGTTTCCATGAGATACAATCATCTCCTTGTGTTGCATCCCTGTACTGACGTGTTAATGAGCTTCTCTTATTAATGGATGTTAAATTTCTGTTTCTTTATTTGCTAGATGGATCACGCTAATTCTGCATAGTCCTGAGGCAAATGTTCTAACAAGTTAGACTCTGGTGGGGCTATGCATAATTACAATTGTTTTAAACTGGTTTTCCATGTTTATCATGAATTGCCGGTTCAATTTCCTGCATTTTCTTCTCCTTCGATTGCTTGTTGGCTTCCTTTGGAAATTTACGTCCAAGCTCAGCCATCACCCTAAATAGAAATGTGTGGATTTATCATTTCCATTTCAGCCTCATTGGTTTTTGAGGTGCAGCTCTCGTCCCATCTGCTATGCCAAGACATAGTATTTACAACCAGGTTGCACCAAAGGTGATCTATCTTTCATTAACCTTCAAGAATTCAAATATATTCAAGATGCATAATTCTCTAGTATGGATGAGACTTTAGTTTACATGTTACTTCCCATATGAAATGTGAATGCTGATTTTGCGGTTGGATTGCAAAGCCTCATATAGAAAAAAAGAAAACTGTGAAAACCCTTACTGCCACTCTACAGAACCGTACATGAGATTTTCACCTCATACGGCTCCTCGTTCAATTCTTTCGAATTCATTGGATCCTTTTCCGCGTTCGAGAATCCCCTCCCTTCTTCCACTCCGTCCAGAAGAGTAACTAGGACCAATTTAGTCACTTTTTCATGTTCCAACCAATTGAACACTTTCCATTTTTTTGATTATTCTCAAAGGAGAAGATTATTCTCTTTAACAAACATATGCGGATCAAATCACGATCTTATACTAAGAACAAGAGATCTTTGCCCCTCATTCTTCGAGAATCAGAAAGATCCTTTTAATTTGTTCATTTGGAATCTAGGTTCTTCTAATTCATCCATATGTAACCAATCACATATCATCATTTACACAATTCTTCGCAGCTGTGCCCCCATTGGAAAAACACCAGAATAAAATTCCCAGATGGGCTGATTGGCAAGTGTCCTGGAAACAATTATAACAAGTAGACGATGCTAGAATTTAATTCAAAGATGTGTTACATATTCTTTTACATCTATTAAGACAACATATTGGTATTTCGATCCTTTTAACTATATCCATCCATATTGTGATATTGAAATTTACTTTGTTAATCAGATTCAGAATCATAACCTTCTCCAGTTACATGTTGAAGGTGCCACTCACTTGCATAGTAATTGTTGGGTAATCCCACCCAAAATTTGAAAGCCTCTGCTGCTCTCTTCCTTTCCATTCTCCGATCTTGCCTAGCTCTTGAAGCGTGCTTACTGGTAAACATTCTCGAATGCATCTCCACATAGATTCTGGAATACTTTGATTTATTTGGTGCTATTCCATTTTCCTCCATGCATGCCACAATCTCTAGAGCTTTCCTAAAGAAAGTAGCTCTCACACAGATATCAGCCAGTGTGTCTAAAAGGCCTTCATCCACCGTCAGTGGTGGAACAGTGCTACCAGTCACGTTCCCATTCTTCCCAATCTCACATCTCTCTTTTACTTCTTTCCACAGTAGAAGTGCTTCTCCTGGCTTTCTAGCCAGGGAAATTCCATTTGCGAGACTGCCATAAGTTGACACATTTGGGTAGAATCCTTTCTCCTTCATTTGCTCTATTATATTCTTCGCTTCATCAATCCGTCCAAGTCTACAATATCCTTCTATCAACATATTCCAAGCAACCATATCAACCTTCACTCTAGGGTCTTTAAGCATCTCATCAAATACCTTATTGGCTAGCTTTGGTTGACCTGACAACGCGAAAGCTTTCATCAACGTTGTATAACTAATCTTGGTGGGAGCAATACCTCTTGAACGCATCTCATTGAAGTAGAAAAGAGCTCCTGCACTATCATCTATCAGGATGCATCCATCAATCAAAGTATTGTAAGAAACAACATCAGGTTCTATTTTGGCATCATTAATCATATCTTGAATCAACTCCTTTGCTTTATCAATCTGCAACTGCTGGCAATATCCTTTGAGTAGAATATTATAAGTGATTAGATTTGCAGGTACTCCAATTCTAGTCATCTCCGCCAGAACCTGTCGAGCACGGTCCATTGATCCTGCTTTGACAAACCCTGAAATGACTGTGGTATAAGAAACATGGTCTGGGTGACTGCCTTTATCTTCTTGATGACTCATGGCCTCAAGCATCCTTACCGTGTCAGTAATGCGCCCTGCTCTCATGTACCCCTTCATCAGTGTGGTGTACATCCTCGAGTTTGGTGCAAACAATTTAGGTAATTCTGGTGGCTCAGATTCTATTGGACTTACTGAATTTGGAAGTAATATCTTGAATTCATCACTGTTCATAGAACTTGGGTTATCATCCAAAAAACTGACCTCCCTCAAAATCTTGCAAAGATCTTTCCTGCCCTCTCTCAATGCCTGGACCATTTTCTCTGCAGTATTTAGATCACCAAAACCAACATAAGCTGCAACCAAGGATTGCAGTGTTGTCATACACAAAGGTATATTCTTTTCAATAATCCTCTCTACTACAAACACAAGCAAATCCTTTCTATCAGACCTTGCACAAAGCTTGATCATGACATTATATGTCAAAACATCAGGCTCACAATCAAACTCAGACATTTCATTAAACAGTTCCAAGAATTTCTTTGTATCACCCAGGTTGGCACAAGCATTAAGCACAGCATTATAAGCAGCTGTATCCGGCTTCGAATCCTTAGCCACCAGGGAGTCGGAAAGTCTCTTGACTCTTGCAGTCACCCAAGTGAAAAGTTTTATGGCCTCGGATGGACAATCATCGCCTGAGGCAGCGAGGCGGCTTATGACAGCACTCCATGCCTTGACATGAGGTAGATAGCCAGATTTGAGCATGGACTTGATAATGGAGGTAGCATAGAGTATATGGCCGCCTTTTGCGGCAGCCACGGCCAGAAGGCCAAGGGAATTAGCATCCAGACGATGGAGCTGCCTCTCATTTCTAAGGCGCTGGATAATAGATTGCGCTCGTTTGAGGCTCGAATCAGTATTTTGGTAGGATAATTGTGAGACCAAACGGCTAAGGCAGGTGGAGCTGGGGATGTCTTGACATTCTGTATATGCTAACCAAGCTTCCTCTGTTTTCCTTTGGCGAAGGAGTGTTAAGAGTCTTTGGTCCTGGGAATTGTTCGCCGGTGGTTTAGTGGGGGCAGGAAGGGCAGTGGTGACTGTAGTTGCTCCAGCTCCGGTAAGGGAGAGACAGGATGGTTTGGTGGTAGTTTGTACCCGAGATGGGTTTGTGGAAGAGAAGGCGGTGGTTGAGGAGGAGAGGGGCGGCGGAGCACGATGGAGGAAAGGTATGGTGTGTGTTACTGGAAATGGGTTTGAGGTAGGTGATGAAGATGCTGGTAGTGGTGGTGGATTGTAGTTCATGGCTTAATCCATTTGAAGTGTGGAGGGTCGAAAGAGGGAAGAAAAATAGACGATAAGATGGGATATTTTTCCAGTCTATTTGAGTTGGACAAAATGGTCATTTTCTTTATTCGGGTGGAAAAGGGGCAGTACTACGTCGGACGTATTCTGTCCTCCCATCTGTCAAAGCTTTGTTGGAGAGTAAGGCGTACAGCATTACGAGCCTTTTTTTATTTTGTTTTTTCTCTCTCTATTTTGAATTTTTTAGTTCTTGATCTATCAATCCTCCAATATCCGACCACGGCTAATGCTGAACGTGTGTTGTTCCAAACGGTGCAGAATAAAATTTGTTTGGATTGTTAATATTAACGATACAAAAATCAACTGCAAATATTTCAGTGCAGAATGTACTAACAAGGGAGTGCATACTTGTTCTAAGAACATATTTTTCTCAAGGGAGAACATGTGCTCTATCTCAATAGAAATTTAGTTGTCAATTTTTTCATCTGACATATAAAATTAGTAGAGAATAAAACTCCGTTAAATCGCAATCCAAGTCGTCCAATAATATATGAGTTGCAAATTTATAGTAAACCTACATTAAATCAAATTGCTCCAATCGTGACAAAATCACGACACTAGATCCAAAGGTGAATGTACTCTTGGGTCAATCATCCGAAAATACGAAAAAAATGGGGTGAAGCTGACCCGAAATCCGATCTTACCTCTTCCTTACAAAAATCCAACTTAACCCGACGTGGAAAAATAAAACTTGCGGTGCTGCCTCAATACAAATTTTTATGAGGTGGGAAGGCTCATTGACCTGCTGCACCCGTACCAAAAACCCCCCACATACACACAAAAAAAGGGTGATATTTGACAATGATGAGTCTAGAGGAGGAGGAGGAGGAGGGGGGGGTGGGGGGTTGTGGTCAAAACTCCCTAAATTTTGAAAAGTTGATATTTTATCTTTAGATTTTTTTTTTTATAAAAAAAAATCATATATAATATTATGTTTGACCCCAAAATTATTATACGTAAAATTCGCCTCAATACTAAGTTTTTAGATCCGCACATAGATTTAGGCAAAAGTATCAAATAAGAACAACATTAATGTACTGAAACATAAAATGAGTCCCTAAAAAGAAAACAATTGTACAATTGTAGATCAAAAGAATTCACGCCCCCCACCCCAACCCAAAGAAAAAAAGAAAAGCTCATCAAGAAAGATGAAAATTATCCGTACCCGTGTATATTTTCACTCATGTGCACACTCATTCAGAATTTATCATGTGAACATTTCTTCTGATTATATATACACATGGTGAATTGTGAGTGATTGAGTACATAAATAACAACATACGGGTACATGCAATTATTTGCCCATCAAAAGAAGGGTATAACACAAGTATATCAACAATTATCCGGAGAAACTTGTAAACTTAAAACACTCACATATCATCAATTTGAGCTACTTGAGAAGCTAATATTGCAGCAATTATGTTTCATTTCCAATTGAACCCTACTGTAAATCCAAAAGGCCAGGAAATGAGAGAATAAAGATGGAAAATCAAGGGATCAATTTGCATTACTTAACTCTTACAAAGAGCCTTGACTGACTTCCAATTGCATGTGATTTTTCATGAAAGAAGCATTCTCAATGCAATGCTCCCAAGATTCTCATTAATTAAGTTTCTATTTATATAAGGTTTAAAGAATAGTTCATAACAAGTAGACCAATTTATACTAGAGGTAAAAAAAAGAGAAGAGAATAGAGCTAGACAGTTGACTAAACAATCTACAAACGCTTATAGGTCCCAAGTCCAACACTCTTGTCCCGATAATAATTTAAAAAAAAATCTACATGGACTTATTATAAAAAAATCTACACTCCTACCCATCATGCACTTGCCCAACATAACCTTGATGGACTTCCAATTGCATGTGATTTCATTGGAGAAACCTTCTAAATGCCATTCTCCCAAGAATTCTCATTAATTAGACTAATGGTTCATGAACAAGTTGACAAATTTATACTAGAGGTAAAAAAGAAGAAGAAGAGAATAGAGCTAGACAGTTGACTAAACAATCTACAAACGCTTATAGGTCCCTAGTCCAACACTCTTGTCCCGATAATAATTTAAAAAAAAAAAAAAAAAAAATCTACATGGACTTATTATTAAAAAATCTACACTCCTACCCATCATGCACTTGCCCAACATAACCTTGATGGACTTCCAATTGCATGTGATTTCATTGAAGAAACCTTCTCAATGCCATTCTCCCAAGAATTCTCATTAATTAGACTGATGGTTCATGAACAAGTTGACAAATTTATTACTGAAAATCGAAAAAAAGATAAAGAGTTGACGGTTTACTAAACAATTTAGAGACTCATTATAAATAAACTCTAACCATTGCATGAAGAAGAACACCAAGATTTAGCTTAACTCTTTATAGTTCTCTGCTTCGACCAGCATACTTGATTTGAAGGCGATGGCGCGCTCCACTGGATTCGTTGTGGCCATCTTCGTGCTCCTCATCGCTGCCACCAGCAAAGGTAACATAAAATGATTGTTATATATATATATGGTTGTTACTTCAGACAATCAAAACTACTCATTTCATTTTTTTCTCCTCATTATGTTGATAGCGTTGAGACGGTTGCAGAGATAGGTATGATGGGAGTGATGGCGAACTACTGCCCGTTTTATCCCAACGATGTTGCCCTGTGTCCAGATTTCTGCGACGGGGCTTGCAGAACCCAATATAGCGCTGCCTTCGGCACCTGTGCTGGCCCTGGATTCTCACCATGCATTTGCTACAAATGGTGCCCCTGATCTCAATGTTCTTGAAGTTTCAATTATCGCCCTCCAGATCTAGTCATGAATAAGAAAATTTGCAGATTAATGTTTTTTTGTCTCTCTTATGCAACATTTGATCAATAAAATCTCTAGTGGATTGATTTAACATTTCGAACTTCCTCATACTATTGTGTTATACTGGCAATTATCAACCTCTCTCTTTCTGTTGGAAGATGTAATTCTTCCGCTCGCCTTTTGTCTTCTACCAATGCCTTCTTAGCTTTCATTGGATTCAAATACCTGTCAAGTTGATACTGAAAGTTGTTGTTGTAAGAATCCACATGTTCTCGGGGGTAATTGGTCCCTAATCCTTTGCAAAGAAAGGAAATAAGCTTCCTATGACATTCCCTTCTGTATTAGGTATTTCTGTTTTGCCTTTGGGTTCTACACTGCCTTATAGTTCTCAGTTGCCCTACATTTGCACCTTGAAATTTACAACAACATGGCAGGAACCAGTAACCATCATTTTAATGCATAACCTACAAGTAGCCGATTATCTAAAATTACATAGATAGAGTGAAATACGTTGCACAAGAAACTAATAAGTACTTGAACAAGTACTGTAATAGAATTTGATTCTAAAACTAAAATTAACGAGAAATAAGTAAATAATGAGAATAAAAAACTGAGGGCAAAAAATGGCCATCTAAGAGCAGGTACAGTAGAAATGATGGAAGTTTATGCATCACAATATAGCAAGTACATCTCTGCAATATTATTACATGGAAACCTTTCAGTAGAATAATGGTTCCGCTTCATTTCTCAGCGTATACTTGACACAGGTACATAAATAAAAGATTCAATCATATAAATATAACAACCAAATTTCATGAATTTGTTTACTAGATCTCAAACATATGTGATTTAGAAACAAAAGAAGAATTCAAAATCTAAAAACATGGCAACTCCAAGAGTTCTCCAAATTCAAAAACAAATATGCATGAAATCAACGCAGGAAGAGCAGAAGAGGCAGCTCTCAATAGTACACCATTGTTACATGTCTTCACTTTTCAGGCAGAAACTGAAACATCAAATGTCAATTTATTAGTTGCTAAACAAGTGAACTACAAAGTGAAACTTACAAGAACGAAATTAATTTGTAGAGATAGAAAGCTGCAGAAATACTTCACCAAATGACAGAGCACAACAGATCAAATGATTACTATCAGAATCAACTCATGTAGTTGCAGGAGAAAACATGAACCATTCAATGACAAAAGAGAATGGTCACTTGAAATTTTTCGTATCATCTAACTCTAGATAAGTCCACATTTGAAATTAAGAAATGAGAAACTCTAATTAGTTAATCCTTCACGTTTTAAGTATCTATTTGGGAAAAAAATTATTCAAAATAGAAACTTGGAGAAAATGTAAATGTAAAACGTGAACTCACATGCAGAAATATTATCAATAGCGATAGAAAGATGCAGAAATAGCTCATCAAATGACAGATCACAACAGAACAAATGATAAGAAATTGTAAGACATAAACTCACATGTTTTTAGTAGTGCATACTGTATCCCTTAGGCCAGAACCACCATTAGGACTCGAAAATTTGCAATTCAGCAAAATTGATAAAGACCTTTAGATTTCCATCTCCATCATTCTTAATCTGTCTCACAGACGTTTCAACACGGTCTCCACACCACAACACATTAATTGTCTCCAACGTAGCTATTTCCCCAATGCATGATGGAACTTTCTTCAGCTGGCTGCAGCATCGCAACACCAATTGCCGAAGTTTTGGAAGGTCATCACTCCAAGCATTCCATTCGGCAATGTTCAGACTGTCCAACTTAAGGTATTTGAGTTCGGAGAATTCTCCTTCCACCATGTCCCAAGTGTCCCCATCAAAGGCCCCGGAAAGCAATTTAAGAACCTCAAGGTGACGTAATTGTCCAATTGCTGAGATCTTATCCCATGGAAGACAGAAATCTGACAAAGTATCTTGAGTGATTCCAGGTGATTTAGGACTTCCAATCTTGGAAAGTTATTGCAATTCGGAGAATTATCACGAGATGCTGAAAATATGCATTTAAGCTTCCGGACATTGGAAAGTTTTCTCAGTATATATTTTGTCTCTTCCCCAAAGTGGAGAACGAGCAAGGAGATGGTAACCAAGTCACTAAACTCAGATAGATTTCGATCATCCTGAAAGCTGATGATAGCAAATGGACTTACATGAAGATGCCTTAACTTTTTCAAGCACCAAATTGCACCTGGTACTTTGATCGCCTGATGATATTTTAACCCCTTCACAATAAGCGTTTCCAAATTCAGGAGGTTGGCAATTGATTTTGGAATGGAGCCTATATACCCAGCAATTGCTAAGTATCTTAGGTGCAACAACCGTTTTATCCCTTTGGGAAATGAATTGCCCGTGTTAATACATTCCAGATCCAATACATTAAGAAGTGTAAAGTTGTCAGAAATGAATGAGATATCATAGGGACATTTGAGATCATTATCATCGGTGGCAAAGCAAAGAAGAGAACGAGTAGAAGGTCCTGAAGGCCTTGACTCAATCAAATGGTCTCGTTTTGAACAGAAACAAAGTCGATGATCCTCATATGTTACATGACTTGAACAATTACCAGTGTTGCCACTGAAAACATAATTCAAATCATTTTGAGGAGCCATAGAGTCATCGGACCCAGTTATTACCTTTAAAAAATTCTCTTCTTTAGCTTTTGATTTACAGAATTTGTGTAATACATCATGAATGCGACATGCTTTAACCCCACCTCTGGATCTTTTTTGAGAAAGTATTACGAGGCTTCGATCGATTAGATCCATTAAATAACCTTCTGCAACATCCTCCAAACTCTTGGATTCATCGTTTCTCACAAGCCCCTCAGCAGTCCATAGTTGCACCAATTTCCGGGTTGGAATACCTTGGTCCTCCAAAAATGCACCAAAGTAAAGAAAGCAAGCTTTCTGATAATCTGGCAAGTCGTTGTAGCTCAGCTCTAAGATTTTCCGACAATGCTCTTCCGGATCATCAACTATAAGGAAGCTCAAATCTTTTTCAATTTCATTCCAAGAATTAGATTGCCTTTCCCTTTCCTGAAGTAGACCAGCCACTGCAACGATTGTGAGAGGTAATCCTTTGCAACTTTTAGCAATTTTCTTTCCTATTTGCATTAATCCCTCGGGACAACAGTCTTCATGAAAAGATTTTCTTTTGCAATAAACTCCAACTTTCAGAATCAGATAGTAGACGAAGATGATGAGTAACAGCATCGGGGTTAGCTTTCAAATCATGACGACTGGTTATTAGAATTCTGCTTTGATTTCCATCATTTGGCAATGATTTTCTCAGGTCATTCAATGCCTTAGTGCTCCACAGATCGTCCATCACAATGAGAAACTTTCTCTTCAACAAGTGCTTCCGCAACCTTTCCTCCAGATCTTCATTAGTCATTCCAAGGTTATCATCACCAAATGATGTAATGTGGCTTAAAATCTCCAGTAACATTTCCCTTCTGCTATAAATTTGAGAAATGCAACACCATGTGCGAACATGAAAATTAGACACAACTGTTGGACAGTTATAGACTTGCATTGCCAGGGTTGTCTTACCAATTCCTGGAAGTCCAACAATCGGGACAATGTCTAGCTGCTCAGGTCCCGCAATAAGTCGATCAATTATCATTTCTTGCTGATCATTGAGGACCACCGAATTTTCATCAATGCTTGAGGTTGTAGCCCTTGAGCCCTTTATCTGCACTGGAATCTGGGACATATCCGGCTCTTTGACACGATGAATCTTATCGTGAGTTGTTGGGAGATATGCCTTCATCAGTCTCATATCTTCTCGGAGATGATACAGCCATAATGAGTTATGCCATTCAACAGAATCTTCCAGCATCACTGAGTCGATATAATGTTCTGCCTTATAAGCCACGTCTGCAATACGTGCACGAAGATCTTTCAATTCTTGAAACTCAATATCCTGCTCCAGAATACCCTCGATGAAATGTGCTAAGAACTCCAGTTCCATCAAAATCTCTTCAATTTGGTCCTTCAGATATGTAGCCACATTAACATTCAGTAACTCCCTCAGCTTTTCCAAGAATGGATCAACGAAGCCCAGTTTGGGAATGTTTGGAGAATGGAGAAAAACTTTGAGCTCTACCATGATAGGTTTAATCTTCTCTAACATATCAGAAACCAATGGGGTCCATGTTCTTGCATGCTTCTTCACCGATTTTGCTAGTAGGTATAGAGTAGAAGAGAAAACACACCTCAGAAGCCACTTGTTCAATATGTTCATATACAAGTTTTGCCTCCCCAAAAGAAATCGCTGGTTGCTCCTTGACAAATATTATAAAAAACTCTAAACTCTTGTGAAGGGATTCTGTTTGATTTTTGTCTAAGACCACCAAAGTTTGATCATTATCAAACAGAAAAGACCTAACTAAGATATCAGCCTTGAAAAGCATATGTATTAGAAGCAGCTTAAAAATCAAATTTCTTACCGTCACATTTGTGTTTGTCATCTCTTGAGCATCAAAGGAGTGATGAAGATGTGTACTAATTTCTTCCATGACCGCCAAGACCTGCTTCGCTTGTTCTGTGTTAGAAGAATGTTTGATTGTTGTCTTCAGGGACTTGAGCCACTTTTCATAATTCAAATCTGTCAACCCCTTTCTAAGAGCATCAATTTTCTCCTTCTGGAGGATGTCATAAGTATTTAGTTGCTCCCTGACAAAAATCTCCATCTTGACAAACCAAATCTCTGTAAGAATGCCCTGTAGCTTTTTTTTTGGTAACAGTGCGTGTGGAAGCATAGTGATACCTGGCTTCTCTTGCCACCATGTTAAGCACTCTTCTAACATCTGCAAAAATACTCGTAGTGACATTCCCCCTTGGCAAGGTAGCCACCGAGATTACCTGAGATTTCAGCTCCCCATGAAGTGTATGTGGCTCTTCCAAATGGAGGTATTTTGCAAAATCCTTTTCTAACGGAAACAGGCACTCGAGAAATTTATTCACTTGATCCCCAATTCCATCTCCGTTTTGATCTCTAAGGAGTTTGAGATTCGTATCTAGAAACTTCGGATTAGTATAGTCGATCTTGTGTTGCAGCTCCAAAATGATTAAACCTGTCAATCTTCTCCTCGTAGTAGTACCTTGATGATAACCACAGAAAGAGCTGAAGTGCTGCAGTGATCGCCACCCTTCCGACCTCAATCATGACTTGGATCTTCAGATCCTTAGAGGAACTTTCTGAAAGGCAGTCAATGAAACCTTTAGCCGAATCCAGATAACGATTCAGGACCTTGAACTGTTTCTTAAGGGAACTCTCACTCTCTTCTTCGAAATATAATTTGTTGGATGCTTCTAAATAGTTGTCGATAAATTTGCTAAATTCCTTCCAATGATCATAATCAAATCTGAATTCAAATGACTGGCTTGACCAAGAAGAGTTGTAAACTATTCTAATTTCCGGATGCAAACCATTTAATATTATTAGATACGTCATCCCACCATATCACGTAATTTGTCAAGCTTTCGGTCAAGGGTGTTCCTCTTCCAAAAATTGAGAATGAGAGAATGTTTCTGAGGCGTTTCAAGCAGCAACTGTGTCGGCAGATGGATGATCTTGTTCTCAGTTTCTTCAAGTTTAGCTTTGATTTGGCGGAGAAGAGAAGCCAGCTGCAGCACATCCTCAAGATCACTCCATCTCTTAACGCACTCCAAGAAAATTCTCATAAATCTCAACTCACTTTTCCAAAACTTCAATCGATCCAGCAACACCCTTAGCTAAATTGACAAAGTACCCATCAGATATGCGTTGTTGACACTGCTGCAACAGCTCAATAATAACATCGTCAGCGCAGCGAGAAAGGGAAGCCATTGCAGCACCAAATCCAACCTTACCAATTGTTTACACAAATCTCTGCTAACAAGAAATTTTGATCAACTGATACTAATTTAGATTCATTCCACCAATTTAAAAATCATCCAACAAATAAAGTTGACATAAACAATTAATTTAATCTTTATGCCAAGCTGCCAATCTTGACTACCTTCACTGAGTTAAAATTAAAAGAAAATATTTGAAGCTGACATGTTAACAAATGTAAATTAAATAATCTAACAAATTGCAGCAATGATAGGACATCTTAACTACAATCAATTTAAAATCAATGAATCAAAACAAAAAAAACGACCAATTCAATTTGGACTATTTTCCAAGTTGTGCTGTCATTAACATATTGTAATCAACAATTTAATAGACAAATATAAAAACACTTTACTCCCATTCGTGTTTTCTTCATAGAGGTTTCTCAGTTTAGCACAGATTAAGAAAGGGAAGATAACAAACATTTTTACCATTATACCTTCAGACATTACTGTATTCTCGAGTTCATAATGGATCGAATTTCCTGTAGCAACAGATTCTCCGATGCCGTTGCCCGTTCAACTCTTCCAAAATTGCAGAAATTTTGTCTGTAATTGAACTCTCGAGCATTTGACCCCAAAAAAAAATAAAAAAATTTCAAATTCACAGTGTAATTTGGCATATTGAATTCATTGGCCAATTCAAACTTTGTGAATATTTTGGTACAGAAATTTTGTAGATTCCATTCTAGTTTCATCATTGTCTGGAAAGATACCAAGAAGATTATATTGTTATACAATTAATAGAAATATAGTTGGTATCATCAAAATATTCTTATTAGAGGAAAGAAGGAATTAGGTGGAACTTGCTTCATATTTTCTCTATTCAATAAACCTTTACACTTTGGGTTTTTAATTTTTTAAAAGCTTCTTTTGTTATGAATCGATCTAAACACCGACCGGACTCGGACCCGGACCCGAACCCGAAACACCCGCTTTTAAATAGACTTGAAATGTGAAATCCAATTCCAAACCATATAAAACATACTCGAACTCGTACGCGGATTTTTAGACCATTTGAAAATTCTAGGTAAGGTTTTTCCAATTCTATGAAATTCAAAACATTAGAATTTTGAGAAATTTAAATTCCAATAAATTGAATTCCTTTTGTTTGGTAAAATTATGAAATTGAGGTGAAATTCAATTCAAATTCAAATTTATTTGTTTGAAACACCAAAAATTCACATGATTAAAAATAAAATAAACAAAATGCTTGTGGTGTGAAAAGACTAATATTCTCCTAACACAAATAGCCAATATATATTTAAAGTAAAATGACAAAAAATATCATTTAATTTAACATGACAAAAATATGACTCCTAATCTCATAAACTGACCTATAGACAAATATAAAGCTCTTATTTATGTATTGGTCGAATTTGATTATATCCACAAAATGTTGCTTGGTAATATTCAGTTAAAATTCAATTTTATTTTATGTGTCTAAATTCACGAGAATGTTAGGGAGATTAATAACGCTACTAGGTAGCATGGGTTTGTGAAGGAGGGTTGTAGAGGCGGGTCGGTGGCGATGGCAGAAGTCAGAAGTGTGGAGGGTTACATATGTAGAGGAGAAAATGAAGATGGAGAAGGAGAAGGAAAAATAAAAAATTAAAAAATTAAAATTTTTAATAGGCCCTAATAAATTTTCCCATTTTATAAGCAAGTTCTGAATCCGTCTTTAAACAATTTATTATCGGTATCTAGACATTTATCTTGCATAATTTGTTGGAGATTTTAATTACCCTTTAGCTCACCCAATAACATGCATATAATAAGATGAGTTGTGATTACATTTTACTTTCTATAAATTATTATTATTATCCTAATGAATAAATAACACTGCTAAGCTCCATGCAACAATGCAATTATTATGTACATAGAAACATACTACAATAATTTGATAGTGAAACTTCTTATAATTACAAATTTTCAACTGGAAAATCAATAATAGGTTTAATTTCTTTAGTCATACACCTAAGTTCATCTACTTCATCCTGACTAAGTCTCGGCCCAAGCGCCCCCGCAAATTCCTTAGCTTGTTTTGCATTTTCGCCCCCAAGTATCGCTATCACAGTTTCCTGAGCTATCAACCAGTTGAGGACAACCTATGAATCAAATCGGAAAAAAGAAAAAATCAGTAATCTTTAAAAACTATAGTTCCTTAAAGTACAAGAAAGTGTGAACATTAATTTGGAATCTTAGGTTGTACCATTTTTACATGCTTCACGATTTCATATCCGATTTTTTATTCCCAGAAATAAAACTGTGGTCCTTATTAGCAAAGTATAATTTTCAACTGGTTGATGAGGACCATGACTTTAAAAATTCGCAACTGATTCGCGAATGTGACATGTACATGTGCAGAAATAAAAACCATAACTTTAACTGATTGCAAAAGGAAAAACATAAAATGAGAAATGAGGAAAGGGATTTGCGAGGAACTTGTGTCGATATTTTATTGTAGCTCTGTCCTATCTCATGTATTCTGTTTATTAGTGGTTGTAGCTGCAACATAATGGAAAAATCTTGAGAGAAATTGAAAACGAGTTGAAGCTTTTGATAACTATAAAACTCAATATTTAGTCATAGTAGTTTAGCTATTGCTCATGATATATATATATATATATATAGCTTTTTTAAGAGATCAAGTAAATAATTTTAGTTAATGCTATTAATTTTAGATAATTAGAATAGACTATGGTTATGTAGTCTATATTGAATGGATCTTATTATGAAACTCTTAGACTTCATAACTTTTTAAATCATTTATCACCTTTAAAGATCATATGATATTATAAAGATCTGTGACTATTTAATATTATTCTAAACTCTTAGACTTCATAACATTTTTAACTCATTAATTTTATCACATTTTTAGATGTTATAAATATCTTTAACTATTTAATAGTATTCTAAACTCTTAGACTTCATAACCTTTTTAATTCTTTAATTTTTATCACCTTTTAAGATCCTATGATAGTATAATAAATTATATACACAATAAATTTAATTTGTGTTAAATGGAAGAAAAACAAAAGGTCTTCTTAACTTTGGGGGGACTCTTCCCATTTTTAATTTAAGAAAACTTTTACTATTTTTCCAATTCAAAACTCTCAATTTAACAAAACTCTTCCAAATCTTATTCAATTCGAGAACTACATATGTCTTCCATTTCCACTATAAAATCCAAATGTAAACCAATTCCTTTCACCAATATGCATATGAATCTCTAATCTCACAAAAATTAAGAATATTTGTCGCCGATACAACTTGCTTCGATTAGTATAAGTGACAATAGAATTGATATGGTTGAAATCTATGTCTTTTCAATTGTTTTTAATATATCTTTTATGAAATTTATAGGAAAGTATTGTATTGAAAAATAGTCCATCGAACAAGTGAGTCAAAGTTCCAAGTGAAGGACAAATTTGAATCATTTTCATGTAAAATTCCTATTTAACATTTTTTAGCTCTCTTTGTTTTTTTATTTCACCTATCATCGAGAAAAAAAAGCTATAATCAACTTGACATTTAGCATGATTTTCAAGGATTGTTTCCTTTCCTCTGGTATTTTACATTATCACTCCCTCCATTCCTCAATATAGGTCGTTTAGGACACTTTGAAAAGTTAAGGAATTCAAACAAACAATAATCTTTCCACCACAATTCCAATAATACCCTTCCTCCTCATTCTCTTTCACTTTTCCAATAAAAGATATATAGTGAGGGTATAATTGGAATAAAATATTGACACCTAATAAAAGACATGTAAATGACAATTAATTTGGATACATATATATCTCATAAACGACAATTAAATGAGAATAGAAGGAGTATAAAAGAGTAATAATCTTATTTTTCCCTAAGATATTATTAATGATCAAGTAGCTAACATGTATTTGAGTCCTAAATGTGATTAGATCTATTAAAGGTCATTTCACATAAAATATTGATGGACTTGAAACATAATTGTTTATCTTATATGAAACTTTACTTTAATTTAAATTATTTATATAATGTATTTTGAAATGAATCAAGAAAAATTGCACAACACACAGAGCTCACAACTAGTTTTATTAAAAAGACCAAAGAGAAAAAAGTGAACAAATCATTATGGATCGACTTAAAAGCCCATAGTTAGGCCTATCGGCGTATGAAGCCAAAATAGGAAGTAGTTAAGATTGGCGCCAAATATCGCTGGAAGGTCGTTACATGTAAGAATCTTATAAATTCTCTAACCAAACCGAAATCCTTGTATAACCTTCCGTCTCATCCAAAAAAATTGGGGAAAACCAAAACTTTTTCCAAAACCCTAATTCATTTTTATCTTTTCAACAAACCCTTAAATTTTTATCCCCATTTTTGTTTGTATTGCAGAAAATCTCTGAATACGATAAATTCAAATCAGGAAAATACCGAACTTGATTCACCATTGTTAATTTTGTATTCAATTGATTCAAGGATTAATCCAGGTATTCTATCTAATTAGCTGAGGGTCTTTTGATTCATTTGTGATTTCTGAATTTATTTTTTTAAGAATTTTGCAGGATTTGAGGGTTGTGTGTTGTTTGATAATTTCTTAAATAGGAATTTTTTTGCCATATTGTAAGATTTAATTGGGCTTACAGGGGTTGAGGCTGATAATTTCAGGTGAGATGATCTTCTATTAATTCTTTGAGCTTCTTTTAAATGTTAAGCATTTTATTTTTTCTTATGGAAATGCAAACCAAATATATATCTGAAAATGCATATGATAAGTAAAGAGTTAGAATAGTATCCGAATTCGGCTTCATTGTTTCAGCATATTTTAACACTGAAAATAGGAAACCTGCAAGAAATGCTTTGTTAGATGCAACAACAACAACAATAACATAACAGACCTATTAAGTCCCCAATATCAGGAGTATGGACATGGATGGATAGGAGACGGACTTAACATTTGTCAATGAACAAAATGGCTGCTCACAGAAATGCTTTGTTAGATGAATGAATTGGAATAATTGACTTTACAAAATTATTATTGATGGTACTTTTCCGCGGTAAAAAGCACTTCATTACAGCTTCATCGGATCCCTACATGGCAGTTATGAGTATTTCCATCTTACATTCATGAATAACTATGAGAGTAAGAATGGTACCTGGATTCAGCTTCATTGTTTCAGTATATTATGAGTTTATGACACTGAAAATGGGAAATCTGCTAGAAGTACTTTATTAGATAGATATATAATGCTTCCTTCATGTGTAGGGACAATTTTACCTTATAAAATCATTATGAAAAGGGGTTCCCATGCTAAACAACATTTTATTACAGCTTCATTTCATCCCTGCAAGGCAATTATCAGTACTTCCATCTTAAATTCATGAAAGAATAAAAAAAGTCGTGCCCAGTGCACAAGGCTCCCGGATCAACAAGGTTTGGGGAAGGTCCCGATGTACGCAACTTTACCTTTATTTTTCATAAAGAGGTTGTTTTCGGGGTTCGAGCCTGTGACCTAGAGAATAGAAAGTAAACACTTTACCATCGCGCCAAGCACAACCTTCTATCTTATATTCATGAATAACTATGAGAATCTTGTGAAGCTCATTTATTAAAGGTTTCCTTTGTAATATGATAGGCATATTGGATTTGCATAAGTTCATTTATGTTTCTTTTGGATGTGGACTATGCTTGGATCTGAAAATATTTTTTGGCATTTTCTTATTCAAGATTTAATGGTTTCTATCTGATCTGAGATGTTTCTTAAAAATACTACCCTAAAGGGGTGCATAAAATCTCTGAATTATCGACTTAAGGGATAAAATAAATAGCAAATGCTCTCGATTCTGTTCTTTTTCTTCTACATGTATTTCTGGGAATCTCATAATAGTTTACCTACTGCAGTTGTTTATGTATCTAAGAAGCTGTTTCAGATGTTGTGAATTATGATATTGTCTTCTTCAGCTATGGACTCTAGACATGGAAATGGAAGCAATAAAATTGTAAGTGCTGAAGTTGAATGTAGTTTAAATAGTTATCATTTCAACCCTTCATCTCATATCTAGATTTTGTACATGGGCAGAGAAGTAAAACAGATTCACAGAGTATTACCGGGAGACATATACCTGATGCGGCTGATGAAAATGAACAAGGGCAGCAAAGAGGTATTAAAAATGATATTTCAATTTCAGCCCTTTTGAGTTCAGAAAAGATTTATGGATCTTTCACATTCCGTCTCACAAGTTTCAGATGTCACCCGTGGATCGCGTCTTCCTAGCTCATCGCAAACAAAATCTCCTCCTGTCCAGTTGATGGAAAGGCCTGAAGGTTATGATCCTAACAGAATTCCAGCTTCAGCATTCACATCAAAATCCTCTACGCCAATGGAATGGAGTGCTAATTCTAATGACTCTTTATTCAGCATTCAAATAGGAACTAGTTTAGCCAGAGATCAATTTGCTATTACAGGTGCAGAATCCCCCGGTTTGAGAAACATTCCTGAAGAGACATTCAAGCGGAAAGCGTTACAATCAGGAGAACTGAGTAAGTCTAATGAATACCTCGGCAATGGAGTTGTAAAAATTTCTGATCAGGTTAAAGTTTTGGGACAATCCTCTCCGGTGACAAAAGACGAAGAACAAAAACCAAGAAACATAGATTTAGGAAAGCATAGGGTAGCCTACAAAGACAAAGTGAAGAACCCTCCTCACAGAAACGTCAACATTGAAGACGAGGGAAATCAAGAAGGATATATGAACAAAAATGTCATTCAACATTCTGATCAGAACGGAATAAACATTCAATCTTCTGCTTTTCCAAAGTGAGTAGAGTCGTTCCATGTGTTAGTAACTAGAGTGAAACTTTTTCTCTTATTCGTGCTATATTCTTGAATAATCTTTTTACGCTTCCTTCAGGGAGAAACTAGAACTTTTATGTTTGGGGTGGGGGGGGTTGCAGAAATATTTTTACAAGAACGAATAGAAAATCAAATGAACTTTTCCCATAGAAAATACGGCACTTCAGAAAATGTTGGTGGGCAGCCGATACCCCCCTCATTCCACCCTTGGCTCCTTTGTTAAATTGTTTTGTGTATCTAATCACATTCTTTCATATCTGCAAGATCTCTTCAACGTTATTTTTATTCCCTTTCACATATCTGCTCAATATGTATGAATTGGAAATTGCTTTTTCTTCATTCATTGAGAGTTACAAACTTTTCTTAAGAGTACATCCTGTTGTGTGTTGCAGAAAGAGGAAGTCTTGTAGCTGGTGCTGCTGCTTCGGGTGCTTTTCTAAACTGCCTCATTGGTCCTGTTCCTGTAAATGGTTATCTTTAACAAGTTTTCTGTTGCAGCTGGAAGAATACAAAGAAATTATTCTGTTGTTCTTGTCTTAAATTGTATGCCTCTTCCTCGCTTCTGTATCTTTAGGCATTTTCCTGTTTTAAGCATTTTATCAATTTGGGTATATGCTAGGCTTTTCTTAAGTATTTAATAATAAGGAAAGTTCGGTGTCACAAAAGATTCATGAAATTTTCTTTGATGCATTGCAGTTTGAAGGATGGACGGAGAAAGTGGTGTTCTTGTTCTTGTTGCTGTTGTGCTTGCTGTTCTTCATGTTCATATTCATGCTGTTGAGGAAAAAAGTGAGAGAGCCTTGAGAATTTTTAGTTCAAATGCGAAGTTTCTTGTGCTGGATGGATCAGTTCAGGACCACCACCAAGGTGATAGATAGCTCATACAAATTGAACTATTATAATTTCATAATGCAAGTCACGAGTTTGAATCTGCTTGTAATCGCAGTTTCTGAACCAACTACACATACATGGAGGGCCATTCGGTCCATTGTTACTTTGGCGCGAGACTAAGGGAGAAATTGAGACTGTATGTTCCATCATATTACTATGGAGAGAAAAATCAAAAGGATCGAACTACTTACTCATCTTCGGAGGTGAATCATGGAAGGACTAGAACAAGTCACTTCCTCGGGATATATAGCGAAAATGGACAGTCATAGCTAAAATGAACATTCCAGAGGCAGTGAGACTCTTACAGATGCTCCAAGGGAAATAGGAGTTAACGAAGCAACAAAAGTATTGGGCAGAATTGTACATTTGGCAGTTTTTTTATATAGCGATTAGCCTAAATTGGCCACCAACAATTTTCACTTTTCTCTTTTTATCCACAAACTTTTATTTTGTACATTTATAACCACGAACAATTTACGGACTGCTGGACTTTTTTTCTTGATTTTGCATTTTTGCTGTAGTTTGAGAGAGAGAGAGAGGTGATGGTGGCCGGAGAACGCAGAGGGAGTTGGGGAGGAGGCTAATGTCATTTTTTATATGTCGTTTTTTGTTACAAATGAATCAGTTTTGATTTTCATATTTTGGAGAGGGTTATGAGATTTTGGGGTGGAATTCTGATGATATGAGGGGCATAGGAGGTTGGCACTAGTGGTGGCTAAGGGCGACGGGGTGGCAGTTTAGCTGAAAAGAAGAGGAAGATGGAGAAGAGACTAGGGAATGGAAGAAGATGGAAAGGGGAAGAAAGAGGAAAAAATAAAAAACAAAATTCATTTTTTTTTTAATTTGTAATTATAAGGAGTAAATTGATTATTTTTTCAAGCCAAATATAAAGAAGATTGTCGAAAATCACCAATTTTCTAATTTAAGCAGTAAGAAAATTGCTGATGGTTATAAATGTTAAAAAAAATAAATGCTTGTGACTTAAAAGAGAAAAAGTAAAAATATTGGTGGCCACTATATGCCATTCACTTTTCTTTGTTTTTGTTTTTTTTGGTTTAGAACAATTTTCTCTTTTGGTCAAGCTTGTGCAATATGTACATGTAATGAAATCACCGAATCCAGAAGTTTGAGGGGGATGTTTTTTCATTTTTTTCTTTTTTTTTTTGCCAAGTACTCTGTTCATTCCTTAATGTAGGACGTTTATAACACTTTGGAAAAAAATTAAGGTATTCAAACAAACAATAATCTTTTCACCACAATTCTAATAATATCATTTCATTCCTCCATTTCTTTCACATTTCCAATAAAATATATGTTGAGGGTATAATTGGAATAAACTGTTGAAACCTAATAAAAGACATGTAAATGACAATTAATTTGAATACATATATATATCTCCTAAACGACAATTAAATGGGAATGCAGGGAGGGAGTATGTTTTTTGACTAATTTTTTTGATTAGTATTTTATTTTCCTTGAACTATTTTATTTTATTTTATTAAATTAAAGAAAATTGTAATCATAAGTTTCGCCATATCAAATCAAGGATATGATTAATGGATGGAGTTTGTTTTGGGACCAAGTTCTTGAGCGTAAAAGTAGTCCGCGACAGAAAAGTGAATTCTACAAGTAAAAATTTAAAATTGATATCAAATTAATTCTGATTCATCATATACATCATAAAAGTAATCTAATTTCCTCAACATTTTGTTAATATTGTCAGAAGTATTATATGCAGAGTTTAAGGACGAAGCCAGGAATTTGGTGTTGGGGGGTGAAACTGCAACAATATGTAGAATTACTTCGCCCCTGACAGAGTTGTAGGGAGCGAGTGGTGTATAAAGCATACGAATAATACGTACCAAGTTATACATGTTATTGTATCCAACAACCATTTTTAATCTAAATTTTTTTATGCGTGTAATTTGATCCACTAAGTTCTTTTTTACTTTTATTTGAGGAATTGTTTTCTCGAATATTTATTTTTATTTCTTCTCTAATTTGTATTGATCAGAAATTCGTACTTTTGCCGAAAAAAATTTAAAGTGGCGTTTCACTGGATTTCTATGGAAACCCAAAAACTGATTTACGACCTCAATCTTGGCAATTACTAAAAAGACTAAAGTCTGTCAATACGCTTCCTTAGCTTTGCATGGGGGATTTTAATGAAATTAAAAATCAAGAGGAAAAAACCGGTTTTTATCCAAGAAGTCAAAAACAAATGAACCTCTTTAAAGAAGCAATTAACGAATGTAATTTTTGTGACCTGGGTTTTTTTGGTAGTCCATATACTTGGTGTAATTTTAGGGAAGGATCGGGCGAAGTTTTTGTTCGTCTTGATAGGGGCTTAGCTACTCCTTCTTGGCGAGTCATGATCCCTGATTTAACAATCCAACATTTATCTACTAAAGATAGTGACCACCTCCCAATACTTCTTGGCGTTCCTCCCCATCGTAAAAGGCGAAAGAGGAGTAATTATAAGCCTCGCCCCCTGCGATTTGAACCTTTATGGTTCAAAGAACCAGCTTTCCTGGACTTTGCTAGCCAAACGTGGTTGCCCCCTAGCGACCATTCTATTTCACATATGAGTAAAGCGTTAGTAAACTTTCGAACATATTTGCTAGTATGTAGTTCTAAAGTTGTGGGGGATTTGGAAAAAAAACTTAAAGATAAGCAAAAAGAATTAAATGCTATTCAGAAACGACGGGGTCTCCCTAGTGAAGGAACCCAAGAGGGGGGGTGAATTGGGTTTCTAATAAATCTTGTAAACTATTTCCAATTTAAACAATGATAGTGCAAGTTTAACAAAAGCTAAAGCAAAACCCAATGCAAATCACAAGACAAGAGATTTAGAGTGGTTCGATTCACTAAGAATCTACATCCACTACCTTGAGCCGCACCCAAGGATTTCACCAACTTCACTAAGAAGAATGTGCCCACACAAAGTAGGACTTTACACTAGTGGCTAACTCACCAAGAGTTTTACAAACAACCACTATAAACAATTGCCCACACTAAGTAGGACTTATACAACAATAACCCTATCACTAAGAAAGGGGATAAGATGAAAGGTTTAGAGTACAAAGTTGTTCACTCTTCTAAGTGAAAGATACATACATTTGAAGCTCATCAATTGTTGACTCTTTGAACATAGGAAGCACACTCTTTGTCTTGCTATTATGAAATGCACTTTTGAATCATTTAGATTTTGCAATGAAGTGCATTTTACTTTGAAAGTCTTTTGGCTTGATAGAAAATCAATAAGAATTTGTTTTGCAAACCTCTCTAATTGTTAGAGTCATTCTAAAGCTTTGGAGTATTTATACAATTCTAAATTTGGCTGAAAAACAACTCTGGAACGGTAAAAAAAACGGCTAGTAACAGTGTACTTCGGTTGACCGAACACAAAACTCGGTGGACCGAAGGCAATCTCGGTCGACCGACTTGGGACCTCGGTTGACCAACCTTGGTCATCTCGGTCGACCGAACCAGCTCTTGGTCGACCGAACCAAGTCAGACCAACTCTCTGTTTCTTCCTCGGTTGATCCGAGATAATCTCGGTTAACCGACTTTCTGGGCATTCGGAGAGTTGTCTTAACACACGTTTTGAAATCTTTTGAAGTCTAAAATGTTTTCTTAGTATATAACAAGTAAGAGCACTTTGGAAAACCATTTTACAAGACTTATACTTTGAAATCGAAGGCTTTTGAAATACGAACACTATTTGAAACTTAGCCTTTCAAAAACGTGTTTATGAAAACATGCAATGCAAGACTATAGTGAAGAGCTTATGTTCAAGAGAGCGTTGGTTAGAGCTTAAGGATAAATACCATTTTCAACAAAGCTAATCTAACCAACCTAAGTCTTCAATCTTCAAGCTTGACGAATGTGTCTTGAATGAAATCTTTGAAGCTTGATCAAGGCTTGATTGAAGTACTTAGAGCTTCCATATTGAGTTCCAATATTCTATCACATAGATGAAAACATTAGACGCAAACATCAAGTGTTTGTCCATCATCAAAACGAGTTCGTTTGCCCTCAAGGCTAACAATCTCCCCCTTTTTGATTATGGCAAACTTTGATGTAATTAGATAGGATATGGATAATATTAAGTACAAGGAAGCATGGCAAAAGGATATAAGAACAATTAAGTGTAAAGCTAAGTGCTTATAAGATAAACCAAGATAGAACAAGAAACATAAGCACTAGCATGTTAAGTTCTTTTGCCATAAACATTAGGGACTCTTTGAAGAGCCCTATTTCCCAACCAACCTCCTTGCCTCCTTCCTTCCATCCAATAGCTTTCTTGTGTGTATTATACATACCTTAGTTTACACAAGAAGCTAACTTACCATTTTCATCAATGTCGATGTGAGTGCTAAAGATCCTATTACAAAGAACATGCTCACACAAACATTAGAACTTACAATGGTTTGTTATCATCAAAACAACATAGAATATGCCCTTAGGGCTAACAATCTCCCCCTTTTTGATGATGACAAAACATTGATGCAAATGGGAATAAAATACAAAAGATAAAGCTTTAACGTATATAAACATGAATGCATGAGATAAGGATATTAAGGATCTAGGCAAGTAGATGTTTTTCACAAAAAAATATTCTACTCCCCCTATATTAAAGAATCCCTTATCTCTCCCATTTTGCAAGTTCTAAGCTTTCTCCTTTTGTAAATAACTTCTCTTGGCACATTTGCAACACTAAAAATTCTCCCTCTTTTTGTCAAAATCAAAAAGGGATATCAGAGCGCCAATAAGAAAAGCATTTAAACACAAAGTAAAGATTAATTATGGAGAAGCTTGATGAAATTTTAATAATCCTCCCCATATAAAGACAAACTTAAAAACCATGGAAACAACATGATGGTCTTGTAGATTGATAAACTAAGAACCAAATGATCAATCCTAAAGACCAAAAATAATTATGAAGAAGGATTACTTATGAATAAGCTTGGTTGATTTCTAAAAAAAAAAACAAGGAGTCCATAATAACCCATAAATCCATAAGATGGTCATGTATGGCTCAAGAAGAATATCAACCTAAGCTAAAAAACAAAGGAGATAAGGAATATACCTTAAAGAACAATCTCCCCGTTTATCAAACATACGATGTTAGCTATTTGAGATAAAACCAAGTTTGATACAAATTGACCAATTGTAAAACATGATACCAATTGTAAATATAGCCAATTGTAAAACAAGTTTGAAAATATAGCTAACAAAGTACTTGTGGAAGTGATACCATGAATACATAAGTTAAGTACATGTATCACAACCAAAAGAAGTAGAGGAAGTGTAAGAAAACATTTAGAGTACATTCCTCTAACAAGTTAATGGTTAGCTAAATGAGTGTAGCAACTCTTAAAGTGATACTAACCAAAAACTATAATGAGATCACAATGGATAAGAAAATGAAGAATATGATCTCAAAGTTATTAAGGAAGAGTATATGTGATACCAATTGAAGACATAAACATTTATAACACATATAACTTCCAAAATAACTTACACAAGTTGGCTATAAGAGTTAAAAGATGAAAAGCAAGCCAACAAGTGATGTGATGATGTAAGATATGGAAAATTGAGAATACATCACATATTAGGGGGTACAAGATGAAAACATTTGAAGACTCCCCCTTTATCTCTTAATGATGCAACATTTTAACATGATACTCAAGGACGATAAACATCAAGCACATCATTTTAAGCATATGCAAATGAAGATCAAGCACCATAGAGATAAATTTAGTGCATTCTTGAAGATCTTGATACCAATTGTGATTGTGTTTGTACTCTAATTAAGGTCACGAGATATAAGTTGAGCATAAGACACATCATCAAGATAAAAGAACAAATGCACACAAAAAGAGAGTTTAGATAAACAAGTTTATGCTTTTAAACCATCATTCTTGTCAAGTTTTGAAATAAACAACTAACATGTTGACAAGCAAAACATGATGTACATAAACCATAATCAAATAGGCACAAAACTCTCTAGTCAATAACTAAACTCATCATATAGGTAGGTTTTAGCTCATAAGGATCAACAACAATAGTAATGATCACTAACAAAGGATGAGTTAAGCCTTGTACCTCAATGCTCAAGGAGCTTGGACTTCTTACCATTTAGGTTGATCTTCTTTATCAATCAAGTCCATTGAGGCCTTTAGTGTGATCTTTGTCATGATCATCACTTTCAATTGAAGCTCATTGAGAGGTTGACTTATGATTGCTCCACTTTCTTTGATGTTCATCATTGATTGATGAGATGACAACAATCTCCTCTTCTTTTCATGACAATTGTAGAGTCATCATTGATGGGTGACTTTTCTTTGATGTACCCTCTACAATCTTGTGATCCTTGGCATTTGACTCTTTTCTTGGAGTCTTAGCTCATTTGTGTCATTCCTTGTAGTTCATATCTTCTTCTTGAAGTTTAGAACTTTTTGTTACCTACAAAGAATTCTTGAGAGCAAATTTGGTACCTTTTTTTAAAGGTCCTTCATGATTAGCTCAATATCTCAAATGACACATATATGCATAAGAATCATGCAAATCAAAAACCACAACAACTAGATGGATTCTTAAATGAATATGACATCACAAAACAGGAATCAATCAAGTTGCATAAGCTACATCTCATAGATACCTTAGCTAAACTCAACATGTACAATAATGAACATGCTAGAGGTAATCTATATGAATATAACATTCAAGAATGTGAGATGCAACATATATAAGAGAGCAAGCATATAGATATATCAAAAACACTTAAACACAATAATTAAAGTGTTAAGAGAAGGTGATTTTGATACCATTGCTTTCTTACCAAGTGATGAAGACATTGTATTGACACTTTGGTTCTTGTCATCACTTGATGCTTTACTCTTGGAATCTAAGCAACTTGGTTCTCCAATTGATTAACATTTGAGCTTTGAGAATCCAAGTGTTAAGGAGTGCTTTTGAATTTCTTCCTTTGGCACATCTCCTTTGATTTCTCCCCAATGCCACTTCTCTTTGAATCAATTCCATTGAAGCTTTGTGGCATACATCTTTATAAGAACCTATAAACTCAAGGGAGGAGTAGCTTTTGGTACCCACTTTTGTTTGGGTCCATTGGGGTTAGTTAAAGTACGCTTAACTCTCCAAACTGTTTTAACTCCCCTTTCAATCTTCTTCTTAACATGACATCTATCACACGAGTGACCATGTTTTCCACAATATGTGCAATGAATATGTGGCTTAGAAGAATTGTGAGCATGCACAAGATTACTACTAGGCCTATGTGACATTCTAGCATTTACAACATGATTCTTAGGTTTAAGAGAAGAGCTAGAAATATCAACACGTTTAGCAATATAACCAAGGCCATGTTTATCATGTGAAGTACATTGCATGCTAAGAATTTGATCAAGATTATTCTTACCCTTATTAAAGTTATCAACAAGAAGGGTAAGATCATTTACTTTGTTCTTCAATTGATCAAATTCAACAAGCTTGTTTTCTAAAGATGACAATTTAACACAAGCTTCTAAGTATTGTAATGAAGATGTATTGCAAGTAGTAATAAGATCATCATTTTCACATTTCAAGCAATTAACATCATCACACAACTTCTTATTGTCAACAACCAACTTAGCATTTTCAACAAGCAAAGATTCAATTTTAAGCTTCATATCTTTGTTTTGCTTGGCACATTTTTTCAATTGATCATACATATCAATTAAAAGCACATTAGGATCATCCTCCTCATCATCATAAGAATTTGAAGTAGAAGGAGATGAATGTACCTCATTATCAATTGCCATGAAGCATAAGTTGGCGGTTTCATCATCACCGTCATCACTTGAAGAGCTTAATCCTTCATGAGTATCTTCAAGCGTTTTCCACATAGAGTGGGCGGATTTGCTTCCAAGGACACGGTTGTACTCCTCCGGACTTAAGGCACAACTAAGGATGTTCATTGCCTTGTAATTTTGAGTCATCTTCTTGGACTCAAGCTCATTTAACTCCTTGTCCGGTTTTGGTACATGAACACCATCCACCATCTTTGTAGGCACATATGGACCATCTTCAAATATATGCCATAAAGAATAATCTATGGAGCATACATATATCTTGAATCGGTCTTTCCAATCATCAAAATGATTTTCATCAAGAAGTGGTGGTCTATCAATGGAAGTCCCCTCTTGGTATGCTAAAGCGGAATATTCGGCCATAATCTTTTCTTCAAGCGGTTAGACTAAAAATGAAGACTAGGCTCTGATACCAATTGAAGGAACCCAAGAGGGAGGGGGGGGGGGTGAATTGGGTTTCTAATAAATCTTGTAAACTATTTCCAATTTAAACAATGATAGTGCAAGTTTAACAAAAGCTAAAGCAAAACCCAATGCAAATCACAAGACAAGAGATTTAGAGTGGTTCGATTCACTAAGAATCTACATCCACTACCTTGAGCCGCACCCAAGGATTTCACCAACTTCACTAAGAAGAATGTGCCCACACAAAGTAGGACTTTACACTAGTGGCTAACTCACCAAGAGTTTTACAAACAACCACTATAAACAATTGCCCACACTAAGTAGGACTTATACAACAATAACCCTATCACTAAGAAAGGGGATAAGATGAAAGGTTTAGAGTACAAAGTTGTTCACTCTTCTAAGTGAAAGATGCATACATTTGAAGCTCATCAATTGTTGGCTCTTTGAACATAGGAAGCACACTCTTTGTCTTGCTATTATGAAATGCACTTTTGAATCATTTAGATTTTGCAATGAAGTGCATTTTACTTTGAAAGTCTTTTGGCTTGATAGAAAATCAATAAGAATTTGTTTTGCAAACCTCTCTAATTGTTAGAGTCATTCTAAAGCTTTGGAGTATTTATACAATTCTAAATTTGGCTGAAAAACAACTCTGGAACGGTCAAAAAAACGGCTAGTAACAGTGTACTTCGGTTGACCGAACACGAACTTTCGGTGGGACCGAAAGGCAATCTCGGTCGACCCGACTTGGGACCTCGGTTGACCGACCTTGGTCATCTCGGTCGACCGAACCAGCTCTTGGTCGATCGAACCAAGTCGGACCAACTCTGCTTTCTTCCTCGGTTGATCAGAGATAATCTCGGTTGACCCAGACTTTTACAGGCATTCGGAGAGTTGTCTTAACACACGTTTTGAAATCTTTTTGAAGTCTAAAATGTTTTCTTAGTATATAACAAGTAAGAGCACTTTGGAAAACCATTTTACAAGACTTATACTTTGAAATCGAAGGCTTTTGAAATACGAACACTATTTGAAACTTAGCCTTTCAAAAACGTGTTTATGAAAACATGCAATGCAAGACTATAGTGAAGAGCTTATGTTCAAGAGAGCGTTGGTTAGAGCTTAAGGATAAATACCATTTTCAACAAAGCTAATCTAACCAACCTAAGTCTTCAATCTTCAAGCTTGACGAATGTGTCTTGAATGAAATCTTTGAAGCTTGATCAAGGCTTGATTGAAGTACTTAGAGCTTCCATATTGAGTTCCAATATTCTATCACATAGATGAAAAACATT
Source organism: Vinca minor (assembly GCA_026122235.1). Classification (NCBI taxonomy): domain Eukaryota; kingdom Viridiplantae; phylum Streptophyta; class Magnoliopsida; order Gentianales; family Apocynaceae; genus Vinca; species Vinca minor. The sequence continues at coordinate 8,606,777 of JAOCZM010000001.1, forward strand.
AGACGCAAACATCAAGTGTTTGTCCATCATCAAAACGAGTTCGTTTGCCCTCAAGGCTAACACCTAGTTATTCCCTCTCGGAGGAATTAGTAGTATCTAAGGACTTGGAGAAAATCCAGGATCTTAGAGAATGCTACTGGAAGGCACGTAGTAGAGCAACTTGGCTTTCAGAGGGGGATAGAAATACTTCCTATTTTCATAATAAAGCCTCGCACCGCAGGGGAAAAAATTCTATTACGGAAATAGCTGCTCCTGATGGTAGTCTTAAAATTGATGAAGATGACATTGAGGAAGTAGCGGTGGATTATTTCCAATCTTTATTCTCAGCTAAGTTAGATGGGGCAAGTCTCGCCCCTGGCCTTCTTACTAGCCAATTGGATAGCCAGGATATTGTGCTACTAGAACGGCCTTTCACACAAACAGATGTAGTTAAAGCGCTAAAGCAAATGCATCCACACAAAGCCCCTGGGCCGGATGGAATGCATGTGCTATTTCTCCAAAAACTTTGGCATATTCTAGGAGACTTTGTTACAAAGGTTGTTTTGCGAGTTTTAATTAATGAGGTTGACGTTTCTGTGGTCAATTCTACTCACATAGCCCTAATTCCGAAAATAAAGAAGCCCATTTCTATGGTTCATTTTCGACCAATAAGCCTTTGCAATGTTTTATATAAACTCATCTCCAAAGCCCTTACTAATCGTCTTAAGATAGTAATGAACTCTATTATTGATGAAGCGCAAAGCGCTTTCTTGAAAAATAGGCTAATTACTGATAATGCGATAATCGGTTTTGAGGCTTTCCATAGCTTACAAACTGTTCGGCCAAATGGGGCCCATCATCTAGCTCTCAAGTTAGATATGAGTAAGGCTTTCGATAGAGTCGAATGGAATTACTTAGAATCGGTAATGACTTGCATGAACTTTCCACCAAAAATTTCTCTCTCTTGTGATGAATTGCGTTAGAACAGTTTTCTACTCTATTCTACTTAACGGAATTCCGACCAAGTCTTTTACGCCTACCCGAGGTATTCGACAAGGGGATCCTCTTTCCCCATTTCTATTTCTCATTTGTACAGCAGGCCTATCCTCTTTAATTCGTGCATCTGAAGAGCGAGGCTCTCTATCTGGTTTTCACTTCAGTAATAGTGTCTCTGTTACACACTTATTGTTTGCTGACGACTCCCTTTTTTTTGTCACAAGCTAGTGAACCTTGCTTAAAAAGATTAAAAGAGGTTCTCAAGACCTACGAGGCTTGTTCTGGACAAATGATTAATTATGAAAAGTTCAATTTATTTTATAGCAAGAAGACTCCCACGGAAATAAAAACTCTTGCCTTTTCTATCCTCAACATTCCTGAGGGGGATGGAAAGGGGAAATATCTAGGACTTCCTTATATAACACGACGGTCTAAAAAAGAGGTGTTTCAGTTTGTGGTAGATAAAATTTGGAAGAAGCTCAGTTGTTGGAAAGAGAAAATTTTATCATTTGCAGCTCGAGTAGTTCTAATAAAATCAGTGATTCAGGCTATTCCCACGTACGTTATGTCATGTTTCGTTCTCCCACAATATTACATAGACGCCATCACGAGTATGACCCGCAATTTTTTGTGGGGAGGTGATGAAAAACGTAGGAAGATATGTTGGAGGGCCTGGCATGAACTCTGCAAGCCAAAATCCCAAGGGGGCCTTGGGCTTAGGGATCTAGCGGCTTTTAATCGAGCCCTAGTGGCTAAGCAAGGCTGGCGGATTTTACGCCAACCTCTCTCTCTCTCTCTTTCTGTGCTAGGGTATTACAGACCAAATACTTTCCATTAGATAAATTTTTAGATGTTTCGCTGAAAGGAAGTACTTCTCTTGTCTGGCAAGGTATCTTGAAAGGTCGGGAGCTGCTCAAGGAAGGCTTGAAATGGCGGATAGGGTATGACACTCGGGTTAGCTTTTGGTATGACAATTGGCTATCTACTCCGCATGGTTTCAAGCTTCAAGCTCCGGCCAATATGTCATTTTCAGCAGGAATAATGTCAGTATCCTACTTTATTGATTTCCAGAATAATGTTTGGAATGAACATCTACTACGATGCTACCTATCTGCGTATGAGGTAGAAGAGGTTTTGAAGGTTCCTTTATGCAATACCTGGCCAATGGATCGGCTTGTCTGGGCCTACGGGAACAATGGGCATTACACTGTTAAATCTGGGTATCACCTAAAAATGGACCTGGATCAAGGCCGGAGGATTTTGCCTTCAACCTCGAGTGGTAGCCCTTCGAGGACTTGGGGCAAGATTTGGCAACTACATGTTGCACCAAAGCTGCAGGTTTTTCTCTGGAAAATTTTCCAACGCATTCTCCCCACTAACTTAGCGCTGTCTCGAAGAATTAGCTCATTTAGATCTCATTGCCAGTTATGTCAGGGTGAACCTGAAACTATCTTACATGCGCTATTTACCTGCTCGGTGGCTATGAATATTTGGGATCAGACCACTTTCAATATAGCTACTATCACATCAAGGGACACATTTCCCTCCTGTCTTATTCCTATTTTATGGGAAAATGAGGAAGTTGTAACCCCTTTTGTTTATATCGCATGGAGCATCTGGTGTAATAGGAATAAATTTATCTTTGAAGGTAAGATGGGATTGCCTGCAGATATTGCTAACGTTGCAATGATTTGCGCAGCAGAGTTTAGTAGCATTTATGCCTCTTCTATCGGCCAAGGCCAAGGTCATTGTCCGGATATTCTACCTACTCATGATCAGATTCGATACATGCTTAAAGGAAAGGCAAAATTATTTACACTTGACGACCAGAGTCAGATACCAAGGCCTGTGGCTAACAGACCGACCAGTCCCAGGATATGGAGACCCCCGAATTTTAGTCTGTATAAGCTAAATGTTGATGGATCATGGCAGGACAGAAAGGGTGGTATCAGTGCACTTATTCGAAACCATGAAGGAGCTTTCATAGCTGGGTTTGCCACTTACCTCAGGTCTTCACCCAGTCCTGAGCATACAGAAGCCTTGGCACTCCTCGAGGGAATTAAATTTGCTGTCTCTAATAGTTTTCAAATAGAATTTGTAGAAAGCGACTGCAAAGCACTGGTCACCCGCATCCACAGCGAAGAGGAAGATTTGTCATCCATTGGTCTTTTCGTTAGTCTCATTAAAGAAATTCAGGGGATTAGGTTAGCCAATATATCATATGTTCATAGGTTATGCAATTCGTCTGCTGATGTATTGGCTAAATATGCTATGAGGTCGCAGACCTCGTCTCAATGGTTTGGGGGTCCTCCGGACTTTCTCTTACCATAAATGTTTTCTGATATTAATTAAAATATCCAGCTTTTCTGTTAAAAAAAAAAAAAAAAAGAAAAAAAAAAAAAAGAAATTCGTACTTTTGGTGAATCACAATCGTGTCAATGCATGGGTAAGAGTTTCATTTTCATTTATTTTCTAATTCTCTTTCGAGTTGTTTATTTCGTTTCATATCCACTTGAAAATTTTCACTTTTATTCAAAAATAATAATTTATGACATTTTCTTATTTGTAATTACTTTATAAGATTAATGAATCAGGAATCGAAACTCTACATGAAACTCGATCCAACTATTGGTGAATTAAATTAACCGTACTCAAGCTAAAACTCTTAACGCCCATAAACAATTTCAAATCAACAATTTAATATGCAATGTTAATAATAACATGTGTTTCTCAGGGACGAAGACAAGGGTGGGCAGGGCAATCGTCCCCAAGATTTTTAAAAATACTAATATATATAGTAAATTTTATATGTAGTTCAAAATATTTTATCAAATTCACCCCCAACATTTTTTTTGCAGTTTTTATATACAGTTCGACATACTGTTGTACTTTTCGCACATCAACGTCAAATTTTTGACTTCGCCCCTGGTGTTTCTCCCTAGACTAAGGTAAAATTTTGTGAATTTTTAAAATTAGATATTTCATAAATGAAACTACTTTTGTATTGTTTAAAAGTAGGCACAATAAGTAAACCCCTTTAAAATTAGATCTTCATAAATGAAACTTGAAAGTTGTGTGTTGGATGACTCTATTTAAATATTCAGCAGGTTATGATTTGCTAACCACTTTCTCCAAAAATATTAGAATAAGATAAATTCTTATGTTTGATGGACAAGCTTTTGGATCATTAATATTAATAATAATAAATCTTTTTTTTTATCATGCCTTCTTACTTTTTCAAGAAAAAAAAAATATTTTCAATATATAAAGAACAATTTTGACCGTTCTGGGCCATTGGATAAAAAAATTCAACAGTCTAATGTTTTAGAATCACCTGTTATAAGTATCATACACTTGTTACGTAAGATAGATATTACATGCATAAATACATTTTTTTATAACGAGAGAGCACAAGTCGTAGTCTTAAAACATGTGTTTATAACGAGAGAACATCTTTTGAATGAGATTTAAGTCCAAAAGCATGCAACACCTTCTATATTTATTGAAAAAACAACGTTCTGCATTGTATCCGTGAGCTCTTACAAATAAGAAGACTAGATCAGCTATTTACATTTTACACACCATGAGGTAGCCAACGCAGGAAAGCATATATGAACATAATATTTTACCAAATCCAGTAACTCAGCGTTACTAAAAACAATCCGCAATGGTAGTTTAATTTTTTTTCTTCTTTCTTTTGATCGTTCAAGCATGATAATCATCAGTTTATACATATTAAAGTATCCCCAGAAGAAATTAACAAAGAAAAAAAAATTAAAAAAAAACTTTTTCCCTTCTTTTTTTTCCCGGATGTCATCTCCAAGCGCGATTTTAAATGTATTCTGATATGCGCGTATCCATCACAGAAAGGGAGAAGCATTTGGGTTCAAAACTATATGCTTGAGTGGGCGATTAACATCGGTTCCTCCAGCATGCTTTATAAACTCGGCTGGAGTAAGGAAACTACCATGACAAACACACATTATTCGTACGTCTTCTCCCTTTCCGTATTTGTATAATATTCCCTCTATTCTTCTACCATTTGGACCGTCTCCCTTTGTAAATACACAAGGCATGTCTCCTAATGCGTTCGCCTTAGTTTCCTTACCTTTACTTTTTGAGGTATCAGCTTGTCTGGATGGATCTTCCATCTCAGCCAAAGATGTCTTGCCTGCTCCTTCCCTCGTTTTTGTCCGAGAAGAACCGGCATCCTGTTCGTTCCCTTTTTGTGATGGCTGATTACTACCAGGACTCAGATCACCGCAACTGCTACATCCTGTTAAAGGAGCTAATACAACATTTTAGATAAAGGAGCTTAATCCCGGAAATAAGACCACAACCGTCTATCAGCTTCAACTTATTAAAAGCTGGACGGGCAATGACACGTTAAAAATGCAAACGGAAAGTAGACTTTTCTCTTGTAGTACATTTAATAAATCAAGTCAACAAATTATGTTAAAGACAGCTCCGACGATATATGATAATTCTCAATATAAAATGTCAGCTTATCTTATTGAAACTAGATAACCTTAATACAATGCAGTTGCCTCCCTAGATCCAGTAGCAGCCTCCTTTACCAACATCCAAATATGAAACGGAAAAGGAATGAACGCAAAACCAAAGGATAAAAAAAAGTTACGAATATTTGTTTCAAACTAGGCGCACATGCACGCGCGCACACACAAGGATTACTTGAAAAGCTGAATTCTGAGCGCACCCCACTGACTTGGAGTTGATTGAAACTGAATCCAGTCTCCAAAAAGTCCTTAAAGTTGAAGAACTGTGGAAAGCCAAATCAACAATACGACAGATCCATATTTCAAGCTCTAACTGTCCATATTTGACGCAGAAATTTCTCAAGAAATGCTAGCAGCATACATCAATTACGTCCCTTTAGATACGTGGGACGGAGAGAGAAAAGTGAACTTCCACTTATGGGACGGAGGGAGCACAAGGGACTTAACTGGCAACTTGAACTTTTTCCTATCATTCTAATGAGTAGTTCAAATATTTAATTAACCGAAAGATACATACAAGTTTGTTTATCATCTCTTTAACGTAACTCCGACATCAAAGGAGAAAGTGCAAAAACAAAAGATAAACAAATCTAAAATCAACTTTCTTACAACTATTTCTTGAACAGAAGAAAGTGAATACCTCACAACTTTATTTAGTACCACCTAATCCACTTTGCCATCCAAAGAAAAGTCAGCCTTGTACATTGAAACATCCATAAACTGCAAGAGCCCCACTCACAAAAAAAAATATATATATATATATATATATATATATATATATATATATTATATATATATATAAAAGAACAAAATTTCTATAAGCACCTGAAGGACCATATCTCATATGCCTAAATTTAGAAATCACTGGATGTGGGGTGCCAAAATAGATGGAGGGAGGGACGAAGACAAGGGGGGCGGATTTCTAAAAATACTACTAGATATAGTAAATTTTATATGTAGTTCGGAATATTTTATCAAATTGACCCCCACCCCACCCCACACACATTTGTTTTGCAGTTTTTAATGTAGTTCGACATATTGTTACAGTTTTCACCCCCAAAAGAAATTTCGCTAAATTCCTGACTTCGTCCCTGGATGGAGGAGAAGAATTAATGCTTAAAACGAGCCAACTCTAAAAAGACTCGTCCACGACACACTTTTTTTTCTTCTTTTTTTATTAGTTAATTTTTTCTGGATACATCGCCCTGGGCAGATACACACTTGATTAACATGAATCAAGAAAATCACTAATCTCTTAAATAACTCATGGAAAAAAAAAAAAAAAAACCATTTTCTATCCCAAGCTACAACAATTATCCCTTCAATATCAAAACCTTCTGAATCTTTGATCCATAAGTATTGTAAAAGTCGATGTTGGGGGGGAGGATTCAAGATTGTTCCTATGGCATAGCATTTTTACCATCTGGTCTATACAATTTCCCAAGCCTTGCCCCATGTAAACCTTTTTTTTTTTTTTTTGATGAAAAATACTCCATGTAAACTAAAAACCAATCAAAGGTGTCCTAGTCAAGTGGGGTAGTCGTCTGCCCACAACCTTGAGGTCGTGGATTCGATACCCTCCGACTGCGTGCGGCAAACTTTAATCTCCCTTTCTAGGGCTATCTCCTCCTCGTCTGAGGCAGTTCTCTCTTCCTTGTATGGGGCAACCGCCCAATCGTGCTTCAAAAAAAAAAAAAACTAAATACCAAGAGAAAGCTATTCCTTTCCCTAGGCCAAATACCAGTGAAGCAAATGCATAAAATATAAATATATTCTTATCTCTGGTGTTGTGACCAAGCCAATGATCTTCCTCCAAACAATTGAAAGCGCAACGCGGTTTGATTAGAAGTACAACCTTACTAATTAATCGCCATTAACATGATTCATTAGAGAATATAATTCCAAGTAAAGATTAACAGCCCAACAATATATAAATTCCCCACCGGCCGGAAAAACAAAACAAAAAAAAATCATTTTTCCCCCAGGAAAGGATGATTAATTATTTTCTTGATATATAGAATAAGGAGATAAATGCAGGGATGGTTCTGATAAGGATCAGATACATTCCAGAATTGCCCACATCACTACCTAATGAGACAATTCTGAAACACGAGATCCATATCAGAATTTTCCTAAATGCAGTACCTTGGAGAGGTTTATTACTTTCCAATTCAGAAGAACTCCCCCACCCTCCTTGTTGTGACCCCACAGATCCTTGGGAAAGCAATTGCCCCAAATTTCCACCTACTAGAAAACTTCCTTTCCCTTTTGCCATTGCCCCAACATCAATTCCACCACCAACCACAGCCGCCTGACTCCGCATCCCCGTCCATCCAAACGGCGGCGCCACCGAGGAACTAAACCTCTTAGCAGCTGCCAAATACTGCCCTCTATCAAATTTCTCCTCCTCCCCTCCAACTTGTTTTTCCACCTTCAAATTCCTCTGTTTCTCTGACCTTCTTCTTTTAGCAGCCATTCTTCTCAAAGTCTCTGATTCTTTCCTTTTCCTCCATTCTTCCTCAGTTTCCACAGGAAGTGAAGAAGTCCTAATTAAACTAGAACAAGCCACTGGTGGTGAATTAGAAGCTGTTAAAGCATCATTATCATCTCTAACAATTGGTAAACACTCAGCTATTGAAGATGATCTAATTAACTTATTATTATTTCTTGATGAACTTTTGTCCACTCCAAATCTACCTCCTAATGACAACCCAAGATTCAATTCAATTTCTTCATCATCTAATTCTTCTTCCTTTTCTCTTGATGAACCACTTGATCCCATAAATATTGTTAAAAAATCTCTAGGAAATCTTCTTGTATCCAATAAAAAGCTCCCCATTTCACTTCTGCTCATTTTGACCTTATTCTTCTTATTATTATTATCACTCTCTCTCATATAATCACCCCAAAAACTCCAAAAAAGAAAATTGATAAGACCAACTCAAGATTGGGCTCAAGCTTAACTACATAAACAACCACATGCATGTTTAGGCCCTCCATGATCTGATTCATGGAAGCCCAGATGAAAAAATCTGATCTTTAACTGCATATTAAGTTCAAGCTTGATGGATGTTGAATCTTCTCCGATGTTTAAGTCAGTAATCGCTACAAAAAATATAAGCTTATTTCCACTCATGAAACATGATAAATCTCAAGAAATTAAAGAGAGAAAAATTTAAGAAGCTTCCCAAAATATGAATTGAATAAAAATCAAGAAAAGAATAATAAGATTAAAATATTTTGTGGATTATATCCAAAAAGAGTACTCTGTAAGAAAGAACCCCGCCGGAAAATCAAGATTAGAAGAAGCTGAGAGGAATAAAGATAAAAAAGTCGGATGGAGGAATGAGACAAGATGAAGAATGATTGAAGGAGAAAGAAAATTCAAGAGGGAGTGCATGAAGAGAAAAACACGGAACAAGAGAAACGGAAGAGGAGAGAGAGGGAAGAGAGAGAGAAAGAAAAAATATAGGTGAGGTCCGGCTTGGATGCAAAATTCCTTAAATTGTGCACGTAAAAAAAATTAAATGGTACTCCCTCCATTCCCTATTAATTGTCGTTTAGGAGATATCTAGATATCCAAATTAATTGTCGTTTAAGGTTCTTTTATTAGTTGTCAACAATTTATTTCAATTATACCCTCAACATTTTCCTTTCTTTTCTTTATGATGTATTAGTGAGAGAAATGAAAGGTGGGGTAATATTGGAAGTTTAAATGAAAATGACAACTTCCTTAATTTTCTCAAATTGTCTAAAGAGTCTTATATTTAGGAATGGAGGGAGTAGCTATTATTTATTAACTATCATTTCCGTCTCAAATTATTTACAACATTAGTTTTTTAATTTTTACTAGAGAATATGTATTTTGGAGTTCTTAAAAAAATAATGTGTTCTTCATTTTTTTAAAAGACTGTAGTCTTCAAATTTTCAATTCGACAATTGAAAATTCGTATTCAACACGTGCGAAATGAAAAACATTTTAGACTAGAATCGTGCTTAAAAAGTTACTGGGTTACGAGTCACTGGTCGAACCGGTGGGCGAACTATTATCGACTTGTTAATTGATCAGGTGGCGTCATAAATATTATAAATAAATAAATAATATGGGAAAATTTTGAAATAAATGAAATTTATTATTTAAAATGAAATAAATGTGAAATTTTCCAATTACATAATATGGGATGCACAAATTCAAAGTTTAAAACACCAGCTTAATATAAATTTGAAAATTAATAAAATTCTATGTAAATTTAGTCACAACTCATAGGTCTTTATAATAAAACTCTAAATAACCAATAAAATTTCCAAACAAGATTAAATAATAAACAATAAATCATAGGTAATCCAACAAGACAATAACAATCTCAACTAAAATAACTAATTTTTTCTTTTTTAAAAAAAAAAATTACAACATAATAGGACCCGATCGGTTCTATTAAACCCATTCTGGTTTTTTGGGTAGACGGTCCAACTGCTGAATTTTACCGGGTTGAACAATGAAAGTATATTTTTTATCCCTATCAATTTTGGACGTAAAATCAGATCACAAAACATGTTGATCGATGGTCCAACCAATCTAACCAGTCGATCCGAACCAAATTTCAAAACCTTACTCATACCACAATGTCCATAGTTCAAATGGAGCTATGACTGGTCGTGCTCGATCACTCTCTCCATACATGGCAGACGTTTTTAAATTTCCCTTTCTGTAATTATCTCCTACTTCTGCAAGACTTCATCTCGCTTTTCATAACCGTCCAATCAACTTAAAAAAAAAAAAAGTAAGTAAATGGAACGAACAAATGGCGGAACAAAAGTGTTAAAACTAACGTCATGATCAATGTAGGTGGAAGGACAAGAATGTCCTCGGAGTTAGGAGTGTGGTGGGACAAATAAAGTACATCGAACGGACAAGTGGCGGAAGGAGAAAAGGGAGAAAGTTGACAGGTGGGTGTGACAGAATTAACCCTTTTTGGTGCTGTCTCTAACGATAGAGTTTCCAGAGAAAGCTGATCCAATATTTATTTATTTATTTATTAATTTACTATTATCCACTGAAAAGAATAATGATTTAGAGTAACTCACAGTACAAAAATCTAAAAACTCCAATTTTCATAATATGCACAAAATTAGAATACTTATACTCTAGTTTAAATAAAATGAGTAAGCTTTTCATACATGATTGTGGATTATTTGAGTAAGATTTTCAGCTAACTCTTAATTTAGTACTCTCTATTCTCATTTAATTGTCATTTAGGAAATATATATATATATATATATATATATATATATATATATATATATCCAAATTAATTGTCATTTACATGTCTTTTATTAAGTGTCAATAATTTATTCTAATTATACCTTTAACATATCTTTTATTGGAGAAGTGAAAGAGAAGAAAGAAGGAAGAGGTATTATTAAAATTGTGGTGAAAAAATTATTATTTGTTTAAATTCTTTAATTTTTTTAAAGTGTCGTAAACTACTTACATTGAGGAATGGAGGGAATACTATTTTAAGAATTGCTCAATGTATTTTGAGTTTACCGATGGGTCAAGAGAATTTTGAGCCTTTAGTTGCAAACTTTTATGCCGCAATTTAATATATTTTTAGCAATTTAAGATGTAATGGTTGTTGTAATTGATCTCTCTGAAATGGAATAATTTTGAAAAGAAAAAAAATATTTGCACAAATGATTTTATTCAATATTATCTTTATTAACCATCTTCTTTATAGTGAATTTATGTTTTTTTTTCCTTTCAGGATGAAATGACTATTTCCGTTTTAAAATAAGGCTTATATTATATAAATTAAAAGAGAAATACTACCTAAAGTAACAAATAACAGTATTTATTTTTTTCTTAAGCAATAACAATATTTGTCTAGCAAGTATTTTTATGGATTTTTTTTTAAATTTGCAAGGTCTAAAAGGAGAAAATGAAATAAAGGTTGTGATGATAAATTGTACTCCCTCCATTCCCTATTAATTGTCGTTTAGGAGATATCTAGGTATCCAAATTAATTGTTGTTTAAGTTTATTTTATTAGTTGTCAACAATTTATTTCAATTATACCCTCAACATTTTCCTTTCTTTTCTTTATGATGTATTAGTGAGAGAGAGGGAAGGTGGGGTAATATTGGAAGTTTAGGTGAAAATGACAACTTCCTTAATTTTCTCAAATTGTCTAAAGAGTCTTATATTTAGGAATGGAGGGAGTAATATACAACCTATATAACCAGAAAAAGAAAAAAGCACAAATAATATTATCCATTTTTTTTATAAAAAAAAAGCACAAATAATAATATCCACTCGTAAAAGAAATGCCTTTATTATGCACTTTTTCAGTCCCCGTTATGAAACAACAAATTTTTTGCACATACGAATTGTACTAGTACATGTGTCATGTACGACATGTGTTGTAAATTAGGATAAGTGTACCGTTTTAAATTAATCTTGAGAGTAAAAAATTTATCCGTCTGATGAAATTTATCGTTTTTGAGCCTCGTAAAGCCGCGATGCTGTCTACTTTGTTGGTACATGAACTAAAATTAGGGTTCCGGACAGCTGTCAACATTCGGTGCTGCCTTTTGACACGTTGCTGATAAGGAATTCTATGTTGTTTGGTTTATTTTTGGCAAGTCTTTTATTGGCAGCAGTGTTACACTTGTGTTTGAACAAAGAAATCACAACTACTACTCTTTTTTCTTTAATTTTTTTTTAATTTTTTTTATATCAAAACGATTTTTTCTTATATTGTCTTTAATATATGTTTCTCTTCTTCTATTCAAGTGACCTCATTTCTTACTCTATCTTCAGTGACGGCTAATAGCGGGTGCAAGCTGAGTAACCGCACAAGATCCCCAAAAATCTGGGGTTCCAATTATATATATATATATATATAACCTAAAAAAAAGTATTGAGGCCCCAAAAATGTTTGAGCCACCCATGTTTATCTTTCCTCATCTACTTACATATTCTTATCTCAACATATATGTATTTTCACTACGCTCATTTTTTGACTATGACACTTTCTTACTTTGCAACAAATACTTTAAGAAATACTTGATAATGTTTATATCTTTCAAGTCCTTGTGATAACAAATACATACGTGATATAGAACTAAAATTCATAAAAGGAGTATTACATCCATGCACGTATATGCTTTTTGGGTATAAATTTAGTGTCTTACTATTCTTCTATTGCTACAAAAATGATGTTCCTTTGGGCATTTTAGTCAATTTTTGCTTTGGTTATTATATAATTCTCATGCATGTATCTGAGTTCTTCTCATCCATTTCTTGGAACAAGAAAGTGTTCGAGTTGTTTAAGATTTGTTTGTAGACATACATATGCTGTCGGATTACTTTGTCTTCTTTGTATACCGTTGGAATTGAAATAACATGTGCAATGAACCCGAAATCCATGTTTCCAGCCAAATCTCTTTTAGAAAAATTTAAATATTGATTTTTTTGCTAAGTAAATTCAAATATTGATGTTCAATGTTATCTTTGGCTTTTAAGCATATGTTCTAGGAACACCATGTATTATAAATTATGAGCTAAGTACTACATGAATAAAAAAATGAGAACATACACTAGATGATTTTTTGCCTCAATTTCAGTTATTTAATTGAGTCATTTTTAATTTTTATATTAAATTAAGAGCAGTCTTGATTTTTTTTCTCTCTTTTAAAAGGAGGATTAATAGTGGTTCCCCACTTCCTCTCCAGCATGACTCGAACTCCTGACCTACCAGTTGAAAGTGAAGCGTTTAACCTGCATGAGCTGCGCTTCGTTGTCAAAGCTATCTTGATTTATCCTTTCATTACTTTCTCAATTTCAGTTATATTTCTTTTGATTATAATTTTAGTATATATCATAATACTAGTATAGTATAATCACAAATACAATAGTAAGACCCAGGGACGAAGACGGGGGCGAGGAAGGCAGTCGCCCCCAAGAATTTTAAAAATATTATTAGGTATAGTAAATTTTATATGTAGTTTGAAATATTTTTTTAGTTTCACTACCCAAGATATATTTTTTTTTTTTGTGTTCGACATACTTTTGCATTTACGCCCCCAATGTCAAATTTCTGGTTTCGTCCCTTGATAACACCTCTTCCAAAAACATTAGAAAAACCTATCTCAATGGTCCAAAACCTTGATCATTTCCCTATTTTCATACTATATCATAGACAATTGTTGTTTAGGGAGAAAAAAAAAGCATGGCCAAATTGTTTGACAAATTCGAATTTTGCTAGTAAATTCCATTTCCATGAGCAAAAGACCGAAGTCAACGAGGAATTAGCCCTAGCTGGCGGAAAAAAATCGTCCCGAGTGAGATGTCGTGGAACAAATGGTCCATAAACACCCACGCTCTCGTAAATAATTCTAATATAAATCAATTCTTGTGGACTTTGTAGCATAAAACTAACAATTAGAAGTGGAAATGAGCGAGATAAGTTAACTCAAACTCAACTCACACTAATTTTACTCACCTCATGACTCGTATCATATTTGATGTGAGCCGATTTTCTCAGTTTAAGCTCAGCTCATCACTAGCTCAAGAGCATCTCAACGCAACTCATTTGTCCAGAAATATTTTAGAAAAAAACTTAGTGATTATAATATTAGTTTAATATCCAACTGATACAAAATAAATCAAGAGATTTTTTTTTAGCACAATGACATATAATAGAAATTTAATATCTCTCTACTAATTATAATATGTAAAAGACTATGAAAAAAGAAAACAAAAAATCTTAACAAAACATAAAATTATACCAATATAAACCAACCAAGGCTACCAAAAACTGTAATCCTTATTATTAAAAGTAAGAGTCTCTGAAGCCTTCTTATATAAGCAATTTAATTATGTGGAATATTTTTTTCACCTGAAAAGATGAAACTATAGTATTGTAAAAAAAAAAGAGTATTTTGTAAACTAATAAATTGTGATCATCAGTATCGAAAGACAAGTAGTAATATCTCATGGATTTCTTCTTAATGACATATGTGTCTCGAAGTCAATCTCCTCCACCAGTCAATGCTTGAACTATTTTATAGGGGTTTCTTGTTTTTTTCCTTGTGAAAATGTGTGTCTACTTTATATATATATATATATATATATATATATATATATATATATATATATATATATATATATAACTCATGAGTCGTTTCTATCTAGTTCAATTTCGACTAATATTCTAAAAGAGTAAAAAATCTTAGTTAATGTATCGCTCAGGCTGAGCTCGTCGAGTTGAATATCAAATCGAATCGTGAGTTACTCATGAGTCGACTCAACTTACTTCCACCCCTACTAACAATAACATCTCATGATCCTCTATCTGCTCGTTCTTTTTTCAGTTTTGAACACCTATTCTTTCTGCAACTAAGTTTTTCCATTTCGAAATCGAGAAATATCAAGTTCATATAATAATTAACCCTTATAAAAGAAGTGGGAAGCTTGCCCCAGTGGAAATGGTAGGCGTTCCCAGGGGTAACAGCCTGGGTTCGATTCCCACATATCCCCCCTCCCCCTCCCTCCCCCCTAAAAAAAAAACCCCTTATAAAAGAATGATTGATGGTAGTGTGGGTCCCCAAGGACCAAAGTGCAAATTTTATAAAAGTCAAAATAATGGGCAACTTGTGCTGTCGTGTGTTTGCTGTGGTGGCCAACACGTGTAGGATCTGTCATCAATCATCATAGACGGGCCAGGGTTTCTGATTGGAGATCCGAATCCTAGAGTGGGCTCCGCCCGACGTGTTTGCTTGCTATAGTAATAGTACAGATAGGGGTGAGCAAATACAATTTTTGCCGAATTCCGACCGAATTCGAATTCAATTTGGCAATTCAAATTCGGTAATTCGGTCAAGACCGAATTCTAATTGGTCAAATTTGGGACGAATTCGGTTTGACTATTTTTGAATTTGGTGTGACGAATTCGAATTCGAATTTTTTAATAATTAAATATTATTATTATATAATTAAATATATATAATTAAATAATATTATTGAATTTTTAATAATTAAATATTATGATTATATAATTAAACATTATATAATTAAAATATTATATAATAAAAAATATACCCTCCAATTCGACCAATTCGATCGAAACCGAATTTCGAATTCACCAATTCGGCCAATTCGAATTCGGTTTCGAATTCGATCGTTTTTTGAGGTAGAAAAAAAATAAAAAAATCGAATTCAAATTGCCGAATTGGCCAATTCGAATTCGGTGCTCACCCCTAAGTACAGTACTATAAATTTAACAATTGTTTTTCCAAAAGAGTTATAAATTTATGAGAAATAGTTTTTGAGTATATTTTTTTTAAAAAAAATAATTTTATATTCCTAATATACATACTTATGATGAGTAGTTTTATCTTGGTAGGATACTAATTTATAACTTACATCCAAGCCAATCAGTACAGTACACGTAGGAAAGAGAAATGAACTTACATCAATTCTCTTTCCTATGTGTACTACACTCATTGGTTTGGATGTAACTTATTAAACTTAGTAACCTACCAAAATAAAATTTCTCACTTATGATGAACATCTTGCACTAGATAATGTACTTACAAAGTTTCTAAAACATACAAAAAACAAGTTTAACTCTATATTAGGGCAAAAAATTATATTCACATTATATGTCCCATTCTTTGTCTCACGAATAAATGATTTTCATGTGCTCACATTTTTTCTTACGGATTCCACTATTTTTGTAGGTAATAGTTTTTTTAACTAAAAAATTAAAACATGTCAATTTTTTTATTAGTGGGGATAAAAAATAAGAAACCAAGTGTGGACAAACGATTC
This sequence comes from Vinca minor, assembly GCA_026122235.1. Classification (NCBI taxonomy): domain Eukaryota; kingdom Viridiplantae; phylum Streptophyta; class Magnoliopsida; order Gentianales; family Apocynaceae; genus Vinca; species Vinca minor. Next base: position 8,623,102 of record JAOCZM010000001.1, read on the forward strand.
CTAACGATATATTAGAGGGAAATTTTCGCATTCTCCTTATTTTGCACTTCCATTATCTTCTTTTTTATACTAAAAGAGACCCTTATAGAAAGGGAAAAAAAAGATATTACAAAACATAACTAAAATCTTGAACTCCTTAAAAATTAATTATGAATATTAGGGTGTTTTTTCTTTTCTTTTTTTAATACAAAGAAGAATAGAAGAAGTGTAAAAAGCTTAAAAGAAAAAGTGCCTGAAATTTATAGGAAGTTTATAAACAATATTTGCCTAGTTTTAGATCTTCTTAATTCCATTTTAATGTAATTTATTCTAAGAACTATGCTTTGCTTAGAATGGTATGATGCTTCTATGGCTTCTCCATTGGTTGGTATTACTATAAGTGTTTCACGATGATATCATGGAAAATTAGGACAAGCTTGACTAGGTTGTACTATTAATGCTTTTCCGGTTGCGATGAAATGTGTTTCTCAAAGCACTCTTCCTGCTGTTTTGTTATACTCCATCCGATTCAAAATATAAGTCATTTAAATTTTTTTTTCACACAAATTAATATATTAATCAGAATAATTAAAATATTTCTAATTAATACTCCAAAGAACAGATAAATTAATAGTGAATTACATGAAAATTACATATTTTGACCAAAATAAATATGAGGAAAAAATAATATAGAGGCAAATCAGTTAATAAATGCACATTTTTTGTGAAAAAAACTTATATTTTATAACAAATAACAACTCTTAAAAAATTTATATTTTGAATCGGATGGAAAATATCATATAAAACATTTTTATTCCCGTAATAAAAAGGAATAGAATGTTATGATGCTCTTTCATATACTTGATGAAAAATATTTTTAATTGCGGTGAGTGCTTAAATTTCTTCAAATAGTACGAAATATAGAAGATATGTATTTGTACTTTTTTTCAAACCTCACTTAAAATCAAGAGTAGTTAAAACAACATTTTTTTACAAATGTCGCTATATCTGGATTTTATACGACGTTTTATAACGATAGTTATAGATATTATTGTTCATACCAACATTTTGAGATTATTTAGTGACATTTACATTAAATGTTGTTATGAATTGCTACTTTCGCGACTCATATAACGACATTTATATGATATGTCGTTAGAACTTGTGACATTTCAGCCAAACATCGCTATATTTGAATTTTTATACGACGTTTCATAGCGACAATTATAATAATTGTTGTTCAAATCAACATTTTTATTTTCGTTAGCGATATTTACATCAAATGTTATTATAAATTTTACTTTTGCGACTCATGTAGCGATATTTATATACTATATAGTTAGACCATGTGACATTTCATACAAATGTAGTTATTTTTTTAACGACGTTTCTAACAACGCTTATAATAATAATGTTCATACGACATTTTAATATTAGTTATTGACATTTACATCAAACGTTGTTATAAATGTTACTTTTGCAACTTTTATAGAGACATTTATATCATGTAGAATAAAGACATTTAAGTATTCAAAATTCAATGAGAGTGTATTATATTTAATTTGATTCATGAAAAAAAATCAAAACACAAAGCGAAATTAAAATAAATAAATGTAAAAAATTCAAAAATTCATTTAATAAAAATAGTAGAAGAAAAAAAATAACAAATAACCAGTTAGAACATCGGTACATCGAACGAGGTCCCATTGAGTAGCGATGGTTAATCATTATTGCAAATGGCGATAGACAAATTCGAGCGAAATTTATGAATTTATAAAACTACATCTCAATTGGTACATATACGAATAATACTTTATAGATTACAATATTCGTTAACACATTATCATCTTATCATCAATATACAAATAAAAAAAAGACTAATGCATCTATTGGTGCAAAAGACTAATAAAAATAATTAACAAACAAAATAATGATTATCCAAGTGAATAATTTTACTAGCATCATCATTAGTGAATAAGATTAAGGGTGTATTTCCTCACCCCCACTTCTTGAATCCATTATTTCTTATAATAGATAAATCCCCTCCCCAGATAAATAAAAAAATTAAGAGTGTACTTAAATTGTGTATAATTTGGTTTGACATTCAAATTAAGATTTAAAATCTCTTTAAATTGAGTATGTGAATGAACTATAGAATACTAATTTATGAAGAATTTAATTTAAATTTTATATTAATTTGAGATTGAGATAAAAAAATTATATTAATTTGAGACATAATATAAAGATGTTGGTGGAGATAGGGATATAGATGATGGGGAGACAACTATAGAATTAGAATGAAATGGTTTAGAGGGAAAAAAGAAAAATGAAAAGAAATGGAGAAAGTAAATAGTGTATGGAAAATTAGCCTTTGTACCAAGGAATTGTAACACTTTTGCACACAACTTGGCTAAATGTATTAATTATATAAGACTCTGCCATTGGACATTCTTATAATAGATTAGGCTTGGATCATTGTACAAGTTTTTTGGGAGTTTTATCAAGTTCTGATGTCAACTATTGAGATATTAATGGAAATTGAGGTATTATTCATAAAAAAAAAAGTGTATAGGGGATTGAAAATGACATAAAGTATGAAAGAGATCTACTTAGGATAATTTTCAAGGACACGTCATTGATTTAGACAAGGAGTTAAAAAGATTCCACAACACAAACTTTTTGACACGTGTTACTTATGTTGTGGGGAATAGATATATATATATATATATTTTTTTTTTTTGGGATAAAACAAAATTAGGAAGGCCGGAAGTAGGTGTTACATAATGGAAAGAAATTTCCTTTAGGAAGTTTTTGGCTACCTAGGGTTGGTTGTGAACAAGTGAACAATTTTATTAAGTCACAAATAGCCACAAAAAAAAAAAAAGTTTATCATACTTTAGTATCGTTAGATTTCAAGGTCGACATGGTTTATCCATTTTGTCCTAAAAATAATTATTATAGACTTTGAATCTACTACTAATTTATACATTATTAGTTAATTCATCGGCGAAAAGATAAATTTCTCCACACTAGTTTTGATCATCTCTAATTTTTGCATAATTTTATGACATCCGGTGAGAATTTTACCCAATATATTAAAAAAGTTAGTGACCTATCAATTCATACTATGTTTGAGATATTAAGAAGACAAGTAATTAATGAGTAGGTTTCATGAGAAGAGCAATGGATTAATGTTAAGTGAAATAGCAAGGGCTCAAACTTAACGGGTAAATTTATTTTTTCACCCACAAGTTGACATGTAGTAAATGAATGTATAAAAATAATGTATGAGTTAACAGTCGACTGGCAGTTAAAGAACCAGTAGTAGTCGTTTTAAAACAAATGGACTCAAATATGTTGACTCTAAGACTTAGAAGTACTAAAGTGTAATAAAACCATTTCATTAGCTCTTTAATGCAAGTTACTCATTCATTTTCACTCAAGATGTATTCATATTTATAATAGGATTTTTCTAGCGCATACTGTGGGGAAAAATTCGCTATGGGACGGTTCTTATGGGTACCTGTGAGACATGAAAGCTTGCGGGACCTACCCTGCAGGTGGGTCCTGTCTAAAATTATGTGACCATGCCAGACTTTCCCCATCCTGTAGATGTAGCACATGTTAATATGAATTAAGTTGCTCTATATGGTAGTTTAAATTTTCTATTCTCTTAGAGTTCTCCAATTTTTATAGTATTTTAGATTTTGATATACTTAATTTTTTTATGTATAATATATTTTATTTGAAATTAATGAAGGCCTCTAGGTCGCACGTTAGAAAGATCCAATAAGGTCTTTGAATTTTTTTGATATTTTTATATCATATGGTCCTTTTAAAGATTATATTTTAAATTTTTTATTAGCTATAAATTCCATAGTATAAAGAGAGGTTCATGATTGTGATTTAACAAAGATTCGGCTCAAGGGCATGTTCAACCCGTTTGACGGAACAAAACCACTAAAAATTGAGGGTTGCAAATTTTTTGTGACCTATATATATACACACACTAGCCCGTGCTATGCACGAAGAAGATTTAAAAAAATGATATAATAAAATATTTTAATTTTTTTTTGATAGTACGATATATTAAAAGGGAATTGGTATTTTAATTAATTAATTAATAGAATAAAAATGTATTATATGACCAACAATTCTAAAAAATAAATAACAATAAGAAAATAAAAATGAGTTATTTAACTTTTAGTTGATAATTTTTTTTCAATTTATTTTTTATTATCAATTATAAAATATTTAGAGATTATTGGGAAATAATTTAATATTTGAAATTTAGTAAGATCAAAATTATTTTTTAATTAATTTAATTGATATAAACTCTTTTAAACCAATCAAGGTTTTGTAAAACAATTAAAACATAAAAAAAAATCTAGAAAATTCCACGTAGGATTTCTATGTCTTTGATTGGTTGAAACTAAAAATAGATTCTGCAATATAAATATAGATAGATTGTTAGATTTTTGGATAGTATGATATAAAATGGAATTGGTATTTTAATTAATTAATTAATAGAATAAAATTTTTATTACATGACCAATAATTCTAAGAAATACATAACAATACAAAAATAAAAATGAGTTATTTAACTTTTAGTTGATAATTATTTTTAATTTATTTCTTATTATCAATTAGAATATATTCCAAGATTTGGAGAGATTATTTGGGAAAATGTTTATTATTTGAAATTTATTAAGATCAAAATTAGTTTTTAATTAATTTAATTGCTCTAAACTCTTCTAAACTAATCAAGTTTTTGTAAAATAATTAAAACACAAAATATTATAGAAAATTCTACGTAGGATTTCTAAGTCTTTGATTGGTTGAAACTGAAAATATGTTATGTAATATAAATATAGATAGATAAAATAAAAGGGAATTGTTATATTTATGGATGATATGATAAAATAAAAGGGAATTGGTATTTTAATTAATTAAGTAATAGAATAAAATTGTATTACTTGATCAATAATTCTAAATGGTACACTTTAATAGGGATAGCTTGTCTTCTGCTCTTGGGGGCACAAGGAATTTGGTCTTTGCTTCATATGAATCGAATATGTTCGAACTTGTGGAGCTCATGCTTTATCTATCTCCAAGAGCTAACACACTAAAGATAACAAGGCTACGGCTAACTGTTAGGGGTGTCAACGGGTTCAGGCCGGCCCGAACCCGGCTCACATAGCTCGAAAAAATGTGAGCGTGAGCTGAATATTCAAGCTCGCTTCTTATGTGAGCTGAGCGTGAGCTTGACCCCGCTCAGCCCGATAAAAGCTCGAACCCGAATAAGATTAATAATATAATTAAAATATTATATATATATATATATAATAATATTATTATTATAATATATTGATAAACTCAATACTCAATACCACAATTTAATTATTCTCTCCTTCACAAAACCCTATTCAGTATTCACCGAGACCGACTCATCATCTTCCATCACCATCATCAGTCATCCTTATTCTTTCTTCAACACGTTTACAAGGTCAAATTTGGCTCTTTCTTTCTAATTGTACTATGCTACTGCATCAATGTACAATTAATCCAAATCCTATTCTATATTTATGTCGTTTTGTCTCTTTTGCTTCTTTTTTTGTATTCTTGTCCAAATTTAATTTTCAGGCTCATTGTATTATACTATTCTTGAGGCAGGATTTTCGTTTTTTTCGCTGATATAAATGAGCTTGGGAAGCTCGTGAGCTAAGCTCGAGCTCGTGTTAAAATGTGAGCTGAGCGTGAGCTCAAGGTTTATGAGCTTTTCCGGGCTGAGCGTGAGCGTGAGCTTTTCAATTTTTATGTGAGCTGAGCGTGAGCTATGTCAAGCTCAGCTCACATAGCTCGATTGACACCCCTACTAACTGTTGCATTCATTAAGGTGATTTTATTTTACTTTTCCTAATGAGAACATCCTTTTATAATAATAATAATAATTATTTTTTTTTTAATAATTCTGAATTCATGACTGACATGATTGTAACAATGTTACTATCTAATCTTTTGGCGGTTTATTCTCAGTTGCATTATGATCAAAATCGCGTTGTTGAAAATTCGTCTCTCCCTTATTGCAAGTCTCTTTCTATGCGATGTTGACGACAGTGGCGGAGCCACAGTGGGGCCCACCAATTTTTTTTTTAGTTTTAGTTTGTTTTTGTAACACCTCGTCTCGTGAACATTGTTTATTGTACACATTTTGAATCACTTTACGATTTAAAATTAATTTTTTTTTATTTTTTTTAGTTTTAGTTTTGTTTTTGTTTTTGTAACAGCTCGTCTCGTGAACATTGTTTATTGTACCCATTTTGAATCATTTTACGATTTAAAATTAAATTATTTAGTTTGTGAATTATAGGAATGACACCACTTATATTTTAACAATTTTGCTCTTGATTTGGTAACAAACTTAAGTGTGTAAGAGACTAAAAAATAAAATTACTAATAAAAAATCCACAATGGGCTCTCTTATAAACTGTAAAAAATTCAAAATAAAAAATCCACAACATGAAGCCAGAGGACTTGGAGGTTTATGAAGCACTGATCAGTATAGTGAAAAGGGTGAACAAAATATGAATAACTCTAGTCTATAAGATTTCATCAAAAAAAAATTTTTGTCTCCGCCAATATTTATATGCTTTTATGAATTTATTTTGTCAATATTAATTGTACCCCCAAAGAAAAATTCCTGGCTCCGCTACTAATGGGCGACATTACTTGACAGAAGTCAGAATTGAGCAATTTGCAGGAGATGGAGATGAAATGACAAAGACGAAGAACTTCTTTCTTGAACATGTCAAGGATGTGAAGATTGTGGATTGATTCTATTTTTTATCATTGTCGCGTGGTGGTTTGTATGAGATTGCGAATGAATTACTACTCTTGTTTTCTTATTTCATTGTTTTAAATCATTTTTTTTATGTCACGATGGGCGATTGTCCCACATTGGGAAAGAGAGAACCGCCCCACATTGGGGAGAGAGAACACCCTAAATAAGGTAGAATAAAGTTTACCGCACGCAGACGGAGGATATCGAACCCAAGACCTCTCGGTTACAGACCGGCCAATGCCCCACTGGGCTATTGACCTCTTAGGTTGTTGTTTCAATTCGGTCAATTTATTTTTATTTTTAATTATACTCCTGAAATGTTTGATTCTTAATCCTTTGGATTTTAATTTTTTTTTTTTTTTTTTTGTGGAGTTAATTACTTTTTGATTGAATCATCAAATGAATTATAATATTATACGAACATATGATCGGAAGAGTTAATGGTACATTGTAAGTTTCTTTTCAATATCTTGATTAAACTGAGTGGGGATGAAGAGGTTTCATCTCAACTTGTTTTTGTAGCCTGGAACATTTGGTGCAGCCGGAACAAGAAATTGTTAAAGGGTATGATAAGAAAAATACCCCACATTTTCCTCTTCATTACTCTATGCAAAGATGGCGAATAAGACTTGCATTGTGAAAAAATGGATAAAACTAGTAAAATATGGGTTAACATATTTCTAGAGAAATTCTGTTTTCCTAATTGTTGAAATATGAAGTCCCGCATCGAGTGTCTAAGTATAAGCTCTAAATAACTTATAAGTTTACGGGTGCTCTCCTTGTCAATTGGTTTTGACTTTTGAGATGACATGAAGACCCATGAACTAATTTTCACATGGTATCAGAGCGGGCTCTTAGGCGGGATGTAGGGGTGTCAATCGAGCTATGTGAGCTGAGCTTGGCATTGCTCACGCTCAGCTCACATAAAAATTGAAAAGCTCACGCTCACGCTCAACCCGGAAAAGCTCATAAACCTTGAGCTCACGCTCAGCTCACATTTTAACACGAGCTCGAGCTTAGCTCACGAGCTTCCCAAGCTCATTTATATCAGCAAAAAAAGCGAAAAATCCCTGCCTCAAGAATAGTATAATACAATGAGCCTTAAAATTAAATTTGGACAAGAATACAAAAAAAGAAGCAAAAGAGACAAAACGACATAAATATAGAATAGGATTTGGATTAATTGTCCATTGATGCAGTAGCATAGTATAATTGGAAAGAAAGAGCCAAATTTTACCTTGTAAACGTGTTGAAGACAGAATAAGGATGACTGATGATGGTGATGGAAAATGATGAGTCGGTCTCGGTGAATACTGAATAGGGTTTTGTGAAGGAGAGAATAATTAAATTGTGGTATTGAGTATTGAGTTTATCAATATATTATAATAATAATATTATTATATATATATATATAATATTTTAATTATATTATTAATCTTATTCGGGTTCGAGCTTTTATCGGGTTGAGCGGGGTCAAGCTCACGCTCAGCTCACATAAGAAGCGAGCTTGAATATTAGCTTTCACGCTCACATTTTTTTTGAGTATGTGAGCTGGGAGTTCGGGCGGCCGAACCCGTTGACACCCCCTGGGATGTGTAGGCTCTAATTGTCCTCGTACATCAAATCCTTTCCTTTTGGGTGGAATTTGGCTCAAAGCCTCAAACTCATAATTACATGGTTTTCTTGTTAAGGCTCGCCGAGAATCTAGCACTCTCAAAGGTGTCATAAGGCTTCAAGCAGTTATTCGTGGGCTACTTTATATATAGTATACAAGGCGTTGTTAGGGTTCAGGTCATTTGATTTAGGAGTTTCGATTTTGGTATTGAAGTCAGTTCGAAGTCAAATCTAAAAAAACGAGGTCAGATTTTGACGAAGCTATGTATTTTTTAAACTTTGCAACTAAAATAACGTATGGAATTTCCTGTGTCGTGAATGCATCTTACTCACACTCACTTGGTATAAATGCCACCGAAATGGTTCTGTTAAAAGGAAGGTTTCCAATCTATTATGAAAGAGAGGAAAAGGGTCTGCGTTATTTCTTTCCTGATGACACTATTTTTCCTCAATAGGATGTTAAAAATGCAAGGACTTGCGAAACCAGCTTTTGTTGGTAAGGTAAGTCGGATTTTTTTCAAATTGATTCTTTTTCAACTGAAACCGTTATTGTAGGATTTAAACATTTCAGCTGCTCTCAGTGTCTCCTACTGAGCCTCTAAATTTGGCAGCTTTACTTTTTTTCCTTTGATTTGATTGAATTTTTATCATGTGATCAAACCATTTCAGCTGCTCTCGATGTCTCCTACTGTGATGCCCCTACGCCTGCAAATATGGTACAGAAGAAACCAATTCTGCTTGGAATTGGCTACGAAATCATAGGAAGTCAAAGAACCTTCCAGCACCACCTGAGCATGTAGACCATAGAGTTGATACTCCATTGGAAAAACAAAGAATAGAAATGGTAGGGGCAGTAACAGAATCTACTGATGGGAAACAGCATATCAAGATTTTCATGAATATCTGGGCTAACTTGCACCTTCGTCACCTCTCTGAATCTGTTAGAATCAGTTTAGTTATTGGACTCCCTTCAAGTGCATCGAAGATGTGCAATGTCTGCTTCCATATAGCAAGAATTACAAGCTGAATCGAAAATGCTTCTAGCTGTTTACCTGCCTCAAGCTTTAAACAGTAACAATCATTAGCAGTGAGAAGATGTTTAAAATGAAAAAATTAGCTGTACTAACGACATGCGGACAGCCAGATTTAAACGGAAAATTGCGTATGTAGATCTGATATCAAGAAATATATGACCAATAAAGAACTAAAGGTAATCCCTTCATGAGAAAAAATAAACTTTTAACTAGTAAACCATGAGGAAGATAAGAGAAGTCTAGAGACAGCAATATGATTGTTCCATTGACAATCTCTCAGTTTGCAGGAGTAAAACATCTGTTCATAGCCGTGGCAATTGAACTTGACAACTACAGGAGTCTCATTCGCTATGTTTACCACTTCTTTCTAGTTTTACGATAACATAAAGCAATATCGGCTATGGAGAGCTACAGAAGATACAAGAATAAATACAACAAACCTGCTCATCATTCCATCACCCGCAAGCCGCAAGGTGATAGAGTAGCTTAAGTGCAACCCACTATTCTGCAGGTCCTTAGAGAATTCCCCATGAAACTCTATTTTTTCTAATCATAATTTCTCTTTAGTTTTCTCTCATATACTTGAGAGACTATATTTGCTACCCCAAAAAGCTACAGCTATAAATATTTCAAAATATGAACAATCATTTGAGCCAAATGTCGGTTACATATGGGTATAAAAGCAATGCGCCAAAGAGAAATGATGGATCAAGTATTCTTTTCACATGAAAATCAGATCTGAGCAGGCGTTTATCTTTGTAATCCTTCTCAGCATTGAGAGGAGGAGGATAAGCAAAGTATATTTAACGATCCATTTCTTTCTTCCCATTAAGATATTCAAATATAGAGGGAAAAAGAAAAAGTTGAAACTGACCGCGCGCGCACACACTCTCACGCACAGAGAATCTGTATTGACTAAACAACAAGGACATTCCTTGCAAACAAGCAGTATAAAGCAAAACATACTAAGAGAAAGCTGTAATGAGGCCAAGACAAACTTTACCTTGAAAAATCCAAAATCAGCTATCTTCAGGGTGGATTTGTCATCATTTGCGGTAAGAAGAAGATATTCCATCTATCAAATTATCAAAGAGTGATAAATTGAGATGCCGAACGCCATGGATTAGCACTATCATTATCAAACCTTTTGGTAAACCTCTGAGCTATGGCTATCTAGATTTCAAAGTAAGACAGATTTGGAAAACAGCAGGTGAAATCAGACTAATTGATCTAGGAAATAATTTTTTCATTGTGAAATTTGGCATAGAGGAAGATTTCACTAGAGTAATTGCTGGAGGGCCGTGGTTTATTAACGGTCAATATCTGACCACCAGATTATGGCAACCGGAGTTTAACCCATACCGTGATAATCCAACAACGACGGCAATCTGGGCAAGATTAACAACACTTCCAGTAGAGTTCTATGACAGAACAATTCTCACAAAAGTGGGAAATCAGATTGGAACACTTCTAAAGATAGATGCTAAGACATCTAACACTGAAAGGGGATGATATGCAAGATTGTGCATCCAAATTGACATGAAAAAACCTTTGCTCCCTTTTATTAAAATAGGAAAAAACCACACACAACAAATTCAATACGAAGGTATAGAATTCTGTTTTGACTGTGGCCTCGTTGATCATTTAAGCAATCAATGTCCGATCAAAAAGGGAGAAGGAAATTCTAGTCCAGGGGAAAAGGAAGATTTAAGCTCCAAAAAGGCAGTGACCATCTCGAGCTCATCCATGGAAGACAAGGAAGGTAATTCAAATTCTCATTCAATAGGTCCTTGGAATAAGGTGATTAACAAGAAACTGAACAAATATGGCAACCATCGTAATTATGCTACTAGAAAAATTAATGGTCGGAATTACTCTGACCTGGATGCTCCGGTCAATCCGGCGAACTCACACACCGCCACAGAGAGCAAACTTGGAGGCAAAGGGAATCCACCTGGCACCTCAAAAGTATGGAGATTAAAAGATATTAGGGTAGGTACCTCTACTAATCTTGCCACTTCTACAAACATCATTACATCTACCCTAGAAAAGTCAAGTCAAAATGACCAATCTAAATCGGCATTTAATGCCTGTTTGCAAGAGGGCTTATCGGCAAAAACTTCTTCCAACCTCAACCCGGGAAAAGAGGTTAAAAGCACTGATGGGACGCCGCCGCTAACCGCAGTGCAGGTGGAGATGATGTTCACTGCATTCACACCTCCCCATTCTTCAGAGCATCACAATCCCCCAAATAATATCCTATCTTCTAACAAGTTCTCATCACTATATATAGAAGAAGAGGGTAATATGATTATTGACCCTTCATACTCTTCTGAGGTCCCAAACCTTAAAGAAAAATATGTCGCCACCGGGAAACAACCAAAGAATAAGGAGATTCCAAAGAACCAAACCTCATCGGGCAAGAACCCGAACGGCCAGCTCGCCGCAGCGAAACCGACCCACTAGTCATCGGGTCAGGACCCAAAGGAACGGGTCCCCACTACGAACCCGGCCCATCAGTGTAGCCCAGTACAGGAACCGAACTCCACCCAACTCAACTCAAAACCCACTGTGGACCCCAGCCCAAACGATCAGGCCTCTATCTCAGTTAGGCCCACTTCCTTGGAGCTGGATGGGATCGCTACAACTGAGCTGCCAGGGACAGACCTCCATCAGCCAAGAACCGAATCATCTCTCCAGCATGCCGCTACTGGACATGGGTCAGATAAATCTTTGGACTACCCAAACAACGGCCACGTTCTCATTGGACCTCGACCCGTCAAAACTATTGGACTGGGTAATGTTAAATCGAGTTCATCTGATGTCCTTTGCAACGCCGGTTCAGACGGCTATATTCCCGATCAACTTGAACCAAAGGGTGAGGCTGCCTATCAGTCAGAGGACTACTCCGGGGAATCAGACATGGACGCAGAGGTCTACCATGCCGCTGAACCAAGCAGGATCAAGCAGAATTCATCCGCAAGGGAGAGAAGAATTTCGAAACCCGGAAAGAAGCACCTTTACATTAGGCAATCTGCCTTTAAATCTGGTAGTGGAAAATGCAAGGAACGTTTTGAACATCATCCGAGTAACAAAAGAGGTGACAACACTAAGGTTGTTAATGGAGAGAACAGACCATCAACTGAGCTTCAATTACAAGGTCCGATTCATACCGTCCTTCAATACAAACCGAGTGAGACCCAGGATGGAGCTGCCAGTGAACATGGGCAACGAGGACAGAGAGGCAATACTAATCAATCCAATGTCTAAGATTATAGTGTGGAACGTTCGGGGAGCAGGTCATCCTGAATTTCATGACCATATTATGGAGATTATCAGGACTCACAAACCAACAGTTCTTGCCTTACTTGAAACTAAAATTAGTGGAACCAATGCTGAAAGAATTTGTGCGAGACTACCATTCACCAACTCTGAGAGGTCTGACCCTGAAGGGTTCAGGGGAGGAGTATGGATTCTCTGGAACGAGGCAGATATTCAACTTAACATTGTTGCCAAGAATCTTCAGTCTATTCACGCAGTGGTACAGGTTCGTAATACTTCTGATACTTGGTTATTTTCAGCTATCTACGCTAGTCCTGATTTTAATACTCGTATGGATTTTTGGAATCACTTGCGTAGTCTAGCTTCTGATAATCATTTTCCTTGGCTTCTCATGGGGGACTTTAATGAAGTGCTTTACCAATCCGAGAAATTTGGTGGTCTTCCTCCGAACCATAATCGTGTCCTCAATTTTAAATATATGTTGGATGACTGCAATCTCATGGACCTTGGCCATGAAGGTTCACGTTTTACCTGGACCAACAAGAGAGACAATGGGCAGCTTATTTTTCAAAGAAGTAATAGAGCTGTGGCTAACCCATCCTGGTGTGATCTATTTCAGGAAGCCACCCTCTTTAATCTGGTTAGAACTAGGTCGGACCATTCACCTATTCTACTAAGACTTAAGCCCCTCTCTGCCAAACCTTTCAAAAAACCTTTCCGTTTTGAGCCAATCTGGTTTGGACACCCTGACCTTCAAGCTATTGTCAATGACTCTTGGCTAGGTAGAGAAGATAACTTTGAGTTGGCTGCCCACACTTTCAAATCTAGTATCTCAGTCTGGAACACCAATGTTTTTGGTAATGTTACAAAAAAGAAAAATAAGCTTCTTGCTCGCATTAAAGGCACCCAGAGATCTTTGGAATTTCATCCATCCCCTTTCCTCATCAATCTGGAACGAGAGCTTCTCGCTAAGCTTGATGCCATTTATAAAGAAGAAAAACATCTTTGGGCAATCAAATCTCGACTTGACTGGATCATGTGGGACGACCTCAACTTTAAATTTCTCAAAGCCACTACACTTCAACACAGGAATAATAACAGAATCCTTTCTTTGAAAAAACCGAATGGGGAGTGGGAATTTGATCCTGGTATTGTCAGATCTATGGTTCTAAGTCACTTCAAACATTTATACACTACTGACAGAACCTCCAATCCCTTAACATCTCAGAGCTTCCCTTTTCAATGGATGGGTTCTGACAAGCTAAATTTTGTGGAGTTAGGCATTCAACCTACCATTGCGGAAATCAAAAAAGCTATATGGTCTTTCAAACCATACAAAAGTCCGGGACCTGATGGCCTGCACCCAATTTTCTTCCAAAAATTCTGGAATACCCTTCAACCTTCCATTCTGAGCTTTGTCAAGAATTTTTTCAATAATGAGAAGATTCCTATCGACGCTAATGCCACTTTTCTCTGTCTTATCCCTAAAGTGCTCAACCCGGAGTCAGTTGGTCAACTGCGCCCAATCAGTTTGTGCAATACTGTTTACAAACTGTTGTCCAAGATCCTAGTCAATCGGATCAGACCTCTCCTACCGTCTCTCATTTCGCCGCATCAAGGTAGCTTCATTCCTGGGAGAAGATGCGCTGATAATGTAGTTCTTGTCCAAGAGGTTGTCTACACTATTAAAAAGAAAACTGGCTGTCACGGGGCTATTGCGGCCAAGATTGATCTTGAAAAGGCTTTCGACAGATTGGAATGGGATTTCATAAAAAATGCTCTCAATTTTTTCAAATTTCCTTCTGGTCTCTTCCAACTTATCATGAAATGTGTTTGCTCCTCCAGTATGGCTATTCTCTTCAACGGTGAACTGTCTGACTGGTTCCTGCCATCTCGAGGCATTAGACAAGGTGACCCCCTATCTCCTTACATTTTTGTTATCTGCATGGAATACCTTTCCATCAGCATCGAAAATGCTGTCAGTAGGAAACTGTGGAAACATGTGAAAGTAGGTAAATGTGGCCCACTTATATCCCATTCCCTATTTGCTGATGACGTAATCCTATTTGGTATCTCTGATGATGACACCATCATTGAAATGAGAAATGTTTTAGATGACTTCAGCCGACGTTCGGGTCATCGGATTAATCTAGCTAAATCCAAGTTCACAACTTCCAACAATTTAACTTTGGAAAGAATACAAGAAATTGAAAACTTGCTTCAGATTAAGCATACTGTCAACTTGGGCAAATACCTGGGATTCCCAATTTTTCAAACTCGACCCAAAAATTCAGATTTTCAATTCATTCTCGATAAAGTCAGGAAAAAACTCACGGGCTGGAAAGCTAATCTTCTTTCTCTAGCAGGAAGGAAAACCATTATTCAATCTTCAGTTTCACAAATCCTTACCTACTATTCTCAATGCTTGCCGATTCCTGCCTCGGTTTGTGAAAAGATTGACAAAGACAACAAAAGTTTCCTCTGGGGTGACTCAAGTTCTAAGAAAAAATTACATCTTATCAAATGGGACAGAGTTGCAAAGCCCAAAAACAGAGGTGGATTGGGGATCAGGAAAGCTATCCACACTAACCGTGTTGGTCTGGCTAAACTTAACTGGAGGCTAAGTCAAAATGAAGACAATAACTGGACTAAGAGCCTTAAATCGAAATATATCGATAAATCCACTGGCCCTTTATCCAATCTGAAAAAAGGACCGGGATCTATCAATCTCAAAGCTCTTAGATCCGGTTTCGACATTTTCCAAAACGCTTCGGCCTGGATTCCTGGAGATGGTCTTACTATTAGATTTTGGCATGATGACTGGACCAGTCTTGGTAAATTAAGAAATCTTATCTTGGGTCCACTCAATAAGGGAGAAGACGACCTTCATTTGCATAAGGTTTTTGACTTGGCCAGTGGTTGGAACCTTAACAATTTATCAATATGCCTTCCTGCAAATCTGGTTGAGTATATTAGAGCCGTGCACAGATCGGCCAGATCTGATAAACCCGATAAGCGTAGATGGACTAACTCTGCAAATGGCGATTTTAGCTCTAAAGCTACCCATGATTTCATTCATAACAATTCGGAAGATGATCAGATTGACAAAATCCAATGGAAGTGGATTTGGAGTACTTGCTGCAATCAAAGAACCAAAACTTTCCTCTGGCTTTGTAACCACAAACGATTAGCCACCAAAGACGAGCTATTCAAAAGAAAAATCATTAACTGTCCAGATTGTCCTGAATGCGCGGACCAAAATGAAACGGTGGAACATATTCTCCGTCAATGTGGGAAAGCACAAGATCTTTGGAAAGATCTTACCATCTACTCACATATGCCTCAAGCTTTGACGCTTGATTTTGAGAGTTGGCTTAAGACTTGTGCCACATCTACCGCCCCTTCTCCGTATCACCTTGTCCCCTGGGGTACCATCGTCTCCTACGGCTGTTGGGTATTGTGTAACCAGAGAAACTGCAGATTTTTCAACCCAGACAAAACTGTTACTGATCCCTTCCTTGATACTATTACTAAATCTACAGAATTTCATGCCCTGGGTCCAGGTTTAAAACCTCAAATTGATAAAACTGTCATCTTGACCTCCTGGAAGAAACCACCCATTGACTGGGTGAAGCTTAATGTTGATGGATCTTCCATTGGTAACCCGGGACGAGGAGGCGGAGGAGGTTTGCTCAGAAATCATAACGGTGACTGGATTTCAGGCTTCAGTAGAAGTCTGGGAAATTGCACAAACACCGTTGCAGAACTTTGGGCTCTTAAAGACGGGCTCACTTTAGCCAACAATCTCAACATTCGGAAGTTGGCTGTGGAGTTGGACGCATAAGTAGTTATTCATCTCATTCTGCATGCTGATGTTCGTATCCATCCCTTATCTACACTCATTTCTGATTGCAGGGATTTGCTGGGACTCATCCCAGAGAGTAGCATTACTTATATCTACAGGGAAGCAAACAGATGTGTCGACGCATTGGCCAAAGCAGGTGGAACATCGACTGCTACTACTTTTGCTTCCTTACTTTCTGTTCCCCATTTTGTTTGCCACCTCTTGGCGGGGGATGCCCGTGGGGCTCTTTTTAGTAGGACTGTTAGTACCTCTTGTACGGTAGAACCCACTCTTGTTAGCCACCTAGTGGCGGGGTCTACTGCTACTGCTAATTTGTATGATCCTAACTATCATGAGCCTGGTTGATCTTGCTCCTTGTTTATATATTTCATCTTTTCTACCAAAAAAAAAGAGATTGTGCAATATGTACATGTAATGAAATCACCGAATCCAGAAGTTTGAGGGAGATGTTTATATGTTTTTTCTTCTTTTTTTTGCCAACTATGTTTTTAGACTAATTAGTTTGATTAGTCTTTTATTTTCCTTGAACTATATTTTTAAAATTATAAAAAAATGTAATAATAAGTTTCGTCATATCAAATCAAGGATATGATAAATGGATGGAGTTTGTTTTGCAGACCAAGTTCTTGAAAGTAAAAGTAGTCCGTGAGAGAAAAATGAATTCCACAAGTAAGATTTTAAAATTGATATCAAACTAATTCTAATTCATCAAATACATCATAAAAGTAATCTAATTTTCTCAAACTTTTGTTAATCTTGTCAAAAGTATTACATGTAGAGTTGCACGGAGCGAGTGGTGTATAGAACATACGAATAATACGTACCAAGTTATACATGTTTTCTTTTAAACACTTAATTCATATATACCTTTTAAACTACATTATATATATAGTTATATATGTATACACGTTACACGCACATGCGCACACATATATGTATATATTATACATCTGGTACTTTCTCTAAAAAAAAGTATTTATTATACATATATTCTATATAGTCGCTAGTATAAATTTATAAACACGAAATCTCTCTCTTTTATATATATATATATATATATATATATATATATATATATATATATATATATATATATATAATGCATAAAGAGTGAATTTTAACAATAAGAAAGAAAAAAATTAAACTATATGCAAACTGATGTGCGTTTCAAATGAATTCTTTTGAAAACTTAGAGACTAATTTATCAATTGTTATTGGACCATATTGAAACACCATTAATAATTAGGAGTCAATTATTAAGTTTTCAAATAAATCTGGACTTGAGGGTCGTTTAAGTTTTAAGGACTTAGGGTTGCAACATAGTAATAAACAAGGACCTAGGATTGCAATTTTATAATAAAACAGGGACTTAAGGCATCAACCATGTGTTTTTACTTTTTACTACTATTAAAAATTATTTACATCGGTCGGTCAAAGGAGCAGCCGCAAATACTCCCTCAAATAAGACGGAATGAAGTGAAACCTCCGGGAAATTCCCCCTTTATTTACCGCATTTAACCGCAGTTTTACATCTGCAGTAAATAATAGCACTTTAACTGGCGGCAGTGGCGGAGGACAGTGAGGGCAGGAGGGGCCCCGAGGGTGAAAATTTACTATACCCATGTATGTTCCCATCCATATACCCAACTAATTAGAATTTGTAATGTGATAATTTTTTTTTATTATATATACACATGGTGAATTGTGATTGATTGAGCACATGATTGGGTACATATAGTGGGTATAGAGGATTATTTGTCGGGTTCCAACCCCTCATTATATTTTCCTATTATAATTATTATGGTGATTCACAATCCTCACAAATTTCTAATTAAATTCTAAATTAATTCCAATCAATTACTCATCCAATTAAATTAACCATCTAGGTGGATCACAATTAACTCCCCCAATTATGATACGTGTACGAAACGCCCCTCAATAAAACGTATACATAATAAAACACATAACATGTTATAAAGTTAAATGGACACGTAAGCACGCAATCATACGAAATAAATTACGCCTACACAGTTATTCACGAAAAATTAATTTACACGTTAACTATTGCGAAAGCAAAAATTACGGGTTTTACATACTTCCCCCCTTACAAAAGTTTCGTCCTCGAAACTTGCAATCTATGGTCACTGAACAAATGAGAATACTTCAACCGGTTTCTTCTTCCAACTCTCAAGTAGCTTCATTTTCTAAGGGGCGGGACAATTGAATCCGAGAACGTTATGAAGTGTGAGAATGAAATCATGACCCATCAATAACAAGCTGAGAGATATTGGGAATAAATCTTTTCACTGAATGAAGAATATTCTAGTGAAAAGTTGATGAATAAGATTCTAAGCTCACCGACAGAAAGAATAAAAAAAATTGAGTAAAAATGTGGTCAATCGAGTAAACCAAAGATTGGCTAATCATGATAGTTGATGAACTTATATTGGTGCTCTACCGACATATGAGATGTCGAAATGAAGTCAAGACTCAAGGAAATGAGTTTAGCCTTAAAATTTAAAGCATCAATATTCACGATAAAACTCAGTGAGGCAGATATGGCGAAGGTGATAAATTATACTCCTCAATCTGAGATGATTCCAAGACTAATACTAAATATGATTGAGGAGGATCATGACAAGATGAAGAATGACTACAAACAATTGCGAAAGATGGATATTCAAGTTGTTAAACCAAATGGTAGACAAGAGAGTACGAATCAGAAGATAGGCAACGGAAGTTGACCCGTTTGAAAAGAACATTGCAATTCGCGAACAACCATTTACCGAACAAAACGATGAAGCTGGAAGTAGCTAAAGGGTGGATCCATAAATGGACTAAGTGAAGGGCCAATTCCGATGATCTATCATTAACAGGTCAAGAAGGTGGAGATCACCGGGGTTTGTGATATGATTGTAAGAATCAAGATTCAACAAGAAAACATCTTGATTCGCAACATATGGTTAGTAAGAAGATGAAACAACAAAAGTTTATAGATGATCTCCGATGAACACGGTCATCATCGAAAAGAAGACGAAAAGTCCACATCCACGAGAAAAATATAAACATGTGTGGGTGGCGGAACAAGAGTAGCAAGAGATAAAATTATGTGATGCTTTAACCCAAACATGAAACAAATAGACTAGGCATCTCCACTTAGAATAAACAACAAGTCTGAGTGACAAAAAGTACAGATGATGTCTCATCACAAATCAGTCGATAAACAGAAGTCTGAAATATCAAACCTGAGGAAACCAAGAAGGACAGTAAATAGAAGGTTGAATGTAACAAACATAAATAATGGAATAAGAAACACTATTGAGAAATGACCGATGAATCTTGTTGAAGAAAAAGAAGAACAGTCTCACATAACTTGATGAGAGTGCCCTTATTGAGCGGACAAAGTCTCAATAACAATAGCCAAGAAAATCTCACCAATACAACGAGTGGTAATGATGAATTGTGATACCCACTCAGATTAAGGGTGCAACAGACGAACGAGTATCAACCGATTAAATAAAAGAATCATCTGGTTGAAAATTGATCATGTCGATGCAAGAATAACTTCAACCATTTTACAGAAATAATATTCAGAAACTGGTTCCAAGAATGGATGGTGTGAACATTATTGGAATTAAAGGGTGTTTAGAAACAAGCCTAAAGAGTTAGTAAAAAGATACACTCAAGTACATGAGGCGGATTTGATGAGAAGTTTGCACATGTAGCAAGACTTAGTATATATGACTTATGTTGACGTTGAAATTTCGGGGAACTTCAAGCTTAATAAGATGGATGGCAATAGTGTTTTCCGAATGGGGTATTACAAGAAAAAGTAGATAAACAATCTAAATGATGTGAAAACTAGATTGTTCAAATCATTATACAAATTGAAAAGAGCTCTTGATGAATTGAAGCAACACTCGAGAGATTGGTATGAGAGGCTTAACAAATTCCTGCTAAAGCATGGGCACGCCAGAAGTGGAGTTGGTAAGAAATGTTCATTAAGAATTGAAGAATTCAAATAATGATAACTCAAGCTGATGAGATTTTATTTGGATAAACAATTAGAGACTACGACAAAGGTTGATAGTTTATCAACAAAGTGCAAACTGAATTTTAGATGATTATGATAAGTCAATGGATATTCTTCCTGAGATTACAGATCCAATAAATGAAAGAAATGATCTTTATCCATCAACCAAGTATGAAATAATTCTTGCGAATAAGTTCAACATGAAGAATGCCAAAGTAGTCAAATTCATATCTGTGTGACCACTAAACAAAGAATGAAAGGAATGAAATTTGTGTGGATAAATGAGAAAATGAACATGTCATCCTTGATTTAGAACAAAATACGAGTTGCGCATAACCGAGTATAGTACGTAAGAATGGTGTAGTACAACACATGTATTGTGTAACGATACGATAACGAGTGTTAGATAGGGCATAGTCGTCACTGCTTCCTTGACTGAATCCATCTTAGCCCCCATAAGTATATCTAGCAACATGATATGATATGATAAGCGATAAAATACTTAACAAATAGACAAGTGAAGAAAAGGCAGGTAGAGCATGATATGGTATATTGTAGCATAACATGTAGCAACAATTAATATATGTGATAAAGCAATTAGCAAGTTAAACATGTAAGGCTTATGCAAGTAGAGCATGACATAGTACAAAAAAGTCACATAAATGTTATAACACATATAAGAAGGTTATCATATACATGTGTAACATATAAAAAGTAGAACATGTGAAGCAGTAGCATGGTACAAGAATCACATATACCGGTATACATATAAGGTAACATAACATAAGACACAATGATATAAAGCATTAAGTAAATACATCCTAGTCCATGGTCTCTACCCATCACACACCTCACATTAAGTGTTCTTATTATCCTAAATACATTCCAAGTTTTAATCCATAAGGTTCGACCTGCTCTGATACCACTTCTGTCACACCCCGTTTCCGGAGTGATAACATGGCAGTGCCCCATTGGTAAATGAAGCACCCAAGCCGCAGTCAAAGAAATTCTATATAACGGAGTTCATTATTCAAAGTCTAAAAATAGCAAAAACAAGGCTAGCGAAAACATAATCTGAAAAGGAAATCTTCTAAATTTATTACAACTGATAAATGAACTACAAGTTCTAAATCAAATAACTAAGAAAGGGAAAAACAATGTTCATGGACTAGCATTTTAGAATCACTCGATGTATTCCCCGTCCCATGTGTCATCAATAAATTGCTCATCAACACCTGCACAATAAAGCGGATGGACTGAGCTCCGGTGCTCAGTAGGGACCTAAAAACAGTAATAACAATAGCAATATATAGAAATAACAGAACAGATACAGCAGAATCAGTTACAGATAATGCAGATGCCCATTTTCCAAAATACCCCTATGGAAGTATATGTAAACAGCTCAATCCAAGTCTCACAAAGACTCGGAACTCAGTGCAGAACAATGCAGTACAAATCAGAACAGAACAATACAGTATAGAGGGTTCAGAACAGAACAGTGGACTGCACAGCCGCGTTTTTCAAAAGAATGAGATGCAACCTCGTGCAAAAGTGCACTAAACAATACCCAAACATCTTGAACTCATATGGAACCAAATAAGACTCTAGCAAACAGCAATTAAAGACTCCAACAAGGACAAACACGTAGAATGCAACAATTAATCAATTAACAACATTCTTCGTACTTAAACGATTCCATAACCAAGTGTACGACAAGTACCACGCGTTGCCCATCCGGTACACCCAATCACATACTCGTCTTAAATACTTAGAACATCGCTAATGCTACGACACACAATCCCACTACATGAGCTTACACCTCTAGTCACTTATACTCAGCAATAACGATAGTGGTCTCAGTTATCAACCAAACTAGGAAGGTTCAGTATCAACACGTGGGTTCGGATTTTCCCCCGAACGAAAGGACCCGGGTTTAAGGATCCATCCATTACATTGTATCATAACCCCCAACCGGGGACTCCACAAAACCACTACCGTAACTGATGATTTGCCCCCATCAAATGCGGACCCCGAACAGTACATAGCAGAAAGGTCACTTGGGACCGCAGAACAGATCAGGAAGAAGGCGGACAGATCCTGCTAACTACTGTTCCTAGACGCATCTCAATAGGGGGCGACGACTCGGTCGAACAAACCAATTAGGACAACAACACTGACTCCCAATAGACGACTTCAAATAAGACCCAAAGCAATTAATCAAATAAACAATTACAGAAAGGACTCCCTAGTCCGCAGAACAGTGCAGAGACAGTTTATAATATTTTAGCAATTAAAAATTTAGATACAGACATACTCATATCACCAATTAAAACAGAAACCCAATTAACAACGGAAAACTCAAATATTCAGTAATTAATTAATCTAGCATTTTATACAATTGAATATCCCAAATTCAGTAAAAACATGTCATAACAGTATATCAGTAATATCCAGAATTGTAGAACATAAATCAACGTAGGAAAACGGGTCCCTACCTGTTGTGGATGCGATAAACACTGAAATTTCGTAAACAGTGCTGGCAGCCTCACTCGCGGTGCGATAACTTTCTGCTGGAAACTCTGAATTGCGTTCCGTCTGCACTCACTCGAAGCCCTTTCAATTATCTTCGAATTGATATGCTGTGGGTCATAAACGGAGGTCGATAGCCCCTTCAATCGCCCTGTCGAAATTCTGGACAGAATGTATTTAATCGCACAAACATCTGGTTCTTCCATCCACTTCTGACATACATCACGGAAAATCTAACGGTTAAAATATCGATCCCTCCAGTCATATTATAGCCCTATCAGTCTAGTTTGTAAAAAAATAATAATTACTCCATTTGGAGTTCGAATGTTACATGTACAATGATTCTTCCGGTTCGATATCTTTTTGCTCCGAACTCCAAATCAAATTCCGTTTGCGTTCCATCGAAGCCTTCGTGATTACCTTCGATTCAGCATATCCCGCGATGAAAAATTATGTCTCGAACTCTATCAATTGTTGTGTTGAAGTTCTGGACAAAAAATTGTTCGCGATTCCTTTTTCCTTCCTGTTTGTTCTTGTGCGGCTGAGAGCCGCTGCCCCTTTTTTATTTTTCTTTTCTTTTTATTTTTTTATTTTTTTCCCTCCAATCATACTAATTCACTCATTATATTTTCCTATTATAATTATTATGGTGATTCACAATCCTCACAAATTTCTAATTAAATTCTAAATTAATTCCAATCAATTACTCATCCAATTAAATTAACTATCTAGGTGGATCACAATTAACTCCTCAATTACGATACGTGTACGAAACGCCCCTCAATAAAACGTACACATAATAAAACACATAACATGTTATAAAGTTAAATGGACACATAAGCACGTAGTCATCCGAAATAAATTACGCCTGCACAGTTATTCACGATAAATTAATTTACACGTTAACTATTGCGAATAAAAAGTTACGGGTTTTACAGATTGAATTTGAAATTTTCGGCTGTATTTTTAAATCATAGTAAATTGTATATTCCATTTGTTTTGTGTAGATGGTCAATCCCGCTCATCTTCATTCAGGGCCTATTGATTCGAGACTGTTAAACAAACAACCGTCGCATAGGTCGTTAGGTATATGGTTAGGGGAGCCTAGTCTTAATGACCCTCTTAAGGTTATCACAAGTTCGGGAAATTTTTACATAACTTATAACCGAGAGACGAACCAAAGAGTTCGAGACCTAATTGATTTAATAGGCTTAGGAGGTTGTTGCAGATTAGGCGCAATGAATGTAGATCACGCACTCGTGTTGCAAACTATTTATGACACATACAATTTGGTTGTTATTTCTATTGTTCTTATGTTATTAATAAATTACGTTTTCATGAATACATTTGCGTAAACATATTTTGTTTTGGTAATGAGTCTCATGTATTTTCGGTAAAAAGTTACGAGCACCGGTGTAAAAAATAAGTGTAGGCATTTCCCTTTGGAAGGCAAACATTAAAAAAAACATCACTGCCTACCGAGAACGGAACTCTGATTTCCGTTCTCCTTTTGCAGTGGCAAAAACTTATTTCCACCGACAAAAAACAACTCACTGCCCAATGAGAACGGTGAGAACGGAACCCTGAGTTCCGTTTTCCAGCCTTGCCACGTCATCCACGCGCGCCTGCGCCACATCAACCAGAACGGAAATGGGGGTTCTATTTTTGTTCTCGCCAAAAACATTGGTCAGTAAAATTTGGGTGCCACGTTTTGGCCTTTCTCCATAATCAGTGTCATTCTAATTCTTGTCCCAAGAAAGTACATGGAACGGACAAGTTGCGGAAGGGGGAAGGGAGAAAGTTGACACGTGGGGTGATTGAATTTTTCCTTTTTGGTTCTGTCTCTAACGTAACGATAGAGTTTCCAGAGAAAGCTAATCCAATTGTTTTTTTTATTATTAATTTACTATTATCCTCTAAAAACAATAATGATTTAGTGTTACTCACAATAAAAAAAAATCTAAAAAATTAAAATTTAACCACTTTTCATACTATTCACAAAATTAGAATACTTACACTATAGTTTAAATAAAATGAGTAAGATTTTTATACGTGATTGTGTATGAATTTGATGTTATTTTAGTAAGATTTTCAGCTAACTCTTAATTCGGTACTTCTTTTATTTTTAAATATAAGATTATTTAGATATTTTTAAAAAATTAAAAAATTTGTCATTTTTATTGATAATTTTAATATTACTCTCTCTCTCTCTCTCTCTCTCTCTCTCTCTCACTTTTTAGTATAAAAAAAAGAAAAAAAAAGATAGAAATAACAGAGACAGTAAATAAAAAAAGAAAAGAAAAAAAAAGATAGGGATGACAGAGATAGTAAATAAAAGAAATATCGATGGTATAATTGAAATAAATTATCTATAATTAATAAAAAAATTAAACGATAATTAATTTGAATATTTATATATCTCTTAAATAATAATTAATTAGGAATGGATGGAGTACTATTTTAAGGATTGCTCAATGTATTTTTTAGTTTACCGATGGGTCAAGAGAACTTTGAGTCTTTAGTTGTAAACTTTGATATTTAGTGTTAATAAAAAAGATTTGTTTTCACAAACAGATAGCATGACGATTGGTGTTTTGAGTTTCGGATATGTGTTAGAAATTAAAGCATGTGTATCGTTTTAAATTGGATAAGAATAATTTTATACGTGTGAAATTTATCTTTTCTGTCAAATTAAATTTTTTATGATAAATATTAATTTAAAATAGATATTTATCATGATTTTACGATACCTATCATATTTTTTAAGAATGTCTATCTTACATTTTATACCTAATAATATATGTTTTGAGCTATTTCGTATATATTAAATTTTAGCTGTTACGCATAAAATTAGGACAGGTTTCGCATTTGAGCCGCATCGCGCTTTTTGGTAGTATGTGATGCATGAAAGGGGGCAAGGATTAAACTGACACTGATTAGGGGGAAAGGCCAAAATATGGCACTGAAAAAACTTGGAGAAACATTTGTGTCCAAAACGGAAATGGGACTTCCGTTTTGGGCGAAAACGGAAATCTCACTTCCGTTTTAGACACGTGGCATCAGGCACGTGGGGTGACGTGGCGTCAAGTGAAAACAGAAGTAGGTGAAAACGGAAGTCCCACTTCCGTTTTCACTTGAAACCCTAGCAAACCCTAGCAGACCCGTGAACTTGAGAACGGAAGTCCCATTTCCGTTTTCGGGTGGCAGACCCTTTGCAGTGTCCAGTCTTTTCTCACTTTTGCTTTTCAATAATTGTGGTGAATTGTTTGACCAATTTGGGGACGGAAATTCAACTTCCGTCCTCAAATGCCAGTGGGTATTTCACTGGAATGTGTAAACCTATCCACTCCCCACCCAAATCTCTATAAATAACACCCAACTTAACCACACTTTCTCCCCCAAAAAATCACCTTTGCCAATAAAATTCTCCATCTAATACCCTAGTATTGCTCCATAATGAATAGCGAAATGGATCCCACCATTGAAGAGTATTTCAGGCACCAATTTAGAATTGGTGTCGGGAATCAAATCGACGGAAAAATGGTAGTATTTAAATTCTTATTATGTAAGTTATTTTACTATAATATGCGTTTAGCTATGCAATTAATGTTGTTTTTTGCAGCGCCTTCCCGCAAAATACACAAATTGGAGGGATGGAAATGGTATCAGCTAACGAGTTCTATCTATCTGAAGGACGACATTGGGAATCAATGGTGCGTACAAATAACAAAATTAGATGATAGGTACTGCCTAGATGGAGGCTACAACAATTTTTGCGTCAAAATAATCTCCGACCCACGGATAAAGTTCATTTTATCCCATCTCCAATGAATGTATTAGATGTCTCTATCAAGGGAGGTCGCGGGATCGGTTTGTTGAGGGGCGAATTATCGTATCCCTCTTACGGTGCCTTTTTTCATCAGAGTTTTCGGATCGAAATTGAAAGAATCTATTCAAATATTTCTAAACCGGTACGCGTTTAAATTTTACAATTTTTGTATTTAATTCGTGCCACGACTAGGTATTGGTTTTAATGATGTTTTCCGTGTACAGTGGATAGGTAGAAATTACATTCAGTGGCGTGTTAAAATGAGGCTTGGAATCCCTGAACTACTGCACATGCGGAATCTTCACGGGAACACGTTTACACTCCCGGTGATTAAAGACGAAGGGGGTGATTATTATTATTTTTTCGGGTGGGAGGATTTTGTAGTATTTTCAAGATTACAAATTGGTCACTATGTTCAAATTCATCCCATCCCGCCCCTGACGATATCCTCGATTATAGGGTCGAGAATGATGATTTTGAAAATTTATTACGCCGTATGTAATAAGAAATCTATGTAATGGTTGGAATTATTTTATATGCAACGAAAATTTAATTAAAATTAGTACAAATTATTGAATTTTAAAGAATTGATAAATAAAGAATTCTACAATATTACAAATTATTGAAAATTATTGAAAATTGAAGAATTGATGAATAAAGAATTCTACCATATTACAAATTTTTCCCTAGTATTGAAATTTAATGAATTGATAAATAAAGAATTCTACAAAATTACAAAGTATTGAAATTTAATTACAATTAATGGTATGGTGTTTCCTCGTTTAGACTAGCTAACATGGGGCAAGTCTTCCGGTTGTGACCGGTTTGTTTGTAGTTCCCGCACTTTTTCGCGCGTTGAGTTCCCCTGTTCTCCGTGTCCATCGGCATTTGAAATCTCCGCCTTTGAGTCCGACCCACCTGCGTACCTTTCATGTTATGAGGGTGATATGTCATATCAAAAGGAGCGGGTCTCCAATGAACTGTGTATATTTTTGTCACAGTTACACGTACGAACTACTAAGTTGACAGTGTATATTTTTCCACCTTTGCCGGTGCTCTATGTGGGGACATGACCCTATAGATACCTTGGTCTTTGTGGTGTCGTTGCACACTCAAAGTATCAGCCTTTTTTTCGTACGCGAAATACTGATCCCAGGTTCTCTTAGGGAAAGGTGTTTGGCAACCGTTTGCGTCTTTCCCTGTGGTGGTCAAAATAATGTACAAGTTTGAAAAAAATCATCTCAACAAACGCTTTCAAAGGCAGCGCTCTACACTGTTTCAATACGTTGTTTAAGGCCTCAGACATGTTAGTAGTCATGCATCCGAATCGCTTTCCCCCATCGTATGCCACCCGTCCACAGCTCTTTGGGATTCTGCATTAACCAGTTAAATGCGTACACATTCCTTTTTCTTATACGGTCAAGGAAAAAATCGCACTTACTTTTTTTTTTTTGGGAAGCAGCAATCCACATAAGATATTTTAATTCTTTGTTTTTGGCATGTGTGTGGAAATTAGACCTGTAATCCATAGGCAATACCGGTGCACTGTCATTGGTGGTTGCCATCCCGGATCGCTAGCCACGGCACTTAGTATTTCGGGATGACGGTCACTAATGAGGCAAACTTCTAAGTCTTTCACGACATGGACCCTTAAGTGGTTAAGGAAGCACGACCAAGTGGAGGTTGCCTCAGATTCGACCACAGCAAAAGCAAGGGGTAAAATTTGGTTGTTGGCATCTAATGTGCTTGCAGCCAAAAGCACCCATTTATAATTCCCCCTAAGGTGTGTTCCGTCAATAGAAATAATTGGCCACCACCACTTGTACCCGTCAACTAAAGGTTTAAAGGTCCAGAACAATGACTTGAACACCCTAGGGCCGTCAGCATGGACTTGGGGATGGTTAAGAAATTTGATAGTTGCACCCGGATTAGAATCATCGATTGCCCGCATGAACTGTGGCAATACCTGGAAAATTGATTTCCAAGTACCAAAAAGTGTTTCTATAGCAAATCTACGGGCATACCAAGCTTTTCTATATGTGCAGGCCAAACTCAAAGTACTTGTACATGTGGCCCTAATCAATTTAACTGAAACTTCAGGGTCAGCCTGTACAAGGTATAGAATTTTTACCCCAATGTAGCTGGACGACATGTTGCGTTTTTTGTTGTTGTCAATCAAGCAGTAATGGTCGTGATTAAGCTTGGTTACCTTCCACGTTCCATCAACCCTGCTATGGTTAACGCAAATGTACCAACTGCATGGGCTATTTTCCGTTGAGTTTCTGCAAACCCCGCTGAACCACTGTTTGTTGCTCCTTTCTCTTTTCCACTCCCTCAACGCCACCTTGTCATGCCAAATGTTAACTGCCAACATTGCCTCCCTTTTGTCCTTGAACTTCATGTCCAAACACAAATCGGGAAAATGGGCATTCCATAACTTAATTTGCTTTCCTCTGTATGTCAGTTCAGGAATAGGTTCCATGGAACCCATATCATTCCAACAGGAAAAGTTATGATAGTTACCGTATGATGACAGAGAAAATTCTGGGGCAGCGTTTGAGGGAGTTTGTTCAGGCTCTTCGGCGGTGTGTTGTTGGATTTCGGAGTTTTCATCTTCAATTTCTGCCTCTACGCCTTCCTCGTCCCCGTCGTCCCTCGTGATCTCCCGCATTATCGTCTGCGTAGTTGTCTTCCGTTTCTGGTACACCGTCAATGTCAGAAACCGGACCCAAGGAATCCATTAGCGGTATATCTACAACAGGTTCGGAAGTAGAAGTTGGGGGCATGGACGGTGTGGGATTTGACTCCGGAAAGTATGATTTCGGAACATATTGTGAATGTGGGGTAAATTTAGTTGTCGGGATTACAAAACAATCGGCATGTCGCTCGAGAGGTTGTAACAAAGCACCTATATGAATCCCTTGTAGTTTGAAATCCGTTTGAATTCCCCACAAATTATCAAGATCTTCGTCGTCGTTGATATGAACAACATCATACATGACCATGTTGTACGGCGCCATGAAGAACGGACGGATAATTATCAGACTAACACTGACTGTTGAAGCATCGATTCCTTTGCGCCGACATATCCGGTGGGACAATTGTCTGTACGAAAGTTTGTTAATCACTTCCATGGTCTTTTCGCTTGGGTCTTGGAATCGGGGGAAACCCCCATTCTCATAAACTACATTGTGGTCGAAATGGAGATACAATCTCATTGGGCATTCTAGAGCCATTTTACTTGTAGGAGAGATATAGAAACTTGAGGTTAAGAGAAATATAGAGGAGAAAGATAGAGGAAATTTTGATGGTTGTAGTGAGAAATGTGTTTGAAGTAGTGTAGGGATATATAGAGATTGGGGTGATGGTTCTCTCTTGGCAAAAAACTGGCCAAAATTCGACCAGCAGGCAAAAAACACAATGCTCTTCGAAAACGGAAGTGGGACTCCTCCGTTTTCGAAGGGCAGTGTGTTTTTTGCCTGCTGGTCGAATTTTGGTCAGTTTTTTGTCTGTGGATTCTGGGGCAGTGTGTTTTTTGCATCCTGGTCGATTATTTGGCCAGTTTTTGTCTGAATTTTGTTTTTTCGGATTTTCTCAACTTTTTAACAAGCAAATATTCACCAATAATTAGCTTTATTTTCATTTAAGTTGGAAAAAAAAAGTTACAATTCAAATAGAAAAACAACAATGTTACAAAAAAACCCTATTTCTTTCGAAATTTGGGCGCAGTTCTTTCCCAAACACAAGAGTTGCTGGACGATGCTTTCGACATGGGGTAGTCTGCGGGAGCCTTTAGAGTAACCTCATCATGCGGTGATGAAAAATGACCGGTTTCATCAACATTTTCTGGACCTTCAAACCCAAAAATATGACAGAGAAGTTCATACCGAATTCGCCTTCCCTCCGGTATCGATTGGCCCTAGGATGAGCCTAATACAAATGGAAGAAACAAGATCGTAAGTTATTAACAAAGATATTTTAATTTTTTTTTAAAAGACGGATAACATACTGCAACATATTCCTCCCACTGTGGTTCAAAACCACTCACATCAACAATGTTGGTCGAACCGTCGTACGTGCACCATCGTTGCTGCCAAAGTCCAGAGAAATCCCAAAAACGCCACCGCAGTCTTGCAATCCCTGCATCGATCATCTCTGTTGTAAAAAACCCGCCGGTTACGGAGTTCATGGCGTAAACAATTTCATTATACAAATCGGACCAACTCTTTTCAATGTTTAGCCCTTTTCTATCAAAATCATAAAGAATTTCTACCAAAGCCTGTTCATAATCTGCAGGCTACTCTCTGGAAAAATCAACAATTCTAAATTTGTTACCCATTTCCTTCCGAAAAAATACTGGAAATCTTGTCATTTTCAACAAATTTGTTTAAAGAGTGGAAAAAATTATTAAAGATAATAGAGAAAGAAAGTTTTGACGAAAAGAGAGTAAGAAAGTTGTAAAGGTTGTGGGTTGTAGGGAGGTTATTTATAGATGAAATTAATGATTATTTTAATTGGACAAGTCTCTGAAAAATTGTCAAAAGTGTGAACGAAAATACCGAAAATGATAATTCAGCATTAATAATTCACCACATTAATGCTTGGTCAAAAAAACAAAAGTGAGAAAATACTGAACACTGCAAAGGGCCTGCCACCCGAAAATAGAAGTGGGACTTCCGTTCTCAAGTTCGCGGGTCTGCTAGGGTCTCAAGTGAAACCGTTTTCACGAGATTCTGTTCACGTCACCCCACGCGCCCGATGCCACGTGTCCAAAACGGAAGTGAGACTTCCGTTTTCGCCCAAAACGGAAGTCCCCACTTCCGTTTTGGACACAAATGTTTCTCCAAGTTTTTTCAGTGCCAGGTTGGATCTTTTCTCTCTAATCAGTGTCAGTCTAATCCTTGCCCCGCATGAAAGAAAGATACGTGTCAAATGTGGTTTGGAGGGCAATAATAAGAAGCCACGTGCGCAGTTCGTTTTTAGCCTCGAAAAGCCGCGATGCTGTCTATTTTGTTGGTACATGAACAAAAATTAGGAATCTGGACAGCTGTCAACAATCGGTGCTGTTTTTTGACATGTTGCTAACGGTCCGGCTCCAGTGCTGAACAGCCAAAATTCCGCACCTGCGGAACAATCCTAGCCGTCGAATGAGATTTTGAACGGTCCAAATCTGGAGAGAGAAAAGTTGCGGCTGATTTAAATAATAATAAAAAAAATGTTATATAATGAAAGGGTACATATGTAATTTTACAAATAAATAATAATAATAACAACAAAAAGTAACACGCAACCGTCACATCGATTGGATTACCGAGGAGAGAGAAAAGTTGCGGCTGAACAAAAACACATGTTCTTCTTAAGAGAACACATGTTCTTGTATATTGAGGAGAGAGAAAAGTTACTTTTAAGCCGCAATTTTTCTCTCTCCTCAATATACAAGAATATGTGTTCTCTAAAGAAGAACATGTGTTATTGTAGAAATGTAAAAATACTAAAATACCCTTTTTTGATACAGTTTTTGAATCAAATCCAACGGCTTGTCCCGCACGTACGGAATTCACCCTTGTTCAACATAGGAGCCGTGGTGTGTTGCGGATAAGGAATTCTATGTTGTTTGGTTTTCCATTTTTTATATACATAATATTAACTGTTCCTCTACATGTCACATTCACATATTTAATTTATTATATGTATATAATTAAAAATATTAATTTAATAAATTTTAATTGATTGAGTATAAAAATAGAATATATACGAAGATAAACGATTTTTCCTTTTTTTTTGTAAGTCTTTCATTGGCAGCAGTGTTACACTTTTTTTTGCTGAATAAATTTAGTTTTCATTAATCACAAATAGCCGAAGCCATTACAATCAAAGAAAAATTTGAAAATACAGAAAGTAAAAGTTATACAATGATTTAAAAAATCACGATAACAGACAAAAGACACACCCAAAAAACTTGGATGGTTAGGAAAACAACTAGAAAAACTAGCCAACTAAACAAATACATAATCTTCTCCTTCAAAGTATTTTCATCGCAATCCTTGATCCATAGGGACAGGAGAATATCACTTTCAACATCTTCCTTAGGAGTCGACAATTTATAGGACCATGGGCAACAGTGTTACACTTGTTTGAACAAAGAAATCACAACTACTACTTATACTTCTTGTTTTCAATTACTTCTAAGAAATCCGCCAAAAGTTCTTATATGCATACGTTTCATATCTTTACATACAAATTTTATCGTTCAAATTTTTTTGAATTATTTTTTCATTTTACCAATAATTTATATTATGAAATTAAGCTACAGTGAATTCTAAATAATAAGGTCTTAGGCCATGTACATTACAATAGTTATTCTTCAAAAGGGAAAATGACCTGAATGGTCCTCAAAGTATTTACCAATACAAGCTAAGGTCCCTAAAGTATTTCGACTTCCCATAAGGTCCTGAAACTATTTACGCATCTTTTAAGTAATCCTACCACCACTTTGGACGGTGGTTTCCGGCCAAGCATCATCACGCCCAGGGGCAAAATCGTCCCAAAAAAAGCAACAGCTACTCAACAATGACAATTGAGAATCCTTGACTTGTTGAAACTTCTCAAACCCTCAATTAAGTATTCAAACTGAACCAGATAACAGAAATCAGAGAGCAATTAACAAAGTCAACAAAGAAAAAGCTCCTCAAAAGAACACAGAAATTAAACCCATTCTTCCAAAACCCAAAACTCCAAATTACACAAACTTTTCCCAAACTCATCAGCCAAATCTGAAGCAGAAACAACAGTATAGGCAGCAAATCATTGATCAAAACCCATTTCTTAATTCATGATTTCTTTCTCAAAAACCAAATCAATCAAAACCCACAACTCCAAATTACACAATTTTTTCCCAAAAACCCATTACCCAAATCTAAAGCAGAGAAAGAATAGGTGCAGCAAATCATCAAATTAGCTGAAACCCATTTGTAATAGCTTTAAAGATGTGGAAAACATTTTTTGGGACGATTTTGCCCCTGGGCGTGATGATGCTTGGTCGGAAACCACCGTCCAAAGTGGTGGTAGGATTACTTAAAAGCTGCGTAAATAGTTTCAGGACCTTATGGGAAGTCGAAATACTTTAGGGACTTTAGCTTGTATTGGTAAATACTTTGAGGACCATTCAGGTCATTTTCCCTTCTTCAAAATTCGTAATGTCATAAAAAATAAGAAGTGACTCTCAACTTAGAAAAATTGAAGGATTGACATGAGGTTATAAGAATTAGAGGAAATCGATGAAGGTTCGGGCCAAAGTCATAAAGATTGATATTAATTCATTAGACTTGAATATAAAAGTATGATGTTGGATAGGAAGAAACATATAGAATATATTCACGTTAACAAGCACAGAAAATTCATTTTTTGATTCAAAATCCTAATCCTATTCAGGTTTATCAATGTCATATTACATTTTATTATTTCCGTTAAAATCTTTCTTGGTCTTCTTATACCTCTTATAGTTTTATTTTATTCTTCAACCACCCCATTTTATATCAATTTATTATTCACATCAAGAATTGATTTTCACACATGTTATATAAAGCTTGCGCAGCCCACTACGTGATAATCTCAATAACATTCAAAACTGAACGGTGTAACATATAAATATATTGGCTAAAAAATATTCTCACGACACTTTAAATACAGATTAATTCTTTTAAAGAAACCCAATTCTCCAACAAATTCTGACATGAATCTTGTAGCAAACCTACCACAATATCTGAAAGGATTAAAAATATTGACCTTTCATGGATAGACTTCTTTTGTGACAGTACTAAGGATCGCAGAAGTCATGGACGAAGACAAGGGACATGGTCCCTAACTTTTTGCAGTTTTATAGTAGTTTGACATATTGTTGCATTTTTTACCCCCAACGCCAAATTTTTACTTCGTCCCTGACTGAAGTAGCTTTTCATAGTTTCAAAAGCACGTCTCCTTGCGGCTAGGGTTCCTTTACTTTTCTACGTAGAAAAAAAAACGTTGCAGAAGTCGCTAGTCGCTCGTCAGCTTACCTAGATTACAAAGGATTTTTTTAAAATCCCCTTATCCATTTTGTTCTATCCGCACAATATGGAGGAAAAACTCTCCTCCACACCTTAACCATTTCGGGTTTTCACTCTTTTTCCTTCACCGTAGAGATGGAAAATTGTGCAGGCTCATTTTTTTCGTGTCCTTCCAGCCTAACATATTTATATTATTGAATTAATTTGACACAATCCAATTAGGATCTTGATCCAGTAACACCTAACCCAACACAGCAGTGGCTTGCCTCGTCAGCCGGGACGGAAGTGGGACTCCCGTTCTCAAACCGGACAAAACCTATCCCTAACCTAAACCAACCTGTGACTCGGGGATGAAATTGCCACTTTCGTCCCCATATTATTGCTTTTTTGCAGTGTCCAGTTTTTTCTCAATTTGCGTTTTTGACCCACACTCATTTTTTAACGTAAAAATTTGCACTCTTTGGTATTGTTGTTAGGATTTTTGACCAATTTCTAGAGACTTGTCCACAATGTACACTTTAATTTTTTTTAAAAAAATGAATTTCAAATTCCATCTATAAATAACCTCACCACAATCAACAACATTTACAACTCTCAAACATAAAATCTCCTTACCCTCTATCAAATTTCCAACTTTCTTCCCCTCTACCAAATTTCCTTCCTCTCCTAAAAAATATTTGTTCAAAATGACAAACTTTCCATTATTTGTTCAAAAAGAAATGGTTACAAAATTAAGGAATTGGACCCAAGGAATCTATTACCGAATTATCTACAATAGGTTCGTAACTAGAAGGTGGGGGCATGGTGGGAATGGGATTAGACTCTGAAAAATATGATTGCGGAACATATTGTGATTGTGGGGCAAATTCTGTTGTCGGGATTACAAAACTATCAACATGTCTCTCCAGAGGTTCCAACAAAGCATCAACATGAATCCTTTGTAGTTTGAAATCTGTTTGGATTCCCCACAAATTATCTAGATCTTTGTCGTCGTTAAGATGAACAACATTGTACATCACCATGTTGTACGCCGGCATGAAGAATGGACGAATCATTATCAGCCTAACAGTGACACTCGAAAAATTAATTCCTTTGCGCTGACAAATCATGTGGCAAAGTTACGGAAAAAAAGTTTTTTAATAACTTCCATTTTTTTTCGCTTGGGTCTTGAAAATGGGGGAAACCACCATTTTCGTACACTACTTTGTGGTCGAAATGTAGATACAATCTCATCGGACATTCAAAAGCCATATTTTTGTACACAAAATTTAGGAATTTGAGGTAAGATGGGTTTTGTGGGGGAAAAAAGAATATGGTAGGATGTAGGTTGTAGGAATAAATTTGGAACAAAGGTTGTAGGAATATATAGACATTTTGGTGGTGAAGGGATAGTATTTTCTATCCCTCAAAATCAGGCCAGAAATGGCTAAAGGGGAAAATTCTCTGACCCATGGAAACGGAAGTCACACTTTCGTCCGAGAGCCGAGGACGGAATTGCCACTTCCGTCCCCAGTGTGGGTAAAAAAAAAGCAAATTGAGAAAAGACTGGACACTGCAAAAAGGCAGTAATATGGGGACGGAAGTGGCAATTCCGTCCCCGAGTCACGGGTTGGTTTAGGTTAAGGTTAGGTTTTGTCAGGATGTAAAATACCAACAATTCCTAGCATCACACTACGCAGTACACACACCACTAAAATAAAAGAAAATAAAAAAATTCTAAGGGCGTAAGCCTACAACAAACAAAAACAACAGTAATGGTAATTATATTGCAAAAGAGTCGGGTCTACAACACTGTAATTAGTTCATAAACCCAGTCCCCAGTCTAGAAAAGCAGAAATAACAGAAGATAAAATATGATCTACAGTAAGAACTGAAGCAAACACAGACTAAATGTTTGAAAAAGCAGCAATCGATGGTTGCAGATTGCTTCGGTATTGTTTTTGGAATGAATAAGAACAAAACGGAAGCTTCGCAACAAGGTAGTACTCAGTGTAATTTGTCATTGAAAAATAAAAGGAACCTGCAAAGAGAAAATTATCAATTTGAAGTACTCGGTACACACAACAAAATAAAAAAACAACAAAAAAATGCTAAAGGCTTAAGCCTACAAGAAACAGAAACAGCAGTAGTATCATAATTATATTGTAAAAGAGTCGGGCCTCCCAACACTGTAATTAGTTCATTAACCCTGTCCCCAGTCTAGAAGAGCAAAAAATAACACAAGATAAAAGATGCTCTGAAGTAAGAACAGAAGCAAACTCAATCTAAAGTTCAAGCTGCAAAATCACCAACAATTCCTGGCATCACACTACTCAGTACACACACCACAAAATAAAAAGGCAATAAAAAAAATGCTAAGGTCTTTAGCCTACAACAAACAGAAGCAGCACTAATGGTAATTATATTGCAAAAGAGTCGGGCCTACAACATTGTAATTAGTTCATAAACCCAGTCCCCAGTCTAGAAAAGCAGAAATAACATAAGATAAAAGATGATTTACAGTAAGAACAGAAGCAAACTCAGACTAAAAGTCCAGGATGCAAAATCACCAACAATTCCTAGCATCACACAACGCAGTACACACACCACTAAAATAAAAGGAAATAAAAAAATTCTAAGGGCGTAAGCCTACAACAAACAGAAACAACAGTAATATGATAATTATGTTGCAAAAGAGTCGGGCCTACAACACCGTAATTAGTTCATAAAACCCGTCACCAATCTAGAAAAGCAAAAAATAACATAAGATAAAAGATAATCAAAAGTAAGAACAGAAGCAAACTCAGTCTAAAGTCCAAGCTACAGAATCAAAAAAAATTCCTAGCAACAAGCAAGAGATTGGAATAAGTTCCAAAGAGTAACAAGAAAGAGAGAAATCGAATGGATTAAAATGGGGGGTGATAAGAAAATGAAGGAACTCACAGAAGGGAGTGAAGGCAATGACAACTTTGAACGCCCGAAGGCGGAGCCCTATGAGCGGGGAGATAGAACAGCCCCATGAGCGGGGAGAGAACAGCCCTAGATCAGGTAGAATAAAGTTCACCGCACGCTGGCGGAGGGTATCGAACCCGGGACTGAGAGGTCCCGGGCCAGGTACTTACCTACTCGGCCAAGTACCTGATGATGGCAATGACAACTTAAAGATATCTAGGTAAATGAAATAAACGGCAGCTTCTCAAACCATTTATGGGTAGGTTTAGAAATCCAAAAATCGATCCTGACCCTTAAACCTCCACTTCATCCAACCAAGACTTAAAATTAAAATGGGCCAGCAAAAAAAAATCAAAAAAGTAATGGGTTGGCTTGGCTGGCAGAACAAGTTTGATAAGAAAATAAAAATGGGCCAGCAAAAAATACTAAAACTAATAGGCGTAACAAGTTTTGATGAGAATATGAAAATGGGACAACATACAAACTTAAAAATAATGAGCAAGCTGTTAAACAAGGTGTGGTAAAAAACAAAATAATAATAAGATAGAAATTAATATGAATAATAAATATGAATATGACTATTATAGATATAGATGTGTAATTGATTCTAGTTCTTGATCTCCAGCTCTCTCTATAAACTTCTGACGGATAATTGGATCTCCAACCAGCTCTATCAACTTCTGGAGGATAACTGGATCTCCAACTCTCTATAAACTTCTTGACGGATAATTTACAAGGATTTACCGGACACAATGTGAAACTCTAACTTTACATTCATCTTGTGCCTTTTAGTAATCAAGATTCATCAAATTCTGTCAAGAAATTCTTAAAATTTTGACAGAAGATGTTGAATCTTAATGGCTAGGAGGAAGATGATGAATCTTCAAGAGTTCAAAGGTGGGTGAATAATGGATAAATAATTTTTTCCCACTAATCACAAAATTTGAATATCTAATCTCACCCAGCCAACTTCTCAAAAAAAAAAAAAAAAAAATTGATGGTCCACTTGCTTGATGTGTCTTCTCAAGTGGGCCAATATTACCTTGAAAGTTCCGCCCCATTATTGCAGCTGTAACAAGAAATTGTTAAAGGGTATGATAAGAAAAATACCTCACATTTTCCTCTTCATTAGTCTATGCAAAGATGGCGAATAGGCCTTACATTGTGAAAAAAATGGATAGAACTAGTAAAATATTAGTTAACAACTTTCTAGAGATTCTGTTTTCTTGATTGTTGAAATATGGAATCCCGCATCGAGTGTATAAGGAAGAAACAAATAGCTTATAAGCTCACGGGTTAACCGCTCTCTTTGCCAGTTGGTTTTGAGATGTGTGGGCTCTGAATGTCCTGGTACAACCCAAAAACGAGGTCAGTTTTAGCTTGCGGGGACAATTTTTTTTTTTTTATTTTTTTTATTTTTTTTTTGTAGATTATAAGTTTAAAAGTTACAGTATATCTAAACCAATTAATACAATACAAAGTCAATTCTTTTTTCCTACGTGCATTATATATTCTTTGGCGTGGATATAAATTTTAAACTTAGCACTTATCAAAATAAAGTTTCTCTACGGGAACGTGTGTTTTTTATAAGGAAAAAACTGGTATTTTTTAAAATCAATCTCAGGCGTTAAAATTTTAATCCAACAGATGAAAAATCGTTTCACACATGAAGCTATGTATTTTTTAAACTTTGCAACTAAAATAACATGTGGAATTTCCTGTATTGTCAATGCGTCTTACACTCACTTGGTATAAATTGCCACCGAAATGGTTATGGTTCTGTTCAAAAGGAAGGTTTCCAATCTATTATGAAAGAGAGAAAAAGAGAAGAAATTTCATTTGACGATATTGCAGAGTAGATCCCGCTTTGGACCGGCCCATAATAAAATTTTCCTGCTAATTGATTCTTTTCGGTTTCTTTGCTTTTTCTTTTGTTGGGTGCTTATTATTTAAGGCTTTCCATTATTCAGTATTATTTTTCGATAACAGAATGAGTGCAAATTTTGTAAGAAGTGGAGGGAAATATGATATTGTGCTAGTTGTAACAGAAGGAATGCAAAATGTGATATAAATCTTTTATTTTAACTAAAGATCATGTCTTAAACTTACTCTGTGAAGATTGGGTACGGAGGTTATTAATGACATAGCATAGGTAAAAACAAATGGATCTTCGTGAGAAAATTAGAAAAGTTTTTTTTAAAATTCTCTAGTGCTTAACTTGGGTGGTATCACCGACAATTCTGTGTTGTTTTCTTGTATTTTTTAATTTATTATTTTCAAACTTCCAACTGAAACAGTTATGGTAGGATATAAACATTTCAGCGACTCTAGATGTCTCCTAATGCGTGCAACATGGTACAGAAGAACAAAATTCTGCTTGAAATTGGCTAAGGGTCACACATGTCCAGGAACCACAACCAGGGGCAAAGAACGTTATTAGTTTAAAAAACCAAAGACTTCAAACTGAGAAGGCAGTGGAAGGAAAATACAATCTACAAGCCTTGAGAATGGCAGAAATCAATTCCCAATCTATTACAGAAGTTGCTAAATAATGATGTGTTTAAAAGTCATATTCAAAAGAGCAAATTTAGAGATTGTAACAATAGAGTGAAAAAACTTGAGAACAGAATTAAACTGTATTTAATGTCAAACAATAACTCTAACCCTCTTCCTTGAAAGCTTAGAAAATAGTAGGCGGAAATTTTTTTTATTTCTAATCCAAAAGCTAAATTTACTCTTTTTTGACTTCAAACTACCCCTAACCTCGGGCTCAGGTTCTTGTCCAGCAGTAACCATCTCAGGCTCAGTTTCTTGAGCCGCAGCAACAATCTCAGGCTCAGTTTCTTGTACCGCAGCAACCAGCTCCAGCACAGCAACCAGCTGCGGCTCAGTAGTATTTTCAACAACATGATCCGCTGCAACCCTCACGGGCTCAACAGCATCTTCAACAGCATCTCGAGCTCAGCAAAATTATGAGCAACCATCTCAGGCTCCCCCACATATTGCAAAGTCTCCCAATCAGGGTTCTCAAAAATAGCATCAAAACTATCAAAATGTGACAGATTATCAAAATGTGGCATATTATCAAAATTCTCTATCTCAATTCCCAAATTCTCCGGATTTTGGATTAAAGGTGTTGTAGTTGAACTGTCTTCAATTGTAAGCTTCTTTATAAAAAACACATCAAAATCATTTAAACGAAGAAAACATCCTTGCAGTAAGAAAACTGCAAAAGACACTTCATCAAGATTCAATGGACTGACAGTTGTTAACTCTTGATCCCTAAAGAGACTCTGAACAAGTTAGGTAAAAAATTAGTAAATATATTAAAGATGAGAAAAACAAACAAATAAAAGAATTAAGAAAAAGCTTACCACATAGGAACCAGGAGTGATTAAATAATCGAGAGGAGTAAAACCGCTGGTACCAATGGTAGAACAGGCTTGTTCTTCAGCAATAAATGGTTGAGGAAGAGGTGTAGGTCGAACTAAAGCCCCCAAGAATGATTTAAACTTGGCCATCCAGATACTACTACACCCAGGGGTAGTACACTAATAAGAAATGGAAAAAAAGAAATATCAAGAAGTTATTTATCAAAACAGTCATAACAAACAGAAATAATAAAAAGTAATTGGTCTTAAAAAAGAAACTTACATATTCATAAAAATCAAAATCCACATCAGGAGATACAGTTTCATGAATATCAATAACATTGGTCACAAAACAGATTTTACACCTGCCCTGTAAATTTCATGTTAAAACTAAGGCTAATTATGTCATAATATTATCACTAACAAACGCAGAAAGAGCCAACAATCAAAAAATTACATCCCCATTCCAAATAAATTAAATTACAATTAATTTACTTGAAATACAAATACTATGTTTGTAAGAAACATCTAAAAATAAGAGAAAAAAAAACCTTAATACGATGATAACTGAGTATCCTTGAAAAACCTAAATGATTGTGAAGGCAGCAATTGATGGTTGCAGATTGCATCGGGATTGATTTCGGAAAGAACAATAGCATTGCAATTTGCTACAAGGTAGTACTCTATGTAATTTTCCATTGATAAAATGAACCTGCAAAGATAAAATGATCAATTTGAAGTACTGAACACACATTAAAATAAAAAAGCCAACCAAAAAACATTAAATATTTTTCCTTTTTTTTAAAAAAAAGTTTGAACACTTTTGAAAACCTATCCATATACAAGGATATTAAATATATCTAACTTATTACCAAAAAAAAAAAAAAAAACTATCTACTAAATTAAAGGAGAATTCCATTAAAGTAAATAAATATACTGGAAAAAAAAATATTCTGCGCACACCCGTAGAGATAAACTCCAATCTCTAATCACTTTTTCCTTCTCCCTCGCGTCTTTCATCCCTCTCACCCACCCTCCACCATCCTCCACTTCAACCCCTTCTTAGCCCCTTCATCCAATTAAAGGTATGACTCCTACCATTTTTCTTTTCACTTCCATCTAAACTTTGAAGTATGCTTCATCTATACAAAGACACTTTAATGTTTTAAACTTGGGCACCCAGATGCTACTACAACAAGGGGTAGTACACTAATGAAAAAAAGTAACAAAAGAAAAATTAAAACATTATTTATCAAATACTGGAAACAGGGGTGTCTTTTATCATTAAAATAATTATAAAAAACTTACCACATAGAAAACAGGGGTTATGAAATACTGGAGAGGAATAAACCCATGTGTACCAATTGTTGAGCAATGTTAATCTTCAGCAAGAAATGGTTGAGGCAAGGGTATCGGGCGAACAACAGCACCCGAAAATGTTTTAAATCTGGCAGCCCAGATGCTACTAAAACCCGGGGTAGTACACTAATAAAAAAAGGAACAAAAGAAATATTAAAATGTTATTTATCAACCAGTAATAACAAACATAACAATAAAAATCATTGGTCTTAAATGTATCATACATGTTGATAAAAATCAAAATCAACGTCAGGAGATGGGATTTCATGAATGTCAAAAATATTTGACACAAAACAAACTTTGCATCGACCCTGTAAATTTATGTTAAAAATAAGCTAATTATGCAAATAATATTATCAGTAAACTTTCAAAAAATTACATCATAATTCCAAATAAATTAAATTATAATTATTTTATTTGAAATACGAATACTATGTTAGTAAAAATCATCTAAAAAATAAGAAGAAAAAATACCTTAATACGATGATAACCAACAGGATCCTTGAAAAACCTAAATGTTTGTGAAGGCGCAGTAACACATGGTTGTAGATTGCTTCAGTATTACATTGGGAATAAAGAAGATCAAAATTGCAATTTGCAGCAAGGTAGTACTGTGTAATTTGTCATTTGAAAACAAAAGGAACCTGCACAAATGATCAATTTGAGTGATTTGATGTGGCATCACACTAATCAGTACACACATCACTGAATTAAAAGACTAAAAAAAAGACAAGGGCTTAAGCATACAACAAACAGAAACAGTAACAAGATAATTATATTGCAAAAGAGCAATGCCCTCCAACAATGTAATTAGTTCATAAACCCTGTCCCAGCTAGACAAACCAGAAATAACCTAGGATAAAAGATAATCTAAAGTAAGAACTATCTACTAAATTAAAGGAGAATTCCATTAAAGTAAATAAATATACTGAAAAAAAAATATCATGCGCACACCCGTAGAGATAAACTCAAATCTCTAATCA
This sequence comes from Vinca minor, assembly GCA_026122235.1. NCBI lineage: Eukaryota > Viridiplantae > Streptophyta > Magnoliopsida > Gentianales > Apocynaceae > Vinca > Vinca minor. The sequence continues at coordinate 8,666,797 of JAOCZM010000001.1, forward strand.
CTTTTTCCTTCTCCCTCGCATCCCCACTCGCGTCTTTCATCCCTCTCACCCACTCTCCACCATCCTCCACTTCAACCCCTTCTTAGCCCCTTCATCCAATTAAAGGTATGACTCCTACCATTTTTCTTTTCACTTTCATCTAAACTTTGAAGTATGCTTCATCTATACAAAGACACTTTAATGTTTTAAACCTGGCCACCCAGATGCTACTACAACAAGTGGTAGTACACTAATAAAAAAAAAGTAACAAAAGAAAAATTAAAACATTATTTATCAAACAGTAATAACAAAGATAATAAAAAAATCATTGGTCTTGAATGAAACTTACATATTGATAAAAATCAAAAGGAACTTCGGGAAATTGTGTTTCATAAATATCAATAATATTTGACACAAAACAAAATTTTCACCTACTATGTAAATTTTATGATAAAAATAGGTTAATTATGTAATAATATTATCAGTAACAACAACAAAAACAACCAACATTAAAAAAATTATATCATTATTCCAAATAAATTAAATTAAATTTTATTTTATTTGAAATACAAATACTATGTTGGTAAAAATAATCTAAAAAATAAGAAAAATAAAAAATACCTTAATACTATGAATTCCATTATGATTCTTGTGAAACCTAAATGTTTGTGAAGGTAGTAATTTATGGTTGCAGTTTGCTTTAGTGGTACCTTGGGTAGGAAGAACAATAAATTTGCAATTTGCAATAAGGTAATACTCTGTGTAATTTGTCATTGGAAAATAAAAGGAACATACACAAGGAAAAATAATCAATTTAGTGATTTGATGTGAAATCACACTACTCAGAACACACATTACACTGATTAAAAGACAATAAAAAATGCTAAGGGCTTAAGCATACAACAAACGGAAGCAGTAGTAATATGATAATTATATTGCAAAAAGAGTCAGGCTTCCAACATAGTAATTAGTTCATAAACACTGTCCCCAGTCTAGAAAAGCAGAAATAACATAAGATAAAAAATAATCTAAAGTAATAATAGAAGCAAACTCAGTCTAAAAGTCCAAGCTGCAAAATCACCAAGACTTAAAATTAAAATGGGCCATAAAAAACAAATTAAAAAAGTAAAGATATGGCTGGTAGCACTATTTCGCTACGGAATTGCTACGACTACGTGAATTTGATTGACGGGAATGTTGGCGGTAATTTGTTTTCATTTGGGTTTGACTCCATAGTTATTCGGTAGCTAAGTTTGCTACAAATATCTTTTTGATATTTTTTTTTATTTTTGGTAGCAACGTCGTAGCGGGGTCCGAATAAAAATACTAATCCTCATTCCAAAATAGTTTCCCAACAAAATTATTGCCAATTAAATATTATTTTCCTTTTTTTTTTAAAAGAAGTTCGAACACTTTTGAAAACCAATCCATATATTAGGATAATAAATATATCTAATTTATTACAAAAAAAAATATCTAAACAGAAAAACAAATCCTTAATCACTTTTTCCTTCTCCCTCACAACCCCACTCGCCTCCTTCATCCCTCTCATCCACTCTCCACTCCCCATCCTCCGCTTCAACCCCTTCTCATCCCCTTCATCCAATTAAAGGTATGTCTCCTAATTTTTGCACTTTCATCTAAACTTTGAAGTATGTTTCATCATTACAAAGATATTTTATGCTTAAAGAATCATAGAAGAAACGGTTTTTTTGGTGAAGATTATATTGATTTTCGGAACTCTACTCCATCTATAGATTTTCTTTTTTAATTTTGTATGCTTCATATATAGATTTTTGGGGAAGATTATATTGATTCTATGTTTTATATTGGATTTTTTATGCTTCATCTATAGATTTTTTTAATCTTCTTGTAAATACGACATTCTTGTATATTCATTTATGTAATTTACCTCTTGAATTGATAGGTTATAAACCCATCTATGATATATAATTGACATTGAGATTCATCACATGTTGATGAATTGTTGGATGGTTATAACAACATGAAGAAAGGGAAGGATCTAAAAGTAGTAGCCTTGTTTATGTATGTTTTTGTTGTCTAGCTAGGTAGTGTCATTTTCAACTTGTAATGTCAATGTTTTTTGCATTTTATGTTCATTTTCTACTTGATTCTTGCCTTTCAGCATATTTATGGCATTTTTAAGTCTCTTTCTGCAATTTTCAGCATGTGTTTTGGCATTCTTAATTCATTTTCTGTTTGTTTCTGATTTTTTTCATCTTGTTTGAAGTATTTTCTTGCATTTTCCAGACTATTTCTGAAAATTTTCTTCATTTTCCAGCTTATTTCTGGCATTTTATGCCTGTTTTGGCATTCTTTATTTATTTTCTGCATGTTTCTTGCTTTTTCAGCTTGTTTCCTAGCATTTTCCAACATGTTTCTGACACTTTTCCTGCATTATTCAGCATGTTTTTGGCATTTTCAGCCTGTGATTACTGTTGATTCCATGTACTAGATGTTCATTCATGTATTTATAGTTTCTTAAAGTAACTAACAACTCTTTGTTTTGTTTTTGTAGGATTTTTGGAATGGCTAAACGTAAACATGCAAGCCAGAATATTGAACCCCACCATCAGATTCGTCGCCATTAGCACCCCTATACATCCGACTCCCCGGGGGCAGACTTTGTTTTCCCCATCTCCTCAAGGCGACTATCGGACCCCCTATCATGGTCTTCGCTACCTACACCCCCCATACACATCCCACTCCCAAGGGACAGACCCCGATTCAGAATTCAGAATTCAAAATTTTTTGATTGTATTACCATTTTGATAATTCAGATTCTTGTTTTCAATCGCATAACTCTTTTTTTATGTGAAGTTTCACAAAACGATAAAAGTGTGCCAGAGTTATTAGGTAGATATTTATGGAGCCTATAAGAGCTTCAAATCTATCCCTATTGATGATAGAAAGATGTGGTTTGATGAGTTATGTGTAAATTTTTATATTAACGATAATTTTGTTATATATGAATCTTAGTTTCATGAAAGAGATGATATATAAATTTCTAAATCAATTTGCAGAAGAGTTTTAGATGGCATTCTAGTCATGAGATGGTCATCAGAAGAGCTTGGAGCTGACAGGTTGAGGCAGATGCTTCGTAATGTCGGAAAAAGTAAGGAAGTACCTAAATGATTTCCAGAAGTTTATTACAATGCATTGTGTGTGTACTGGAAGAGTCCTCAATTCATGAAGTTGTCCAAAGCCGGGAAAAAGAATCGGACATAGTGGATTGATAGACAACGATGATGACGATGAGTCCATGGATGACTTAGATGACACATTCGCTGCAGATGATTACCACATTTAGATGATAGTTTACCTCGAACATGCTTAACATCTCCGTGAATTCAAGTATTTGATAATTTAAAATACACTATGTTTTGCTGAGATTGTATTAAGTTTTAATTGTTTTTACTTGGATTGTTTTATGTTTTTTGCTTGGATTGCATTAAGTTTTGGGCTTGGAGACTTGGATTGTATTACGCTTTTGACTTGGTTGTTTAGTTGGCTTGTATTGTACATATAAATTGTTTGTAGCATTTTTGTTTTAGCAGGGGGCTAGTTGCATATATAGATTTTCTGTTATATAACTTTGCCTAATAGCTACAGATTAGCTACATAATTGATATTATTTTTTTGGATATTTCAGCAGCTAATCTGTAGCTATTATAACATATTGTAGTTAATTCGTTGCTAAATAAATTTATTTTTTGGAAAAACAAATGAATACCGTAGTTAAATAAAAAATATTTCGTAGCTATTCCGTCGCGACTATAACTATTTTAAGTAACCCGGTTGAAAGTAAACTACGAATTTTCCGTAGCTTAATATTCCTTAGTTAATTTAATTTAGCGAAGTGAATATAGTTACGGTTTGGTTCTGCACGTATTTCGTAGCTAATGTAGTATCAACTATGGTTTAGCTACGGAATTGACAGTAGCGAAATGACGTTTTTCTTGTAGTGTAAACTGTCACATCTCGTAACCTGAGGATGACCAGGTAGTGCCACATATGCCGGTGGGACATCGAACCCTCAAACGGAAATGCTAAAATCACAAACGACATCAAACTCAAAAGGAAACTGAAGGTTCTTACATAATTAAAATACTTCAATACAACGAATATTCTTATAAAGGAAACAAAGCATTAACTGAATTCAAAGGAATGGTTCTATATATTACAAAAGCCTAAAAAATCTTCCTCGATCCAATCCCCATCATCGGTACCATCAACTTGGACATCTACAAAAGAAAAATATAGGAAGGACTTAGCTACTAACCTGGGATGAAGATTCGAACACAACTCAAAACGGTTTCCCGACTTTCCCAAACAATTGAAAACATAACAAGCTTTACACAGCTTTAAATAGCCTTTGAAACACTTTACATAACTTACAAAAGGCTAAGCTTTGAAATCGGATCAAAACATAGACATTTCAAAAATTGGTTGTGGTCAGGTAGACCGAACCTCAGGTCAGGTCGACCAGACGCCTTTCGAACCCCTTCCGAGATCTGGACAGAAGCCCCAGTAGTTTGTCCGAACGATCGAAAAACAGTCCGGTCGACCGGACTTCAGAACATGTCAATTTTAGTGCAAAATAACAAATGAAAAAATATTTTCTGAACTTCCCAAAGGTCCCAACCCAAATAGACACATTTTTACCAATACCACATAACAAATAAGACCAAAACATAAACAACAAAAGGTATAAACCAAACTCTTCATATCTTAACACTTATACAACAAAATTGTGCTACAAGCACCATGAATTGCTTATAACAGACCAGGCGGAAGTACATATTTTCAGACACTACGAGTATAGTTTCAGCTATGACCCACAACCCCACAATCGAGCTTAATCATCTGTAAATAACTTTAAGCAAAGATACTAACGATCCTTGACTTATAGCTAAATCAAGAAAAAGCACATAGGTACTCATGGTTCAGTATGACCCCCTGAACAAAGGGTCCAGTCAGAAGTGTGTTTAAGGAATCATTTAGTTATGTCATTGCCCACCAAAGTGAACTCCAGAACAACTATTAGTAGCCACTAATTATCAACCAACTAGGGAAGCCTCCAAACAGAATTCAGACAGACCAGAGTAATCGAATGACTCCTACCAAAGTCATTCTTAGACGAAAGCTCAAGATTAGGGTGACACAACCAACAATAATCATGGTGACGACACCAAATATACGACCTTCACCATATAATAAAAAACCAACAAAAAACAGCAATACAAATACGACAGCCATAATAACAACTCAATTACATAACCATAAAATAGCAAATTCAACAATCGATCACATAGAAATACAACAATTCAACGCTTCATCCATTTTATACAATTGAAAACATGTATAAACCTTTCATATACAATTCCATAACTCAAAAATATTGATTTCATGCTTTTAGGACTGAAAATAACAAGGGGGAGATTCTTACCTGTCAAATTTAAGGATTAACTCTGAAACTCAGTAATTCACCAACAATGGCAGAAACAGCCCACTAAAACTGCAATTTCTCTCACTTCCAAACTCGAAACTTCGATCCGTCAACTCTCCAACATAGCCCACGCAGATAGCTTCGAAACCCAATAAGAATCGTCTGATTTCGACTCTGTTTGTTATGGTAATCACTCAGAATCCTCACCGTTCTCCAAAAATTTTGCACCCCCTATTTCTTTCTTATTCTCTATTTCATTTCTTAAAGAAAATCCAGCACTAACTACCCTCTAATTCCTTCACTAACTCCCCCTAACAAAAATGCCCTTCAACTTACTAACAAACCCACTTAAGTCCTCTAACTCTTCAACCTATCAAATACGCCCATCAACCTCTAGATTACTAACAAATAACACATAAAAATGTTAAAACATATAATTGATACTAAATTATAAACACTTCATATAAAAGTCCCGGGTATCACATAAACTATTTTGGAACTATTACTTTTTTTTCAAATTAGTATAAAACTAGTGATTTGCAATCACTTTGAAGTTTGAACAAGTATTCTTTATATGTTTACCACTCTTAATGATTTTTTTTTATCAATTTAAGTCATTAACACTGAAGATAAGTGCATAACAAATGATTAAAAGTGACAGTAAACCACCAGTTTCACACTAGTTTCAATAGTTCAAAAACAGTTTATGTATAAAAAAACTAAAATAAAAGTTTACTGATAAAAATAAAAAAACGAAAACTTCTTTACATGTATATAGCGAGTTTTTCTCTTCAGTTGATTAATGACTTTGGCTCTTCAGGGATTTTAGAGGGTATTTGAACAAAGAAAAGACATCAGCAATTCAAGATTATTTGTTGGCTTCTAATTATTTTCTTTGATTATAGATTTGGTACTCAAGAATTGGACATTTGTGGTAGTCTACTCCAAATTCTCTGTAATATTCATGTATAACATTTTTTTATTATAAATATTAAGTGTTTAGGGTTTATTTTGTATAGTATAACATATATAGTAAATGAAAAGGATCGGAGGGCCAACCTAGTTGGTAAGGCGCCCCCTTAGCGGGACTAGTATCCTGGATTCAAATTCTATTCATCCATCTGTTTTATACATCATTCGTTCTAAATTATCTGTCCACTATGTATTTTACACGGGGATTAATGTTTCATCAAATTTAATAGTAGGATATGGTAGAATGTAATACATGACCCTATTTAATTTTACTTCTAATTTTATTTTATTTTATTTTCTCTCTCAATTATTCTCTCTCAGACATTCAACATAAGGGGTCGAATTGGAAAACTCACCATTAATGAGCCCTTTTTAATTTTTTTTTAAATTTATTGGGGGAGGGGACCTATCTATTAAAAAGAAGGAAAATGATTGTTGCCTAAGCTTAATTGGCTAAAATTGACTAAAAACCCAAATTAAACACTATTCACCCCCCCTATAGGCATAATAGATTCACCCCCTTATTTACAATTTTGCCATCAATTTAGTCAATTAATTGGCTAAGTCTTAGCCACCTAGCATCACCCTTAAAAGAATTGGGGAGTAAATTCGAACTCATTACCTCTACATCATGAGGCCTTAGCATTGGCCACTAGCCAATGTCTCATTGACATTAATGAGCCCTTTAGTTAGAGAGTGGACAGTTAATTTGTGAAAGATTAAAAAGAAAACGTGAATAAATAATTTGGGACGGAGGAAGCATATATAAAAAAGAGATATAAATGAAAATTTTATATTAGAAATCATAATACATAAAGTTATGCCAATTTGGGTAGAAGGTTGCGGTGATGACATTTGGCATTCTATAGATTCATTGTCCAATGAAAAGCTTACATGTGGCAATCAAGCAATGTAAACATTGATTACTCTCTAAAATGCAAATGAAGTTTTGAATAACTATGTAATTCAATATTTAGTCATAGTAGTTTAGGTATTGCTATGAGCTATATATAGCTAATAAAAATATAGTTATTCTAAGAGATCAAGTAAATATCTTTAGTTAATGCTATTAATTTTAGAGAATTTGAATAGACTATGGTTATGTAGTATATATTTAATGGATCTCATTATGAAACTCTTAGACTTCATAACCTTTTTAACTCATTAATTTTTATCACCTGTAAAGATCCTTTGATGTTATAAATATCTTTAACTATTTAATATTATTATTCTAAACTCTTAGACTTCATACCATTTTTAACTCATTAATTTTTATCACCTCTTAGGATCCTATGATGTTATAAATATCTTTAACTATTTAATATTATTCTAAACTCTTAGACTTCATAACTATTTAATGTTAAAAAAACGTTTTAACTCATTACTTTTTATTTACCTTTTAAGATTTTATGATGTTATAAATATTTTTAAATATTTAATATTATTCTAAACTCTTAAGCTTCATCTCCTCTTATTCGTATTAACAGCTACTTTAGGAAAAATATTTTTATGCGGCGCTAACAATTTCATAACTATCTTTGTAGCTTCAGAATGTTTCAGTTTATGTACCTACCTATTATCTGGATATACCAAGAAAGATGTACAATATGATGAGGCTACTATGAAATATTTATAAAAGAATAGATTCTAGAATTTCAAATAAATAAACTCCACTAACCTTCGGTATCTCTTAACATCATTATATTATATTATATATAGCTACAACAAAAAAATATTGATGATGGAATTCAAGGATTTGTAAAAGATTAGTATAAATTGGGTGTTTTGAAAATGAGGCACCAACTCAAAAGTCAATATAAACTCAAAAGTCATTTGTTTTAAGAAGAGATGCCTAATAGTTAACAGTTTCACAACTAAATCTTATAATTAAAGAGTCATTAGTTTTTTAATAAGAGGAAACCAAGAGTTAACAGTTTCACAATTAAATCTATATAAGCTATATCTGACACATCGACGAGGCATTTGTAAATTTTTGGCACAATCAAAAGGTTAAGTTCAATTGACACCAACAATGAATTGTGTTGTTTTGCTCAATGAGAGGCTGAGAGCAACCAATCCAATTAAAATAATGTCTATTGTTACTATATATATTCGTTGCAGGTAATAGTTGTTAATTTTATTTTATTTTACTCTTTTGTTCAGGCACTTCTACGGGGGAGAAAAAGGAAATGAGACGGAGGTTTTGGAGCATTTGTGTTTTCTTTTGTTACTTAATGTAAGATTTTTTTATGTAAAATATTATCAATGCAGGTTTAATAATCCGGAAAAAAGTACTCAATTAACTTAAAATATTGTATTCATTTCTACTATTATTGTATGTTTCATGATTTATGTATTGTTTTTCTTTTCTTTTCTTATTTATTATGATTTTTTATTAGTATGTTTTATATCATTCAATATAATTTATAATCTTATAAAAATAGAACTATTATGTATGTATGGAAAATTTAGAAGAATCATGGAATGTATATTGATTCTCTCTAAGTCTATAACCTAGTGTTACAATGAGACTAGAGACGAACATGAATGGGTGGGGATTAATTAAAATTATTTTATAGGTAGTATTAATTTTCTAATCTTCCAAGTGACTTATTTAATATGCAAGAGAGTATTACAAGAAATACTACATACTAAACCAAGTATAGTCCCACTTGGATAAATGTTATAGAGAAAATAAAAATTAACATGACAGCAAACTGAACAAGAAATAATCCATTAGAGATTTGCATCATAAGAGGCAAGCTAAATGATATAAACATCATGCCCTAATACTTGCAACCAGGATAGTAATTTCTTAAACTTGTAGAAAAAATAAATTTATAAACTCTCGTAAAAGTCCCTAGAAACGATATGCTAATGACGTAAAAACTTCAACTTAGCAGCTAGTTTTCTAAAGAAGGATTTTTCCGGAGTCTTCTGAGCGTCGTCCTGTTGCGTGTTCGAGTCTGCAGGAACGAGAGATGACGAGTCTATAATGCACCATTCTTCATCCTTGCTTTGAGTAACAGGACAAGGATTAAAAACTTCAGTGACAATGTCCTCTTTGTCTGTTGTTTCCATTTCATTTCGTATCACTTCTGTTTCTGAAAATTTATTCGCGTTTTATATATTTCCTCAAATTAACCACTGAATTGCCAAAACAATCAATTATCTAAGCAAGTTGTAGCATATATAGTTTCCAAAATAATGTCCTGGAACTAAGGAAACGGCAAATAACTAATCAAGAAATTAACTAAGAAGGAAGTAATACAGAAGGGAACTTACCTTCATCACGGCCTAAGTTTGAAGCATTATCATTATTGGCATTAATGGACGAATGTGACAATGATCCATGAGCCTCTGTGAACCAAAGAGTATCGGCGAGGATGAAAAATTGTCCCTCTTGTTTGTCAATGAAGAAGTTCTGCCCGAAATTCTTTCTTGTATCATCCTTCCCGATAAAATCCCCAGTAACTGTAACAAAAATGCCTCCCCGGGCAGATCCTAGGATGTTAGGACTTGTTATCTCCACCGAGCAGCCTATCAAATTACTAGACAAGATCATATCTTTGATACCCTGAGGGGAAGACAAAAGTAATATGAATTCGTGTACATAATCGCCATAGCTCAAAGCAAAAAAAGTCGTAGCAAAATAATACATAATTTATGTCAATTTGCAGCTTTCTCACGACATACGCACCTGAACAGTTGTCACTGATCTCATTCCAAATTGAGGATCTGAGTCGGACTAGTACGCTTTCATCCCTAAAAAGCCCGTGCAGTAATTCAGGACGGTTTTGAAGAAGACGATAATAACATCTAACGAAAGCGCCCCCCACCATTTGAGGATCTATTATTTCTGGTGGTGTAACTCTTGATACCTCAGGTACTTCCATTTCTGGAAATAACATAATAGAACTTCTTTATTGCAAATATGAGAGTGGCATTTACGTCTCCACTGAAAGACACGTTCTAGAAATAATTCCAAGGTGTAGATATCGTTGAACTAGAAATTACGAACTTCACGAGGAGCAGAACAACATTAATACAAGATAAAAGCCCTGGTTCCAAGCTTCTTAAAGAAAACTATACCGATAAATTTGTAAACGGTCAAAAGTTATGAGCAAAACAGATATAGTCCAACAAAAAAAAACAAACTGTAAGGGCATGGTTGTATGTAGAATGAGATGCACAGAAGCGTACATCGAACAAAATTATATGAATAATAGCACAACAAAAGGAACTAAATATATCATTTATCTGATTATCCAATTTGCAAAGGTCTGAAACCAAGATAAAAGTGGAAAGAAAAGACGAGACCCCTACTGCAGTTTCTCCTCTGATTTTGAAGAACTCGGACATTCTACCAAGTATTATGTTTAGAACAAACTCCTCTACCAGTCAACACCATCTTTAGCAGCAGTTACGGAAAGTATGAATAGAATAGAACAGGCCACATTTCCAAAACAATCAACAGAAGCAAAACAGATTGTCATACATTTAAGTTTCCTTAACACGTACTTTAGAGTTTACGCAATTTCCTTTATCCAAGCACAGAACAACGATTAATTTTCCCCAACCTTTTCCAATTCTGTTCAATGCCGCTTTTTTTTATTACACAACTCGAGAAGTGCAAATAATTTCTCAACCATAACTTCATAGCCTGTTTTTTTATTTATTTATCAAATACATGTCTGATGTTGTCTTTATGCTAAGTAAAGAACATGCAGTGAGTAAATCATTGTAAGCCAAGGAGTTAGGAATTAGCAACTCAGTTTCAGTATGCTCATCGGCTAAAAATTTACTTGTCTAGTATCAAACATCAACCACGCCACAAAAATTTACGGTCAACTTTATCTCAATTAGATCATGAACATATTCATATATGATTTCTTTTGTAAGACACCATTATTTTGCATTAAGCAAGAGTACTAGTTTATACCTGCAACCGGCTCAACAGTTGTCTTATGTTCCTCTTCCGCATCTTCAGCCTTAACATTTTCATTCATATCCTGAACTTCATTTAGCCTATCATCTTCAATTGGCATTTCATCGATCACCTCGCTTCCAAATTCCTCCTCTGATTCATCAATTAAATCAGCATCCTCTTTCTTCTCCTTTTCTAGCACATCAGCAAATATCTCACAAAAGGCTTCCGTAAACTCTGCCCAATTGATGTGCTTGCTTCCGGAACACTCGTACCAAAAACAGGCTCTACTCTCTATCTCAGGATTCAGTCCAGTGATGAACTCAATCATAAAATCCTCTAGTTCCAAGCTTGAATCCAACCTCATCATCATTTTTCTCCATTCTTTAAAACTGTTGATATAATCCAACAACGAGTTTCTATGTTCAGGCTTGTTCTGTTCCACATCTTTACTCAGAAGGCGATTGTCTTCCTTCTCCAATTCTTCTCCACGTACCACCAGTTCATCATCATACACGACACTCATTTGATTCCTCGGGATTTTCAACTGCTGCGATACAAATATATCACATCCCACATCATCCAACAAAAACCAATTCAACAAACAGAGAAACTAAGATGAAGACCCTGATAAATTAATTGTCAGGAAAAGAAAGGGGAAGAGAGATACAGCTATGATTACACAGAAAGTCGAAAATCCCGATAATTTCCCAAAATACAATTGTGTTTCTATTCATACTCTTATCTCAAAATAAAACAAAGTCTATTTGTACCTACAAACTAGTGTAATCTAAGCCTACAATTGAAAACTACTCCTTACTATGGATATAGGCACCGGATTCTCTGTGCCACCACTCCTTAATTATATCTTTTAGCCCTAGGGTTTATCTTTGTTGGTTTAGGATATAGCAGCAGTCTTACCTTTATCTTTTTAGTTTAGGATATATGTATTTAAATTTCTACAATTAGTGTGTTGCATAGGGTGACACAATTGAGTGAATGTTACAGAATAACGGAACTGATGGATATAACATTTTCATTTCCGATCTAAAATTTTCTCAAACTGAAACCAATCCAAATTTCATAACCAAGCCCTTGCACCAACAAATCACCCAAAAAAAACTCTTTCTCCGAAGAACAGAAGATCCATTGATATTAAAAGGTCACTCAATCCTAGGACCGTCCTTGTGTTACTGTCTCACATTCCCTCACGTGAATTGAGTGGAGCCCACATCTACCAGTAAGTCCCGCCCAATTCATGTGAGGGGACTGACACAAGGACGTTTCTAGAATTAAATTTGCCCCACTAAAAGTATCTACTCGTTTAAAAACAAATTCACTGATCATCCAATTGAAGGAATTCTATTTTCTACATACAAAGAAGAAAAAGAAACTAAAAAAAAATCAAAAACCCTAATACCCTTTATTTTCACTAAAAACACATCACCAACGTCAAAATTAGCCAATCCAGGAATCTAATAATATCAATTAGTTGGAAAAAACACATAAAATTCAATAAACACATAAAAAACTCATACCATTGATGGACGAAGAAAATTTGAGAAGTTCCAGAAAAAGAAAAAGATTTTGAGTATGAATTTATATATATATGAGAGAGAAGTTATAGTAGGATTGGATTTCTATGAAGTTTGTTTGGGAGGGAAATTCGGGGGAGGAAAATCCTGTTATCGGTAAGGCCACATGGAAAGCATTTCCCGCGAAGTCGTTATAATTGGACGGTGAAGATTTGAGCAGTGTAGTGTGTCCAATGGGCTATGTTTTTTCCCCCGCGATAAAACTTTTAGGCCCATACGGTGCAAGTTTGCATTTGAAGCTACCTTCGACCCGCCATGGCAAAGGAGTTTGAAAAAACGACTTAATTTCGTATGTTTAGGTTGGTTGGGCAAATATCATTATCAGAAAATATCTTTTGAATTTTATTATCAAGCACGTGTTGAAATCGAACGTATTATTTAAAATTTGAATTTCAACGAATATTTTGAATAAAAAAAATTGAATTTAAATTTCTCCCGCCAATTTTAGAGGCCAAAAATTGAATTTCTCCCGCAAAAAGTGAGACCAAACCAAACCAAACCTTATCCAAGTACACCCTACATCTCTAAAATATTGAGAAAAAATAAAGGAGTATCCCAAATTTCAGAAGCTAATCCATATTTTTCTATTCTTTAATATACGACTTTTATGACATGTAGTAAAAATTATCCGTATTTCTCCATTCCTTAATATACGACTTTCATAATATTTAGCGAAAATTAAGGAAGCAACAAACAAGATACTTTATTAGTTAAAATACCAATATTACTCTCTTAGACATGACTTGTATACCACTGATTATATTTAAGAGAGTAATATTAATATATTAATTAAAAAATATCTTAATTTTTATTTTTTCGTTATATATCCTGAAAGTCTATCAGGAATTGAGGTAGTATATAATTACTACTGAAGAATGGCCTGTTGTGGAGGCTGGTGAGGAAGTGGAGAGATGAATCCAGGATCTAAATTGGACAAATCAATTTGAATTCCACATACAATCAAACATATTCCACACATCTTTCTTTCACTCTTTGGATTTTCTTCTCTAATTCTTAAACCCTAAACCTTAAGAGTGTGTTTGGTACGTTGAAATGGAATAGCTTTTTCAGCTTCTCTTTCTATTCTGACATTTGGTTGGCAAATTTAAAGCGAGAATGACCTTTCCACGGGAATGCTCATTTTAAGAAGAAGTGGGAATGACCATTCCACTCCAAAACTTATGGAATGGTCTTTTAAGGAGAAGTTAGAATCACCAATTAATGAAAAATAACGGTTATACCAGTTATTTAATTATTATAGTATTCAAATTAAACAACAACTTCTTCATTTTCTCAAAAATATTTTATTCTCTTCATAAAAATTTATATACGATAATTACATAAATATATATATTTTTTTTACTTTTTTACTTTTTCATTTAATTTAACATAAAATAGAGTTATTTAATATTATAGCCAACTTTATATATTAATTATATTTTAATATTGAAATGTATGTTTGATACGCTTCAGCGTACACACAATGGCGGAGCCAAAAAAATATTTACAGGGCCAAATTTTATTGATTTTTTAATAAAATATTTATAAAGAAATCTTACAAAAAGTAAAATTTTCTTATAAAAAAATCATCATTTTTTTAAATGTTGAGAATGGTCATCCCCTACCCTATATCTGCCACTGTTTATAAATATTACTTTTCACAAGTGAAAATTTATACATTGTGCAAATTAATTAATTTTCTCGTAAACATATGTTAAATGACATTTAAGTCATATAATATTGAATCGCATTCCATTCATACATTAAATAATAGTTTTCCCAAACGCGTGAAAGAAATCGTCATTCCATTTTGACTTTGTCTTCCAATCAATGGAATGGAAAGAGGTTTCTAAAACTATTCCGGGTGGAAAGCCATTCTGGGTGAAAAATTTCAGGGACGACCTTTACGCTGCGAGTCACTTCTACGGACGAGGTTGACATTTCTGTAATTTCAGGGACGAACTTGACACTGCAAGATATTTATACGAGGTTGACATTTCTGAAATTGAAGGGACGAACTTGACATTGCGAGCCATTTATAGGGATCAAAATGAAATTCACCCCCTATAGGTGGATTTCATTTTGATCATTATAAATGTCTCACAGTGTCAAGTTCGTCCTTAAAATTTCAAAAATATCAACATCGTCCCTAGCAATGGCTCGCAGTGTCAAGTTCATTCCTAAATTTCAGAAATGTCAATCTCGTCCCTAGAAATGGCACTCCCGTTCTAAAAAAAGTCGTTTCGCCATTGGCTAACTCTATGCTAACAAAGATTAAGTGAAAGTGAAGAAATGCTAAAATTTAAAACTTGTGGGGAGAGTGTGAAATTGTGAAAATTTTGTTACGTCTTCCCCAATTTCTGAAATCGTCAATTTTTTTTCATCACATCTTCCAGATTCTTATTGAGATAAGGAAGATTTTCAAGTTCAGCATATCATTAGAAAAAAATATGTATTACAATTTCCCTCTTTTCTCAATAATATACTGGTTTTTATATTTCAAACTCGTAATCGTTTTATTACTATTATTCGAATTCGAATTCGGATCGAATACGGGTCTAAACTCAGCCCGTTTGTAGGCCTAGATAGGACTCAATTGTTTTCTATATAGGTTTTAGCATATGTGATCGTGGACTTGCTAATTAAGGTGTTGAACGTAATTTTTTCAATATTTGCAGATTGACTATAAGTTGTAGTCAAAATTTAACAGTAGAATATGTTAATTCTCAAATAAGTAGAGCTAAATATGAAATTGATAGATATCATAATATTAATAAGGAATTTTTGGAACATTATAAACATAATCATTAATAATACAAAAGGTTAAAATCAACAGGTTTTAACAATTAGGGGTAACAGCTGTATAAAAGCGGGAATTGGTATCAGAGCCATATGGATAATAAAATTCTGGAAGAAATAAGAAATTTAAGAATATTACTTAAAGAAATAAAATAATATAAGATAAGTTTTGAAGAAAAACTTGAAATATAGATAATAACATAATAAAACTACAAAAAAGAGTAGAAGAGTGTGAAAAAATAACTAGTATAGCATTAATAGAAACAAGAAATTTTATAGAACAAGTTAATAAAAACCCAGCTAAGAAAAAATAAAAAGAGCATAAGATTTTATATAAATCAATAAAAGAACTTAAATTAGATAAAATACCAGAAAAAGTTCACCAGATGAATCCTTTATGAGAATACATCTTCCTAGAATTGTTAAAGAAGAAAATGAATATATAGAAAAAATAAAAAAATCAATTGTTAAAGAATATACAAAAATAGAGAAAAAGACTGATGAATCCTGAAATAGATATAGATAATCTTGCTGATAATTTAAGCCAGTTATCACTGGATAATTTAGAATTTAATATAAGGAATGTTTATGCAGGTGAAATAGGAGGACCTTCCACTATTAAACCAGAAATAGACCCTTTAGTAGAAAGCTATGCTCCCATAATTAATAATAAGATAAAATATTATGATAATTTTATCAATAATTCGAAAAACAATAAATACAAAGGAAAGTATTATCCTTGTCCAGATAGAGAAGAACCTATAATAAGAGGAGGAACTAAATTAAATATAGATTGTAGTACATATAGATATAAAGATATTTTAAATAGAGAAAAGAATATGTTAATCTTTTTGTTAATAATAGAAAATGATGCTGATTGGAATAATGAAAGAAAATTTGAATTTATAATAGATACTCTTGATGGAGCTATAAGAAACTGGTGGGATGGAGTAGGAAGTGAAAGTAAAGCATTAATAAAAAGAAATGTAGAAACTGAATTAATACAGAGTGATAGTAAAGGATTAAGTAGAATGGCTGATTATATAGGAAGTGAATTTATTGGAATAGAATGGATAAGGAATCAAGAGATAGAAATTATAAAGAAAGTACAAGATGCTAGATTAAAATTAATTAATATACAAATATGTGATATATGTTATCTTAAACATTATATTAATGAATATACTGACTATTATTATAAACAATATTATAGTATAGAAAGTCAACGACCATACTTAGATAAGTTTTATGCTAAACTATCATACCCATGGAATATACAAGTAAGAAGACAATGGGAAATATATAAAGCTAATGAAGAAAATAAAAATAATATAGATACTTTAGGATTAAGAATTAGAATTATTCTTCAATATTTTAGTGAATTATGTTTAAATAGTAGTTTAATGAAAAAATCTAAGAGAATTAGAGACACATGTTGTGAACAATTTGATCCACCAGGAAACTGGGGATGTCATATTCAAAAGAAAATAAAATATAAAGGAAATTTTAAAAACTATAAAAAGAAGTATTTCAATAATACAAAACCAAAGTATAGAAAGAAAAAATTCTATTAAAGAAATAAATCAAATAATAAATCCAAAAAATTTGATAATAAGAAAGATTATAAATGTTGGAGTTGTGGAGCAATGGGACATAAAAGTCCTAAGTGTCCAAAAAAGAAAGTAAGCATACTTAAAGAAGATTTTGAGGAAATAAAAGATAGTTTGATAATACAAAATTATTCTAATTTTTTTTAAAGTGAGTCTATATATTTTTCTGATTCTGAATTTGATCAATGAGTGAAAAAAATAGAAAAGGAAGAATTAGAAAACATAGACTAATATGAAGGAGAAAAAGGATTTGCTTTAAAGGCTACTTTTGATCATAAAAAATATAATAAAATTATTAATAGACAATTAAATATTAAATTACCTAATGATAACTTAATCAATAAAGTTTCTAGAATGTTTAAAAGAGATAAAGATAGTTATTCATGAATACAATAATATAGAGAAAGCTATAGACGTTGAACATTTAGATGGTAATATAAAATTAAGTTTGTTTAGTAATAAAGAAATTAAAAAATCCATAAGCAAGATAAAAGATAAAACTAAAGCCAGTAAAATACAATATATCTATACAAATTAACATTAAAGCATTATTTAAAGAAGGAATAGATAGTCCAATAATAATAAGTCTGCATGATCAACGGTTTAAAGATGCACAAACATGACATTTAGGAAGTATAAGTGGAAATTTGTTTTATATAAATATGATATTCACTTGTTATCCTATATTTTGTATACATAAAAATGATAAAAATATAGATGATGTTTTAAGTTTACATTTTAAATTATTAAAGGATATAACTATGAAAAACAATAACAAAGCATTAACTTTTCACTATAGAGCTTTATATGCATTAACAAATAGTAATCACTGTGAAATTTATTCAAATAAACCTCAAATAGAGATAGAAGAGGATTTTAAGGATTTAGCAGAAGCTATACCTTCAATACTAATTACACCAACAGAAGTTATAAATATAAGTATGGATATAACAGAAAAATCTAGTCTAGAAAATATAGCAAGTATTTCTAGGAGAAGTTTTAGAATAACAGGGAATAAAATTACTAATAAGGGAAAATAAATTGTTATTAGTAATAAGCACAATAACAGTAAAACATTGGTTATAGAAGGAGAATATTTGAATGGAATAGAATTTATTAATGAAAAAATATTAATTGATACAGGAGCTAGTAAAAATCATTTAGCCAAAAATAAAGACAAGGGATTACAAAATTTTAAAAGTAATAATTCATATACCTATACTAATTTTGAAGGAAAAATGGTATACTGTGAATTTGAGACAAAACTTAAAGTAACAATTAATAATTATAATTTCCTAATTAATTGTTTTGTTGACCCCAAATATGTGTGGAGACAAAGAATATGATATTATATTGGGTAATAGTTTTTTAAATTCTTTAGGTAATTATAATATAACAAACGAAGGTATATATATTAACCATGGTGATAAAAGTTTCTTTGTAAATAGAAAATGAAGTTTGATATACCGATACATGTATTTATAAGTTTAACTATAGCCTATAATGATGTTACGACCTGTGCACTAGTTGATACTGGATCAGAAATTACTTTAGTAAAAGAAAAACTTCTAAATAACACTGAACCACTAAATATTAAAATAAAAGGGGTATCAGGAAAAATAGAAGAAATAACTAAAGGAGTAAATAATTTAAGAATTATACTTGGTAATAAGATAATTAATATAAGACGAATATATTTTTATGAAAATATAGAATATGATATTTTACTTGGTAATGATTTTATACAACAATTTCAAAGTTATCAACATACAATATATAATATTATACTTAAAACTCCTTGTGGACATCTTATAATAATACCTAGGGAATTGTATCGATATAGTGTTCAGCCAACCAATCGTGGTGGAAAAGTTATTTGGGAAAAATAAAAATTAATAAAATAAGTAGTAAAAATAAAGAGATAAAGGTTATAGATAAATGAAAAATAAAGGAATTACTTAGGCAATCTTATAGTGATAATCCATTAGTTTGTTGGGATAAATACCAAGAAAAAGCAGTGTTAATTCTCAAATAAGTAGAGCTAAATATGAAATTGATAGATATCATAATATTAATAAGGAATTTTTGGAACATTATAAACATAATGATTAATAATACAACAAGTTAAAATCAACATGTTTTAACAATTAGGAGTAACAGCTGTATAAAAACACGTTTTCAATATTTGCAGATTGACTATAAGTTGTCGAATCAATTCGAGAGATGAGTTTTAAAATAAGTATTTCAAAGAGAAAATAGCTATTTTAAAAAATAAAATAGATATTTGCTTAATAATTATTTTTATTTTTAAAATAGTATTTTTTTGGTAACGAAAAAGATGAAACGCCGTCTGTGGGGATCGAACCCACGACCACGTGGTTAAAAGCCACGCGCTCTACCACTGAGCTAAGACGGCATTTTTGAAAGTTAAAATAGTCTATACCTTGAGGTGGTTCAACAAATTAGAAATAATAGATAATAGATATTTGCTTATATATTATTTTCTTTTTACTTAAAAATATGAATTTTGATTTAAAAGGATACAAGGGAAATTTTAAATTCTATAGAAAAGTATCATGCCTAAATCAAAATTCATATTTTGAAGTAAAAAGAAAAGAATATATAAGCAAATATTTCTTAAAAAAAATGCATATATTCAATTATGAATTTACCCGTACTTTTAGTAGAAGAAGATTTAAATCTAAAAAAAAGTGTATAAAAAAACTTTGATGATGGATGTATAGTTATATTTTTTTTGCGGAAAAGATATTCCGTCTGGAACTTATGTCTCGTTAATAATAAGGTGCCAAGTTTCAATTTTTTTAATAAAAAATTAATAATCTAAAAAAAATGGCAGAACTCTTAAGAAAAGTGGCACATTTGGCAAAATATTGGGACAGAAAAGGGGACACAAATATAAAACGGAAGATATTTTTCCTATTTTTTGTAAGTGATCATAGAGTATATGTGCGCAATCGCGGATATAAGAAACGGGGATGACAACTACTCCCAATATTTTTCAAAACGGCATAATTCCTTTAGAAAAAAAAGTTATTTGTTCAAAAGAATCCTTTAAAATATTCCATCTCGTCCATCCCAAGTTTTTGAAATTTACTAATTTTGCCTCCCCATTAATGCACCAGTTATTAATCCGCCCCTACATACGGGTTGAAAAAAAACTCACAAATTAAAATCTTCAAACTTAATTTAAATAGAGCTTCTTGCATCACAAAGAGAGATTATTTAAAATTGATAATATAAAAGATATAAATGAGGTAACTTCTTAACATATTTAGCTCATTATGATGATTGGTGACTTCAGGTTCCAATGATTTTTGGCATTTAAAAAATTGTGATGGAAATTGATTATCAAACCATGCAAATGGAAGATGAAAGAAAATACCTCTCTGCGTTGAGACATTTTGTTTATTTGATGGGTCATTGATATGTTTGATTTCGATTTTTTAATACACAATTAAATAGTTTCATTAATATATTAGATTATGTACAAGAATATTTAGTGTCACCATATTTTGATGTATTTATTGTTACATATTAGAAATATATAAATAACCAAGCTTTTGAAGATGCTGAAACTACTTTACTCTATTATGGGCTTCCTACTTTTGGGTCGAATGGCCTTTTACCACTTACTGATGGGGCTAGATGGTTTGCTGCCAATTGGGTCTCCTTTGCAAGTTGTTGGGCCAGAGACACCAGGCCTTTTCTCAAACATTTTGAATCAATATGACATGATTTGGACTGTAGGGGATGAGTGTTTTCTTGAAGATTTGGACTCGCCCAACTGGAAGCACAAGCCCGGGACTGCTACTTCACATTCAGGAAATGATATTGTTTCAACGGGGGCTCATGTCGTCAAACATAGTAAGGTGGAGCCCTCCAAAGGGGCCCACCAAAGTCCATGAATTGTTTAGCTTAGAACTGTCGAGGGCTTTAAAACTCTCGTACAGTTACTGAACTAGTACGCCTGTGTAAAACACATAATCTAGCTCTTGTTTTTTATCCGAGACAAAATCTTTGTCTAGTTCTTTAGAGTTTGTTCGTTGTAAGTTAGGATTTCCTTATTATTTTCCGGTCAATCGTCGAGGCCTTAGTGGTGGGCTTTATCTTTTCTGGAGGGATTCAATAAAGTTGGATATTTTGTCTTATTATGTTGGTCATATTGATACTTGCATTGTTTCTACCGAGCAAAATTTAAAGTGGCATTTTACCGGGTTCTATGGAAACCCCGAAACTGACTTAAGGCCACAATCATGGCAATTGCTTAAGAGACTAAAATCTATTAATACACTCCCTTGGCTTTACATGGGTGATTTCAATGAAATTACAAGTCAAGGTGAAAAAATTGGGTTTTACCCAAGAAGTAAAAAACAAATAAACCTCTTTAAAGATGCAATTAACGAATGCAACTTTTGTGACTTGGGTTTTCTTGGTGGCCCATATACTTGGTGTAATTTTAGGGAAGGATCTGGAGAAGTCTTTGTTCGCCTTGTTAGGGGCTTATAATCCATCATTTATCTACAAAGGACAATGACCATCTCCCAATACTTCTTGGGCTTCCTCCCCGTCTCAAAAGGCGAAAAATGAGCAATTATAAGCTTTCTCCCCAGTGGTTTGAGCCTTTATGGTTCAAAGAACCAGCTTTCCTTACTTTGTTAGCCGATCATGGTTGCCACCTAGTGACAATTCTATCCCACAAATGAGTAAAGCTCTAAGAAACTTTAGAACATAATTGTTAGAATGGAGCTCCAAAGTTGTGGGAGAACTGGAAAAAAGCTAAAGGATAAGCAAAAAGAATTGGAAACTATTCAAAAGCAACAAGGTCTTATTCTCTTTCTAAGGAACTGGTTATACCTAAGGATTTGGAGAAAATTCTGGGCTTAAGAGAGTGCTATTGGAAAGCTCGCAGTATGGCAACTTGGCTATTGAATGGGGATATGAATACCTCCGATTTTCATAACAAGGCCTCACAGCGTAAAGAAAAGAATTATATTGAGGAAATTGTCTCCCCCTGATGGCAGCCTTAAGATTGATGAGAATGACATCGAGGCAGTGGCAGTGGATTATTTTCGGTCCTTATTCTCAACAAAAATAGATGGGGCTAGTCTCGTGCCCGGTCTGCTTACTAATCAGTTGGATAGCCGGGATACTGGAATTCTAGAACAACCATTCACAAAAGTGGAAATAATCAAAGCACTAAAACAAATGCATCCACACAAAGCCCCTGGCCCGGATGGTATGCATGTTCTATTCCTGCAAAAACTTTGGAAATTTCTGGGCGACTCTGTCACTAATGTTGTATTGCAAGTTTTAAATAATGGGGCTGATATCAATGCAGTTAATTCTACTCATATAGCCCTGATTCCAAAAATAAAGAAGCCCATTTCTATGGTGAATTTTCGGCCTATCGATCTTTGCAATGTCATCTATAAACTTATCTCGAAAGTCCTTAATAATCGTCTTAAATTGGTAATGAGTTCTATTATTGATGATGCCCAAAGCACTTTCTTGAAAAACAGACTCATTACCGACAACGCGATAGTGGGTTTTGAGGTTTTTCATATCTTACAAACTATCTTGCCAAATGGGTCTCATCACCTTGCGCTTAAACTGGTTATGAGCAAAGCTTTTGGCAGGGTCGAATGGAATTATCTAGAGTCTGTCATGGCCTGTATGAATTTCCCGCCAAAATTTCTCTCTCTCGTGATGAATTGCATTAGAACAGTTCGCTACTCTATTATGCTAAAGGGAATTCCAACAAAGTCCTTCACATCTACTCGAGGCATCCGACAAGGTGATAATCTTTATCCTTTTCTCTTCCTCATTTGCACGGCGGGATTGTCCTCCTTAATTCGTGCATCTAAAGAGCGGAGTTCCCTCTCTGGTTTTCAATTTGGAAACAGTGCTTCTGTCACGCACCTTTTGTTTGCCGACGACTCCTTTTTTTTCCTCACATGCCAGTGAACCTTTCTTAAAGAGATTAAAAGAGGTTCTCATGACATACGAGGCTTGTTCTGGACATATGATTAATTATGATAAGTCCAATATGTTCTATAGTAAGGGGACTCCAACATAAATAAAGACTTTTGCCTACTCTATCCTCAACATCCCTGAGGGAGATGAAAAAGGGAAATATCTAGGACTTTCTTATATGACGGGAATATCTAAAAAAAATAGGTGTTTCAGTTTGTAGCTGTTGGAAGGAAAAAGTTTTATCCTTTGCAGCTTGGGTGGTGCTTGTAAAATCAGTCATTTAGGCTATTCCCACCTATGCTATGTCGTGTTTTGTTCTTCCCCAATATTACATTGACACCATCACGAGTATGACCCGCAATTTTTTGTGGGTAGTGATGAGAAACATAGGAAAATATGTTTGAGGGTCTGGCATAAACTGTGTAAACCAAAATCTCAAGGGGGTATAGGATTTAGGGACCTAGCAACTTTCAATCGAGCCCTGGTGGCCAAGCAAGGCTGGCGGATATTACGACAACCTTTCTCCCTCTGTGCTACAGGCAAAATACTTTCCTCTGGATAAGTTTTTAACTGTTCCGCTGCAAGGTCAGACTTCTCTTGTTTGGCAAGGTATTTTAAAAGGGCGGGAGCTGTTGAATGAAGGATTGAAATGACGGATTGGGGATGGAACTCGGGTCAACTTTTGGTATGACCAGTGGCTAACTACTCCGCATAGTTTCAAGCTCCAAGCTCCGCCCAATATGTCGTTTACTGCAAGTATCTTATTTCATTGATTTCCAAAATAAAGCTTGGAATGAGAGCTGCTCCGGTATTACCTATCTGCATATGAAGTCGAAGAGGTTCTCAAAGTTCCTTTGTGTAGTGCCTGGCCAATGGATCAGCTTATATAGGCCTACGCAAAAAAAAGGAGAATACACTATTAAATCAGGGTATCACCTAAAGATGTAATGTTTCTACTGATGTATTGGTCAAATATGCTATGAGGTCATGTAATGCCTTATCTCAATGATTTTGAGATCCTCCGGATTTACTCCTACCACACATTTCTTCTGATACTAATTAATTATATCTAATTTTTTCGTTAAAAAAAAAAACTTATATGTTGCAAAATTATAGTGGTGGTACATTCACTAAAGGAAAGATCACGAGTTCGATCCTTGCCCGAGGATTTCTGAGAACTTATTTATGTATACAGTCTTGTTTTTTCAACAGCACTATCAATTTTTTTGATAAAACCTTTTAACATTAAAAAAATTTGTACCATTTAACCTTTTATCTCAAGGACCATTGAAATCTACTTTGAAATCTTTTACTTTTTATTCTTGACAAATTTGAAATCCTTCACCTATAAAGTTACTTTCCAATTGTCATAGTATTGTAATATTCTCCAATAAAAAAGATGAAAAATGAGGAAAGAATGTTTTCTTTCATCAAGAAAAATACTTTCCAAGTATCCATTTATTTTAAAGTACATTTTACAACTCACTAGTATTAAGAGTGAATATTCTGTATTTGCATACATTTTTAAATTCTTTTATTTTGTGTGGTTATTATGAGGAAAAGAGAAGTAAAAAATCAAAGTTCATTTTTTTAGAAAAAAAAATATATAATTTGTAGAACAACTTTTTCCACAGCTCTTTGATTTTTGAATTTTTAAGCTTACATACCTTTTCAAGAAAATGGGAAATAAGGTCAGGAGATTTTTCCACAACCCTTAGATTAGCCATTACTATAAACAGTTGAATAACAATAAATTAAATCAGCTCCCTGTTTCGTTTCTTCTGGAGAGAAAGCAAGCACCAGGCGCTCTATAAAAATACGCGATCTTCAAGACCCTCTAAGCATTCGAGATCCTGCAATGTCATGCCAGGCAAGCCGCGGAAGGTGCAAATTACCATGAATATGATTCCAGAATAATCTTGAGCAGGCTATGGTTTGCAAACAATGCATCGACCAATTTAGTGCCCCCGGACACTCGAGGAGTAGCCATCTTAACAGGATGTTTTCTCCCGTAGTGATATAAAAGTTCGCCATCAGCTGCCTGCGTTTCAAGGGAGGAACACGAGAAGCATCAATATCTTAACCTGATGCAATGATATGAATTGGAATCAACACAACAGGAAAAAAAACATATTTTCCAGTAATCTTGAAAAAACAAAGATGTATATCTAGACAATAATTCCATTTTCTTCTTCAGTATATATAAACTTATCCAGCAGTGGAAATTTTTCAATCCTTGTCTACATATGCAGTTTCGTTACTTCACTCAAACAAAAATGTCCGTAAAGTTTATAGCACAAAGCCGTGGTAGTTCTCAAAAAAGTACCATTTCCACGCCTGTGGCTATCCCAAAAAAGTTCCAGGATAAACTTTGTTTCCGTTGAACTTTGATTAGCGCAAGATATAGAATCTCCAAGTTCTCCACACTAACACTATACCATGCGACCGTCAAGACAACTATACCAGCTAAGTTCTGAAAATTACCATATTGGTGGGACAAACATATTTCACTACAGTAAATGTTATCTAGAGGTAGTGAATAAACTATATAACAGTAAACAGTAAGCATTTGCAGCAAATGAGAAGGTTTCCTTAATCCTTACCAAAATGCATGGGAACCGAAACTTCTATTCTTGCAAACCATAGCATTGTGGGGCCAGCTCAGGTAACCACAAGTAATCTATTCTACAAAGGTTGCGGATGTAACTGTTATTAGTTCGGACTAATTTGTCAAAAATTATGCACTCTGGTTTACTTCGGAACAAGACGGAAGAAGGGTGAATTTGCACCATCAGACCACTCGACAAAATCCTGCCAGTTGAGAAAGCTATATGAGACACGTACATAGCAGAAAGGCTTTACAACACTTGAATATATAAGAAAATGGAAAAGGAAATGCCTGTTAAATGAAGGAGTTCACATTGTTTGAAGCATAAATACTGTCGATTCAAAAGCCAAACTTGAAATAATTACCTGTAAATACCATCTGGTTGCTTCAAAGCTGCATTAAGAAAAAAGGAAGCAGCTAGGCATCTGCGGAACACAAGCATGTCATCTCCGCACGAAGTAATGCGAAAACCCATTTGTTCGACACTCCTTTTTATTTGACTGCATAACGAAAATAAAAATTACATATCTCCAACAACATATATAGAAAGCCTAAAGAGTATAAAAGAGTTGGAACAAAGGAAAAAAAAACAGAAGAAGCATAAAACAAGAAGCTATTGCAAAGAGCACTCAGCAAAACACTATAAGCTTATAAAATTATGTATTTGACTTATATAAGAAGCAATCTAAATAAAAGGTATTCCTAACCAATAGCTTTGGAGTTTCACGACAACCCTCTCTAGAATTTTTCTTCTCAAATCAAGTTGGAAGGGAGAATAGAGCCCACCTGTGAATATCCTGAGCATGCCTTAGAGAGCGGCTGTTAACGAAATTTTCCTTGCACCACTTTCTCAGATTCTTTTCAGCTTTTTCCCTTACTGTTGGTCAATTTGCTCTTTTCCAAGAACTCAATAGAAGCTCGATATACATTCAGCAAAGTCAGATGGTCTCCTTCTGGACTAGCGAAGCATCCCAATGCAGTCCGTGACTACATATGATAAGGAGAATCCATTAGACAATCATCTTTAAAGATGAATCAACAAAGTAACAGCGAATATAATTAATGAAACAGCAATTCAAAGTAAGGTAAAGTAAAAAAGTTTGCTTAAAATAACCTATGAGGCTTTATTTTTTTTTAATCTTTAGGTTCCATGTGGAAAAGTAACATTGACTAGAATTTTCTCATAATGCAGAAACATGAACAAGTTATCATCTGCCAAACAACAAAAACTGGCTTGGAGTTGCTCAACCGACCCATTAATCTTAGCATTTTGTGCCAATCTTAGATCCGGAAAGTTTCTTAAGCAATGTGAACATCAATATAAGTCCTGCATGTTACTCGGTTACTTCCTTTAACTGTTTGATAATTCCGAGTGGGCTTTTTATAGACTCAACATAAATACTTTGCGTGCCGTTACATCTCATTCTCTGTCTATATATCATCTAATTCACATAATCAGCCCTCACAAAAGCTTCTGTCAGTAACATGCTAATTAGTAGTAAATTGAAGGGGACACAAACATACCTCCTCCAACTTGTCACGGGGAGAGTAAAAAATAGATTCCACAGAAAGCATTGCAACAATTATTAACATTTCTTCCAAGCAATTGAACTGATTTGCAAGAACGAGAGCCTTAGAATATATAGGTTCCAGCGGCAGCCTCGCCATTTGATGCCCAACTGGATCAGCTAGCTTACTTTCCTCTGTTAAAGCACCTAACAAGAATAATGACTCCAGTGATCTGACAATAGCAATCCTGTTCAAGAAATAGCAAAAAACATAGGGATTAATAGAAATATCTTCAAACTTGCTTTCCTCTTTTGTTCTTTCACAACCAAAACCATCCTTACAAAATCCAACGAATTCAGAACCACCACATACGAACTGTGCAAAGAAGAACAGACCACTTCATATCTAAAGAGGTATGAAGAAAATTAAAAAGAGAATACATCCACATAACTTCAAGCAGGCTACTCATATCTGCAGTTGTAATTCAGAGAAACGATGGCTATTTATTTTTTATTTTCGAATTGCAGGACTGGTTTGGTCCTCATGATTTTATTTTCAACTATTTGATCAGTGAGGTTTTTTCGTTAACTGGTTTAGTTCCATAAGCTTTTTATTCAACTGTTTTGGTCCCTGGAAAAACAGCTATCCCTTCGTTTTGGACCCTCAGTAAACTTTTCTACACTAACATCCTTAGACCAACATGGTCAAAGGAAAAAATTTAAGAACGAAAATGGAAAACTTTCAGGCAGAGAAACTGATACTTTCTCAGACCCAGAGCAAAGAAATATAAATCATGTTGGCAGTCGCCAATTTTAATAGTCTGTTGGAAGCCTAAAATCACCTGTTTGGTTTCTCCATGAAATCGAAACCAGCAACATCATCAATTCCTAGAGCCTTGAGCTGCAAAATAACATTTGAGAGGTCGCATCTTTTGATTTCTGGCGTGGTAGAATTTTCAAATTTCTCAAATTCAGACTCTGGATAGAGACGGTAGCACTTCCCAGGTCCTTCACGTCCTGCACGTCCACTGCAAAGAGAGTTGTTATTATCAATCATTATTAATCCACAGTTCATGAAGGGGTCGATGTGAATACAGAGAAATCGACCAGATATGATACTTATAGAAACAAGTTAAATCCGGAACCAGCAAAGAATGATGATAATAAAACATCTATAAGAAAAGCATTACCAAGAATAGTATTGTTGACTTCTTGTACTCGAAGAAAAAGGATGAGAAAGGAAGATTTAGGGGGGAAAACAAATACAAAAAAGCTATTAATTCATATGAATAAATTGTAACAATGAGGGATGACACATATTTCTTATGTTTCAATGACTAGACAAATAAAAGTTCAGAATGGACAAAATATTAGTTGTTTGTGTTGTGAATAAATTGTAGATTACTTGCAAAAGCTGATAGGAGACAGAAAAGATAATAGACTTGAAACATAAGCAACGGAAGGAAATCTCCAGGAATGAAGACAAAACTAGGAAGATTTAAATAATAATAGTTCAATACTAGAGAAGTCAAGGTTCTTATTGTAACAAATCAATGGCTTTGACTTCCCAGGGGCATTGCAGGCTGGCTTTTTATTTTTCCTCCTACAGAGGACAATAATAATTTGAGTGCTCTATTTCGGATGAAATCATGAAATCAAATGATAGTTACAATAATATAATCACTGCACACAAATAGGACCTCTGTTCTCTTAACTTTTTCCCTCATTCATGACAAAGCATCAATACAGGCCGAGAAGGACATAAAAGCAGGATAAAGAACCCAAATCACAAATTTTTCGATATTTAACAAAAAATCGATATTAATTATAGGCTCAAGAACATCGTTCAGTGGTTTACCTCCTTTGGAGTGCTTGTGCCTTGGAGGTTTTCACAATATCTAAAGATTCAATTCCCGTATCAGCATCATACGCACGTGCTTTGACCACTCCAGGATCAATGACATATTTGATTCCAGGTATTGTTACCGATGTCTCCGCGATATTGGTTGCCAATATTACCTAAGCACCCAGTCAATTAATATGAATCACATTAGTAACTGGCCACTCTTTCAAGAATAAAAAGAAGAGAGTGGACAATAGATGAAAGTAACTAAATCAAGTAGTTAAATATATTCAATCTGCTCAAAACTAATGAAATATAAGGTTTCTCTATGATCCAAATCCACCTTGCGGAATCCAGCGGGTGCAGGCATAAATACTTTCATTTGTTTCTCAGAAGGAAGAGAAGAAAATATAGGAAACGTTAAAAGTTTCTGATTGGCTTCAGGTAACTGTCGTAGACGCTCATGGATAAGCCTCTCAACAGATTCAATCTCTTCTTGGCCAGTCAGGAATACAAGTATGTCACCTGAACTCTCTTCCAAATGGACCTGGAAAAAGTAGAAAAGAGGTATAAAAAATATTGAGATAATCAAAATCAGCTAAACATTTATCAGCATGAAAGAGTTATTATATAGAGCTATGGAGCAAGAATAGACTGAAATTTGCATCACACTGGCATAGACCAGAAACAAAATGTATAGCTAATTAATAAAATACTGAACTCTTTAATGCTATCGAAAGAAAGGGTAAAAAAACAAGAAATTCAACTTGCTGTTTCTGCTAATAATATGGAACTATGAACATGACAAACAAAAGCTTTCCGAATTAGTAAACCGTATTGTTACAAACATCAAGAAAAAGATCAGATTGAAACCTGAAATATAGTTATCAAGGCTGCATCAACATAATCTGTCTCAGGTTGGAGCGTGTAGAGTATATCAACAGGAAATTGACGCCCCTGGACATGAACAGCTTTTGCGCCAGAAAAGTACTCAGAGAAAACCCGTGCATCCAGACTAGCCGACATGATGATTAACTTAAGAGGGGGTGATTTCTTGACATGACAGGTCTTTAAAAGATCAACATGTCCTGCTTGCAACAGCAAGCCATTCTCGCCTTTTGTACTATCACCACTCATCAATTTGTTGACAACTTGCGACCTCTTCTTTTGCACACTCTTCAACAAACCAAGCAACACATCAGTGTGAACGGTTCTCTCGTGAGCCTCATCAACAATAATAACTGAGTACTTAGAGAGAGATGGGTCCAATAATGACTCCCTGTAACCATATTACCCTTCATCAAATCAAAGCTTCGTAACAGATTATTCTTGACTATAATTTCTATTTCCATGTTACCAGCAGTAAATAACTAAAACTTATTACTCAAACTTCCTTGAGATTCCAAAATGGAGAACAAATTTCTCCATTTCATGTTTCTATGATGGTGGCTTAACTTGCAATGTTACAAGTAGAATGAAAAGTAACATCACGTGCTCAAAGTACCTCAATAGTAATCCATCCGTCATGTACTTGATTCTCGTTGAGCTAGACGTCAAATCGCCAAATCTAATTGAATACCCAACCTTTTGGCCCAGAGGAACACCACATTCCTCAGCAACCCGTTTTGCAACTGATACTGCTGCAACACGTCTAGGTTGAGTAATCCCGATGATACCACCATCACGGCAGAATCCTCCATTGAAAAGATACTGAGGTAACTCTGTGGAGAATAAGTTTACCAAATAGAAAAATAAAAAAAGAAATCCACCTCATGTTACTCTAAGATAAAATACATACACAATCCCTTCAGACTTACGTGTTGTCTTCCCACTTCCAGTTTCACCAACAATTATTAGCGTGTCGCTCTTTCGTACCTCTTCCAGAAGTCTCTTTTCAACTACAAAAGTTAATTATGAAGCCAAATTTTATCAAACAACAACTCGGTAGAGTAACCATGCAAAACAAGAATTTCAGAGTTATGGTGGACACTGATGATAACATTAAAAAGATTCAAAAATAGCATCACGGGTTCCTCTGTACATACCACAACTCGATTAGTCAGTTCCCAGAGAACCACCCTAGTAAAATGATGTCCCATTTTATTAAAAAAAATGAATTTTTTTCATAAAAATAATAACCTCTTATTGTAATTTAGAAATAATTACTTCTAGCTCTACTTGTCATCAGATGAGAAAAGATATACTGAAAGGGCCCATCCAAAAAAAGCAATTCTACCTCATTGGATTAAAACTGTAGTCCAACACCCAAATAAACATTTTGAACTATTAAAACACAAAGCCCATATCTCCAAGTATATTCCTCATAACCAGGAAACACAGATCAGATATCTTTCTTTCTATTCAAGGACAGAGCTAAGGGCAGGCACGGATGGTGCCCCCCCCTGAAGTTTTAAAAACTGCACTTTTCTTCCAACAAATTTTGAAATTTTCAGAATAATTATTAACAAAATCTACCTCTAGTTCCCTTAAAAATTATGTAAAATTTATCTTTCGTCCCCCTAATATGAAGGTCCCGTCTATGGTTGAATTATCAACTGGATGTCCTCATACCTGTTCCAACCATTCATAATTCTCCGTGTGGATATTCCTCCAATTTTATTTTTTAACTATCCGGCGTGGGGACACCTGCCGGATTCTGATTCTGAGTGGTTGGGACTTAGGACAGACCATTTTTTCCAAAAATATACGTAAGTTGGAAAATCAGAAAAATTACTCAATCAAAGCTTCGAAATAATTTAAGGCAGAAACAAGAAACTTTAAGAAAAAGAAAATAAAAATCCATAAACTAATAATAAATAAAACCTGAAGCAATTGGGAGAGACTTCCTCTGTTGCTCTAATTTCTGCCTCCTGCAAAAAAAAAATTACACAGTATAAGCTAAAATAAAACTACCCTCTTTTTTCCCCATATATATATATAAGAACATTCATCAAAAAAAATTAAAAGAGTAAGAACCTGTTGGAAAAAGAATCTGGTGTGGGCTGACCGTTGTGATGATTGTTTGAAGCCGCCATTGAAGGCATTGGTTTGGTGAGGAGAAATTCAGAGTAGAAGTAACCTATAAAACCAGTCGGGCTTGGACTCAATCCAGGAGTTCAGTTGTACAATTAGTAGTTTCTCCTAGAGCGGTAAACCAACTGAACCCTTTAATGTTCCGTAGATTGTTCAGGAAAATTTGATATGGATCAATCTAAACGGATCCAAATTAATTCAAACGGATTATATCAAATTTTTCTAGACTGATTTTGATTTGAACTAAATTAAAATTGAATTTTTAATTTGATTTAAAAATAATTATAATCCAAACTTAACTAAACCGAAATCTTTTGCAATAAAACATATTTAACTTCTTAAGTATACCATGACAATCAAGTTAAGTGTTATAGTAAGATATTGAAGAACCAGGTTTATGATTTTAGATTCACGTGAAATTTTTGTTTTATTTTGAACTAATAATAGTATATTTTTTTTTTTTTTTTGCATTTTTTATAGGATACTTTTGCAGTAATTTATTTGAAATTTAAGAATGGAGATCAAGATTGTATGTTTCATTAATTTTTTCGTTATTGTGTTTAACTTGTGAAAACAATAGACATTTTTTTGTACATTTTAGAAGCTAACATATTTTGTTTTATTTATTTTTACATTACAATCCATATATTTTGTTTCTCACAAAAACTGAACAACCAAACCAAACTGAATGCATCGGTTTGTGATTTTTAATGGTTTGAATTGGTTTCAAAATTTTTAATCCGAATATTTCGATTTGGTTTTAAAAAATGTGTAAAAGCAAAACCAAACCGACCATGAACATCCCTAGTGTTCGGCTTGTTCGAGTTCGGAAGTAGCTCGCTCGTTTTGTATTCAAATCGAACTTGAATACAAAATTGGGCTTATTTAATAAATAAACGAACACGATATTGTTCGTGAACGTTCGAGCTCGTTTGATAATTATAAATTTATTATATAAAATATATTTTCATATTCTAATTATATAGATTATTACTAAAATATTTTAAAACTTATTTTTAATAGACTCTTTTGATAATAAAAAAAATTAGTTAAACGAACTCGATCACGAACAAAATTTAGAAGAACAATTTGTGTTCAAACACCATAATCAGTTCTGAAAGTTCTGTATTCATATGTAATGATGTAGTTTTGTTTATTTGTGTAGTAGAATCTGAAGTACATAATAGATTAGAGTTCATTTCTACTCGCTACAATTATCATAAGGCAGAGTCTTGCGGGACTTGTGAGACAGACTAGCAGAATTTGTATTTCTCATGAGGTCGAGACCTCGCTAGGTTAGAATCCACCGGCCCAGATTATCCAGGTGAGGGCCGAGACATCTAAGAAAGTGAACAGATATAGCAAGCTCAGAATGTTGAGACCCTATGAGAAGGTAGTAGAAAGATAGACAGATTAGTCAAGGCTAAAATAGAAGTGGCAAGTTTTAGAAGTAGTAATGTAGTAGATGAGTTAAGATCCAACCCTTCTTCTGCCAATTCCCTTTTTCTCTCTCTTCCTCCCTTTCTTCCTGCGGCTTTCCTCCCCCTACTGCTGGCCAGATTTGGCCATTGGCTCCGGCCAATGGTCAAATCTTGGTCCTTTTGTTCCGTTATTAGTACTTTATTTTGTACCACGAATCATATGAAACCTTTTTCAGAGTTTTTTTTCTTCAAGATTCAAGACACAGAGGTTAGATGAGTCTCAGATCTTCACAGATCTAGACTTTTTTTCTATGTTTCTAGGAGGATTCATTCAACCCGGACTTGATCTGGGCCCTTTATCAACTTTCTACATCTTCCCGAGGCAATTTGTAGGACGGTTGATACGCCCATGGTCCTATAAATTGTCGACTCCTAAGGAAGATGTTGAAAGTGATATTCTCCTGTCCCTGTGGTTCAAGAATGGCGATGAAGATGCTTTGAAGAATAAGATTATGCATTTGTTTATTTGTCTAGTTTTTCTAGTTTTTTTCTTAACCATCCAAGTTTTCTTGGATGTGTCTTTTGTCTGTTATCGTGATTTTTTAAATCATTGTATAACTTTTACTTTCTGTACTTTAAGATTTTTTATTGATTGCAATGGCCTCGGCTATTTGTGATTAATGAAATCAGAATTTATTTAGCAAAAAAAAAAAAAAATGTAGTGGATGAGTTATTTGTATATGTTTCAAGATGATTTGTATATGTTTAAGTTATTATCTGAGTAGACAATTTAGTATTTTAGGTTGGAACCTTGTGGGATTTCAGGAAAAATGAGTTTTCTTGGTTAAAATGTATTGTTTTGCCATGTTCTGAACATCGGGTGATTGGTTCGTTCGACCAAAAGACCAAATCGATCGATCAAAGTAAAGTACTAGGGCTAATTGTGGATGACTTGTTGTCGATGTTGGTCGACCGGGGTGGAATTCCTCTCGATCGGAGTTGCTTCGAGCGATCTTCGGTAAACCAAATAAATATGTACCACGTCCGAAGTTTTTGTCCAGTTTCTCTCCAGATCTCGGACGACCCGTCGGTCGACCAGACCTCTGTACAATCGTCCGAATGGTCTATTTTGGTCCACTTTGATTTTCATTTTCAAGTCTAGTAAGTTAATGTTTCTATAAAGTGTTTTGCAAGTTATTTCAAGTGTTTTTAAAGATTATTTCAAGTTAAGTTTTGCAAAGTAAAGTATGCATGTTTTGGGTTAAACGGGAATGTGTTTTTGAGTCTAATGATTCTTCATCTCAAGGGCGTTGGGACTTTACTGAGATAGTTTAGTAGCTCAGTCCATTACTTACTATTTTACAGATAAGCAAGTGACGGATCAGATTGATGAACCGTGGATCGAGAAGAGGCTTGGATGATTTATGATGTAATAGATAGTTGATATTTATCTTTTGAGCTATGTATTTCTTTTGGGTTGTATGAATATGTTTACATTTGTAAAACCTTGGGATTGCCTTACGTTATGTAAGACATAGTGACTTATTTAAGTATTGTAATAAAGTTTTATTTCGGATTTAGTCCATTATATTTGAGGGTTTGGTGTCTCATTGATAGATGAGGCACTGCCCAGTCATCACCCGGGCAGGGGCGTGACATCTGAAGCTTAGGACTTATCTCTAGGTCTCTCATTCCCACATGTAAATGTAACACAATGATATGGAAGGTTGTACTTCTTAATCCAAATTATAGATTACAGGTTAAATATTTTTTCTGATATATATGTTTGTGTGTAACCTTTGATTAGGTCTAATGATATCAACAACATTAGTTGCTTATTAGAGTTGTGTGTTGCGGTTATAGATCAGTTCTCTTGCAAGTCTCTTCCATTATATAGGATTCTCATTCTATTAAGGATTAAGAAATAAGAACAAATTACTATATACATAAACTACACGACCCTGTTCAGCTCTAGAATATGAACAAGGAAACAATAGTAAAATCTACAGGTTATGCAAAATTGTCCTTTCTCTACAGTAAGAAACAGTCAAAAGAAGTCCTCTTCGACCCAAAATTTTCACTTTCGACAGACGGACATACAACAACGTTGGTTATATGAACTAATTGAAAAACAATCTAAAGTTACAAACTTATAACCATTGTGTAGAAACTAATCAGTAAATTATGTCCTTGCTAAAACTTTTGGTACTCTTTCAGGAGACATGAAGAAATATTTCATGCCGGCATATAACAATAGGCCAACGACACTAACTGTGACAGGAGTTCTGAAATCCAGACTATTCTTTTTCATCCTATTGTAACCTTCGGAATTGGATTTAGATGAGGGGTACTTTCCGAATGAGAAATAAGAATCGGCTTCTTCTCTTGTAAGTGCTGGCTTTACAGATTCCTTGACTTTCAAGAAATGCCGATTACAAACAACAGAGGATGATATGTCTTCTCTCAGGGCAACAATTCCGGCTTCAAGGCATATGCCCTTCAGCTCAGCTCCCGTGAAGAGTTCAGTATCTTCTGCTAATTGTCTGAGATCAACGTCAGGATCCAATGTCATAGCACGGGTATGAACACGAAGTATCTGATACCGAGCTTCTATATCAGGTGGTGGCACATAAAGCACCTATAATGTGTCATCAAAATCAAGTAAAGTTTAGCATAGGCCCGATCAACAATCTAACTTAGATATTGTACAATGTTTCCTGATTAGTTACTGCAACGAGGTTAAGGAATATCTAAGGGGGGACTGGGGGTGCCAATATTTTTAAATGTTGCATATTTTACCTTTGAAACATATTTTTCAAGAAAATCTTTTAAAACATTTAACTTTCGCCCTCCTCTTCCCCCAATATATATATATATATATATATATATATATATATATATATATATATATATATATATATATATATTCAATATTGTACTTTGATATATATTT
Organism: Vinca minor; assembly: GCA_026122235.1. Lineage (NCBI taxonomy): Eukaryota > Viridiplantae > Streptophyta > Magnoliopsida > Gentianales > Apocynaceae > Vinca > Vinca minor. The sequence goes on from JAOCZM010000001.1 coordinate 8,703,509, forward strand.
TTCCGTACAGTTCGCCCCCCTCAACATAAAATCACTCAATCTGTCGTTGTGAGGAGGTAACCCCCCCCTCCTCTCTCTCTTTTCAATCAATCAAGAAAGGTAAAGCTAGAACAGCAAATGAATGCCCTAAGAGGAAAATGTCCATGACAGGAAGCCACTCTTACTAGATCAAAGCGTCCAGGGCGCATAAGTGCCTCATCAATGGCATGAGGACGATTTGTGGCAGCCAACACAAGAATCCCCTGCAAAAGAAATAAGCAGGAGAAAAATGTCAATTTTTTGTTTCCAATTCTCAGGATAGAGGATAGAGTAATATCTTGAGGGTGGGTTGCTAGTAGCTCACATCTGCCTGCTCAAGACCATCCATTTCTGTTAGCAGAGAGGATAGAAGTCTCTCGCCAACTATTGAGCTGCCACTTGAACTCCCGCCTCTAGAATTGAAGAAAAAAAGGGAGCCGCATTTAAATATAAATCTATTCAAGTACAAAACTCTTGTATTTGAACTTCAATACTTCATGAAACCAGAAGATTTCTATTTGGATTACCAAAGAGACAAGTTCCTGGTTTATTTAATTTCTCTCCCCCCTCTCTCTCTTTCCCTTTTCTATTCCAATAGGCTAATAATATTAATAGTTTTATCCGAAGTTCTTCAATCACAGATCTCACACAAATCACAAATGGATTCTGTTTTTATACTTCCTCATCTTCAATTGGACATATCTGGTCATCATTTGGTATATGGGGAAAATAATCAAGTACAAAATGAAATTCAAATGAAAGGAATTAAAAGATGGAAATAACTTTCTGTTACCATCTTGAATATTCAAAAGATCAGATCGAAGAACAGCTCTAACCACAAGCAGTCCAGGTTATACACATAACTGCATAAGAACTTCACTTCAAAGTTCAAACTGACACAATTCTAACCTATTCAAGGTGATAATGAGTAAAGATTACACAACCCTTACCAGAACTAACACGATCTCTTGAGAGACCATAAACTGACAAATAAAATTTTGAACCATTCTCATCAATAAAATTTAAACACAAGAGTTTCCCTGTTAATTGAACTAAAAGTACATCTAACTTCCAGATTGTATTTCATTTTCTCGTAACAAATTGAAAGGATGGATACCCAATTTGGGAAACATAAAAGAATTTACTCCTAGAACATTACATCAGATCATCAGATAGTTAAATATTCTCAATCAATTTCAAAACGAGATGACAGAAAAAAGCACAAATTCCAAAATGTTTAGTGGTGTTGTCTTCTAGTAGATTTGTAAATAATTCCATTAGATTTAGGACTCGGTTTACAGGAAGAGACAAACAGCCACAGTATACAGAGATTTTTCCCTATGCTCATATCATCTGTGGGCCAAAGTTAGATGTTTATAGGTGTATCATTGATCATACACTCCCATTATGTATTAAAATCCTGGGAGTATAAATGCAAGTACATGCATATAAATAATAGAAACAGGAAACATAGATGGGCGGAAACAACGATCTGCCGAGTTCTGAAAAATTGACAGCAAACATTTATTGATTACCAAGATAAAAACATGACAATGTCGAACCTGTGAAGATTTTGTGATGGAAATAGAAAATGCAGAACTTACCTTTTAGCAGCAGCAACATCAGCCTCATCAAAGAATATTATGCTTGGTGCTGCAAGACGAGCTCTACGAAATGTATTACGCAGCAACTTCACCTTCACCAACATACTTTGAGAACAGTTCTGCACCACTGAAAGAATTAATAGTAAAGCTCCATCAACTTGAATATACAAATGATAAAGCTCCAATCTCCATAACACTATTTATTTCAACTTTCAGCAAGCAATAACAAGACCTATAGGACCTATATGTCTAGTACTGGCGTCAATGACATATGAACTTAAAAGACTATATACTTGACCACTAAGAGCCATCTACACATTATAAAATCGATATGTAAGAGCATTCTGGGTTAGAATTCGAGGTCTATTATCATGCTTTTTCAGTTTTTCTAGAATGAATTTGTGCTTGGAGCAACCTAAACCTTGACTATCCTAATTAAAAGATTAATGAACATACCTCAAAGAAAAGAAAGAAGCTTGTGCAGCACGACCAGCAGCTTTGGCCAGATTAGTTTTCGAGCAACCTGGAGGTCCATGAAGGAGAATCCCACGAATTGGTGTCACTCCGAGCCTTTTAAAAGCATCAGAATATTTCAAGGGCCATTCAACAGCTTGTTGAAGTTTTTTCTGTTTCATATATTACATTGTTAATATATCTAACTTGAGGCATTTTGTTAAACCATCAGTGCAACGGTTTGCAAACCTTTAAATCATCTAGTCCCCCGATGTCTTCCCAGGTAACTTTGGGAATTTCAACTGTAACACCTCTTGTTATACTGGGGCCAACAATCGACTTTGCATGCTCCCAATGATCCATTGTTATAACGCCTCCTGAATTTGCATCTTCAGAGTTTCCTTCTGCAGCCAGGACAGCCTCACGACACAAAGCTTCCAAATCTGCTCCCACATAACCATTGCAAGAAGCGGCTAACGCTTGCAAGTTCACATTCTGATCTAGCGGAATCTTCCTTGTGTATAGCTGAATCAAGATTGAAAAAGGCAGAACCAAAAAGTCGGTTGTGCAATTGTACATTGTTCTCAAAGCGCGTAGCACAGAAACAACTATTGGATAATTGAAAAATGGCGTGCCAAAATGTTACACCAAACTGGTACAGGTTCAGGGTCAACAACAAAAAGAAATCACTTTGCCCCCTCAGATTATTTTCAGTTAATCATATTGACTAATTGTCAAAGTCAAAGCCAAAATTTCGTTGGATGGCCAAATTGATTTAAAGGAAACAGCACTTGAACTTCCAAGTTCAATCCATGTTGATATCCTTGCTTAACACCTCAACATCCTGTAATACGATTCCATTTTTTCTCAATTAACTCATATAAACGTGTAACAATAGAATCCATAATCACTACATATGCAAATAAATAAAATCTACTTAATTACTCTTTTGGGATTTTAACATGTGTAAAGTGTGATTTTGCTCCCAAACCTCCACCCCACCCCAACAAAACCAGGAAATAGATAAAAAAGAAAAAAGAAAAGGAAAGCGAAATTACTACATAACCTAAAGTATCAAGAACTTGTAAAATGCCCCCCCCCCAAAACCGTAAAAAAAAGATAAAATTAAAAAAGAAAAGGAAAGCAAAACACTACCTACCCTAAGGGCTAAGGTATCCTCTACCCTTCGTTTATGCATGCCGTACCCGTGTCGACACACGACACGACATGGGTATGAGTATGAGATACTTACCGTATCTGGTCAATACTGATTAGACACTTTGTTTTAAATGTTTAAGTACCCGACACCTAAATACATACCCATACCCGAGTCTAAGTAACATAGGATATCAAGACCTTATGTTTTCAGGAAAAAAGATAAAAGTTTAGCAAGCATTATAAGATAGTAAAAAGGGGAAAAACGAATAAAATTGTATTGTATAACACGTCACTGGTACCAAGTTTTTCTTACAGGGCATGCTCCAATTAACTAAAGATGGTTAGATGCCTTAACCTTAACCTTCTGCATTTTAGGGGTGAGTGGGGGATGTCATACTGTTACTAGCTTTGGAGAGGTTAAATGTAATTTCTCATATAAGTAATCTAATATTGGGTGTAAATGTTTGCATTTGCCACCAGTCAAGGTTAAGCCCTGAAAAAGAAAACTTTTCTTTGGTGGGTGGGTGGGTGGGGGGAGGTAAAGTGGTAGCAGCCCTAAAGATGAAGGATATTTAAGTGAAACCTACACTAGGAGAGCTCATTTGCTCACCTGAAGGATTTGAAAGCGCTCCTCTTCACTAGGTGTAGTGACTTCAATTTCTGCATCAAAGCGCCCTGACCTTCTCAGTGCAGGATCAATTGCATCTACTCTGGAAACAAGAACTAACCTCTTTTAAAATAAATTTCCCTCAAAACATGAGTACGAAATCACTTAACATGACATCAAGAAGAAAAAACACTTTCAGCTTACCAGGATTCATTTGACATGAAGTTTTGAGTTATAAGAAACAATAAATTATTGAGAAATCAGAGATTGGAAAATAATATTGAAAACAGAGCACATGCCTTGAACATTATCATTTTAGAGCGCTATCTATAGCAATCTGAAATATATTTTCATTGAAGCTTTGAGCTCAACTTTATTCCCAAGCCCTTGCTGCAAGTAGAGAAATATCTGGCATATTCTTATCTTATGCTTTGAGTTTAACTTTCTAAAGTTTCTAGTGGAGAAAATGTCTTACAGATACGTAAAATTTGAGTTAGAAATAAGTGGGATATTTCAGACGTTAATGAGTTTATGCAGAAAATTATAGTTTACAGGCATCATAAGTGATTGACATTTGAGAGATACTAAGTTGAATCATATAATGATGAAGAAAAGATGTCAGAAATTTTGATCTTTTGTCAAAGAACTTGGACAGATACCATACGGCCTCATGATTTCACATGAAGAAGAACGGTTAGGTTCAGAAGGAAAAAAAAAGGAAAATCTTAAGAATGAATTTCAGAAAATTGCTCATACAAATAGAAGGTCGATTAGTGAAGGGGCTGTAACCTGGCTGAAGATTACCTATTTGTTGATGCCACCACAACTACATGTGTGGAGGCTGAAGAAGGTTTTATGGAGTCCATTAGCATAAACAGCTGAGAGGCTACACGAATATCTTGCTCCCTTCTGCAATTGAAACATTCCGTCATTGTGTATTAAGAAACTAAAAGTATAACACTCAACAGACATGCAAAGAATTTGCAGATTTTATTTCTCAAAGTCTATTTGAGCATGCCTATGAAATCACTTAACCACAAAGCCTCTTGTAAGTAAAAACAAATCTTCTATCTGAAGAAGCCAAGCCTTATTCTCTTTGAATTCATGAAGTCAATTAATTGGGACATGAGGTATGCCCTCTGGACTATAATTATTCTTTCAATCTCGAACAAGTTTGTGCACTTGTAAATGAAGAACTATCATTGAAACATGACTGCTCATTCACATCTCAATATTCAAAATAATATTTTCAGTTGGTTAGTTACCATATATGTGAAGTAGAGTACAATATTATTGAGTAGATAGGCCATGGCAAATTAACATGGCAAAAACTTGATCAGTCATTTACCGAGAGTCTCGACGAGGGCAAAGGACATCAATTTCATCTATGAAAACAACAGAGGGCTTTCCTGATTTCAGATGAGATGTAGCTTCTGTAAAAGCCCCCCTCAAAATTTTCTCGCTTTCTCCTGCATGCGTGCTGTAGACAGAGTGTGGGCTGGAACATAACCAGAAGAAAATCAAAGAAATATATCATAAAAGTCTAAGAACTTGGGGCACTGCCACTATCAGACACATAGATTAATCAGAATGTCCTTGCCGGTTCTCTAACTATAACGGAGAATGTAAAGCCAGACTAAAGAATTTTTAGATCATGTTATCAACAACCACGCACCAACACAAAGAAAAGAGGGGTTTGATCAGCATGAACAACAGTACGCAGTGGAGACTAAGCAGTTGACTTTATGTCATCATGCATTATCATTGTTCAATAAGGTTTCAACTATTCCACAATATACCAACTTGGCGCATCATAGAACGACTGATCACATTGAATTATCTCACTTCATCTCCACGGAAATCATTAAAATAAAAAATGGAAAATGCACCACCTAATCTTTAATCTCAATAAAGTACCAAAAACAAACTAATAGTCCAAGAAAAGGAAAAAAATTAATTTAAGGGATTTTTTTTATTTCTTTATTTATTTAGTTTTTGGATAAAAGATGAAATGTTATCAACCAAAGGAATAAATTCAAGAAAGAGGATGCAGCATGCTCAAGAGAGTAAAATGAAAGATACATGAATCCAACCTTTCACTGTAATTATACAAACCATAAATTATTATACCTAAGTTCAGTAAGATGCGCACCGCATTCCTGAACCACAGCACGGACCAAGCTTGTCTACATTACCAGAAGATAGCACATTATTATAATATTAATGAAACATAAAAAAAATCTTTATCATACAATATCAATTGCATATGCAAACCAATGCTAACCGGCCGATAAATAGCAAAACAGTGTGTCAATAAACATAATATAGATACATATTTGTACTAGGAGTTTGGAAAATTAGTTTCTTCCATTCCTCCTTAATATAATGTAGCGAAAATTAAGGAAGCCAGAAATAAGATGTTTTTAATCAAAATATCAATATTACTCTCTTAAAATAGAATTAGTGGTATACAAGTCTTATTTAAGAGATTAAATATTGATATTTTGACTAATAAAGTACCTTACTACTTTAAACAACTTATATTAAGGAATGGAGGTAGTAAAAGTTAGTACCTTTCCGGTGCCAGGAGGCCCGTAGAGCAGCGAACCGCGAGGCCACTGATAAAACAGTGAGAAAATTAAGGAAACTTAATTATAAAAATAAATTGAAAAATAAAATAAAAATAAATTCATATTTAAGAGTGCAAAAATCAGGGAATTACTTTAAGACCGAGCTTTTGAGCCTCACGAGAGTAAAGTAAAGGATAGATGATGAGTTCTCTGAGAGCTTGTAGAGCTTCACCGTTGCCGGCAATGGCTTCCTCCGCCCTCCACCGTCCGGTGCTGCCGCTGCCGCTGCCGCTTTCCCTTTCCACCATTATTGTGTCTCGTGGTTTTTTTTTTCTTTCTTCCAAAAGATGGAAAGGTTCATAGTTGTAAGTTGAGACCTGATGGGCCTTTATGAGTTGGGAGCTGAAACTAGATAATGCTTAGTCGATATTTTTATTTGGATCCCGAATTAGTCGGATTTTCTTACGGGGCTTAGGCCATTTTTATGGAAAAGTCAAAGTTTCAAACCAGTATAGTACATTGCACGTTCAGATTTATCCTACAAATATTTTAACTGAATTAATTGGAGAACCTCAAGTCTTAATTCGTCAAAAAAGACGGTTGTGAAAGAATTCCCAGAGTGCAATGTTTCTTAGACGTTCTGAGGAACATCGTTAAGGTGGAAGCAACAATGTAGGAGTTGAGTCTAAAGTCTTAGTCAATGAAAATGAATAATGAAGACACATTTAAGAGTGATTTTAATTGTTTTTTCTGGATAATTCATTTCCACTTTAACTTTAAGCATCTAAAGTGTATTTAGACTTGGAGTAAAAATCTAAAGCTTATTTAGTTTAATTGACCACAACAAATTACTATTACCTCTTTTACTTAATATAAATCGTTTATGATAAATAATAAAAATTAAAAAAACAAAAGACAAAGTACTTTTTATACCATTAATTTAATTTTAAAAAGTAATATTAATATTTTAATTAAAAATATATTATTTTTTATTTTCTTTAATTTTTGCTAAAAATAGTAAATGATCCGAACGAAGAAAATAACTTCTAATTAATTGACGATAATGTTGCGTTTAAAACAAGAGGGAAATCTAAATTTTGGGGTGGGTCAGTCCATTAATTTCTCGGACCCAGTTTTCAGTCCACTCCTCCTTCTGTTTGACCCGACCGTATATTTATATGCCAACACAACATCACTACTAATTGCCAACTTGCTTGCCACTCCTCGCCATTGTTGTCCCAACCCCCAAGCTTTTCCTTCTTCAACACATCTATGGCAACTTTACATTGACGACGACGAAACGCTGGTGAGTCCCCGGCGCCAAAATGGACCATTCACCTACCTCACGTCGGTCTAGAAGGCCGCCCCCACCGCCGCCGACGCAATCCGACCTCTACTCAACTGTAGTCATTCACGACAACGAAAACGATGATGATGAAGAAATTGATGATGAATCTCTCCCTCCTTTGCTTAAACGACTTCCTAAAGACTTTGGTTTAGTAAATTCCGACGACGACGAAGAAGAAGACGATGATGACGTGTCAATTTCTGGTACTGTAATTGTTAAAACGACGACGTCTAGGAGTTTTAAGCCTGCGGCGGCACAACGCCCTCCGACAAGGCCTGTTTGGGATCCGAATGATACAAAAACAACGAAGTCGTATACAAGGAGATTAGAGAAAGGGGATGATGAGGAGGAAGAAGAGGGGATTTTTTCGACATTTGTGGTGAGAGAGTGTAGGGAAGAAGATGAGGATGAGGAAGATGAAGAAGAGGAGGAGGAGATGGGATCGGGAACGTTTGTAAGGAAGACGACGAGGAGGAAGAAAAGTGTAGGAGGAGGGAGTGGAAGTGGGAGTGGGACTATGAGTAGGGCCATAGCGAGTATGCAGGCTGTAGGGGAAATTGGGAGGCAGCAGAGGAAATCTGAAAGTGGTGGTATAATGGTGGAGGAAGGCCGCAGTAATGGGCGGTCGAGGGCACATAGTAATGGGAAAATGTCTATAAGCTCTATACCTGATAGTGTAACCAAGGAAGATCCTACAGTGAAGTATGAATTGCTACATGAGCTTGGTATATAACTAATTGATCTAATTTCACAAATGGATTAAATTGTATTGGTAATTTATATTAGATGGGACTTGTTTGAGTAGTTTAGGAGCTAAATTTAATACGGGTTGCAGGAAAGGGATCATATGGAGCTGTATATAAGGCTAGAGATAGAAGAACTTCTGAATGTGTTGCTATCAAAGTGATATCCTTATCTGAAGGGGTATGTTTTTTGTATGATGTTGAAGAAATGTTTGCTTTTGACTAGATTGAAACATTTAAATTTGAAATGATATGTCTATTCAGGAGGAAGGGTATGAAGAGATACGTGGTGAAATTGAAATGTTGCAACAATGTAATCATCCTAATGTTGTCCGCTATCTCGGAAGCTATCAAGGAGAAGAGTATCTTTGGGTATTATTTCATTTGACCTCATTGCGGCATTAGCTGATTTCCCAACATATTTTCCGGAAATGCATAATCTCGATAAAAGATTTATTTTCTTGATGGCTTACTGGCATTTTACTTGTTGGCAGATTGTAATGGAGTATTGTGGGGGTGGGAGTGTTGCTGATTTGATGAATGTTACCGAGGAAGCTTTGGAGGAGTATCAAATAGCTTATATTTGCAGAGAGGCTTTAAAGGTATCCTGGGTTTGCTTTACAATCTGCGAAAATGAAATCAATTACCATGGTGTCTGAAAAATCAAGTTTAGTTTCTGCTCATTTTTGCTAGTTTGTTTCCCCCCCCCCCCCTTGCAATCTGGTATACAACTTCAACTACAAAGAAAATATAATATGATTATTCTCTACCTCTCCGCATTGTTACCATAACTAGTAGTATAAGATAGTTGCAGTGTATCTTTTGTATATTTGTTTGTTTGCTCGCCATCAACTTCCATAATAAGGTGCTTTTGTAACGTAAATGATACAGAGATGACATATGTTTTGTTCTGTGAGATTTGTCTTATTGAATAAAGATGTTGTTGGGGCTATTCAACAGTATGTATCAGTGATACACCCCAATAACATCTTTGTTCAATAAGCCAAAGCTCACAGAATAAAACATCTGTCATCTCAATTTCTAGAATAATTTACGTTACAAAAGCACATTATTATGGAAATGAGTGCTATGTACTGTATAATTACCCCAATAACGTCTTTGTTCACATCTGTCATCTCAATTTCTAGAATCGTTTACGTTAATAAAGTACTCCATTCCATAATTAGGTGCTTTGTAACGTGAACGATTCTAGAAATTGAGATGACTGGTCTTTTATTCTCTGAGCCTTGACTTATTGAACGAAGACGTATTCTACAGTACATTGATAGCACTCCTTTCCTGAGGGAGAGAAGCCTGGGGTGAAAAATAGAAACCAGAAGAGGCAAAGGGTTATAAATGGAAATCTTTATTAGCCCTTAACATATCTATTATGTTAAAGGACTTTGAGGTTTGGCCCACTTCTTCTAGACCGCTTTCTGGTCTTCTTTGTTCCTCTTCCTAGCTTCTGACTGAGTTTATTTTGTTTATCATATCATTTTCCTAAGATAATGGTTGTCGTTGATGTAGGGTCTATCATACCTGCACTCGATCTTCAAGGTACACAGAGATATCAAAGGTGGTAATATTCTATTGACTGAACAAGGAGAGGTCAAATTGGGTGAGTAGTCAATGGACTTTCTATAAATTATGACTAAATCCAACTAATTTTTATTTAATCTCTTTTGGTTTCAAGAGTTCTTCATTCTTTTCTCCTGTATTTCCAATGCATTCAAGTAACAATGTTGGGACTTCATACTTTTTTATAATATAAAATTATACCATTAGCTATGGAAGAGGAAAGCCAGCATCTTCAGGCTGTTCTGCTGACGGCTCCTTTAATCATTTGGTAGCATTGTTTTGAATTTTTATAATACGATCAGGCGATTTTGGAGTTGCTGCACAGCTGACAAGGACTATGTCCAAGCGTAATACGGTATGCATGTCAACTTCAGGATTTTTGGAAAGAATTTTAAACAGTCACACAAAATTCAAGACTATAATTTGTTTCCTAGACATTGTCTGTATTTAGTTATTTATCTTGGTTGTTTGGGATTTCTTACCATAACACTGATCTTTCCTCAGTTTATTGGTACACCTCATTGGATGGCTCCTGAAGTTATTCAAGAAAGTCGTTACGATGGGAAGGTAAGGTACATTGGTTTATGTAATTGTATTTGGGCATTTATGAGGGAAGTTAAGTTTACTTTACATAGAAAAACGAAGCCTATCTCATAGGTTTTTAAAACTCATCTCCCAGGTTGATGTGTGGGCTCTTGGAGTGTCTGCAATTGAAATGGCAGAGGTACATCTTTTTTTTTCTGGAATTACATGTTATATTTTTCCAGAGATAAGCTGTGTTTCTTTTCACTGGCTTCTTACTAGGCTAGTTCTTTCTCAAATTGTGTTTGTGTGCTTGTTTTAAAAAAAATATATTATTTTACTATCTATTTTTTTTTAGTGAAAAGCCATATAGCGAGGCCTTTTTGTTTGTTGTGTTTTTTTCTTTCTTTGCATTTAGTCATGTAACCAGCAGAGGAGTCCTAACTCTAGTTATTTTTGTTGCAGGGTCTTCCACCGAGAGCAACTGTTCATCCAATGACGGTCAGTGAATTTGCATAAATGTTTTTCTATTCAAGCTAATATTTTGTAGTTGGTATATAATTGCTTGTGTACTATGCACATGCGCCAGTGGAAAAATGATATAGATGGCTTTTCAAGTTAATGTTCTTAAGATGCATGCTGTGTTGATCTGGATAATCAGCCCATCGACAAATGGGTTTAGTGTTTTTTTGGCCCAAATTTCCCACTCAAGAACTCGTAATTTGTCCAGTGGCACATTTTCACTCTTGTTTTTTTTCTTTTTTTGAAGTCTTTCTTGTATTTTTCGTCTATGACTGTGGTTTCAAATTTGAAGGAAAATTCAAGGTGTTCTGCTATTTTCATCTGTACAAGAACAGAGCAAAAGGAAGCCAATGGAAGTGAAAATTTAAAAGGAAAATAAAAGGGGAAGGAGGAGAAAGATATTATCGTTTATAAAAATGGAAGGAAGAGAAGGTAGAGATGAGGATGCACTTGCTCTGATGTCCATGGCTGAAGTGGAGTTAGATCTGAAAGAGAGAAGTGAACGGCCAGGGGGAAGGGGGAGAGTATGAAAAGGGTGAGGACGTTTGGAGCTTTCAAAGACAGGCGGCGTGATGAGGGTGAATCCGGTTCACAGACGGGGCCATGAACCGAGTTCACCTAATAGTTTCCCCATTAAAGAAACCATCTTGTTTTTAAAACCAACAACAACAACAGAGCCTTAATCCCAAGTAATTGGGGTCGGCTACATGAATCAATATAAAATTTTTGTACGGTCGTTAGTATGAATACATTCCCTCCATTTTCTTCTTTCAAACACCATACCTTCATCCAAGTCTAACAAATCTGTATCATTCTTGATGATATAAAAAATTCTATCCAAATGGAGCTTCTTTTTTTTTTTTTAAAGAGAAAATGCATTTTTTTTTGTTGAGAAGCTATCCAAGTAAAGCCTAACATTTCTTATTCCCATCCTTTAAATAAACACGCCAACAACTTTGAGTGCTCTGACTGTTGTATGTCATGTATGTTTCTGACCTGGTATAATTTGTTTCCCTTTTTCCCAAATGTTTTCCCTAAAGGATCATCAAGAGCTTTTTGGCATTTGAAAGAATGTCTTCATATTTAGTGTTATATTCTTTTAATCCAAGACATTTACGGAGTTACTAGAATGTGCATTAAAGAAGTCTGCTTTGTATTCCTTAAGCCTGTTGAAAAAGGGCAAGTTATTTCATTTGCCCATTTATGACATAATTTCTTGACTGTCATGTGTTTGTTCATTGTCTCGTCTTTACTTACCATTCCAAATCCTTCCATATGGAGTTTAACCTATTTGCTACTTGTGACAGGTAATATTCATGATTTCTATAGAACCAGCTCCCATGCTTGAGGATAAAGAAAAATGGTTCGTCTTCTATCTGACAATAGTTGAAATATTTTGAACTTTTAACTTTGTTAGTCATGATTAGTCAACTTTTATCTTAATATTATCAGTCAAACCTGAATTTTGTTCTTATATGTATTCAATTCAACTGAATTATCAGGAGTTTCATCGTTGTTTGACTATTGCAAGAGTTACGCGATCCCCAGATAGACATTATGTTTCATATTTTCTAAACTGTATCAAATTAGACTTCCTTTAGGCGAGTCCTTGTGACAATTTTAATATTGTATTCTTGGTGCAGCTTCACGTAAGAAAGTAATATAAACTCATTGTTCAATGCTTTTTTTTCTTTCTTGACCAGCTCAATTTTCATTTACCCATAAGCTTCATTTGAGCTCTGTTTAGCTGCTAGCATCTTCCTGATTTCACTTGAGATTGACTTGAATTACATGATCTCTTTAAAAAATTGAACTTGGATATTTTTTCTTTCAGGTCTCTCATTTTCCATGACTTCATCGCAAAGTGCCTGACAAAAGACCCGCGACTTCGTCCAACTGCATGTGAGATGCTAAAGGTACTCCATTTCTTTTTCGCCACTTTTCTCATGTCTGGAGCTTGATATTTTTCAGTAGTTTATGATGGCCTAAAGAAATTATGAGGACCTTATCTTATTTGCTCAGACTATAGTTTCCTTTTAGCTCTTTGAAGCCAAAGCTGTTATTAGTTGGTCCTTCTGCTTCTCCATCTAATTTGAGCTTAGAAGCCTGTTTATGGAAAAAGCAATCTTGGAGGTCCTTCCTTTAAGACCTTTTGGCTTTTCTAAGGCGAGAACACTTTTTTTATTTTCCAAACATCTTTCCAGTGACCACTTGTCTCGTGAGACAAGCCAAAAGTAAAAGAAACAGGCCCCAAGTAGTAATACATTATTTTCAGCTGTCACCCTGTTGTAAGCTGCTGGTTCGAAGGTCCGGGACAAAGTCTATGAGTCTTCCACATTATAACAATCATATCTTATTGGTCTCTACATACCAAAGCCCATCTTCATTGTGGAACTTATGATCGCATTTAAGTTCTTATTGACCTCTAGATGTCACCTTTAGGACTCTATTGGTCAATTCACCTGTACATTTACCAACTTTTGCATGTTATTAACTAGATTATTTCATAAATCTAGATGATAACTCGACAAAATCAATCGCAAATTGAATGGATAAAAAGTATCTATTTATCATTTATTTTTAAAATAGACTTTTGTTTGATGTACACATGTAATTTTTCTGCTTCTCCTTGAGGAAATTTTTGGTTCTACCAAGGAGTTCTCTCTATTAAATTATCTGGCATGTGGTGTATCAAAAGCACAAATTTATTGAAAGATGCAAAGGTGGAGCTTCTGCAATGCTGCCTAAGATTGAGAAGTCAAAGCAAATTAGGGCATCCGCGGCATTGGAAGCACATAATATTGCTCCAGAAACATCTGTACTGGAAGAAGATGTAAGATATTCTCATAAATGTATATTTTTTCATAAAAAAACTTCTTCTTAGCCTTCTGTAGCATAACTACTTTTGAGTTAGTAATTGGCAGCACATCCTTTCAGTTCTCCCTCTCTCTGCCAATTTAATGCTTACTTCTCTAGCTTTTTCCAGCCCTTGGGAGGTCCAAAATTGAATGAAGACTATGGGGATACTGTTCCAGCTAAGCTTCAGGACGATGTCAATGCAGTAACCTCAGGAAGTGTTATGGGATCAACTGTTGAAGGTTATTATAGGCAATTATAGCTAAATCTTTTATCTTTCTTGTCCTCATTGTTCCATTATTATAATCCTGCCTCGTATTACCGAATTACCTGCCTATCAATATCATCCACTTCTATATGTGAATAGTGATGTACTGAGGAATGGTATATTTAATAAGTCAATCGACTGGTAAATGAAAGTAGACTTGTATATTAAAATATTAGTGCCTCGGGATGGGCGGGTTCTACTTGCTGATTTGAACGTCTCTTCTCTCCTTTTGAATCGTGTTTGATGTTTTGGACTAAATTAAGGTAGTTGGCTTGGGAAGATTTGAAATCCCGTCATTCGTGTTTCTTTTGTTCAGGTGATTTTGGCACATTTATAGTTCGGGGTGAAACTGAAATAGATAAGACAGTTATACATGCATCATTTTCTACTGCCAAAGATTCGTCACCTGCTCCAGAACATCTTGGAAGTCTTTCCATTGGAAGGGTTGGAGACAAACACATAGAAACTAGGTATTTTTGTCTCGAACCTTTCTCATAGAAAGTAAGCTCTTTGCCTGATCACATGCAAAAGGAGACAACTTAGAGGGATCTCTTTGATTTTATTTGTTTTAACTCGTCTGTGAATCTATTACCTGAATAGTTTACTGAACGTTTTTGTTAGCCAAAGCCCAAAACTGTATCTCAAGATTTATGTTGGTTTTTCTTTAGAAATTGGATTTTACAAAATTCAAATTCTTAAATTTTATGTGGCTGTTGTGCTCTTTTGTTAACCGTGTTTTCCCTCTATCTACAGTGAACTCAAAAATTAAACCCTCTTCTTCAAAATCGAATCGGCACTCTCATTCATTTTGTAATAATCAATTGTATGAATTGGTCAGGATTGGTGAAACAGGGAAAGTTGATTTCCCATTTGGAGGATCTATGGCTAATGCAGAGTCTATGCAAGTATCTTCTCCTTCAAGCTTTAGCCCTGTTGAGCCAAAGCTCGAGGTAGATAGCAGAGCACAAATTGTAGTCTGTGCAGGCATGGGTGGAGGTTCTTTAACAAATGAAACAGTCACTCGGAAGGCATTGGATAAGGTAATTTTGGTTCTTAACCTCGATTTTTGTTGCATGGATATTTCATTATGATTCTGAACTCAACTTGTTAGAAAGAATAAAAAAATTGTTTTAGGTGCATGCTTCTGGGACTGCGTTGGTGTATGAAAAGTAACTTACAATCAATATGAAAAACAAGTGCTAGTTCTTAGATATAAAACTCTGTTAGTTTTCCTCTTTGCTTCGCAGTCATCCCCTTTCCGTTCATGGTTATGCTTAAAACGTTCAGAGTTAGATGGGAAGTGTTGTTAAGAAGTCAAAACTGTTGCATAGAATGAAGCTTAACTACCCTTGAGGCGGTTACATCTATGGTTCAATTCTGCCCTATCTTATTTTCTTGATAATTTTCTTGTTCTCTTTTCATTCTTAGTAATGGTATTCTTTTATGCATATGTACTGTGTTTTTTGCTTCACCTTGGGCATGAATTTCAGTCCTTACTGATTTTGACATTGATTTCTCCATAGCTTTGGTCCATATATTCAGCTGGCAACACGGTGCCCATTCCATTTCTAAGGGCAACAGATATATCGCCCATTGCTCTTTTGTCCGATAATGTGCTTGGAGGTGGGCAGCGCGATAATGGCGGAAACGTGTCTGTAGAGGCAATTCAGGAGCTTTTCACTAGCGATGCTCAGGCCAAAAAGGGTCGGAGTAGACAAAATGAGGTCCTCTTCTCAAATTCCTTCTTTATCACTCTCCTCCCTTTTTACTCCCCGTCTCCTCGCTCAGTCTTCTGTTCAGTTTTTATTTGATGTGTTGCAGGTACCCTTACCGCCAAGCGTGTACCAGAGACTGACGTCGAGTCCCACCCTTATGAATCTCGCTCAGGCTCTAGCTTATCACAAAATGTAAGATTGCCTTTTTTTTTCCTTCTGATTAATTCAAGCACAATGTATGTTATCTTATATCTTAATACGCTTGGTAACTTAGTTGGGCTTAGTCCGAACGAGCCTCTTACCCATCTGGGGGAATGGAGCACTTCGAAGCAGCTAGCTTACTTCAGTCGGGATAACATCATGAGATTTATCACGAGCTAGCTTTTTACTCGACACAAAAAAGGAAAAAAGAAATCCTTGAATTATGTAGAAACGATTTGGTTAATTTACTCGAGTCTTAATGTTCCGTTTCTGCTCCTCTGTTGATGGATATTATTGTCCCTTGATTGTCTTTGCAGGTGCTATGAAGAGATGCCACTTCAAGAAATGCAAGCAGCACAAGAGCAGCAAACTATTCAAAACCTTTCTGATACACTAAGGACTATTTTAAGATTGTAGCAGAGCCCTGTCCTTCTCCTTACCATCAACTTGTAAATTTTGTTGTGCTATTTTATCTTTTTTCTTCAATTGTTGTTTGTCTAGATTTTCCTTTTTGTGTAAATACGAGGTCCTTTTAATAGATCTGTCCTGAATGTTGTAATGTAAATGAAATTTTGGTTTTAAGGCTTTTCTTTTCTGATGTCCAATTATAATAATCTGTTTGTTTTTAGTTTCAGTTTCCAAATTCCTTGCTTAAACCAGGCTGTGGATCAAAATACATTTTTTAGGGTTGGCTTGGACACAGTTCAGGTTTTTTATATTTAATTTTGTCCTTGAAAAAGGTTTGGTTTGACATATGCTTTTCAAAAATTATTATTTGCCAAATTCTGAAAAGGATGCCACTTTCTAGGTGTGTCTATAGCATGTCAATCAAACTCGCGAGTTTAATCTTAGGATTGTACGATTCTACGAGTTTTAATAAACCTTACGTGTTAGTTCCTACGTAGGATCGGTAATCAAGTAGGATCGGGGTAAACTCGTGGGATCAGACTCAGAAACGTAGGATCGTACGAGTAAACTCCGAGTTAGTTATTTTTTCCTCCGGGTTGGATTTTAGCTCAACCCGACTCGAATGTTAAAAAAAAATATCATTTTAGATAATAAAAAAAAAAATCTCTGTTCAACTCCGTGGCTTATTCAATCTTCTCAAGCCTCACCAATCTTCAACCGCCAACAAATTTCTTATTTTCCTCGATCGATGCCAATTTCATTGTTTGCCTCTATTTTAGTTTGTCTCCGAGCTCTTCCTATGCCATCGTCTAAAACAACGAAAAGTTAATTCGAAATCCTAAACTCTAATATGATAAATTAATTATTTAATCAAATAATCAATGTTAGCATCAATATTATTGAATTTAGATTGTTCCAATTGGTCGAGGTGCGAGTATATTTTTTTATATTTTTCTGGTAAAATTTTTTATAGTAGAAATTAAGTTTCATAATTTTGAGACACGGAATATAATATCATTTTCCTAAGACTCTGTCATGTAATGAATATTTATTTAATACTAAAAAATATCATAAGATTCTGAAAATTTTCAGATTTCATCTAGATGGATTAAGAGATTACTTAAGTAGGATTTACGATCCTTCAACACCCTTTCGATACTATGTAGAAACTTGAGTTTGACTGCATTGTTCTAGAGACAATCGTGTATCGTTAATTTTGGTTTAGATTGTAAAATTGAATGATTTATTCGAGAATATGTGGGGTCTGTAGTGAGGAATTTATATTAGGGATTGAAATATTGGTCCAAAATTAAAGATATTCACATAACAAATGTTTCGGGTGTGTTTGGAGAAGGTCTGACCTGTGTTTGGTTTGGCTCAAACTCAAACCCCAAATCAGATTTAAAATTTAGACCAATAACAAAACTCAATATTTCCAAACAGCAGCAACAACAACAACAATAACAAAGCCTTATTCCCAAGTAATGGGGGTCGGCTATCTGAATCAATATAAAATTACAGAATTCCTGAGCAAGTAAAACTCAATATTTCCAAACGATGAAAAGTACAGTTCTAAAAAATTAGAGTGCTACAAGTAAAGAGAATGGTATGGAAGTAAAGGCACAGTTTACTTTACAGGATGGCAAAATCCAAAACTACCACAGATGTATGGAAGAAACAAACACTAAACTAAAATAGATTGGAGAATCAACTTATCGGTACGCGTGTTCTGTATTCCTTTTCTGTTATAGACTTTATGCCATTGGCATCAGGACTGAAATCTTCGTCTTCCATACCTTCTTTCGGAGGGAAACCACGTATTCGGGCCTGCAGCCATTGGTCTATTACGCCACAGCTAATAGCGTACTTGATGGTGCGTTCTAGATACCCTTTATCGGTTACAAGATGTGGCTGGAGCGTTAGCATTCTAATAATACCTGAAACCAAGGAGAAATGCAACAATTAGCTCAATTAGTTTCAGTTTAATAGAAGAATAAGAATATATCAATCTTCACCACAATGATAATGGGACTTTGGATATAATATACCATTTTCGATGTGCAAAATAGCAAATACAATGAAGGCGTGAGAAAAGAACTCTATGCTCGCGGAAAAGGTTATTTAAAGACATATTCCATGTCGAGATCAATTCAACTGTCATATCTTTTTATATTATTACAACTAATGAAGAATTCAAAAATCATTCTAAAAGATCATTTTCTGTAAAGAAAATTCAAAGTGAAAATGTCTTTTCAAACATTTAAAAACTTTGTTGTACAATTACATCGAAGAAAAGGAGGGAATGCCTCACAGCAATCAACTAAATTACTTAAGCCAGCCAATGTATTTGTATACATGAGTCATGAAGTCCTTATCTTCTGCCAACTATGAGCTCCATTATTGGAGCCTTCTCAAACCTCTCCGGAGTTCCGGTTTCTCAAAAGGCAAATGCGTATAGAAGAAAGAAGAATTCACAAAGATGATTTAAGTTGATTTTACTATGCATAAGTTCTTGGTATCACGTCTTAGTAACTCCATGAAGAAAAGAGGAAACTTTGGCATGTATCAAGAAGAAAGAGCTTAAATAAGCTGCTTTCATGTTTTTTCTCAGTTTCCTTTTCACTTCAAATGTAGCTTAAAAAAGATTCTTTTAGAAAAAAAGGTAGTTCGCCTGAAGCTACCGTAGATGTTCTTTCCAAAACCGCTTTTGGTTATTAACAGTATTGAAATTACAATGGTATACTAGCCAGAATAACTGCTCCGAAAAGCAGTTTTTCTCTTAAAAGGGGCTTCAACAACTGAGAACAGAACCTTCCCACTAGAAAAGTAGCTCAGTTTCAAGGATGCAAGAAGGGTGGTATCAATGGTTCAGGGGAGCATGTATTCCCGAATCACGTTAACATGGAGAGCTTAGTAAAAAATATGATCAAAACATAATTTCAAAGCCTTAATCTACCAAGATACTCGCACGCCAAATAAATAAATAAATATATAATACCAAACTGTCCTGGCCACATAGTACAGTACATCTATGCAGAAACAGGCTAAAAAAGGAAGTTAGGAAAATAATTAACGAATTAACTCAAATTGTGCCAGAAAACATCGAACTGAAAGTACTGAGAAAATGTGCAAGCGAAATCTTCATACCTGAATGTCTAATCTACATATTGCAGCCTTAACTTATATAAATAAATCTTAGTAAATTTTATGAAAAATTTAAAAATAATAAATAATAAAAAGTAAATCTTTGGAAAAGTAGCAAGGAGGTAAGAAATTAAGTTTAACTAACAGGATCCTCCAGATAAAATACGCCTAGTGAAAAGTTATAACTCCAGTAAGTTCATGGTATAATCAAAGTAGGCATAGCAACAAGACACTAATTGACTCCTCAGGTCTGAGTGGATATGCTTAAAGGGCTTAAGTAGTTCTACGCGAGTATATACAGAGTTTATTCATTCATGGTTGAACTTCTAGAAAAACTCGAGAAAATCTCGTATAAATATGATGTATTGCTTACCTGCAACGATTCCATCTCCAGTTGCAGACATATCAGAAGTATAAGGAGAAAGAGGAGCATCCTCCATCCCAAGAACGGAACCATTGTGTTCCTTGGTGTAGTAGTGAATCTTAGAAGTTCCATTTGTCACAAACAACACCTTAAGATTTTCATGCCAAAGAGGAGTAACCAACTCTGGTGCATAATGAGTAAACTTAGATCTATCATTATTTTTAGTGTCAAACTCCTCAGAAGGCTTTATCCCACAAAGGAACTCAAGTTCTTGCTTTGAGACCTCAATAATATCCGCAAAATCCCATGCTTGCTGTATGAACGTCTTGGTTTCTTCATGCGAGTGCCATAACGGTAATGGTAAGTTGAGATCATAAAATATAACTCCCCCCAACTTTTTTGAAATTTTGACCGCTTGCATAGTAGTGGACCGCATTTTTGGATCAAGAAGAGAGAAGCTGTTGAAGTAGAACATTTTTGCCTGCATGACAGGTTATTAAACCTCACTATTAGACGAAGTAACAGTGGAAATGCATGATGTTGATTGAAAAAAATAAGTATATGCGCACTCTAGGAAGCAAAACTGCAAAAAATTAGGGGTACTTGAATTAAATTACTCTTCGGAAGTTTGAAAGACTATTTCCGATTAGGTGGTCTCTGGAATAATACCAAAATATCTTATTCACAATAAAGTTAAAATTTTACATATGTGATCTCTTACCTCCTTCAAGACATCAATATTAATCTCAGACTTTGATAATGAATCCTCAGCACATGATTTGACATTAGTCATTCTCAAGCCACCTCTCTTCCCCATTTTCATCTGTGATAGTGCTGTAACTTTTTTACTATCGAGTCGAATTGACCGTGTCTGAACTTTATTCATGTTTAAATAATACAGCATGGACTGACCAAAGTCATCATCCCCAAGTTTCCCCATGAAGGAAACTTTACCACCCAAGCTCGCAAGAGCAACAGCAACATTACTTGAACATCCCCCAGGAGCCCTAACAAACTTCTCGGGTGCCCAAATTGCGTCTTTTTTTCTTTCGTGCATTTCATGATCTATAAGTCTATTGGCACGTCTCCCTGACGGAATAAATGCATGTTGTGCTGCACCAAAGCAACAAACAAGAGGCGGCCAGCCATATGTATAGCTAATATCCTCTCCCCCATCAATTTCGAGTTCCATTTCCAATTCACTTTCATCATCGGTATTTGCAAGAAAAGTTTCCACATCCTCATCACTAACTTTAGTAACACTATCTTGATCCTCTGTACTATCAACCTCCTCCTTAGTTCTTCTACGTCTTGTCACCTTCTTGCCAGCTCCTTCCTCAACAATATCACTAGTAGACACAGCTAGAAAAATACATAATTACATAAGAAAATCAGATTTTCAAACATCAAATGAAAATAACAAAACTTTTATGGTAATCAAACTTTCAAAATGATAAATCCACCTTTCTTCCTCGCACGTGTTCGTGTTTTCTTTGGAATCTCATTTGATTCAGAAGTTGCCACGGTTTCCTCAATCCTAATATCGCCATCCACATCAGAATCCAAAGCATTCTCTGCATTTTCATTTATTTCTTTTTTCTTTGTCCTAGTTGCTCCTCGCTTCGATGTTCTACGAGTCTTTTTTTCTACTACCACTTCTTCATCTGACTCCTCCTCAATTGATGCTTCAGTAAATTTTTTCCTAGAGACAGCTCTAAGAATAGATCTTTTTTCCATTCCCGTATAATGAAGTTTTACTAGCTTAACATGTGGGGTAATAATCCAGCTTGAGTGCCACCTACATATTTTCAAGAAAAATTAACATTATTTTTAACTCATTACATATATAGAAGCACAAATTTTTTTATATCACTATATATATATACTCCCTCCGTTCTAAATTGAATGTTCACCTTATATTTTAGTTTTTCCGCAAATGAATTGATTCAAATGGATTTACTTTCTCCTTGAACTCCTACACCTAAACTCCTATATTGGGTTGCAAGCTCCACTAACATACGCATTTTTTCCTATATTTAAGGACATTATTGTAACTTACCCACAGTCAAGTTACTGTTCTTAATTTCTGTACAAATCAAATGTGGACATTCAATTCCGGAGGGAGGGATATTTATGATTCCATTTTCAGAAAATGGAGCTCCAATTCACAATTTAAAACACCATATCCAAAGACTGAAACAATCTCAGATTTGGGGTTCTTAATTCAAAGTTTACTAAATCAAATTTTCATGTTATCCAAATGACATAAAGCAGATTATGAACAGAAAATTCAAGAAATGAGAAAATTAAGAGGAAAGAGAACCTGGGTAGTGAAGAAAACTGAGTAAAAGATAAAGTAGCCATTGAGAAAGAGCTCCAAGAACCCTATTTTTCTGCAAAAAATTCTTCAGGAGCTCAAGAATTCTGGGGGTTTAAGGTAAACAAGATGAGGGGTTTAGTAGTATTTTCATTTGAATTGGAAAATATCGAAAATAGAAGATAGATTAGATAATAAACGTTCTTTTATATATTTGTTTTCCAAAGTACTATATTTTCATTGAATTATTGAATCATCCCTATACTTCTCAAAGACTACCAGCAGGTCCCATCTGTTATAGTTATTTGGAGATCTTCACAACTTAAGCGTTTGAGTTATTGATTGATGCGTTTGGCAGCTTGATCGTTTAGCTTTTCAAATCGTGATTTTTTTCATTTGGAAAAAAACTGAGTTGTCTAACTTTTGCCAATCAATGATTTGAGACGTGATTTTTAGTTGTCAAAGTTCAACAATGTCTTTGGTAGTTTAATTACATTATCTTCTTTTTATTGAAAATAATCATATTAAAATATATTTTTAATTTATTAAGTATCAATATTAACCTTTTAAATATTTATTTAGTATCAAAGTATTTATTTTACTTTCAAGATGTATTTTTCGACCATATCAAAATAAAGGATAAAAAACGCTCACGCCCCTTAAACTATTCCCTTTTTTGGTTTTTGACGCTCAACTAAAAACGGTCAAGTTTTACCCCCTAAACTATTATGTTTTTTGGTTTGTGACCTTCCATCCATATTCTCCGTTACATCTCAACGGAAGTCCAAAAATCCAAGAACACTGAGCTATATTCCAACCAAAAAACCCAATTCTACAGAGAACCAACCAGAAATCCGAGCACATATTCTTACTCACAGTGAAGAGACGAATCAGAGTATAAATTTTGAGCATCAAATTCTTCAAGAATCATCCAAAAAAAGGCCTAAAACTAATGAACTACAAATCTGCCAAAACAAACAGTCCTAGAAACAGAATTTTTCCAAAGAAAAACCCAGTCATATGAGACCATTACACTAAATCCAGTTATAAGCATTTGTTCACAGTTAAAAGACGCAACTATTTGTGAAGTTTGAGGTTCAAACTCATCAAGAATCAACCAGAAATCGCAAAAGAAGAACGGACAAAAATTCTCTCAGAAAATAGTCACGAAAAACAGATTTTTCCAAGGAAACACCCAATCTTTTGAGACCATTACTCCTAAATCCAAACATAAGATCTTATTCTCAGTTAAAAGAAGAAGAGTTCTGTAAAGTTCTATAAAGTAAGATCCTAATTCATAAAGTATAAATCAAAACACGCAAAATAGTGAAAGTACCACAGTTCTGTCAGAAACCCCAATTTCAGTTATAAACTTTTAATTTAGGAAGATTACCAGCCAAGAACTCCAAAATCAGCCAAAGTAGACCTTTGTACATCTTCTTGAAGAAGAATAATCCAAGAGAAAAGCGTCCAAATCTTCAAGAACATCCCAAAATGCCCCCATTATTTGGACTTCCATTAAGATGTAACGTAGAATATGGATGGAAGGTCACAAACCAAAAAACAGAATAGTTTAGGGGGTAAAACTTGACCGTTTTTAGTTGAGGGTCAAAAACTAAAAAAGAGAATAATTTAAGGGGCGTGAGCGCTTTTTACCCTAAAATAAATGAATACTAGTTGTACATAAAATTCTTGTTATATAATGGTAAATTAAATGAATAAATTATATATAAATGATACATCATCATATAATTAAATGAATATGATTAAACAAATAGTATAAAAATAACTTCATTCCTTAAAAATTGAATGTATAAAAGTTCAATTGTGGATGGTGTGAATATATATCAATGATACATTGGACATTTTATAATTCAAAATCACATTTAAAAGAAGTCATTTTCAAACATATATTTAATTTTCTAGAATCATGATCACTAAATCAAGTTAAAAAATTACCATTAATACAATTAAAATTAATCATGATTACTACAATCAAAATGATTAAAATCAAGTTTCACAACCGCTGCGTACTAATCGTTAGCTCTCTGTAATCCCCAAACCCCTCATCTCCCATCACTAAGAAGCAACACATATACAAGCAACATGTTCACTCATTCATGGGTTTTTTTGGGAGCAAAGTCCTTATCATTTCTGTTTCTTAATCTTGTCAAAAAAATTAACGGCTTCAGGTCTGATTAACTAAAGGGTTTTTGAATTTGGGTTACTGAAAAGACCATTTCTAGGATGAATTTCTTCAAGATATTAACCTCCATCAAGTTTTCTTATAGAGCAGGGGCAAAAAAAACAGGCAAAGGTATTCATATTCAATTAGTTTTTTTTTGGGAGGTTTTTTTTTAACATTTTTATCTTGATTTACTTCAAGATCAGAAGTTCTTTGTTTCTGGGGTTTTCCCCAAAATTCAAATCTTTGTTGGTTAAGTGTTTGCAATTTTTTCTGGATTGGATGGAATATTTGGAAAGAGAGGGATTTGCACTAGCATTTTTAATTGAAGAAAATGGTTATATTTAAATCATAGATGCCTTACTTATATAAAAAGATGAGTTTCGTTAAACAAATTGAAGTGTGGTGGAATAATGGGGCTATAATAGGTAGAGGGAGGGTAGGGCAGGGCGAGGAAGGTTTGGACCGAAGTAATAAAGGGTGATATGAATTTGTTAGGTTTGGACTAGAGTATGGTCTTGGACGGAAAGAAATGCAGAGAATGTATTCATTTTAGCGACCACACATAATTATTTATTTGAGTGTAGCTGATCCTAATTACTTAATTTGGCATTAAGGCTTTGTTATTGTTGTATACTTTACTGATATAATTAAGATCTTTGTTACAGTTTCATGGCTCTCCTTTTTTCATTCATCCTCTGATGCCTCCATTGAAGTTTATACCCAAAAGCAGGAGGTAGTAATTGCTTTAGGAAGCAATGTTGGTAATATGCTTAATAATTTTGATGAAGCTTTACAATTGATGAAAAGTTCTGGCATAGAGATCACTATGCATGCTTGTTTATATGAGACTGAGCCTGCTTATGTGACTGATCAGCCCCGTTTTTTAAATTTGGCGGTAAGAGGGATCACAAAGCCTGGTCCTCATGAGTTATTGGGAGTGCTTAAGAAAATTGAAAAGGAGATGGGTCGATTTGGATATATTGTTCTATGGAAAGTTTAAGATTAATTCTGAGGTTCTTACAGTTCCACATGAAAGAATATGGGAAAGGCCATTTGTAATGGCACATTTGATGGATTTATTAGGTAAAGAGGTAGATAATGACACAGTTTCTTGCTGGCATTCATTTGCGAAACATTCTGGTAGACTTTTCGAATAATGGAAAGATCTTGGTGGGGAAGCTCTAGTTGGAAAGGATGGGATGAAAAGGGTTTTACCAGTTGGAAATTGTTTATGGGATTTGTCCGATAGGACCTCAGTCATGGGAATCCGTAACTTGACTCCTGATAGTTTTAGTGATGGCGGTAAGTACATGCCTGTGGATGCTGCAATTTCTCAGGCTCGTTTGATGCTCTTGGAAGGGGCAGATATAATTGATTTTGGTGCACAATCTACTCGTCCAATGGCTCCGTGAATTTCACCTGATGAAGAACTAGAAAGATTGATTCCTGTACTGGAAGAAGTTGCGCGAATGCTTGAGGCGGAGGCAAAGCTTTTATCTGTGGATACATTTTATTCAAAGGTTGCTATTGAAGCAGTAAGGGAGCTCATCTGATAAATGATGTATCGGGTGGTCAGTTAGATCCTAAAATGCATAACACGATTGCAGCTCTCAAAGTTCCCTACATCGTGATGCACATGAGAGGTGATCCATCTACAATGCAGAATAGAGAAAATTTGAATTATAGTGATGTTTGTAAAGAAGTTGCATCAAAATTATACACGCGGGCAAGGAATGCCGAGTTATCAGGTATTCCTGCTTGGAGAATCATTACTGATCCGGGAATTGGATTCTAAAAAACAACTGAACAAAATCTTGACATTCTATTGGCTTACTGGCCATTCGAGCTGAGATTGCGAGGAGGAGCTTTGCCGCATCACATGTTCCTCTTCTTGTAGGCCAAGTTTGTGGTCGTTCGATGCATCATCTGAAAGAGATCCGACAACTGTTGCTTCTGTGACGACTGCAGTTTTCGGTGGTGCTAATAGTGTGAGAGTTCATATTGTCAAAGATAATGTAGATGTTACAAAGCTTTGTGATGCAATGCTGCAGAGAAGGAGGTCGATTGCTTAGCTTATGACCATAAAACAAGGTACCTAATTTTGTTTTTTAAGTACATATATTTTCTTGATGGAAAGGGTTCAAGAACCAAACAAAAGTAAGCTTATAACCAGAACATTGTTATCCAATTGATCACCCTACTAGTAAAGGTTAAGGGGGAAACGAAAAGAAATATAACAAACGACTTCTTGATATTCTAAAGTGACAGATATCTAATGAATAAAAAGTAGCAGTTCTCATATACTAAGAACATAGGACTAAAGCAAAATAGTAATCGAAAGTCATTGTAAGATTGTGCTAAATGTGCAATCTTTCTCAAAATTTCCCCAACAACAGAACAATTTTGCAGGAAATAAACTGATTCATAGACCAGTGATATGATCATTTCATCACTTCTTTGTGAGTTTCCATTCTGCTTCTTTTGCTACTTTCTTCGTTCCTTAGTGCTGCGGTTGAGACCACCACATCTAAGCTGAACAAGGCTGGGTACGTAAAATGTTACTCCTGTGATCAATGTGCGCGAACCTGAACCAGGAATGGCAATCTTCCGAGACCACTTTTCTTGATATTTGTTCAAAATGAGTTCCTTCTCACGAGTAGTGCCATTGTAATTTATTTGGTAATACATCAATTGTTTTTCATCCTCAGAAAATGCTATTGGTTCCCATCCATATTCCAATGATACTTGTACACTAGTTACCTTAGTCCAGGAACCCTTTACGCCATAATCATTCATCGTCCAGATAACGCATTGTCTCGAGTTATGTGGACTCGCAATAGCAGGTCGTCCTATCACCGATAGGCATCCATCGAGGTTGGTGACCAACGTTAGTGGTATCTCTTCGTTAGGAAGCTCAGGTAATGCCACAAATCGACACTTTTCACTACTGAGATCGATGGCCAAAATAGAATGAACAAAACCAAGTTTTTCCCGACCTCTTATAAACCAATGCAAAGCAGAATTAACAAGAACACTACTTGATAAAGTAATGAATGAATAGTTCATCATCTTCTCAGTTGATCTTCTCCATGAATTTGATTTCAGACTGAAAATGTGAACTTTGGACATCCAACCTTCATGTACTGAATGCTTAAAAACAACACTTATCACTTTATAGT
Source organism: Vinca minor (assembly GCA_026122235.1). NCBI lineage: Eukaryota > Viridiplantae > Streptophyta > Magnoliopsida > Gentianales > Apocynaceae > Vinca > Vinca minor. Next base: position 8,731,272 of record JAOCZM010000001.1, read on the forward strand.
CATCGTTAACATCATCGTACCCAAAACCATAGTTAACGGAAGGTAAAACAACCTTGACCTCGGCAACCTCAGGAACCATATAATGTGTTCTCGTCCAAGGATTGAACAAAACAAGACCGTGCCCAATATTCCACACGCATAATAGGCCGTTGCACGCTCCCACTACTTCTGAATTATGTCTAAGATTGCCGATAGGTAGGTGGAGTTCCTCCATATTTACTTCGAAGTTCTTAGGGGAATCATACTTGGAAGTAAAAAGTTTGCAACTTTCAAGACCTTCCTCATTCCTAGGATGATCTAATTGAGCAACCCCGAAAACTATTTTTCGGGATTTTTTGTTCGTTGTTGATCGAGCCAAGTGTTCTTTGACGAATTCTCTACTATCAATGAAATCGTGCCATGGCTTTGATACGCACCTAAAGCGCAAAAGGGACTTGATGGGTAATCTGACAAGAATATCGATCATTAGATACTCTGGGAGGTAGAAGGAGGTTGGCATTTTTGCTAGAATTTCTTTTTCTTTTTATTCTCAAGGAAGAAGCTACAAGATCAGAAAAGACTTGAGGAGAAAACTTATATATAGACATCTATTTCTTTGACAATTCCTTTTCGATTTAAATTTTAAAGACTTATTTGCAAAACAGTCCTCTAATTATTATCACAATTCTTCTTTTTCAATATTTTTAATTCCACATCTATTTTGTTCCAGTGTTTTTTGTCGTTTTGAAATCCTGACCGGAAATCATACCGGAAAAGTTATTGAGACAAGGGTCAGTAGTCAAACCAGTGAGCGGATCATTACCGAACCGTTTATCGACCAACCCATGGCGTCATAAATATTTAAAAATAAATAAATATAATTTTAATAATTTAATACCATATAATATATTAACTAGAAATATAACTTCATCTAAATGAGTCATAATTAATAACAATTCGCTAATTTGACCGATTCATGTTCAAAATTTACCGAAATAACAATACAACGAGATTGGCCAAATCAAATAAGAAGTTAGCACCAAATTTGTCTTATTACAACATAATTTTAATCAAAATATTTATTTAGTCTAAACCACAATTTATAAACTACTCAATCGTATTACAATTTCCTAAAAATAATTTATTTGACTAATTTTGAGACCCGCCCGATTCTATGAAACCCAGACTAGATCACAGGGTCACCGGTCCGATCGGTTGAGTCAACTGAGTTTTATAAAAAAAAAGCGTTTTTAAAACCCTACTGGGTTTGAGTCTAATTCATACCATTTTAAAGACTTGATCACCGAGCTAGATTTCAAAAGCACGTCCTCGTGACGAAATCAAGTGAAGTCATCACCATTAGTGCGACAGAATATGGTGATGTTCCCGGCTAGCATTGATTGATGCAATTGATTTGCCCATTTGCACACAGAAACATCACAGGTGATAAAACACAGTAGAGATTCAATATATTTCTAGTAAGAGTAAGGCAAAGTAGTTAGCAAACGAATCATGTTGGCCTGCAGCACTTTCGACTTGAAACGATAGGTTACGAGTTCGACACTCTTGTCCCAATAATAATTAAAATTAAATATAAAGAGTAAATCACAATCACTGTAAGACTGTGCCAAATGAGCATTCTTTCACAAAATTTTCCAAACAAGAGTTTAATTAGTAAGTACAACATAACGTTTTTCCCAGAGATAAATAGTTCTCATTAGATTCTTCTCCGCCTTCCCTCAATTTTATCCTTCTTTACTACTTCTACTGCTAGTTTTATCCTAATAAGGAAGAGTAGCCCAATTGGTTCAACTTCATAAATCTGACATTGGAAGACAAAAAGAAACTCCCAAAAAACAAATAAAATACATAAAAATAGCACAACTACCAGAAGTATCTAAACGTTTTGATTTGTACATTCTAAATGAAACCAGTAACAAGAATGCCACAAACATTCAGTTATTTAGGGTAAATCAGAACTCCTTTTCTATATATAAGGGATGCAAGCTCTACTAATATATGGATCCTTGTGTACTTGTTATCAGGAACGAAGCCAGGAATTTGATGTTGGGGGACGAAACTGGTAAAAAAATTCCAAAATTCTTGGGGAGGGGGCAATAAAAAAGGAAAAAAAAATTTCTTGGGGGGGCGAAATTGATAAAATTTTCCAAAACACACATAAAATTTCGATAAATAGTAGTATTTTTAAAAATCTCGGGGGGGCGCGGCCCCCCCTGTAATCGTCCCTGCTTGTTATGGTCAAACTACTCTTCATAATTCTTGTGCAAGTAAAATGTGGATATTCAATCTGGGACTGGGGAGTACATTTTCTTACAAGATGGCAACTGTGTCAACCACTAAACAAGTATGTACATATGATGGGATTTCGAATAAATAGTTTGGTTTTCACTTATTACTAGAGCACAAAATATATTAGACTTTATTCTATTTCAAGTCGTCAACTATTTTCAAGAAACAAACTAAGAACCCTAATGAGAAGTCCCACATGTTTCTTCCTAAAACTTTTAAACCAAGTAAAAGAAACCAATCCAGAATAATCATTGGTGGATCCCCCCCCCCAACACGCAATTGCTAGATCCAACCCTGAGAATAATCAAATAATCCCAAAACAATTTCAATCTATAGGGGAGGGCGGAAACCATAAACTTTCAAAAGCAAAATAATTGGGAATCGACCAGCGACAGTGGCACAGTTAATTGTTGCCCAACTCGCTTGTGACCCCAGAGCATGCACAGGGCAAGGTCACGAGCTAGGAGCAATTACATACCACGTGAACTGGCGGATATCTCAGCACAACTTCCCAACTGGATTAGAGAGGCGAGGATACAAAAAATAATAATAATTGGGACTCAAACACTAGCGGCCAAAATTCCCTCTTTTTCATAAGTTATAACTCAGCTCCCAGTATTCTCTAAAAATTAGAAACCCCAAGTTTTCCAGCTCATTCTAACAATCCTAAAACATTCAGGACTATAAAAAAATTCAATAATCAAGCAAGATTCAAGACAAATAAATAAATAAAGAGGAAAATTGAGTGAAAAACGAAAGTAGGAATGGAAGTACTTACTAAGTGGAAAAAATTTAGTCATTGCCCACCACATTGCTTCTCGAGGCACCTTATCATAAGAGTCGGTTACATGAATAAACATATAAATTATGTGTGGTTGTTAACATGATTATATTTTTTCATTTCTTTTTAGTAAACACCATATTCTCATCAAAGTCTAACAAATTAATATCACTCTTTATTACTTCGGCCCAAACTTTCCCCAAACTCCCTATGCCTCTTACAACCTCATGATTCTCCTTTCAATTTTCGAAACAAAGGATCATTCAATCTTCTTTTTATGTGTTAAAATCAACAGATACAATTTCTCATCATCTTGTTCTCAACAAGTGTCAATTCTATATTCTCTTTGATTATCTAATTTCTCACTCTATCATTAAAAGTATACCCACACATTCATCGCAAAATACGTCAAAATGACCAAATTAGTCCTTTATGTATTTACCATTCAATTTTAACTCCCTTATGTTTAATTTTGAATTTTATCGTCCAATGTTTTTACGATCTGCCTTTAAAGGACTTCCGTCCAATTTTCTGTGATTTTCCTGTTTGTCTAGTCATCTGGTCAACTATTTTGTCTTATTACCAGGGTTATTTGTGTCATTTCATCTTACCCACTTCAATAAAACCCCCTAAAAAACTACCTAATCGATTACCCTCTCCATTCCCTGACCCTTTTATTCCTTTTTTCCCCAGAGATTTATTAAGAGCCATCATACAAGATTCCTTCAAATGCCATCTTAAACACCATCCATCAATGGTCCAATTAGGTGTTCATGTGGTGAATACCCATTATTGAAGACCTCGAAGACCTCTGCCAACCCAGGTAGACTTTTTTTTGGGGATGCAAGAACTATGATGTAAGTATAATGGAAGATTGTACTGTTCAATTTTGAATGTAATCTACATATATTTGTTTAATTTGTTAGATAAATTGATCGATTGAATTAAATTCCTTGATGTTCATGTTTTTAGAAAGCTGTTCATTATGACTTTTTCCAATGGCTTGAAGCTCCACCTTGTAGTCATTGTTCAAAATTGAAGAAAAAATCCAAATTGTTAAAATCAAGACTGGGAGAAATTGAACGAAGGGAAAGGTACTTGTGGGCTGCATTGATGGTGGCATGGGTCATTACCATGAACCTGTTGTGGAAGCCTTGGAACTGAAGAAATGGAAAATCATAGTGTTTATGGAGTGTTTGGTTAGGTTATTAGTTCAGTTTTTTTTACTTACAGATGTTAATGTAACAGATGATGAAAGTACCATGTAATTGAATCTATCATTTGTTTGAACCTGTTATTGAATTCTTATTTGGAGGTTAAAATTAAGTGCATGTGAGAAGACTATAATACATACACATTAGAGAACATAATATAGTGCCATATTCATAGACAAAAGTTGAAGCCAAAATAATGGCAATTGTGACAAAGTACATAGTGCCATATTGGTAGCAATTACCAAAATGCAGACTAAATCCAAACTTTGACCATCAAAACATAATTAACTACATGGACAAAAATATAGTTGAAGTTCAAAATGTTTTTAATGGTCAATTCATCTTGCTAATGGCAAAAGTGCCAAGTCATCTTTACTTGAAGCCTCTTTTTCTCTCAGCACATGAAGCTTTTTGTGTGGCCAACACTTTGACAGTAGCCACATTTAAATGGTCTCCTCATTTTCTTCTTACCTTGAAACATAAAATAAGACATTAGACATTCATTTAATAACTTTAAAAGACAACTTATTAAACCAAGTTATTCACCTTAGAAGTAGAAGCCTCATTTTCCTCAACAACAAATTTCTCCCATGTTTCATCCATTTGTGCTTGGTCTTGAGCAATCATCTCTTCAATATCAGAATATTAATCAACAGTTAGGTCATCAGTTGATGCATGGTTTGTTGGGCAAGATCTTTTGTTGTGCCCAAATTCTTGGCACTTGCTACACCTATTCATATTTTGGGACATTCTTGAAGAAGATTCACCAACACTTGCCATTTTTTTGGACACTTCCTTTGATTATGCCCAGTTTTCTTGCAGTGTCCACACTTACCTACCCACAAACAAGCTATAGATAGCTTTTCTCTTCCATCAGTAGTTTTAGTTGGGAGTACCTTTTTTTTCTTACTTCTTTTTTCACCTTGCTCCAACCTCTTATTCAATTGTGGTCTTCCTGTTTGTCTCAATTTAGTTGGTGGCAAAATAGGTCCCTTATCAGATCTGGGCCAATTGTTTGGTCCATTTGCTGGACCTATGATTGGACCTATTTCCAGCACTTTCAACTGGTTGAAACACATTTTTCTTAGCAACACTCTTCCTTTCTTTTTTTCCCACCACTCCCAGTGTTTGTAGAGAAATTGTTGCAGAATTGTGGTGGTGTATTGAAAGCATCTACATTTACATTAAAAGTGGTATCATCCTCCCTTTATTTCCACCCAATTCTGGGGATTACTTTCTGGAACTTCATGATTTACAACATTCACATCAGGTGAATTATACTCTGGTGCAGTAAAATCAACCACATCTGCTTCATCATACAACACTTGCTCATTTGCAGTAGGAATCACATATTCTATCCTAGGAATTGGTACCTCTTCCTCCACTTCTAGATATTTTATAAATGCAAATTCAGTTGTACCTTCTACATGCTTAAAAACACTTCTACAAACCTAGTCTCTTCAGCATATGCAGCCATGGCTATCACATCATCATCAGTAATCATAAATTTTCAACCCCATTATCATACAAGTCTGAAACCCTCCAATAGTACCCAACATACTTTCTATATTCTAACAAGTAAGCCATATTATCAAGAACTACTATTGAAAGGGTCTATTTCACATAGTGCTCAAAATATGCTACCTGACCTCCATCATACTGTTGTAAACCATCCACCTCCAAAACAGTCCCACCATGGTTCACTTTAATAGTGAACTTACCATCACCTTCCTCTACACAATACAAATGAAGCCTAAATCAGTATACATTAAATAGTCAAACATGCAAATGCAGATTAAATTATATGGGGACCGCATTTCTGACCTAAACAACATTATTCAAAAGCAGATATTATTCTTAGGTCACTACAGACAACAAACATGTGTATTGAGGGGACCACCAGTCAATAAAAGCATAAATTACTATCTCAGTACTATTGAATACAATGACATAAAGCTATCAAACATATAATTTAGTCTGCACTCATCAAAATGTGCCAATTATCACAGATTCCCATTATACTAAGCCAGTAAATCACAGCTAAAAAAAACAGTCATAAATTCAAAAACTTTTCAATAAACGAGTTAATATACACATATAAAACACTTTATAGTTAACTTTAATGGGAATACTAACCATATTCTGCAGGTTCAGCGCCTGGCTGTCGTATGAACATATCAAGACTCATCTTCAAATTTTTTTGAATTTCCAGTCAATAGTTAGTAAAACTAACTGGAAAGTCAAAAAAATTCAGGTCAGATCCTTGGATAATATCTAGAATCGAGTTTGTTATTATTGGGAAGATGAAGAGGAAACCCCTAAATGTTCTTTATTTTTTAGCGAAATGGAGAGAGTAATCGATTAGGTAGTTTTTACGATTTTTTTTACTGAAGTGGGTAAGATGAAATGACACAAATAACCCTGGTAATAAGACAAAATAGTTGACCAGATGTCTAGACAAATGAGAAAATCACAGAAAATTGGACGAAAGTCCTTTAAAGTAGATCGTAAAAACATTCAGGACGATAAAAGTCAAAATTAAACATAAGGGATGTTAAAATTGAATGATAAATACATAAAGGACTATTTAGGCCATTTTGCCCGCCAAATACACATCTCTACACTAATTTTCTGAATATGACATATTTGCACTGCCCAACCTTCTGTGCCATACAACAAAAGGATTTCCTTGAATTTTAAATTTTAAAATAAAATATTCAATCCAAAGGTGGAGTATTCATAATCCTACTCTAAAAAACAAAACAAAAAAAATAATAAAAAAGAAGAAGAAATTAAGCCAAAAATTCATCCAACACATGTTTTGGGAGATAAATAAAGACTAGTATATTTCTTCAGAAGAAGGCATAAGGTTTGTCAAAGGGATACAAATCCACATTTTTCCTGCTGCTGCAAGTAGTGCAATAGCATAACATAATTGCAGGCCTATTGCTTAACCTCTATGATGAAGTATTGCAATATTCTAATTACAATTAGCAAGTATATAAGAAAACAATAGAAAAAATGTGCAATCAAGGTTAATCTAACTCTTGATCTTTAGAAAAATTCTCTCACTCCCATGGTTTCAATGATTCAAAATCGTGAAATTTTTTTAGAAGCTTCCAGGAGGAGAGGTGCTTATTTTCACTTCCTTCGCAAGCAAAAGACGCTAACCACAACAGCTACACCAACAACTGCCACCGGAACAGCCCAGTATTGCTTCGTTAACTCCAACACTTTTTCAGGCAGATTTGCATATTGCTTTTTCTGTACTATCTCAAGTTCAGGGATGGCTGGCGCAGAGGAGTCTAGCTCCCCAATGCAGAATTCCTCCATTAGTTCCCTAGCGGATTTGCTATGACCGGCATCCTCAAACTCCTCAGTGGCATCTTTTCCTGCGGCAAAAAATGACAAGCCGATTATATCAGACTTAACAGAGACTTAGCAGTTTTGTTGTGAAGTAAAAAGAATATAGTGAAAAAATAATGTTGGGAGATGGAGGATAATAATACCTGTTGCAGCGAGTAAAACATCATCTCCGCCAGGGTGTTCATCTAAATAAGATGACACGTCATATACCTAAACATAGAAAAACATGGTTTAGAATCTAAAAATAATAATAATTCAGGTAAGAATTTATCACGTGAATCCAGGAGATTTTAATAAACTATACAAGTTCATCAAGGGTAAAAAACTAGAAGGGTGGACTTTAAAGGAGGCTTTGAGCACCAACATAAAGTAGGACTGTGAACTTGAGTGTGGAAGAAGTTACAACTTCTAATATTGACTAGTTTAACCTAATGTTAATTTTGTTTTCAGCTTTGAATACATTCCTAGTCGTAAATATGTGTGTGTGTGTGTGTTCATGTTCGTGCATCCAGTCACCATGGGAGCAAACGAGAGAACAAACATATTCATCCACCTTCAAAGGTGATGAAGGAAGACAGACAGAAAAGTATATGAAGTATTCCATCAACAATGGCCAAGACAACATACGAAAATGTCACAAGAGCTTAACGTCTATACAAAAAGTCAAAAATAAATAACCATTAAATCAGAAAGCTGGCCAATAAGTACATTGTAAATGCATCAAAAGGTGGCTCGCAATGACCATTGTGTGATTCTACGTGTGTGATGCTTTAATGGCTCAATGGTTTACATGAAAGTATTGTTGCACCAGAAGTATTAGATGTTATTCAAATGCAGACCAAAGAAATTACGGGTAAAAAAAAAGTCTCGTTTGCAACTGAATTACTTCACATTTCTACAGGATATACAGAATGCATTAAGCAGAAAGGTCCAGGGTTCCAAAGTTGCACCCGATTTTAAGGGGGAAAAAGAAGTTGGGGGTTATTTTTTAATCCTCTCTTCTTCTTTTCCCCCCTTTCTTTAGTTTTTTATTTTTTATCTTCATTTTGACCTGATTATCTTCAAAATTTGGATTGCTCTTCTCCGTTCTCTTTGATAATGTGACATGAAATCGTTCCTTGGGTGACTCGAGCATGTGACCTTACCATGGGCAAGCCCTTGGGGATCAAAGGTGGGGCCAGCTGAGCTGAACCCACTTGTACACTGATTCTAATCCTCTCTTAGCAAAAACCAAGTTTCAAAGTAAAAATACTCATCCTTTAGCCATTAGTTATGCAAAATGACAATTGACAAATGGTAACACTCAATTTTTCTTTACTCATCAAACTAAAGATTAGCATTGTTATTAATTTGGACTAGAGTAAAATTAAATGTAGATCAAAACAAGAAAATACCAACATGTTGTCTATAATACCATAAACAGCTGCATCCCTTATATGCATTTGTTGCCACAAAAAACCCGGCCGGACGTCTAGCTAAAAAGTTTAGATGGTTGGACCTTGTATTCACACTTGGAATTCCTTTTTACATGATGATTTACACTTGAAAAATAGTGACTCAGCCAACTATGCGTTATTGGTAGAATTTCCGTTTTGCACGCCTCTTGATTGATCACGGTCAGCCGAGATTTTTCGGGTGTCGACAATATCTAATTCAATATTTAGTGCCCATGAAACTCAAGGGAACTGCTACTGTATGTCATAGATTGTGCAAATGTCAACCATCAAAGATTTTAAAAGGAAATTCTCTTACGGTCTAGGAAGACAGATGATTAAAAGAGCTGATCCATACACATTTGAAGTTCTTTATTTTTTTCCCCAGTTCGAATTCATACTGCTAGAAATGTGGACCACACTGACTTGAAGAAAGGAGGCGTAAAACCACCACTGCTACCAAATTTTGAAATCTTTCAAGCTGAATAACATTAAGCAACTATGAGTGCACCAAAAAAACACCTTAATTTCTTAATTTACTTTTATAACTTTTAGTTTTTTTCCTAGTCACTTGCATTATGCTTTATGCATGCTTCTCATAACCCAAATAACAGGTTTCTTCAATTGTATCCAAAGAGGATAAAAGAAAAAAGAAGCTTCATAGCCTTTAAACGAAACTATTTTCTACTACCAAACTTCATCCATCTAGTTACCACAAAGAGCACCCAATCCAAATATAGCCATAGATAATTGAGAAAAGAGACATCTAACAATCAAAGGTGGAACCAGAACTTACACGTTGCCCCGAGATCCGCCATTGCTAACAATCGGTATCACTTAGTTTTTACTGTAGAATAGGCAGATTAGGCATCATTGATTCAAGAGCAAAACTAACATCAGGAGATCTTGATGAAACTAGCAGCAGACAAGCTTAAAGCTAAGTTTCCTTGCAGCATTACTTGAATCCTAAACCAATTGAATTAGCCATTCAAAAATACTTTCGGCATTCAGCTCAAGAACTAGCTTCAAACTTTTAGAGTAAACTTGTGAGAACCCGATTTTCTGCTTACGTGTTTTATGTGATTGTTATTTGTCATCATGTATATTTAATTTGATTACGTGTTATGTACACTTTATTTTCACAACATGTTTCATGTGTTACATGCATATTTTGAAAGTTTGAGGGCTTGAGTGTTTGACTATGGAAAGTTGAGGGACCTCTTGTGCAATTAATTCTGAAACTGCTGATTCTTCACTATCCCATCTGGGGTTACAAAAGGGGAAGGGAAAAGGAAAAGGAAAGGGCAGAAGAAAAAAAAACTGGGCAGAGAGTTTTTTTTTTGGTGTTTGAAGGCCTTAACGATATCCGTTTTCGACCCATAAGTTATCAAAACGAAGGTATCGAAATTTCCTACGAGTGCGCGCTGACGGGGAGGCATTCCGAGTCCCGAGCCGAGAGATATCTCTGTTTGAACGTCGCTGGTTTTTCTGCTATGAATTTCTGTTATACTTTTCTTGAATTTGTGAATTCAACAAGGTAAGGAATTGAACCCCTTCTTGTTTTTAGATAAATTAATGTTAATAAGCATATCTTTAATGTTATAGTGATTCGATTGGAATTTCAAAACGTTTATTTTTATTAGAAAAGGAGGAATCAAGTAAGTTAATTTCAAGAATGATGAATTTTATATATTAAATTACATGATTGCATGATACTTATGATTTTTACCTGCTGATTATATATGAAATCTTTCTGTTATATGAAAGTTGAAGTTTAAGAAAATTTTATGTTTTTCCTATATTACGAAACAGGTTGGAAGTTTTGAAAGAAAAAAAAAAAGAATGTTTTCGGATTGTTACTGTCTTGAAGAGATGACTTTTGATGATAATGTTTTCATGAAATTATGGGTGACCATTTATTGTTAATTAGAGCACATTATATCAAAGACATATGATTTTGTATACATTGTGGTTGGAAATTGTAGTTCAAGTTTCTTCCACTGTGATCCATTAAAACATATTCAAATTTGGTTTCACAAAAGTTTCTTACATTGGTGTCTTGATTAAATTTTACAGAAAAAAAGAGTTTATTAGATTCATTGTTTTATACATGTTTAATTCTCAAGTTCAGTTTTCCAGTAAAAGACCTTTACCATTTTATGGTTTTCTCAAATTTATGAAAGTCTTAATTTAATTAGAGTGTGTGAAAAGAATGATATTTCATGTATCTAAAAATGTATTTTAAAAGTTGGCTTCGGAATGATAATTGTTTCAACGACCGAAAGGTCGAAGGACTCACTGAGTCAACCCAACAATTATCACATCCAAAGTCTAAAGGAATTTTGGAGTATAATCTTTCTATTATTTTAAAAAGTAAAATATATTTTATGGCTCAATTAATTAATCATCGCCCGCGATCGAAGCCGAATGTTCGAAGTATACCCCGGTTGAAGGACTCGATGAGTCAAATTCGATGTGTTATGAGAAAGAGCCAAAGAAAATAAATACTATTTTGAAAAGTTAAATGTTAAAGAAATTATGGTCGGTTAAAGAACTCTTGTGAGTCAATATTTTCCCCTAATCGACTAATGTACCGTTTTACGGTAAAGGACTCTTTCAAGTCAAGAATTTTCCTAACAAATATATATTTTTCAAGCTAAAAGTCAAAGCAATGTGATTGCTGATTGAAGTTGTTATCTTTTGAATGAAAAGTTATTTGGGTTATAAGTTTAATGTTTCAAAGAAAGCTACTTGTACTCTTTATGGTTTTAAAACAATAAGTAAAAGTGTTTTCAAACTGCTTGATTCCGGGAGGAGTTTAATTTCTTATTGAGTTGGAAGCTCACTCCTTTCCATGTTGTTTTTCAGGTGAAGTTAGGAATAGCGAGAATGATGTATGAGATTGAGAAAAGTGTCTTTGATGATGATTTTATGTGCTTTATGGATTCGAGTTTTGTTATGAAAGGTTTATTCCTAATGTTCATTAGAAGTTAATTTCTGCTGTAATGTATAAGGTTATCTCTTGTAAAGATTATTTTCCTTTGAAGTTATAGATGATGAAGTTTTAAGTCCATATACTTGTTTTTAACAAGCCTAAGGTTAAGAAGAAAGAAACCTTGTGTCAGTAGTATGGGTTATTGACACGGTCGTGTCCCGCCTCTAGGATACGGGGCGTGACAAAACTTCATTGCCCAAATTGATACAACTCGCCTACGGCCTACCATTACTCATTCGTCCGCAAACTTGAAACCATGATTTTATGCAATTACGAAGGAAACGCAAACAAAAGAACAATAAAAGTCCACAAAATAAAAGCCAAAACCTTTTTTGTTACAAGTATCGCAACATTTACACAAATTACAAACAACAACAACGTAACTCATTAAGTCCTCAATAATTGGGGTATGGTCGGATGAATAGGAGCAATGAACGAAAAAAGTGGCTACTCACAGAAAACGAGTGAAACAAGCACAAATTACAGACAAAAAATTAAATTACAAGAAACAAAAATCCTCTATATCAGAAATTTTAGTAACAGATAATTGAACAACCCCAGTAAATCCAAATTCAAGATTAAGCAGAATATAAACATATGGTTCAAGAAAAAGTGAAAAGGTTAAAAAAAAGATTTGATTTTTTTACCTTTCCATCAATTACAATCCAGCAATCCTCCTTGGTATTATGCTGGGCTGCTTCTTGTAATGTATAAAGCTCTGATAGGGTTGCCATCTTTTCTTTCTACTGGGATTTGCTCCTTTTATCTTCAGAAAATCGAAGAATTCACTAGGAGCAGCTTTGATTTTTTTTTTTTACCGCTCCTCTATTTTCCCCTCGTTCCTCTGTGAGTAGCTGAGGACTTTGAGGGAATGGTAAATTATCGTTTTCGTGGGAAAGGGGTCGTGTGGACTTAGACTCTTGCGGGCCGGGTCAGGCCCACTTCAACGTATCCCTTAACATTGAGTAATCTGCAAAACAGGCCCTCAACTATGCGCAGGCCCTCAACTATGTTAATGGCCTGTTTTGCAGGCATAGTTGAGGGCATAGTTGCAGGCATAGTTGAGGGCCTGTTTTGCAGATGCCCACTCCAACGTATAGGCATCTGCAAAACAGGCCCTCAACTATGCCCATCGTTATCAAAGGTTTCTTAGCCCACGCAAGGGCCTACGGTCGTGGTTCGATACCCCCATGCAATGGGGCAAGCTTTAATTGTCTCCCTTTCTAGAGCTATCTTCTCCTCTTTTGAGGCGCTTCTCTCTCCCCTTATGGGGCAACCGCCCATCCGGGCAGGGGCGGATTTAGAGGTACTTCAGGGTATTCAATGAATACCCTGAACAAGAACGAAAATAGCAGAGATGGTATAGTACTTCAACTTTCATACTAAAGGTCTAGGGTTCAATTCTCTCAATGAATACCCTGAACAAGAACAACTTTTTTTTTTTTGGATTACGAAATGAATACCCCGTATTTGAATCCTGGATCCGCCCCTGCATCCGGGCTTAAAAAAAAAAAAAAATACTATGCCCATCATTGCAACTTATAGTCTACCTTCTTTTTACAATGATGAGAAAACGGCAAAATTAGTCTTATAACTATTTCTATAGTTGGAATTTGGTCCCGTATCTATACTTTCTCTTTTTTTAGTCACTTGGAGATTTTAACGTTGTGGACGTTGATTAAGAAAGTTTTGTCTTACACTTTATCCTCTTAACTTGATGTTTTTGCATAAATAATATTATCGGACATGTATAAGGACTTATCAATTGACAGCTGTTTAAAAGAGAAAGACTCCTTTGCCACTCTTTCTTAATCATTGCTTACTTTTCATTTTATTTCCTAGGACCGTAATGATTCATATGAGGAAACATTCTTTGGCTCACATCGGGTATCATTTAACAGTTCAACATTAATTTCTAGTTTAGAAAAGAATTGATGTACCATCATTTGGTAGGTTATTCCCGTATTTATTAGACCGAATTTTATTTTCCCAATTGATTCCATGCTCTGAGCCTTACGACTGATCTTTTTATCGGCTGATGAACCGAACATCGAATCTTTTGTATGCTCACTGCTTAAAGCAATTTTCTTTGAGAATAGCAATATCTCATTTTGCATTGTCCGTTGTAAAGCAGAAAAAGACATTTCATAGTGATGTTCGATATTGACCTTTATATGGCATCTTTAATATCAAATATTTCCTTCCGTAAGAAGATTGTTATCTCAAACGGCTCTTGGAATTAACCTCAACATTTAAACAAATGGGACTGTAAAAAGTAGAAAGGTTTTGATGAATTATATGACAAACAAGCTTAAAAGTCTATAATGCCCTAATTAATTTTTGTCATCTAGCCAAAACTTGTATTGGAAGTTGCAATTTTAGTTAAATAGGAGTATTAAATTAGTGGTTGGAGGTAATGTTAAACTTGGAAAATTAAAGCATAAATAGTTACTTCATTAATTTAGGGCTTATTGGTCATTATTGTCCCTAAACAATTTATTACTCAGGTATAAGGTCCCTACCGATTTTTTCTGTACATTAAAATCCTCAAACAATTTACGTTTGGTGTGTAAGGTCCTTCTGTCTAAAAAAATGTTAGTCAACCGTCTAATAAAATCTGTGGTTGGGTCAATGGTAATAGCAACAGGGGTACAATTGGTATATTACATTTCGGGGAGAGGAAAAGTCTTACCGACTTTAACCCCTCTCTTGCCCCCCCGTTTCACCCGTTCCCCATTTTCACTGAGGTAGTAAAAATTGATTTACCCAAGTAGAAAAATTAGGGTTCTTGATTCTTCTTCCAAAAAACCCCCGGTTAATCATTGATAAAATCAGGGTTCCTGAGACATCTTGCAAATGGAAGACGACGGAATCGAAATCGTAAGCATTGCTGGAGTCAAAGAGAAAGAACAGGTTAGTCGAAATCGAGGTACACTTGGAGGGCGAAATTCTGGTATGGGCAAAAACATACTGAAGGGAATGCTTGATACCGGAGCAATACAAAAATATATTGAGTAAGTCTTCGTAAATGTTTTTGCCAATTTTATTTTTACGATTAGGGTTAATGATTTATTTAGGTTTTCTGATACATTTTAATGTTATATGCTGTAGAATCATTTGGAATGAGCTAAGGGAGGATAAGAAGAAATTATTTTATATTATGGATTATGGGTGGTTTAACTTTTATGCAAATAAAAACAAGAAGAAAGTATTGGATTGGTTATTATCCAATGATTGGCGAAAGAAATACATTGTTGTTCCTATCGTGCTTTGGTCTCATTGGTCACTTGTTTTATTATGCAACTTTGATGAGGATCTGTCTTCAAGAACTCAATGCCTTATTTTGCTGGACTCACTTCAAGCAACCCAATGTACAAATGAGAGTTTGATTAGGAAGTTCGTAATTGACTTGTTCAAAGCATGTGGTACACAGGTTGACAAGAAGTTAATCAAGGATATTCCTTTTCTTGTTCCCAAGGCAAGTACAATTATTTTGTTAATATGTATTGTACACCTTTTGTTCAACTAAAATTTACAACTTGTGATTGTTTGTCAGGTACCCCAACAAAATAATGGAGAAGATTGTGGATGTTTTCTCTTGTTTTATGCTCATATCTTCATGAAAGATGCTCCTGTGGCCTTCAATGCAAGAGCAGGATACCCATACTTTGTAAGTTTGTGGCTTCAAATGTGTGTATATGGTACTAATTATGTGTGACTGGTTTACATTTGAACTGGATAATGTGTTTCTTTGCAGATGACTGAGAGATGGTTTTCTAAAACTGATTTGACATCATTTAGGCATAGACTGAATGAAACTGATGAGTCTGTCATATGTTCTGGTATTTCTGCTGTTGAAGATGTTGATGTTGTTGAAGAGGATGAGGAGGATGTTGTTGTAGAAAGATTTTTCCCAGATTCAGATAATGAAGTGGTTGAAGTAGATGATATGTTTCAGGATATTGTAGAGGAAGCTCTACATAATTTTGATGATGAGGCTTCAAAAGTTGGTAGCAGGGTAAAAAATTGTATAAAAACTGAAGGCATGGCAGTAGTTGATGAAGAAAGTGAGTACATGGAAGAAATGTTTAAGGCAAAGACTGATATTGACCAAGTGTTCATTGAGAAGGAAGGCAATGGTGTCAAGAAAGGTAAAGCTTCAACCAACCTAGATGATGGAGGGAAAAAAGAAGAAGAAAAACATGGCTTGTTGATGGAGATCCATGTGATTATATAGCTGCCCCAGGGAAATTAGAAATTCCACAAGAGAAAGAATGTTCTAACAGTGAGGATGAATATTGGGTTGACAAGGAGAGTTCAGAAGAAGACAATGAAGGCAAAATTCAAAAGAAGTTTCCCATGTTCAACTACGAAAAGAATGGTTTGGATCCCAAGTTTGATGTGGGATTGTTATTCTCATCGAAGAATATTCTGAAAAGAGCCATTGTGAACCATGGCCTAAAGCATGGAAAACCAGTTGCCTTCAAGAAATACATTACTGAACCTAATTAAACCACATCACTACAATCAAAATCCATGAAATCACCAAGACAACCCACAATCTTCTAATATTTTTCTGCAATCCAGTAACTTCAAAATCCTTCATCTTCAATCTTCTCCTAATACCAGCTAACAGATCCCTTCCTCTTTCACATAGAGGATGATCAATCCACATAAAAAACTTGCACTTTTTACCACCAATCATACCAATATTTCGTTCACATGACATAAACCTCCTACTTGGGTTTTTATCAGTCCAAGATGTCCGGACTTCGGTCGGAATTAGCTCCGGGCAGTAACAGTAGTTCGGCATCAGAGCAACTCGAGAATGCTGAGGCAAAAAACTCATGCTTCCTTCTTCACCATCATCAAAGCTATGATTTCCACATCTCCTTTCATGGCTTCTATTGGTTGTTTTAAATGAAGACATTTCTAGGGTTCAAATTGGGGGATTTCTGATGTATAATTGAGGATAATAGGCCTTTATAAGTCTATATATATTAAAAACCCGCTTGGGGTAGGGGAGGACGGAATACCAATTTTACCCCTGATTGTTTGAGGTTTGACGCGTTTTTTTCCCAAAAATTGTGTTGACCCGTCACTTTTTTGACAGAAGGACCTTACACACCAAACGTAAATTGTTTGAGGATTTTAATGTACAGAAAAATTCGATGGGGACCTTATACCTGAGTAATAAATTGTTTAGGGACAATAATGACCAATAAGCCTTAATTTAGAAATAGAACAATTAATTAGGAACATAATAAAAACGAAATTAAGACAATTAATTTAAGATGGGATAAATATAATTTTTCAATACCGAAAATACACTTCGAAATTTGTAGACAACTTCTACGTGTAGTCCAAGCAAGGAGTATCTCTGTTAGTAATTCATCAGGAAGAGATGGTTGAGGTGTTCTTGAGAGTTTTCATGAACTTCTTCTTAGCTGTGCATATATATATATATATATATATATATATATATATATATATATATATATATATATATATATATATATATATATATATATATATATATATATATATATTAGCTTAAGAATCAGTGTTATGCACGTGATGATATTTTACTTGTTTAATGAAATATTCACTTACTTTATAGTATGACCTTCAAAGAAATTAGGATTGCTTGTCTAACTTCTCATTCTCAACCTAACCTGCAAATGGTTATACATTTTTTTTTCTTCTTTAAATGGAATGGAAAAAAAAATACAGATAGATGTAATATATGGTAATGGAAATAATATAATTCCCCAACCTCATTAAACTCTCTCATTAAAAAGGAAAAAAAGAAGAGAAAATTTTCTATATATTGTAGTTAAATAATGAAATATGACATAATATAGTTAAAATTTAGAATAGGAGTAACATAATTAATCAGGGTTTCATGATGATATATGCGATTAGTGGGATGATTATTGCAGAACTTAAGGGAAAGACATTGAGATGTTGCACTTCGAGTTGTGCGTTACATTAAGGGCAATTCAGGAAGAGAAATTTTTCTACCTAAAAACAATCTCAATGCAAGATTAGTGGCTTATTGTGATTCTGATGGGGCAGTTTGCCCCACAACTAGGAGGCCTGTTATAGGGTACTTTATTCAATTAGGAAACGCTCATATTTCTTGGCGATCCAAGAAATAACAAGTTGTCTCTCGATCCTCAGCTGAAGCAGAATATATAGCTATAACTAATGTGACAAGAGAACTAGTTTGATTATGAAAGTTGTTCAAATATCCTGGAGTCACTTTAGGATCCGTTAAATTGTATTGCGATAGTCAGTCGGCACTCCACATTGCGGTCAATCCTATCTTTTATGAACAAACTAAGTATATCAAAATCGACTGTCATTTCGTTCGAGAAAATGTTCAAGATGAGACACTTGTTACTTGTCATGTCATGTGGGAATAAATTAACATAGCCACTAGAGCCCCCACCCCCCTATTTTGTTTTTAACACCCCCCTATTCCCCATTAATTTTTTTCTCTCTCTCTCTCTTGTCTCTCTCTTATTAAATTCTCCCAAACTTCTCTCCCTCTTTAAAGATCCGCCGCCGTCCGCCTGCCGGAATTTTTTTTTTACTTCAACATATTGTAAACGTCGTCCTCGTCAACTTTGTCTCTACACTCAACGTCAAAATAGCATCACAACTAACACAATGTGGGTTTTAATTTTGAAAATTTTGAATTTTAACTTAAACTATGTAGATCTACCAAAATAGAAGTTGATTTGGGATAAATAGTACCAAATTTGCTTGAAAATACACTAAATTGTGGTATTTTTGCCAAAAAATTGGACTGAAAATTGAATTTGGGGTTTGGCGCGTGTGGCGCGTGAAGGTGATTTGTGCCGGCGCGTGAGGAACGTGTGCCGGAGACGCGGGAAGGCCGCCTGCTGACGTCAGCAGGCGGGTAATTTAATTTTTTTTTTTAATGGAGTATACCGCGTGTAGGGAAGCAGGCGGATAGTGTTATCCACCGCGTGTAATTTTACACGCGGTGAAGAATTAATTTTTTTTTTCAGTATCGCATTTTTTTTTTAAATTTAATATTTTGATTTAATAGAGGCTTATTTAAATTAATTAATGTCTTTTAATAAATATTATTTTGTCTTTTGTTTTTAAAATATTTTGTCAGAATTATAATTATTACTTGTCGTTGAATTTGTAGATGGCGGATCGGAGAAGAGATACTCGATCAGTTGGGCCCGATTAGGGGACCGTGATGGTAGAGTAGTCGACGAGCTCGTGACTCGATCTGCGGATTGAGTCGAGAGCATCGCAGACAACGAACTCCCCCTGCGAGTAACATTCCCTCTACCATTCTTGATCCTATACCCTACCCCACATATAACGACCCCCAGCAATGGATGGCAGGTAGTAGTTTACACCCACCTCATTCAATTTCCGATATTCCTATGCAATCACAGGGGAGGGTTTATGGTTTTGAAGAGGATTATGTTGAAAATTTTTCTACTGAGGAGGAGGAGGAGGAGGAGTAGGATTTCGTTGATGCTACCCCCCTGTCCAACCCATAGTAGGTGAAGGTGAATCACACAGGAGTCCAGGAATATTGAAGAGAGTATTTGGGAGATTTCGACCATCGTCTAGCAGATTGTCGTCTAGTAGACCTACCCCAATGGATGACCCAACTGAACCGTCGGTTTCAAAAGGTATACCGTCGGTCTCCGGAGCTAGACCGTCAGTTTCCGGTGCTAGACCGTCAGTTTTCGGTGCTCGACCGTCAGTTTTTGGAGCTAGACATTCCTATCATGCCGCGCTTTGGGCCATGCAGACGTGCAATGGTATTGCCGTCTGCCGATCATGCATGACGGTGACGCCACTCACCGTCTCGCACGACGCCGCACGCTGGATTTTAATTTTTTTTTAAAAAGGCGCGTGTTCACACGCAGGCGGGTGAAACCCTAACCCGCGTGTAATTTTGCACGCGGCCCTAAGAAATTAATATTTTTTTTTCCGACATATTCAATGTTTTTTTTTAGGGTTTTTAATTAATTTTTTTTTGGGTTTTAGTTAAATTTCACAAAAAATGTATTTTCTTAGGGTTTTAAATAAATGTTGTAAGGGTTTAGGGGTGCCCGGAACAAATTTATTAAATAGAGCTTTTTAAATCCTTAGTAATTACAAAATTAATTGCAACACACAATTGGCACCAACAAACATTTCATAATTTCCTAAATAATATAAAATATAAAATACAAATTAACATCCATAAATTGCTTCCAAATTTTGCCACGCGGTAAATCTTACTTCCAGCGGAAAAAACCAACTTTGTGCCATTGAACTTGAATAGTGTATCCAAGATGGATGCAATGGGGGCAATGGACAATTACGTTCCATCTGAACCTATAAATTAAAAAAAAATATTAGTCAATAAAAACATACATAATTTAGTAAATGAAATGACTAATGTTTGAACAACTTACCGACACGAAGTGCCGTTTTGTTGGGATATAAGCGATTGTTATTTCCAGTACTGGAGATGGCACGTTAGTATCTAGTGGTAAAAAGGTGTGCGAATTTCCACGACAAAAACATACAAAAATAGCTTTAAAATTCGTCGCAATAATTCAACCCATATCTGGAAGGTCCATCCAGTAATCAGGTGTGCAGGGTGTGGGATTCTACCATGTAAGTTTATTAAGAATTCGTGCACAAACATCTACGCCACCCACCGCAAGTTCATATCTCAGATCTCAAATCAGACATCACATTCTAAAAGATTGTTATGCATTAGCAATCTAGTGGATATGTATTGACTTTCATCATGCCATACTTGATGAGCTACGGCATCGATAACCACAAAGGGTGACCGCCGCCTTTTACGCTCACACATCCGCTCATGAAAGGAAGGGCTAAAGGGGGAAACTCGGATGGCCAAAGGAACCGAAAACCATATTTGCTATCATCCGTTACATTCCCGAGTCCGGACGAGCTATCAGGGTGTGCCACGACCCGACCCCCGTCCCTCGGGAGCCACTAGAATTTCGCCGCCTCGGCTTGGAGATGTTCTCTTAAATGCTTTCTTCCCTGTCTTAGATCTGTACTCCCACCACGATGGATCCCGCCTAGTAGCTGATCCTTTCGGTCTACCTTTGGCAACAACGACCTGTGGCTCAGCTAAGTCTGTATCGTACGGGTAGATTATTTCAGCAAATTTACTTTTGTATTGTCTTATTTGTTCTGGATCCCTTGTCGAAATTTCATTGTACATCTCCATAAGCCCCTTTAAATGATCCTCTGGAGGCTCTACATCACCAAACATATGATGTTTTGGAGGAGTTTCAACTGAGAGAGAACTCCAAAAAGGGTGAAGATCCTTAACTCGTATTTTCCCACCCGGCTTCCTCAAAATGGCTTGTAGTTGACATGAACATGGAATTCCATAAATTGATCTAGCAGTACAATCACATATTTTACCAATGTTATTGTACTCCTTCATCAAGATATCTAAACCCCAAGAACTAACCCTACCTTTCAACTTCCTCAGAAATGTGTTGTCCATTAATTTCTTGTCCCAAATACGAGAGGATTCCATCTTCCCCTTAATCTCATCAATTTGATTTACAATCATACTCGTGGATCCTCTCCCAAACAAATACAAAACCCCCCAATGGAGGTTCTCAAATACCTATTAAATACGGAGTGTGAACTCTCAACCCGATTTGTGGTATTTGTACCGAAGTGAAGATACTTGTTTGTCCACGCCTGAACAAACATTTCTTTGTAGTTATCCACCCGAGTTTTTCAAGATATGTTAGCAAATCAGATCCCTTTGGGATCTACAACCCTTCAAAATATCGGACCACTTCTCATAATATTCGACTTCACCTGAGCATACGCCATGCGCCCCAAGTGGACTCGTGAGAATTCTTCACCTTTTTCGGGTCCAAGTATTGATACAAAGATTCTTGTTCACACATTTCCCAATGTGTCTCCTACACAACATGTGTTTGGCTTCGTGAAATACCTCAATACTTGCCTTAACAATTTGCATATCTTTATCGGGCTACAACAACACCGGGGACTCGTTTGGGATCAAATAATCCCCTAATCATAGCAAGTGCCCACGCAAAATTTTCTTGTTTTTTCTTGACGCAAGAATGCATATGCAATAGTGAAGTTTTGATTGGTGCAGTAAATCCAATTACAAATGAGTAGAGGCATTTTGTATCTGCAATTATTTAAATCGGTAAACTATATAAACAATTCCAACACATCATAAAATCATAAACTATATAAACAATTCCAACACATCATAAATAAATTAAATAAAATAATACCTGTTTGTTTTGTAGGTGCTGTCCATAATGATAACGTAGGGAAAAACTCTGGCAAGTCTGATGGAGTCCGGATGAGCAAATAATAAGTCGCCAACATATTGTTGAGATTCGTCTACACCCGTTCCGTCACTACCGTTATTTACATAACGACGACACTCTACAACATAACCAGCTTCGGTGAGACGATACATCAAATCTTGTAATTCGGTCCGGCCATTTTTGTCAAGTTTCCTGATTCTTGCCCTCGCATTATATATTGTAGATCTGCCACCATAAAAGTTAGGATTTTCCATTTTCAATGTGTTATAAATTTCGTTCGCCCCAACATTGCACTTCGTCAACTGCTCAACCAACTTATTCTGCTCGTCATCCAACTTCCGTGCTGCAGCATGACCAAACTGATAGATTCCCAAGAAATGGTTATGTTTGCCCTGGCTAACCTTAAATCTCCATGAATCAATTTTAGTCCTTTTCCCTACAATCTTGAATGGGCAATCTATCTTCTTAGTTCTCCTTGTTCGGTTAGCTTTCCTCCCTTCACCGCCCTTGCCAACTGGTGCCCCGACGTATATACCAGAACGCTCACATCTTAAATACACCTTGGGCACACTATAATCTTGTCCCTCTCTTGACCGACTAATCATAATATACACTTTATATTCTATCCCTTTTTGTTTAACCCAATGAACTAACCCATCCTTGGTTTGGAAATCATATTCTTCATAGGGACTAAAGAATTCGCCCGTATCAGGCCAATTTTCCTCATTATCAAGAAATTCCTCTAGATCACTACTTGGTCCGTCTGAACTGTCAACCTACAATAAATGCAAAACATAAAATTGTCACTAATACCAAAAAACGTATTTTTGGTCACTGCAAAACAAATGAAAATATATTAATTTTTTTTGTCACTGAAAAAAAAAATTAAAAAAAAATTAAATTTTACCGCGTGTAAAATTACACGCGGTGGATCAGCCCATCCGCCTGCGTCACACCACGCGCCTTACCGAATTTAAAAAAAAATTTTTTTACTCCGCCTGCTGACGTGTCCGCAGCTTGATCGAGTCGACCGCTCTGACGTCGCCAGCGGCCCGCTTTTCCAGATCCCATTTCGGTCTGTTTTCTCGCTTCGGACAATTTTTTTCGCATTTTATCGGCTTTAAACATGTATTTTTTGCATCAATTTTTTTTTCAACGGAACAACAACAATATAATATTTATTATTTACCTCAAAATCAATGTCTTCTAAATAACCGCAATCTTCAGAGTCCATTATGCCGGAATCTTGTCGGAATTTTTTTTTTTTCCAAAATTTTTAAAATTGATATTTTGTGGTGGATCTACTCCAATAAGTTCAAAAAAAAAAAAAAAAAAAAAAAAAATATTTTGCCGGAAACCGGTGACCGGACCTCCGGTTGGTGTTTCGACGGTGGCTCCGGTGAACAGTGGAGGTTTTTCCGGTATGTAAGGGGGAGAGAAAATTTTTGGGGAGAGAATTTTTTGGAAGGAGAGAGAAAAAAAAATAATTATGAGTGAGGGGGGGGGGGTGTGTTGAACAAAATATAGGGGTGTTTTTTTTCTTTGACCCTAAATTAACAACTCTCAGATGTGTTAACCAAAGCTTTAAGTCAATGGCGGTTCAATTATATGGTTAGCAAGTTGATTGTTTTGGATATCCATACTCCAACTTGAGGGGAGTATTGGAATGCTGTTATTTAAGAATTACCTAGTTAATTAGGAAGTGCCTAATTAGTATCTAATTGTTTAGGACATAGTTAATTGTTTTGTTACCTAATGTAGATTAATTTCCTAAATATTGTGCAGTATTGTGTATTAGGTAGCTAACTAATATAGCGCATTCTCACATGTATATATACTCTTATACTAGTTTTTTATGTTGTAAGAGTGAAATATATATTTATTCATCGAAATCTTTTATATAGTAGACGAAATAGTGTCTTAATTGAAGAAAGGTTGTAACTCTGGTAGTCGTAACTCATCTCATTTTTTATCTCTCAAGTCTGAAAAGATCAAGAGTTCAAGTTATTTCAGGAACGACTTCTGTTACATCTGTTAAAATACTTGGATATCAATATGCAATATTAAGAGTTCGAGTCATTCGAAGAGTGACTTTAGCCGCATTTGTTAAAACACTTGGATACCAATATACAGAGGACCCCCAAAGATCGAGGGCTCCAACTTTGTCTTGAATATTCTTGAAGTATCAAGTAGAATAATTATGTTGTGGACCTGGGTTACATGTGGGGTTATAGATCACTTGATCCACATTGAGCCACATCACTCTTTTTATTAAAAAAAATAAAAAGCACTCCCATTTTTGTTGCAAGTAAAGATTTTTTTTTATTATTATTATCAAAAGAGGTGATGTGCTCAATGTGGACCAAATGATCCATGACCCCACATATAACCCAGGTGCACAACAGAATTTTCCTATCAAGTATGTACAGGAGATTGGAGAAATGGAGATGATCAGCAGCTGAAATATTCATCATATGTGGGCTGGATTAATTGGAGGAGTATGGATTAGCGTATTAGTAGATTTTTTACTTTGTTGGGCTTTAATCTAATAGTATTTTTTATTTTTATTTTTATTTTTTTGCTAAATAAAAAATTATTTATTAATCATAAATTAGTTAAAGTCATTACAATCAAAGGTTAAATAGGTCCACTAGCCCATTAGTAGTTTAGTTGACTTGATCCACTTGGACTTGTAATTTTCCTCTTTTGTATTTATCTTTTTCAATAGTCTTCTATAAGCTCGACTTGGCAGCTCAGTAACACTTTTTGATCTACTTTTACAAAATACATACCTCAATTTTTTAAAATACTCGATCCTTTTAAGTTCTATATTATTTTTTACAAATTGAAAAAATAAAAATTATCACAAGGATTATATAGACTATGAAAGCATGGGAAGCAACTAATGGCATGTGAAGGTGAAGAGATGGGAGAAAAATAATTAGAAGAAAGAGCTGTAAAGCATATGAACATGAAGAGCTTAGATGTATCATATTAGAGAGAAGAACATGGGAAAACTATATGTGTAGTGAGTGGCCTTTGGCTGTCAACCCACGTTTTTGCATCTACTCTTTTTATTTTAAATTATTCCCATTATTATTGATTTTATAACTAAACTCTTAAAGAGTTAGGTCATCAAAGGTGTCCTAGCCCAGTGAGCTTGGCACCTATTCACGATCTTCGATACCTTCCGTCTGCGTGCGGCAAGCTTTAATCTCCCTTTTTAGAGCTATCTGCTCCTCGTCTGAGGCAGTTCTCTCTCCCTTATATGGGGCAACCGCCCCATCGGGCTTCAAAAAAAAAAGTTAGGTCTAAAACAATACATTTTCATAAGTCAACTTATGTCTATTTTCACTTGTATTTTTTCCTACAAAAAAGAAAAAAAATAAATTTTGTTGACAATTTGTGAGATTGTGATTTGTTCTTATCGTTTTGGAAAAAAAAGAAAATGGAGAGTTTGGTCATCTTTGACGACTACAAAATTTCTATTGCTCCATGACTGGTAATTATTAATAATAATAGTAACTACTATTTGAGATTTTTCGCTTTTGATTATAGAAGTGACTCGTTTTTTTACAAAAGTGTCTCATTTGTAAGAAAGAAAATTAATTTAAAAGTAAAAAAAAATGTTTAAGTTTAGAGTGAAAACCGACTAATTTTATCATGAATGTTTTATCATGAATGGCTAATTTGATCATCTTTTATAGTCGAACTTTATATACAATGTAATTACATATTTTAACCAAAAATAAATATAAGGAGAAAATAATATAGAGGTAAATTAATCAATAAATACATAATTTTTGTAAAAAATATTTTATTTTGCAACAAAAAATAACTCCTAAAAAGTTTATATTTTGTATCGAAAGGAATAGTTGCTTATTGTGCAATCATTGGGAGGAAGAAAACCCATAATTGCAGGCTCTGAATTCCAAATTTTTCAGTAGTTTCACATTGGAATATTCTTTCACACATTCCACTGCAAGTGAGAAGTAAACTATCCTAACCAACACAAGTTGACTCAATTGGTAAAGATTTGACACGTCCTTACAAAGGTCAAGTGGTCAATTCCCGCTGCCGACGTGAGGGCTGTATTAGTGGGTAATCTGTAAGTACCCTTGTAAGCGACCTATAATCCCTAGGGTATACCCTGACACGTTATAGTGAGCCGAGCCGAACCCACCAGAACTTTAAAAAAAAAAAAAAACCCATCACATAAAATTTCTCATAATTCTTCCAAGGAAAAAAAGGAAATGGAAAACATCAAAGGTCTCATAATTCTTCTAAGGAAGCAATACAAGTATGGTTTGTAAAACACAACGCACTGTGAGAGTACTTTGTAGCATTTTATAAATATATTTTTATTATCAAATTTACAAATTTTGAGAATAACTTTTAAAATGCAGAATTTGAAGATGAAATTGCAAAAATATAAATATTATAAAGAGAATATTACATGAATATTGTAAAATACATAAGTCGTACATTAAACTACAAAAAGTTGTCTATAAAACCATTGGTTGATGACGAATTTAGGAGAGGAGAGTAAAATTTAACACTCGCCGAAAACCAAGTTGGTATCAATTTTAGCAAGTCCATCGCCACTAACCATAAGGTGAGGTGTGGTGGTATCTCGCCTCGTTCCTTAATCATGAGTTCAATTTCTGTCTATGGGAATGAAGAGCATTTCATGGTCAGTCATTTACCTCTTCGGATTGCTCCCGTGGTGAGGGAATTAGTCATTACTATAGGTACAAATTCTCTTTAAAAGAGTAATATTGATATTTTGAGTAATAAAGTACTTGAGTTGTTCCAAGGACTTGACTTGTGTCTACAAATTGACAGTGGTTCTAGTGCGGATCGGGTAATTTTGCACGTACGAAACTTTCCTCGTCCATTGAATTAAAATTTTGACGGTTGAGATTAATTTAAAACGGACACCTATTTTGAGCCTCAAAACACATGTCGTGTTTTTTAGCATCAAAACAATGCTATTTTGGAGGGTTTGAAGATGGCAAGAACGCATGGACTTCACATTCCAAATGTCGGATAAGTTGATATGTTGACTGAGTTATTAAGTTTTGTAAAATTAACACATATTTTGTACGTGCAATATTATTCATTATTGTACGTAAGAACGGACATTTTTAACCGTAGATAAAAAAATCAACAATCAAAATATGTCCTAAATATTTAAAAATATATATATATATTCTGCATTAAATCCGAATTGGCAATAAGAGGGAAAAATTTTCTATGAGATGGTCTTCGTGGGTATCTGTGAGAGATAAAGACTTGCGGAACCCACCTACATGTCTCAAATTATGTGAGAGTAGTGTGAAGCCGTACCCACAAGGACCGTCCCATGCTAGACTTTCCCAATAAAAGGGATATGTTTGGAAAAGGATCGTACTTTACAGTCCGGCTCCAGTGCGGAACCCCTAAAGTTCCGCACCTGCGGAACCATCCTAGCCGTCGGATGCAATTTTGAACGGTCCAAATCTGGAGAGAGAAAAGTTGCGGCTGACAATAAAAAAAAATAAAAAAAAATTTTTATATAATAAAAGGGTACATATGTAATTTTACAAATAAATGATTGGGTTACCGAGGAGGAGAGAGAAAAGTTGCGGCTAAACAAAAATACATATTCTTCTTTAGAGAACACATTTTTTAGTTAGAAAACACATGTTTTCTAACCAAAAACATGTGTTATCTAAAGAAGAACATGTGTTTTTGTTCCGCCGCAACTTTTCTCTCTCCTCCTCGGGAACAAAAAGTAACACGCAACCGTCACATCGATTGGGTTACCGAGGAGGAGAGAGAAAAGTTGCGACTGAACAAAAACACATGTTCTTGTTCTCTCTCCTCGGGAACAAAAAGTAACACGCAAAGTTTATCCCTAAAATACCCCTATTTTGATACAGTCATTGAATCAAAAAGTATAAAATCCAACGGCTGAGATCGTGACCCGCACCGTACGAAATTTTGAGGGTCCGCACTGGAGCCACGACGATTACTTTAGGCATATAATGTGAATCTTCTTTCCTAGAAAACATGCTGTATTTTGACCCAAGACTTTCTCTACTTCCTTCCTAGTTCCTACCTCACAAGAGGCTTGCCCAAGTGGGTAAGTCTTTGGGCATGGGGACCGAAAGGCCCCAAGTTCGATACTCCTCCGCTGGGCATGCGGTGAGACTTTTATTCTCCCCGATCTAGTACTGCTTCTCTCCCGTCTGACTGCTCCATCTTCCCGTTACGTCACGCCCAGGGCTTCAAAAAGTTCCTACCAAAACAAAAGAGTCCACACCCATTATTCTTCCCTTCTATAAAACCACCTCAAAACCCCACAAAGATTTCTTCATACCCAACCTCCAAAATCTCTTGCCTTTTCCCCTGTTCTTCCCCAATTTAAGAAAATGGCATCTCATGTGACCCCAACTCCTTTACTTCAAGATGAGTTAGATATAGTGATACCAACAATTAGAAACCTTGATTTCTTGGAGATGTGGAGACCTTTCTTTGAGAAATACCATTTAATCATAGTTCAAGATGGTGATCCTTCAAAGACTATTAATGTTCCAAAAGGGTTTGATTATGAACTGTATAATAGGAATGATATTAATAGAATTCTGGGTCCTAAGGCTTCTTGTATCTCCTTTAAGGATTCTGCTTGTCGTTGCTTTGGGTATATGGTTTCTAAGAAGAAGTATATCTATACCATTGATGATGATTGCTTTGTAAGTTTCTTGCTAAATTATCTGACTTTTTTTGCTGATCTTTAATTTGGGGAATTTTTATGGGGTTGCCCTTTTGATTTGAAAAATTCTGATATGGACTAGGCCCATGTGGATTTTGTGGTCCAGAATTGATCACATCACCACAGGAGAGAGAACTTTGTGATGACGTGACTAGTTCTGTACCGCATCCATATCAGAATTATCCGTTTGATTTTTGTTGTGTAAAAGTTTGGATCTTGATGTGGTTTGCTTTGAAATTCTTGGGATTTGTGTGAAATCTATGTAGAAGCTTTAGTTTGATGGGAGGAACTAATTGTTGAATGTAAATTCTATTTGATGGTTTGTTGAGTTTTGCCAAAAAAGTTATATTTTGAGCCTCTAGTCATGGATGTCCTTTGGATTTTTAATTAATGCCTTTTTTGTAAAAAAAATTAATTAATACTAATGACCACACAGAAATCTTACATTATTCATGTAGCCACCCCCCAATAACTGATAGTTGATATGATATGATCTAGATCCTTATAAAGTCCTTTTTTTGTTTAATCATTTTAGCATAATTTGAATCAATGGTATTATAAGTCCAACACTAATTAATCAATCAGTCATATAAGCATATCTTTGGCTTTGCAATATCAGCAGGGACAATTGAAAATAAGTTGTTCTTGATTCGGCTGTGTTTAGACGGAAAAAAATGCAAGCTTCAAAAGTGTAGGTTTTGGGATTTTTTTTACCTGTTTGTTACGCTTTCACGTTCATCTACTGATGTTTTGTTCTCTGACTATGAGCAGGTTGCCAAAGATCCATCCGGGAAAGATATTAACGCTCTTGAGCAGCACATAAAGAATCTTTTGTGTCCATCAACTCCATTTTTCTTCAACACTCTTTATGATCCATACAGAGATGGTGCAGACTTCGTGCGCGGCTACCCTTTCAGTCTTCGGGAGGGTGCTCCTACCGCTGTTTCTCATGGCTTGTGGCTTAATATCCCCGACTATGATGCTCCTACTCAGCTCGTGAAGCCACGTGAACGAAATGAAAGGTTAAATTTTGACAAGCAAATGTGCTAAAACCTAGTTGAAAGAAGATAATGCAGTTCCTTGACATCTTTCACCAATAACGGTCATTTTCTTTTCAGATATGTAGATGCTGTGATGACCATTCCAAAGGGTACTCTATTCCCCATGTGTGGTATGAACTTGGCATTCAACCGTGACCTGATTGGACCTGCAATGTACTTTGGACTCATGGGTGATGGCCAACCAATCGGGCGTTATGACGACATGTGGGCTGGTTGGTGTACCAAGGTACATTTTCCCATCTCCCTATATGAACTACCCTGCTCCTGTTTATAGCCATGGCGGACATCAATTGAAATAATTCAGAATAAGTTTGTAAATTTGGTTTTTACAGCATGTTAAAACGACACACTATTTTCGTCTTTTGTAGGTTATCTGCGATCATTTAGGTCTCGGTGTTAAGACCGGTCTGCCCTACATTTGGCACAGCAAGGCAAGTAACCCTTTTGTGAACCTGAAAAAGGAGTACAAGGGTATCTTCTGGCAGGAAGAGATTATTCCATTTTTCCAGTCTGTAACCCTCTCCAAGGAATGCACTTCCGTTCAGAAATGCTACCTTGAAATTGCGAAGCAGGTCAAGACTAAGCTTGCAAATGTAGATCCTTACTTCATCAAGTTGGCAGACGCCATGGTCACCTGGATTGAGGCTTGGGATGAGCTCAACCCATCTGGTACCAGCAATGGATCTGGAAAGTGATTAAGCAATTAGTTCAGTTGCTTCACTTATTTAGTATGCAGCGTTTTGAGTTATTTCACTTATTTTGTTGAGGGATTATATTTTACATTTTGGCAGGGTTGACACTATCTCATTATGTAACATCATTTATTTTGTCGAATGTAGTCGAGCTTATTATGCTTGCAAAGATGCTTTTTATTTCATGAAGTATTTGTAATCTTTGACGACTGTCAAAATGAATATACTTCTGTTATCCGGAAGATTAGAACAATGATTGCAGTGAATTTACCTAATTTCACACCTACTGTCTACTAGAATGACCAAAATTTAGAGGAGTTATATCCGTCAGCCGGGAACTTTGCAATGTTTGACATTGAAGAGCGCACACATTTACATCTGTATATGTAACAAAAGCCTTTTGCTGCAAAATCAAGTAGCATATTATAGCATTGTTGTCAAGGAATGCTATTGATGTTGGCGTTGCCTCCTGAATCCGAATAATAGGTCGGGATTCAACACCACATTTTACGATAATAATTTGTTTGTTTACGTATAAAAAAATAATAATTTAGCATTGGCACTTCACAGAAGATTCAATTGTGCATATAAAGCAGCAACTGGCCTTCCTCACTTGCTATAGCTACAGCTCCTGAGTTTGAACCGTCTGTCGAAATACATGATACTCCTGTTCCTATAGCATAAATGGATGAATTTACAAGCTAACATGAAATCATTACAGCAGATATGAAAATAAGCTTTATATATATCATGCAAAATACCTTTGAATTGATGTAGATCACCAACTTTGATTCCTGTGGACAACTCCCACATGTATACTAATCCATCAGATCTGCCAATGATCCCATGCCCGGATGATGCACCTATTGCAGCAGCCCTGCATGGAGAATTATATCATCTTCCTTTCATTTTATGCCTCTTTAGGACTGTGATCTCAAATCTAAATACAACTCAAGTCAAATACAACATTTTTCTCACTTATTTTTTGCTACGGGTCCCACTTTTTCTCTCACAAGACCCCATTGAAACTAAAAAGAGCAAACGTTTTTTTTCAAGGTGAGTTGCAATTTCAAATACGCCCCAAGACAACTTGAGTAGAATGCAACATGATTATTAACTTTCAATGACGGGGCACTTGAGAGTCCTATAGTCAAATATTTGCAGGTCGCAGGACTATATTAAAGTAGGATATAAGGTAATCATGATTTGCCCTTTCAGATGGTATTAAAAAAAAAAATGGAAGTACCTATGGTCCAATGCACTTCCCATGATCACAGTATTTTTTACCAATAGAGCAAGCTTCCAACATCCAACACCATCATTTTGCAGGTCACCTGATTGGTAACCATGTAGTGAATAAGGATCTGATGTGGTTGAAATCAGAAGCCAGATTGCGATGTCTTTACTGTCCATGGATAAGGCAAGTTTGTCCTCTGTGCTTCCTGAGAACGACATTTTGGTTGCATCTAGAACTTCATCAATAAGCTTCTCTGGGTTAGAATAAGTGGAAAAACTCCATTTTCCTTGCCATTGAAACAAACTGATAGGAAGACATTTAGAAATGGAAGTTCTCGGAGCTGAAAACTTTGATATGAGAATGCGTTTGTCAACATTCCTGAACAAAATAGAACCCATTGGTATCATATAAACAACCAGTAGCAAATGTGCATCTGTATGATTCTTTGGATGTGTATATGCACGAGTCATGTGTCTGCTTAGAAAAATATGGTATGTCGGAAGCATCATTTTCCAATAAACTGAAAGCAGTAAATAGCCAAGAAGAATATATACCTAAATAGTTCTAAAATTTAAGTATGAAAAAGTAATAGTATTTGAGTAAAAAAATGGTTCATAATGGAAATTACGTGAAGAAAGAGACAAAAGCTGAAATTCTTGACATGTCAAAAAGATTAAAGACAAAACAAAAAGCAGCGCTTAAGCAATACAACGATAATCCATGAAATGAAACTTGTAAACAACAGATGTCTTGATTACTGTACAGTCTGTACTTGTACTCTCATGAGACACATCAAAGAACCATGCACAGAGTCCCTGTAATAGTGATTACTAATGTTTTGTTTTTTTTTGTTTTAAATTAGCATCAAAAGGAAACCCCACTGTATAAGCAATTGTTATCAGTTAAATTAGCTACAACTTAGAGAGGGAAATACTTTGCATACCATAAGCCAAATTGCCCATATCCGTCGTGTCCAACAACAAAAGCTGCAGAATTTGGAATTCTCTTTAACTCTACTAGACTTGAGGACATGTGCTCTGGTATTGACAAATAGCATTCTTCCATCTGTTCACTGCCAAGATAAAAACCAGACTTTATTATACTTCACACAGATAAAAGAGGTTTTGCATGAACATTGATCGAGTTTCAGAAAATTCAGATATTGTTCAAGCGGTTTTGCCTGCTAAATGATGCTTTTGAAACAAAGGGTCTATTTGGATTGGGTTTGGGTTTGAGAAGGTTTTGTCCCAAACAAAAATCGGTCAATTCCAATTTTTTTTTCTCAAAAATTTGGAATTTAAACATCTCCCGCCAATTTTAGAGGCCAAAATATGAATTTTTACGATTATTTGAAGAAAAAAATTTGAATTTGAATATTTCTCGCCCACTTTTTAGCCTCTACCGCCAAAACCCAAACCTAGATCTAGGTTTGAGTCTCAAACCCAAACCCAATCCAAATAGACCCTAAGCCTAAATGCAAGTAAAGTAACCCAATCACTCCCTACGAGGAGAATATTTAAGCAGTAAACTATATCATCCCAAAATAATAATAAATAAAAAAGAAATACGTGTTGCTCTACCAGCTAAAGATCTTGCAAGAACATTGCAGGATAAGAGAAAACTAGTTTTTACTTCATTGGAATTTACCAGAGACTACTTTCCTGCGACATCTAATGTACTACAAATCTGTGTGAATTTGAGAAGCCATATGCATCTATGTTACATGGACTCGGGTACGGGTGTGGATACGGGTACATATCTAAGTGCTTATACCTCTAAAAGTAAGAACACGAAGACACTTCTAAAAAATTGGACAGCGGGTACGTGGATACATAAATAATTAGGGGCATACAAGAAAATTAATACAACACCCTTTTGTAAAGGGAAATAAGCCTTAATTGGGGAAATAGGCTTCTAATATCCTCCTCACTATAGGCAGGATGGAGAAGATCGCCATTGTAGATGCACCTAGTCTCTATCAAAGTACTCAATATTTGTTTACCACATTCGATAAGCATCTCACACCCACACCCATGTCGTATCGTGTCGGAGACAGGTGAGGCAGCCAAAACAAAGAGTCTGGTGACATAGATATGCATTGTAGTAATTTGTTCACATCATCTATAAAAGCTTCAAGAAATTGATATAATTATGCTAAACCAGTTACTCAACAAGACAAATTTCCCTACATGAACATAGCTAATGGCAAGTGGGTTATGGGGAATAGAGAAAGTACACAGAGAACTCGCAGCGATCTGTTGTATTAAAGCTATACCAACCGCTAGAGGAACTAACTAAGGAGGAACCCTATATGTAATATGATGCAACAACCTTTTTCGAGTACCCTGGAAAGTTCTTGAAAGTTTACGGCATAAGATAGATCTTTTTCCCATTAAAGTGGCAGTATCTAGCAGAAGGGAATCGTAAACAAGCAAAAATAAGAAATGGCACCATGAGAATTCACCTCCAGCTTGAGTTCATGACCCATAGGTACAGCTTCCCACTAACATCAGCAGCAAGAAGATGATTAGGCTCACAAACCAAAAGACAGCGGACAGTTTGAGCTGTTTTCAGTGTGGTCACCACCGAGACATATCCAACTTTTACTTGCACAATTTTCAGGGCGTTATCTCCAAAGTAGTCTGAGGAACATGATGCACAAGGACAATGGATATTTCCCACTCTGGGACAATTGAGGGGATATTAGTACTCCGATAATCATCAGAGCTTTTTGAAAAAATCTTTACATATTGCAAGAAAAAATCTACCTGCAACAAGGGACTCTTATGCTATTTGCTAAGACAAGGGACTGTGCATCTGGGGTAAACTGCAAACCTGAATTCTGCAGTACAATCTGCTAAGAGAAGAAAACATGTCATATGATGCACTGTAAGCATTAGCCACTACTGCAGAAACTGAAGTATATATCATTATCTTACATTTCTGCCAAAGTAATCTTTCAAGTATGGCAGGGAAACTGATGAATGACCGACAAAAGCAGGGCATCCTGCAGTCTCTCCAGTAATTTGGGCATTATAGACAAAGAGAGTTTTGTCTTCTTGTGCTAGGGAACCGCATAGTAGACATAGATAGATGTCATTTCCTACTCTGCTCAAGAGGACCGTTAAAATTGGCATAGGGTGGATATAGCAAGCAACAATCTTGAGAATATCCTGCAGCTGATCTTCATGCTTCCAATTTACATTGTCATTTATTCTTGAACAGAACACTGTTTGGTTTTGCAAATCTGTTATGGACCTATCCAGCTTAGGAAGGTCTTTATCTTGAAAAATCTCTTTCATGTCACAGGTTTCACATTTTTCTTTGCATGAATTTGCTGGATCATGAATATCTGTTACACAAATGAGGTCAGAAGTCAGCAGAACTTTTGAGACAAGAGCCTTTTTCAGAACTGCACTGATGATACTTGTGAAGCTCCTTTCATCAAACAGTTTTCTACCTAATGAACCACTTGCTACTCGACTTGGAAAGATGGATCCATTGTAAGAAACATGAGTGTGGTATTCATCGTGGCAACAATTTGTGGAATAAAACCATCTGACACCTTAGCATTTTGTTATTTCTGAGAGACATTACTATTTCTCATTGACTCAGTAGCAACTACACTACCTACCTTCTCTCACACAAATTTGTTTTACTGGAACTTGAATAATTGCTTGGGCCCAAAGAATTAGTATTTAGGACTACTTCTATCTATGGCCGCTGAAAGAAAAGTCACTACAACTGCGGATTATCATGCCAGTACCTTCAATATGATCAGGCAGAGTTTTAGCATTCTCCTCCTTAGATCGGGGTCCAGCAAATAAAGTATTGTGGCCAAAGTTTGTGGAGGTGTCCCTTTTGCAGGGGAATGTGAAATCTATTGAAGATTTAGTTATCAGATTACCAACCCCAGGAGGACCTTCATTTGAGACCAACTCTGTTTTACTGTCAGTTGCTCCAAGATGACAACCTGGAGGACCTGCTTCTGATTCTAAAATGGACACACACTGACAGATTTCTGGATCCATCGGACTTTCATCCGCAACCATGATATCAGGGAACATAGGGACCTCTCTAGAAGTATCTTCACTTCCATTATCAATGCTATCAGGTGCAACAGATTCTAGATGATCAGCACATGAGTTAGTTGTACCAGAACTATCAGCGTCTTTCTTAATCTGATGCAGGTCTGAAGTTTCTTTAAGCCCTCTTACTAAAAGTTGAGACAGAAAAGTTTGGACGAGTCAGAGAGAAAAATTGAAACAGTAGAAATTCCTCATATAGACTTCGGAAAACGTTCAAAGTTCAAACTCAATAGATATACAGGTTAAAATTACCAGGAGACAGAACAGCTAGAGTATTTTTGTTTTCGTCCATGCACACAAGTTTAGATTTTTCTACAGCCTTTAACTTATTTCTCTTCTTTCTTGAGAATGTCTTGAGCAAGGGAAGAGCCTGAGGGAGCAGCATTGTCATCATCGTATTCACTACTTCCTGGCCAATTGAATCAAAATCAGCATTTTCAGAA
The DNA here is from genome assembly GCA_026122235.1 of Vinca minor. Lineage (NCBI taxonomy): Eukaryota > Viridiplantae > Streptophyta > Magnoliopsida > Gentianales > Apocynaceae > Vinca > Vinca minor. Next base: position 8,767,986 of record JAOCZM010000001.1, read on the forward strand.
CTCAGGCTCCAGCTCCCTGCATCCCTATCACCCTCTGGATATGGTTCAGTCATCAAAACCTCAGAAATGGCGGTGTCTACAGAATAAGACCATACTTCAAATTTCAGACAATGTTCTATGTTCTTTCTCTTTTCTTTGAAATGGACCGGGGGTGGGGGGTGAGGAGCAGGGGTTGCAGGCATTGAAAGATAAATCTGACAAAAGAAGACGGTGCCACTCATAAAATAAGTGGCAGGAGATACTGGATGATAAATCAAAGATATAAAATAATATATGAGCAATGATACCTGGAGGGTGGTCAAACGTATCAGGTGCACAAAGTTGAGAATCATTAATTATTTTCGTGTAACTCTGTCCTAGTCTGTCTTCATCTTTGGTGATGGAGCCATTAACCTGGAAATTAAATAAAGTCTTTTCACTTATCAAGCATTGAAAAAGGAAGAATAGACAAAAAATCGTTTAAATTTTTTCAAAAGAAGATATCACCGGCTAAGATTCAGAACCCAATTATTTCAAATACAAACACACCAGAATTATGGATGAGAAACAGTTGGTGCATTTCATGATTCATAGATGATAGAGAGAGACATGTGAAATGGCCTTGAATAAAATAAGAAATCGTAATTATTAAAGACAGAGGAAGGGTAAACACTCTTACAGTTTCTTTGACATTGGCCAAGTTGCCATTTTCTTCCAAGAGTCTATCATTTGTGCAACTAGCATGTTTGGTTTCTTCCACAGCATCTATTCTATCAACTTCTAGACTATCACATACATCTAAAGAGTTCATATGCAAATCATTCTCGGCCGAGGCTAGCAGATTTTCATTCATAACCTGAGTTCCTGAATGTTCTGATATTTGCAAAGCTTCTGCGCTGTTATCAAGCTCATTTTGAAATGAAGTAGAAACAGTAGCAGAACATGTGCTACTGTGATTCCCTTGAGAGCTCGGCCTAGTATTTGATGCATCAGCATTTCTTCCCTGAGTTTGGCTGTGGGATTTTTTAAGCCCAGCTCCATCCTTTGCATTAGCTATCTTCCCTTTCCTACTTCTCTTTCTTGTTACTCCATGTTTTTTCAAGTCCGGTAAAAGATCAGGACATGTACTTAAATCAGTTTCTGGGATTGGATCTCCTGTATTGGCAGCTGTGTCGCAAATGAAAGATGGAAGCAAATTTTGTTTAGTAGCACCACCGACATTTGCCACTAATTCTCTGAGTAAACGCTGAATGAGTGAATTTTTGAAACCGAAAAACTGCACACAAGAACAAAGACAAGGCATCATTATTATGTTGATCTTGATAGTTGTTAATATTACAATAATTGCAGGGAAAGGCATAGAGCAAGTGATCATAAAGGACATTACAAATGATTAAGACACCACAGGCTCCTCAGAACAATGTTAATACGAGGGTACTTGGGACAATGAGCAGCTTTATTATCAATATTCTAGTGCTGTGATTATAACTCGGTAAAGCCAGTTTTTGCAAAAATAGTTTTGAGTCAAAATTGACACTTAACACAAAAAAACGATTATCATTTTAACGACATTAAACATTCGGAAAATACAGAACAGAGAACTCAGTAAGAAATGAAATACCTCCATGCCATCAATCTTGCATGAGAATCTCTTCCCACGCCACAACTTTGGTTGAGAACAGCCTTTCTTCTGAAATTTCTCCCATGCAATATCTGGAGTTTGCCCAGAACATGACAATCCATCATTGGAACCAATCTGCAAAGATTTTTGCTTTGTAACTTGTCATCATAACACAGGTAGAATCTTAAGAAATGGAAGTGCAAAGCAGCTCAACCTAGCTACAGACCGTGAACAAAGGCCCTTTAAGCCCTTCAGAAATTTCCATTCTGTATGTAATTCCATTTTGTGTTCGCACAGCCCTAAACCCAACAGGGTAAGGATACCGATCTTTTCCCTATACAAGGGAGAGAAGACATGATATGTAAATACCAAGAATTATATACATATTATTGCATCCAAAAATAAGAACGAAATATAAAGAATTGTACTTTGCCATGCTGAATCACTATGTCAAAATTTAACTCTCCCATTTCCTTTCATTTTCATCACCTGTTTTGTTCCTCTAAACAATGGTGTGGTATCATTAGCATCATTAACCCTCTACCCAAGTTAGATCTTTTCTCTCACTACTCTTGTGTTTGTAATTTACTCGTTTTCCCACACCTTGTGCTGGTTTTTCTCCAAGTATAACTAATGTAAGTTTTCAACTTTCTATTTTTATTCCTTTCTTCTATTTTAGGGGAATCATCGTGGTTCCATGCCAATTATGCCACATTGAGGTCTACTAATCACATGTACACATTTTACAGATTTGTAATCCTTTTTCCCTTTTAGCAAATGAATTCAGCTCCTATTTCTTCAAAAATGCAGTAGGTTAAAACAAAAACAATAAGTATATACACCTTTAAAACAAGAAACAGAAAAGGATATTCAACTTTGGACTGAAGGAGTATTTATTTCAAATACCAAGGAAAAAATTATCGGCAGATTTGTGGCTCATATTAAATTGTCAAACACATACACCTATCTCTGTACTTGATGCAAGCTTTAGTTTTTAAAATCTTTAAGCTGCTAATTATCATACTTAGAATAAATTCAATGTCATAATTAGCATCCTCAAACCTTAATAAATAACTAAAATTCTCTTTACTTTCTAACTCAGCCTATCAATGATAAAAACAAGAAGGAAAAATCAGTAACAAAATGAGTATATTCAATCACAGCTGAATATATCAAAATAAAAAATTGAAGCTCACACACAGAAACAGAGAATTAAATATACTAGTTTCTCTAAATCTCATAAAATCAACAATTTATTATCATTTTCCTTCGAATTCATTTGAATCAAAACTAGACATTCAATGTCCATAAAAATAAAAATTAAAAAATTAAAAAAACCAAAAGAACAATAACAAAATCAGTATGCTCAATCTCAGCTGAGTATTTAAAAATTAAAAAATTGAAGATCACATACAGAAACGGAGAATTAGATCCACTAGTTCCTCTAAGTATCATAAAATCAGCAATTTATTATCAATTTGTTTCAAATTCATTTCGAATCAAAACTAAACATTGAAGATTCCGAAAATTTTGAGAAATCGATAGCGATAACTTCCAAAATTCATCTTAAGCATGAAACTAGATATACTGGTTTCTCTAAGTCTCATAAAATCAGCAATTCATTATAATTTTTCTTGGAATTTATTCGAATGAAAACTAAACATCAAATTCCCCGAAAATTATGAGAAATCAACAGCGAAAATGCCGTAATTCATCTTAAGCACGATTTAACCAGAAACAGAAAGTTCAGAAACGAAAATAAACTCGGAAATCAAAACGCAAAGATATATATATATATATATATATATATATATATATATATATATATATATATATATATATATATATATATATATATCTGTGTGTGTGGTGAAATAATAAGAATCGAACCCTAGAGCAGCTCCAGTACTTCTTCTCCCAGGCACCGGTGTATAAATTTCCAATGGATACAATCTCTAAATCATCTGATTTGTCCTTGCTTGCTTTCGCCATTGTTATAGTCTCTCTCTACCTCAGTTTTCACACTGATTCAGAATACGAAAATGGCGGAGAGAGCTTTATAGGGAGAAGAAAATGGCGGGAACTGGAGTAGGAGGGAAATAAAACAAAAGGAAAAAGGTGATAGGTCGGGCCGGGTCAGGAGTCCGAAATAAACGGATCATAGCCAAAAATAATAATAATGACGTTGTTGTGAGGACCGACCTAAGTCAGCGACGTGATAGGCGAGAAACCTGAGTTTTGGGGTAGATGGTTGAAACTGTCATATGCCTCACCGTTGACAAATATTCGATTTTCTCGGTGGACATGGATTCTCGTGGAAATTTTCTGCGGTGGTAGGGCTCCGTTTCAAAGAGCACTATGGGTCATACTCTCCCCTGTTAGCGGTCACGCTATGAGCCAAATCGCAAACCGAGACTAAATTAATCACCACGTGATGAAATATGAGTACCCCTCGGGGTGAACCAAAAAAGGTCAATGTCTTGAACAATATTAGACACCTCATAATTCCGTTAGCTCTCACATGCGTTTTATAATCACCGATAATGATTCTTGCAACTCCCTTGCCCGCCGGAATTAAATGTTCATTTCTCTATAGAAAATGAATAAAAATGTATTGGACAGCGTTTAATTTTATAAAGAGACAGTAATTTTTTAATTTATAACGGCAAAAAATGCCTATTTGGTCCTAAAAGATGTTTCTAAGGGCGTTTTGAGTCCTAAAAGAAAGTTTTTACCCTTTTACATCCTGAATGTATTTACGTGCTGCCATTATAGTCCTTCCGTCCATTTTTTCAGATTTTTTCTGTTAACTCTGAAAAACTGTCAAATGAACCGTTTTTAACGAGGGGTAAAACCGTCAATTCAATTTTCCCCCTTTGGTAAAACCTTTTTTCCTATTTCATTTACTCCATCTTTTTCTCCCAACTGAAATTAGGGATCTTCATCCTAATTGGGTTCCTCAATGTCATCATCTTCCCAATCCAATGGGTCAATTCGGTGCAATTGCGGTGAAAAACCTGTTAGCAAAATCTCCAAGACACCTACAAACCCAGGAAGACTCTTTTGGGGGTGCAAGAACTTTGAGGTGAGCATCAATGGAGATGGGTTAAATATCACTATTCTTTATCATCATCAAAATAGTATACAAGCTGAAGAAAGTTTATTTTTTTGCAGAAAAGAAATCATTGTGATTATTTTAGATGGTTCGACATGCCTCCATGTGGAAAATGCAGTAAATTGAAGAAAAAAGTGTGCATTTCCAAGTCCACTATTGCTGCATATGAAATTAGGGCAAGATTCTTGTGTGTTGCATTGTTTATTTCTTGGTTCATTACAATAACTGTAATTTTGACGAAATAAGGTTGGTTAATTCATAGGTGTTTTAATTTTTGCTGCCATAAATTGTTGGACATGCTGTAAGAAGGCATGTAATGTAGCAGTACCTCTTGTCATCATTATGGATATGAATAACATTAAGGTTGTGTTGCAAATAAATTCATGAACAAATGTGTGACTAAATAATTTTGTATTGATTTCCCTCAAAATATATCCAGATTAGAGTATAAAATGAAATAAAGCCTGGGAGTTGGCTATAATTCTGGAATTTACAAAATGTTTACCAAAAAAGCCTATTATGGCTACCTAAAATAGATGCTCAAGCAGACATTGACATCCTACAACATATTAAAGGGAGGCATAGAAGCATCAATGTTCTGGTCAGAGGTCTTCCTGAAAATGAAAAGGCATTTCATATCCACCAGATATGTTGGGCAAGACCTTTTATTATGCCCCATTTGCTTACACTTGCTGCACTTATTTAAAGCTTTTGGGAAATTACTTGACCCCTCTACACCACCTTCTGCACCAGCAAGTGGACACTTGCGAATATTATGACCAGTCTGCTTGCATTTCCCACATTTACCAACCCAGAGACACTTTCTGGACAACCTCTGATGACCATCAACAGTGTGTGTAGGCAATTCCCTCTTCTCTTCAATTTAGGTCTGCCCGGTTGCCTAATTTTCTTGGGGTGCTAAAACAGGTTCTCTAGTAGATCTCGGCCAATTTTTTGGACCATTCATAAAAGCTCTGTTGACATTTTTTACCAAAGGGAGAAAATTGAATTGACGGTTTTACCCCTCATTAAAAACGGTTCATTTGACAGTTTTTTAGAGTTAACAGAAAAAATCTGAAAAAATGGACGAAAGGACTATAATGGCAGCACGTAAATACATTCAGGATGTAAAAAGCTAAAAAATTTCTTTTAAGACTCAAAACGCCCTTAGAAACATCTTTTAGGACCAAATAGACGTTTTTGCCATTTATAAGCCTTGAATATTCGTATCATAAATCTCAGTTATAAGTAGCAATTTAGCTAACTTCCAACCTCTATATAGTTTAGCGTTCTTCAGTCTGGATCCTATGATTTTTTTTTTTTTAGTACGTGTGGAACGTTTCATAACAGGTGTCTTCAGACATAAAAAAAAAAGGCCATATGTCTTTAAAAACACGACAGTTGTCGTACAAATCAGGACAATTGTTCATTTTAAATCAATTTTTGCCGTAAAAAATTCAATTCGATGGACGGAATTAAGTTTCGCATGTAATGAAAAAAAGCGTTCAGGACTGGAGCCTCAGCGTTATTTGGAGAGATCAAGAAATGACAATCTTCATCATCTTCCTCATCCACATCCTCGGGGTGAAAACCGTCTGTCCCCATGTATGTCTCTATTCATGTACTCAACCAATCAGAATTCGTTATATGCATATTTCTTCCAATTATACACATGGAGAATTGTGATTGGTTGGGTATATGAATGAGGACATACACAGGGACAGATGATTTTTTGCCCATCCTCGAAGTCAGTCTCCTAATGCACATCCATTTGTTGTGAAACCGTATGTATTTTCATCCTAAATCTTAGCTTATTTTAACTAAAAATTAAATTAAATCAAATCAGTTTGATGTAAGAAACATTTTTTTTTTGAATCTGCATACCTTTTACTTTATTATAAACCTCTAAATCTGTAAACATTTAGATTTTGAAAATGGATCTTTATCAAGGCCAATAGTCTAGCGGGGCATTGGCCGGTCCGTGACCGAGAGGTCGGGTTCGATACCCTCCCCAAGCATGGGGTATACTTTAACTCCCTATTTAGGGTACTCTCTCCCCGTTCATGGGGCTGTTCTCTCCCCGCTCATGGGGTTACGCCCTCGGGCGTTCAAAAAAAAAAACAGAAAATGGATCTTTTTTGTTGGTTTAAAAGGGGAGAGATTCAACGTCTCAAGACTTAAAATGGATCCAGAAATTCCACATTTTGGAGCTTTCAGTGCTGCAGCGAAGAATGTAAAGCTTTTCTTCCTCTTTTATGATTTTCTTTTATTTTATCCCTTAAACCTTAAAAAGTTCAAAATATTCAACAAAAAAATATTACAATTTTTCTCTTGCGCATAATATTAGTGAAATTATTGAAGGATATTCTGAACTGTCTTTCTTGGTCCAAAACATTTCAAATATTCGTAACAAAGTCGAAGCTTTGCACAAGCAGCTGTCTTACTTGGTCCAGTACACTACAAAGTGGTCCCCACAAATGTCCAAATTGTTGTCTGAAAAAGAGTTTTTACAGCATCAATTCAAATCTCTAGAGTCTCAGTTATATGACCCCACAGTTGGACTGTTAGGAGAACCCAGTGGCAAAATTTTTGACTACTTTGTTCATAATAGAAAAAAATTTGTTAGAAGGCATGAACTTGACCTAGTATGTTAAAGCCAAAACAAAGGTCGTAGGCCTAATTATATGTCAGGGAATCTCATTGCTTCTTTATTTTCCTGATTAAGGAAGTTGAAATTCAGCTCCACTAATCAGGTGTAAAAAAGTAAAACAAACAGCAAGAAGAAAACTTATTTAGGATATAAGTTTTAGGAAAATGATATTTTCTTTTTAAGCTTACTCCATACTAATACCCATTACAACAACAATACAACAATAACGTAATTCATTAAGTGCCCAATAATTGACAATACATGCACATAGTGGTTACAACAGAATATCATAGCAAACGTGACGGTATACTAGTACCCCTTACAAGAAGAAAAAGAAAAAAGTCCATAGTGGTAAATATGGAAGCAGAATCGTATAGCAAAAGAATAGGAAAAATTCTGATATGGAACCAGGCCCATGTGGACTTTGTGGTTCAGAACTGACCACATCATCACCACAAAGTTGTCTCTCTCCTCATTCGGTGGTGATGTGACCAATTTTGAATCTCAAGGTCCAATGGAACCCGTCAATATCAGAATTATCCAAAGAATAGAGTACGTTTGTTTAAGAATCATATGATATAAAAGGTCAAATGTCCACTTACGACCAGAATTATATGTCCATTTTCCTATACAAAAAAAATATAGCATACAGAATAAATAGAAAAATGGACATTCAATTTCAAACACAGGGAGTACAACATAGATACAAGAAGATCAAGGTATACAACATGACACCAAATTTAAACAGCTGCTTCTCATTCACAGAATTTACACAAGTCCATAAAACAATCAACACTTATTGTCATGAATACATTGATTTTTTTCAGTAATTTACTCTTTTTATGGTCTATATATACGCATACAAGGCGATATACAAAGGCGAAATTTAATAAGTGGGCATTATGATGAACCATCTCCGTGTTCTCGCATTTCTTTACGCAGATGAGCAAATGCAGAAGTTTTTATGGCGAAACAGAGAATTAACACTTCCATGAAGTTTTCTGATAATGAACTTTAAGTGCATTCTCTAGTTACCTTCCTTTATCCGGGGTTTCAGATTCTTTTAGAATCGTGATCTTCCCGGTTTTATTTTTCTTTGAGCTACAGTAGATACAGAAAACAAACAATTGGAAACCAGCAAAACAAGAGATACCGCGCAAGTATTGAGTATGAATGTTTAACACACCTTTTTTCTAGTTCATGATCAATAGCATATCAGCAAAGAGAGTGATTTTCCTGTTTCATTTGCATTGAGATTTTCAGCTGCTCCACTCTTTGCAAATGAGATGACAATTGGAGCAGATCAACAGTGGAACCAACTTCAGGAGAAGCACAGTGCATGCAACAATTGTAATCTGATGATTGAACAAATCGATCTTTACGAAGAGCAGAGCAAACATCTGGCCTTCTACCATGAACCACGGCACTTCCTGCTTTGTCTTGTATCCCTGATGAAAAATGTTTAGTCCCTGATGAGTTATTTATACCACTTGTTCCTAGTTGTGCCATGAATTTCTGATCAACTCCAATACGAGTACCTTGATTCTCTCTAGCATTTTTTGGATTTGTCATTGTAAAGCCGGTTGAATTCCTGGGTGATTTATGTGATTTAGTTGACAGAAGATAGAGGGCACCACAATGGGAGTCTGAGAGCACGGCTGCATCATTACATGTTCCTGAAAAGGACTTTGAAGGAGACCGCTCTTTTGCTGTTATAGCTAGTTGAGAGATGCCAATTGGCACCTCTTCCAATTTGATACGCTTGCCATGGTCAGAACTCATGTTTCTTTCTTGATAATAGAAACTACCAGGAAGTGTTTCTGGAGAAAGAAAACATTCACTTTTTGGCAAAGTCATCTCGAAGAACGTCGAACCTGCGATTAGCAAAAAATACACACAAACATGAGCTCCAGAAACAAGCCATATTTGGTACGACATGTTTTAGCAACAAGAAGTGATTACAACCGATTAAGAGTGAATAGAACAGCAACTTAAACACTATTTTTACTCAACTGGAAGACAGAATGAATCCGCGTACTTACACATTGATAGAGAGACTGTACAAAGTTAGGACCTTTGACAGCTATGTATGTAGATGAAGCCATGCACCCAAGAAAACCCTCCAGCTAGATATAAAAGGAGATTTTTTATTGACTATACTAAAGCAATATTGAAAAGAAAAGATTGGGAATGTCTTAATTGAAACCCCAATTCAGATAAAATGTTCAAACTGGACTTAATTATTTGACACTTCCAATTTAAATGCAAAATTCTTCTAGATATATTAATCAAGGATACATGGTCACTTAAAAGCCAATAGCAGTTAAGAAAAGTGACTTTAAACTTCTTATTTCCTTCTTGAAAGAGCATGCATATTCACGGTGGGGAATTAATACTAGTTCTATTTGAGCTAGAAGTTGCTAAACTTAGAAATTGTTTGATTGACATCCAAAGAATAGTGATCGTGTCTACACAAAATGCTATTAATATTCTTTGAGGCAGAGCCAGAATTCTCAAAAGAAGCAAGAATAGGAATTTTTTTAGCAGGGCAAATCCAGTGCACAGAATGAGGGAATTTAGCACAGCCAAAGGAGATTAAACAAGAATAAAAAAGTCGAGGTAAAATAGAGGTCGAGCAAAATAGGAAGTTTACCAAAGTGAGCACTCAATTGGGGCTTGCGTCGTCGTTCATTATGGCCAGTCAGACGCTTACGGCAACTACGTTTACCGTCATCAAACTCTGAAAGAAAATGAAACCTGGATGCCAAAATGTAAGGACTCAGAAAGTACCAATACTAGTTGTGAGAGATATTACTTTTTTGTTGCTACATTCGTTTCATGACACTAGACTAATATGAAGTTAGTCGACAAGGAAAAAACTTCAGCAACTATTACCGAATTACTTGAGACTAAATGAGCATCAGAATCACGTTTAATTCATTCAAGGATTATGCAGAACAAGGCAACATGAAACAAGAGACAAGTGGACGACGAATAGTACCTGCTACACTGCTGACAGAACCTTTGCTCAATGCCATTTATAACAACTTTAGCACTCTTCGAGTGACCATCACATACTCTGTGCCTCTTATAGTATTCCTTTGCGGAGCTTAGGTCCTTGTAACAGCCCTGTACCTGGCAGATAGGAATCTGGGGATACAAGCAGTTGGCCCGCACTCTTTTAGCAGGCAATGAATCTTCCACCAACGCAGAAATCAAACTTTCTTCAGAACTAAGCATGCTGCTGACTTCTTTGGGGTCGGTACATTTCTCCAGCTTCAGATCAATCATCGACTCATTCCCATTATTCAGCCCAAAAATAGTACCAGAAAGATCTGTACCAAATCCTAGCTCCTTTGTGGAGTGGTCCAAATTAAATTCAGAAGTAGATGGCACCTTGTTAATGGAACCATCACTTATTTCACCACTCGAAACTCCCAAACAAGGACTATCAAGAATTGATTTTCTCACATCATGAGCGAAAACAGTCTCCACAAATCCAATGTCATAAACTGTTTCTCTATCAAGATCCAATAAGTCCTTATCAAGATCATAAAGGTCTTTCATTTCCAAGTTCTTTACAAGATTCTTGTTCCTCACAATAACATCAATTGGAAATTCTATATCATCCAGAAACGCAGAGCCTCTATTTTCCACTGAATAGCTCAGAAAATCCATTATAAGCATAAATCTGAAGTCCTCAGCTTAGGTATCAGTAGAAATATCTGATAAACCTAATTAAAATCAAATTTACTTGCGTTCTTTACTTCCGAAAGCCAAATCCAGCATCAATTTCTGAATACCCCAATAACAAGAGAACAAGTTATCCAAACCAAGTAATTATAATTCTACTGATTAATAAACTACTATGAAACTTCATATAAATGAAAACCTTCATTTGAAGAATAATTTAACCGTCAATCCCATATTTCCTCAGCAATCAAATTTTACAAAATCAAGAAACATGTAAAGATTCTCATGAAGTCTAGACTTTTACTCAAAAATTGACAACAAAAAAGCAATTAAGAAGAAGCCAACATGAGATTATTACCATATCATAATAAAACTCATATTGAACAGCTAGTCCAGAACCACATATTTCTTCAGCTATCAAGTTTTACAAAATCAAGAAACAGGTACAGGTTCTTACAAAGTCCAGATTTTTACTAAAAAATTGACAAAAAAGAAACATTTAAAGAGAAGCCCACATGAGATAATTAGCATATCAGAGAAAAAAATCATATTAAACAGCATAAGAAAAGAAGTTACCAGCTTGATGATGGATGAATAAGAACTACCTGTGGGTGGTTGTTTCCAAAGAAAAGGGAGAACAAAGAAGATAAGAGAAAAAAGATTTGTGGGGATGATGCTAAAATCCACTAAATTCTCAGTGGTATGGAGAATCAAAGGATAAATTTACCTACTTTTTCGGAAACAAAAGGCATGATTGTCAAGTGTCAACCATCAAGATCTTCTGCACTTACATGACAAGTTTGGTCCAATACTAACTTATACACCCCGGCTCCTATGCTGAACAGACTTTGTTCATTATGTGCAGGCCGTTCTTTGAGCCATTAGATCTAGCAATTTTTATCCAACGGTTGGATCAAAAGTAGGGGTATTAAAGGATATAATAGTTTAGTTGTCCTTTTCGGAGGAAAAATGAAATTTGAATCTTATTTTTCTCTCTTTTACTCTTGAATGGTAAAAGATAATTTCAGATCCCTAAAATCTCTCTCTTCTCATCTCTTTCCTTCTTAAACTGGTTCATCATCTTTCTTTTACTCTCTTTCGTTTTATTTATTTATTTTGTTAGAGAACTTATTTATTCAATGAAAAATTATAAAGTAACGGTGGTAGAAGATGCAAATAACGATGAATGGAAAATATTCAAAGATTTTCTTGACAAGAATGGTGTCCCTTGCGATGGCCACACAAGTTCGCTTCAAGATAATTGTTTATTTGGAGATCTGGGCAAAAGAAAATGCCTAACCGATGTGATTTCAGTAAGTAGTTCTTACCTTTGAACATTTGTTACTAATATTGTTACTGATATCAGCAATTGATTCACCTTTTATCCATTATGACAGCCATCAGAGCGATAATGATGATACTAGGACGGCTAAAATATCGAAGCAAACAGTTATTTTTTGTTATGAATCAGAAAATGGTGAGTCGTTTTATAAAGGACACTGTTATTTTTGTTGTTTCTCGTGTTATTTATTCCTATTATCTGAAGTTTCATGAGATTGGAAGATGAACACGACGAGCAGATTGGTAAGACATCTGACAGAACAGGTGTTCATAATGCAAGAACATGTGTTCTATGACAGAAATCTATTACGTATGTCAGAACACCTGTTCTGTTGGAAAAAATACATTTTCTGTGCTAAAAGAACATGTCTCAGTCTTGATAGGGGTTATATTAATGTGGTTATATTACCAGCTTACTTTAACTTTTTTTTTTTTTTTTTTATCTATTTTGAATTCAGATATTACACCCTCGATAGTGAAAATAGAGTTCCAGCACCCCTGCTAGAGCTGAATAAGATGAGCGATCCAAACAGATCAAGGAAGAGGTTAAAGAGGTTGGTTGAGTTAAAAAGGCAGCAGGCAAGTGCCAAGCGTAAAAAGAGACAGAAGACCCTTCCTACCTAGATGCAGAAAGCATTAGACTAGTTATTTATATATCTTAAAATTTGAACCTTGGTGGTGTTGAACACCTTAAACATTAGATTAGTTATTTTTTTGGGCAAATTTAGTTGTTCAATGCACTTGTTCTATGATATTGAACATCTATTTTTTTGTGAACACCTATTTTTTGAGTGTGAACAACTGTTTTTTTAGTGTGAACACCTATTATATTGGTTATGAACGCCTTTTATGTGGGTTATGAACACCTTTTGTATTGGTTTTTAAGTCTAGGAACACCTGTTCTGTCCAAACACCTTAATTTTTTTTATATCTATTTTGTATTCAGATATTACACCCCTGATGGTGAAAATGGAGTTCCACCACCCCAGCTAGAGCTGAAAAGGAGGAGCGATACAAACAAGTCAAGGAAGAGATTAAAGAGAGTTGTTGAGTTAAAAATGCAGCAGGCAAGGGCCAAGCATATTAGGCAGCGAGTAAAAGAGGCAGAATACACTTCCTACCTAGATGAAGAAAATATTAATCTCAAACTTTGAGCATTAGATATCTTAAATATGTAGCTTGTTGGTGTTGAACACCTTAAGCATTAGACTAGTTATTTTTTTGGGCAAATTTAGTTGTTCAATTCACATGTTCTATGATATTGAAATATGTTCTTTGATTGGGAACACCTGTTTTTTAGTGTGAACACCTATTTTTTTGGAGTGTGAACGCTTGTTCTTTGAGTATGAACACCTGTTCTTTGAGTGTGAACACATATTTTTTGAGTGTGCATACCTATTCTATGATTATGAACATATTATGTATTGGTTATTAACAACTATTGTTTTAGTTATGATAAACAACGTACTTTTTTAAGTCTACGAACACTTGTTTTAATTTTTTTATATCTTGTTTTTTTTTGTAATGTAAACATGTTTTATTAGTGTGAACAACTGTTCTTTGAGTGTGAACACCTGTTTTTTTTTTTTGTGAACACCTTTTTTTTTGTGAACACCTGTTTTAAAGTTACCAACTTGTATATTTTTCAAAACACTACATAATTTATAAAATTACCAAAAAACACAAACCAGTAAACTACAAAAAACGATAGTCTATTATCACAATAAACATAAGGCCAAATGGTGTATTTAGTCCTGAAACAATTTTCGCTTGGCAAGGTTGGTCCCTAATGATTGTTTGCAACTTTTTAGATCCTCAATCAATTTTCGGGTTGGCATACATAGTCCCTAGAGATTGTTTGCAGCTCTTTAGGTCCTTTTGTATTTGTTAGTCAAGTGTACAGGGTTATAATAGGAACTTCACGTATTTTTTAGATAATTAATACTACTTGTATTCAATTGTAAATATACTTAAATATAAATACCTAATTATAAAATAAAAAAATAAAATCCTCATTCACAATTCCGGCCAAAATCATCCAATTCCGGAGGAGGAGGCAGAAGGGAAGAGGGATGAGGGGCTGGAGAAGAAGTAGGTGGAGGGAGGAGACGGCTGGAGAAGAAGGAGGAGGGGGGGGAGGAGGAGGCGGAGAAGAAAGAGGAGGCGGCGGTGGAGGGAGGATGGGATGGAGAAAAATGAGGTGGAGGAAGGAGGCGGAAGGGAGAAGAGAGGAGGGAGAAGACGGCTGGAGAAGAAGGAGGTGGGGGAGGAGGAAGCGGAGAAGGAGGTGGAGGGAGAAGGGAGAAGGGATGTGGTGGCCGGAGGAGGAGGCGGTGGAGGGAGGAGGGGATGGAGAAAAATGAGGTGGAGGAAGGAGGCGGAAGGGAGAAGACGGCTAGAGAAGAAGTAGGTGGGAGGGAGGAGGAAGCGGAGAAAGAGGTGGAGGGATAAGGCAGAAGGGAGGAGGTGGCCGGAGAAGAAGAAGGAGGAGGCAGTGGAGGGAGGAGGGGATGGAGAAAAATGAGGTGGAGGAAGGAGGCGGAAGGAAGAAGGGAGGAGGGAGAAGACGGCTGGAGAAGAAGGAGGTCGGGGAAGGAGGAGGCGGAGAAGAAGGAGGTGGTAGGAGAAGGCAGAAGGGCGAAGGCCGGAGAAGAAGGAGGAGGAGGAGGGGGGCTGGAGAAGAAGGAGGTGGAGGGAGGAGGTGTTTTAATTTTAGTTTTACAATTAGGTATTTATTTTTAAATATCTTTACAATTAAGTCCATATGATATTAATTATCTAAAAAAATGTGAAGTTCCAATTTTGCCCACATCACTTGTTGACTAACATTCAATATTTCAAAAACAAATAGGTAATTTTTAACAAAAATCATCAAATACAACCTTGAAAAATAATATAGAATTTTAAAATAAAATATTTTATTTTAGCATAACATAAGCAATAAATATATCATTCAACACAAGTTATTAGATTATTTTATTCTCGCTATTTTTTTCAAATTTGACGTTTATTTCCTTTCTAAGGTATTTTATACTATTTCTATTTAGTATTTTAGACGGGTCACACGGGGCGGTGAAAGCCGGGATGGGACCGGGGATATTATTTCACCCGCCTCCAGCCCTCGTCCCTGTTAGCGGGGCAAATTTATCCCCATCCCAACCCCTAGCTTAAACTAGGAAATCCTCGGCCGGATCTCCAATTTAACCGGGTCCATTTCCATCCCTAATCGGCACATACATAAAGTAATATTAGTCGTTAGGTGACTTGATTTAACAACAATTTTTTTTTTGTATGATGAACAATTATTTTTCAATAGGAACGACAGTTCATAACTATTCGTAAGTACATTTGTTTATTCTCTTCTTAACCGTTAAATAAAAAATTAACAACCGATATATTAGGAAACAAGATATTTAATTATGAAAATCTCGAAAAGAAAAATAGGGCATTCAATTATGGAAGGAGGAAGTAAAAGATGAATACTCCACCTGTCTCATTTCTTTTAACCTTTTTACTATTTGACATGTCCCAAAACATTTGACAATTTTCCTAATTGTAACTACATTTTTTCTTAGGTTTCAAACTTACCTTTGTCTCATTAATTCACTAAACACTACATTTAATACAATTTACAATTTTAAAGAGGTTAATTTTGACATTTTAATGAAAAGATGACTTATTTATTGCAGTTAACATCACTATCTATAATTTTTGTGTCAAATTAAACAGGGTCATTAAAAATGAGACGGAAAAAAGTATTAAATAAATAAAAAGTTAACTGGACTGGACATCTACATCTACTTCTTTTATTTACATTACAGTCCACGAAACTTTCTAATAAGCCCATTTACACAGCTCAAGCCCAAAGCGTCCGGCTTGACTTCCTTCTGATTGATCACATTCTGTATATCTCAAGTTTATAAAAAAATTCCCCCGAAACGACTCTCGTGGGAATTTCCCGCGGTGATAGAACTCCATTTACAAAGAGAAGTATGTGTTAGGTCCTCTCCCCTAGCAGTCATGCTATGGACCAAATCGCAAGTTGAACCCGAATTAGTCACTACGTGGTGACAAAAAAGATTATAAAAAGACGGAAAAAAAAAGAATTGGACACTGCTCTCATGCAAAGGCCTTAGGACAATATTACCCCAACAATTTTTAAAATTCTGATTTTTTTTGTAGGAAAATCTCACTTTTTTCCTGAGAAATTTTTTCAAAAAATATGCATTTCGTCCTTAAATAGATTTTCAAAAGTCTATTCGCCTCTCATTGTACAAGTTATGAATCCGTTGCCGTCTTCGATTTAATATTTTTATATGTGACCAGATCTATATTTTTTTTCCGGGATGACAAGGTCCATGTGGTTAGGACAATATTGATAGTGATATTTAGGAAATTTTCTGCTTAGCTTATAGTTTAAATGTCTAACACCCGATTCAGTTTTTTTTTAAGGAAAAAAGAGGGTCGATGTTGTAACTTCCGACTAGCATTGTCAAATTGACTTGAAATTTGTGGACTAATCCAGATCTGTTTTATATGGACTGGACTTGAAGTTTGTGGATTAGTCCAGATCTGTTTATATGGATTGGACTTAGAGTTCAAATTTCAAATCCGTTTAAAATTGAGCATTTTGAGTCTGGTTTCGTTTGGATGCGGACTTTGTAGACCGGACCTGAACTAGATAACATATAATTTTTAGAAAAAAATATCTTCAATCATATTCTAAAACTAATGAGTTTAATGATTTTATTTGTTTTTTATGTGTTCTAGGTTGTATAAATATATAGTCTTCTCTTGAAACTTTTTTTTTGGTTGCAATCACAATATTAGATTTTTATACTTATAAATTCATACAGTAAAACCTCTATACAATAATACTCTCGGGACCGTAGAAAAATATTATTATAGGGAAGTTATTCTTAAATAGAGGGTTAGATATAAAAATTATAATTTTAAAAATAAATAATATACACATTATACGACAATTGGAAATGTATCCCTTCATATTTTAAAAGATATATAAAATTCATGAGTTAAAAAAAACAAATGTACGTACATCATACATGCACATTGTGTATACATTAAATTTAGAAGATTCATTCATATACATACAATGTCTAGGATATATAAAAAAAAATATGTACATCATGTATGCATTTAAAATATTAGTCATATATGTTGTATCTTCGAAATGTCTTTTCGTTTGTTTTTTATTATACATATATAAATGCTAGCATAATCATAAATTTTATTATCGTTTCAAATCATACATTTTCTACTCCTAAGTAAGTCATGTCACCTAAAAACAAACGAACTCAAATCACTGAAAGTATTTGTGTCGAGTTGAGCAAAATGAAAGAAATCAACAACGATCGGAAGCAAAAAGATCTTGCAAAATGGTTAGAAGATATACATAAGCTTAAGTTGTTGCAGTCATCAATATCTAGAGCTGTCAAAATGGGCATATGCCCATAGGCATACCCGCTCCATGAGATTAATGGGCGGGTATGGGGTTATGAATTCCATACCCATTTAAATGCGGGTATTAACGGGCATACCCATGAGGGTAACGGGTTATGCGGGGTATGGGCGAGTTGCAATCGGGCATGCCCGCTTTGTTTTTTTTAAATTAATTTTGGATAGAAATTAATAAGGCTCTTCAATCTTCTTCAAACTTACCACTATCTTCTTGCACGGATTTTTACCAAATATAGGAATCATATTCTTCCGATAAATGTACAATCTCAAATATAGGTACGCAATTGGATTCACGGTTTCATTTATGAAGGTAACTAAATTATGTTCTAACTTATCATTTATCACCATTTATAATGTTTTAACTTCCTTAAGTGTGTTTTATTTGTGAATATGATGAGGAGGAATCAATTATTCTTCAAATTGTGAACTTTGATTTAATTATTTTTTTTTAACTATTTTGTATATTGTGGAATTTGAAATGACTGTTTTTGAACTATTTTGGATTTTTATTTCCACTCTATAGGACGGTAAACCGTAAGTGATGATTTTTTTTCATTTGATCTATTTTTCTAAAAAAAAATATATATATATTGATAAGGGTCACGGGCATGCCCATCTGCCTAAGGGCATTCAGCGGGCGGGTACGGGCATCCCTTTTGATGGCCCGTTAAAAAAGAGGGCATGCCCGCCCATCCCCATTTAAGACATGCCCATGACGGGGCGGGGCGGGGACGGGCTGGGAGGGCATACCAGTTTTGACAGTATTATCAATATCCAAGATAACAAGAATTCAACCGACCAACATGAAGTTATTTCGAACCCGAATGTAAAACGTAAAAAACAGGTAAAGTATCCTTTAATTATGGATATTTTATATAAATGTATTTAAAAATTAATTTTATTTTATTACTATATGGGGAGGTAAATTTCTTAAGGATATTCCTAAAATAAATATGGAATATTACAATGTAGAGTTGAAAAAAAAAACCTTGTCCTCATTTTAAAAATAAAAAAAAAATCAAAAATTAAAAGTTTATGAACCCCGCAAACTTTAAACGGATTGAGTATGGACCTACCATTTAACGGTCCACAAAAAAAGGACTAAGTCAAATACAGTCTATTTAAAGAAAGTGTGCGTAGACTTGGACCCGTACCGGACTAGACCTATCCATTTGACATTACTACTTCCGACGATATTGTTAAAATTGGAAAGGGAAAACTTATTTTGGGAAATTTCCTTCTTGTCGATCTGTGAGATGTACAAGCTGTTTATATTTACCAAAATATCTCCTATAATTGTGCAGCTATGTTGGTTTGATTATTCTAACATAATTATAATGGACTTGGACTTGGACTTGGGCTTGGGCTTGGGCTTTTACGCATTTACAAAACAAGGCCCATTATAAACTAATCTATTTATGTACATAACTGGCCCTTACTCCTTTAGTCCAGTTTCTTCAAACCAGAACCTGCACTTGCCTTAGCTTCTGTTTCAACTCCAGCTTGATGATCATTTTCATCCTTCAATTTCAACAAATATAACAAGGATTCAAAAAAGAGAAGAAATAATTGATATTATAATTTAGATGTATTTGGATAGATTTTATGTTTAAATTTATTTAAATTTCAGAATAAAATTAAAGTGATTTTCTTATTGTAAAAAAGAAGTGTAACACAAAGTGAATAAAAGAAAGAACATTAGTTTTCGAAATAGAAATCAACCCAGATGATTTGTTTGTGCATTTCAGTATGCAAGTTGTTAGGCTCTGTGTTCACAGACTCAAAGTGTAATTCATGAGTTTGATAGTACTGAATAGCCACAGGTCTATAGGCAATCAATCTTAAAATACTAAAATAAATATCCACAACAATTGCACCATAATATTATAATGTCACCTATTTAATAACCGTTTTCGTTGTGCCAAAATAAATATCTCGATGAGATTTTAAATACTCATATTGTAAAGCGCATTAATTTTTCATACTTATCTGATGTGGTATACAGATAACAACCGCATCCGAGGATTTGTGATCACATGTATAGGATACTTGAGACTTGCGAGAGGGAAGTGCATGAAAAAAATTTGAACCATCTTCCAATTATCCTATACACAAAGGTGATATTCACGCTCTCAGGGGCCCTCCTCCCGATCCGATAGGAATTGTGGAGGATGTTAATTAAGGTGACCCAACGACTTGTTTGGTGAGAGGTATTGTCTTAGCCCACCGCAAAAAGCCACTACCATATTGGAGGGATTGAAACTTTTACACTGCGACTGTAAAGATTCGAACCTACGTCCATCTACACAATCTGCCACCCGAACTGGGCTACCTTGCGGATATCTTCCAATTATCGACCATTTGCCTAGTGGTGATATATAGCCCCACTCCTATATGTTTAAACAATTGATCAATTGGTCATTGGCCATTACAGGCCAAAGTTGGCGGTGGCTGTCATATAGAACCACCACTCTCCACCACAAAAATGTTTCCGACGAAGAGTTGACGTGTGTTAAAGATACTATATTAGCTAGTTTGTGAGTATATTTGGAATTTATATGGCTTGTGTAATTTTGTCTCACTTCAGATACTTTTAAGAGTTGGAGTTAAATTCAAGTCCATTTTTAATATGGTATCACAACCACATATTCCAATTGTTGGGCCCCATTTGATGTTATGTTGTTCACGGTTCAAATGTCCAACCCTAGTCGTGAGGGTGTTAAAAACCTACATTGGTTAGTTGTGAGCATATTTGAATTTATATGGCTTGGATAATCCTCCATTTCTCGAGGTACATTTTGAGAGTTGAAGTTGCGTCCAAGACTATTTTTAACATGGTATTAGAGCCACATAGTCCAAATGTTGGCCCCCCATTTAATGTTATTATTATTCAAGGTTCAGATATCCAGCCTTTACAGTGCAGTGTGAAAAGATTCCACATTGACTAGTTTGTAAGTAGTTTGTAAGCATATTTGAAATTTATACATCTTGAGTATTCCTCCATCTCTTAAGGTATATTTTGGGAGTTGGAATTGGTCCCAAATCTATTTTTAGCAACGGTACGGAGCTCTCATGGTTTGTTTGATAAGGTAATCATAAGTAAACAAAATGTTATATTCTGAATTATTTTCCCATTTCCTGTCTCATCTGTAGATAATTGATATGTGTTTAATCTTTTTTTAGAGTTTCACTTTTTTTAGGTGTAGATTTTTAATAATAATTTTTTTTAATACAATACAATTTTTTATATTAATAACAGAATGAGACAGAAAATCCAATTTATAGGACGGAGGAATTTTAACTACAGAATGAAAAGCTAGAAAAAAGATCAAAGAGGTCATGGAAGTTTTGATGTTTTTTTATTTAAAAACAAATTGATCAGTTTACGTGAGTGTTATTTTGGTGGGATTTCAACTTTGAATGCTAATAAACGCACGCCTTGGACCCTCTAATAACTATGGAAATTACATTCCATGCTATGGCGGACCCAATTGGTGCCCCATGGTAATCATCATCATTTGCATGCATTATATCAACAAACTCCATCAAATACCAATATATATATATAATTGAACTACGACTAGTTTCTTGTCCATTGTACAACACTTTGTATACCGGCAAGAATTGGCAACAAATTGGTGTGCAGTTAATAAGTACTGCCTCCCTACAAGAAAATAACTATTTAGTTACCGAAAATAGCGAACGAAATTTTCAGTGAGATATAATGACCAAATACCGACTAAATTGAAACAAAAAATCATACAGTCACTATTCCGTCGCTTAATGGTCACCCATATTGATTCCTTTTACCATCTCAAATCAATATATATATTCGGTCGCTATTGGTCGGCGGGTAGTGACCAAATATCGATTGTTTATCAAAACGACGTCATTTTATAAACACCAACCGAATAACGACCGAATTAAAACTACATCGTTTTGTACGTAAACGACGGAATAGCAATTGTACCGTAAAATGACGTTGTTTTATTTCTACCGAAACGACGTTGTTTTATAAACTGATTAAGTGGTTCAAAGGGACTTAAAACGACGTCGTTTTGATTCAATTGATATTTTATCAAAACGGCGTCGTTTTACAAACACCAACCGAATTAAAACTACGTTATTTTGTACGTCGTTAATCGGTCGTTACACAGTCAAACTCGAAAGTCAACATTGATGTCAGTTCGGTCGCTAATCCGTCGGCTACATGGACCATCGATAATTGGTCGTTACACAGTCAAATTCAAAAGTCAACATTAATGTCAGTTCGGTTGCTACTCCGTCGGTAAATAGCGACCCAATTTTCTATCGCTAAATGGACCGTTGGTAATCGGTCGCTATACAGTCAAAGTCAAAAGTCAACATTAATGTCAGTTCGGTCGCTATTCGGTTCAACGACGCAAAAAGTCCTTCGTTATTTAACTGTTTTCTTGTAGTGCCTCCATTCCATAATATAAATTCTTCAATTCCATATTATAAATTGTTTATAACATGTAGCAAAAATTAAATAAGTAAAAAAGAAGTATTTTAAAATATCAGTATTACTCTCTTAAATATGTCTTGTGT
Organism: Vinca minor; assembly: GCA_026122235.1. Classification (NCBI taxonomy): domain Eukaryota; kingdom Viridiplantae; phylum Streptophyta; class Magnoliopsida; order Gentianales; family Apocynaceae; genus Vinca; species Vinca minor. The sequence continues at coordinate 8,790,432 of JAOCZM010000001.1, forward strand.
ACCACTAATTCTATTTAAGAGAGTAATATTGATATTTTGACTAACAAAATACGTTAATTTTTTTATTTTTTTAATTTTCGCTAATGTCCTAAATGATTAATATTATGAAATGAATGCAGTAACCTTTTGAGTCGAGTTTACTCTCCGTACAATTCCTTTTCCTTTTTCTTTTTGGACCACGGTTCCACGCTTACATAAAACTTTCTCAATAACCACATCGCAAGTGGAAGGACTATATTTAAATTTTGATAAAGTAATACCTTCAGGTTCAAAAAAGATTAATTATTTAACGAAGTCATTTATTTATTAAAAAAATAAATAAATTATTTATTTATCAATAAATAAACATTTATATTTTATAGAAAGTTTTTCGATATAAAATATGTACATTTTATGTGGTAAAAAAATCAAAAGAAACTAATCAAACTATTATTTGAATATAGGGAAGTTCAAAAGTTTTAGTGAAACTTAATGTCTCTAAAATCTAAGTTCATATACATAGCAAATGATGTAATCTCTAATTATTAGTTAATATTTTTATTGGGACTCTTCAGGTTTCATTTTTTATTACTTAATGCATTTAGCAAGATTATTACTTTAATCTATTGGACCAAGTCGGTATATGGAAAAAAAAATTGTTTTTTTTCTAAGAATGAATATTTAATTTAAGATACTCATTTAGACAATTTATAGTAAACAACTTCACAAGTTTTGTCAAAGTTATGAGTCGTGTTCTTCAAGTTTTGAAACTACCAACGGGTTGCACCACACCTCTTACTAATAATAAAAAGACTGCATGCCATTCTCCTTTTTTCTTTCTTTCTAAATAATAACATTCTCATATTAAATAAAAAGTGACATATGTTCATAAGCGCTGTGGTAAGTCAATTAGTTAATGGCTTGATAGGATGAAGTGTTGCGAAATTATATTCACGCGAATCCAATATAAATACTGTCAGAAAACCTTACCTCAGTAGTAAAAGCGGTCCCCTTAGAAATTTTAATTGAGTATGACGCTGGATTGAATTCTAACAAAAACTTCGCTCTCATTGTCAAAAAAAAGAAAAAAAGAAAAAGAATCATTTGTTATTGCTTGGTTACAAAGTAAAAAAGGATAAAAAGATAAGTCTACCACATGTTGATGATAATTTATTTCTCCACTAGAACAAGAAGGTAGTCTCTTGACGTGCACTTAATCGAGCACCACCAAATTCTAATAGTGATTATTATGAGATTTTTTTTTTCATTTATCTTAAGAATTGTTCAGATCTTGTTTATTTTTTGTAACATTTTTTCGTATATAACTAAAAACCTGTTCTTTTGGTCACCTTGTGTGACGTCCGATTTCATAGTGGTGAAATTAATAAGAACTCAGTTTACGAGGTCTACAAAACTTGACTCTTACTAGGGGTGTGCTTGGATAAGGTTTGGTTTGAGACTGGTTTGGTTTGGTCTCACTTTTGGAGGGAAATGCCCAAAATTTGACCACTTAAAATAGGCGGGAAACATTTAAATTCAATTGAGCTATTGAACAATGAAAATAACTAACCTGGAAATAAAAGACCAATTTCATCAAAGCGATTTGAATTCTAATTTTTGACGTGACATTAGCAAATCACCAACGCTCGCTCTAAGCTCAAGGCTTATATAATTTAAAATTTTAAAATTACAATCATAATTGTTTTTCAGAAAATGTTTACACAATGTTTCAGAAGATTTTAAGCTACTTAACCGAAGTAAAAAATTGCAGGTCTTTAACTGGTGTTCACATGTCTGCTAGTTAAAGAAGTAGAATTGAAGCGAATATCCACGTGACGAACTTTGAATGATTGGGACGCATTAAAATTGTTTGTCCTCATATATGTATCTATCACTCAAAATTCTTCATATGAATTTTTTTTTCTAATTGCATATATACATGGCGAATTGTGAATGGTTGATGATAGAAATTAAGACATCTTTGCGAATAGACATTCTTTCCCATGACAGAATGAACAATCCCCGCTAGTTTCGGGGGAAGATTTCCCCTACCAGTCTTTGCAAAAGGGCAAAAGATTTAAAAAAAACAAAAAGTTTTGAGACCAAACAACATGGTACTGTACAAATGAAGAAAAATTGTTCATACACATTCAAAACAAGAAACAAAAGTGGAATCTCTAACCATATTTTCAACAGAGAAAACAAAAGAATTAACCAACCAAATCTTAACAAAATCTAAGATCAAATCTCCAAACACAAAAAAAAAAAAAAAGAAAAGAAAAAATCAAGTAGAAATGGCAGTGCTTCTTTTGATGATATCCATATTGGTAGTTTCATAAACTGGCAAACCAGTTGATGATGATGAGAAACAATCAATATCATAATTTGGTAACTCAAATAAATCATCACTTGTATCACTTTCTGCTCCATCATCTTTTTCTTCTTTTAAATATTGATCACCCCATTTTGGTTTTTGGAAACTATTTGGTTTTGAGAAATTCAAAGGCATGACTAATGATGATTTTGTGGGAGTAATTTCAGAAATATTATAAGTAGGAGGAGGAGGAGGAGGAGTTCTAAAGCCAGCTGAGGGCTTTGGATCAATTTGAGAAGAATTTGCACAAGTTTGGAAATGACTAATACTACTTCTTCTTTTCCTTCTCCAAACAGGGCTAATTTCTTCTTCATGATCTTTCATAGAAGATGATGTGGAAGAAGAACTTTTTGATGATTTCTTCTTCTTCTTAGAAGATGTTTGATTGAAAAGGGAATTCAAGAAATTAGCCAATTTTCCACCAGGGGAACTTGGTTGCTTGTGTTTTTTCTCTTTGATCATATTCTCTTTGCTTACTAGTGGAATTTGTGCATTTCTAAGTGGCATGTCTAAGCTCATTCTACTACCACCTCTTTCTTCATCTTTTGTAGCACGGTAGCCGTAGATTTCGCTCGCGCCGGAGAAATATTTGGCGGCCTCGAAGACGTCGAGCTCGCCGGAATCCTTTCTCGGGCGGTGGATGGATTTTTGGAACATTTTCTCAGGTTGATGGTTTGAGGGAAGTCCTACTATGGACATGGCTAGCTAGAGTTTTGGTTGAGTATTGGAAGTGGCCTTAAACACAAGTAAATAAATGTTTTATTTATAAGAAGCAGAAAAGGGAGGAGATTTGTGAGTTTGTAGAAAGAAGGGGATTTTTTGGTACTTAAAATGATTGCGAGAGAGTGGTGGTAAAATAAGATAGGGTCACTCACTCTTATAGCAATCTTATGGCGCTGTCAAGGCTCAATAATTGCGGTAGGAATTTACACGTTCGGTGTCTCACTCCTTATACCACTAATAAAAAATTGACACGTGTTAATTTTTTAATTAAAAAAATAAAAAATAAAAGAAGTAATGAACTCGTAGGGAAAATGTGAATACGTGTCAATCATCTATTCGTGGGGAAAGATAACGGAACACATAATGAAAACAACTGATTTTTTTGCCCAATAATTGTAAGGTAAGATCCACTACTGTCTCATCTTCTGTGAGCCTCCAACATATGATATGTTTAAAAGATTTAACTTATATATAAGTATGGACTTAATAATTTACTATAATCTCGGAATATTCATTTTGACCTAACGAGTTCGATTGTCAAATATGTGGTTGTAGATACTCTTAGATACATGAGTTGCACTTTCGAACCCGCAGATGCAAGGCTTGACATCTTCTGTTTTGGATCATAAGAACTTTTAAGTATTTCATTTTCTGGTTAAAGTTAAACATTTTTCATATATTATATATTTAAAATTTCAATTGTTATAGGATCATATGAGAGTATACTAGATTTTCTTTCATATGCTCATTCAATAATACATATTATTTACATAATAGATAAAACTCATGTCAAATAGTTATTTCTTTTACAAATGATTGTGATTGGTATATACTTTCTCGATAAGCAAAGTATTTTCTTAATCTATGCTTTTAATCATTTACACGACAAGTAAAATCTGCCATGAAAAGAATTGACAATATGAAATACTTGATCTGTAACACCTTTTTTTTAATTGTTATTTTTATTTTTCTGAAGGTCATGTAAGGAGAATGCAGCTGAGATCATTCTTGCTTTATTTTATACTCTCTCCATTCCTCAATATTTAGGACACTTTGAAAAAATTAAGGAATTCAAACAAAGCATAATTTTTCCACCATAATTCCAATAATACCCCTTCCTTCCTCCTTCTTTTTCACTTTTCCAATAAAAGATATGTTGAAGGTATAATTAGAATAAATTATTGACACCTAATAAAAGATATGTAAATGACAATTAATTTGGATATATATATATATATATATATATATATATATATATATATATATCTCCTAAACGATAATTAAATGGGAATGAAGGGAGTATATATGGAAGTGGGTCATAAATAAACAAGCTTTTTCTTTAACATTCTCATGCTTTTAAATCAAGATTGGATTTAATGTGTTGTGGGGAGCAATGAGAAGTTGTATATCCTTGGATTCTTTAAGTATTTCCTTTGGCTAGCTGTTGGTTGGAAGTGGGGATATTCACTTTCAACTATTTCTAAAATCAATAGTCAAAATCAAAATATTAATATATTTGTATTAATTTTTCTTTTCAATATATATATATATATATATATATATATATATTTGTATTAACTATTTCTTAAAAATTGGAATAGTAGTTAGAAATACAGTAAGAATGGTACACATGATAAAAGTTTATTAAATGTTCATTGATATTGCAAATGCTAACGTTATTTTGAAAAAGAAAAAAAATTAAATTTAAATGTTAAACACTATTTTGAGATGGGCGAAGTATTTCCTTTGGCGGTTGGTTGGAAAGCCCACTTTCAAACTATTTGTGTTAGCCATGCATTTATATGCATTAATTAACATCTACAAGGAAGTATATACAAGGGGATTCAGAAATCAATGTAGTAAGCTTTCAAATATATTGTGGGGAACGGAATATATTTTTGTAAAAATAATTCAGATAAAAACAAATTTTCTTATAAAAAATGTAAAATTTCGAAAAATGTTAAGAGTACGTTTCTTTCTTAAGCCCCCTTAGACCCAATCTTTGTGGTTGTGGGGCTGGCCGTGGATCCAAGCTCCACGGTGTGTGTCAAATAATGAAGTCTTGCCGATATTTTCATAGACCAACCATTAAGAAGAGGTAAAGATTAATTCTCGAGAATTTGATCCTCAAGTCTTATACTATATTATCCTCAAGATCTCTTTTCCAATAGGAAAAGAAATACCTCTTATATCAGGCATTATTCTAATATGTACAATGTCTAATAAAACTGTTCAGAACTAGTTGGATCATTAAGAAAAAATGTCTAATTTCATAATAATACGGCTAATTATAAATCACAAAGCTGTGACGCTCACGGCTCCTATGCGGGACGGCCAAATGTCCTGCACATGCGGAATATCATCCCAGACGTCGGATGAGATTTTTTAACGGTTCAGATTTAGATTTGGAGAGAGAAAAGTTTTTTTTTTTTTTATTTTTTAAGTCAGGAGCAACTTTTCTCTCTCTAGATTTGAGCCGTTCAAAATCTCATCCGACAATTTCAATTATTCCGCAAGTGCAGAAAAAAAAACTGTTCCGCATAAGAATCGGACTGAGCCGTGACATGGTTCATATCAAAAAAATTCTTATATCGGAGATGTTATCATCTAGACATTCAGGGACAGGCCACTAGAATCACGATTAGGCTTCAGTGACATCATGGAACATAGGGGCCATATCACCACTGTCACGTTTTATTTAGTCAATTCATTACCACAAAACCAGTCCGGCTCCTATGCGGAACTGGGATTGTTCCGCACGTGCGAAACAATTCCAGCCGTCGGATGAAATTTTGAATGGCCCAAATCTAGAGAGAGAAAAAAGTTGCGACTGGACTTAAAATATTTAAAAAATTCTCTCCAGATCTGGACCGTTAAAAAATCTCATCCAACGGCTAGTAGCTTGTCTCGTACGTGCGGAACAAAGAGCTATCCCGCATAGGAGCCGGTAGCCCACAAAACACTCTCACTATCACGCAAGTCTCTTCATCATTGTTTCTGATTTGATTGGATAGCGTTTGGTTTGTAATTGATTTGGTTTTAAATTATAGAACAGGGACGAAATTAAAAATTTAGTATTGGAGTGAAATTACAAAAATATGTCGAATTACATATAAAAAACGATACAAAAAAATTTTGGGGGCGAAACTGATAAAATATTCCGAACTACATATAAAATTTACTATACTTAGTAGTATTTTTAAAAATTTCGGGGGCACTGTCTTCGTCCCTGTTATAGAATTATGTAAAAGTAATTTTTTTGTGAGTAAAAAATTTCTTAGTTTCGTTTTTTAACTGGTACCATATTATCTAATGTGTCTTCTTGAGTTATATAAGCTTTTTCTGTTTTAAATTAAATGTCCATGTTTTATTTTTTATTTGTCAGAAATTAATTGTCGAATTTTTAAATAAAATATGTATTAATGAAAATTTTTTCAATTTTACTATTTTTCCAACTCCTCATCAAATACTCTTAGTTAATTCAAATTATCACTTTCCAACACATATTTAAAAGGTGGTTGGATGTTGTGTGAGAGGAAGAAGAAAGATAGACATAAATTTTAAATGAGAGTAACAAAATTAATGAGGGGTATAGTAGACTTTTACTCATATTTTACCATTAAAATCACCAAAACTTTAATACTCGTCGATTTGTCAAAGTAGACAGATAAATTGGGACGGAGGAAGTATATATTTTTGTTGCACATATAATTATTAAAGTCTTCTCTTTAATATGGATTATATATATTTTTGTTGCAAATATAATTATTAAAGTCTTCTCTTTAATATTCTATCTGTCTCAAATTAACTGTCCACATTTCTTTGTCCCAAATTAACAGTCAACTTTCTAAATAAAGTATGTATTAATGACAGTTTTTTCAATTTTACTCTTCTTCCAACTCCTCATTGAATGCTCTTAGTTAATTAAAATGATCACTTCCAACACATAATTAAGAGATGATTGGATGTTGTGTGAGAGGAATGAGAGAGAAAGACATAAAATTTAAATGAGATTAATAAAATTAACTAGAGATATCTTAGACTTTTACTTATATTTTACCATCAGAATCACCAAAACCTTAATACTTTTGTATTTGTCGAAGTGAACAGATAATTTGGGACGGAGGGAATATGGATTACGGACTTGGAAAACCCCGTTGAAGGGACTGACTTATTGAAACTCTTGTGCACAGAAGACGTTACCCACACCCACAGGGCCCCCACTCTCCAGTCCGATAGAGAATTTGGAGGATGTAAATCAAGATGACCCAGCAACCCGATCAGGTGGGATGACTTGTCTTAGTCCACCACAAGAAGCCACCCCCACATTAGAGGGTTGAAACTTCCACACTGCGACTGCCAAGATTCAATCATGCGTCTTTGTGCACAATTTACCGCCCGAAACTAACTGGGATTCCCTTGCAACAACTTGTTGAGACTCTTAATTTTGATGCGGATGATTGAAAGTCTTTATACACATTTATGACTACAAAAAATAATGCATCACTACTAGAAATATAGGTTTTTGTGTCGAGACTGTTTGCATCGGGCGTGTACCATCACCAATAATTGTCATTTGCGTCAGGATTGACACACCAACGCAAATAACAGTACAACTTCGTTTGGTGATATGCATTTACTACCGCTAATTAGTATTTGTGTCAGCAAATTAATTCGTAGCGAAAAATGAATTATTTGTGATGGGATTCAATCGACACAAGAAGTTTTGCCGCAAATTATCACAATTTGCAATGATATTCTCCTGGCGCATAGGAAGTCGATGCAAATGACCATATTTGCGGCGGGTTTCATTCGATGCAAAATGTTTCGCCCAAATAATCAAAATTTGTGATGGGATTTTCCCGTCGTATAGAAAGATGATGTAAATGACCAAATTTTTAGTATTAGTTTGGTGGTGGAATTTTCCGCCCTAAGATAATTATGTTTTAAAAAAAGAAAAGAAATTATTACTCTAAAGTAAGTGTAATATGAATTGGCGAGATTTGAACACAACCCTTCTCATTTGGAAATCAAATGCTCTAACCAATATACCACAAGAAGTTTCATCATATATTTCAACTATATATCTATATAACATAACTATATTTATTTATATAACTAATTGTTTGACAATGTTGTTTTGTAAAATTTGAAAACATTATAAATTTGATATATGAATTTTGAAAACATAATAGATTTTATATAATATAGTACAATGCATTTTTAATTTAAAATAAATTATTTTTAATGAAAGATAAAATTTAATTATTCAAAGTCACTTGATTAAAATTAGTCATGATCATTAATAGATATATCTTAATAAATTTAATAACTAAAATATTCCCGCAGTCATATCATCAATATATTTTTCTTTAAGTTATTTAACTTTAACTTTCATTTTTAATTTTTTTTTATAAAATTTGTCATATATATAATGTCACATTATGAGGCACTTTTACGTATATGCCAAAAATTTGGGGCACTTATTAGAATGAATTTAGATGAATATTATAAAGTAAAGTTTAATCAATATTATGATTTAATAACATTTGTAATAGAATGGATTTGAATTTGTTTAATGTATCAAGATAAGTTATTGTTTACTAATTAACGATCTATTTTTTTTTAACAAAAAAAAAAAAAGATCTATTTTTTTTAATTTTTTAAATATTTATTGAGATTATTTAATAATAATTTGAGAATAAATATCAATTAGAAAGTGGATTCACAATTTATTTTTGAACAAAAAAAATAATTGGACCCAAAATCCCTTAAAGCTAAAAAATATAAAAAAAAATTGCAATACTTTTTTTTTTTGTATACAACTCTTTGATATGATGATTTTTCCACCAATAGAGAATATAATTTTATTTTTTATATTTGTTTAGTAATACATTAAATTTATTACTAAAAAATAATATACATATATAATAATTTTATTCATATTTTGATAACAATTCAATACACAAATACATAGATTATCTTTTTGAAATATATTTTGAAAAAAAAATTAAAATTTATTTCAAATTTAATGAGATTGTATTAATTTTAATTTGATTCATAAAGAAAAGGAAATCAAAACACAAAAGGAAAATTTAAATAAGTAAAGTGTCAAAATAAAAAAAACTTCATTGTAATAAATATAATAGGAGGAACAACAATTAACAAATGATCAACTAGCTCAGTGGCCCATTGTACGACATATATGCAGGAGGTCGTGGTTCAATTCTTATCCATTTGAAAAAGGAAAAACTTTATTCTACATTATTCAAATGTGGCTTAACTTGGTGGCTAAGGGAACGACTTTATTCTACGTTATTCAAATGTTCCTTGACTTGGCGACTCGGCTTGGCTTCCCAGGGAGAGGGGTCGGCTCGGGCATAATAAATATAATTTTACTATAACATTTGTGATGGTGAAAAACTATTTTCAATAGATTGTGACAGTGCAAAAAAAATACAAAATATAATTTTATTATATTATTTGCGACGGTGAAAAATTATTTTCGACAGTATATAAGGTGCCGCATAAAATGTTTTTGTGTCAGTTATTGCGTTGAAAATTATAAGCGATGCAAAAAGTAGTCGTTTTTGCTAAGTTTTCACATCGAGAAAAAGCGTCGCAAATAAAAAAATTCCCGTTGAAACAACTAATTGCGTCTGGCATTTCCTGTCGCAAGGATTTTGCGGCACCTCTCCATGCGACCCCTCAATTGCTGTTGCATGGCCGACGCAAAAACGTTTTCTCGTTGGAAAAGGCTCGCCTGACGTAAAATATGACATTTTTAGTAGTGCATAGAGAAGACCTACGAGAAGATTTTACATAAAAGTAGGAGAAACCTATGGAAATGTTCATAACTAGAGAACATTCGTCCCAAGTGCGGAACTAAGGTTGGATACAACCGATGTGATGATCAAGTGGTTCCATATTTACTTTTAATTGGTTTGGTAAAATAGAAGTTATGAGATCGAATCTTAATTCGGGCGGTCGGCTTCTAGAAACAATATTTTCTCTTGGTGGTGCTATTCGACGGGTCAGTATTTATGCTGATTATTCAATAAATCTGATATGTTGATATGTTCGTTGTTGAACATAGAGTAGTGAAAGGTTTTAATCACCATCACTTGCATTTTTTTTATTCAGAGAAAAAAAAAAAGAATTAGGGTGGGATGATGTCAGCAACAAACAAATTTTAAATGTTAAATCTTTCATGGGTTATAATTTTTTTTCTGAAATATTTTTGTAAATATTACATTTACTTTTCAAACTTTTTAGAATTTACTATAATATATTTTCTCCGTTCGGATTTGAATGTTTCATTTGCTTTATTGGAATATCCGAAATTGAATGTTTTATTTTTAAATTTAGCTAAAAATTAAATTTAAACTTTTAATTGTATCGCACCACAAAAAATCCTTAAATTATAGTTTAAATCTAAATGAAACATTCAAATACGTTATGATTCACCCTCAAATATGTAGATTCCAGTTCCACTACAGTACATCCTTCTTCTTATCAGCTAAAGTTGAATAATTTTGAAAGTTAATTAGTGCTGCAACATCAAATCTGAAATACTTCTTCATAGTAGAGTTTTCTAGGTTGCTCAGCAGCTATCACTTCAATAAAACAAATCAAAGCCTGAAAGGGACCAACTGGAAAAGGTTTCCTTTGAGATGATTAACATGAAAATAAAAATCCAAATGTGCAAAAATAATAATTGTGGATGACTTTAATCCTCAAGAGGGTTCATAACTTTGTCTTCCACCTTGATAAGATACCACCCTAATCATACAATTTAGATAGAGATTAAGACTTTAACATGTTCTAATAATAATGCTTCCCTTCTTTGACCCACCAAAAAGGGGTGAAAATTCTATGTCCCCATTTCTATTCCTATTCCTTTTCCAACCAATTAGAATTTACTATATAAATATAATTTTCAATTATATATACACTGGGTGAATTGTGATTAGTTGGGGACAGGAATGTGGACAGGAACGGAGACAGAGATTTTTTTGCCTACCAAAAGTAATACTCTAATCTTGAAGGTGAGATGTTCAAATCAATTGATCTTCTTCTTTTTAAACTAGCAATATGCATGCAAGTGTGGTTACATGTATGATACAATGTTTGTTAAATAAAATTACCATTTTGGATATTTTATCTTAACTAATAACATATCCTAATTTTTAATTTTTTTAAATAGATTATCAGTGTTTTTCACTTTATTATTTTCTTTGTGCTTATTTACATGATTTGTGATGCATTTTTTTGTATTTCTTTTTTAAAACATTAAAAGAACTACATTGTTTTATTTTATTATTCTTTTTGTGTGGTATGCTACATCATTGTTGTATTTACTAGGGTCTGATTTTGTAGTATATTTAATATTTTTTCAAAATTTGAAAAAAAAATAAGATTCGATCTTGCAACATGCGGGACAAAATGTCACACCACATTACCACTACTCTGACGGAAGTTGGATTGTAGTATATTAATTAAGTTCAGTATGCTTATTTGCCATGTCTTGTTGAGTTTATTTTCCAATAATGTTGGACTCCTCAGTTTCAGATTCAACCTGAGGCAGATCAAGAGAGGATTTTTAATCGAGCTTCATGAAATGGATCTTGGACCTTAAAAGTGGGAAGAAAACAGGTCGGTTCACACGTAGTAGATAAAATTAGGCAAAAAATCGTCTGTATCCAATTTGTATACTCATGTATATACCCACAATTCAGAAATTAATACGTGGACAGAGAAAATATATTTTCTTTATGGGTTTCACTATTTCTCTTAGGTTATAAATTTCGTGGACTGAAAATATATATTTTATTTATGGGTTCCACTATTTCTCTTAGATTATAGGTTTCTTAATTAAAAATTAACACATGTCAATTTTTTAGTGGTGGGTACATACATGAATATGTACCCACCACTAAAATTATGAGGCAAGCTCTTGTGCCATCGATTAATAATTTTTTTTTACCAATTCGGGTCATCTTTTGAACAAAGTCGGAAGCCCGTTAAGAATATTATTCATACGTTCGGTCAAAGGAAAAATGAAGACCGACTGATTTGGTAATATCTTAGGGAAATATCTGATATGGGACCAGGGTTACGTGTAGGGCCATGTATCGTAGATTTGCCCAGCATCCTTGCAGAATGAGGAGAGAGAAGGAAATGCGGTGATGTGGCGAATGCATACTCGCATTAGTCAGTAACGAAATAGACCTATCTTAAGAGTATTTCCTAGATTTTATTAGCTGATTGAATTAAATGGAGAAGGCAGAAAGGAGGACTCTTCTATTCAAGGAATTTTCACTAAGCAGAAACCTAGAAGATAAGCTACCCAAAGAAGCATGATCAACAAGAGAACTCTCACTAGGTTGTCACTTCTAGGTTAAGAAATTCGGTCTCCTTTACCTATAAAATGAGGAGAAGCGTTGTTTCTTTTAAAATCCTTGAGGTTCATCAAGGTAGATTAAAGAACTCGCAATCCTCTATCTATTTTTTAAATGTCTTACGGTTTTCCTCTTTCACTACCTAAACAGGGACATGATTAGTTTATGTTAAATGATTTTTCTATTTCTCCAAAAAAAAATAGGGTGACACACTCGGACACGTATAGATCTCAAATAGAATCCACAAATAAATGACCTATGAGCCAATCACCAGGTTAGATTATGGAACAAATAGTAGCACACTCGGAAGGACTAATCATCTGTGTAGGAGTTGTTACTACGTAGTTATGGCTACTTAAACCATTAAAAATCGGATACCAATCCCAATAACCGTCTCAAAACACAAACTCTTATGAGTGATGTGGCCATCGATGATGGGGAAACAACTACGGTGGATCAATCCACAAAAAACGTACCTATCGATACTTCCGGAAAGTACAAATTCTTAAGACCTAAAAAAAGAAAATCTTGTTGTTGAATCGCATGTTCGTCTAACCGATTGACAGGTGAATGATGCGGGAAGCAACACATATCTCATATCTAATGATCAATCGGAAAATATTACCGAGCTCCTAAAGGAGTCACCCGATGGGGAACATTATGTTATCTAACCATGTGACAGACGCAAAACTTTCGATCAGACACATACTGATAATTCAGGTTAAGGAGAACAATCTTCTAGAAGAAAAACATTTGTTGTAGATGCATTAGACGATATGTTTGATTATTGGACGAATCAAACAAATGAATTGGCGTAGAGGATTACTGATCTTTACAACAAGAATGTAGAAATCGATACCGAAGGGTTGAATGCCAATATCCAATATTTGGCTTCGATCGTTGGAGAATATACTCATCCTATAGATACACTGGAGAAAGAAATATATATGCATGGATGTCAGTAGAGTCACAATTTGTCTCCGCCCATAAGGGTAAGAGAATTTTTTGGGAAACATATCAAACACGTAAGAACCAAGATACTGACATCCCATTTGTTCCAAGCAGACCGATCTGTAACTAGGTAATCCAGAATGGACTCGATCAACGTCGTCTTTCCCACATATGTCTAATACGATGAGATTCTTCGATATAGTTCAAACGACAAACCATGTACCAGGGATCTATCGATATGGATGGAACAAATATATTTATATGTCGAGGGCAACGAAGAGCAACTTCAAGATGTAGATGATAATCAAATAATGCATAGTTGAACGGTAGTTATTTTTCTCTTTCATAGTGTTAACCCCAAAAATTACTTCGGTTTGCTGAGACTACTCTGGAGACACGAAAAGCCGGATCAACCGAAACGTAAACATGTAAAATAGGCTAAATGGGTTAGAAGTTAATTATCTCGCCGAGGCAAGGCTTGCCAAGATGGCTAACCAGGAACTAGCTAGAACATAGGAATCAGGAGTCAGAAACCAGGCTAAGGCTAGCCCGCCAAATAAAACTGTCTTTCAAACTTGACAAACTGATTCCTATTTAAATGGGGACGGTTATACACGATTTTCGACACAGTCTCAAGACTTATCCAACCTTCAACCACCACATTAAACATGTGGAGAAGTGATGTTCAGACTGAGACTCCCATTGAATTGAGTTTGAATGTGAAACTCTCAAATAATATAATTTAGTAAAATAGTTTTTGTTTGAGATTAATTTGAGATTGAGACTACGAATGTCATTATGCATCATACCCATAAAACTTTTAATGCTGGACCATGTCCATCACTTCGTGGAATCATATCTCCAAAAAATGGAGTGAATTCCAATTCAATGTTGACAGCAGAAATTGTGATTTTGAATAAATAACTTTGGTCCATAAAAAAATGTGCATAATCCATCAGCCTAATGATGATATATATTAAACAATGGCCACACGTGCAATTCATACAACATATATTCCTAAAATAATTTATACATTTCACTTTTATTTTGCATTTCCAAATTATTATATACATTTCAAAATTTGATGTACATCCAATTTTACCCTTAGTCAATTTTACTTAATACTTTAATATTTTCAACAGTTCCACATTTATTTATTACATCAAAACATATTTTAATTATGAGTAATATAAATTTTTTTCTTCGTAATTATTGTCTTCCAATTATTTTTTTAGAATGTGTAAAAAGCTGAAATATATCAATTATTTAGAGACAGATGTAGTACCTAGCAATGCATGTGACAAGGATGACATATATTACTATACATATAGTTTTTTGATGTGCATATGTCGAAGATATTCAATTCTTGAATGGGGATTTGATATGGACAGTGCAGTTAAATTTTATTGAATTGTCATTTTTGTTTCTTAAACATTAATGTCTGGTGTGAATATAAAGGTCCCTTTCAAGTTTTGATTTTCTTTGCCTTTTTAAGGCTCTATTTGGACAAGATTTGATTTGAATTTGGGTTTGGTCTCAAAATTGGTGAGAAAATACAAATTTTGACCTAAAAAATTGGCGAAAAATTTTCAAATTCAAATTTTTTCGTTCAAATATTCGTTGAAATTGACCGAGTAGTTTTATCTTGGTAAACTACTAAGTAAAACTTACATCCAAGCCAATTAATACAGTACACGTAGAAAATAGAATTGAACTTATATCAATTCTCTTTCCCACTTGTAATGCATTCATTAGTTTGGATGTAACTTATAAACTTAGTAGTATACCAAGATAAAAAATTTCGTCCTTAACCTCCATTTATAGTATACTTATACCTAAAAGTCGGTAGTTGGTAATCTTCTGGAAATTTCTTAAGTCACCTTAATATATTAATATATATATATATATATATATATTGTGAGTGAATTATAAAAAGACGTGACTTTGAAAAAAAATGGAGATGAGAGTTATATTTACAATATCATATCAGAAGAAAAAAAAGTTTTTTTAATAAAATAATCAGAAAATGCTGGAGGACCGACCACTATCACCCCGCCCTAGTTCTGGCCATGCTCGCATGATAAAAAATTGTACTCTTCTTCCATAAAAAAAAAATTATCATGTCTTAATTTTTTTTTACAGTTCTAATATTTTTTTTAGATTTTATCATTTTAATTAATAAATTAACACATTATAATTTTTTATTAATAAAATAAAAAATAAGACGTAAAATGGGGACAAACATTTCTTACTGTCAGCGCACTGACATATATAGTATATTATGTTGGAAAATTCTGATATGGATCAGGTTCATGTGGACCTTGTGGTTCAGAACTGGCCACATCATCATATATTAAGGAGAGAGACAACTTTGAGAATATGGAACCAATTCTGTACTGCAAGGTCTAATGAACCCGATCCATATCACTATTATGTTAACAACATGGACCGAGCGGGTGGTGGGGGGAATAGTTGGAATGAAAAGAAAAAGGATTGAGTAATTATTAGAATTACTAGCCTTTGTTTTAAACCTTTCAATCCATTTTTATCTACTCTGGGATAAAAAAATTAAAATTTATATTCTGTAACTAATCTAAATTTCCTTCATAGAATTCTCTATCTTTTTGGTGAAAAAAAAAAGGAAAACTCAATCAAACAAGTAAACTTTGTTGTTTGTACCATCTCCACTCCATTCCCTTCCTTGGAAATGGCATTTGTTTATATTCTGTGTCCCGTTTTTTATTCTATTAATAAGAAATTGCAATGTGTTAATTTTTTTTTGGAGAGGTTCTACTATTTCTTTTATTTAGATTTTTTTTAATTAAAAAATTAATAGATGACAATTGTTTTATTGATGAGACATTAAACATGACACAGAATGAGGAAAAATGGTTCTTACTGCTTGGAAACACATTGAAATATTGTAACATGCATATATTTACATTTTCTCAGTGGCTTTCTTGGTCCAGACTGGCTATAGTGGCCAATTGGGAGGATAAGTATGAAGGAAAATCAAGATTATTAGAAAGCTGGCCAGAGAGAAAAGGTTGGATTTCATTCCTGTACTGATGAAACTGATCACCAAAAGAAATCTCAAATCAGTTTATCAGTTGTGTTTTCTTTGCTTCATTTCAGACCACATGAATTTGCCCCTTGGGAAAAAAATTGTTGGGGGATAACTTATGCCGATCAGACAATGTGTATGTGACATTCGTCTCGGTATTCGTTTCAATGCGAATAAATTCACAAAATTTTAAACTTATAACATACTTCACCTTTGATAAATAATTCAAATTTTATAAAATTTATACTAACTAGATCCAGTGACCCCGGCCGGTGTGCCTATTTCTTGCCATAGTAGCAACTTGTACGGATTCTCCTTCAGACATTTTCTAAGACATGGGCATCGCATCTTCTCTAGTGCAGAACGGTGGTAAATTTCGCACATGCGAATTTTAAAATTTTAACGATAAAAATTGATTTAAAACGAGACACCTATTCATCATGCAATTCATATGTCCGGCAAATATGATGTTCCGCATAGAATTCGGGCTGCTTGGGCACCGCAACAGCTGCGGTGCGGAACTTATCCTCGTCCATAGAATTAAAATTTTGACGATCAAGATTAATTTAAAACGGGACACTTTTTCTGCATGTAATACGTGTGTCCGAAAAATATGATGTTCCGAATAGAATCCGGTCAGCTTACTTGGGCACATCATGGAACATGTTTCCTAGCTTTCTTTTACTCTGCACCATGCATTTAAAGTTACAAGCTATGGTCATGGTTTCCCTATTAGTCCCATCTCTTGCCCTTACTTTCAGGTCTTGCCCCCTTTTCACAACAATGACCTCAAATGTTGTCAGAGCATGTGGGACGTAGCAGAGATAAAAATGTTGATCCATATTGATCGGGCTATAGAGTATACACTATTTACTCCACATGGATCCAACTAGAAGATAGAAAGCAGTAGTAGGGGTCGAGATGAAAAATGTTTCTAATGTTGAGACAAAATTTGAAAATGAGTTAAAAGTTGTCTACCGCTCTGATTCGAGGACCTTTCGAAAACTGGATTAGATTGCCATGAACTCCCTTCCAAGTTCATCGAAAATGCATGAAATCTCAACACACACCCACCCCACCCCACCTCTTCATTATTATTATAACAATTATTATTACTTTTTTTTTATAACACGTCTCCTCACATATACGACTACATATTTGAAATGGGAAGTTTGCAGGATTAGATTTTGGAATATGATGTATGCTAGATTATACTTCTATTGGTGACCCAATATTAGAATAGGTGTCTTAATATCGGTTATTGGACTAGGTGCAACTCTGAGTATCATATTAAAAAACGAAGTTGACCTAACTCCATTACCTGGTATGGCTATTTGAAGATATGAAGCAATGTTGTTAAAAACGTGAGTTAACTCGTAAAATCAGTAGAATCGCAATTTGGTAAAACGGGATAGAAACGTTGAAGCGGGTTATAAAATGTAAATCAGACGTGTCTACCAAGTCTACAAAATGGTTTGGCGTGTCCGATTATTATTAGTTCGGGTCAGGTCACCAGATTTGGAGAGCAAAAACCTAATTCAATTTTGTTTTACACACAATTTCTGAATGATGATGTTTACTTGGTGCAAAATTGGGTAAGAAGAAGCGAGCTCGAAAACCGAATGAATATAATCTTGATGATCTTTCCTCGTATGGTGATTGGATTGTTCACTACAAGAAAACAATTATTTAGCTACAGAAATATTCCAGTCGCTACAATAGCGACCGAATACCGACCGACCTGAAACGGAAAAATAGCCGTCGCTAAGATGTCGGCCATATCGGTCTCGTTGACCAACTCAAACCAATACTTGAACCGTCGCTATATATAAAACTACCGACCGAATACTGACGAAAAACATAACGATGTATATTTATCAAGTTATAAATGAAGGTCATAAAACGACGTCGTTTTGTTTCCTGTAATGACCGAATACCGACGGAAGTTAACGACCGACAACCGAGGGAATACACAACGGTGTATATTTATCAAGTTATTAATGAAGGTCATAAAACGACGTCGTTTTGTTTCCTGTAACGACGTAATTCTGACCGAATTTAACGACCGAATCCCGACGGAAAACATAACGATGTATATTTCTCAAGTTACAAATGAAGGTTATAAGACGACGTCGTTTTGTTTCTTGTAACGAACGAATACCGACGGAATTTAACTACCGAATACTGACGGAATACATAACGGTGTATAGTTATCAAGTTATAAATTAAAGGAATAAAACGACGTCGTTTTGTTTCCTATAACGACTGAATACCGACGGAATGTAACGACTGAATACGGACGGAATACATGACGTCCCTTAACAACCGAATGCCAACCGATATTGCAAAACGACGTCGTTTTGTAACTAAATCCAAACAAAACCCCCCAGATCAATCTAAAATCTCCAAAATACCTAAATTCCCAACGTCGCGATCATTCTTCTCCGACGTCAAGCTCCACCGCCTTAGAACGCCGCCATCATTCTTCTCCGACGTCAACATCCACCGGCTGAGAATGCCGTCATCCTTCTTCTCCGGGCAGCTCCCTAAATTCAATCCCTTTCTTCTACCACGCCACCTCCTCCGATTTCCCCTCACCCCTTTAAGACTCTGCGAATTTCCCCCGCCCTTACCCGTCGCCATCTCCGGCCAAAGGTAATTCCTTCCCCTTTTCCTTCCTTTTGTCCACCATTAATGGTGGATATATAACATTTATTTTTTGTAAGCTAGAACAACATTATTCGCCACAGCTTCACACTGCTCAGCCTCCCTCTTTGCTGCCGTCAACAGTAGCAGTTGCCACAACTTCTCATTGTGTCCACAATGGCGGAGCATACAAGGGGCAAGGGGGGCAATTTTCAATTTTTTTATATACTAGGTATATATATCCAACGGTTTAGAATAAGAGAGGTTTTTTTTTTTTAAATGGCCCCCCCAAGAATTTTTAAATTTTATATATATATATATATATATATATATATATATATATATATATATATATATATATATATATATTCAACGGTTCAGAATAAGATAGATATTTTTAAAAAAAAGATCGGACATTTTACAAAGTACATGAAAATATATTTTTTGATACCCAAATCTAATTAGATTTGGACTCATAGATTATTAAAGTAACCAATAATGGATTCAAAAGACCCACTAAAACCTAATAGACCCACCAAGACCCATTATTACCCAAACAATTATATACGTGACATTTTTCACTGATCAGTAGAGTGAAAAGGGTGAACAAAATGTGTATAACTCTAGTCTATAAGATTTCATAAAAAAAAAAAGTTTTGGCTCCGCCAATGTTTATATGCTTTTATGAATTTATTTTGTCAATGTTAATTGTGCCCCCAGTAGAGTGAAAAGAGTGAAAAAAATGTGTATAACTTTAGTCTATAAGATTTCATCAAAAAAATTTTTTTGGCTCCGCCAATATTTATATGCTTTTATGAATTTATTTTGGCCCCCCCAAAGAAAAATTCCTGGCTCCGCCACTGTGTGTCCAGTTTCACTCTCTCAGCTTCGCAGATTAAGGGTTTGTGAGTTGCTATACTTGGGAGACAGATTCTTTTTGTCCCATTTCCTGTATTTGTAAAGAAATTGGTACTTGAAAGTTGAAACATGTACTGTATTTTCCCTCAGCCCTCTTTTAAGGAAAATTCTTCTAATATACCTGTAAATTTCTATTTTCATATCATTAAGTTCTGGAAACTTGATTTAAATTCATATTGTGAAACTTCAGAACCGTAAAATGATGGTGTATAATGAACAAAAAGTGGTGTATATAGAATTTTAGCAAGCAAATAGGTGTCGGGAAAATGCTAGTGTCAACTATGATTCGGCAGCAGAAAAGCTTCAGTGATATATATGTCTCACCGGCACCAATATGCCGTAGAATTTCCCTTAAGAACTTCGACTTCCCAAGTAGGGAAGACCTGAAAGGAGGTGGTCCCTCAACAATTTAAAATATAGAAGAAAACGATTATCGGCAAAAGTATACCAATATTACATAACCAAACGATAGTTTAAATTACAACACAGGAGTCTTGATGGCCCAGTGGAAACGGTCGTCCAACGCAGGGCTTCGGTCCTGCGTTCGATTCCTGTAACCCCACCCCCCATAAAAAAAAATTGCAACTCAAAAGTAAATGTCTGATTCTAATTTAGGGCAATTGCATCCTCCTCAACTTGGAAAAATTATCATCCATCTTGACACTCTGAAAAAACGCTCAGAGGAGAATCGAACATAGGCTGCTGGTGTGAACATTTAACACTAATACTATATAGGCCAACTTTAAAAAAAAAAAAATCTTCTCATACTACTTTGCAAACTCTCGACATGTGATATTGAGAGAATCCCAGACAAATCGTACATTCTCTCAACACTATTGAAACATTGAGAATTAAATTTCTAACAAATGTCAATACTAAAATAATAGTTACACAAAACAAATAAGCTCAGATAGGTGTGAATGTGCATAGTGCTCTCAGCTGTGGAGTTCTTCTCCTCAAATAAATAATTTGGTTAGTTTTTTCTTTGTAGATAGAAATGGAAATTAGCAGCTTAATGTTAATGTCACTGGAAATCATACATAAGATTCTAACCACTTATTATTATTAGCATTTTGTTGAATGGTTTGTTGAACCCTTTTGGTTAAACTCTTGGCATAGTCTGCCAAGCTCTTTGTCCAAAACTGGTGCTCCACAATAGAAAATTTGTGGAAATGCAAAGGATTTTGATATATGCTTTAAACTGTAGTATTTTCTTGTGTCGAGTTTACTGTTTTCTTGGTAGAGTTTACTGTTTTTTTATGTGTATATATACACTTTTTAGCTACAAACTTGATGGAACATGTTATATGTACTTTTGTATTGATTTCTTAATCCTCCTAATCTGTATTTCAGAGATGCCTCCAAAGAAACCTATTCGAGTGTTCTTACCATTTAGTAAGCCAAATACGTCTGTTGCGCCCTCTCACTCCCAGCCAGGTTTATCATCTGACTTGTGGTCTACTCCGCCATCTGCCCCCGAGACTCCTACGACACCTCCGTCACAGTCTGCTGATGCACATGTAGCTCGGGGATACGTTTGCGCCAGTAGCAGGATCAGCGACTCACCAGGCTACTGTCCCACAGACGGCGGCAAATACCACTGGTGGAGAGGCGATTACACTAGATACTCGTATTCTCCCGCAACTTACTCTTGGCACGTAAGTTATTTTCTTTAAAAATCAAGTTAATTATGCTTCTTGTAATCATTATAGTCTCTAATTAAATTTTTTTATCGGCTATTATAGTTTTAGATTGAGATCTAGTTGGTACTCCGGCACTACCGATATATTTCAAGGGCGTTTCAAGGAGGCATATAGCACCATAAATGATGTTCCCTCGGAAAAAGAAAAAATGTGGTGGGATGAGTTCACGGTAAGTTTATTTTAAACTAAGATAAAGTTGCAAATAAGTTTGAATTTACAAGTCTTCGAATTTAATTATCTAACATTATTTCAAAATACATAAAAGGTATCGATGGACCCCTGAGCATGAGGCGGGGCGTCAAGTCAGGTTGGCGTACCTTACTTACGAGGAGACTCGGTGGTATTATAGGTGATGCGAGAAAAAAGAATAAGAAACCCAAATGGGTGGTTTGTGAGAGCGACTGGGCACGTCTTCAAGAGTATTGGGCAACTCCGGCTTTTGTTGCTAAGTCTAGACAGACATCAAAAAACTGGGAAGGACGGGAGAGGTGGTAAAGGTCCAATGAAGCACACGGGCGGTTCACTTAGCCACATTGAGCACCACGAGAGACTGGTACTTATATTATTTTTCACATTCATATATTTTATGTGTTTTATTCATGTATTTAATGTTTTAATGATTTTTGTTAACAGGAAAAAAAGGCCGGACATGCAATCCCATTCCCGGTGGGTTACGATTGGACGCATCAACACCATATCGGCCTAAAGAAAGGCGAATGGGTTGATGAAGAATCTTGACAGATATTTGTATGTATTTCACTACTGTTTCCCCTTTTTTGATATTAGTTATGTACTTGTGATAACTGTGAAAATCAGACATTTTATTTGACAGGGAATGTTCCATGTGGTTTATCACGACGCCTCAAACGAAGCAACTCAAGTCGGCCAACCTCCTCCGGATTTGCAGACTCAGATTGCGCTTTCTACTGATGCAGCGGTGGGCTAAAAAAGGGAAATGTAACCAGACTCGGTTCGTCCTCCGATGTGGTAAAGGAAATGAAGCGAGGTAGCCAGATAGTCTCGCATTCAGATATGGAACGAAGAATGGAAATAGTGGAAGCAAATTGGAAGAAAAAGTTTGACGAGAAAGAAAGAGAATACAAGAGGAGGGAAAAGAAGAGAAACAAGAAACTGTAGTAAGTGCCTCTGAGTTAGAAGCTAAATTGAGTGATATAGATGATGATGATGAGCTAGATTCGAACTTTGACGATGATCCCTTAACTGTTGATGAAGTTTTGGGGAGTCAATAGATGATGTAGTTTATTTTGTATAATATTTAACTATTGTTATGTTTTTTTTTGGTATAATATTGAACCATTGTATGTTTTTTTGTGTGTTATCACTATTGTATGTTGTGTATTACTTATGTTTTTTGTATAATAGTGAACTAGTTGTGTTTTCTGGAGATTTTGGGATTTATTTGGGTCTGTTTTATGTTAAATTGTGGCAGGGGATATACTGAGTTTTTACCATTATGTTTCTGGAAAACTGGCTATTTACCGACCGAATTGCGACGGACTAGAGACATTTCTTAGAGTATAGGGTTAGGGTTGGGCGACCGATTAGCGTCAAAAAAGGCACAACGACGTCATTTTACCATTGTCCGTCGCTATTTATCTTAGGGGCGACCGAATCGCCACATCGGTCGATATTCTTTTACCATGTCCGAATATCGGGGTTCTTTTTAAGAGATAGAACAATTTTAGGTACTATAACTAATATATACACACACACACACACACACATTAACATGAATAGTCAAACAAGTAATAATTATAATTATTTATAAAATATCTAAATAGCCCCGAAGCAGAACAATTCAAGTAATACATTTGTGTATACATTTACGTGAATCATTAAGTGAGGAAGTTAAAATTTTAATAATTGCTTATTAATAAACAAATAATTACTAATATATTCATATTTATTCATATTCGCATTTTGAACGATGTCGGTTTTAAGATTTATAATTTTCTTAACTGAGTCCATCGCTAATTATCCCAGGGGCAACCAAATTCGTCACATCGGTCGCAGATCGGTCGCTATGCAGATGTCACCTTTTTAAATAATAGTGGGGTTCTTTTTATGAGATATAAATATTTTAGGTACTATAACACACACACACACACACACACACATATATATATTTAACAGTAGACTTTATTAATAATGGCATAGAAAAAAATTACAGCAGAAAGACCGTAACCCATCAAAAGGTGCAGATTCCAGAAAGGCAGTAACATTATGGTCGTTGCCTAAATCGCAGATTTGGCAGTCCGAGCCTATCTGATTTACAATGGAATTGAACGTGTATAGGCAGTATGTTAAAAGAATGAAATTCACAAGATGCCTTAGAGTCACAAACCTCATTAGCGAGCAAATCCACAACCATATTGGCCTCCCGATAAATGTGTTGAACTGTATGTTGATTTATGAGCCGAATCAACCTCTAAAAAGTATCATCCAACCTCCATAAATGAATGTGTCGACGATGAATTGAGTCCACCAAGAACTTGGAGTCTGACTGAAATTGTATGTGATGGTGTCCCAAACTAATAGAGAGTTGAATCCCGAGCACCATTGCCTGCATTTAAGCTTCAAAATTCGTAAGTGCATCTCCAAGTAACGATAAAAACCAAAGACAAATGTCCCATCACTATGCCGCAAAACTCCCCCCAGCATGTGCACATCCGGGATTGCCCCTTGAAGCACCGTCGATATTTAGAATGAAAAGTCCCGAGGTGACCTCCCCCAACCACCGCACCGCGAGAGGACCAGTTTGGAGAACTTCTCCCTATGTAGTGTTCATACAGCCCCACAGATCGCAATATCAGACAAATAAAAGAATCAAATTCTCGTAATAGCCCCCCGATCATTTGCAATGACTCCCTCATAAACAAATCTACACCTGGCACGCCACAACATCCAACATATTCCGGAACTAACAATCACATAAATATCCCGCCATTTTCCACCACCCTTCCACCATAGCATTTTTACAAGTGAAACGGGATCATCATAATGCAATTGACGCCAATCCATGCCCATAAATCCACAAATTTTCCGCCACAAAAATCGAGCAAGAGAACATTCAAGGAAAATATGCATGGGACTATCGACCCCTCTCCCACAACTACACCGTGAAGCTAAAGAAACACCCCATGCTTGCTTAATATTATCAAAAGCTAAGAACCCATTAAAGAAGCGCCACATAAACACACAGAGGAACATAGGAAGATGTGAGCCCCATAATATACAACGAGTACCTTGTATTATAGTAGGTGGT
The DNA here is from genome assembly GCA_026122235.1 of Vinca minor. Classification (NCBI taxonomy): domain Eukaryota; kingdom Viridiplantae; phylum Streptophyta; class Magnoliopsida; order Gentianales; family Apocynaceae; genus Vinca; species Vinca minor. Next base: position 8,815,477 of record JAOCZM010000001.1, read on the forward strand.
TGAAGTACTTTAATTGCCAATGTAATCGTAAATGTTCCACCTGTGTCAAGCTTCCATACCCACTTATCCGAATCTACTCCAACCTCAACCCTCGGCAAGCTGCCCCGCTGCTCCACAGTGAGACTAGCCGACAAATTGTTCCAGCCATGTAGACTCAGGTAGTCACTGATTTTTGCCGAAGAGTCATCCAAGAGGACCCCAGATAATCTGCCCTGCATTGTAAAATCATCATGCCAAAACGAAGATTCACCACCCCGGACCAAAACTCCCATGTTCTCCTCTGCAAAGTCCCGAAACTTGAGCATTCTGCGCCACACAGCCGAGGCTGTGTCGATTAGAGGAACCATGGCTGGATGCGGCTGATCCCTGCAATATTTATCAAGAAGAAGAGCTCGCCACATAGAGTCAGTCGTTCTAAATCGCCACCACAATTTAATAGAGAAAGCCTTTTGAAGATCCCATAATGAAGTTAACCCCAAACCATTATGTAACACATCACTACTCAATCGTGTCCAAGACATCCAATGCCTCTTGTAACCATAAATTGATTGACCCAATAAGAAATTAGCCAACATCCGTTCAATATCATCTTGTATCTTTTTTGATGGCAGTCAGCTGAAGCTAGAATGTATAAGGTCATAGAGAGCAAGACATGACGTCTCAAAATTAAACGCCCACCAAAGCCTAACAATTTCAGTTGCCAACCCCCAACCATTGACAGGACTTTTTCTACTAGCGGAGTAAAGTACGAGACCTTTGACCTCCCCGTGTAAAGGGGACAACCAAGATAGATAAAAGGAAGAGTACCTTGAGAAAATCCCGTAACCTGAGATATCATGTTTATTTGAACTTGCTGGGTTCTGCTGGAAATATAGAAGGAACTTTTTGCCGAATTGATCTTCTGACCAGAAGCTTGCTCATAGGATTGAATAAACCGCATCAGATTCTGCAGACCTCGTTTCCCACTATTCAGAAAAATGACCATATTATCTGCATATGCTAAATGAAAAATTATCAAAGTAGAATGAGGTATAACATAAGGTTCAATTGAACGCAATCCCACCAAATGATTCAGACCTCGCGAGAAAACGTCAGCAGCTAGAATAAAAAGGAAAGGTGACAATGGATCTCCTTGTTTAAACCCCCTCTCAGACTTGAAAAAACCATATGGACTTCCATTAATCAACACCGAAAACCAATTATCACAAAGCAGGTTTTTTATCATGTGTAGGAAATGGGAACTAAAACCAAACTTCCGAAGAACTAGTAGCAAAAACTCATGCGAAACCCGATCGAAGCCTTCATCATATCTAATTTAATAATCATGTTTCCTCCACGGATTGTTTTATTTAGAGAACCCACCAACTCAGTAGCTAGTGAAATATTGTCAGGTATTGCCCTACCACTCACAAAACCAGTCTGATTGGGACTGATTAATGAAGGAAGAATACCTGTGAGACGGTTTGACAGAACTTTGGATATTACTTTACTTGAGAAATTACATAAAGAGATTGGTCTGAACTCCGCAAAAGAAGATGGATTGTCAACCTTAGGTATTAGAACAAGAAAAGCACTCGCCATAGACTTTTGAATGTGAAGTCCCGACCAGAAATTCATTACTTCTTGCGTAACATCAACACCGATAACCTCCCAGCAAGATTGGAAATTTTTTCCTGTGAAGCCATCAGGTCCCGCAGCACTCGTTGGACAGAGATAAAAAACGGCGGACCGGACCTCCAAGCAAGAAGGCATTCGGTCCAGGTGGTGATTGTCCTCTATCGAAACTAGCGCTGGGACAAGGTCCAGCAGCTGATCCGAAAGCTGTGCCTCAGATACTGAGTCGCGGCTGAGCAGGAGCTGAAAATAGGCTGCCCCAGCAGCACCAATTGCCTCCAGATTTGTTAGAAGTTCTCCTTCATCTGAGGTAATTTGGACTATGTTCAAGCGTTTTTGTTTGTTCCTGCAAAAAGATTGAAAATAAGACGTGTTAGCCTCACCTTCCTTCAACCACCTAATGCGGAATTTTTGCCTCCAAAACACATCTTCCCTCTCTAACGCCACTACATACTCCTTCTTAGCCTCAGCTAACATCTCCAAACTTGCTACACTAGGATTGGCATCATACTGACACTCCAAAACCCCCAACCTCTCCAATGCCGCCTTCAAATTCGTGTGAATGTTTCCAAATTCATTTTTATTCCGAGTACTTAGAGCAACTTTCAATCGTTTCAGTTTCAATTGGAGTTTAATCATTCCCGATCCTTCCATAACTTGCCCCCAGCTATCCTCAACTATCTTTCTAAAATTTCTATGTTTTATCCACATCTCTTGAAACCGGAAAGCCGATCCCCGACTATCTGTGGTGAGACTAGGAGTCACTAACAAAGGGTAATGGTCCGAAATAGTTCATGTTAAGTGCTCCACCGTTGTTTGCTGAAACAACAAATAGTTCGTGTCATGAATTGTTTCCAAAAATTCCGAAATCGGCAACATCGCTGGAATGAGCCATTGACTCTCCGACTGCCTCAATACCACATTAAAATCACCTCCGATGAGCCATGGTTCTACCTGCTGCTCTCTAAACCGCCTCATTTCCTACCATAACTCCCTGCGGTGAACAGTGACCATTTTGCATATACAAAAAAGCAAATAACAGGTCTACCAGAAAAAGCATCTACCCGAACATGCACCACCTGCTCCATATCCCCCAATATATCCAACCCCAAAACACCATTCCACAATAACCATATTTTGCTCGTACAATTACTATAGCTAAAATCAAATCCCAACCGACGAGCATACAAAAGCCAAATCAGCCGAACCCACCTTGGGTTCCAACAAAATCAACAATTCAACGAATACTTATTTTTAAACTGCCTAATGCTAGCAACAGTACTAGCGTTCGCAATGCCCCAAATATTCCAAATAAGCCAATTCATAATGACATAAAGTGAGAACAATAAAATTAGCCCAAAAGACTATTGAGCATGAGGAATGCCCTTGTTGGCTATCCTCGGCGAACGTCGTAAAGGTTTTTCTATAGGCAACTGATTAGAGATTACCTCAATCCTATGAGGGATAGCTGGAAGTGGTATAATTACATAATCAAGAGGAAGCTCACTGGGAGTAGCTTCAGACGTTCCTTCGGAACTGTGAAGTTCCGAATCAGATGTGTGATCTTCTGACCCGGAAATATTTGATTCTAAAGCCTGACCCATAGTCCCTGCAACTGGGCTCGCGTCAACTTGCAATCCATCAATAACCGGAGCTGCAAGCTGAGGTATGAAAGCCCCTGTGTCCGATTCCCCAGTTTTTTACAGTGATATTAAAGGCAAATCATCTGTTTCCGCAGACTCCCCGGTTAACGACACCACAGATGATTCCGACATCGCTACTGTGATTGGCGGAACCCCTGCCCCATTTGTTGATTCAATTTCCACTGACGCCGGCGGCAATTTTCTAATTTCTGCAATTTTGTGGGCAAATTATATAAGAGATTTCGTATTTGTGTCCCTAGAAACCTGCGGTGGCTCTCCTCTACCCTCTGAAACCACCTATCGCAATCCCTGAATGAGGGAATATGCCGATTTCCCAACTTCAATATCATCCATGCCCTGAGCAATCCCTGTTGTTGAAACCGATAGCGAAGATGGAGCCGGCAGCGGCGATTGTAAATCCATCGTATTGCTCAAAATCGGGTCATCCACCACAATAGGTTCTGACAAATTAGAACCCCGGTTGTAGAGAGTCGGGTATCGCCGTCGTCTTTGTCGCGACTACCACCGCCCCTACATCAATTTTCTTGCTCGTAGGTTCCACGTCTCTCTAGTAGAACTATGGCCCCCGACGACAAACCCAGATTTTAGAATTTTGTGAATCCCCAAATCCCTAGGCGGTGGTGCCTTGTTAACAATTTTCTTTTTCCCTTTATCCACCACCTTCGGCACCACCCGGGACTCAGATACTAACGTCGTCACCCGAGGCTCCAGGATCGCCGATTGACATGCCCCCTTCCCATGACCAATTCTTCTGCAGACAGTACAATATTCAGGAAGATCATCGTAGGTAATGGATTGCCAAAATCCCATACCCGATTTTTCATGAGTTATTCTGACACGACTCGGCAATTCTCCCAATAAATCAACTTCTACGCACACCTTCGCAATGTTAGGACGAGATGCATTCGCTGTTGGAGCATCCAATGTTAACGGATTTCCAACAGCCTTTGCCAAGGAAAACAGTTTCGCCTTATTGAACAAATGAATCGGTAGGTCTTCGAAACCAATCCAAACAGGAACGATCGAAGGTTCCTCATGAACACTAAAATTGTAGGTCCATTTAAAAACCCTCATCGCCAATCCACAAAATATCCAGCTACCCTGCCTCTATAATTGACAGTAATCCTCTTCCAAATCAAATATGATAAGCACATGACGAGGATCCATCCATCCGATCCAAAAACTCCCCCTAAATCCAACCCGATGAAAACCTTTTCTGAGTGAATCCATATTAGGGGCATGTTTTTGAAATAATATACACACACACACACACACATATGGGTAGTCATAGTAATAATTATACTTATTTATAACTATTTTAGATTTATAATTTTTTAACCAAGTCTGTCGCTAAATATCTCAAGGGCGACCGAATAGCGACCGAATTCGTCACATCAGTCGCAAGTCAATCGCTATTAAGAAACTGCTAATTTATGTGCTTTGATTCATTCGAAATAACACAAGTGTTTAAGAACCCCAAAACGACGTCGTTCTCCAATAATGACGGATCACTGACCGAAATATTAAAATGATGTCGTTTTTCCTGTTTGTGCATTAAATAACCTAGTCTTCTGTGTTAGGTAACGTTTCTCTAATCCCACATTGGTTAGAAAAGAAAAAGGTCAAGACAAAAGGCCTTATAAATAGACCCACATAGTGTTGAGTTTATTTGTACCAACTCCTTGAGTCTTGTGAGTGTTTAGACTTGGAGTTTTAGAAGAGGGTTTGTAATTTTTATTCCGTTAAAAAATTACACAGTGAAAGTTTGTACCCTCCGGGTTCGTGGATGCAGGTTTGCGTTGAGACCGAACCACGTTAAAATTCTTGTGTTATTTTTCTGCTTTCTTTTCGTTTCCATTATAATTTATTGTTTGGAGTGTTCCGTTGCCCAACAACTGGTATCAGAGCGCGAGGTTCAAGCTTGGGAGGAGACGAAAGAAGTTGCAGATCTAGTTTGCGGGTAAGTTTTCGGTGTTTAAATTAAGGAGTCTTTAAACATGGTTGTGCCGATGAAGAGTGATGTTCCATCTCCACTATTTGATGGAAATATTGATTTAACCTTATGGCAATGCACGATTCAAGACTATTTAGTGCAACAAGGTCTTGATTCTGCTCTGGATGATGAAATGCCAGAAGGTATGAAAGATTCTGAGTGGGCTACAATTAAGAAGAGAGTGGTTAGTACAATTCGATTGGCTTTGGCTCCACAAATCAAGATGACGGTGTTGAGAGAGACGTCACCAAAGAAGTTGTGGGAGACTCTGGAGAATAATTATTCCTCGAAGACTTTGACTAACCTTTGAAGATGAAGATGGATCTGTACTCACACAAAATGGAAGAAAGAGGTAATCTTATTGATCACACTAATAAATTTAATGAGTTAGTATCTCGACTTGAGAATGCAAGGGAAGAGATTAAGGATGAAGAACAAGCGTTACTATTATTGGCTCATTACCGAAATCCTATAAATCGTTGGTGCAGTCATTGTTGGCAAGAAAGAACACACTGCAATTGAATGAGGTTTCAAAAGCCTTGAAGGAGAACCAACAGATGATGAATGAGGATTACCCTGAGGAGGATCGAATACTAGTTGTAGAGAGTTCTCGAAGAGGGAGGAATCGAACAAAAGTAGAGGTGACCATGGAAGAGGAAAATCTCGACAGATAGGTGATTGTAGTGAGGTAGAGTGCTTCTATTGTGGGGAAGTTGGTCATTTCCAAAGCCGTTTTCCAAAGATGAGGGAGGATTTGAAAAATCTTCGTGAACAGATGAAAGGCAAGGCAAAGGTATGTGATTCTTATACAAATGTGGTAAACGATTATGATGATTTATATTTGACGAGATGTTTGGATTACACTGTTGAGAATCATTCAAACTGGATTATGGATAATGCTGCTGACGTGAATATCTGCAAGGACCGAGACGTGTTTGATACTTTGCAGATGGGAGACTTTGGCTACATCAAAGTGGGCAACAACTCGAAGGTGAAGGTTGAGGGCGTTGGACGAGTCCGCCTGAAATTCAACAATGATGACGTAAAAGTACTTCCTAATGTTAGATTTGTACCTGATTCGAGTGCCAACATAATTTCGTTGGGTGAATTGGCATCAAAGGGTTACAAGTATGTTGGAATTGGGAATTTCTGCAAAGTGTATAGAGGCAACCGTCTGGTTATGCGAGGCAGGAAGAAAGGGAAGAATTTATACCATCTTGATGGTCATTCCTTGAAGAAGCAAGGAAGTAAAGCTGGAGAAAAAACAGAGAAGGAGACCGCGAAGACTGAGAAGAAAGTTAGGTTTTCTGATTCTGTTGTAACTTGGGAATTTGAGAAAAGGGAGGATATGTTAGGTAATGTTTCTCTAATCCCACATTGGTTAGAAAAGAAAAAGGTCAAGACAAAAGGCCTTATAAATAGACCCACCTAGTGTTGAGTTTTATTTGTACCAACTCCTTGAATCTCGTGAGTGTTTAGACTTGGAGTTTTAGAAGAGGGTTTGTAATTTTTATTCCGTTAAAAAATTACATGGTGAAAGTTTGTACCCTCCGGGGTCGTGGATGCAGGTTTGCGTTAAGACCGAACCACGTTAAAATTCTTGTGTTATTTTTCTGCTTTCTTTTCGTTTCTATTATAATTTGTTGTTTGGAGTGTTCTGTTGCCCACATTCTGCTTCATTTTCTACCCGTTTCCCTCCCTTTGTGAATTCCCCCCATTGCGAATTTCTCTCCTCGCCGTCGAAGCTGGCCTCGCCGTCGCCATCTCCGGCCACCACCGTCCTCATCCCCCTTCAAATAGTAGCCGGCCCCCGTCTAAGCCTGAGGAGGTTGTTTTGATTCAAAATTCATGTTTTACTTCATGTTTTAAATTTAATAATGTATTTCTTATACATTATTTCTTAAAAATTAATCCTTCATGTTCTTGTCCATCACTTACAGGTCCTCAATTTTATGCTTAATTTTTTTCGAATCTGTCGTTATTTTTGCTTCTGGTCACTGGTGAAAATGGACTTGGAGTGGGGAATGGATTAGTGACTTAAATTGAATGTTGACATAAACTATTATTACTTGGAGACATTCAAAAGCATTTCGTACAATGAAATTCAAAATCTATTACTAGAAAGAACAGCAGTAATGATTGGAAGCAATGGTGTGAAAATTGAATTTGAACTATGGCAGCCTGGACTGTAATTTTTTTTGTTGTTGTTGTTTATTTGGGCTTTTCTCACAAGTAAACTTTGCCTTGGATATTGTTGCAGTAGCCAAAGCTTGGCATTTATTTTTCAAATTTTTGCTAGATACTCTATTTTCCTTGCAACAGGTCATAGAAAATGACCATATTTCATATGATTTCAATTTTTTTAAGGTTCTGATTCTTTAATTTCTTAGCACTAGTGATTGATGCATGTTTGAAGGATATTCTTTAATTTTTAATAGTAGAAAGGAGGGAGCTGTTTCGGTTCATTGCTTTACTGTTGTATCAAGGAGGTATTTTATTTTGAAGGTGTGTTTGTATCTTGATTGATTGATTTATTTAGCATGTATCCTTACTAATTTTGAATTACGGCATAATTGTTGTTTGATTTATTGTTTTGGATTCAGGAAATTGTAATTTCAACTGCGTGGTATAGTTTAGACATGTCATGATGACCTATGGAACTATTTTATTGAAATATTTTACATTTTTTCTTTTTTTTTGTTTTCTCCCCGGTTTTTACATCTTTGTATTACATTAAAATATTTTGTTAGTTGTCTTTTATCTCTAAAAAAGTTGGTTGTGAATGTGACATTACTTTACTGAGATGAAACTTTCCATGTGGTAAAGGTTTTAAATTTGTAATTTTTAATTTGTATGCTAATTATTTCATTTTAGTTCCAATTAGTAAACACTTGATAATTGAACATAACAAGAATATAAATACATCGTTCTATTACACACAAAAATTCAGAACAAACAATGCTTTAGACAAGATGTCATTAATTACATAGTAGATTAAATAATTATCGTGTTATTACACCGAACAATAATATTTACCATACGCTAATTACTTGAAAAATAAGGTTGAAAATCATCAAACATAAGGTTCAAAGTTAATATGCATTTACTTATTAATACTTGATATATGCAGATATTGTGTTGATAATGGAGTATATGGATTCGACATCTAATGGTGGACCTCGTCATAGTCCAGAATTTACAGTGGGAGTGAAACGATTTGTGAATGTCGTTGTTCGTATGTCTTCTAATGTACAAATTGATGGGATTATGTGTCCTTGTGGGTTTGTAAGAATAAGGATTTTCATATGCATGATATTGTCAAGTGTCATCTTGTTGTGAACGGATTTGTGCCTAACTATTTTAATTGGACATGTCATGGTGAGGCATTCATTCCAATGCCTCAAATTCCATTTGTTCCTGAAACCTCTCATGATATGGATAATTCTAGAATACATATGACACAGAACAATTATCGAGAGACGGTTCTTGATGTTGCCCGTCCAAGTTTTAATGAGCCGGATAATATGGATGTGGAAGAACCTCCCAATCCAGAGGTACAAATGTTCTATGACATGTTGAAGGCTGTTGATAGCCCATTGTGGGAATGTTGTACAAACCATTCACAACTATCAATAACAGCTAGAATGTTGAGTATTAAGTCTGAAGACAACTTATTTGAAACTACTATAGATAAATTTGCGCAGTTGATTAAAGAGGCGTTTTCTCCAAAAAAATAATGTTTTAGACGACTTTTACCAAATGAAGAAATTGATTAAAGGCCTTGGATTACTGGTGCAAAAGATTGATGTTTGTTTTAACGGTTGTATGTTGTACTAGAAAGATGATGTTGAGAGTACATAATGTAAGTTTTGTAGCCATGCTAGGTACATTAAGAAAAAGAAATCGAAAAATAAACGGCAGAAAGAGATTGCTTCAAAAAGATGTATTATTTTCCAATTACTCCGAGATTACAAAGATTGTATGCATCTGAGAAAACCGCAAGACACATGACATGGCACTCAGATAGTGAGAGGGAAAAGGGAATAATGAATCACCCACGAGATGGGGAAGCTTGGCAACATTTTGATATAACATAAACCGATTTTGCAGCGGAACCTCGAAATGTAAGGCTTGGGCTATGTACAGATGGTTTTGCACATTTCGGCATATCAGGGAAACAATAATATTCTTCTTGGTCAGTTCTTCTAACACCTTATAATCTCCCCTCTTGGATGTGTATGAAGAACAATGTAATGTTCTTAACTATCATTATACATGGACCCCAAAATCCTAAACACAAGATTGATGTGTACTTACAACCTCTCATCGATGAATTGAATCAGTTGTGGGGTGAAGGTTAGGAAACTTATGACATCTTCAAAAAGTAAAATTTTAAACTGAGGGTTTCATTACTTTGGACAATTAGTAATTTCCCAACATATGGAATGTTGAAATGATGGAGTACAACTGGCATTCACGCTTGTCCATATTGTATGGAGGAAACACAAGTGTTACAATTGCAGGCTGATGGGAAACAATCATGGTTCGATTGCCACATATGCTTTTTGTCACCAAATCATCCATTTATAAGAGATGCAAATGGATTCCGAAAGGACCGGCGACAGGAGAGAGCAGACCCGCCATCTCGCCTGACTAGTGATGAAATGTATTTTAAAGTTAGAGATTATCCAAAAATTACTAATACAACTGAAGATATTGGTAAAGGGCACGGTAGGGGTCGGGATCACAGTTGGGCCAAACGTAGCATATTTTTGGACTTACCTTATTGGCAGATATTTCTGATAAGACACAACATTGATGTCATGCATAATGAAACAAATGTGTTTGATAACGTCTTTAACACCGTGTTGGACGTGAAGGGTAAAACTAAGGACAATGTTAAGGCTAGAGTGGATGTTGTAAGATATTGTAGTCAACCGGAATGGAACATTAAACATGATGGCCGAGGTAAAACAACGAAACCAAAGGCTTGTTTCACCATTACCAAAGTACAAAAAGAGATGGTTTTGCAGTGGGTGAAAGAATTAAGCCTCCCAAATAGCTATGCATCGAATTTGGCACGATGCGTTGATCTGAAAGAGTTGAAAATGTCAGGCATGAAGTGTCACGATTGTCATGTATTCATGAAGAGACTTATCCCTTTAGCTCTCAGAAAAGTACTACCAGCAAATGTTTGGGGACCCTTGGCTGAACTTAGTCTATTCTACAGAGATTTGTGTTCCCCAAAGTTAACTGTGGCGCATATGCAAGAATTGGAGGACACTATCTCTATATTATTTTGCAAGTCAGAGAGAATATTTCCCCAGGATTTTTTGATGTCATGGAACACTTGCCGATTCACCTTCTGTACGAAGCCAATGTTGGTAGCCCGGTACAGTTTATGTGGATGTACCCGTTCGAGAGGGAACAACCCATGTCTTTATGATCTCAACTTCATTTTTATTTTCCATGTATTTACAATGTGATTAACTATTTATGCTTTAATTAGATACTTGCACCATCTAAAAAAGAAGATAAAAAATAAGGCCAGAGTTGAGGGGTCAATTTGCAATGCATACTTAGTGGAAGAAGCTGCTATATTCTTTAGCTATTATTTCGAACCCATGTGAAAACGAAAGTTACAACCATTGGGCAAAATGATGGTGAAAACGAGACTACAAGTGGACCAAATGTATTATCAATTTGCAACTTACCTAGAAGACCATTTGGAAAAAAATAAAAGATTTTATTATCTGATAAAGATTTTAAAACATCCATGAATTATATCCTTATGAATTGTGAAGAGGTTGAACCATACCTTCAGTAAGTAATGCCATCTATTACTTCAGTTTTGCTATATAATTAAAAGTAGCCAGATAATAATATTGTCATTTGATTTGTAACTCAGGAAATTTGTTAGTGACGTACGTGACCAAAATCCTCAGATAACGGAAGATGAACTGCAAAGCCGGGTTTATAGTGATTTTTCCAAATGGTTTTGAACTCATGTAAGTTGGTATTATGTAGAAATGTACTTGTTTAAAGAATGCCTAAACTAATTTAAATTTTGTTGTTCTCAACAGATACATAGCCTTCCGGAACATTCCGAAAGGTTGTTGAAAAATCTTTCATGGGGCCCGACAAGGAGAGTGATGTCATATTCCGGTTACTTTGTTAGCGATTATAGATTTCACACAAAAGCCAACAGTGATGGAAAATGAACCACAAACAGTAGGATATGGGTTAAAGGTGATTACTACGGAGAGGAAGCAAGTCATTGAGGTTGAACTTGCTGGAGTACTTATCCAAAAAATAATTCTTTTCAAATGCGACTGGTTTGATTCAACTCCAAATAGAGGTTTGAGCATGCATCCTCAATATAAACTTGTAGAAATCAATAGGAAAAGAACGTACCAGGGTTACGAACCATTTGTATTTGCTTCTCAATGTCAACAAGTCTACTACACACCTTATCCTGGTAGTAAGACAACATCTAGGGCTGATTGGTGGGCTGTTTATCGTTCCAAACCACGTCTAGTTGACGTTCCTAATGTTCCAGTACCATATCAGGAGGAAGACGCGAGGAGGAGACCAGTCACATTGGTCCAACTGTTACTGAAGTTGGTCACCTTTATTAATCCATTTTTTCATGCATGGTTAATCTCTTTCTCGCTTCACACTAAGAAGTCACTTGAACGATGCAAATTGAAGTTGAACAACTAGTTTCTTGGAATTCCAAATATTGAAGGTGAGTAATATTTGTTGGTTTATTTTTTAGTACTTTATTACCATAAATTAATTGTCGTATTGTATAACTTTTTAACATAATTCAAAGTGGTAATTTTATTGCCATAAAATAATTTGATTATTAAATTTTCAGATTGCAACTCATGCATTTCCAAGGATATACATATAAATGACACCAAGGAGTATAGTGCAATGTTATAAAGAAACAAGAAAAAAGGAATTGAGAGAGTGGAGTTCACACTTTGATTGTGAGTGTTGTAATGTAAATGAGAAGTATAAACTTGAGTTTTTTAGAATGTGTAAATTTGTGTTTTTTGTAAGATAATTGGTTATGTAATGTTATTTTTGGGTTTTATTGATTATGTTTGATATTTGGGATCTTATTGATATTGTTTCTGGTTCATTGATGTGCGTATTGCTGTTTTTTATAATAGAGATTTAATTAAATTTCAGATGTATTTTTTTAAATTAAAAACATTTATCGACGGAATAGCGACCGTTCTATGGGTTGCTATTGGTTTAAAGTCAAAGTCAAATAAACACGAATCAGTCACTAATCCGTCGCTAATCGGTCCAAGTCAAACGTCAACATTGTTCAGTCGGTATTTGGCAACCCAAGATTCCGTCGGTAAAATATCCGTCGGTATTAGGTCGTTAACGAGTCAAAGTCAACAATTTTGACCAGTCGGTCGGTAATCCGTCGGTGTTTGGCGACTCAAGATTCCATCGGTAAAATATCGGTCGTTAACGAGTCAAAGTCAACAATGTTGACCCGTCGGTCGATAATCCGTCGTTATTTGGCGACCTAATAATCAGTCGCTACAGTATCCGTCGGTATTTGGTTGTTAATTAATAAGTCAAAGGTCAACATTGTTGAATGTTCGGTATATGATGACCCAATAGTCGGTCACTAAATAATTCCGTCGGTAGTCGGATTTTAACTGGCTTAGCGACGAAAAATATCTGACCACGTGATTCGGTCTCTAATAGGTCTCTAAACTAAGATTAGCGACGGATTTGTGCGTCCTTGTTACACTGTTTTCTTGTAGTGGTTGTTGAGAATTCTTAGTTGGATTTGAATGAAGAAGACAATGTTGAATTTGGAAGTTATACTACTTCTAGTGTTATCGATGCGTCCTTGGACGATTTAGAACTTCCTCATGATGACGATGATGAGTTTGACGAAGGCTGAAATGATATGGAGGATGATGGTGGTTCGAAAGTCATGTCTTTGAATGCCTTGCTTGATTAGATCATAGACTTATTATGTGTTTTGTTTTGTTTTGATCTTTTGAAAGACTTGTAAGTTATGAACTATGTTTTGTTGTGTTTTTATCTTTTGAAAGACTTGTAAGTTCTTTATTATAAAATTTTGTTGCGTTATTGTCTTTTTCAAAATCTTGTAAGACTATGATCTATGGATCATATTGTTGAACTATATGATATGATTTGTAGATTACTTATTATTATTTATACATTATATATATATTTTACTGTTTTGTGTGATGTTATAATTTATTTTACGATTCACGAATTTACGATTTTGTACTCCTATTTCGAATTTACGTAGAATCGCGTTTTTAACAACCTGATATAAAGGATTGTCCAAATCTTATAAGAAATATATTAATGCACACTAGACAATGTTTGATAATTACTCGAGATATATATATTTTTTCTATCAAAACCAACTGTTCTTGGATCCTGTGAAGATATGCACATCTGGAAATATTAACTGCAACGCAAAAGTGTGACAAAAAAGGGGTTTTGATTTATTCCGATAAGCTTTGTCATGACCATGTACATTAACTATATGCATGAACTATTACGTTCTTCGGACGTGGCACTATGAGCAACATACATAGTGCTTTTGTAACTAGAATTTTTTTTCCTTAGTGAGTTCTAAAAATGTTCACTGAATAGAAGACAACAATCCAATCATAGTAGAAAAAGGAGAGGAAAAAAAATTTCAAAATAATCTTTTTGAAAGGCCAATGGTTTTTTCTTTAGCTCTCTGACTTGTGAGAACATTGAACTTAGAGGGAACATAAGTAACTAATCATGGGGTCTTCAATTTCTTGCCTTTTGGTTGGTTGGACAAATATATCTTGTTCTTAGATAATACTCCACCCGTCCCAAATTATCTGTTCACTTAATATTTTACACAGGAATGTAGGTTTTACCAAATTCTATGGTACAATATAGTAAAATGTCAAACATGACTCTATTTAATATTATTTCCAATTTAATTCTACTTTCTTTTCTATCTCTTCTCTCTCCAACATTTAATGTAAGGGGTAAAATTGAAAAAAACTATAGTTAATTAATAAGCCTTTTATTTAGAAAGTGGACAGTTAATTTGGGACAGATTAAAAAGGAAATGTGGACAGATAATTTGGGATGGAGGGAGTAGGAAGCAGCTAAGGAGACTTTTCTTCATGTGTTGTCAAGATATGAGGGCACCAATTTAAGATATGATCAAGCAATAATTAAATTAATAAATGGTGACTATAAGGAATTGATTTACTAATCAAGACTCATGTGTCATAATGTAGAGGTTATAAGTTCGAATATACTTCCCACTTCTTAAATTTTATATTTTTTTATAATAGATTTCCCTTCCGATAAATAAAAGAAAAAAAAATTTAATGAAGGGTAGCTAGTTTTAACATTATGTATCATGAATTGTCTTATGAAAGAAAGAGACAGGGAATTTGGATTCTTAATGTCGTGTGGTAAGGCGAGATTGGTTTTGCTTTTATGCAAATGGTTTCTGCAGTCTTTTTTCTTTTTTTTCTTTTTTTCATTTTCCTTTTTCTAGCGCTAAAATTAATTGGTATTGGTATCTGTTTTATAGTTCACGGTTAATCCATTTCAAAATAAGTTATAGCCTTTGAAAGAAAGCCCATAACAAAGTTTTCCCCCTATATACGAGATCAGAATCGATAACCTTACCTAAGGGATATGAAACTACTTTTATTTAGGTCAACTTATATTGGTATTTCAGAATAAATTTCTCGGTCATGACTTGGATGTAATCACCACTCCCTACTTACAAGGACAAAGCCAGGGTTTGGTTCGAGGGAAATAGTCTGTTCACATATACGTTCTTATACATATTCTCACCACTCATAATTCGTCAAGTGGCAAGTTTTTTCCAATTATATACATATGTGTCAAATTGTGAGTGGTTGAAGATATCTTTGATTTTGAAGGTTAATTAAGGGTTTTTCAACAACCTATGTAGGAGGAAGGTGAAAATCCTCTGTCCCCGTGTCCCTAACCAATCAGAATTTACTATATAAATATTTGTTTCAATTATATATACACATGGTGAATTGTGATTGGTTGGGGACACGGGGACATACACAAATGGGGATAGAGGATTTTTTGCCGGAAAAATTGGTTATCAACATAGCAAACCCTACTTAGTTGTGATTTTATCCAGAAGAGCACCAAAATCGTGATTGGTTATTTAGTGCATAAAGTCATTGTCAAGTTAATAATCATATACTTATGTACTCCCAACCCACTGTAAAATATAATTCCTTTTCAATATTTTCCCCATAAAAAGGATAAATTGCAAGTTTAAATAATTCTAGTTCTCCATCGTTCACAATATAATGGGTTTTAGCAATTTCACCTCATCATCGCAATATTTTTAACCTTTTATAAATTTAAAGGATTTTTGTTTTTATTTTTAAAGTTAGCATTACGCATAAATATAATACTCTAATTGGAAAATTATCACTTTGTTTTCTCTTTCTTAATTTATATATGCAGAAAACGGTCAAAATGCCTAATGCCTAATGCTCATCAACGAAGGTAACATTATAAAAATAGTTTAAATGATAATTACTATTTACTAGGAAAAATATTATTAATCTTTCACTTCCTCAATGTATAAAAAAATAACTAAAAGGCCTCCTATTTAAAAACCAATAGACTACAATATTTGGTGGGCTACTTAGCCAAATTCACTTGGGCCTAGTAGGGATGATACATTGATACTAGACATGTTAGCACGCACCCGCTTTGAATCGCTCTGCTGGACGGGGCACCAACCACGTTCCCCAGCTCTTCCGTTAAGGTAAGGCATTGGACTCGAGAGAAGATTAGAAGTCGGAAACTGATGAGTTTCACGCGCTCTAAGTCCGGCCCGCTCGCCTTACTCTCTATTAGTAAAGTGCACTCACTCTAACGCCCGTTCGCACATGCAGATGCAAAGAGCCGATCCCTTACTTATTAACTTTTTTTTGCTATAATAATAATATAATGCAAGCAAGCCAGAGCTTTAACCAAAAAATGTTATGAGCTAAATAGGCTTTAGGGAAACAAAACAATTTGTTACAGGGCCGAGCGATGGTTCCTTTGGGTAAAGTAAACCATCGTTACTGGGTTTAACGACCAGGGAAATGTTACAAGCACAAAATATAAGCCCATGCTCATGAAACAATTTTTCAAAAATTCAAAAAATTTATGGCCCATGCAGGACTAAATCTGCAACGTTAAGTTTGTTAGCACCACATTCTAACCAATTGAATTAATAGCTATAAATAGAAGGTAATGTAAGGAAAATCTTTAAGGAAATCAAAACGTTTTCCCTTCCTCATTATATGATTATCATTAGTAAATTAGTTTTCTTCTTAATATGAGTAATAAATAATCAAAACAGTTACCATCTAAAGTATTAATTTCCCTTAATTATTGGCCTCGATGGACGGTCAAAATTTAGCCTTAATATTTAGAAATTCGGTACATTTCTACCTATAAGACAAAGTCTTTGTACATCACAAAGAATTTTGGAATCATTATCATAAAACACATCATAAGATTATAGGCAAAGGAAGAGAAATCATTTTCTCTATTAAAGCAGATGATAACAGATTTCGGCATCAATATCAGCAGTTCCAGACATTAGCATTAGAAATCCCTTTGCATCAAGATGTTTGGAGGTATGTTTTAATTTGATTAAAAATACAATTACATTCATGATAGTTATGTGATTCAAGACCTTAGGATTTATGTTAAGTATAAAATATCTAACATGTAAAAAAATTCCTATAAAAAATTTAATTGATCTAAACTCTTCTAAATCAATCAAGTTTTTGTAAAACAATTAAAATACAAAAAATTCTAGAAAATTCCATTCTAGAAAACTCCCAGTTGGATTTCTAAGTCTTTTATTAGTTGAAAATTAAAACAGTTTATGTATATATAGACACACGCACACTAGCGTAATGACCCGTGCTATACACGGGAACAAATTTAAATGTTAAGAAAATATTAAATAGCATAAAAGTGAAAAATGATACTGTACACTGATATTCATGTTTGGTTTTTTCAAACCTACCTATAGAGAAGAAGAAAAAATAAATATAAGAATTTTATATTTATATGCAAAATATAAATAAAAAAAAAAAGATCTGGTAAGAGAATAATATTCTTTCAATGATTTTTCAAGGTCGGCATTGTAAGTTTTCTTGAAAAAAATTAACGGTTTAAATGAACCATCCAAAAACAAATAAACTAACTCTCTCCAATTTATTGGGGCAAATTACCACTCATTTAATGACACGATAAGAATTAAATGACTCGATCAGTTAAAGTTTTTTTATTTTTTATTTTATTTTTTTACCCTTTTAATGAAAAAAGTTTGGTGAGAAGTTCGCATACGGGTTCAACAGAAAACTAAGTGGTTCGATAAACTAATTTTCTTTGAAAAAAACTTTGATTGTTGAAATAAAAAATTTAAAAAGAAAATTAGATTTTTCATTCAATTTAATAGACTAAAAAGTAAATCAACAAAGTCATTGATTAAAAATCATACCCACTACCTTTATTTATAATGTCGTCAAATTTCAAAAACTTTATACACTTTTGATGTGGGATTTTTTAATAATATTGAAAAAAAAAGTGAAAGAAAAAATTTGAATAGGAAAAATATTAAAATATTTAATTTAATTTGAATTAGTCGAATATGAACTATCCTAAAAATAAATAAAGTCCGCCTATCAATTTCATTAGGTAAGTTCCAATTCAGGTAATGATGCGATAAGAATTAAATGACTCGATTAACTAAAGTTTTTATTTTATTTTATTTTAATTTTGACCTTTTTAATGAAAAAGTTTAGTGAGCAGGCTTGCTTGCGGGTTCAACAAAAAACCAAATGGTTAGGTGAAACAATTTTCTTTGCAATAAAAAACTTTTACTTTTGCAGTGAAAAATTATAAAAGCAAGTTAGGTTTGTCACCTAAAAATATAATATAATTTGAATAAGTCTAATATGGACCTTCTAAAAAGAAAATAAAATCCGTCTTTCCAATTCATTGGGTAAATTCCAACTCAGTTAATGATATGATAAAAATTAAATGTTCGATCAACTAAATTTTATTTTTTAAAATTTTGACTCTTTTAGTGAAAAAAGGTTAGTGAGGAGGCTCGCATGCGGGTTTAACAGAAAACTAAATGGTTCATTACACTAATTCAATTCTTATCATATTTGAATTTGAATAAAAGATGGGAAGCCGAATTTAACTGAAACTACTAATAAATAAATCAATGTAAGATTAATAAAAACAAAAAATTAAAGTGAGGGGTTGGTTATGGATTTGTAAAGAACGTGATAAGAGGGTTAGGAATATGGGAGTCCGTGCTAGCGAAGTAATTAATATTTTCTTGATTTATTTCAAACATTTAAAAATATTCTTAACCAATCACAACATTTGAAATTAATTAGAAAAAAACTTTAATATAGAAAATTTAGATTAGATTGGGAGTTTAAAACTGAAAAGTGTATTCAAGATTATGAGAAAAAATTTAAGATGGTAGAGATATTTGGGTAAGTAATTTGATATTTAATTTCTTTTAAGATAATATTTAGTTTTGATTTAATTTAATTAATCAAAATTTATCTCAACCGATCAACTTTTTGTATAATAATTAAGAGTTAGAAAATTCGAGAACTTTGGGTTAGAGTTTTGAAGATTTCTGATTGGTTAAAACTTGAAAACATGTTATGTAATATGAATATAGATTGATTAAGGAAATTTTTTTTAAACCAATGAAATTTTTTTATAAAAGAATTTAAAGTGTTAATGTTTTTATAAACTTTCAAAATATAATGATAAAAGAAGAGGTTAAGAGTATGAGATGAGTTTTGAATTTGAAATTAAGGAATATAATATATTTATTGTAGGTTATTATATCATACCAAAAATACTGTTAGTTTATATTTGTCAGATATCGTGGAAAAGTTTACTTAAATTAGCATTCCATTGAAAGAATTAAATAAAATAGTTGTCAAATATCTGCTAGAGTAGCTAGCAATGTGGTGTAGCATTTAACTTGCGTTTCGTGGGATCGGATCCCCCTTCCACCAATTTAAATACAATAATTCAATTTTTTTGCTCCAAAAAAAAGTTTTATAACTAATTAAAAACATAAAATCCTAGAAAATGACACGTGGCATGATGTAACTAAAAATCTGAAAACAGTTCTGTAATATAAATATAGATTGATACTAGCCTAATGACCCGTACTATGTACGGGAACAAATTTAATTGTTAAGAAAATATTAAATAGAATAAAAGTAAAAAATGATATTCTACACTGATATTTTTCTTTGATTTTTTAAACCTACTTATATAGAAAAAAAAGAAAAAAAATATATGAATCTTGTATTTATATGAAAAATATCAAAAAAGGTTATGGTAAGAGAATAATATTTTTTCAATGATTGCTCTAGGTCGGCATTGTAAGTTTTTTTGAAAAAGACTAACGCTTTAAATGAACCATCAAAAAAGAAAAAAAAGTTCTTATCTCGCAATTTATTGGGCAAATTCCTACTCAGTTAATGACCCGATAAAAATTAAATGACTCGATCAACTAAAGTTTATTTTTTAAAGTTTCGACCCTTTTAATAAATAAAAATTAGTGAGCAGGTGAAACAGAAAACTAAATGGTTCGGTTAACTAAAATAGGTTTTGGCAATATAAATATTGATAGATTGTTAGAAATTATGATAGAATAAAATGAAATTTGTATTTTAATTAATTTATTAATAGAATAAAAATTTATGATATGACCAATAATTCTAAAAAGTACATAACAACAAAGAAATCTAAAAAAAATAAAACAATGAGTTATTAAACTTTTATATGATAATTGTTTTCAGTTTATATCTTATTATTAATTGGAAGATATTTCAACATTATTGGGCAAGTGGTTTAATATTTGAAGTTTATTAAGATAAAAATTAGTTTCTAATTAATTTAATTCATTTAAACTCTTCTAAACCAATCAAGTTTTTGTAAAACCATTTAACCACAAACAATTCTAGAAAATTCCACGTAGGATTTTGAAGTCTTTGATTGGTTGAAACTGAAAACAGGTTCTGTAATATAAATATAGATAAATTGTTAGAAAGTATGATAGAATAAAATGGAATTGGTATTTTATTTAATTAATTAACAGAATAAAAATTTATGATAAGACCAATAATTCTAAAAAGTGCATAACAACAAAGAAATCTAAAACAATAAAACATGAGTTATTTAACTTTTAGATGATAATTGTTTTATAACTAATTAAAAACATAAAATCCTAAAAAATGACACGTGGCATGATGTAAACTAAAAATCGAAAAACAGGTTCTATAATATATATATATATATATATATATATATATATATATATATATTATTGGAATGACATATTGTAAACCAAAATTGGTTTGTCACTCAATTTATTTAAATAGCTAAATACTAGCTCAACACCAATTCATTCAATTATAAATTATATCCATCTTCTATTTTTGTAATATTTTGTAACTCAAAAAATTTAATATACTTTTTATGTGAGATCTTGAATAATATTGAAAAAGATTAAAAACTATGCAAAAATATTAAACCTCTTAATATCCCTTTAAAGTACTATTACATCGCGTTTGATACGCCGTAATAGAATGAAATGGAATTCCTTTCCACACTGAATAGTTTTGTACACTGTAGCAGATTCAGTGGGGGATGAATATCCCCAACATTTTCAGAAAAGACGATTTTATTATTAGAGAATTTTACTTTTTGTAAGATTTTATTATAAATATTGTTTAAAAAAACCAGTAAAAAAATTTCCCCTGTAAAGATTTTTTTGGCTCTGCCACTGTTTTTACACTGAAGCGCATCAAACATACATTTCAATATTCAAATACATAAAAATAACTATATTTCATGTTAAATTAAATGAAAAAGTAACAAAATAAATAAAAATATTAAAGTTGAATATAATATAAAAATAACTATATTTCATGTTAAATTAAATGAAAAAGTAACAAAATAAATAAAAATATTTATGTAATTATCGTATATAAAGTTTTATCAAAATAATAAAATATTTTTAGAAAAATTGAACAGGTTGTTGTCTAATTTAAACAATATAAGAGTAATTTGACCAACAGTTACTTATCATAATATTTTTAAATACAAAAAGACGCATATGTTAGTGGAACTTTCATCCGTTTAATAAAGAAGATTAGTTATTTGAGTTAAAAGAGAAAATACATTGTGAAGCTGCAAAAGACATGGTTGAATGATTTCGCAAGGAAGCTTTTACATGATACTCATTCGGTCGGTCCACAAATGAATGTTAATTTTTCTGCAAAAAAGAATATAAATAAAATAAGAAAGTGAATATTTAATTTTTGACGAAATAAAAATATATTTTGTTATGTGTATATCTATAATTTCTCTAATTGACGTTGCCGAATTTAGCAAAGTTTTTGCATCATCTTTAGGGACAAATGAGGCACGACAACCTTTGCCAAGTTTTGATCAAATCCGATATATGCTCAAAGGAAAGGCAAAAGTATTTGCTCCCATAAATACATATAAATTACCTGAGCCCTTGCAACAAGTATCTTGTATTAAATGGAAACCTCCTGATCTGGGTTTTCTGAAAATTAACATTGATGGAGCTTGGAATAATAACTCGGGAGGTATAGGAGTGATCGTGCGCAACCATGAAGGCATCTTTATAGCAGGACTTGCAAATTTTATGCACAACTCACCAAACCCTGAATACGTTGAAGCAAAAGCACTTCTAGAAGGACTAAGGTTTGCAATAGCTCAAGGATATCAGCAATTCACAATTGAGAGCGATTGTAAAACACTGATCAACAAAATTCATCAGATAGAGGAATATTTTTTCCCCATAGGACACATTGTTAGTCAAATTAAAATTATAATGGGGATTAGCATAGCCAATTTATTTTTTGTCTACAGATCTTGTAATATTTCAGCTGATAGATTGGCAAATTATGCAATGAGGACTAGATCCTCCAATCAATGGTTTGGAGACCCACCGGGTTTTCTCCTACCACATATAATTTTTTATTCCGCTTTATGAAATACAATGTATTTCCTATCAAAAAAAAAATTGTTTTGAATTCTTACTGAGCTCAAATAATTTTTGTAGTATGACCAAAACACTGGATAGGTATCAAAGGTGCAGTTATGGTGCTTCTGAACTGAATCAATCTTCCCAGGATACACAGGTAGCTCACTTTTACATGTCTAATCCTTCTCAAGAAGTGTTTTTTTTTTGTTCATTTTTTTTAGTGGGGGTGGGGGCGGGAAAGTTGATTTGTTCTTTAGGGTGTTTATGTAGTCCATCATTTCTTGAAAGTTATTCATTTCTTTTAAAAAGTATCTCAAATAGTATACTGTTCCTTCAAAGAAAGAACCAATACATACATAAACAGCACGATAGAGCCTGGTGTGAATGTGACACTCAAACTCTTTTTGTATTGAGTTTAAAAATAAAATTAAAGTACTAAATTCCTGTTGGTAAGGATTTCGCTCAGTTGATAAAGATTTGACACGTCTTTACAAATGTCAGTTGGTAAGAATTTGACACGTCTATACAAAGGTCAGTTGGTACGGATTTGGTATGTCCTTACAAAGGTCAAGTGTTTAATTCCTGCTGCCGACGTGAGAGGTATGTTTGTGGGTGATCTGTAAGTACCCTTGTAAGCGACATATGATTTCTAGGGCCTGTCCTGATCCATGGTGGCGATCGGAGTCGAACCCACCTAAACTTTTTTCACAAAAAAAAAAAATGAAACTAAAGCACTATTTTTTTGAGAATTTGGTTTGAGTTCGGACTAGTTCAAAATTGAGATCAGGTGTTTCAGATTGAAACCCAATCCAATTAGACCCGATTGATCCATCTTTTGAAAAGAATCTTAAATATTTTATTGTTCATTCAAAGAAAGAACCAATGTATACAAGATTGATTGTTCAAGCAGAGCAACTACCAGGAGTATTTGAAGCTTAAGGCAAGAGTGGAAGGAGCTATAAGTCGTTTTGAATATATAGTGAAAATTAAAAAGAAAAAAATACTATTTTATTAGTCAAAATATTAATATTATTCTGTTAAATATGATATGTATACCACTAAGAGTGAATTATTAGCCACTTTGATAATCAACGTTTTTTCGTCTAGCCACTTTTGTCAAAAGTCAACTTTTTTAACTATTTGGGTCATTAAACAATTTACGAGCAGCCAAAAAGGTCATTCCGTCAAAAACTTTGAAAATGGACATCTAAATTGGTGACGTGTCTAACGGAAGAGAGGGTAAAATTGGAAGAAAAACGTTCTTGCCCCCTCTTCATCTTCAGCACCACCATTTCCACTGTTCATCTTCATCACCAACAACCACCAAGATTCCACCACTGCAAATCAGCTAGACCCATCACTAAAACAACATATCTTCACTCTCTCAATCTCAAAATCAAAGGAACCCATCACAATAAACCACATCTGAATGGGTTTTTGGTTGATGTTCTTTGCTTTTTCTGTTCGATTTTTGCTTAATCCACTAATTTTCAGTGCTCTTGAGCAATTTTTGGTGACTTAATCCATCTAAAAACACCTTCTTTTAGTGGATTTTAGTTCAGATTTGTTAGGTTTTTGCTCTTGAAGAAGGCGGGTTTTGGGTTTCCTTGTTGGGTTTTTCGCCTAAATGTCAAGTTTAGGGGGGCTGGTAAGTTTTTTATGGCAGATATTTGATGTGTTGAGCTTTTGGCGCTTTCTGGTTGAATAAAAACGTCTTCCTTGATTCTTTACGTTTTCCTTCAATCAGTGGTAAGTTTTTTTCTGGGTTTCAATCAATGGTGCATTTTTTTTTTAAATTTCCTTCCTATTTTTTGATTGATTGGTTTGGTTCATTCTTGTTTGCTATTTTGTTTGTTTTTTTGTTAATAAAGATGGAATATTTTTTTTGTTAGATTAATCTATTTTGGGATTTTGTTGTTGCATGCGGAATTCTTTGATCTGTATTGATCTCGGGATTGCATTGTTTTTTGCTGATTGTTCCTTTTGTTTCATTTGATTTGGATTTGGATTTGGATTTGATGAAGATGAACAGTGGAAATGGTGGTGCTGAAGATGAAGAGGGGGCAAGAACTTTTTTCTTCCAATTTTACCCTCTCCTCCGTTAGACACGTCACCAATTTAGATGTCCATTTTCAAAGTTTTTCTTGAATGGCCTATTTGATTTACTTTCAAGTAAATTGTTTAATGGCCAAATAGTTAAAAAAGTTGACTTTTTGATAAAAAGTATTTCAGACGAAAAAAAAGTTGATGATCAAAGTGGCTAATAATTCCACTAAGTGTATTTTAGAAAGTATTGATTAAAAAAACACATTAATTTTTGCATTCTTAAATTTCGTTACACTTCCGTAACGAATTATATTATGAAATAAAAGAGTATTAATTATTTTGAAAATTTTAAATTTTTATTAAAAAATACAATATAATTTTTAAACTTTTCGTGGGCCACTCTACCCTTACCTCCGTCGTTGTTCCTTGAAATAAATGGAGCTAGGAATTCAGCTGTCCTCATCATTATAAAATTGTTGTATGTCTTACTTTTCTTTATATAGATTCTATATTATTTTTTTTTTTATTTTATAAAAAGAGTACCATAAAATTAATAATAAGTTCAGATAATAGAATAGAGGACGAGAAGGGTCATTTAATCTTAGAACCGTCACCGTCCTTATGGGACTCGCCCCATAACTTCCTTATATTAATTGAGCAGACCCATATCTCTAGTTAGGTCCAACCCAATTCACATTAGAAAAATGTGAAGTCAGTGTCACAAAAAAGATTTTATGATTGAATTTTCCGGACCAGAGAGAAGAACCTAACTCCCAATTCTTTGTACCCATTCCACTTCTCAACCAATAACAATTCACCATTGTATATATAATTAAAAAAAAGATCACATGACAAATTTTTATTGATTTGTCAAAAAAATAAATACACAGACGGGTACAGACGATTTTCACCTAGTTGAATCCATCATCATTTGCTGAAATTAGTTGCTTGTCTTTGTCAGGCATATATTGGGGGAGGACCTGGGCCAGTTAGGCAAAAAGGACCTAGAGCAGCTTGAGCTACAACTGGATTCTTCTTTGAAGCAAATTAGGTCCACTAAGGTACAAAAACTTGTTGATATGATGACATTTGAAAACTTTGTTTCTAACCCCGAGTTCTGGGCAACTGGTTGGAGTTGTCATATGTTTCACCGTTGACAATAGTTCGATTCCCACAGTGAATATTTACTCTCGTGGAATTTTTTCGCGGTGGTAGAGCTTCATATATAAGAGCAGTATGTGTCAGACTCTCTCCCGCTAGCGGTCCCGCTACGGGCCAACTGTAGGCCGAGTCCAAATTAATCACCACGTTGTCGGTGGACACCGGGTGCCCCTCGAGGTTAACCAAAGAAAAAAAAACTTTATTTCTCCAAGATTTTTTATTTTTTACATTGGTGACAAATGAACTTTCGTGTCAATGATATTTACAATTTTCTTATGGTGCTTAAAATCTAGTCCTTGTTATGATCAGTTTCATTGATTTTTCTGGTTCGGACATAGTTTCTAGTTGGGTTTTTTTAAATCCTTGTAGGACTATAAAACAACTTAGTATTTGGTCCTGTTGAATCAGTGACGGATGCAGGAATTTAATTCACTGGGGTCATACAACAATTCATTAATATTTTTTACCATAAGAAAAGACATAAAGATTATTTTAATTCAAAAATAAACTTATATTTTATAAAACGTAGGCAAAAAAACAAACCAGAAAATTAAAAAAACTTACACTCTATAGTTGACCTCGACGTGGTCTCATATTCTGAAATCGCTTAATGATAAGTTCGTTGTTAACATCTTTTTCAATATAAGTAATCAGACAATCATTCATCCAATCATCTCCCATTCGATTGCGAAGTCTGTTCTTCACAATCTTCATTGCTGAAAATGCTCTTTCCACAGTTGCGGTAGCTACAGGTAAAACTAATGCCCGACAACTAATAAAAATACCAATGGATATACAATATGCTTCCCTGTTTCAACTAGTTTCTCAGCTAAGGTACCAATGCTCTTTAGAGTGCAAAATTCATCACAACTTTTGACATCAAGAATATAAGTCTCCAATTGATTATCAAGAATAACCAAATCAGTGGGGGAGAAATCTTGAGGGTAGAACTTAGGAAATGGAATCACACTTTTCTTATCAAATGCAGAAAATGAATTTTCTGGAACCAAACATGCCAAGCAAATAAGCAACTCAGTATTTGTCTCACCGAAACGGTCATCCATCTCTCGAAGTAACATATCAACAACAGTATAAAGCAAACCAATACGATAATGATGCAAATTAGTAATATCTTGAAATCTTCGTCGGGATCTCCCCTTTGAAAACAAATCTTCCATAACCGGGACATCTATGTCATGAGCTATGCAAAACAAATTAACTTCATTGAACAAAGATTCCCATCCATTGTCTCTTAAAGCTTGTAGTCTTTGCTTTGATATTGTTACTAACTTCATAGCATTAACGATATCTTGATCTTTCCTTTGCAAGGCTTGTGATAATTCATTGGTGATTCTCAACACTTTTTTCATCATATGCAAAGTAAAGGCAAAATCAAATGTTTCTAACATATTTAACATGCCATTAGCTTCACCTCTTTGCTCTCTAAGTAATCCATCTTTCTTGATTATCTCAACTACTTCAATCACTGAAGAATACATAAGAACTAAATTTACCAAAGTAGCATAATGTGAACCCCAACGCGTGTCAGAACTTCGTTTGAGACCAATTTCCTGATTCATACCCTTCCCACTAGGAATCTCTCCATTATCTATTGCTTTTATTATTTTAGCAACTTGTTTCTCACGTAGCATATCATGTCGCTTACATGAGCCTCCAACAACATTTAAAAGTGCAGAAACTAAGTTGAAAAAGTAAGCAACCTCAACATGATCCTTAGCAACGGCAACAAGTGTCAACTGTAACTGATGAGCAAAGCAATGGACATAAAAAACAGAAGGATTATCTCTCAAAATTAAACTTTTCAAGCCATTAAATTCACCTTGCATATTACTAGCACCATCATAACCTTGCCCACGAACTCTTGATATACTCAATCTAAATTTGCACATCAATGACTCAAGTGCTCTCTTCAATGATAAAGAAGTAGTATCACTAACATGTACTAAACCAAGAAAATGTTCAACAATTCTTCCTTTCATATTCGCGTAACGCAAAGCCACAGCCATTTGTTTTTTATTTGATATGTCACGTGACTCATCAACAATAACAGCAAAATGTTCATCACCAAGATCATTTATAATAGCATTAATAGTTTCTACTGCAGCAGCATTACAAATACATTTTTGAATCGCAGGAGCAATCAACTGATTATTTTCGGGAGCATTTTTTAGAACAACACTTTTTATATCTTCACTGTGATTAGCTAAAAACTGAAGGAGCTCGAGAAAGTTACCTTGATTAGAAGAATTTTCTGATTCATCATTACCACGAAAAGATAATCCTTGTCTAAGAAGAAATAGAGCGCAATCAGCGATCGTCGTTAATCTCCTTCGATACATACTACGAACATGATGTGCTTGCTTCGATAAAGCATGTTCAATATGTTGATTTTGATTCATAAGATCTTGACACTTATTCACTGCAATGTTATGCGAACTTTTTGGACCTCCAACATGAGAGTAAAATCTTCCTTTCTTATTCCAATCATCAAAACCCTTTGTAACAAAAGAAGATCCACCAGATTGTTTTCCGATGTCAGGCTTGAAAAGATAGCAACACAAACAATATGCAGCATCATCTTTTTCACTATACTCCAACCAATATGGAAATTCATCATACCAAGCAATATTAAACCTCCGAAGCAGATTTCCAAATGGCTTTTGAGGGAAATCACAAGTTCGGGGTTGACAAGAACGTCTAAGCAAATATGCTCTTCTTATGTTTTCTCTACAATTAGGGTGATAACTTGACATTTTAGGGCGAAGTCCAGGATCTGTTGGGAGATTTTCAAAATTTATCTCAACTCGACTATTTGACTGAGCATTGGATATATCCGTATCAAAAACTGTTTTTCTTTTAAAAAAAATTTCCATATCCTGTCATAAATTCATAAAATAATAAGCTAAAATAAAACTATACTAAATGAGAATCTCAAACATCAAATATAAACTAATAAGATAAAATAACATATATAAAATATAAACTAATAAGATAAAATAACATATATAAAATATAAACTAATAAGATAATATAACATATATGAATTGAATGAATTAAAAAAAAAATTACTTACCAAAGGAACGCAGTGAAGCCGAAGGAAGGTATTGGTCAGTGAACAAATGAAAGCTTCGCCGAGAAGGCAGGGTGAGACAGAGAGAGACAAGACAAATTTTTTTATTTTTGTACTTAGAGTCTTAGACAAGCCATCCCCATCAGCCATCAAAATATCTTCTAAGTACATATTTTTTATTTTTTAATCTTTATAATATTTAAAGAGGTGGATAGAAAATTGTTAATACCACGGTTCCAGTGCGAAAAGGTAAATGTTTCGTACTTGCGGAAAGGATTCTCATTTGTTGAATTAAAATTTTGAGAATATTTTTTTTATTAGTGGGGTCATTAAATTTTTTGTGTGTGGTCATTTATACATTTATTTTTTAAATGGAGTAAAATATATCATATATAATATTAAATTATTATTTTTTTTTTCACTGGGGTCAAATGACCCCAGTGAGTACAATGTGCATCCGTCATTGTGTTGAATGGGGTTCTTCAAATCTATTACTCTCTGATTCATAATAATGTGTTACTTCCTCAGTTACTTAATATAAGCCTTTCATTACATATATAAAAAAATAATGAAGTAAAAAATAAGATATTTTGTTATTCAAAATATTAATATTACTCGCTTAAATAAAATTTATATATCAGTAATTTTATTTAAGAGGGTAATATTGATATTTTAATTAAAAAAAAAATCTTATTTTTTACTTCATTAATTAAGTTAAATTTCCTAAAAATCTTATATTAAAGAATGAAAGTAGTAAATAAGTTACAACAAAAACGTTTTCTCTCCCTCTCTAGGGCAAGTTCTTCTCCCCTCCTTGGGGCGTGCATGCACTAGGGTTTTCTTTCACAAAAAAATCGTTTTTTCTTCCTTGCTTCTGATTATATTTTCTCTAGTATGGATCGTGAATCCATCCAGGCCTTGCTTCAGTCCCTGACTATTAGAGATTCTGAGTCCGAACCTATCAAAATTTCACCGGAGGATACTACGAAAGGGGAAGAAGAATGTCGCCGTAGTCTGGTGGGGAAATTTATTTCGGTTACGGAAGTTCCCATGAAAAGCTTGAAAGTGGCCTTGATGCAGTTTTGGAAGTGCCAAAATCTTGAGATTGTTCGTCTCCGTCCTAATATATATCAATTCTTCTTCTTGAACTCTCAGGATGCCGAGTTTGTGATGCATGAACGGCCATGGTGTTTCGACAACCGTCTGTTGGTGATCAAACCGTGGGACAAGGCAGTCAATTCATCAGATGATTGCTTCCGGTTTGAGGAATTTTGGATTCAGATTTGGGGATATCACAGAGATTGCTACACTCTACCGTTTGGTTCGCGGATTGGCCGTATGTTTCATGGGTGTAGCGAGGTGCAAGTCCGGGAGAATAAAAGGCTTCATGAGAAGTTTTTTCGGCTTCGGATCACGTTGGAGGTGTCCCAACCTATACGTCGTCAATTACTTTTGGACACTCCCAATTATGGTACTATCTCGGGTCTTGTGGTGTATGAACGACTTCCGCACTTGTGCCGCAGTTGTGGTCTTTTGGACCATACCCTCAAAGGATGCCCCCTCCAGATTTCAGAGACTACAGAGGAGGAGACAAGGGCTCTGCCTTATGGGGGGTTCTTGAACCCGCCTATTGAAAGAGTCTCCTTGTGTGAACATGTCCTCCTACCACCTAGGGACGCTGCTACTGATGTTTCGCAGGCCGCTGATTTGGATCCGCAACATGTTACGTCGCCCGCAGCCGCGGTTTCTGCTGGAGTGGAGTTTATGGATGAAGCAGTTGATGGACCTTCTAGGGAAAACTCTTTGGCTATTGTTCCTATTGCACCTAGCCAATCAAATGACCTCCCGGCTACTTTAGTTAGGGATGCCCTCAGTGAGGTTCCGATTCAAGTTGTGACTATGGGAACTAAGGTTAAACGTCGGGGTCGTCCTAGGAAGGACGTTAACATTGCTGGAAATTCTGCTGCGTTGAGGCCTTCTGGGAGTAAACGCATGTTAGATGAAGCAATGGATTTGACTGTTGTTGAGAATGTTCACTGTCTTCCCTCAAAAAAAGCTAAGTCTTCTGGTTTTTTTGATTGTATTGTATTGGCGGAGGCTGCCCCTATCCAATGAGTATTTTATGCTGGAATTGTCGGGGCCTAGGGCAGCTCCGTGCAATTCAGATTTTACAAACCCTTGTAAGGGTTAATAGGCCCATTTTAGTTTTTTTAATGGAAACAAAACTAGCACGTGTTGCTATGAATAACATACGTATTTCTCTTGGTTATTCTTCTGGCATTTTTGTGGATCGTAATGGTTTGGGGGGAGGTCTTGCTCTCCTGTGGTCTGATAATATTGTTTCGGTTAACTTGCTTAGCTATTCTAGTGGGCATATTGATGTAAAAGTGGGGGATAATTCGGCATGTATGTGGCGCTTTACAGGGTTTTACGGTAACCCCTATCATGAACAACAGGTCCACTCTTGGACCCTCTTGCGTAGGTTGCATTCTCTTTTCCAGCTCCCCTGGTTGTGTGCCGGTGATTTTAATGAAATTTTATCTCAAGATGAAAAGGAGGGTATGAATAACCGAAACCCTGCGCTCATTACTGCATTTCGTGATGTGGTTCATGATTGTGAGTTGGTTGACTTAGGCTTTGTTGGGGCGCCCTTCACTTGGTCGAATGGTCGTGATTCTGGCTTGGTTAGGGAACGGCTAGATAGAGCATTTGCTAATGCTGATTGGCGGAATTTATTTAAATCTTTTATTGTTAAGCACATTGTTGTTTCTCATTCAGATCACCTGCCCATTCTTATCACCTCGGCAACTTTTAAAAAAAAGAAATGGCATCCCCCCCCTCGGTTTGATCCGTTTTGGATTCAAGATGCAGAATGTGGAGATATTATTCGGAATTCATGGCGGCATCCACGTGATGCCACGGGGGCTGAGATCTTTGCGGATATTGTGAGGGTCCGAGAGAAGCTTAGAACTTGGGGCTCCAAAAAATTTGGGGACTTTGAGAAACGGATTAAATGGAAAGAGGACGAATTGAAAGTGCTTTGGGAGTCAACAAATTTTTCCATTGATGAGGACCGCCGACTTAAGCGGGAGCTTAATTCATTATTATCTCATTTGGATGAGTTTTGGAAACAGCGCAGTCGAGCGGATTGGCTAACTCATGGTGACCGAAATACTACATACTTCCACCACAAGGCAACTTCACGAAGATCTCGTAATTACATTGAAAAGTTGCAGTCACATACTGGGGAAATTGTTGATGCAGAAGTAGATTTGGCAAGGGTGGCTAGGAACTATTTTGTTAACATTTATACTAGCAATGGCTCTTCTTCTTTTTCCCTTGCAGATTTACCAATTCTAAGGCTGCCGGAGCTCTCCCGTGGAAATCTTGCCGAGCCGTTCAGTATGGAGGAAGTATTGGTTGCTTTGAAGCAACTTCCATCTAAGAAATCTCCGGGACCGGATGGTATGCAAACTGTGTTTTTAAAAAAATATTGGTCGGTCTTTGGTGCTGATATTTCATCCTTTGTACTTGGTTTCCTCAATGGGTCTCGAAACATTAAAGGGATCAATAATACCTTTATTGTTTTGATTCCGAAAGTTAAATCTCCTTTGCTCATGACGGATTTTCGCCCGATCAGTCTATGTAATTCGGTATACAAATTAATTTCCCGAATCTTGGTTAATCGATTGAAATGTGTGCTTCCCTCTGTTATTGACCCCTCTCAGAGTGCTTTCCTCAAAGGTCGGCTTATTACAGATACTTCTATCGCAGCCTTTGAAGCTTTTCACAGCATGCAAACGGGGTTGTATGGAGCGAATCAGCATTGTGGTCTAGAGTTGGATATACGGAAGGCTTTTGATAGGGTGGAATGGAGGTACTTGGAGTTAATGATGGATGGTATGGGGTTTTCGCCACACTTTCGCGCATTGGTCATGCAGTGTGTACGATCTGTTTCTTATCGGGTTCTAATAAATGGGAAACCATCCCCGTCCATTATCCCTACGCGGGGCCTACGCCAAGGGGATCCTCTTTCCCCTTTCCTTTTTATTATTTGCTCCGAAGGTTTTTCGGCTATGATCCGCAAGGCTGAGTCGGATGCGTTGATTCATGGTCTAAAATTTGGTCGATCTAGGCCGTCTATCACACACCTCTTATTTGCGGATGACTCTTTGCTCTTTTTTGAGGGGAATTTGGAGAATGCTCAAGCTATTAAAAATATTTTACTGGAGTATGAAACCCATTCGGGCCAATCCATAAACTTCGAGAAATCTTCACTATTTTGTTGCAAGGATCTTGATGAACACCAGGCCGCCATCATTCGTGATACCATTGGAGTTCGGTTCGGTCAGGGCAAGGGGAAATACTTGGGCCTTCCGTTCATGATTGGTCGTAACAAAAGAGAAGTGTTTTCCTTTGTGAAAGATCGGGTTTGGAAAAAACTACAAGGGTGGAAGGAAAAATTCTTATCGCCGGCTGGTAAGGAGGTGCTTATTAAATCTGTCATACAAGCTATCCCAACTTATGTAATGCAAAGTTTTTACATCAGTCGCTCGATTCTGGATGATGTAATGAAGATGATACGACGATTTTTTTGGGGTAAAGGCAGTGGGGAAAAGGGGATCCATTGGTTGTCGTGGGATACATTGTGTCAACCGAAATCTCAGGGAGGATTGGGCCTTCGCGATATGCACCATTTTAATTTAGCACTCCTTGCTAAGCAAGGCTGGCGGATAATTCAGCAACCAGACTCGCTTCTTGGTCGGATTCTATGTGCAAAATATTATGGACATGGCAACTTTCTTGATGCGGCTAGGGGAACAAGGACCTCGATGGTTTGGCAGGGGCTTTTGAAGGGCCGTGACTTGCTGCGTTTGGGGCTGCGGTGGAGGATTGGAAGTGGTGGGTCAGTTGATGTATGGAGGGACCCTTGGCTCCCCATTTTACATTCTTTCCGTCCATCTAATAGCAATGAACACCTCTTCCCCGAGGCGAAGGTTAGTGGCTTAATTCTTTCATCACCCAAACGCTGGAATTTGGAGTTGATCCGGACTATCTTTTGGCCGCATGAATCTCAATGTATTGAGACAATCCCGCTTGGTGAGTTCTCATGTTCAGATCGCCTCATTTGGCACTACACTTCAAATGGAGTTTATAGTGTTAAGTTAGGTTATCACACGGCAATGGAAGCACAAAGGAGAACTTTGGATCATTCGGAGTCGTCTTCTTCAGTCTTGGAAGAGAGGTTTTGGAAGTTTCTGTGGTCCATTCCTGTCTCACCACGTGTAATTCATTTTATTTGGAGGGCGTCTATGGATAATTTGGCTACTGCGTCGAATCTGTCTAAACGAATCAACATTGGATTGGCTTGCGTGTCTTGCAAGCATCCGGTTGAGACAGTCATGCACTGTCTGGTGCAATGCCCTTTTGCCCGAGCCATTTGGTCTTGTTGGGATGCTAGTATGCTGTGGCTCCATGTTCCTTTTGGGTCCTTTAAGGACCTTTGCGGGTATATAATAAAGCAGCTAGCTATGGAGGAAGTAGCTCTTTTTTGTTATATTGCTTGGTATATTTGGAAGGAACGCAACAACTTTGTCTTTGGCTCTTCCCGTCGGTCCCCAGCCTTGGTCTTCAGTGATGCAACAGCGGTGGTTCGGGAAATGGGCCATCTTCTCCAGGTGTCTCAAGCTCCACTTCCACAACCACATTTTTTTCCTAGGGTTTGGCTCCCGCCTCCTGAGCCTTTTATCAAAATCAATGTTGATGGCTCTTGGATCGATGGAGCATCGGCCTTTGGCTGCATAGCTCGGAATTGCTTGGGCGTACCCATTATAGCAGCTTGTGGCCGGCTTCCCCTCTGTAGTACCCCTACTCACTGTGAGGCTTTAGCGGCTATCGAAGGCCTTAAATTGGCGACGATTTTGGGGCTCTCATCTTTTCATCTGGAAAGTGATAGCTTAGACGAAGTTTCTCATCTTCGAAGCCAGGATTCTGACTTCTCAGCCTTGGGCTCCGTTTTTGAACATGCTAAAGCCATTGTGGATTCCTTTGATTTGGTTTCTCTACTTTTTGTAAAGCGAGAAGGTAATGTCTGGCACGTTTAGGACATGGCTTTGCTCCCATGTTATGGGATAAACAGTTTCCCTCTGATGTAATGTCTGCGATCTCCTTATATCGTATTTCTATGTCTTAATGCAATTCACCCAGCTGGGTATCAAAAAGAATGAAAGTAGTATTGTTTTAAAGTTATCTTTATCTATACGTACGATTCTCTTATTTATCACTTATTTTGTTCTTAATTTATGCAAAAACACAAAAAAACATGAATTAAATATTTTGTTACATTTTGTGTATTATTTCTTGTTCCACAAATAACAAATTGCCAAGGGTCAAATTTTGTTTTTTAAAAAAAAATCTAACCTACCGAAAATGGGGGAAATCTAATCTAACCACCATCACTCATTCTTCTTATCTCTCTCTCCCCTAATTGAACTTATGCTTCTGATTCACCCTTTTTTCTTCTTTAATGAAAATGGGTTTTGATAATGAGAAGAGAAGATTTGCATTACCACTAAATTGATGATGAAAGTGGATTTTTATGATAAAGAGCCACTGTCAAGATATCATAGTAGAGGCAAATTAATTTTAGTTGGAATTATATCTTTTAAACATTTGTAATGGATCCGTTTACCTTGTAGATTCCATTTTTTCTTTCCAAATTTGATCTCAGATTTTAATTTCTCCTTAATCACTACAAGAAAACTGTGTTATAGAGACGGACGTTTTCGTCGCTAAACTCAGTTTAGCGACTGATTAACGACCGAATGACGTGGTCGTGTATTTTTCGTCGCAAAGCAAATTACTGACCGAATACCGACGGCAAAAATAGCGATAGCCAGTTAGGTCGCAGAATACCGACTAAACAGTCCACATTGTTGACCTTTGACTTTGACTAATTAACGACCGAATACCGACGGATAGCCTAACGACCAAATATTCATCCGTCAGTAACAGACCGAATGGTACGACCACATACCGACCGAATATAACGACCGAATACCGAAGGTACGTTAGCCGCCGAATGTTTGGTCGGAATACCGACCGTATGGTTAACAGTGTAGACCTTGACTCTGACTTTTGGAACTACCGACTACCGACGGTTAATTAGCTATTGATCTTCGACACGCTATATAGCGATCGATTAGCGACGGAATGTCAATATTGACTCGGACATATTAGCGACCTAAATTGATATTTATTTTAAATAAATTGATATTTATTTTAAAAAATAAATCTGAAATTGAATTAAATCCCTATTATAAAAAGTAGCAGTACGCACAGAAATACGAACCAGAAACAATATTAAAAAGATCCCAAATAGCAACAATAATCAATAAAACCCAAAATAACATTACTTAACCAATTATCTTACTAAAAAACACAATTTTACACTTCTCATTTACATTACAACACTCACAATTAAAGTGTTCACTTCTCATTACATTACAACACTCACAATCACAGTGCATACATTGAATTACAACACTCACAAATCAAATCAAAGTGTGCACTTCTGATCATTACACAACAATACTCACAAATCAAAGTGTGCACTTCTCATAAACTCCTTCATGTCATTTATATGTATATCCTTGGAAATTGATGAGTTGCAATCTGAAAATTCAAGAATCAAATTATTTTATTGCAATCACTACAAGAAAACAGTTAAATAGCGACCGAATTTTTCGGTCACAACTTTAACGACGGAATACCGACCGAATAGAAACCGAAAACAAATCATTCGTTATTCCGTTGCCCATCCGTTGGCCACTTCGGTCCCGTTGACCAAATTGAAACGCCGTCGTTTTGTTCACCCTTAACGACCGAATACCGACGGATATTAATGACCGAATACCGACGGAATATATTACGACCGAATACCGACGGAATACATAACGGCATTTATTTGCTTATGAATGACACAAAATGACGTCGTTTTATTAAATTCCTAAATGAAACGACGTCGTTTTGCCACTTCGCGGTCTCATGTATTTGAAAATTGTACAAGTGTTAGGCATTCTATTGGGCGACCGAATAGCGACCAACTTTGGGTATTCCGTCGCTATTATTAAATGGCAAAACGACGTCATTTTGAGTCTTGATTATTGAAAAAAAAAATTATACAAAAAAGAATCAAACAGAGTCTTCTTCTTCTTCATCGCGATACCCTAAAAAAATTCCCCCCAAATTCCCATCTGCACTGTGCGCCATCCCGCAACCTTGCTACCACCATCTTCTTCTTCAAATCCATTTTTCAGTCACCTCGCCACCGCCACTCTGAAATCTCAAAATAAAAAGTGAGAAGGTTCCATTCCGTTTCAGTGTTCGATTCCGCCACCGCCATTCCGCCTCACCGCTATCTCTGACGCCACCATCTCCTTCGTCCCCCACCATCATTCGACGATTCTGAGTAAGTTGTTCCATCTCTTTCAATATTTTTTTCCTGAAATTAATATTTTTCTAAAATCAATTTTTTTTTCCTGAAATCGGAGAAGTTTAAATTAATATTTGATGTTATTAACTTCTTTTGTGGTTTAAGTTACTGGAAGAAGAAGATGAATTTTAACTTAGATAATTATAATTAAATTTTTGTTTCTCTGTTTTGTTTTCAAGGTTGAAGGCAAGGGAGATTGATTTGAAGGTTGCTGTCACTTTTATGAAATTTGTATTTCTGGCCAGTTTATTAATTTGAGGTTAGATTCTTTATGAATTCTCCTATTTTAGGTGGTTTGTGGTTTAAGTTTTGTTGGCATTGATGTTTTTTAAGACTTGTTCATCTGCTAGGTAGTTATTTGGAGAGAATATTATACCTTCATAGCATGCTTTATATGGGCATCTGTTCTTGCTTTTATAGCAGTCTACTGCTTCCCACTGTTTTTTTATTTTTTTTTAAGGGAAGACAAATATATGGTGCATGTAATTGATAAGAATTATGCCTTTGTGCATTTTTAATCTTTCTGATTATACTCCCTCCTCTTTATAATAGTGTTGACAATAAGAGTTTTTATTATTATATCCTTGTCTCAATCATAACCTACCATTTTTTCTCTATATTCCATAATACGAGTAAGGGAAAAGTTAGTAAAGTATCCTTAAATATTGGAAAATGGCATGTATTTTGGAACATGACTGTTAACATCATTACAAGTTTGTTTCTCTTCTTGTTTTGTACACGATCCTGAAACAATCGAACAAGGTTTTATTGCCCACAAAATACATTTGAAAGCATCTTTTTAAAATTGGTAAAATAGTAGTACTGGTTAAAAGATGGTTAGCCTGGAAAGAATGCATCAAATGTCTACAAATGATGAGAAGAATGCAAAGTTGAAATCGTGTTAATATTATGCGTTCAAGTTATTACTTCTCAACAAACTTTGATGTAGCTTCTCAACAATTTTTTATCAAGAAATATATGAATTCTTGCAAAAGTATTCATGGTATTTAGAGGAATTTGAGGAGAGAAATGTTGGCAGTGATGGAGGGAAGAGGAATAGGAGAAGCTGCTGATATAATGGAGCAAGAATTTGATTCAAAGCTTAGTTTTGGTATACAGTAGATTACCATGATTTGTGCATACCATGCTTAGTTTTGGTATACAATAGATTACCATGATTTTTTGGTTTATAGTACATTACTCATATTTCTTTCTTATGTGCGAATTGATAGTGTGCGATGATATGTGCAATGATATGTGCAATGATATGTGCGAATTGACCAATTATGTATTAATATTAATATTGTAACACATAAGTTTTTATTCTTTCCGTGTATTTCAGAGATGCCGCCAAGGAAAGGTATACGAGTAGCCTTACCATTTGGTGCGCCAGCCACGTCTGCTCCGGCCTCCACCTCCCAGCCAGGTTCATCACCAGATTTGGTGGAGACACCGCGATCTGCTCCCGTGCTCGTTACAACACCTCCATCACAGGCTGATGATGCACAGACATCTCGGGATGCGTTTGCGGCAGTACTCGCGACTGAGTCTACGCCGGTAGCAGGATCGGCGACTCAGCAGTCGACTGTCCCACAGGCAGCGTCTGATTCTGGCGGAGTTGCGTCTACAGTAGATACGCGTATTCTCCTTCAGCCTACCCTTGGCACGTAACTAACTAATTTATTTCATTTAAGCTAATTATACTACTTGTCGTCATTATAGTAACTAATCAAATTTTTTGTTTGCTATTATAGTTTCAGGTTGGCATCCAGCTGTTCCGCCGCAATTACTACAATTTTTCAAGATCGTTTCAAGGGGGCATATAGCACCATCAAGGATGTTCCCCAGGAAGAAGAAAAATTGTGGTGGGACGAGTTCAAGGTAAGTAAATTAGAAAATAAGTTTGAATTTAGAAGTCTTTAAATTTAAAAGTATTCGAATTTAGTTATCTAACATTATTTCAAATTGCAGAAAAAGTATCGCTGGGCTCCTGAGCATGAGGATGGCGTCAAGACAGGTTGGCGTACCATACTGACGAGGAGACTAAGTGGCATTATGAGCGACGCCCGGAAAAAAAAATAAGAAACCGAAATGGGTTTCTGAGACGGATTGGGCGCGACTTGAAGAGTACTGGAAGACTCCGGAATTTAAAGCCAAGTCGGCACAAGCAGCAAAAACCGGAAAGAATAGAGGGGTGGCAAAGGCCCGATGAAACACACGGGAGGTTCGCTCAGCCACATTGAGCACCACATTAGACTGGTACGGGATCTTTATTAATTGACGTATTCTTATATTGTATGTGTTTTTTGTTCGTATTTAATGAATTTGTTTAACAGGAAAAGGAGGCCGGACATGTAGTCCCATTCTCGGCCAGTTACGATCATGTTCATCAACACCATCTCGGGCCAAAGAAAGGCGAATGGGTTGATGAAGATTCTAGACAGTTGTCTGTAAGTATTTAATTACCGTTTTTCCTTTTTTGATATTAGTTATTTAATGTAATATCCTAATGACAATTTTTTTTGACAAATGGGTGTTCCACGAGGTTTATGACGACGCCGCCAACAAAGCAACTCAAGCCGGGACTGCCTCCTCCGGGATTTGCCGACTCGGGATTGAGTTGTCTGCCGAGGTCTGCAGGTGGGATAAGAAAGGGGTCGTGTCCAAGGACTCGGTTCCTTTAGTGATGTGGTAAAGACAATGAGGCGAGGCAGCCAGGCGGTGTCGCATTCAGACATGGAACAAATGCGGAGCGAAATGGAATCAAAGTTTCAGAAACAGCTAGCCGACCAAAAAAGAGAATTCAAGATGAGGGAAAAGAAGAGAAACAATGGTCTAGCTAGTATGTTAGCTGAAATTTTAAAAAATAAGGACCAGGTTGTATTAAGTGCCTCTGAGATAGAGGCCAAATTGAGTAGTATTTTAGACGATGAGTTAGAATCAGACTATGACGATGACCCTTTAACTGTCGATGATGTTTTGGGGAGTCAATAGAGTATTTAGTTAATTTTGTATCAATTTGTAACTATTGTTAGCTTTTAATGATTTTTTTTTTAAGTTAAGTTTTGTGATTATTTTGGAATTTACATTTTGGTTTATGTTTTTTGATGAAATGGAAGAGAGCTGATTGGTTTATGTTTTCTTTTGAATGGAAGATAGCTGATTGTTTTCTCGTGCGGGAGTGCATTATATAGTTAACCCTGTTTCGCTCATCGGAAAATTGGCTTCATACCGATCGACGGGCGACCGAATAGCGACCGTCTTAGGGTTTAGGGTTAGGGTTTAGAGACGGAGTAGAGACGGATTTAGATTGAGGCTTGTTTGCGACCGAATAGCGACCGAAACATGCTTTTCCGTCGCTATTTAAAGTAACGGATATACCGGTCGTACTTCGGTTGGTAAATTCTCCCGGATTCTGTTTTTTTATACAATAGCAAGGTTTTTAAAGATATATAAAAACCTGAATAGTGAAACAAGTAAAATGTATACTTATACATATGTACACATTAACCTGAATAGTGAAACAAGTAAACTTATACCTTTTGACAAAATACCTATATAGACCTGAAACAGAACAATTCAAGTAATACATTTGTGTTGACATTTACGTGAATCATTAAGTAGTGTAACTAAAATTTTAATAAATGCTCATTAATGATGAAATAAAATAGGCAAAAGGTTTCTATATATCTTTAAGAACCTCGCTATATTATAAAAAACGGAATCCGGGAAAATAATAGCGACCTAATAGCGACCGAATATGCCTAAAGAGTCGCTATTCGGTCGCTAATGTTACATGCGAAACGGCGTCGTCTTGTCCAGTGCGTTGGATATTTATTTTCAAAAATTTATAAGTGTTCAGATTTTCTTCTGGGCGACCGAATAGCGACCGAATTCTTAGGTCGACCGAACTTAACCATCGGTCGACCGAAATCAGCTAGTTCCAAACGCTTCAACTCTCTGTTTCGGTTCGGTCGATCCGAGGAAAGTCCGGATGATCCGACCTAATTGGTCGCTAAATAGAAATGCCGAAACGACGCCGTCTTGTCCAGTGCGCGGGATCTTTATCTTCAAAAATTTACAGGTGTTCAGCCTATCTTTTGGCCGACCGAATAGCGACCGAAAATGCCATTACGGTCGCTATTCGGTCGCTAAGTTTACATGCCGAAACGGCGTCGTCTTTCCCAGTGAGTAGGATATTTATTTTCAAAAATTTACAAGTGTTCAGCCTCTCTTTTGGCTGACCGAATAGCGACCGAATATGCCAGTACGGTCGCTATTCGGTCGCTAAGTTTACATGCCGAAACGGCGTCGTCTTTCCCAGTGAGTAGGGTATTTATTTTAAAAAATGTACAAGTGTTCAGCCTCTCTTTTGGCCGACCGAATATGCCAGTTCGGTCGCTATTCGGTCGCTACCTTTAAATGCTGAAACGGCGTCGTCTTTCCAGTGAGTGGGATCTTTATTTTCAACCCTCCCCTTTACATATTGTGCAGCCGCGATTTCTAACTCTACCACCATCTCCTCTAGTGATTTATTCCAAAATCTACCTTGAAACTCCACCCTCCTCCCATCACCACCACCTCCGGAAACTCCAAGACGGCGCCACCACCTCCGGCATCCGCAAGACTTCCCCAACACCACCAATTTCAGTTGGGTATTTGGTGAGAATCTCTTCATCTCTATTTATTATAATGTTATTAATGTCAATATTTATGCTCTTTTATATCATTTATTCTTTAGCAAAATCAAAATGTGGTATAAGGGATAAAAAAAAAATCACGAGAGCACAAAATATGCACTTTTATATCATTTATTCTTTATGCTTCTTTGTATTATCCCAATGATTTTATGTCTTTGTATTATCTCTCATTATTTTATATCTTTGTATTATATTGCAACAAACAAACAACCTAATGTTGAAAATAATCGAAATAGTTGACAAAATTTCATTTAAAATAGTAGACAAGATGCCATTATCACACGTTAATAATTACTTTGAAATAAGGGTGACAAATCATCAAAATAACATTCAAAGTTAATATGCATTTAATTATTAAGTCTATGTATACGCAGATATTGTGTTTGTAATGGAAGACCATAGTTGGATGTATATGGATTCGAATAGTGGACCTCGTCATAGTCAAGAATTTATAGCGGGATTGAAACGATTTGTGGCTTTCGCGATTAGTTCGTCCCTGCTAATGTACAAATAGATGGGATTAGGTGTCCTTGTGGGGTTTGTAGGAATAAGTATTTTCATATGCCTGATACTGTGAAGTATCACCTTGTTATGAACGGATTCGTGTCTAACTATTATAATTGGACATGTCATTGAGGCATTCATTCCCATGCCTCAAATCCCATTTGTTCATGAAATGGATAATTATAAAAGACATACGATACCGAACAATTATCGAGATATGATTATTGATGCTTTGCGGGACCAAGTTTTAATGAGCGACAAAATAGGGGACGTGGAAGAACCTCCCAATCCAGAGGCACAAAAATTCTATGACATGTTGAAAAGTCGTTGATAGCCCACTGTACAATGGTTGTACAAACCATTCACGACTTTTCAATGACTGCCGAGGATGTTGAGCATTAAGTCCGAAGACAACTTATCCGAAACCTACAATAGATAAATTTGCTGCGATTGATGAAAGAGGCACTTCCTCCAAATAATAATGCTTTAGACGACTTTTACAAAATGAAGAAATTGGTTAAAGGCCTTGGATTACGGTGCAAAAAGATTGATGTTTGTGTTAACGGTTGTATGTTGTATTGGAAAGATGATGTTGAGAGTAGAATGCAAGTTTTGTGGCCATGCTAGATACATTAAGAAAAAGAAATCAAAAAAATACACGATTAAAAGAGATTGCTTGCAAAAAGATGTATTATTTTTCGATTACTCCAAGATTACAAAGATTGTATGCATCCGAGAAAAGCTGCAAGGCACATGACATGACACTCGAGACAGTGAGAGGGAAGAGGGAATAATGAATCACCCACGGGATGGAGAAGCTTGGCAACATTTTGACAAAACACACACCGATTTTGCAGCGGAACCTCGGAATGTAAGGCTTGGGTTATGCACGAGATGGTTTTGCACCTTTTCGGCATGTCGGGGAAGAACTATTCTTCTTGGCAGTTCTTCTAACACCTTATAATCTCCCCTCCCTTGGATGTGTATGAAGAACAATGTAATCTTCTTAACTATCATTGTACCGGATCCCCAAAATCCAAAACACAAGATCGATGTGTACTTGCGGCCTTTAATCGATGAATTGAATCAAGCGTGAGGCTGAAGGAGCGGAAACTTATGATATCTCAAAAAAAAACAAAATTTTAAATTGAGGGCTTCATTACTTTGGACAATTAGTGATTTCCCGACATATGGAATGTTGAGTGGATGGAGTACAGTGGCATTCACGCTTGTCCATATTGTATGGAGGAAACACAAGCGTTCCATTTGCGATACGGAGGAAACAATCGTGGTTCGATTGCCACAGATGCTTCTTGTCACCTGATCATCCTTTTAGAAGAGATGCAAAGGGATTCAGAAAGGGACCGGCGACAAGAGAGAGCGGACCCGCCGACTCGCCTTAGTGGTCATGAAATGTTCCTTAGAGTTAGAGATTATCAAAAAATTACCGATACTGGTGAAGAGATCGGTAAAGAGCAAAGGCGAGGGGACGGGATCATAGTTGGGCTAAACGTAGTATATTTTGGGACTTACCTTATTGGCGGACACTTTTGATAAGACACAACATTGATGTCATGCATAATGAAAAAAAAACGTGTTTGATAATGTCTTTAACACCGTGATGGGACGTGAAAGGTAAAACTAAAGACAATGTTAAAGCTAGAGCGGATGTTGAAAAGTATTGCAATCGTCCGGAATTGAATATTAAACACGATGGCGAGGTAAAGCAACAAAAGCCGAAGGCATGTTTCACTCTTACCAAGCCTAAAAAAGAAATGGTTTTTGCGAGTGGGTTAAAGAATTAAGGCT
The DNA here is from genome assembly GCA_026122235.1 of Vinca minor. Lineage (NCBI taxonomy): Eukaryota > Viridiplantae > Streptophyta > Magnoliopsida > Gentianales > Apocynaceae > Vinca > Vinca minor. The sequence continues at coordinate 8,859,696 of JAOCZM010000001.1, forward strand.
CCCGAGATGGATATGCATCGAATTTGGCGCGATGCGTTGATATGAAAAAGAGTTGAAAATGTCCGGAATGAAGAGTCACGATTCTCATGTATTCATGGAGAGACTTATCCCCTATAGCACTTAGAAGTACTACCAGGCAAATGTTTGGGGACCCTTGGCTGAACTTAGTACTGTTCTATAGAGATTTGTGTTCCCCAAAGTTGAGTGTGGCGCATATGCAAGAATTGGAGGACACTATCGCTATTTTTATTATGCAAGTTAGAGAGAATATTTCCTCCGGGATTTTTTGATGTGATGGAACACTTGCCGATTCACCTTCCCAGTACGAAGCGAGGTTGGTGGCCGATGCAGATTTAGGTGGATGTACCCATTCGAGAGGTAACAACCATTGTCTTAAGTTATCTCATCTTTTGTATTATATTTTTTCATGTACGTATTTACAATGTGATTAACTACATATGTTTTAATTAGATACTGCACCATCGAAAAAAGAAGATAAAGAACAAGGCTAGAGTTGAGGGGTCAATTTGCAATGCATACTTGGTCGAAGAAAGCTGCTACGTTTTTTAGCTATTATTTGAACCCCACGTGAAAAGCGAGTTACAACCATTTGGGCGAAATGATGGTGAAGACGAGATTAGCGGACCGAGATGTATTATCAATTTGCAACTTACCGGAAGATCATTTGGAAAAAAAAGAAAGGATTTTATTAAGCGATAAAGATTATAAAATAGCAATGAATTATATCCTAATGAATTGTGAAGAGGTCGAACCATATCTTGATAAGTAAACTTATCTATTTGCTTCATTTTTGTTATATAATTAAAAGTGGCCAAATAATAATATTGTCATTTAATTTGTAACTCGGGAAATTTGTTAGTCAAGTAAATGAACAAACCCCATGAGATAACGGAGGAAGAACTTCAAAGTCGGGTTTATAATGATTTTTCCAAATGGTTTGGAACTCATGTAAGTTGGTATTGTGTAGAAATGTACTTGTAATAAGAATGCATAATTAAAATAATTTAACTTTTATTGCTCAACGAGATACATAGCCTTGAGGAAGATTCGAAATTTTGTTGAAAAAATCTGTCTTGGGGGCCCGTCAAGGAGAGTGATGTCATACACGGTTACTTTGTTAACGGTTATAGATTTCACACCAAAGCCCGCAGCGATGGAAAAGGAGCGACAAAGCAGCGGGGTATGGGTTAAAGGAGATTATTACGGTGAGTTGAAGCAAGTAATTGAGGTTGAACTTGCTTTGGAATACCCGACCAAAAAAATTATTCTTTTCAAATGCATTGGTTTGATTCTACTCCAAATCGAGGTTTAAGAGTGCATCCTCAATATAAACTTGTAGAAATCCATAGGAAAAGAACCTACCAGGGTTACGATCCATTTGTATTTGCTTCCCAATGTCAACAAGTCTACTACACACCTTATCCGGGTAGTAAGACATCATCTAGGAGCTGATTGGTTGGGCTGTATGTCGTTCGCAAACCACGTCTATTTGGCGTTCTCGGTGTTCGTGTACCGTATCGGGGACGAAGTACGCGAGGAGGAGACCAGTCGCATTGATCCAACTATTGCGAAGTTGGTCAACTTGCACACCGGTCGGGGAAATTGAAGTTGTACTTGTGGCGAGTGCGAGCCGTGGTTATGAAGATGATGAGCGATGACGAAGATGAAATTATGTCGGAAGATGACAATTCTGAAGAAGAGGATGAATTAATGACCGATGATGATTTAGAATGATTAAGATTTCTCGCTTCTCTTGGAATTCCACATATAGAAAGTGAGTCATATTTGTTGTTTTTTTTTTGTACTTTATTACAATAAATTAATTGTCATATTGTATAACTTTTTGACATAATTCAAAGTAGAAATTTTATTTTCATAATAATTTGATTCTTAAATTTTGCAGATTGCAACTCATGCATTTTCAAGGATATGCATATGAATGACATCAAGGAGTTTATGAGAAATGCACACTTTAATTGTAAGTTTTGATAAATGAAATAAATTACTTTGAACGTGAGTGTTGCAATGTAATGTGCACACTTTGATTGTGAGTTTTGATAATTCAAAGTGTGCACTTTGAATGTGAGCTTTGTAATGTAATGTGTACACTTTGATTGTGAGTTGTAATGTAAGGTGCACACTATGATTGTGAGTGTTGTTATTCAAAATGTGCACTTCTGATTGTGAGTGTTGTAATAAGAAGTTTGCACTTTGATTGTGAGTATTTAATGTAATGAGAATTGATTGTGAGCATTTTGATTGTGAGCATTTTGATTGTGAGCATTTTGGTTATTAGCATTTTGGCTGTGAGCATTTTGGTTATTGCTGTTGTGTTCTGTAATAGGGATTTAATTAAATTCAATTTTTATTTTTTTAAATAACAACAATTTAGCGACGGTAAATACCGTCGGTATTTGGTCGCTATATGGCGACCCTCTTTTCCGTTGCTAATTATCCGTCGCTATTCCGTCGTTCCTGGGACAAGTCAAAAGTCAACAGCGTTGAGCATTCGGTCGCTATTTACCGACCGAATATTGGGTCGCTAACGTTTCCCGTCGGTATTCGGTCGTTACCCAGTCAAAGTCAAAAGTCAACAATGTTGACCTCTTTGAATTATGTTTAAAAGTTATACAATACGACAATTAATTTATGGTAATAAAGTACTAAATAATAAACCAACAAATATTACTCACCTTCAATATGTGGAATTCCAAGAAGCGAGAAAGAGATTAATCATTATGAATCATCCTCCGACATAAATTCATCTTCTTCTTCTGAATTGTCATCATCCGACATAATTTCATCATCATCATATTTATCAATACTGCTCGTACCGGCCACAAGTACAACTTCGATTTCCCCTGATCAGTGTGCAAGTTGACCAACTTCAGTAACAATTGGATCAATGCGACTGGTCTCCTCCTCGCGTACTTCCTCCTGATACGGTACCGAAACACCAGGAACGTCGAATAGACGTGGTTTGGAACGACAAACAGCCAACCAATCAGTCCTAGATGTTGTCTTACTACCCGGATAATGTGTGTAGTAGACTTGTTGACATTGGGAAGTAAATACAAATGGATCGTAACCCTGGTACATTCTTTTCCTATGGATTTCTACAAGTTTATATTGAGGATGCACCCTCAAACCTCGATTTGGAGTAGAATCAAACCAGTCGCATTTGAAAAGAATTATTTTTTGGTCAGGTATTCCAGCAAGACCAACCTCAATGACTTGCTTTAACTCTCCGTAATAATCTCCTTTAGCCCATACCCCACTGTTTGCCGTTTCTTTTTCATCGCTGTGGGCTTTTCTGTGAAATCTATAACCGTTAACAAAGTAACCGGTGTAAGACATCACTCTCCTTGACGGGCCCCATGACAGATTTTTCAACAACCTTTCAGAATGTTCCGAAAGGCTATGTATCTGTTGAGAACAACAAAAGTTAAATTAGTTTAGGCATTCTTAAGACAAGTACATTTGTACATAATACCAACTTACATGAGTTCCAAATCATTTGGAAAAATCATTATAAACCCAGCTTTGAATCTCTTCCTCCGTTATCTGCGGAGTTTGGACATTTACTTCACTGACAAATTTCCTCAGTTACAAATTAAATGACAATATTATTATTTGGCTACTTTTAATTATATAACAAAAATGAAGCAATAGATGAGTTTACTTACTGAAGATAAGGTTCGACATCTTCACAATTTATCAGGATATAATTAATGGATATTTTATAATCTTTATCAGATAATAAAATATTTTCTTTTTTTTCCAAATGATCTTCCTGGTAAGTTGCAAATTGATAATAGATCTGGTCCACTTGTCTCGTCTTCACTATCATTTCGTCCCATGGTTATAACTTTCGTTTTCACGTGGGGTTCTTCGACCAAGTATGCATTGCAAATTGACCCCTCAACTCTGGCCTTGTTTTTTATCTTCTTTTTTAGATGGTGCAGGTATCTATTTAAAGCATAAGTAGTTAATCACATTGTAAATACGTACATGAAAAATAAAAATGAAGTTGAGATCATAAAGACATTGGTTGTTAGCTCTCGAACGGGGTACATCCACCTAAACTGTACCGGGCCACCAACATTGGCTTCGTACGGAAGGTGAACCGGCAAGTGTCCCATCACATCAAAAAATCTCGGAGGAAATATTCTCTCTAACTTGCACAATAAAAAAGCGATAGTGTCCTCCAATTCTTGCATATGTGCCACACTCAACTTTGGGGAACACAAATCTCTATAGAATAGACTAAGTTCAGCCAAGGGCCCCCAAACACTTGTCGGTAGTTCTTCTCTAAGTGCTATAGGGATAAGTCTCTCCATGAATACATGAGAATCATGACTCTTCATTGTAGACATTTTCAACTCTTTCATATCAACTCATCGCGCCAAAATCGATGCATAACCATCTGGGAGTCGTAATTCTTTAACCCACTGCAAAACCATCTCTTTTTGTGCCTTGGTAAGAGTGAAACATGCCGTTGGCTTCTTTGCTATACCTGGGCCATCGTGTTTAATATTCAACTCCGGCCGACTGCAATACCTTTCAACATCCACTCTAGCCTTAACACTGTCTTTTGTTTTACCCTTCACGTCCAACACGGTCTTAAAGACGTTGTCAAACACATTTTTTTTCATTATGCATGACATCATTGTTGTGTCTTATCAGAAGTGTCCGCCAATAAGGTAAGTCCCAAAATATGCTATGTTTGGCCCAAGTGTGATCTCGTCCCCTGCCTAGCTCTTTACCAATCTTTTCAGCTGTATCTGTAATTTTTGAATAATCTATAACTCTAAACCACATTTCATCACCAGTCAGGCGAGATGGCGGGTCTGCTCTCGCCTTCGCCGGTCCTTTTGGAATCCCTTTGCATCTCTTCTAAAAGGATGATTAGGTGACAAGAAGAATCTGTGGCAATCGAACCACGATTGTTTCCCGCCAGCATGCAAATGGAATGCTTGAGTTTCCTCCATACAATATGGACAAGCGTGAATGCCAGCTGTACTCCATCCACTCAACATTCCATATGCTGGGAAATCACTAATTGTCCAAAGTAATGAAACCCTCAGTTTAAAATTTTTCTTTTTGGAGATGTCATAAGTTTCCACACCTTCACCCCATAGCTGATTCAATTCATTGATGAGAGGCTGCAAGTACACATCAATCTTGTGTTTTGGGTTTTGGGGTCTAGGTACAATGATAGTTTAGAACATTACATTGTTCTTCATACACATCCAAGGGGGGAGATTATAAGGTGTTAGAAGAACTGGCCAAGAAGAATATTGCTTCCCTGACATGCCGAAAGGTGCAAAACCATCTGTACATAACCCAAGCCTTACATTCCGAGGTTCCGCTGCAAAATCTGTGTGTGTTCTATCAAAATGTTGCCAAGCTTCCCCATCTCGTGGGTGATTCATTATTCCCTCTTCCCTCTCACTGTCTGAGTGCCATGTCATGTGTTTTGATCTTTGCAATCTCGGAGTAATTGGAAAATAATACATCTTTTTGCAAGAAATTTCTTTTTGTCGTGTATTTTTTGTTTTCTTTTTCTTAATATACCTAGCATGGCCACAAAACTTGCATTCTCTACTGTCAACATCATCTTTCCAGTACAACATACAACTGTTAAAAACAAACATCTATCGTTTGCACCGGTAATCCAAGGCCTTTAACCAATTTCTTCATTTGGTAAAAGTAGTCTAAATAATTATTTTGAGAAGGAATCGCCTCTTTCATCAACTGCGTGAATTTATCTATAGTAGTTTCAGATAAGTTTTCTTCGGACTTAATACTCAACATTCTAGCAGTCATTGATAGCTGTGAATGGTTTGTACAACCTTTGTACAGTGGGCTATCAACAGCCTTCAACATGTCATAGAACTTTTGTGCCTCTGGATTGGGAGGTTCTTCTACATCCCTATTTTCTGACTCATTAAAACTTGGTCCGGCAACATCAAGAACCATCTCTCGATAATTGTTTTGTGTTGTATGTCTTCTACAATTATCCATATCATGAGAGGTTTCATGAATAAACGGAAATTGAGGCATTGGAAAGAATGCCCCACCGTGACATGTCCAATTAAAATAGTTAGACACAAATCCGTTCATAACAAGATGATACTTGACCATTTCAGGTATATGAAAATCCTTATTTTTGTAACAAGCTCAAGGACACCTAATCCCATCATTTTGTACATTAGCATACATACTAATAGCGAAATCCACAAATTGTTTCACTCTCGCTTTAAATTTTGGACTATGACGAGGTCCACCATTATTAGATGGATACATCCAACTACGGTCCTCCATTATTAAACACAATATCTACATATATCAAGTCGTCATAAGTAAATGCATAATAAGTTTGAACCTTATGTTTGTAATGTTCGAAAACCGGGGAGATAATACAAATAAACAAAAATTGGGGGAAAACAAAGAAGATCATTCAAAGGCTTCCGAATATTCTAGCACCTTGTAATTTACAATGATAAAGAATAATGTCAAGGTTAAAGTGTAAGAAACACCAACAAAGCACAAATTCACAAAAAAGGTCCATATCTCACCATTTCATTTCCAATCAAAGAAACCTTGGTCCATCATAAATCAAGTTTATTCTAAGCATATTTTCAGAATCATTTATGGACATAAACAATTGAATCCTTAATTTCGAAAAAAGAAGAAGAAGAAGAAGAAGAAATGGATAAGAAAATAAACCTAGCTGGAATACTTTACAGTGGTGGTGGAGCACCTAATGCAGAGTGGCGGTGGAGGCCGGAGTGCCGACGGAGGTGGATGAGGGGAGGTGGAGGCGGGGAGGGTTTAGCAGGGGGAGGGAGGGTTTCGTAGGGGAGAGCTGGGTTTTGTGGAGGGAATGTTCTTTTTTTACAGCAATTTAAAAACAGAACTACGTCGTTTCATATTCAAAATTGGCGACCGATTACCGACCGCGTGAAATAATCGGTCGGTCTTCGGTCGCCCATTAAAAATTACGCGTTGTCGTTTGTGCCTTTAAATTAGCGATCGCGCAAGCAAATTCGGTCGCTCTTCGGTCGCCCTATACAATGCTTAACACTTTTAAGTAATAATAACTAAAATAAGTAAAAACACCGCAATTTTGCAAAAATCAGAATCCGGGAAAATATAACGACCGAATGGCGACCGATTATCTAGTATCCGTCGCTATTCGGTCGCCCGTTAGCAATATAGCGACCGATGAGCGACGGAACACATTAAAAAATTATAAATCCGAAATCAATTATTACAATTATCACTTAATGATTCACGTAAATGTACGCACAAATGTATTATTTGATTTGTTCTGCTTCTAGTCTATATAAGTATTTGTGAATATGTATAAGTTTTACTTGTATGAATATTCAAGTTAATGTTTATATATATAGGCAAAATGTTTCCATATATCCTTAAAAACCCCGCAATTTTGTAAAAACCAGAATTCTGGAAAATATACCGACCGAATGGCGACCGATTATCCAGTATCTGTCACTATTCGGTCGCACATTAGCAATATAGCAACTGATGAGCGACGGAACACAATAAAAAATTATAAATTCGAAAACCGACATCGTTCAGAATACGAGTACGACCTAATATGTACATTTTAGTAATTATTTGTATATTTATAATCAATTATTACAATTTTAACTCTATCACTCTATCACTATTTTGTAAAAATCAAAATCCGGGAAAATATACCGACTGAGTGGCGACCGATTATCCAGTATCCGTCGCTATTTGGTCGCCCATTAGCAATATAGCGACTGATTAGAGACGGATATCATCATGTCCGTCGCTATTCGGTCGCCTTACATAATGCTTAACTTGTACAGTTTTCAAAATATGTTCGGTCGCTATTTGGTCACCAAACCCTAACCCTATACCCTAAGATGGTCGCTAGTCCGTCGGTAGTCGGTCGTTACTATTCTAGTATTCCAGAAACAGAATGCTTAAAACACAGTATACACCCTGCCACAATTCAACAGAAAACAGGCTCAAATAAATTCAATACCAGCAGGAAAACAGAACGAGTTCACCATTATACAAATAACATAAATAGTACACAACATACAATATTGATAACGCAAAAACAAGAATACAATAGTAATAATGCAAAAACAAACGTACAAAAGTTGAATAATATACAAAATAAACTACAAAATATATTGACGGCCCAATACATCATTTAGGGCTAAGGGATCATCGTCATAATTTGAATATAAACCATCGTACTCTAAATTGGTCAATCTAGCTTCTATCTCAGCGGGACTTAATATAGCGTCCCTATTTGAAAGAATATCAAATAAGGTACTAGCTAATGCTCTAGCTCTCTTCTTTTCCCTCCACGCATTTTCTCTTTCTTTATCTTCAAAATTTTTCTTCCAATTTTCATTCATTTCTGTCATATTTTGTTTCATTTCTGTCATTTTTATTCCATTTTTGAATGAGAGACCGACTGGCTATCTCCCTCATTGCCTTAACCACATTGGAGAAGGAACCGAGTCCTTGAACTCGTCCATTTTTTAGCCCACCACTGCGTCAGCAGAGAGCGCAATCTGAGTCGGCAAATCAGGAAGAGGCTGGCCTGCTTGAGTAGCTTGGGTTGCGGCGTTGTCATAAACAGAATGAAACACTCACTGTCAAATAAAATGCAACGTTACAGATAAATGCAAGTAAATAACTAATCTAATTAAAGGGAACAAATATTGAAATACTTACAGATAGATATCTAGAATCGTCATCAACAAATTCCCTTGTCTTCGAGCCGGCATGGTGTTGATGATACCAATCGTAGCTAGCCGGGAATGGGAGTGGATGCCCAGCCTCCTTTTCCTGTTTACAAAAATCATTAAAACGTTAAATATGTAAATGAAACACAAAATTTTAATGAATTTGACAATAATACGATTACCAATCTCTAGTGATGCTCAATGTGGCTAAGTGAACCATCCGTATGCTTCATTGGGCCATTGTCGCCCCTCATCTCCTTCCGGTTTATTGATGCCTGTTTAGACTTGGCTTTAAATTCCGGAGTTGCCCAATATTGTTGAAGTGTGTCCCAATCAGTGTCAGAAACCCATTTGGGCTTCTTTTTCTTATTCCGATGATCGCTCATGACACCGCTGAGTCTCCTTTGAAGTATTATGCGCCAACCTCTCTTGACGCTGTCCTCATACTCAGGAGCCCACCGATAACGTTTATGTTTTCTGAAATAATGTGTTAGATAATTAAAATTGATAGACTTGTAAATTCATTAAGTTTCAAATACACTTACCGTGAACTCTTCCCGCCACATATTTTCTTCTTCCATATGAACATCATTTAGGGTGCTATATGCTCCCTTGAAACGACCTTCGAATATATCGGTAATGGTAGAGGCGCAGCTAGAGCTTAATGTAAAACTATAATAGCCGCGACAAAATTTAATTAGAGTTTATAATGATTATAAGAATTATAATTAACTTAATTTATAAAGGAGATAAGTTTAAAATTAACTTACGTGCCATAAGTAGGCTGCAGGAGAATCCGAGTATCTAGTGCAATCGGTGCTCCACCAGTACTGGTACCAGTAGGTGTATCTGGTGTCACAGACTGGTGATTCGTTGAGCCTCCTACAAGCAGAGACTCGGTGGGCGGTGCTGTAGCGGATGTATCCCAGGATACGTGTACATCGGAAAATTGTGACGGAGGTGTCACAGGGGCAGATGGCGGTGTCGACTGCAAACTAGATGATGAACCTGGCTGGGAGGTAGGGTGTAGCAGACTCTAGAGTCTGACTAAATGGTAAACACGATCAGATAGTTTTCTTTGGAGGCATCTATGTAATATAGATTAAGCGGATTAAGAAGTAGCAAATTACTGATCGACAAATAGACAACAACAACAACAACATGATGCTCAGACAAACAGAACATAAAACCTAAACCTAACACAACTAGCTAGTCATAGTAGCTAAGCCAGTAAGCCTGGTTTGTAATCTTGATTCTTGTAATCTACACTTTGCTAAGTGGCAAAATCATTCTTTAAAATGTTGACACGATTATATTATTAACTAAACACTACATATTGAAACAAATTTTCATTTTGTGTGGGATCTTAGAAGGAAAATGCACTCACTAACATGGGAAGAATGCATAAATTATATAAAATTAATTTGGAAGGTGCAATTAACAAAGTATAGTTAAACAACTTTTTAATGCATTATTTTTGTTGGAAGTAAAACTCTTTTTTTGTTGGAAGAAATTGAATATCTATATTTGACTTGAACAATAATTAAAAAGAGTACTTTGGTCACTATCCTTATTAATTAAACATACTAATGATAGAATTCATACGGCAAATTGGCTCTACGGGTCCAAAAATAATTTTACTTTGGTGATTTTTTGTCTAAAATCTATTTTTTTTTTTACAAAACTAGGTATCAAAACAATTATTTTTGGTGTGGTAGCTCCTTCCATCCAGAATTCCGCCAGTCAACCGTTTACTTAAAATTTGAATTTGGTCAAACAAAAAGTAATAGGGGTATTTTTGGTACATAATATTAAAAAATTCCCTCCCACCCCAACACCCGACGTACCACGGCAACACACCCCCTGCCCCCACCTTTCTTTTTCTTCTTCTGGAGAAAAACAAAATCTGGCTTACCAACCGCACATCTCCTTCTTCCTCACAGAAACCCGTACCCATACCCTCCCCCCAACCCCCCCCCCACCAATCATTTTCACAATCCTACCCAGAGTTCATCAACCAAATAATCAATTTTTTTCTTTAATTCTTAATGGTTCATCCTATCTCTAAAATGGGGTTTTTTGAATTATAGTGAAATTTGACTTGGAATTGGTACTTTTGGTTGTTCTTGGTTGGAGTTATAATTTGATCTTGAATGTATATTTTGGAAGCATTTTTCGAATTTTTCTTCTTTCCCAAATTATGCATTCTTGAATTCTGATAGTTCTTCAATTTTAATGATGGTTCTTTTGCTTTGTTGAGTTTTGATGACCATTCCTTATCCCTGATGGGGCTCACCTGCTGTGAATTTGGATGCCACAGAACCATAAAATATGGATGCAAGTGAATTTGGCGGTGGAAGCGGCAACGGCAGGTCGCCGGAGTTCAACCGGCGAAGATGGCTGAGGGAGATGAAGAAGGGGTAGGGCAGGGTAGGGTGGGGGTCGGATAGGGGAGGTATCAGGGAGTTATTGTAAAATCTCAAAAATACCCCTATTACTTTTTGTTTGACCAAATTCAAATTTTAAGTAAATGGTTGACTGACGGAATTTTGGATGGAAGGATCTACCACACCAAATATAAATTGTTTTGATACCTACTTTTGTAAAAAAATAGATTTTTGACAAAAATACTAAAGTAAAATTGTTTTTGGACCCGTATAGCCAATTTGCCAATTCATACATGTTAGTAGAATTTGCCTCTTTAAAGGTATGAGGTTAGGTACGAAAGTTTAAGGAAAAAATATATTCATTTGAAGAAAGTGCGACATTCATCTTGGAATCATTTTTACATTCCACTGTCTGAAAGGAAAAGTAAGAATGTCATGATAAATCATTTTCTGTGTTTGAAAAAATATTATTCAATATTCAAGTGAAATTAGATTTAGTTTACCTTAGGATCAAAATTCCCTTCTAATACATGTTGACAATGAGGTTCAATTAATTACAAAATCTACAAACTTTTACTTGAAAAAAAATTATACTAATACTCAAAAAAAGAATATTAAAATATTCAATAGTAATTTAACAAATACAGAGAAATCATAATAATAACAATATTAATAATAATTATAGTAATAACAACAATAATAATACATTAGTAAATAAATAGAAAAAAAAAGAGAGATTAATTCGGTGGTGGTCAGTGGCGACTGAACGGCGGTTGTCAGCGGCACGTCGGCGGACCAACGATGGTGGCAGCAGGGAAAATCTGAGAAGGAAACAAAAAATAACAATAATAATAATAGAGATACAAAATATAAAAATAAATAAAACAAAAAATAAAAAGGAAAAATGAAAGTTAAAATGCTTACCTTGTCGTCGGAGAAGACTGAGGGCAGCGACGGCAAGGACACGGTGGTCGCCGGAGAAAGAGAAAAAAAATGTAAGAATAAATTAAAGTAAAGATTTTGGGTAATAAGAATTGGGGGGAAATTAAAGAAGAGAAAAAGAGAGAGAAGTACTTTCGTCGGAGTTGAGGGAGATCGAAGATGGTGACGGCCGGAGAAGACGACGAGCAGCGGCGATGAACTGAGGCTGATAGACTCTCTATCGGCTAAGAGAAGCCGCAACAAAGAAAAAAAAAGGAAGAAGAAGAGAGGGGGAAGGAAGAAGATGGTGGAGTTTCAGAAGATTTGAAATGGGGAGTGGAGGGGAAAAGAAGGAGATGGTCGAGCGGCTGCGAGGTTCGTCGGAAGAGAAAAGGAGAGAGCAACGAGGGTTTCAGACGATTTTTACTTATATATATATATATATAGAGAGAGAAATCCAACACTGAAACAACGTCGTTTTGTTACGTTTTCGGTCGTTAAACTTCCGTCTATATTCGGTCGTTATATATTCCGTCGGTATCCGGTCGTTACTTTCCGTCTGTAATAGGTCGTTATGGGTGACCAAAACGATGACTATTCAATTTAGTCAATGGGACCGATACTGCTGACGGAATGGCGACGGAATAACGACCGTTATGTTTTCGGTGGCTATTCGGTCGTTATTCAGTCGTTAAGTGTTTGACCGAAAAATTCGGTCGCTATTTAACTGTTTTCTTGTAGTGAATTTATATGTATAGCTTGGTGAAGGAGATGAGGAGAAACTGGAGGACATGTATTGGTGGTGGTGGTCGGAATTGGGGAGAGAGATCGTACGTTAGTAGTACGAAGGTGGAAGATAGTGTGGGTGATGAACGACGGAGATAGTACGGCGGAGTATGGCGGTGGTGGTGGGAAAAAGTGAAGAGAGTGAAGATAAATGGGGATTGGGGAAGATGGGTTTAGAGATTTTTGGTGAAATTAAATTGGGTATCTATAGTTATTTTATTTAACAATTGAGTACCCAAGTTTTTCTTGTAAAAATAGGTTGAAATGTCCGAAATGCCCTTCAAAAGCACACCTCTTGACGATTTTTCACAGAAAATTAGACGGAAGGATAATAATGACAGGTCGTAAATACTTACAGGATTTAAAAAGAGAAAATTAAATATATATAGGACACAAACCACAAGGTGAAAATACATTTAGGACCAAATAAGGCGTTTTTGCCAATACTAGCTTAAAGCATGTTCAAATATTAAAGGCTATAAATTTAAGGAAAATGAAGTCAACATAGTTCTTACTTTTTTAAAATACTGTGTTAAGAGGTTTTGTGTTTTGATCTGATTGGCCTTGTCTAATTTGTCCTAAAATGGCAGACACAAAATATGTTGGATCAACTTTTTGATCTTCACCAAAAGGTACTTAATACATTTAATCTTTCTTGCATTAACTTGTAAAGATGTTCAGCAAAGTCAGCATAGCTGGCCGTCAGGACATCAAACTTGGGAATAGAACCAGAGTAACCTAGTCAGCATACCTAGTTAAATCCAGAGTAACCAATTTTTTTTTTTGTAAATATACTCTCTCAAACAACTTGGTGATGTTCAGGAACAAGCACTGTTGGAAATCAATAGAACCTTGAGGACCAAGGTATTTACCTCACTATGTGAACCTTTTACTTCAAATATTCAGTTTTACATTATAAAAATGGGTTTTTATAAAAATGTTGAGGGCGGTGGTCTATCCCTCCCTGCCCCTTGGTCAGTGGCGAAGACAGGGGGGCCTCTCCCCAAGATTTTTAAAAATACTACTATTTATCGAACTTTTATGTGTATTTTGAAAAATTTTGGAAAATTTTATCAGTTTCGCCCCCAACACCAAATTCCTGACTTCGTCCCTGCCCTTGGTTCCGCCACTGCTAGGTGCATGCTAGAAATTGTTTATGATGTGCAGTTAGAAGAGAGTAATGCAGCACTGCAAATGTCATGGGAATCAAAGGATCAACAAAGATTACAACAAAGGAGTCATGAGCCCTCGGATCAGCCAGATCAGGGCTTCTTCCAGCCTCTTGACTGCAACAACTCCATGCAACTTGGGTATGTCTAATAAAGTTCTTGCACCGTATACTCGTTGTAATTCCCGCATCCAACATGGGATAAGTAAGAAAAGATAAAGTGGTATATAATGTGGGACTAAACATTCACTGTCATATGGATATATCCATTTTGGCATAGCGAATTCGTTTGCCAAGAAGGTGGTCATGGGTGCTGTCAGGTCAATGTCTCGCATTTTGGACCTACGGGGACGGGGCATGACTATCAAAGCACAATGATCAGACGGACGTGTAGGAACTAAGTGTTACATCATACGGGGTGGGAGCCACTGCTAGACTCTTAAACACCTGGTTGGGGGAGTTTCTCGTGAAGCAATAACGCGTTGATCTAGTCGCCACCGGAGCCACATCCTTGGCTATGTATGTATGGGGTGCCTAGCGAAAACGCTAGGGTCTTGAGGGGTTGAATATAATCCCCGCATCCCAATGGAGATAAGTAAGGAAATATGAAATGTCATATAACATGGGCCTAAACATTCACTATTACCTCGGGATATTTATAGCAAGTTTGGTTTCGGGCCCACGAGTATGGGGCGTGACACTCGCCTTGCGACCTGTTATCAGTTGTCTAAAATAAATTTAAAATTCGGTCATTTTAATCAGCTATATTACTTCTTCATGTAAAATTTTAACTTATACCGCAAAATTTGTTAGTATCTGAAATATTTTTTCCTATTTTTACAGTTATAATATGGGGGCATCAGAGGATGCTGAAGCATCAACGAGAAATGCCAGTGGAATCCTGCCAGGGCGGATGCTGTGAATATGTTACTTATTATACATATGCATAGATTCCTTTTTTTTTACAGATAAAAATACAAACAATTTCACTAAGGTCCAAACTTCAGCTTGGGCTCCAATTGTTTCTAAGGTGTGATACAATATTGAGTAAATAAATGGCATGTAATAAAAAAGAACGTATAGATTTATTTGACTCCCAATTAATTTTTCTCCTCCCAATTATTTTTTCTCCAATTGATCTTCCTCCTCAAACCACATTGCTCTCCACCAATTCGGTGTCTACTCCCAATGGCTACTCAAATACATTCTCTTCACAGTTCCGTTTCTCAAATCACGTTCTCGCCGAACGACACCGTAGAGAGAAACCTAGCAAACGATTAATTTCCCTCATCATTCTAACAACTGTAAAATATGTATTTAACAGCCGAAATATGTGATACTAACATCAGTAAGATGTGATAACAACTCCTTCATCATTCTAACAGCTGTAAAATGTGTGTATAATAACCGCAACCTGTAATACTAATAGTCGTAACCTGTGATACTAACAGTTGTAAAATGTGTCTAACAGTTGTATATGCTACTAACAACTGTACAATGTGTCTAACAACTGTATGTGTAGTTTATAACCGCCGTAAGAGGAGGATCGTCTGAAAAAGAGGAGTTATTTTTGGAGATAGAGGATAAATGATGTTTTGATGGGAACTGATCTTAAAAATAGATGAGAGAAAAAATTGGAGGCTGGAAATAATTTTTTTTTCTTTTTTTTTTTACAAAGGATGACATGTGACAGAGAAAAACGTATGAAAAAGAGGAGTTATTTTTTGAGATAAAGGATAAATAATGTTTTGATGGGAACTGAACTTCAAAATAGAGGAGAGATAAAATTGGAGGCTGGAAATAGGGGTGGTATTTTAAAATGGATGACAGGTGAGAGAGAAAAATGGTTGAAAAAGGATGACAAAGGAGAGAGAAAAATTACGGCTACGCATACTAGATAAAGTGGAAAGGCGCGAATTGACATAACAATTTTCTTTAACCTTCAGATTAACTTGGATCTCATCCAAAAGTGCTGACAGGGTTCCGCACGGTGCTGACCAGGACCCTGTTCAGCACTGTATCATTTTCGAATGGTAGATAGCTGAAAGGACAACTTTGGCAATCTTGTTTCAAGCTTTCCTTTTCTTTATGAAGGGTGCACTTAAATGGGACTCCGGCTTATCATCGGAAGTTTGTTCATTGTCCGAATTCAGCGATTGTAATTAAATTGTATTTGGATTGAGATTGATTTGAGTTTAATTTGAAACCGACGTGAATCTTGGTTTAGTGTGCCCATCCCTACCCCTATCCCTTACCCTTTTATTATTTTTTTAATTAACTGTTTTCTAAGTATTCATTCCTTAAATTTAAATTTTAATTTAACTTTGGCCCTTTCAAAAAAAGTTTTTTTTAAAAATAAATCTATACTAACATATGTTACAATTTGGGACCTCTAAACTTCTAATATTTCGTCCGCCCATAACTAAGCCAAAATCAAGTGGAGTACACATTCCCTCACAATTAGTTTTTGCTTTTACGCAATGTGGGAAGTCTAGTTTCAAATTAGATCTAACTCAAAACCATTCCACATACACTTTCATTGTGAAATTCAGTATAAATCTTTTAACTTTGAAAGTGTACTAAGAAATATGTTTTTTTTTTTTTTTTTTTAAATTTGAAAATGAAGTAAATAGGCCATGTAAAGTCTCACTCTTAATAATTTTGAAGAGGGCACATAAATAGAATTTAAGATTTTATTTCTTGATAAGAAGCACCGCTATATATTGGACACATAAGTAGGATGTGAAGATGAAATATTTAAAAGCACTTGTACTAATTGCTAAGAAGTCAATTGCCCTTCTGAAAATAGGTAGGAGTATAGGGACAATCGCTTGACTTTCCATTTCACGAAACAATTAAAGATAATAGCACAGGTCTGCATAAAAATAATTAAAAAAAAGATAATAGCACAGGTGTTTCTTATGTTAGTCGTTTGTCAGGGACGAAGACATGGACGAGGGCAATCACCCCCGATATTTTTAAAAATACTATTAGGTATAGTAATTTTATATGTAGTTCGAAATATTTTATTAGTTTCGCCCCAATTTTTTTTTTTTGCCGTTTTTATATATAGTTCGACATACTGTTGCAGTTTCATCTCCCCAACGCCAAATTCCTGTTTTCGTCCTTGTTGTTTGTATTATCTTTTTGCAATTTTTCTAAGATAAAAGATGTTTCATATGTTCTTCTCACTCAAATAGTTTTATATTCGATTGCTTAGACGGTGAATATGTAGGTTTATAATGTTCAAGTGAGCTCTAATTATCCCCGTACAATCCAACTAGGGAGACAGGTATTGAACAATCCCCGCGTGACACAAAAAAGGAGGCGGACATTGAATTAACTCTCACCTCGAGGTGGAGGAAGTGTTTAAATACAAAGTCTTGCATCACTGCTACCTAAGGAATATCCAAATCACTTATAATCTCATTGGTTAACACCTCTCATTGCGCCACAGATCCAGTGCGGAATGGGGTAAATTTCGCACGTGCGGAACTTTCATCGTCTGTTGGATTAAAATTTTGTCGATTGAGATTGATTTAAAACGAACATCTGTTCTGTTTTTACCGTGTGGAACACCTATTCTGAGACGTTCCATATATACTGAAAAAACCTGTTCTGCATAGGATTCAAAATACTCTCATTGCAAATTAATTATGAGATGACATAGAGACTCATTAGCTAATATCAGATGGTATCAAAGCTGATAATATGGCGAAACACCCCATTAAAATTATACATTGTGATCATTTTAACGAGCTAAATAAAAATTGTATTTCAATAGTTATATTTTGAAGTGGGCATTGGAGAAGTTTTATAGATGAAAAAGCTTTCAACTTGGATATTAATTTCTTTCCAAAATATTTTATTTTTCAAAAAAAAAAAAAAAAAAAAACCTTGAACTCCACACTTGTTTTTCCAGATACAATTAACTCGTACCTCTACCGAGAGAAAAATAATAATTTGAAAACATAGACAGTTTATGTTCACTATTAATCACAATTTGGCTCCACCAAGTAGTGTCCTATTTATATCTTCCAAATATGGAATTATATTTTAGTTAGTGGAAGGCAAGGAAGTTTATATGAACCTTTTGGAGCAAAATAGAAAAAAGAATTGATTGGCTACAAGAGAAAGAAGGCCATTTGAAGAAACAAAATTCAACCTATACTTTTATATGTGCTTCCCTTGATGGAAAATATCTCCCATGCTTGCCAAATTTCCAAACAAAGCCATAATTTTACTTTTAAAATTAAAAATAGATTAAAATTACTACCCAAAAAAAGAAATATTTATAAAATTACCATCTATCAAATTATACCAAGTGAAATAGAATATGTATGACTAAATATTAATATGTTGCTATGTAAAATGAACGTAATAATTTTTTGGGACAAAAATACCCCTCACGTGGCCGGCACACGAGGGAATTTGACCTGATTCATCACCGGATTCACTAATTGGATACTTATAGTGGCCCGTAAAAAGTTGGGGTTATAAATAGCCTAATAAAAAAATGAGAACATTAATGATAACCCGTAAACTTTGCATGCAATTTAACACAGACTAACATTTTTAGGGAAATAGAAAAACATTTTCTTCTAGGTAATTAGAATATTCAATTTCCTTACACTAAATCCTGGTTCGATTTGTATTCATCAAAAAAAAAAATTGAATGGGGAAAAGTACTAGTCAGAAAGCCTGGGAATCCCATAACCTCAAAAGAGCAGCTAATAATCAGGAAAAGACAGTAAGTAGTTGTTAGGAAACTGCGCATTCGAGGTCCGTACATCTTACAACCTTAAAAGAGCAGCTAATGGTATGGACACAAGTCCTAGAAACCTGGGAATCCCATAACCCGTAAGACAATAACCTTACAACCAACCCCAACTCGACAACGCATTCTTAACAAACCACCTTGTTTTCTAAACCCACTTTCCCATGTTAGTTTTCACTTCTACCATCTGTAGCTTTTTTTTCAGACAACATTTTACGTTCTTTCACCAAATACAATATACGATGAATATGGTAGAAATGAATTGAGCAGGCTATGTTGAAGATATCAGCTGCAAGAGAGCAAGAACAATGCAGCTGATGATCAAGCAACAAAGTGCAAGCTGAAGCCTGAAGAAGAATGAGCTAATAAAGGATAAGCATATTTGGACTGCTATGGAAATGCTGGATTCTTATTTTATGTCACAATGGACTGGCTATGCGAAGCAGGCCTAAGACTAAATAATGGGCTGGTTTTTATTTTAAATACAATGTATTGTAAGATTGGCCCAAAAGCCATTTTAGTCTAGTTTAGCAACTTTATTACAATAAGATGCATAGCATGGGATTGTGCCCCTAAGAGCAGTTACTATTTTTAGTCGTCTTCATCCTTGTATAAATAGATCATTTTCAGCTCATTTTAGATATAATAAAGATCATAAAATCAGTTACAATTCTCTCTTCCTTTTTTTGCTCAGTTTCTAACATGGTATCAGAGCTTCAAATTCCGCAATTTCAATCTTTGTTATTATAGTTTGAGGAATTGATTTCTCTCTGAAGATCAATTCACTGATCTGATTGAAGTAGAGCTTTCTTCAAGCTCAATTTTGTTTTTCTGTCATAAATTGAAATTGATTGAAGCTTTGCAGTTTCTGCCATGACAAATGCTGAAGCCACTGCAGTTCATCCTTTCACTGTGCATCCGAGTGAGAATTCTGCATTCATTTTAACTAAAATTGTTCTCAATAGTTCTAATTACCAGACCTGGAAGCGTGAGATGAGAAGATGTATTGTTACTAGGAATAAATTGTGTTTCATAGAATCTGTACATAGTTTTCAAGCTCCTGCAAAAACTAATAAATTTTATAGACATTGGGAACAAGCTGATCAACTAGTTATGACTTGGATTTTGAATACACTATCTGAAACTATTAGGATGAGTGTTAGTTCATGTTCTACTGCTTTTGAAGTGTGAAAAAATCTGGAAAAGAGGTATACAAAAGGAAATGCATACAGACTTTCAGATACACTAGAAGAGTTTTATGCCTTGAAACAAGGCAGTAAGTCTGTTGATGCATTTTTCACAGATTTGAAGGTTATTTGGGATGAATTGTGTGGTCTTAGAGGATTGCCTACATGTACTTGTGGTGGCTTAAACACTGTATTAGAACAGTACAACAAAGAGTATGTTGTGAGGTTTTTAAAAGGTTTAAATGAAAACTTTGCTCAGGTTAGATCAAGTGTTTTGATGACAAAACCATTGCCTGACATTGAGGAAGTATTTTCTATGGCAGAAGAACATGAAATACAATTTGTTTATGCATCACAACATAATACAAATATTCAAACACTGTGTAATCAAACTGCTTGTGTTGATATGGAATCATTAGAGGAAGGAGAAGGATCAGGAGGTATAAGTTCATATACTAAGGTTAATGCTGTCAATACAAGATATAAAAGGACTGGTTTCAATAATCAGAAGCAAGTGTTTGTATGCACTTATTGTGGTAAAACTGGTCATTCTGTGGATAGATGCTATAAAAAGCATGGCTATCCACAAAACAATAACAGTTTTGGAAGGGGAAATGGATCAAACAGTTGGAGCACTAATTACAACTCAGGAAAAGGTAATTTCAAGCCTATAAATCAAATCACAGGAAACTCTGGTCCTATACATACTCTTCCTGCTTCAAAGGATGCTGCTATAGGTTTTTCACAGGAACAAAAGAAAGAGCTGATTCAAATGATGAGGACTGTTTATCTTGAACAAAATACAGGCAGCTCTTCATCTGCTGCACCTTCTTTTTCTGCTCCTGTGATACATCAGGCCACTCTAATGCAAGGAGATCAGTTTAATGCTCAAACAGGTATACCATTTGCATCCTTAGCTAATACTTGGATCATTGATTCTGGAGCAACTGATCATGTTGCATGCACTTCTGATCTTTTTGCATCTTCTATTCCTGTGTCTATTCTGTTTATTAAACTTTCTGATCATACTTCCATTCCTGTCACAAAGAAAGGAATTATTCATCTTACTTCTGACATCACTTTGTATGATGTGTTGTATGTGCCTAGTTTTAGGCTCAATATCTTATCTGTTTCCAAACTAGTTCACCAAGCTCATTGCTCAATTACTTGTGCTCCTGGTAAATGTTACATACAGGACCTATTCACCTTGAAGAAATTTGGGATAGCTAAAGAGTGGGAAGGACTGTACTACTTCAATCCTACATATTCCTTTTGTTCTTCAGTAGACTGTTATACTGCTGAACCTATTTCTAAAAATCCTTCTGTTGCTCATGTTTCCACAACAGAAGTAAATAAAATGCTTTGGCATTATAGGCTAGGGCACTTATCTTTGGATAGGCTCAAACAGATTACAAGTATTGACAGTAAATGTAATTCAGTTTGTGACTGCAGTATTTGTCCTATTGCTAAAATACAAAAGCTGCCTTTTCCTCTTAGAAGTACTGTAGTACATAGAATCTTTGACTTGGTGCATGCAGACATTTGGGGACCATATAAGGAACTAACTATTCATGGTCATCAATACTTGCTTACCATTGTTGATGATTATAGCAGATTCACATGGATTTTCCTTCTTAAAACTAAGTCTCAAGCTGCTAATACTTTGCAGTCTTTCCATTCATTCATTCATACTCAATTTGATATCAAAATCAAAGTTATAAGAACTGACAATGGGGCTGAATTCTTCATGCCACAATTTTATGCTTCAAATGGCATCTTACATCAGACTTCATGTGTTCAAACTCCTCAACAGAATGGTCTTGTTGAAAGGAAACATCAGCACATTCTAAATGTAGCTAGATCACTCAAATTTCAATCTAATATTCCCATCTCTTTCTGGGGATATTGCATCAGACATGCAGTTTATCTTATCAATCTCACTCCCACTCCCATTCTGAAAAATAAAACACCTTATGAAGTGTTATATCAAAAGCCTCCTGTTTATCAGAATCTGAGAATATTTGGTTGCCTTAGTTATGCCTGTACTTTGGCACATGATAGAGGCAAATTTGATCCTAGAGGAAAAAAAATGCATATATCTAGGTCAATCAGATACTTCAAATGGATATGTTTTGATGGATATTGAGACAGAAGATGTTTTTGTATCCAGGAATGTTCTTTTTCTTGAACATATTTTTCCTTTACATGTTCTCAGTTCCAATACAGATACAGCAGAAAATCATAGATCTTCACATTCTCAACTTCTTGATGATGTTCCTCCATCACTTTCTCCTGCTGAGTTTAATGGAACTTCTTCTACTTCTAGTCATTTGACTCCTTCTGTTTATATACCTCATCATACAAGCAAGTCTGGAAGATCCATCAAAACACCTAGTTATCTTCAAGACTATGTTATTCATCCTTCCAATCCTATACCTACTTCACCTCATTCTATTCATAGAGTCATTTCATATGATCATTTGACACAGAATCATGTTTCTTTTATTCATGCTCTTGATGTGCATTGGGAACCTGTTACATTTGCTGAAGCATCTAAGCATAAAGTTTGGCAAGATGCCATGGCAGCAGAACTCACAGCTTTGACTTCTAATAACACATGGGAGCTTACTTTCTTGCCATCAAACAAAACTCCTATAGGTAACAAATGGATCTATAAGATCAAGTATCTTGCAGATGGCACTATTGAGAGGTACAAAGCTAGACTTGTAGCTAAAGGTTATACACAGCAAGCTGGGGTTGATTTCCTTAATACTTTCTCACTAGTTGCAAAAATGACCACAATCAGAGTGTTGTTAGCCTTAGCAGCTGGCAGAAACTGGTTTGTACATCAATTAGACATCAACAATGCTTTTCTTCATGGAGATCTACATGAAGTTATATACATGGTTCCCCTTCCTGGTCTTCATGGAGTTTTGCCAGGTCAAGTTTGCAAATTGAAGAAGTCACTCTATGGCTTGAAACAAGCCAGTAGAGAGTGGAATGCTACTCTCACTGCAGCTCTCATTAAACTAGGTTTTTCACAATCCTGGCATGATTACAGTTTGTTTGTCAAACAAACTGCATCTTGCTTCATTGCATTATTAATCTATGTTGATGATGTTCTGCTAGTGAGTGATAGCATGGATGCAATTGCCTCAGTCAAGTCTTTTCTTCATGAGAAGTTCAGAATCAAAGACTTGGGGGAGGTAACTTATTTCCTAGGCATTGAAATTGCTAGGAGTAACAAAGGTATCATCATATCTCAAAGGAAATATGTCATTGATTTACTTAAAGAAGAAGGATATCTTGAGAGTCATCCAAGCAGCACACCCATTGATCCAGCAGCTAAATATTGCCACAATGATTCAGAAGCCCTCATTGATATCACTAAGTACAGGAAAGTTATTAGCAAGCTCTTGTATTTGACTGTTACAAGACCAGACATAGCTTATAGTGTTCAACAGCTCAGCCAATTTCTGGATAAACCCACACTATTACACCAAAAAGCAGTTGGGAGATTGCTTAGATACATCAAGGCTTCTCCTGGTCAAGGCCTATTTTACTCATCTACATCTTCTTTACAGCTTAAAGCCTTTGTTGATAGTGATTGGGCAGGATGCAGTGAAACCAGAAGATCAGTAACTGGTTTTTGCATCTTTATGGGGAATTCACTTGTTTCCTGGAAATCCAAGAAACAAAGCACTGTGTCTTGGAGCTCAACAGAAACTGAGTACAGGGCAATGGCAATGGCTAAATGTGAAGTCCAATGGTTGATCTATTTGCTTGAGAACTTGGGAGTAAAGCAACCTCAAGCTGTTCCTTTTTTCTGTGACAGTGCTAGTGCTATATACATAGCAGAAAACCCTGTGTTTCATGAAAGGACCAAACACATTGACATATACTGTCATGTGGTGAGGGAAAAACTTCAAGCAAATGTACTCAAACCTTTGCCAGTTAGTACTCACAAGCAATTGGCAGATATCTTTACTAAGGGTTTACATTCTCAAAGGCATCACTACCTGGTCAAGAGTTTAGGGCTGTTTGATCTGTACAAGGCTTCAGCTTGAGGGGGGCTATTGAAGATATCAGCTGCAAGAGAGCAAGAACAATGCAGCTGATGATCAAGCAAGAAGAATGAGCTAATAAAGGATAAGCATATTTGGACTGCTATGGAAATGCTGGACTCTTATTTTATGTCATAATGGACTGGCTATGCGAAACAGGCCTAAGACTAAATAATGGGCTGGTTTTATTTTAAATACAATGTATTGTAAGACTGGCCGAAAAGCCTTTTTAGTCTAGTTTAGCAACTTTATTACAATAAGAAGCATAGCATGGGATTGTGCCCCTAAGAGCAGTTACTATTTTTAGTCGTCTTCATCCTTGTATAAATAGATCATTTTCAGCTCATTTTAGATATAATAAAGATCATAAAATCAGTTACAATTCTCTCTTCCTTTTTTTGCTCAGTTTCTAACAGGCTAACTCACGATTCGATTCGATATTCGCCTCGACGAATTAAATGAGCGATACATGAGCTAAGATTTTTGGCTCATCTAAAACATGAGTCAAGCTTGAGCTAGATAGAGTTCGACTCATTTGGCTAATGAGTTGGCTTGATATATATATATATATATATATATATATATATATATATATATATATATATATATATATATATATATATATATATATATATATACCGCTAAAAATAAGTAGCCACAGCATCTGCTCAAGGAAAATAAACCAAGAAAACTTTAGAAATCTCTTATAATATTCTCATATTCTCAAAGTGGAAGAATTATTGATTTATATCGAATTTCTTTGCCTGAAAACAGTTCAAGCATTAAGTCACATATGTCATTAAGAAGAAACCTAAAATATATTACTACTTGTCTTTTATTACTGATGATAATTAATTATTAGTCTACAAAATATATTTTTTATGACAATACTATATTTTCAATTTTTAAGGTGGAAAAACATGACACAGAAATTAAATTGCTTATATAAGAAGGCTTTAGAGACTTTTACTATTTATTAATAAGGATAAGAAATTTTGGTAGCTAGACGTTTGTTAGTTTACATTGGTTTAGTTATATATTTTGTTAATATTTTTTTTTCCGGAGTCTTTACATATTATAATTAGTAGAGATATAAAACTTCGATTATATGTCATTGTGACAAGAAACTCTCTTGATTTATTTTGTATAATTTAAGTATTAAACTCATATCATAAGCCACCGTATTTTTCTCTAAAATATTTATAGATAAATGAATTGAGCTGCTCTTGAGTTATTGATGAGCTGAGAAAATTAGCTCACATCAAATATGAGCCGAGGTATGAGCTGGACAAAATTAGTGTGAGTTGAGCCTGAGTTATCCTTAGCTCAACTCGACTCTGCTCATTTTCAACCCTATTGGGGAATAATAATTGTCACATATGCACATGAATTACTATCAAGTTGATCAAAATGTTGTCTAAATTTCAATCGAATTGGTCTGATCAATAATATCTAAACATCAGTATTTTGTACAGAAAGCAATTCCCTGATTTGAAACCAACTTGCGTATGAAAAAGACATTATTGGGAGTTTTCGCTCTACAAAGAGCCCGCTATATTGAGCAGCTTAGATTCGTAATACTCGTGTACTGTAAAATCGACACAAATATACGTTCTTTCTTATAAAAAAAACAAATTAACTCATTTATATGTATAAAAAGAAAAAGAACTTACTCTCACTCTCACTCTCACCTTATCTTTCTCTTTCTCTTTTCCTATTTAATAATTCATTTAAGTATTTTCCTCTTTTAGATCTTCTTTCAAACTTTGATTTTTCAAGTCTCTTTTCTTGAATTTCTAAAGAAAGAAAAAGATCAAAATGGGGAGAGGAAAAGTGGAGTTGAAGATGATAGAAAACAAGATAAATAGACAAGTGACTTTCTCAAAGAGAAGAGGTGGTTTGCTTAAGAAAGCTCATGAAATCTCTGTTCTTTGTGATGCTGAAGTTGATTTAATTGTTTTTTCTTATAAGGGAAAACTCTTCGAGTATTCCACTTATTCTACCTCATCCCATAGTAAAAGTTGTTGAAGACATAACAAAAATTAAGAAAGAAAAAAATAAGATACTTTATTAGACAAAATATCAGAATTAGTTTACAAGTTATATTTAAGAGAGTAATATTATCGAAGGCACGGTAGCCCAGTGGGTAATATCCATTGCCTACGACCGAGAGGTCCAGGTTCGATACCCACCTCACACAAGGGGAATGATTTAATTGTCATTTCTTTGGGTTCCCTTGTGTGAGGTCTTATACTCCCCTCACGGGGCACCCGCTCAACGGGACTTCTACTACTCCCCTCACGGGGCACCCGCTCAACGGGCTTCTACGACACCCGCTCAATGGGTCTTCTACGAGCGGAACTTCTACGACCCTCACGGGGCACTGTCACGGGTCGCAAGTTTGTCACGAACGACCCGTGACAGCACCCGCTCAACGGGCTTCTACTATTCCTCCTCTGGTGAGGTCGACCTCCTCTGGAGAGGTCTAATAATAAATATATAATTGTAATAAACTAGACCATACTTATAAATGGTCTAGTTTAAAAAAAAAAAAAAAAAAAAAGAGTAATATTGATATTGTGATTAACAAAGTATATTGTTTTTTATTTCCTCGATTTTTTCTAAATGTCCTAAACGATTTATATTATGGAATCGAGAGAGAATACTGTTTCATGAAGAGAACCCTATGTAGGTTTTCTTTTCTTTCTTTTTTTGGATAAGTTTTTTCTGCTCCTAATTTTCCTTTCTTCTCATGACTTTGGTTTAAAAGCTTCTGATCTGATATTTTTTGAAGATATTTCTTGGAATGGAAGTACTATTTCAGTTTACCTTTTACTGATTTTTGATGTTTTCTTTAAAAGCTATAATGTCTCTAAGAGTTCAGTAGAGTAGCCTGTAAAATCCAACATAAAAAGCTTATGGATTACTGCGGAAAATCTTAAAATCAGGTCTAATATTGCACAAGAAAGTAGAAACTAAAACCGTCTTTCTTTCCTTAAATAAAGATACTAAAATCGTCTATTTCATAATATTAGTAGTTTATAAATATAGCGAAAAATAAAAAAGTAAAAAATTAATGTGTTTTTTAATAAAAATATGAATATTATTCTTTTAAATTAAATTAGTGATATACAAATAATATTTAAAATAATAATATTGATATTTTGATTAATAAAGTAACTTGTTTTTACTCATTTATCTTTTGATACATTTCTTAAATGCCTTACCCCCGAAATTTTTAAAAATACTACTATTTATCGAAATTTTATGTGTATTTTGGAAAATTTTATCAGTTTTGCCCACCAAACACCAAATTTCTGGCTTCGTCCCTGCTTATAATATAGAATAAATGTAGTAGATTCTTAAGGACCTTTGTTGGGATTTTTGTTTTTTCTTAAATTATGCCACGAGGAACAAAGATTTACTACTTTTATCCCACTATTTAGGAATATTGATAATCTCCCTCCATTCCTTAATATAAGACTTTCATTACAAGTTGTAAAAATTAATGAAGAAAATATAAAATACTTTATTAGTTAAAATACATTTATTATTCTATTAAATATGATTTGTAGACCAATAATTTTATTTAAGAGAGTAATATTAATATTTTAAGCAAGAAGGGAGTGGCCTCTCTCGGGTGAAAATCCTCTGTCCCCATCCGTGTATGTCCCTGTGTCCCTAACCAATCAGAATTTAATATATAAATATTTGTTTCAATTGTATATACACATGGTGAATTGTGATTGGTTGGGGACACGGGGACATACACCAACGAGACAGAGGATTTTTTGCCGTCTCTCTCTCTCTCTCTCTCTCTCTCTCTCTCTCTATATATATATATATATATATATATATATATATATATATATTGTACATTTTCTTTCTTTTTGACTTTTACAAAAAATTAAGACGGGTAATGTGACCATGGATAAATTACCATAATATCATTATATATAGCCGAACACATAATAGTGGAGCTTGCATTACAAAGTTAGTTATGAAATTTTTAATAAAAAAATATACATTAAGTTTGAGAAAACGGATATTCATTTTGAAATAAATTAAAATAGCAGATACACATTCAATTTGTGAAAAAATTTTGTCAAAGTTTTTGGAGTACAAAATACATGTGTACAAAATTTCTTTTATACACGAGTTTCAACAATTTAACACGAACTTCAATCAAATTCAAGTTGAGTTGACTGGTGAATCTAGTTTAACTTATCCCATCAAAATTTAGGTTTTAGTTGAGAACTTAAGTTAAATTTCTTTGTCATTTGTTCATATCATACTCAAAACCTAAAAGGCACAATGTCAACTGATTACTAGAGATGTAGTTTTAGCCCCTTTCTACAAAGATATAAACATTTACAATTGGTAGTTGTTTCTAATACAAATTCGACATGATACTACCAGTGACAGATTTAAAGGGACAGGTGCGATCACCCTCAATATTTTCAAAACGTCACATTTTCTATTTAAAATAAAGTTTCGCCGCCCCCAATCCCCTACCCAAATAGAAATTCCTGAATCCGCCTCTGAATACTATCATAAATTCCTTGTGAATTATACTAATCAACTTTCCTTACTGCAACAGTATGGACAAGATTCTGGAACAATACGAAACATATTCATATGCAGAGAGGCAATTAGCTTCAAACAATCCTGATTCAGGGGTACATTTTCTATATCAGACTCCAAAGTTATTCATCCATTCTTAAATTATATAAAAAAAATGTTTTCCATATTTGATTTATTTCCATTGATACATACTATATTTTCTTGATCAATGATTGAATTTTACAGGGAGATTGGACCCTCAGATACATGAAACTCAAGTCTAAGATTGAGCTTCTGCAGAGAAATCATAGGTAGAAACTTTGTTCCAATCAAAGGATGTGTAAATACTCAAGCAGTGGGGACGGAACTAGAAGTTATATAGGCTGGGATTCATCACATAAAGATACTACTACATCCATTCGATAATATAAGTTGTTTAAAACATGTAGCAAAAAGTTAGGAAGCAAAAAACAAGATAGTTTGTTAGTCAAAATATAAATATTACTATTTTAAATAAAATTAGTGGTATACAAGTCTTATTTAATAGTGTAACATTTATATTTTAACTAACATATTACATTGTTTTTTGTTTTCTTAATTTTCGGTACATTTTCTAAAAGAGTTATATTAAGAAATGAAGATAGTATCTTACAGTAAATTTTAGAAAATTTTGATGGGGCTAGATCCAGTAATTTTTTTTTCCTTTTTTTACCCTTTAGGCAGTACATGGGTGAGGATCTTGATCCACTAAGCTTAAGAGACCTTCAAAATTTGGAGCAACAGCTTAATACTGCCCTGAAACACATTAGGACAAGAAAAGTAAGCTGTAAAATGTTTTTTTGTCCTATTCTGATTGCTTCT
This sequence comes from Vinca minor, assembly GCA_026122235.1. NCBI lineage: Eukaryota > Viridiplantae > Streptophyta > Magnoliopsida > Gentianales > Apocynaceae > Vinca > Vinca minor. Next base: position 8,889,193 of record JAOCZM010000001.1, read on the forward strand.
ATTAATAGTAATTCACATTTGAATGATACTAATCATTTTCTTGCAGAACCAACTCATGTATGAATCAATTTCTGAGCTGCAAAAAAAGGTTAGATCCCTTTTATGGTTGTTAATGTTCTTTGCATGAATATTCTTAGTTACTCCCTACGTTCCATATTATAAGTCGTTGAGGAAAACTAATGAAGCATAAAATAAGAAATTATTTTAGTAAAAATATCAATATTATACGCTTAAATAGAATTAGTTGTTACTAGTTATATTCAAAAGAGTAATATTAATATTTTGGGGATTTGCATTAGACTGGCACTGATTTAGCAGAAAGGACAAAACATGGCAGCCAAAAAAATGGGATAACATTTTTGTCTGGGACGGATGTTCCAGAAATAAACCCCCATTTTCCTCTTCCCCTTCCCTTCTCGCGAATCCAAAACTCCAAAGGCAAAAAAAAAAAAAAAAAAAACCCAGCCCCCCTGCTGCCTCCTCATCCGCCGCTGCTTCTACCAACACCTTGAATTTAACTATAAACATACTAATTATGTTTAGGAAATCAAAGTAATTTGATGATATTGTAAATTATTTGTGAATTTTGGGTATTTGTGAAATTAGGGCAATTATGAATTTAGGGTTTTTGTGAATTTGGTAATTTATGAATTTATGCATGTAGAATTGTGAATTTGGCAATTGTGAAGTTGTGATTGTGTAAATTTACACTTGGAGCATTTGTGATTTTAGGGCATTAGTAAACTTGTGAAACTGACAATTTGGTAATTTGTGAATTGTGAATTTAGGGCAATAGTATATTTGGAGATATAACATGTGTTTTTTCTAATAAATTGTATGTATTTTGATTTTTTTGTATAGATGGTCGTACCCGCTCATCTTCAGCCCGGTCCTTTTGATCTCACCGTTTTAAACAAACAACCGTCCCATAAATCTTTAAGAATATGGCACGGGGATGAGACACTGAACGAACCTTTAAAGGTTATTACGAGTTCGGGTAATTTTTATGCAGCGTATAGTAGAGAAACCAACCCTAGAGTAATAAACCTAATAGACCTAATAGGTTTTGGAGGATGCTGCAGAGTAGGCAATATGAATGTAGATCACGCTCTCGTGACTGCATTAGTTGAGAGATGGCGCCCGAAGATACGTTCCACCTCCGTTGCAGTGAGGAGACATCACACTAGAGGACGTAAGATGTCTTCTAGGACTACCTACCAGGGGCCAAGTAGTCTCTTGGGGTGACTGTTACAATTTCACCAAGGGTCAATGGGTTGATTGCGTCTACGAGCTTTTAGGATTTCGACCCAGTGAGGCTGCAATCAGGGGAAATATTTTGCAGCTGGTAGAGGTTTATACCCACATTAGTGAGCCCTTAGGACATGGTGTTACCGACCGCGAGGTACAACAAAGGGCTAGGGCTTTGATCTTCGTCTTGATGGGTTGTTTCCTTTTCTCAAATAAGTCGGGGGCCCGGCCCAACATTCGTTATCGACTAACCCTCAGTGGTCCCCTTGAGCTTGACACGACTTCTTGGGCCAGCGGTTTACTCGCACATTTGTACCGCCAGATGTACATCTCGTGCATGGATGATTCCAAGGACATTACCGGGTGTTGCTTGTTGATTCAGGATTGTCCAATTTATTTTAATTTAAATGTGATTTTGTGATTTAAATATTTAATAATCGATTTTGCTTGTTTTGACCAGTTGTGGGCGTGAGAGCGTATTTCAATTCTCCGTCTGGAAAACCGAGGCATCATTCCAAATGAGATCCCCGCCGACGGTAGACCTCACAGAGCTAGGTGGAATGTCCCCGGAGTTTCCGCAACGCCCCTAAATCGCAGTTGTTGGTGTTTCGCGAACTTGTTGATTTGATGACGGAGACATAGGGGTGAGTTAATTTCGATGTTCTTGTATTTTTTTTTATTAACTAAATTATTTTACATTAACAATTATTTTTTTCGGCAGTTCATATGGAGGTCGTACCCCTGATTCGGGTGGCTCGGGATGTAGACTTCTTTAGGACTTGTCGAGACTGTACGCCACTCATCTGCTTCGAGTTGGTTGAGAACTACCTGCCCGACAGGGTAATGCGTCAATTTGGCTTCAACCAGGTAGTACTAATCCCAGCAGGGACAGAGAGCTCTGTCGAGGGTGGAGACCTCAACACGGTGAAGGCGGTATCGACAAAGAACTGGCAGACCGAGCACGTTGCATGCATTAAAATGTGGGATTTATGCGCCAATGCACTGGAGGCCGCTACCCCCGCCCTCGGTAATGTTATTGCACCAACCCACGAGTTCATGGATTGGTACAATCGCATTACAGCTCACCTTATGACGAACCACCAAAATCGGGATCAAAGGCCACTCCCGATTGATATTCAACCCACAACTACAGCAGAGGACGTTTTGATAAGTTTTATTCTTATATTTTTCATTGTTAATATTATTTTTCCTGAATATACTAATTTTAATATTATGTTACAGTAGGAGTCGCACAGGGTGATACTGGGAGAGTTCGAGAAGCCTGCCACTCGAACTAATACGCAGTACAAGTCACTCATCACCTGGACAACCAAAAGGATTAAGGATGCCTTCGCAGCGGTAGGGAAGTCGGTGACATGCAGATCGCGAGCTGCCGATGTTGTGGAAGATGCCGCTCTACAACCTTCCACATAGCCGAGGGAGCATGTTCCGGGTAGGGCAGCGGTTGGGAGGCAGGGTACTCGTTGGAATCGCTGGGCAAATCAGGAGAATCTTGCTGCGCGGCGCTTGAGGTAGCGTGGCGGTGAGGCGGGACCGTCCCAAAGGCAGCAGCAACCGACTCAGTCTTCTACTCAGTTCGAGATTCAGGGTGATGTACCCCCCGAATATGACACTTATTCTCCGGGTATTCAAACGGGGGGCCATCCTGGTGCGGGGACTGTTTCATCGGGACAGTCGAAAGTCTATTTTGGTGCGACGCCCTCGTACAGCCTTGACCTAGACCATACACAGACGCCGCATTAGACTCCTTAACTCCAACCAGATTCCCCTGAGGAGACGATACGTATAGACACCGAAGGTGTACAATTCTTTGAAACAGAGCATGGTAGTGCTGTGCGATCCAGAGACGACAACACATACTGATGCGGAATCGTTGTACGAATACTAAGGTTCGACTTTAATGCCCGATCTTTCTCTATCTCGAACAGTTTATGGGAATATAATCAACAATCCTGGAACTTCCATCCCGGACAAAAATGTTGTTCCATTTTTATTGGTTGCCATGTTTTGTCCTTTCTACTAAATCAGTGTCAGTCTAATGTAAACCCCAATATTCTGACTAACAAATTAATTTGATTTTACTTCTTTAATTTTCGCTAAATGTCAGGAATTACTGTTCAGCCTAAAGTATATCTGACTTCAAAAGTTGTAGCTACTGTTTCAATAATTGCATTCATTAAAAAAAATATATTCCTAAATAGTTTTACATTATAGTGATAGATTTTACTTTATTAACTTTCTTTGTGGATAGTGATTCCTACAAATTATTGGTGATTTCTCTCATCTTAATTAGTAGTATTATAAACATAACTAATACTCATTCCTTGTTTCTCAGATGGTAAATTTCTTGTGTTCTAGTTAAATTTATCTGCCAATTGGGCTCTTAAATTTTTTCTTTTCATACATTATTCCGCTAAAAATTCAATTTTATGTTATGTTCTTTTCATCCCAAATTAAACGTCCACGTTCTTATTCAACAGGAGAAAATAATTCAAGAGCAAAACAACATGCTAACAAAGCAGGTATTCATTATATGCTCTGCTAAATTCATCATATATATATATATATATTGATTAGTAGGCAACTACGTTAATATACATCACGTGTGTCAGGGACGAAGACAGAGGGGCGGGGGTGGCAGTCACCCCCTAAGATTTCTAAAAATACTATTAGATATACTAAATTTTATACGTAGTTCGAAATATTTTATCAAATCCAATTGACCGGAGCCCAATTATGGTACTCTACCAATCTCAATTCAATTCCAATTAATCATCCAATTAAATTACTCCTCTAGATGATTCACAATTATGTCCCCCCAATTAAGATACGCGTGCAAAACGCCCCTCAATAAAAGTATACAAATATAACACGTAACATGTTATACAAATAAGTAGACACGAAATCACATAATCATACGAATTAAATTACGCCTACACAATTAATCACGTGAAAAAATAATTACACGTCAAATATCGCGTAAGAAAAAGTTACGGGTATCACAAGCTATAACTTGTTTACATGAACTAATTGTTTAAGGATTAGAGAACTTACACTTGCATCCCTCTCTTTATGTATTGCTTGGTTCTGGCATATGACTTTTTGTGTTTTGTCTTAAAATCTTTGCATATAGGATACTTAATTTAGTGCCTCAAAGATTATATTCATAAGTATTGTATTCCTATGTGTTTCATTTAAACACTTAAGTCATCTAAGTTGCCATCTAAATTAACTCACCTTATATGCTTAATCAACATACTTGTTGTGAAGGTGATCATTTAGGCAAAGAAGTTTCGAAAAACTAAAAAAATTTAGAATCTAATTCACCCCCTCTTAGGTTCATACCCTATAAGGTATTTCAATTGGTATCAAAGCGTTGTCACTTTTTTGTTGGACTAACATCCTAGGAGGATCCGTGGCTCTTAACTTTTCTATACGTAGTTGAATGGTTTGTTGATGTGAGAAAATGGAGTGAAGGTTACTGCAATTTATAGAGATTTTGGTGGTGAAGGGATAAGATTTTCTATCCCAAAAAAATCTGGCCACAAAGCTCTTCCCGGGGAAGAAAGGGCTGTGGACTCCCGAGGAAGACCAGAAGCTTTTAGCTTATATTGAACGACATGGTCATAGCTGTTGGCGCGCTCTCCCTGCCAAAGCTGGTCGATATATATCGTTTCTCTTCGCGAATTTCTTGTATTCTGTCTGTAGAATGAATATATTCTATAGACATAATGGAAGAAATTATCTATTTACGTTTACATGCGAATATTTTCTATTAATTACTTATATTCAAACATTTCGTGTTTGATTTATTTTAATCAGGACTTCGGAGGTGTGGCAAGAGTTGTAGACTTAGGTGGATTAATTATCTAAGACCTGACATCAAGAGAGGAAAAATCAGTTTGCAAGAGGAGCAAACCATAATTCAACTCCATGCATTTCTTGGAAATAGGTTTGATTTTTGTCGTGCAAACATTTCTTTCATTCGGTACTTTTTAATGATATTTCTAAAAATTTAATTTTTTCTAAAGATTTAAAAAAAAATTAAAATTAAGGGTAATCACCGCCTGCATTTCTTATTTATTTTCTTATCTACTGATTTTTCTGATATATTTATAGATGGTCAGCCATTGCTGCTTACCTTCCGGAAGAACAGATAATAAGATAAAGAAATTTTTAAAATTTTTTAGGCTTATCTATTGTTCTTTCTGATATCTTTATAGATGGTCAGCCATTGCAGCTTACCTTCCTAGAAGAACCGATAACGAGATAAAGAATTATTAGAATACACATTTGAAGAAGAGACTAACTAAGATGGGAATTGATCCAATGACTCATAAGCCAAAAAACAATGCCCTCGGCTTGGCTCAATCCAAAGATACTGCAAATCTTAATCACATGGCTCAATGGGAGAGCGCTCGGCTTGAAGCCGAAGCAAGACTTGTTCGCGAGTCCAAATTGGTCGATTCCAATATTCCTTATCATCCTCCGATTGGCTCATCTTCTTCATCAGTACAGCCTATGATACCCACAGCCACCATTTCACCTTCGTTACCACTAAAGCAGCCAATGGTACAACATCCATGTCTTGATATACTAAAGGCTTGGCAAAGGGTATGGACAAATCCCAATAATACCCTTCTCAATTCGAACAATATTGGAACCCTTGAGTCTCCAACATTAGTCTTGAACTTCTCAAACAACATTAATGTAACTGTCCCTTCTAAAGAAAATCATGTCCAAAGAAACTTGCATGAAATTGGACCATTTCCTGTTGATATCACGTGTTGGAGACTCATTAGGGCTTCCAAGTTTCATGGAAAGCTTTCCTCATGAGGATCATAATTTTGGCCATGATATTGAAGACTTTCACATGACTCATGGACTCTATGACAATCTTGGTAGCTGCAGCAATGGTAATCTTGAAGACAACAACAAGTACTGGTCTAAGACTATACTTTGAATTCGCAATCTTTGAGCAGTATCAAGGAAAATTCAATCCTAGCACAGTCATTATGAGACTGACCGTACAACTCTTTCACACTAATTGAGTAGGACCTATCTGCAGATGTGAACTTCGCTCAATTCATGTGAGGGGCTGTAGGACCAGTCCCACAAGGCCGGTCCAATGATAGAGTAACCCCTGTATCAGAATAGTTATTAGTCTATCTAAGACTGATCATCCGTATATTTGTCTGTTTTTAGTACTATGTTAGGGTTGATGATACGAAAATCAAACTGCTTAGTTACTCATTATGTATAATTTCTTGTCCTATTAAGAATAACTTATTAAGTGTCAATTTTCTGTTTAAAAAATCTAAAACATAGAGAGATCCAGTTAGATTCGTTTTTAATTGGATCTAATGGGCTGAATCTTTTTGGGTTTTTTCCGGAAGCCACTGTTTTGGGGGTTTTTTCCGGACGAATTCGGCCATAAGAAATCCACTTTCTTCACGGGGCAGGTGGAGGTTCAGACTTCATGGCCGCTGGGATGCCGGTCTCTATGCCGCCCACTACACCCATTGTTGCTACTGGTGCTGTTATTTCTATGCCGGCTGCTCCACCCACTGTTGCTACTGATGCTGCTACCACGATTTGGCCGCGGAAGAGTTTTGCAGATTTGCTTTCTCGTCCGTCCATGGCCATCACAGCTCTTCCTGTAACGCCTTTGGATAATTACAAGGGGAACCAAATTTGATAATCCCCGCAGAGGAGCATGATGCCCTTGTGAGTCCATGGTGTTTCGCTCTTGTTGGCAAATTCCAAAAGCATAACCCAAATATGGAAGCTTTGCGCAAATGTTTTCATCGTGTGGGATTTAAGGGGTGCTTCTGGATAGGATGGATGGATCCACGACATGTTCTGATACGTTTTGATTTGGAGGGTGTTTAAATGGGCATACGACTTCAATGTTCATGAGGAGTCGTCTGTCGTGCCAGTTTGGATTGGATTCGAGGGCTTGCCAATTCATCTTTACAACAAATCTAAGCTTTTTCATTGGCACAAGCGGTGGGACAACCACTTGCTTTAGATGCTCCTACAGCAAATGCGTCTCGGCCAAGCATTGCAAAGGTATGTGTTGAGGTTGATTTGCTTGTTGAATTGCCACAACGAATAAGAATCACACATGCTAGAACGGGGAAGGGTTTTTGGCAACCAATTATCTATGACGATTTGCCAGAGTATTGCTTGAATTGTATGAGGATAGGGCATCATCAAGGGCAATGTAAGCAGTTAAAGACGGCACCATTAGTCACTGCCAAGCCACCTGTGGAAATATCCAAGGCGCCGATTGGAAACAATAAGTAGAAGCAGCCAGTATTGATTAAGCCAACATATGAGAAAGCTGCACTGATTCTACCGTCCGGAACGGTGGCGACGTTCCCGACAAGGAAACCCATCACAAATTGGATAGTTACGGGGCGGAAGGAATTGGGACCGTCGGTACAGCCGGGTAATTCAATACCAGCGGTTGTTGACCTAGAGGAAGAACAGGCACCAATTAACTCACCGGTGGTGAATGAATCAGCCCCGATTCCAGTGGGGTATGGTGGTGTGGAGACAAAGGAGCATGTCCAAAGTGTTGATGACATCGATATAGGAAGTGCGGCTTATTCTCCGGCACTCGAAGCTCGAAAAGGGGTATCCGAAGGAAAGGGGAAAAATCATAAGCAGCCTAGAAGTGTAGAGACCGCGCAATTGAAAGAATTTGCCCCAAAAATATCCAAAGCTCACCAATCACTGAGCATAACAAAGGGACAGACAGTTTTGCCGGTGGTGGTAACAGACTTGATGGAAACTGAAACATATCAAACTGAAGGCTCGGATACAAGAGGTCAGGAAGAGGATTCGGGTCAGGTGGATAATTTGGGAATGGTTATATTGGGACAGGACGCTGCAGGGACAGTTTCGGGTATGCAGGGGACAATCCGGGAGGTTTTGCCAGACTCTGGTGTGGGACGTGTTGAACACCAACCACAGGAACAGAGAATGATGGAAAAGCAGTTGGCTGCGGAAAACAGAGGTCATGAGACAGGGGAGCAACACATTGATCAATTGAGTTTGGAGCTTCCTGGAATGCGAGTTTTCAATGAGGTATCATTTACTGCGGTAACACCTTTACGACGATCACCACGCCTAGCTCAAAAAGGCGTAATCTCTTTTACTCAATATAAATAGTCTTTTTGGCTACTTTTGATTATTTATTATGTTTATGATGAATTGGATAGTTTGGAATATAAGGGGAATTACGAACGCTAGTACAATTGCTAATATTCGACATAAAAAAATAAAGTCATAATATAAATCTTTTGGTGCTATTGGAGCCTATGGTTGGTTTAGATGAGATTTATACTCGCAGGTTGGGTTTTGATCACGGATTTGGAAATATTGTTAGTAAAATATGGATTATGTGGGATGGAACTTTGGATGTGGAGGTGGTAGAAGATCTAGATCAGATGGTGAATATTAAGATCAATTCATTTACAGGTACTCCTATTTACTGTTCATTTGTTTATGCTAAATGCTCGTATGTGCAGAGGCGTGCTTTATGGACATAGCTGAGGAATTTCCATATGCTCCACAATCAGTCGCCATGGCTGGTTGGAGGGGACTTTAATGTGGTTATGCGAATATCAGAAAGTCGGGGTTCTGTACCGTCTATGATGCCAATCAATGAGTTTGTGGACGCTATTAATGATTGTGGATTATTGGAAGTTCCTTGGGTTGGTAGTGATTATACATGGTGTCGTAATGGGGTAAGACCGCTTCATAGAAGGCTGGACAGAGTGTTGGTAAACACGGCTTGGAATTTGGTGTTTCAATACTCCCAGGTAACGCATCAACCAAGAACAATATTAGATCATTCCCCGTTGTTATTAGCTATGCGGCTCAATCTAGATAGGCGAGGTTCGGCTTTTAGATTTCAAGATATGTGGGTGAAGCATGGTACTTTTATGGATGTGGTGAAAACTAGTTGGATGGAGGCTTTGGAAAATTCTGGAATGTATAAGCTACAAAGGAAATTGAAAAGGCTAAAATGTGCTTTGATGGTGTGGAACAAAGAAGTTTTTGGCAATCTAAACAACAATCTGAATACTGCTGCGGCTCAGGTTGCGAGTATGGAGGAAAAATATGATGCTGATCCAATTTCGATGAATTTTGATGCCTTACAAGATGCAGAAAAAAAAATCATATGGATGCCCTTGAACAAGAGGAGTGTTATTGGAGACAAAAATCTCGGATAAAATGGCTAAAAGAGGGAGATGCAAACACGAATTATTTTCATTCTTTTTGTAAGAACAGAAAAATCCGATGCATATTGCACAAATGTATTCTGCCAATGGAACCTTGCTCACGGAGACGCTTGAAATTGGCTTGGAGGGAGTCTCATATTTTGAATCCCTCCTAAGCCGAGACCATAATGAGCCGCCAATGGAGGATGCTGTTTTGAATCATATTCCGAGCCTGATTAACCAAGCGGAGAACAAGCAATTGGACTGTCTGCCATCCAGGGAGGAAGTAAAGTGTGCCATCTTCGCATTATGTCCAACAAGTGCAGCAGGGCCAGATGGGTTCACGGGGACTTTTTTCCAAGTCTGTTAGGAAATTGTTGGGGATGATGTAATCAGATATGTTCAGGACTTTTGGGCAGGACTTCCTATGCCGAAAGCAATGTCAAGTGCTTTTTTGGTACTTATACCGAAGGTGAACAATCAAACTCATTTTGGGGAATACAGACCGATATCGCTTTGCACTTTTTCTACTAAAATTATTTCGAAGGTAATGGCTAATAGACTTTCTGCTATGCTCCCGACTCTTATCAGTTACAATCAGACAGGCTTTGTTAGTGGCAGACTTATCACAGATAACATACTTACAACGATGGAAATGGTGGAATCATTGAACAAAAAAGTTCGAAGTGGGAACATGATTATTAAGCTAGACATGATGAAAGCTTTTGATCGTGTTTCACATTCTTACATGGTGGCGGTTTTGAAAAAAATTGGATTCAGTGACCATTTCATTCATCTGATACGTAATTTGATTGAGAATAATTGGTTCTCTTCTCAATGGCAGTCCTTTTGGTTTCTTTCGGACTAGTAGGGGACTTAAGCAGGGCGATTCTATGTCTCCATTGCTATTTATTCTTGCAGCAGAGGCTTTTTCCAGGGGGCGGAATCACCTTGTTGGTATAAGATCCATTGATTCTTATGTGGTTTCGAGATCATCAATGGTAATTTCACATTTAGCCTATGCAGATGATGTTGTCATTTTTATTAATGGGGAAAAGCGGGGATTGCAAATCTTGATGGATTTTATTCGAAGGCAGATGATAGAGACGGTCACCGGTTTTATGCAAGGATCATTTCCTTTTGTGTATTTGGGCTGCCCTCTTTTTGTAGGAAGATCAAAGATTGTTTATTTTGCTCCTCTGATAGACAACATAATGTTACGTGTTGGGGGTTGGCAACGGAAGCTCCTTGATTTTGGAGGCAGATTAATATTAGTCAAGCATGTGTTGTTATCGATGACACTCTACATCTTAGCTTCTGCAAATCCGCCAATGAGAGTGCTTGATGATATTGAGCGTATTCTCGCAAATTTCCTATGGGGACAATCAGAAATGGCAATAAACGTCACTGGATGTCATGGAAACGTCTATGCAATGGAGTATGGCAAAATGGTCTTGGGTTGTATTCGTTGAGAGATCTACAAGGGCTGTGAACATTGAGGAGGCATATTTGCGGAACTCGATTCACACATACCTGGACCTTTCAGGATGGACAGTCGAGACTCGAGTGTTGAGCGCTGCCCAGATTTCCTTGGTGCCGAAGGTGATGATTGGAAATGGCCCGGATAGGTGGATTTGGATGTTGCAGAATAAAGGCCGATTCACAATAACATCTGCACTTGCATCTATACAGACGGCTGGAGTAGTACAAGGAACTAGGAAGATCATTTGGTCACCAAAACTTCCAATGGCGTTGCGAGTTTTCATGTGGCAATATTTCAACCGCTTTCTTGCTTTGGATGAGGTAAGACAAGGATGGGGCGTGTCTTTAGCCTCTCAATGTTTTTGTGGTTTTGGGGAAGATAGCTTTGCACATATTTTTTTGGAATGTAAATTTGCTAAATATTTATGGTATAACATATGTGGCCTTTTGGGAATAGTGAAAAAAAAAAATCTAAAACATAGAGAAAATTGTGTAACCACGAAAGAAAAATGTAATACTTGACAATCATCTATAAATAGAACATGCAATGGAACTCAAGATCTTTGCGTCGTACTAGAGGATTAATATTGCAACATATGTGGAGTATGATATCTGGTGAAGGGAATTTTATCAAAATGGTCACTAGTTTCTATCGATGGAAACTCACTATTTCAATAAGGTTATATGTATAGTTTAGCTATTTGGAAGAAAGTCTGACTGCTGTAATTATGTAAGGTTTAGCCAATTGAATCTTATCAAATCATTACTAGTACTTTCTACTTATAGAAACTAGAAGTTCTATTACTATAAATGATTGAGTCCAATCTTAAGTCTAATAATTAGGAATAGCGGATGATTTAAATCGTGGAATGTGCTTTAGTAAGAGTTGATCACAAACTGTCTGTATAACACTACCACACAATGATTCAATTACTTGCTTTAGATAGGACTCGACCCCCACTATGTGGGCAAAAGTAACGCTACCACAAAAACAGTCGTAGAAAGATCTACTACTGAGCTAGGCCAGGAGGACTGGAAGGTTCACTATATATTGCAATGAAGTAATCCAGTTAGATTGTTGCTGCGAGAATAAACTCGAAAAAAAGTAATTTTACATTAATTTTTCAGTGTTACGTACATACCGATAATAAACTTCTTGCCTAAAAGATGTCAAAAATTATTTCCTAGTTAGTTTAATTTTTCCAGGAGAGGATCCTCATCATTAGGTACAATTCTTTCCGCCCAAGACACTGCTTCGGATTCGACACCGGCATTAACCAAATAAATCGGGTGGAAATCGTCTGTCCGCATAAATTTACTCACAATTTCGATTTGTCCATGTAAACATTTTTTTCTAATTACGTATACACATGGCGAATTGTGAGTACTATATACATGAATAAAGCATACATGTGGACAAACGATTTTTTACCTAAAAAAATCAACCCCTCAAAAAGAAATATTAAATAAAAACAAAAAATAGTCTCCAAATGCTCGTTTAATAGCTCAAATGGTACCAATCTTGGCCATGTAATCCTTGGTGTACATACCTCATCAATACAAGATCCTATTTCAAAGTCAAAAAAAACTTCTACTTATCCTTTCTGTACATACTTCGTCAATAACAGATCCTATTTCAAATAATAATAAAAAAAAACTTCTAAGTAAGAGTTTCTTTTGGATTCGGTTGAACAAAAAATCTCGAAAAAACAGAACCATGGATATACAGTCAAACCTCTATATAAGAATACTCTATATAAGAATAAACTCCTTATAATAATAAAGAATGATGGTCCCAACTCGGGACCAGTTATAAATAAGAATAAACTCTACATTGTAATATTCCTTTTTTTTTTAGGACCCTCCTTAAGAAATTTACCTCCATATAGTAATAAAATAACATTAAATTTTAAATATATTTATATATCTATATAAAACATCCATAATTATTTAACAATTTTACATTAAACTTAAGATGATATGAAATATTTGTCTAAAATTGTCTGTGACAATGACTTAATTTTTTGGGTTAATATCGCATCCTTAAACTTGCGCGTTCGTAGTAACTCGTCATCGGCACTATCTGTTCGAATTTTGCAGTGCTTGAAGCAGTTTTCAATTGTATGTGGCTTCACATCTATAAACCATGTATAGTAGTTGCCTAAATATTGTGTAGTATCGTGTAATTGGTATTTAACTAATATAGTGTAGGAACACATGTTTTTAAAATATAAGGAACACATTTCTAAGTGTCGTATAATTTATATTAGTTACTTTTAAAAAATATATAATTTTTATATGTAAGCCTCTATTTAAGAATAACCTCCCAATAGTAATATTTTTGTCCAGTCCCAAGAATATTACTGTATAGAGGTTTTACTGTAGTAGTTAAAGAACAAAAATTCTTAAAGAAGGCAAGTCGAATTCATAAAATAAATATATAACTCACAAGAATATCTACATCTATTTTCTGATATCACAGCTTTAAAATATAAATATTTAACTTTAAGCTAGGAAAAAAAACCAACATAAATTTTATTGAAATATTTTATAAAGGTAAATCAGCCTATTTAGTTCCCCAGGAATTTTGGTTTAGCCCGAATAGTTTTGAATGTTTAATTTCATCCTGTAAAGTCCCTTATCTATTTACAGGATGCATATAGAGGTTCCACCACCTCCCATGTGGCGGATTCAGGGCATTCCTAAATTCATGTCATCCACGTGCTTAATGAGTTGGGGGCATAATGGTCAGTTAGAATCTATAAAATTTACAAAATACAAAAATTCTGTATAAAAATGGTTATAAAAAGGAAACCTTAAATTCTATTTCCCTAATTTGGAGGAACTCATTTGCCTTAAATCCGCCACAGAAGAGGTGGTGGAACCTTTATATGCATCCCATAAATAGATAAGGGATTTTACAGGCTGAAATTAAACATTGGGGACTATACAAGCGAAACGAATATTTCTAGGTGACTAAATAGGCTGAAATTAAATATTATGGACTATACGGGTGAAATAAAAATTTCGGGAGGACTAAATATGCTAATTTCCCTTTTATAAATTACTTAAAAAAACCAACATAAATTTTATTGAAATATTTTAAACATTATAACTATTAAACTTTTATTTTGGCCCGCTCAAACTTTTCAAGTTATTGTATTGCAAATTTCTTAAAATATAATGGCCCGTAGATTCATATACTTAATCCGCTCTAAACCAGACTCACGAGATTTGCCCAAGCGTAACACGCTTCACTTTCAACCGGTAGGTCGAGAGTTCAAATCATGCTGGATGGGAAGTGAGAAACCAATTGTAATACCCGTAATTTTTGCTTACATATTATTTTACGCGAAATTTATTTTTGTGTTACTTAGTATGTAGTTGTAATTTATTTTGTACGATTATGTGTTTGCGTGTCTATTCATTTTTATAACATGTTACATGTTACTTTTTGGGAACGTTTGTGAGGGGCATTTCATACACGTATCATAATTAAGGGATTTAATTGTGATTCACCTAGAGTTGTAATTTAATTAGATAATTGGTTAGTACTTTAATTGGAAATTGAGTTAATTGAGAATTTATTTGGTATTAGAATAATTAAATAATGAAATTAATAGAGGAAAAAAAATAATAAAATAAAGGGGCAAAACGTGTGTGCGGATCCCGAGGGTCTTCATACGTGAGCCTTAACCTGATGTGGGCTATCATTGGGATTGCAACGGTTTTGTGGAGTTCAAGGTGTTGGATGATGATACAAGGTAGAATGAGTCCTTAAAGTGTGAATCCGTCGTTCAAGGAGTGAAACTCAACCCACGTGATGAACTATTTGAGCCCTCTAGTTTGGACTATAACTAGGGCCATTGCAATTATTGTCGTAGAGTCGTGAATAGATACCTGAGCTCGAATGGTGGGAAGTCGTGTCATAGCAGTAGTTATGTTCGTAGTGTCTAAGCAAATGTGTAATCGTGTGTACCGTATGGGCAGAGCATGCATGGTGCTTGTCGTACATTCGGTTGTGTAAGTGCTTGGACATTAAGAGTATAGTTATCTCGCTTACTTGTTGTTTCAGCTTGCTCGTTCATTGTTTTGGTTATATTATAATATGCAATGATTTCACATGGTTTGAGAAATGGGAATGTGTTTACTTGTTAAATTGTGTTTATAATTGTGATTATCGGTCCCTACTGAGCACCGGAGCTCAGCCCATCCACTTTATTGTGTAGGTGATGATGAGCATTTTGATGAAGTTGTTGAAGTTTGGGAAGGGGACAATGAAGAGTGACTCATAACCGGTTTCAATTAAAGAACTTAGATTATTCCATTTATTAATTTATAGCAATGTTGAACAATTTCATTTGTAATACTCGGTATTTCACGCTTAATAATTAATTTCTGATGTTGAACTCTTATTTCAGATTACTTCATAATTGAATTTCCTTTTAGTAACTCTGTTTGTCGACTTTGGTGTTTCATTAACCAATGAAACACTTCCATGTCATCGACCCTGGTTTCGGGGTGTGACATAAGTGGTATCAGAGTAGTTCGAACCTTAGGGATTAAATTATGGAATGAACATAGGATAACAAGAACGCTTAATGTGAGGTGTGAGATAGGTAGAGACCATGAATTAGGATGTATTTGTTTACTTATCGCTTTATATATATTGTCTTTCTTGTTATGTTGTGTCATTCCTATGTGTTGTACTATATCATGCCATGCTTGTTTTGTTTCGCATGTATAACTTGATTTAATTGCTTTATCTCTTTATATGTTATCGCCCTTTTGTATTCCATGTATTCGTATATGTTAAATTTCTCATATGTTACATTTGCTTCATGTTATACCATGTACCTTATGTGGCTATGTGGATTAGTTTCTTATGTGTTACGTTATATATATATATATATATATAAACTGCTTTTGGGTTAAGATGGATCATCAAGATGAATACAACAGCGAGATCGGCGACTCAAGAACAATGCTAGCTGCATTGGTACGCTGAGGTCCGAGGGGAGCTCGTAGACAGTTTGTGGAGTCTTCTAGTCAGCAACCAAGACGGGATCCAATTCTTCCAAGGGCACCGGTTAGGGAAAATGAAATAGGATATGGGGCTGATTATGATCTACCACCTCCAACCTACCCACCACAACCAAAATATACCGTACCTTCACCACCACCACCACCATATAACCCACATAAACCACAACATATCCCTCATCCAGCACCATAAAACACTGTCCCTCCACCACCTCAGTGTAACATCCTACAACCGCCTCCACCAGCCAATGTAGGGGCAGCTCGTGACATGGCAGCTGCTTTTGCTATGTTCACCCAGATGTTTCCTCATTTCCTGCAGCCACAACCACAATATCAACAGCCTCAGCCACAGTCGCAGAATCAGTATGTTGGGAACCAGAGGGGTCAGAGGGTCTAATCCGATCCGGGTATGTATTGTGAGCGCATGAAGAAGATGCACATGGCATGTTTTGATGGAGGGGTAAGACCCGATGAGGTAGAGATTTGTTTGGAGAGTGTTGAGCAACATTTTCGCATCATGAGGGTGCTTGAAGATATGAAGACTGATGTGGTGACACTTTTCCTCACATCAGAGGCGTCTGAGTGGTGGAAAAGAGTTGAGCCAGTCTATGCTCAGGCCGGGGTTATCACTTGGGATGGTTCAAGGAAGCTTTCTTAGATCAGTATTTTCCTGAGACATTTAAGACGATGAAACAGAATGAGTTCTTCGATTTGATGCAGACTGAGGAGATGTCTGTTTCAGCATATACCAGCAAGTTCAACCGTTTGGGGAAGTATGCTACTTCCACCATTCAGGATGAAAAGACGAGGACTCAGAGGTTTGTACGAGGGTTGTTGCCCCGAATTAGAGGAAGGTTTTCTGGAAACCGTCCTACCAGTTACATTGATGCGTACAAAAGAAGTTTGGATGTGGAAGCGGAGTTGAAGACTACCGAGGTGGATATGAAGAGACCTTATTCAACTATCTCTCAAGGCCAAGATTCTCGTCCTAACTCAGCCAATCCTGTAGCTCATAAGAGGTTTGCTTCCACCTCGGGAGCAACTAACACATTTAAGCCAGGGAATGGGACAGATGCATATTCGACTAAGGTTGGGGGACCAGCAAGGGCACCAAATACTTTCCAGAATACCACAGAATGTTCTACACGAGGAAGAAGGCATAACAGGATTTGCAGATGGGCTACTGGGGCATGTTTCAAGTGTGGAAAGAAGGATCACCATGTTAGCTAGTGTACAGCCCCAATTCAGGTTTCAGGTTAGACTTCATCGGGTACCGGGGCTAAATCCAATGCTCGAGTCTTTGCCCTTCCTCAACATAATGGAGGAAATTATACGGGTACACGGGGAGGTACACTTATGTGAATATGTTGTTATTGTATTCCTTATATTGCAAAGTTACATATAGTACCATACTTGTTATTTGAATACCCAATAGAGCCAATTCCATTTAGTGGGGTAGTGCAAGTTTTGAGGACGAAACTTTTATAAGGGAGGAAGAATGTAATACCCGTAACTTTTGCTTACGTATTATTTTACGTGAAATTTATTTTTGTGTGACTTAGTGTGTAGTCGTAATTTATTTTGTACGATTATGTGTTTGCGTGTCTATTCATTTTTTTAACATATTACATGTTACTTTTTGGATACGTTTGTGAGGGGCGTTTCGTACACGTATCGTAATTAAGGGATTTAATTGTGATTAACCTAGAGTAGTAATTTAATTAGATAATTGGTTAGTATTTTAATTGAAAATTGAGTTAATTAAGAATTTATTTGGTATTAGAATAATTAAATAATGAAATTAATAGAGGAAAAAAAGAAATAATAAAATAAAGGGGCAAAACGTGTGTGCGTTGGGGATGTTCTCGGGAACCCTGCAAGGCAGCAAAACAAATAAAAAGAAGGAAAGGCGTTTCGTGGGATGAGAGAAGAAAAGAAACAGCTCGTGGGCAGTAGAGTGTTCATGGGATTGTGGGCAGTGGAGTCGGCATATGGAAGAGCATAGTGAGCATCAGCCGTTTCTTTAGAAAATAATATATATATAGAAACAAGTTTCGTGGGGATCAGGGGATCTCATCAATCAAAAAACAAAGAGAAAGAAAAGGCTCTGGTGGTTCTTCTCCAGGGAGTCGTGCCAATTAGAAAGAAAAGGCAGCGGCTTAATTGAGCCGCGAGGCAGTGAGGGTAAAACAGTGAGATTTTCTTGTGAGTTTTAGAATATGTCCTGAATTTTGAAAGATCACCGAGGGATCGTTACTTGTCCGTTTTCAGTGTATAATATATCGATTCGAAGTTAATCGAATAACCTTCGAGTGAGCGCAAAACGACATGTTACAGATACTAATGGAGCCAATCAAGGAGCCAATCAGGGAGCCAATCAAGACCATAATCAAGGGAGCAAATCTCTCATCTAATTGATTGTAATTAGTACTGTAATTAATATAGATTTATTTCCTTCCATTTTATTCATATATAAAGATGTATATATAGGTGATGTATTGTAAACATTTTTCACAATCAATGAAAGACATTCTTTCTTTTACATAATTTCTTCTTTATTCATATTTCTTCATGGTATCAGAGCAAACCTTTTGAGGTTTTCCGCACTTTTATTCTCCTTCTATTTTCATTATCTAGCTTATAGAAGCTGTTTCTTTCATATAATTTTTTTTAGTCGAAATGTCTTCTGCTAGTCTATCACACGATAGCGAAAATAATGGCGGTTCCACGGTTCGATTTGGTGGTCAATGTGTTGTAGAAGAATTTGCTCAATCTCCATGGCTTTTCAATTCTACTTTTCAGTCACAACGGATTACTGATATTGCAGTTCAGCCACCACGAGTTTCAATAAACGCTGTTTCTCTGCCGCCAGATGCTGCTTCATTTTTTAATTCAGGTAATAAGTGTTTACCGCCTATAATGCAATGGATTATTGATTCTGGAGCTACTCACCATATTTCTTGTTCCTTGAATTCTTTTACATCTTATCACTCTTTATCCCCTACCCCCATTCGTCTGCCCACTGGTTCCTTTACTTATGCAACTCATGTTGGTTCAATTATTTTAAACTCTAATCTTATTCTTTGAAACGTATTATTTGTCCCCTCATTCTCTTTTAATTTGTTATCCCTGGGGCAACTACTTCAGGACCCCAATTTATCTGTCTCTTTTAGTTATAACTTTTGTCGTATTCAAGATCATATGAAGCTGAAAACAATTGGTTCTGCTGAAATGGTTAATGGATTATATTTATTGCACCCTGATCATTCATCTTATGTTCCTTTTGTCTCTAACATTATGCCTAATTCTAATAATCTATATGTCGGTAATGGTGCAAACTTTTCTAATACATCTCTCTGGCATTATCGCCTTGGTCACCTTTCTTTTCCTAGATTAAAAATGGCACAACATATAGATTCCAATATAAAAGTTACACAAAATGAACATGAACATTGCTCCATTTGCCCTATGGCTAAGCAATCCAAGCCTCCATTCCCTCTTAGTAAATCCACTTCTCAAGCATGCTTTGATTTAATACACGTAGATATTTGGGGACCATATAAAATTCACACCGTTCACGGTCACCTATATTTCCTCACTATCGTAGATGATTTTAGTCGTTTCACTTGGATTTATTTGATGAAAACAAAGTCTGAGGCTCGACCCCTTACCCAACACTTCTGTCAATATGTGCTTACTCAATTCGAAAAGGTCATTAAAGTAGTGCGTTCAGACAATGGACCTGAGTTTCAAATGTCTAAATTTTTTACTTCTAAAGGGACCATTCACCAAACCTCTTGCGTAGAAACTCCTCAGCAAAATGGAATTGTTGAAAGAAAACATCGCCACATCCTAAACATTGCTCGTGCCCTTAAATTTCAATCGCATCTACCTTCCGCTTACTGGGGATATTTTGTCACCCATGCTGTTTACCTTATAAACATTACCCCAACACTATTACTGCAGAACCAAACTCCTCACACACTTTTATACAATAAACCACCTTCATACTCACATCTCCATGCTTTTGGTTGCTTAGCATATGCATCAACCCTTTCCGCTCATCGCTCAAAATTCAATTCTCGTAGTCGTCCCTCCATTTTCTTAGGATATCCCGCTCAAACGAAAGGTTACACTCACATTGACCTTTACTCACGGTCCATTTTTATCTCTCGAAATGTTACCTTTCACGAAAACATATTTCCTTATCCACAACAATCCCCACCCGTTCCTCCCTCAAACAATATTCCCTTACCAATTCCTTTCATCAATGATCTCCCTTTTGAACCCCCATCATCAAATACTACTCACACTCCCATAATCAATCCAACCCCTCATACTTCACCTCCAAATCTTCCTCACAATTCTCCTCCTACTTCTACTATCTCGCCTCCCCCTCCTCATCCTTTTCGAAAATCCACTAGGATCTCACATACTCCTTCCTATCTAAACGATTATTATTGTTCTCTTGTTCAATCTTCATCTCCTCCCACTCTTTCTAATGCAAAGACATCTACTCCTTACTCCCTAGAACAGGTTCACGATTATCATTCACTATCTCCCGGATCATAAATCTTTTGCATTATCTGCTTTCTACTCACTTTGTACCTAAGTGCTACAGCCAGAGTTGTCAAGCATGCAGAGTGGCGGCAATCCATGCAAGCGGAAATTGATGCTTTGGAGGCCAACAACACATGGA
This sequence comes from Vinca minor, assembly GCA_026122235.1. Lineage (NCBI taxonomy): Eukaryota > Viridiplantae > Streptophyta > Magnoliopsida > Gentianales > Apocynaceae > Vinca > Vinca minor. The sequence continues at coordinate 8,909,920 of JAOCZM010000001.1, forward strand.
CACTTGTTCCTCTTCCCCTAATGTTAAGCCCCTCGGTAACAAATGGGTTTACCGATTGAAATTTCATTCGGATGGTTCTATTGAAAGACCTAAGTCTCGTGTTGTTGTCCAAGGTTTCACACAACAACCTGGTATTGATTACATTGAAACATTCTCTCCAGTAGCAAAGATGACCACTGTCCGAACTCTTCTTGCTTTTGCCTCTGCCAAATGATGGTTCTTAGAGCAGCTTGACATTAACAATGCCTATCTTCATGGTGATCTTAATGAGGATATTTATATGCGGCTACCTCCTGGTTTTTCTTCTCCTCAACCTGGACTCGTCTGTAAGCTTCGAAAATCTTTATATGGTCTCAAACAGGCTGGTCGGCAATGGAATCATAAATTAACCACGGAGCTAGTTTCACAGGGTTTCTCTCAAGCGGTAAGTGACCCCAGTCTCTTTATTCGCCGCAAAGATTCTCAATTCACTGCCCTTCTCGTTTATGTTGATGATGTTATCCTCACTGGAAACAACTATGATGACATCTCCTCGGTCAAGCAATTCTTGGATAACACTTTCAAAATCAAAGACCTTGGTCCTGTCAAATATTTTCTTGGTATGGAGATTGCTCGCTCTAAAAATGGTCTCAACATTTGTCAACGAAAATATACATTGGACCTGCTTGAGCAACATGGCTTCCTTGGTTGCAAACCTGCCATTACTCCTATGGATTCCTCCTACCACTGCTCTAAGGATGATTCACCGCTTCTTTCTGACAACAATCTCTACCGGAGTCTTATTGGCAAGCTTTTATACCTTACTCATACACGACCAGATATTTCTCATGCCGTCCAACAACTTTCCCAATTTCTAGATCATCCCACAGAATTACATCTCAAGGCTGCTCACCGTATCCTACGGTATCTGAAAGGATCTCCAGCCAAAGGTCTTTTTTTCTCTTCCTCATCACCATTGAAGCTTAGTGCTTTCTCTGATTCTGATTGGGCCGGCTGTTCCGACACCAGGCGCTCTACCACTGGTTATTGTGTCTTTCTTGGTTCCTCTCTTGTCTCTTGGAAATCTAAAAAACAACTCACCGTTTCTCGAAGTTCCTCTGAGGCAGAATATCGAGCTCTTGCCGCCACCACTTGTGAGTTACAATGACTTAAGTACCTCCTCAATGACCTACTTATACCTCATTCTCATGCTATACCATTATTTTGCGACAACCAAAGCGCTTTATACCTCACAACTAATCCCGCTTTTCACGAAAGAACCAAACACATTGAAATTGATTGCCACATAGTCCGTGAAAAAACGCAATCTGGCCTTGTTAAACCTTTACCCATTTCAACCCACTTTCAATTGGCTGACATTTTCACCAAAAATCTTGCCTCTCCTCGATTCACTTTTCTTATCCAATCCCTTGGTCTAATTGACATCTTTTCTCCCAAGTCCAGTTTGAGGGGCCTGTTACAGATACTAATGGAGCCAATCAAGGAGCCAATCAAGACCATAATCAAGGGAGCAAATCTCTCATCTAATTGATTGTAATTAGTACTGTAATTAATATAGATTTATTTCCTTCCATTTTATTCATATATAAAGATGTATATATAGGTGATGTATTGTAAACATTTTTCACAATCAATGAATGAAATTCTTTCTTTTACATAATTTCTTCTTTATTCATATTTCTTCACGACACATCATTCCGAGTCCCGAGCAGAAAGTTGTAGCTCCGAGAGTAAGACTGGACAGTGCTGTTCGGATTTTCTGTTATCTTTTGTCTCCGTAAGAAGTAGGGACACCCCTAAGTCATTTAATTCTCGCATTAATTACTGCACAGTAAAAGGGAATAAACTATTCTATTTACAAAATATTCGCATGAATTGTGTTTATTGCTTTCGTTATTGTATAAACTATTTTAGATTTGAATATCTATCTTGGAATTGTTATGTTACCGAATGAGATATAATCTGAAATATTTTCACCGTTTATGTAAATTTGTTATATATTTAATTGTATACATTTATAGTTATTAGTGAATTGTTAATTGATCAATTGATAAACTTGCCTAATTGTTTTATCCTTTTGGTCGTCTTAATTGATTAAATACTTTGAGTCGTTATATTTGGTCATGTCGTCTTTAGTCCTATGTGGTTTGCTCAACCGAGTCGTCGCCTTATTTTGAACTCGTGTCTAGGATCTATTCAATGACAGGACTCTTTCGATTAGCAAGATTCCAATGGTGGTCCTGTGGGTGCTCTTGGTGCGGATCCCGAGGGTCTTGCGATGTGAATGTGTGCGGATACCGAAGAATCTTGCAGGTGCTCTTGGTGTGGATTCCGAGGGTCCTGCGATCTGATTATGGGGAGATTCCGAGGGTGGTCCTGCGGATGTCCTTGGTGCGGATACCGAGGGTCTTCCTACATGAGCCTTAACCTGATGTGGACTATCATTGGGATTGCAACGGTTTTGTGGAGTCCAAGGTGTTGGATGATGATACAATGTAGAATGAGTCCTTAAAGTGTGAATCCGTCGTTCAGGGAGTGAAACTGAACCCATGTGATGAACTATTGAGCCTTCCTAGTTTGGACTATAACTAGGGTCGTTGCAATTATTGTCGTAGAGTCGTGAATAGAAACTTGAGCTCGAATGGTGGGAAATCGTGTCATAGCAGTAGTTATGCTTGTAGTGTCTAAGAAAATGTGTAATCGTGTGTACCATATGGGCACAACATGTTGCTTGTCGTACATTTGGTTGTGTAAGTGTTTGGACATGAAGAGTATAGTTATCTCGCTTACTTGTTTCAACTTGTTCATTCATTGTTTTGGTTATATTATAATATGCAATGATTTCATATGGTTTGAGAAATGGGAATGTGTTTACTTGTTAAATTGTGTTTATACTTGTGATTATCGGTCCCCACTGAGCACCGGAGCTCAGTCCATCCACTTTTACTGTGCAGGTGATGATGAGCATTTTGATGATTTTGTTGAAGTTTGGGAAGGGGACAATGAAGAGTGACTCATAACCGGTTTCAATTAAAGAACTTAGATTATTCTATTTATTAATTTATAGCAATGTTGAACAATTTCATTTGTAATACTTGGTATTTCACGCTTAATAATTAGTTTTCGCTGTTGAACTCTTATTTCAGATTACTTCATAATTGAATTTCCTTTTAGTAACTCTGTTTGTCGGCTTTGGTGTTTCATTAACCAATGAAATACTGTCATGTCATCGATCCTGGTTTCGGGGTGTGACACCAATATTAATCCACTTAAAAAAAAAAAAAAAAAGAAGAACAAGAAGAAGAAGAAGAACAAGATCTGCCCCAGCCCTTAGTTACCCTCAGCTTGCTGATGAATCTGAGGGCTTCATTGCGGTTGGATTGATGATGATTCGGTTATAAGAAAAGTGGAAACTCAATCGGTAGAGAGGGAAAGAAGCACGGGCGGAGGCGAGATAATTGTCTGTACCCGTGTATGTATTTATGTTTGTGCTCAATTACTCACAATTCACTCATAATTCCACATGACAAATAATGAATGGTTGGGCACAACATTGAGTACACGAATACAGACGATTTTCACCCATGGAGAGGGGAGGGAAGTAAGTGGATGGTTAAATTTGTTAATCTCTCGTTATAATGCAAACATAGTTTTTTAGTATATATGAAACACGTTTTGGACACGTGTTACATTTTTTTTTGAATATGTGTCAAATCTAATGCATCAAGTATGTTTTCATTACATACATATGTTTTAAGGTTACAACATATGTTCTATCGTTATAAACATTTATCTTACGTAATAAGTGTGAAAATAATAACAGATATCCCTGAGAAAAAAATTAGACCGTTGAATGTTTTTATCTAACGGTAAAAAATGACAAAAAATATTTTTTATATACTGAAAAAATCGTGTTTTGTACCATACGCATTAGTTAAAGGTAAAACCAAAGAAAAACAAAACCTCAAATTTTTTAATTTCTTACTCTAATATGAGTTATTATATACATAGAACACATGGGACGGTTGATACGCCCATGATCTCGTAGATTGTTGATTTCTAAGATAGGTGTTGGAACTGAGTTTGCTACTACTGTTCAAAGATTTTGGAGAAGATTCTGCGATTTTTTTTATTATGTGTTTATTTTGTCTACTGTTTGTAGTATGTACCTATTCCGGAGTGTGGACTTTTATCTATTACTGTAGTAGTCTACACCATTGTATAACTTTTATTTTCTTGTATTTTTTTTTTTATCTTTTGATTGTAATGACTTCGGATATTTTATGATTAATGGATAATTTCTTATTTAGCAAAAAAAAAAAAAATATATATATTCATATAACACATGTATTACTTGGATCAGGAAAGGAAGGAATGACTGGGAAATAAATCATTATTAAATTGGATCAAAAGTCATATGTACCAGTCCAAAGTAGTTGCAAGCTGTGACTTCCCAATCACGTAATTAGTGCATGCAGCCATGCCTAGATACGAGTTAATTAAATTTCTTGAATGTTCAGTTTCACTTCAAATTAAAGTTTCTTTTAATTGTATTTTTGTAAATGGAAAAATGTACCCTCTTAAAATGAAGTGAATGGAAAAATGTATCCTCTTAATAAAATTATTAAATTCTCTAGAGACTAGTATAAATATATTATGTATCAAGTGATTCGAATCAAACTCCATTTGCAAATGGTAACAGGTGTTTTAACGCAATCGTAGAAATTAATCAAAAAAAAAGTATTTTAGCTCGGTCACAATAACTAATAAAAAAAATGTATTTTTCTAACTTCTATTCCCGAACACATATTAAAATGGATAAAAATATTTTATATGTTAATTTAAATTTCTTATTCCTCTAGATTTCCAATTTCTAATAGAATTTTAGATTTTAATATAATTAAATTGTCATATATATTCTAACGCGTACTCCATGGCACACCTTAAAGAAATCATATATAAAGTATTCTCGCCGATAAAGAGGCACGAAAGGAGAACTGGTATTTAAGAACGAATGAATCTTGCTAAATCGGATAAACGGATTAGATGAGGCAAATCAGAGTTCAAAAGGTTATAGAACTATTTAAAATTAAAGCGTTTTCGATAGACGCTAACAAAAAAAAAAGTATTTTTATTCAAAATTAGACTTCGACGGTTTAAAAAATCAAAGAATGGATGGTAAAAAATACAACTCAATCAATCAAACGCACTATTGTTGTCACAAAATGCTCTTTAGGTTCTTATTACTTAGTCCGATAGGTTCCATCGATTGATTATCTCCATCTTAGATTAGGAGTTAGAACGACGTACATTCCGTATTCAATTCCAATTAGATAGTTCTTTGTTAGTTCAATTCAGGATTACATTTTCAATAGTTATTTATTTTCGATTCGATGTCGATTATTCTAATTTCAGTACTATTTCATTATTATTATAAATTGTCTTGTTTTCATACTCATTACTGTCAATTTTAGACTTTTCATGGTGTGAATCTAAACAAAACAATCACAAAATTATTTAACACATTAAATAAGTTCATAATGAAATACAATTAATTTCAATGAAATTTGTAAGCTCGGTAAAAAAGTCTAATTTTACGTTTTTTGATCTAATTCAACGTTTCTAACACATTTATTTCCTAAACTCGTAGAATCTTACAATTCTAAGAGTTAACTCGCATTTTTAACAACATTAATTAAGACATGCAGTATTTTTGAGTTGTGTGTCTAGCCAAGGGCATTGTTTTTCGGCTGTATGGGTCATTGGATCAATACCCATCTTGGTTATTCTCTTTTCTTTCTCTTCCAATTTAAAGCTAATAAATTGGAGTAATGATGAACAGTAATTTTTTTTAACAGAAAGATGAAAAGTATTTATTAAAATATTATTCAAAGTGTGAAAAAGTATTTAAAAATAAATAAGGGGTAAACAGACCATTTGAGACATGTAAACATACCGGGGGAGATCGTAGGAATAATCTATAACATTTTCATATCTTAAGTTGGCTACAAATTATTTCTGATATTTGTAATTTTCGCTGTAACATTCTTCCTGGCGCTCTCTTTAATACTTTAATAATAAATAAAATTAAGAGAAAACTTTCATGTATATAAATAAACATTTTTTTCTTTTCTATTTTTATCAGTAAACTTTTATTTTAACTCTTTCTATTCATAAACGTTTTTCGAACTACTGCTTTTATTAAATTAGTGGGTTTCAACCACTTTTGAATAAGTGTTCTGTACATGTTTGCCAATTTAGTGTATTTTGTCAATTTAAGTCATTAACACTAGTGATATGCGCATAACATGAAATTAAAAATTGCAGAAATTACTATTTTTACAATAATTTGAAAAAAGTAGTAGTTTGAAAATAAATTATATACAGTAAAGTCTAAAATAATTTTTTTTTGAGAAAACGAGAAAAATCCTAATTATATATATATATATATATATATATATATATATATATATAGAGAGAGAGAGAGAGAGAGAGAGTTTTACGCAAAAAAATATTTATATTAACCTAAATTTAGCAAATCTTATGAGTTCGAAGTTTAGATGACTGAAGTGTGATGATTCAGGATCAATACTAAACAAGACAAGCTAGCATTCTCTGGCTTTCCTTGAGAACATCTAGGGGCCCATTATCACAAATGGGCTCCATGGATAGACTTGTCATGCAGGCCTTCGTAGGGATAAAGGACCAACATTCCAATGTTTATTCACCAAGCACTTTTATTATGTCTTTTTATTGCCAATTGAGGGCGGCTTCTAGAACAGAGACTGTCTTTTGGTGCCCCTTTTCATTTACTGCTGTGGGATTGGGATTCCGAAAGAACTTTTGTGTGGATGTGCTGGATTTATTTACTGTGGTTTTGGAAGAAATTCTATTTGGAGAAAATATCGTTGAAAAAGGAAATTATCTTTGATAAAAATGACAATAATATCACTAGTTAGAAAATAACGAAAAATATTCGGGTGCAAAAAATGATGAAAATTATTTACTAAAGTTAAAAATTTACATTTTGTGTAATATGATGAAAAGTTTCATGGTCCACTTTAAAAAAAAAAAACAAAAACAAATGCATTTGTTGCAAAATGACAAAAATACATTAGTTAAAGTGGAATCTTCTCATTATGTAGAATAACGAATATGTACTTGAAACAAGATAAATAAATTACAATTAGTCAAAAAATTAACGCTCTTATAACAAAATTATGAAAACGTTCTTGTACAAAATGACGAATTAAAATTGATGAAAACACTATTGATCTAGCATGACATAAATGATAATATTTACAAAATTATGAAAATACTCTGATGAAAATGAAGAAAATATAATTGGTTTAGAATGGTGAAAACGCTCATTTTAGAAAATGACGAAAATACCCTTGTTTTAAATTTTTCATTTTTTTCAAAACGAGTGGTATTTTCGTCATTTTCATCATGATTATTCTCATTATTTGGTACGAATGAAATTTTCATTATTTCTCAACAAGTATATTTTCGTGATTTTACACCGATAGTATTTAAGTTATTTCATGTAAACGAATTTTTTGTAATTTTGCACCAAAGGGTAATTTTGTTATTTTGTGCTAATAGAAAAAATTTCATTCTATTCAAAGTTAATTTCGCCAGTTAGCACAAGGGGCATTTGTCACTTTTTTTATGGGAGTATTTTCATGTTTTTTTCTTTATGGGCATTTTCGTCAATTTACGCCAAAGTATTTTCGTCATTTTTCATCAAGGTTATTTGAATCATTTTGCATCATAGGAATTTTCAGTAATTGGAGTTAAATGTATGTTTTTTAATTTTGCGCGTAAGTATTTTTCATCATTTTCAGCCGAAGATATTTATGTCATTTTGCGTCAAGAGTATTCGTAATTTTGCACCAAGGGGGGTTTTTATTTTATTTTTATGTTATATGTGTTGTTTGTTTTTTTTTTTTTTTTATTATAAAAAGCGTTGTTTTTTGCTAATGATATTATTGTAATTTTGCACTAACGAACTTTTTATATCGTACTAAGGGTATTTTTGTCATTTAAGAAAATAACATTTGTTATTTTAAATTAAGAGTACTTCAGTCATTTTGTACCAGGGGTATTTTGTCATTTTACACTAAGAGTACTTTGGTCATTTTATATATATTTATTTAAGAGAGACCAAATAATTTGTATGTATGATGTATTTATAACATAAAGAAATGTTGCGAAAATGGAATTCAAATTCTTTAATTATAAAATGGAATTGATTTTATTGAGAGCCAAGAGAATTGGAATTTTAATTCCATTATTTTATTGTTAGCCAAACAAGAAAATTGGAATCGAAAAACCAATTCCAATCCCAGAGCCCAACTTCCATGGAAACAAACAAACCCTTTCAATTTTTTTTCTTCAAAAAAATCCTTTTAGATATTAAATCTCCCTAATTCCTGGCTTTACCCCTACATCGGAACGTGTGTTCTATTCAAATATGTTCATACGTGTGAAAACATGTCTGACATTAAATAAACTAATCTAATATTTGTGTTTTATTTAGGAAGAATGAATAGCTATTCTTGAAAGAGAAATTGTTCATTATTCCTAAACAAAATTGTTAGGGATTTCTCAAAGTCCCACACTGGGTACATTAAGAAAGATTAAAGGAGAATCACCTTATATCTATAGGTTTCTCAAGTTTTGTGTTATTTTTTACCAACTCAGCAAGCTTGATCAATTTGGGTGGGGGGTGGGGGGGGTGGGGTGGGGGGTTGTTAAGGTTTTGATGAGTTAGGCCATTTGAGGGTTTATAATTTTGTTCGTATATAAATTACGTTTTCAAGTAATAAACATAGTTAAATTCTAGTATTTTCTGTCTTTATTTTTATTCTTTTTTTTAATGGCGCAGCCAGGAATTTGTTATAGGGGGCGAATTTTTACTAAAAATGTTTAGGGGGGCGAAATACAACAGTTATAAGAAAATATCACCAATAAAAAAAAATTCCTATAAAAAATTCGTCGTTTCTGAAAATTTTGATGGCCATAGACCCCTCCTGCCCTCATGGAGCTCCGCCACTGCTTTTCTCTATATATTGTGTGAGTTGAGTATAGAATGTCTGTTTGAAGTAAAAGACAATAAATGGTGTTGTTTAGGTGATGACTAATGCAAAATTGGGTAATTAATTAAGAAAAAGCGAGCTCGAAAGACAAATGAATATAACCTTGATGATCTTTCCTCTTATGCTGAATGAATTGTTTATGAGAATTCTGAGTTGGATTGGATGAAGAAGACAATGTTGAATTTTGAGATGATACTATTACTGGTGCTATCGATGCGTTCTTGGACAACTTAGAGCTCCCTCGTGATGATGGTGAGTTTGATGAAGAAGTAAATGATATGGAGCATGTTGATAGTGACGGTGGTTCGAACTTCAAGTATTTGAATGAGTTGTTTGATTAGATCATAGACTTATTATGTGTTTTGTTTTATTTTGATTTTTTGATTGTAAGTAAAGAACTATTTTTTTGTGTTTTTATATTTTAAAAGACTTATAAGATCTTTATTATGAATTTTGTTTCATTATAGTCTTTTAAAAAAATTGTGAGACTGTGTTTTATGAAAAAAATTCCGTATTGTTTGACCATATGATATGATTTATAGGTTACTTATCATAATTTATATGTTAAATAAATGTATATTTTAACTTTTTTAATACAATTTTATGATTCACGAGTTTACAATCTTACATTCTTTTATCGAATCTAGTAGAATCGCATTTCTAACAATATTGATCTTAACCACATGGCTCCATGGGAGAGTGCTCGGTTTGAAGCCGAAACAAGACTTGTTCGAGAATCCAAATGGGTAATTTTCACTCATTTTCCTCCTCGTCCTATTGGCTCGAACTTCATCAGCTCAACCAGCTCTGATCACCAAAGCCTTGGGTCCATATCTTGATATACTAAAGGCTTGGCAAAGGGTATGGACAAATTCCAATAATACCCTTCTCAATTCTAACAATATTGGAACCCTTGAGTCTCCAACATCAGTCTTGAACTTCTCGGACAACGTTTTTACAGTCCCTTCGAAAGGTTTTAAGGTTGGCAAGAACTCGAAGGCACACGATGAAATAGCAATAACAAAAGAAAATCATTTCCAAAGCAATAATTTTACATGAAATTGGACCATTTCCTATTGAAAGTAACATGTGTTGCTGCCTCATTAGGGCTTCCAAGTTTGATGGAAAGCTTTCCTCATGAGGATCTTCTTTCGGACCATGATGCCGAACCTATAACATAACTCATGAACTCTATGACAATCTTGGTAGCTGCTGCAATGGTAATCTTGAAGACAACAAGAAATACTGGACAAATACTATACTCTGAAGCACCAGATCATCATTAGAACTGTTATGAGCCTATATAAGATTAATCGGTATCTGTGTCTATTTTTACTAAATTAGGTTGGTATAGGAAAATCCAACTGTATAGTGGCACAACTAGAGGATTGTTGCAGTCCAAACTGTGCGGAGTATAACATCAAATAAGTTATTAGTTTGTTTAAGATAAGGTATTCGTATTTGTTCCTTGTTTTAATCACATTAGGGTTTTTAATGAGAAAATCCATTTGCTTATTTACTCATTGACACGACTATGTGGAGCGTGGCATCAAAATGAAGTCACTAGTTTCTATTTATGGAAACTCACAATTTCATTACTTCAAATGAAATGGTTTAAAATGTGAGATTTAGTGAATGTAATCTTATCAAATCATTTCTACTTTCCACTTGTAGAAACTGGAAGTTTCTCACTGCTGTAATAATGTTAAGATGTCCTATATGCTAGAAACCAAGAGCCTTCGATATTTTGTATTAACACTGCAGCTATTTACCCAACTAGTAACTAACACAATAAACAAGCTTATAATAACCACGGTCGTCACAATCATTTTGGACTATGCAAAATTTTAAAATAATGCCTTATATAACTAAAAAAATGGACTTTCATATAAATATAACAAAAAATGACTAGGATTTAGTTGAATAAGAAATATTATAAATCAGCTTATTCACTATTAAGTCCGAAAGACCCAAATCTAAAAAGATTGCATATTTTTTTTCTAAAATAAATACACACGAGTATATTAATATATGCAGTGGCGGTACTAGGATTTTGATGTTGAAGGTCAGAGTAAAAAAAAATTATATATATATTATGAATTGTGACCGAAACTCTCTTACCCATTTGATTAGTAAACTAATTGGAACTAAATATACTGGACCGAACTATACATTTGTCCAATTAATATTGGATTATTAATCATACCCACTTGTGTACCACTACCTCAACTAACTATGACTTAAAGCACAAAAGGTCTACAACTATTAACTGATACTCCCTCCATCCCTAAATTTTGTTAACATTTGAGACTTCCAATTTTTTCCCGAAATAATGTTAATATTTGGGCTATCAATGAAAATTTAATAAATTTTTACCCTATTATTATTTTTCTTTTAACCACAATTTAAGTTTCCAAGGTGTAGTTAATGAGGATATATTAGTCTTTTGTTTTTGACTTTTATTGTTTTTAGAAATTTCTTAATTCATGTGAAGTACTCAAATGTTAACCTTATTTAGGGATGGAGGGAGTAAACAAATAAAAGTAAAAGCCTAATTGCTAATGTATCATCGACGCATCATCAACTTAACCCATTAGCAGATCAATTGATCATGATCCATTAAGCTCGTCTTCTTCCCTGAGCTTCGACAACTTACCGTGTTTCTACCACTCACAATTTGTCTGAACTGCCACCATATTCGAGACAAATTTGGAGACCAATCTTTGGAGGCTTTGTTCCGTTGATCACCTCACACTCCCTGTTTAGAAGTAAACTTGCATATGAAGTAAGAAAGAAGAACAAGAGAAGAAAAGAGCTCGAGAACTTTCTGGAAATTTTATGTGTATATTTATGAATCTAGTCAATAATTACAATGAAGTTCTTTCTATTTATAGGCTAAATATCCTAACTAACTGGCTAAAAGAACTAACTGTTACATAAGTAAAATAACAGCCATAAGGCAGAATTATTTACAAGCTTGGTCACTTTATCTTTACCTTTCTTGGACGGAGCAAGTTGCAAGCTGATGTGGCATGAGCTACTTCTTTATTTTGAGAACTTCCTTCACAATTTGAGTTTCTGTTGTTGTCTTTGTGACTGCACTTGGACTAGTTGCATTATCTTTCTCAACACAACCCCCCTCCCACATTATGGAACTGGTGTATAAATGGACTTAATGCCTAAACCTTGCAGCAACACATGAAACTGTGAAGGCTGCAGTGGCTTAGTGAATATGTCAGCCAATTGGTGCTCAATAGATATAGGCAAAGGCTTCACAATGCCTTAAGATGTGTTTCTGATGTAGTGGAAGCCTACCTCTATATGCTTTGTTCTTACATGATAGAATGATTCTCAACAAGGTATATGTCTTCTTGATTGTCACAGAAAAGAGGTACTGCCTTAAAATGTGAAATTTATAATTCTTTGAGCAAAGAGAGTAACCACTGAACCTCACAAACACATTGTGAAATGGACCTATACTCAGCTTCAGAAGAACTCCTAGATACAGTTGTCTGTTTCTTGGCTTTCCAAGAGATCCAAGAGTCTCCAAGAAAAATGCAATAACCAGATATAGACCTCCTAGTATATGAACATCCTGCCCAATTTGAATCATAATAGGCAGTTAAAGATAAGGTAGATTTACTAGAGAATAAGACTCCTTGTCCTGGGCTGGTCTTCAAGTATCTCAATACCTTGTGTGCAGCCTGTAAATGATTCTCAGTAGGGCAGTCAAGAAATTGACTGAGTTGCTGCACATCAAACAAATATCAACAGTCTATTTCCGCTGGGCAAGACTTCGGCGAGTTATATCAAGAGAACTTCGAGTCTTTTGTTTTGTTGATCAGGCCTAGTGATGGTGAGATATAAAAGTTTTCCAATTAGATTTCTATAGTGAGTGTTAGAGTCCAAAGGAACAGAATCTTCCTTGTATAACTTGCAGGCATAGTTCATAGGAACATATGAGGGTTTGCAGCCATTAAAACCAAAATCAGAGAGCAGGTCTTATGCATTTTTTCCCTGATTAAGGACAATCCCCCCTTAGACCTAGCTATCTCTAAACCAAGGAAAAACTTGAGCTCACCCAAGTCTTTTATACCAAAAACCTTGTTTAGATGAGTTTTAATATTCTGAATGACAAGTAGAGAAGTACCTGTGAGGACTATATCATCTGCATAAACCAAAAGAGCCAAGAAACCAGTAGAATCAGTCATTATAAAAAAGATTGTAATCACTCATGGACTTGTGAAATGCCAATGTGAATAGTTCAGAACTTAGTTTTGTGTTCCATTATCTACTGGCTTGTTTAAGTCCATACAAGGACTTTCTTAACCTGCAAACTTTGCCTGGTGAATCTGAAAAACCAGGTGGAATATCCATATAAACCTCATCATCTAAGTTTCCATGAAGAAATGCGCTATTTACATCAAGTTGATGTAAATGCCAGTTTTGAATTGCTGCCATTGCAAGAAGAATTCTGATGGTAGTCACCTTGGGAAAAGGTGAGAAAGTATCCACAAAGTCTATACCAGGTTGTTGGGTATAGCCTTTACCAACCAATCTTGATTTAGCTCTTTCAGTGCTGCCATCAGCATTATTTTAACTTGTAGACATACTTGTTTCCAATGGCTACCTTCCCAGAAGGTAAGTCAACAATATCCCAAGTATGATTAGCTTCTAGAGCTGCTATTTCATCCTCCATGGACTTCTTCCATATTGGATCCTGCACAGCTTCCTTGAAAGACTTAGGTTCTAATGTATAAGTGATTCCCAAGAAAAAATGCCTATAAGTGGGTGATAAAAGAGAGTAAGTTAGAACCTTGTCCATATGGTGAGGACTAGTATGGATGGAGTTGCAAAAATCCTTTAGGTGAGCAGGAGTATTCACATTTCTGTTGGACCTTCTGACTTGAGGTAAGGACAAAGCTGATGGAAGAGGTTCAGAAGTGGAAGTGGAATGAACAGCTGACTGTGCTTGTGAGTGAGTTTAAGAATCATCATAAACAGGAGGTGTAACAACAGTAGGTACAGTAGGCATAGAAGATGAAATGTACAGAGGTTGTGGCTCATTTGAAGAATGAAAAGGAAAAACAGTCTCATGAAAAACCACATTCCTGGAGACAAACAAAACTTTGCGACATAGATCATACAAGATAACACCCTTGCTTTGAGAAGAAAATCCCAAGAAAACACATTCCCGGCCCTAGAATCAAATTTTCCTCTTCCTTGTTCTAAAGTATAATCATATGTCAGGCATCCAAACACTTTGAGATCATTATAAGATGGATTTTGCTTGTGAAGAACTTCATAAGGTGTCTTGTTGTGCAATACTGGTCTAGGAGACAAATTGACTAGAAAATTAGCATGAAGTATACAATATCCCCAAAAAAAAATACTAGGAGTGTTGACTTGAAACTTCAAACCCCTAGCCACATTCAACATGTGCTGGTGTTTTCTCTCCACAACTCCATTATGTTGTGGAGTTTCAACACAAGTATTTTGATGCTGAATACCTCTAGTAGTGAAGAAATCCACCATATGAAACTCCAATCCATTGTCACTACTCACTGTTTTCACTTAGCAGAATATTGTGTATAAACAAGTAAGATAAAATTCTACAAACGACCCCTAGCTTCTGATTTATGCTTCATTAGATACACCCAAGTGTATATGCTTTGGTCATCAACTATGGTCAAGAAATACTGTTGTTGGTAAAGATTTTTATATTTGTAAGGCCCTCATATGTCTACACGAATGAGTGAGAAACACTCAGCAGTACTGGAATTGCTAAGAGAAAAAGGCATTTTCTTCATTTTAGCCAAAGGACAAATAATACAAACATGATCTTTAGGTAGACTGATACAGATATAATGTGCTTGTAACTGTTGCATCATTTGGAAAGACATATGTCCTAGCGTATAATGCCATAACCAACTTGAATCAATGTCATTATTATTGCTAATACAAGACAAAGTAGTAGAAACCTTATTGCTAGGAAAATAAGGATGAGAAATACTGAGATTAGTAGTAAAAGAAGACTGAGGAACTGAGCTGGAAGCAGTGTTTGGAATGTAAAGTCCCTTGCATTTTTCAGCTTTCCCAGTCATCCTGGAAAGTGCAAGGTCCTGTATGATGCAATTTTCAGTTTGAAATCCAATGAAAACAACATGATTAGAAGTGAGCTTACTAATGGAGATCAAGTTAAACTTAAAAGTAGGAACATATAGAACATCATCAAGAGTAAGTCCAGACTTGAAAATCACTTTCCCTTTGTGAGTGGCATAAATGAAATCTCCATTAGGAAGGGTGATATATGTAGAAGGCATAGACATTACATATCCCCTTCTTCCCGTCTCTCTCCCTCCAACTCAACCCACTTCCACCACAACTCCGCCCGATTCCTCCACCTCTTAAATCATTGTATCACCATGTCTAAACCTCAAACAGATCCATGCCCAAGTCCTCCGCACCACAATTCCCCCATATTACAACCCATAAACGCTCTTTTTCTACAGCAAAATCCTCCAATTTTCTTCCTTACATGACCTCAATTATGCTTTGAAATTCTTCAATCAAATTCAAAATCCCAATTCTTTAATTTCAAGACCCATGCCCAAGTCCTCCGCACCACTATTCCCCCATATTAAATCCCAATTCTCTAATTTCAAAACCCATTTTCTACCTAAAATTTCTCTCTCTGCAAAAATCTTCAATTAGGTTTGGAATGTCCATCCGCTCCTGATGCTTTCAACCACCGAGATGATTTGACAATTGAAGGAGGCACAATTAGCATCTCAAGCATGTATTCTCAAGGGTAAGTAATCACATAAATCTTCAGCCATCTGATTCTCATGCTTCTGCATAACACCAGGTCTCATGAATTGTTGCAATTTCTATTGGGATGTTTAACTTTGGCTTTTCTTACGTTATTGTCACCGCGGGGCGGGGGGGGGGGGTTGCGCAGCGGGGAGTTTGGGATGGAGGGTGGAATGGGTTGCGGGTGGTAGTGTTTACGCTGCAGGGAGGGCGGGATGGGGGTAATTGGAGTGTAGTGGTCGGGGAAGAAGAAAAGGGGCAGGGTAGATAAAATGTGACTTTTTGGCCGGAAACACGTGCCCGGCATGTGACTTTTTTAGCCTGAAAAGTACTCGGAATACTTAATTGGACACTTTTAAAAGTTCGTAAATTATTGGTGCTAAAAAGAGTTTAATTAAATTTTGTTTGCAATTTATGCTAGTTGGATTAAAAAATGACGCTATATATAGGGATTTCTCTAAAGTTTTAAGCTTTAACAAGTATGATAGTTAGTGTCAAAGAGGCCGCACCCCAGTGGGGCAAGCCTCGACTTGTGACCGAGAGGTCCCGAGTTCGACACCCTATCCATACATGGGGCAAACTTAAAAGTGTCTATCTTTCAAGGGCTATCTCTTCCTCCTGTGAGGCACTTTTCTCTCCCCTTCATTGGGCAACTGCTCAGCCAAGCTTCAATTTTTTTTTATGATAGTTAGGTTCTGGTTACCTAACCGTGGTCCTACCTGATTTGAAGAACTCAAAATTTGAAATTGAACTAAAAATCTGAAATATTTTTTATTCACCTTTATTTGATTTTCAATCTAAACTAGCAGTTGTTCAGAAAAATTTGTAAAATTTATTAAATATTTCTAACTTGAAATAATAAATTTTGAATTCGACATCCGTACTTCATTAATAAATAATATATGAAAAAAGAATCTAAACGAGCAATTTCTTTATTTTTTGAACTTCAATTTTGCTTTTAAAAAATTAAAACCAATATTACATTATATTTGTTTGATAAACTTTAATGTATGAGTAGTTTATTTACTATTTTGATTTCTTTCTTTTGCATTTCCATACTAAAACTAGACAAACTAAACAATATATTTTGCTCTCTTGGGAATCAGTTTCCTTTTCTTTACTACCCCGTTTTTAATTAATTAAAACATTTCACATTTTTACACAGACCAAGGAAATAATTAGAAGTCAATAATTACAAAAAAAAAGTTTAAATTACCCTTAATTAAAGTATGGTTTAATGTGTATGGGTAAGTGTGAAATTGTTGTAAACACTAAAGTATTAAGTAAAGGGTTTTGTCTAATTTGTTTAGGCAGGGATGAAGACACTGGCACGAGATTTTTAAAAATTCTATTAGATATATAGTAAATTTTATATGTAGTTCGAATATTTGATCAAATTCGCCTCCCAATATTTTTTTTTACAATTTTTATATGTAGTTCGGCATACTGTTACAGTTTTTCGCCTCTCAATCTAAAAGTACTGGCTTCGTCCTGTGTTTGGGACTTATATATCCTATGAGTGGACTTTAAAAGAGTCCCGAAAACTGAAAACAGATTGTTGGAGGAAAGCAAGAAATGATGGATTTAGCAGAACATATGATGAATACCTGCTTTGTTAGCATGTTGTTTTGCTCTTGAATTGTTTTCTCCTGTTGAATAAGAACGTGAACGTTTAATTTGGGATGAAAGGAACATAACATAAAATTGAATTTTTAGCGGAATAATGTATGAAAAGAAAAAATTTAAGAGCCCAACTGGCAGATAAATTTAACTATAACACAAGAAATTTACCATCTGAGAAACAAAGAATGAGTATTAGTTATGTTTATAATACTACTAATTTAGATGAGAGAAATCACCAATAATTTGTAGGAATCACTATGCACAAAGAAAGTTAATAAAGTAAAATCTATCACTATAATATAAAACTATTTAGGAATTTTTTTTTTAATGAATGCAATGTTTGAATCTGTATTTAACTTTAGAAGTCAGATATACTTTAGGCTGAACAGTAATTCCTAACATTTAGCGAAAATTAAGGAAGTAAAATCAAATTATTTTGTTAGTCAGACTATTAATATTACTCCTTTGAATATAACTATTATACAACTAATTCTATTTAAGAGTATAATATTAATATTTTAACTAAAACAATTCCTTATTTTATGCTTCATTAATTTTCCTCAACGACTTATAATATGGGACGTAGGGAGTAACTAAGAATATTAATGCAAAGAACATTAACAACCTTAAAAGGGATCTAACATTTTTTGGCAGCTCAGAAATTGATTCATACATTAGTTGGTTCTGCAAGAAAATGATTAGTGTCTTTCAAAGGTGAATTACACAAGCAATCTAATTAATAGAAGCAATCAGAATAGGACCAAAAAAAAAACATTTTACAGCTTACTTTTCTTGTCCTAATGTGTTTCAGGGCAGTATCAAGCTGTTGCTCCAAATTTTGAAGGTCTCTTAAGCTTAGTGGATCAAGATCCTCACCCATGTACTGCCTAAAGGGTAAAAAAAGGAAAAAAAAATTACTGGATCTAGCCCCATCAAAATTTTCTAAATTTTACTGTAAGATACTCTCTTCTTTTCTTAATATAAGTCGTTTAGAAAGTGTAGAGAAAATTAAGAAAACAAAAAACAATGTAATATGTTAGTTAAAATATCAATGTTACACTATTAAATAAGACTTGTATACCATTAATTTTATTTAAAATAGTAATATTAATATTTTGACTAACAAACTACCTTGTTTTTTATTTTCTTTCTTTTCACTACATGTTCTAAACGACTTATATAACTTCTAGTTCCGTCCCCTACTGCTTGAGTATTTACACATCCTTTGATTGGAACAAAGTTTCTACCTATGATTTCTCTGCAGAAGCCCAATCTCCCTGTAAAATTCAATCATTGATCAAGAAAATATAGTATGTATCAATGGAAATAAATCAAATATGAAAAACATTTTTTTTTTATATAATTTAAGAATGGATGAATAACTTTGGAGTCTGATATAGAAAATATACCCCTGAATCAGGATTGTTTGAAGCTAATTGCCTCTCTGCATATGAATATCTTTCGTATTGTTCCAGAATCTTGTCCATACTGTTGTAGTAAGGAAAGTTGATTAGTATATTTCACAAGGAATTTATGATAGTATTCAGAGGCGGATTCAGGAATCTCTATTTGGGTAGGGGATGGGGGTGGCGAAACTTTATTTTGAACTGGTAGTATCATGTCGAACTTGTATTAGAAACAACAACCAATTGTAAATGCTTATATCTTTGTAGAAAGGGGCTAAATCTACATCTCTAGTAAACGGTTGACATTGTGCCTTTTAGGTTTTGAGTATTATATGAACAAATGACAAACAAATTTTACTTAAGTTCTTAACTAAAACCTAAATCTTGATGGGATAAGTTAAACTAAATTCATCAGTCAACTCAACTTGAATTTGACCGAAGTTCGTGTCAAATTGTTGAAACTCGTGTATAAAAGGAAGTAAACATGTATTTTGTACTCCAAAAGCTTTGACAAAGAAATTTTCACAAATTGAATGTGTATCTGCTATTTTAATTTATTTCAAAATGAATATCCGTTTTCTCAAACTTAATATATATTTTTTTTATTAAAAACTTCTTAACTAACTTTGTAATGCAAGCTCCACTATTATGTGTTCGGCTATATATAATGATATTATGGTAATTTATCCATGTTCACACTACCCATCTTAATTTTTTGTAAAAGTCAAAAAGAAAGAAAATGTACTATATATATATATAGGCCACTCCCTTCTTGCCTAAAATATTAATATTACTCTCTTAAATAAAATTATTGGCCTACAAGTCATATTTAAGAGAATAATAAATGTATTTTAACTAATAATGTATTTTATATTTTCTTCCTTAATTTTTACAACTTGTAATGAAAGTCTTATATTAAGGAATGGAGGGAGATTATCAATATTCCTAAATAGTGGGATAAAAGTAGTAAATCTTTGTTCCTCGTGGCATAATTTAAGAAAAAACAAAAATCCCAACAAAGGTCCTTAAGAATCTACTACATTTATTCTATATTATAAGGCATTTAAGTAATGTATCAAAAGATAAAGTAGTAAAAACAAATTACTTTGTTAATCAAAATATCAATATTATTATTTTAAGTATTATTTATATGTCACTAATTCAATTTAAAAAATCTTGGGGACAAAATTGATAAAATATTTTGAACCACATATAAAATTACTATACCTAATAGTATTTTTTAAAAATATCGGAGGCGATTGCCCCGCCCCTGTCTTTGTCCTTGACAAACGACTAACATAAGAAACACCTTGCTATTATCTTTTTTTTATTATTATATATAATTATTTTTATGCAGACCTGTGCTATTATCTTTAATTGTTTCGTGAAATAGAAAGTCAAGCGATTGTCCCTATACTCCTACCTATTTTCTGAAGGGCAATTGACTTCTTAGCAATTACTCCCTCCGTCCCAAATTATCTGTCCACTTTATATTTTACACGAGAATTAAGGTTTCATCAAATTCTATAGTGGAATATGGTACAATGTCAAATATGACCCTATTTAATATTACTCCAATTTAATTCTACCTCATCTTCTCTCTATACCCTTCTCTCTCCAACATTTAATGTAAGAGTTAGAATTGAAAAAACTGTAATTAATGAGCCTTTATTTAGAAAGTGGACAAGTAATTTGGGACAGATTAAAAAGGAAATGTGGACAGTTATTTTGGGACGGAGGGAGTAGTACAAGTGCTTTTAAATATTTCACGTCGTTTCAAATTAAATTCAAATCAGTTTCAATTCAAATACAATTTAATTACATTCGCTGAATTCGGACAATGAACAAATTTTCGATGATAAATCAGAGTCTCATTTAAGTGCACCCTTCATAAAGAAAAGGAAAGCTTGAAACAAGCTTGCCGAAGCTGTCCTTTCAGCTACCTACCATTCGAAAATGATACAGTGTTGAACAAGGTCCTGGTCAGCACCATGTGGGACCCTGTCAGCACTTTTGGATGAGATCCAAGTTAATCTGACGGTTAAAGAAAATTGTTATGTCAATTCGCGCATTTCCACTTTATCTAGCATGCGCAGCCATAATTTTCCTCTCTGCTCTGTCATCTTTTTTCAACCATTTTTCTCTCTCACGTGTCATCCATTTTGAAATACCCCTATTTTCAGCCTCCAATTTAATCTCTCCTCTATTTTGAAGTTCAGTTCCCATCAAAACATTATTTATCCTCTATCTCAAAAAAATAACTCCTCTTTTTCATACATTTTTCTCTGTCACATGTCATCCTTTGTAAAACCATTTCCAGCCTCCAATTTTTTATCTCATCTATTTTGAATATTAGTTCCCATTAAAACATCATTTATCCTCTATCTGCAAAAATAACTCCTCTTTTTCAGACGATCCCCCTCTTACAGCGGTTATAAATTACACATACAGTTGTTAGACACACATTGTACAGTTGTTAGTAGCATATACAGCTGTTAGACACATTTTACGGCTGTTAGTATCACAGGTTACGGTTATTAGACACACATTTTACAGCTGTTAGAATGATGAAGGAGCTGTTATCACATCTTACTGATGTTAGTAACACATGTTTCGACTGTTAGATATATATTTTACAGTTGTTAGAATGATGAGGGAAATTAATCGTTTGCTGGGTTTCTCTCTACGGTGTCGTTCGGCGAGAACGTGATTTGAGAAATGGAACTGGTGAAGAGAATGTATTTGAGTAGCCATTAAGAGTAGACGCCGAATTGGTGGAGAGCAGTGAGGTTTGAGTAGGAAGATCAATTGGAGAAATATTAATTGGGAGGAGAGAGAAAATTGGGAGTTGAAAATAAAATGCCGCTGTCATCTTTTTTATTACATGCCCTTTATTTACTCAATATTGTATCCCACCTTAGAAAAAATAGGAGCCCAAGCTGCAGTTTGTACCTTAGTGAAATTGTTTGTATTTTTATCTGTAAAAAGGAATCTATGCATATGTGTATAGTAAGTAACATATTCACAGCATCTGCCCTGGCAGGATTCCACTGGCATTTCTCGTTGATGCTTCAGCATCCTCTGATGCCCCAATACTATAACTGTAAAAATAGTAAAAATTATTTTAGATACTAACAAATTTTGCGGTATAAGTTAAAATTTTACATGAAGAAGTAATATAGCTGATTAAAATGACCGAATTTTACGGCTGTTAGTATCAAAGGTTACGACTATTAGTATTACAGGTTACGGTTATTAGACACACATTTTACAGCTGTTAGAATGATGAGGGAAGTTGTTAGCACATCTTACTATGCTAGTGTCACAGGCTATGGCTGTTCGTATAAAATGTTACGGCTGTTAGACACATATTTTACAGTTGTTAGAATGATGAGGGAGCTTGTCCATTTTCGTTACGAACGGCACGAGAGATCTCAATATAATTAATTGTTTGTTGAGTTTCTGTCTACGGTATCGTTCAGTGAGAACGTGATTTGAGGAACAGAACTATGAAGAGAATGTATTTGAGTGGAGGAATGGAACTGTGAAGAGAATGTATTTGAGTAGCCATTGAGAGTAGACGCTGAATTGGTGGAGAGCAGTGTGGATTGAGGGAAAAATCAATTGGAGAAAAATTAATTGGGATGAGAGAGAAATTTCAGAGGAGAAAAAAAATGCGGCTGTCATCTTATTTGATTGCTGTTGTACTAGTATTTTTTTTTTTTTTTTTTTTTTAGCTAAATAAGAAATTATACATTAATCATAAAATAGTCGAAGTCATTACAATCAAAAGATAAAAAGAAAATAAAAGTTATACAATGGTGGAGACCACCCTGAAAACAGATAAAAGTTCACACCCCGGACTAGGTAAACACTACAAACAGTAGAAAAAATAAATACATAATAAAATTGTTCGCAATATCTTCTCCAAAATCCTTGAACAACAGTAGCAATCTCAGTTTCAACATCTTTCTTAGAAATCAACAATCTACGATACCATGGGTGTATCAACCGTCCCATAGATTGTCTCGGAAAGATGAAGAAAACTGAGGAAGTGCACAGAACAACTCCGGGTTTAGAGGGAAACTCCAGATCTGGAAGGATTTGAAGTAGATCTTGCATCTTAGTCTTGAATCTTGAATCAGAATACCTTGAACAAATTCCATCACGATTTACGGTAAAATGAGAAGATGAAGACACTAAAAGTGGAAGAAAAATGGCCATATCCAATCAAGAATGGTTGGATATAGCCATGGAAGCTAAGAAATGAATAAATTTCAAGAGGAAGACAGAGAGAACAAAGAGAGAAAAGAGGAAAAAGGAACATTGTTGTTGTACTAGTCAAATAAATCTATACTTTCTTTTTTATTACATGCCATTTATTTACTCAATATTGTAGCACACCTTAGAAACAATAGGAGCCCAAGCTGCAGTTCGGACCTTAGTGAAATTGTTTGTATTTTTATCTGAAAAAAGGAATCTAACAAATTATAACTGTAAAATTAGGAAAAAAATATTTCATATACTAACAAATTTTACGGTATAAGTTAAAATTTTACATGAAGAAGTAATGTAGCTGATTAAAATGTCCGAATTTTTAATTTATTTTAGACAACTGATAACAGGTCGTAAGGTGAGTGTCACGACCCATGTTCGTGGGCCAGAAACCAATCTTGATATCCCAAAATAAATGTCACGAGGTGATAGTGAATGCTTAGGCCCATATTATATGACATTTAATATTTCCTTACTTATCTCAAGTGGGATGCGGGATTAATTTCAATCAGCGTTTTCTCTAGGCGCCCCATACATACATAGCCAAGGATCAACCAGGTGTTTAAGAGTCTAGTGGTGGCTCCCACCCCGTATGATTTAGCACTTAGTTCCTACACATTCACCTGGTCATTGTGCTTTGATACCATAAAATTTCATGCCCCGTCCCCGCAGGACCAAAATGCGACACATGGGCCTGACAACACTCACGACCACCTACTTGGCAACCGAACTCGTTATGCCAAAATAGACATCTCGATATGATAGTAAATGTTTAGGCCCACATTATATATCACTTTATCTTTTCTTACTTATCTCATGTTGAATGCGGGAATTACGGCGAGCATACAGTGCAAGAACTTTATTAGACATACCCAAGTTGCATGGAGTTGTTGCAGTCAAGAGTCTGGAAGAAGGCCTGATCTGGCTGATCCGAGGGCTCATGACGCCTTTGATGTAATCTTTGTTGATCCTCTGATTCCCATGACATTTGCAGTGCTGCATTACTCTCTTCTAACTGCACATCATAAACAATTTCTAGCATGCACCTAGCAGTGGCGGAACCAAGGGGCAGGGAGGGATAGACGACCGCCCTCAACATTTTTATAGAAACCCATTTTTATAATGTAAAACTGAATATTTGAAATAAAAGGTTCACAGAGTGATTTAAATACCTTGGTCCTCAAGGTTCTATTGACTTCCAACAGTGCTTGTTCCTGCACATCACCAAGTTACAAAAAAGAATTGGTTACTCTGGATTTAACTTGGGTCTATGCTGACTTTGCTGAACATCTTTACAAGTTAATGCAAGAAAGATTAAATGTATTAAGTACCTTTTGGTGAAGATCAAAAAGTTGATCCAACATATTTTGTGTCTGCCATTTTAGGACAAATTAGACAAGGCCAAACAGATCAAAACACAAAACCTCTTAACACAGTATTTTAAAAAAGTAAGAACTATGTTGACTTCATTTTCCTTAAATTTATAGCCTTTAATATTTGAACATGCTTTAAGCTAGTATTGGCAAAAACGCCTATTTGGTCATGGGCGAAGACTGGGGGCAGGGCAGTCGTCCCTCGAGATTTTTAAAAATACTAGTAAATATAGTAAATTTTATATGTAGTTCGGAAAAAAAAAATCAGTTTTGCCCCCCAAGATTTTTTTTTGTCGCTTTTATATATAATTCGACATACTGTTACAGTTTCGCCCCTCAAAACCAAATTCCTGGCTTCGTCCATGTATTTGGTCATAAATGTATTTTCACCTTGAGGTTTGTGTCATGTATGTTTAATTTTCTTTTTTTAAATCCCGTAAGTATTTACGACGTGCCATTATTATCCTTCCGTCTAATTTTCTGTGAAAAACTTTCAAAATTGTCAAGAGGTGTGCTTTTGAAGGGCATTTCGGACATTTCAACATATTTTTCACAAGAAAAATTGGATACTCAATTTTTAAACAAAATAACTATAAATACCCTATTTAATTTAACCAAAAATTTCTAAACCCATCTAGAAACTATGTCCGAACCAGAAAAATCAATGAAACTGATCACAACAAGGACTAGATATTAAGCACCGTAAGAAAATTGTGAATATCATTGACACGAAAGTTCATTTTTCACCAATGTAAAAAATAAAAATTCTTGGATAAACAAAGTTTTTTTTTTTTTTTTTGGGTTAACCCGAGGGACACCCGGTGTCCATCGACAACGTGGTGACTAATTTGGGCTCGGCCTGCGGTTGGCCCGTAATCTGACCGCTATCGGGGGAAGGTCTAACACATACTACTCTTATACACGGAGCCCTGCCACCGCGAAAAAATCTCACGAGAGTCGTTGTCCACTATGAAAATCAAACACTCGTTAACGGTGAGGCATATGACAACTCTGACAACTCTAACCAGTTACCTCAGAGTTCGGGGGTAGAAACAAAGTTTTCAAATGTCATATCAACAAGTGTTTGTACCTTTTTTTTTTTTTTTTGAAGTCTGGCTGAGCTGTTGCCCCATAAAGGGGAAAAAGGTATCTCACAAGAGGAAGAAGTAATTCTAGAAAATGGAGATTAAAATTTGCCCTCATGTATGAGGAGGATATTGAACCTGCGATCTCACGATCGTGGACAGATGTCTGCCAGCTTGGTTAGGACACCTTTGATAACAAGTTTTTGTACCTTAGTGGACCTAATTTGCTTCAAAGAAGAATCCAGTTGTCGCTCAGGCTGCCTAACCGGCCCAGGTCCTCACCCAATAGATGCCTGACAAAGACAAGCAGCTAATTTCAGCAAATGTTGATGGATTCAGGGTTGATCAAAGGCCAGTCACATGCTAATGGTCAGGTACGGATTCCTCCGCCTAGGAATTTTTTTAAAGTTAATTTTGATGCTGCTTTTCAGATTAGTACAAGTATGGTAATTAATGCGTGCCTTATCAAAAATGATGCCGAAATAGTGATGGGAGCTTGGATTGATAGAGGTCAAGCGAGAACGCCATTCGAAGCAGAAGCAGCCGGAGCTATTATGGTGATAAATCAACTGAAAATCAAAAAAATTACAAAATATTATCATTGAAGGAGATTGCTTAAATGTAATTAGAAGCCTTCAAGGGCATTCCTCAGCTGATGAATGGATGGGAATGGAGTTGATCATTAAGGGAAAGGATCTGCTTAGATTATTTGTCTCTTGGAAATTAAATTTTGTTAATAAGATCTGTAATTCTGAGGCTCATAACCTTGCTTCGTGGGCTAGATCAAATGATGTATGTGGTTATATAGCTTCCGCCAATATACCCCCCTCAATCTTGTGTGATAGGGGAGGCACTTCTTGTACTGTGGTTCCTATTTTGGAGATGATTAATGAATGATGTTTACTTAGCAAAAAAAAAAAAAAAAACTAGCAGAGGGTTCAATACCCCAAGTACTTGGAAAAATGTTTTTCAGACCACATTATTTTGAGTACGAGTTGATAGTTATTTATATCACTAAACTATTTATAAATTTCTTTTTATAGTATTGAATTATTTTTTTATCTAAATATACCACTCATCTATTTGTGTTTATCAAAATATATACACCATCAAATTTTGGATATTTTCCGGGCAAAAGATTGCAACTTATCATAACATTTTTTTAAATACAAAAAGACGCATATGTTAGTGAAACTTTCATCCGTTAAACAAAGAAGATTAGTTATTTGAGTTTAAAGAGAAAATACATTCCGAAGTTGTAAAAGCCATGGTTGCATGATTTCGCAAGGAAGCTTTTCATGTGATACTCATTTGGTCGGTCCACAAGTTAATTTTAATTTTGGACGAAATAAAAATATATTTTATTATGTGTATTTCTATAATTAATTGCATCTTAATAGTTTTGAATTCTTACTGAGCTCAAATACTTTCGTTTGATGCAAAATGTTTTGCCCCAAATAACCAAAAATTGCAATGGAATTCTCCCGTCACATATAAAGTTGTTGCAAATGATCAAAATTGTATTATTAGTTTTGGTAGTGAATTTTCTTGTTGCATCCCGTAAAATAATTATTTAAAAAAAATCTTTATTCCAAAGTAGTATAATATGAATTGACAGGAATTGAATACAACCCCTATGATTGAAAAAATAAAAGTTCTAACCATAAACCAATAGATCACAAGAACTATAAAAAAAATAGTAATCGAATAATACTATATTTAAATTTTGATATAATTTTTTTAGAAATTGTAAAATAATTAATTTATGTTTTCACCGTTATATATTAATGTCATATTATTTTAAAAAAAATAAGTGATACTTTAACTTTATTAACTAATTGTTTGATAATATTTTTGTAAAATTCGAAACATTATAAATTGAAAAGATAATAAATTTTATATAATATAGTTCAATGCATTTTGTATTTAAAATAATTTGTTTATATATATGCAAAAAATATTTTTTTTTCACACAGCTCGGGATGCTTTTTGCGCCCACGAATAAATAACAATACGACGTCATTTAGTGATATGCATTTACGATCGCTAATTAATATTTGTAACGGTTTTAGTCGACGCAAGAAGTTTAGTAGCATATAATAAAAATTTGTGGTGGGATTCAGTGTTCATTCTCTCCTAATTCACACAAGTCGTCACCCCTTCCCCAATTTATGCTTCGAACTCCGGCCACCACCACCACCACCATCTCATATCCGTCGAGTTCTCTCTTTCTTTCAATCTCTTCTCAGCGTCCTCACCATCTCAGCACCACCACCCCCTCTCGAGGTTGTTAAGGTGATGTAAGGTTTTGTTGCGTGTGTATGGTTTTCTGATTATAGGTTCTAAATTCTGTAGATTGAGAATTGAAGAATTTTCTTGGTTTTGTGGAACCCTTTGATAATTAAATTGAAGAATTTTGTCACAAACCGAGGTATTCGAAGAATTTTGTTAATTAAATTGAAGAAACCGAGGTATTCGAAGAATTTTGTTAATTAAATTGAATAATTAAATTTGTTGTGTTATTGTGTTGTGTAGTTTGGATTAGTAATTAGACTAAAATTTAAATTTTGATCTGTTTATTGATTATCTAGGGTTTTAGATGTTAAATAAAGTTAGATTTGTGATATTATTCCAAAAACAATTGAGTTTTTGCTATGACATTTTTTCTCTGTGATTGCTGATTTTTATTTCTAATGATTGCATAGTTCTGGAAAGTCATTGGTTTTGGAGAGTATTGTAAGAATATATTTCCTTCCTCGAGGATCTGATTAGTTTGCTCTCCATATAACCTTTCTGTTGAGGTTTTATTTCCTTGTGCATTTGGATTGGAAAAGTGGTTGGGGACAAAGTAAAACTTTTGTGTTGGAAAATGTGATGAGGTGGTACATTATGTTATCTTCATCAATATTAACCAAAACAATCATGCAGGAATTGTTACGAGACATCCCCTACTTTTGAAACTGCAAAAGGCAGATGATGGAACACAAGAGTATGCGGTTTGGTCATATGCCAAGGAGAAGATTTACTGATTTTGGTATATGAATTTATTGTAAAATTGTCTTTTCTTTACTGTTCTATTGTTATTACTCATTATTTTACTTATAATCCACTTAGCTCGGTTCTTTGGAGGTTAGTGTCATATTAAGAGGGGAATATGGTTAGATATGGTAATTAACATCTTTACAAACTTAACTCTAGTGAGTAAGATTCTTCTCATGCATCATAATTTATTAACTTGTCTCGGTGATTACTTTTATTGTAATTAAATGAAGAGAAAAGATCAGCAAAATCACCTAAGATACTTGATGTTACTCGTCACACTTGGATGTTTATCGGCCTAAAATATTTGAGGACTGACCTCAGCTTTTTATCCAAATATTTTGTTTCAAGATTCCCTCTCTTTCTCTCTCCAGCGAAGGAACTTGTTTTTCAAGTAAAGAGGGTAAAAGAAGCAGAGAATGTAATCAGGCTCTTCTAATGCTAAACTATTCTAGCATTAAACCTCAAGTATTGTAAGTATCAACTTGCTGGGTTTGCATATTGACTATCAAATTTTCTGGGCAGCCTTGGTGCGGAAGAAAATTGCAGATGAAACTGATAGAATTACAGGGCAGACAAAACAAATTTATCTTGTTCCTATACACCTCAGTATCTACTCTCCAAATGGTATGTTTCTCATTCTTTTTTTTTTTTGCAACTTTTCTGCTTTCTTATGGATTATGGTGTATGCTCTGAAGGTTAAAGAATGTCCACAAATATTGTTCTCACGAGCAAACATAATTTTGTACATGGAAAGAGGTACTTTTAGAAATTCCTAACCGGGATACAAATTATCCATATTATCGTTGTTTGCTTCTTCTTCTTTTTTTCACTAGAAAGTATAAATTTTTTAGTTGGGGATCTTTGGAAACATCATGGAGAGACTCACAAAGCTGATTAATAGGTTCAGATTGCTCATTTTTATTATAACGCAAAGAAGCCTTCATGCACTAATGATGCAATTTTATCTCCACAGTTTTAAAATGAAGGTACCCTTTTACATTTGCTCCTTCCTTGTGAACCTTGTCATCCTTAATCTTGTGAATGTTGTTATAATAATCAAAGATCTCACCAGGTGAATATATATGAGAATTGCATTTGTGAAGATAGAAAAATGTAGCTTTTCGTGTCCAACTCTTTCTTAGGATATGTGTGCCTTTTTTTGTTCCGCCTTTTAAATAATTGGTTGTTTGTTGCATTATTATTTTGTGTTTATAGGCATTGATGAACATGTGTGGTGCAGAAACAAGAGTTGGATATGATATAGTGAATGACAATGCAGTGACTTGAGAAACTCCCCAGGCGAACTTCTCAATGAGATCATCTTCAGTCTGGTCAAGGGCCTCAAGATTGAAAACAACTCCATTTTCGATACACATTGATGACAACAAGACTAAGAGAAAGTCCTAATTCAACCGTTGCAAGCAGAACAACTTCATAAGAACAAATAGGAGTGATAATTTCGGCAGTACCCTTGTTAATCTTGGTGGAAATATTACTAGTGTATGGCATTTCATGCAATCGATAAAATTTAATATTGATATTATTTATATTGTCGATAAATATTATTTTCGACTGTCTGACAAGAAAAATAAATTTTATTCATTTGTTTTCGACGGTGTAAAAAATAATTTCAGTTGTGTTATTGCGTCGAGACAAATATTATTTTCGACATATTGTGTAATTTCAAAAAAATAAAAAATATAATTTTATAATAACATTTTGCGACGGTGAAACATTACTTTCGACACATTGTGCTATTACAAAACAATAATTAATATTATTTTATTATAATATTTACGATAGTGAAAAACTATTTTCGACAGTAAATAATGTGTCGCATAATATATTTTTGTGTCGGTTATTACGTCGAAAATTATAAGCGATGCAAAAACTAGTTGCTTTTGCTAAGTTTTCACGACGAGATAAAAACGTCGCAATTGAAAATATTCCGTCGCAAAGTTTTTACGGCGCCTTTCCATGCGACTCTCAATAGCTGTCGCATAGCCGACGCAAAAACGTTTTCTCGTCGAAAAACATACTATTTGTGGCAGGCATCACCTGACGCAATAGATGCTTTTTTTAGTAGTGTGTTCCTATTGGTCACTCGTTTATTTTTGTTTATTAACTAAAGTGCTGTCGTTTTGTTCAAATACGGCATCACTTAGCATATATAGTTAATTTAAAAGCTATTTTGTCTTGTTTGTCTTCCAACATTGCTGGTACAACTAGAGTACTGGAAGTGGTGATTCTCTAACAAATAATTAGTTCCTGGGCGGGCATTTGCTGAGAAAGAATCAACAATTCTCACTGTTGATTCTAGGGTATATTCAGAAAGTGATGAGCTGGATGGAGGAGATCAGTTTGGGGAGTATAACCTAGCTATTTAAGGGAAGTTGTGCAGTGGAAAGAGGATCGATTTGTTAAATCTGGAAATCAGCCAAGGTTGTTCCTTCTCCCCCTTGTGAGATTCCTTCATTCTTATCACCCTCTACCCTCTTATCCATCGGACCTCTAAATCTCTCTCTAATTTCGGCTAATGTGTTGATTCCAGGATTGAAAGATTGCACTGCAGCTTGGGCTAACTGGTGTGCATTTTAGTTCATTTCCTTAATGAGCAGAATGTTTATCAATT
Source organism: Vinca minor (assembly GCA_026122235.1). Lineage (NCBI taxonomy): Eukaryota > Viridiplantae > Streptophyta > Magnoliopsida > Gentianales > Apocynaceae > Vinca > Vinca minor. The sequence continues at coordinate 8,941,270 of JAOCZM010000001.1, forward strand.
AGATATTTAATATTTTGTAATAGTTAATCACTGAATTCTGGATCATGAATGTTGGGTTTGAATCAACTATTTCTATATATCTATCTTTCTTTGCATTTGAGTTATATTTCTCTGTTATTGTGGACCTGAGGCCACTTAGCTGATTTGTGGTTTAGAATCCCTTAGTTGTAGTGCGTGTCTTTGAGTGGGACATGACAATATTGTCCTTATCTTCTTAATTAAGGAAAATTCTCTTGTGGACCTGGGCTATTTGTCGGGTCATGGACCACTTGATCCACATTGAGCCACATCACCCCTTTTATTAAAATAAAATAAAAAATATTCCACTTTACTTGCACTATTGAATCCAAAAAGGAGAAACTTATATTCAAAAAAATACTCCACTATCGCAATAGCCAAAAAAATACTCCACTTTAATATCAACCTTTAGATGAAACTTATATTCCTACAATTGTAATTGTTTTAAGTGACTTCTAAATGATAACAATGATACTGTAAGTATATCTTCTCACTATAAGAAAACAGTTAAATAGCTACCGAAATTTTTAGCCACGCCATTAACGACCGAATACCGACTGAATGGAAATCGAAAAATTAACGGTCGCTATTCCGTCGCCACTTCGTCGGCCATATCAGTCCCATTTACCAAATTAAAATGACGTCGTTTTGTACTTCGTAACGACCGAATACCGACGGAAGTTAACGACCGTTTACCGACGGAACACATAACGACGTCGTTTTGATGTTTTATTTCTCTAAAAAAATAAGGTTCAAAATTAATTAAATAACGACTGTTAATGACCGAATAGAGACGGAACCTAACCGCTTAGCGACGGAACGTAACGACCGATTACCGACGGAATACATAACGGTGTCAAAACGACGTCGTTTTGATTTTTTATTCCTCTACAAAAATAAGGTAAAAAATTAATTAAATAACGACCGAATAGCGACGGAACTTAACGACCGATTACCGATCAAATACACGAAACGACGTCGTTTTGTGGTTTTACTTCTCTAAAAACCTAACAAAGAAAATCACTTGGTCAAAATCCCTAGTGACGTTTTGCCAATGAAAATCCCTCTGCGAATCCCCCGACCGCCATCTCCGGACACCACCTGAATCGACGTGGCATTTCTTTAATCGGCGCCGTCATCTCTTCTCTGCCTTCGCGTCCTCTCTGCTCCAGACTTAGAGGGGCGAACCAGAAAACAGTCTAAACTCCATCTCCTTATTTTCTCTGATTCAGGTTTTCTTTCTTTCTTTAATTTTCAGTTTTTTTTATTTATTTCTTTCTTGAGTGTTGTCTTTAGGTTAATTTGTGTGGTTTTGATTTAATTTTTTTTGGTCTTTCTTGCGTTATCTAATTACATTTTGGTTTTTTTGGTCTTTCTTGCGTTATCTAATTACATTTTGGTTGCTTGCTGATAGCTTTTGTGTGGTAAAAAGTCAGTATGCCTATTGCATCTCCTTTTTCTTTATGGAAAAACAAATTGTGGCTAATCTGCTTTCTTTTTTTTTGGCTAAAATTATGGCTAATCTGCTAATTGGGACAAAACTGATTTCTTTTTTTGACTTCAAAATTTTATTGAACACCTTTATCTCGCATCTTCTTTTCTGTGTATGAGCCTCAGTTTACTGCTTTGAGCTCTCTCCTCCTTTGGGGCCGATCAACACAATTCTACAAGTCTAAACAATCATCTATTTGACATTCAGTACTAGAAGCAGTGACAGTATAATATAAACTCAAAATTTTGATTCCATTGATCATCCATTCCCAAAGTTCTCTGGTGTAAAACCCACCATACATATTCGCAGTAATAAGATGGTGAACCACATATATTCATATGCAATTTTCGTAAATATAGAAAGAAAGGCTGCGAAGTTTGGAAGAAAGCAAAAGAAGCCCGACATGAAAGCCACAATTATTTTTAGTTGTCTATTATTCTTGCGCTTTGGTATTTAGTTATTTGATGGCCTTGGTCTGCTACTCGTCATGAAAGTTTTACACTTTGACAGCATAGCTTCCCTAGTAATCATATACACATTTTCAAATAGAGATAATCACTATTTATGCCCCCGAGAGATGTTTCAAAAGCAATTGTTACCCCCCAAGAATATATGGTGCCATAAATGCCCCCAACAATTTACAGGCTTGTTCTGACTTTATTATTAATGTAATGTTGTATTACAGCTAATTTATGAATGGTGTATTCAGATTGAGTATAGTCTGGATTTACAATTCATGTCCATTTTCTCATTTTACTGTTCCGAATTCATGTTAGTTTATTTTTTCTTCATTTGTCCTTTAATTGTTTCTACTTCTTAAGCCGCCTAATCTGTATTTTAGAGGTGCCTCCAAAGAAAGGTGTTCAATTACCATTTAGTCAGTCAGGAGCGTCTTCTAAGCCCCTACCTCCCAGACAGGTACATTAGGGGACTCGTTTTCTACTCCACCATCTGCCCCCGAGCGGGGTACGACATTTCCGTCACAGTCTCATGATGTACATGCATCTCGGGATGCGTCTGCGTCAGTACCGGCGACTGAGTATACGCTGGTAGCAGGATCTGCGACTCACCCGTCTACTGTCCCACAGATGGTGACTGATACCAGTATAGGTGGAGTTGCGGCTGCAGTCGATACTCGTACTCTCCTGCAACCTACCCTTGGCACGCAAGTAAATTTTTTAATTATTGCCTTTAAGTTAATTATACTTCTTGTAATCATTTTAGTAACTAATTAAATTTTTTCCTGGCAAGTATAGGTTTAGATTGGCATCCAGCTGTTCCGCTGTCATTACTTCAATATTTCAAGATCGTTTCAATGGGGCATACAACACCATAAAGAATGTTCCCCAGGAAGAAGAAAAATTGTGGTGGGAAGAGTTCATGGTAAATAAATTAATTAGCAATTAAGTTTGAAATTACAGGTCTTCGAATATAATAGGGTAACATTGTTTACAAATGCAGAAAAGGTATCGCTGGGCTCCTGAGCATGAGGCAGGCGTCAAGTCAAGTTGGTGTATCTTGCTTACGAGGAGACTAAGCGACATTATGAGCGACGCACGGAAAAAAAATAAGAGGCCCTCATGGGTTTGTGACACCGATTGGGCGCGTCTTCAAGAATACTGGCAGACTCCTGAATTTAAAGCCAAGTCTTTACAGGCCTCAAAAAATCGGAAAGAATGGAGGGGTGGCAAAGGCCCGATGAAACACACATGTGGTTCACTCAGCCACATTGAGCACCACATGAGACTTGGTAATTGATTATTTTATTTTACACATTCATATTTGTCTTTTATTTTATGTGCGTATTTAAATGTTTTAATGATTTTTGTTAACAGGAAAAGGAGGTCGAACATGCAGTCCCAATCCCGGCCAGTTACGATCATCTTCATAAACACCATATCGGCCTAAAGAAAGGCGAATGGGTTGATGAAGATTCTAGAGAGTTGTATATAAGTATTTCATTACATTTTGTCCCTTTTTTAATATTAGTTCTTTACTGTTATAACCTGACATTTTATTTGACAGGGGGTGTTCCATGCGGTTTATGAAGCCGCCGCTAGCCAATCAACTCAAGCCGGTCAGCCTCCTTCGGATTTGCCGACTCAGATTGAGCTATCTGCTGAGGCAGTAGGCGGGCTCAGGAAGGGACGTGTTCAAGGACTTGGTTCGTTCTCCGAGGTGGTAAAGACAATGAAGCGAGGTTGCCAAGCAGTCTCGCATTCATCTATGGAACAAATGCGGAGCGAAATGGAAGCCAAATGGAAGAATGAGATGGATTCATCAAAAAATAATTATTTTCAAATGCGACTGGTTTGATTCTACTCCAAATCGAGGTTTGAGGGTGCATCTTCAATATAAACTTGTAGAAATACATAGGAAAAGAACGTACCAGGGTTAAGATCCATTTGTATTTGCTTCCCAATGTCAACAAGTCTACTACACACCTTATCCGGGTAGTAAGACAACATCTAGGGCTGATTGGTTGGCTGTTTGTCGGTCCAAACCACGTCTAATTGATGTTCCTGGTGTTCCTGTACCGTATCAGGAGGAAGTACGCGAGGAGGAGACCAGTCACATTGATCAAACTGTTACTAAAGTTGGTCAACTTGCACACCGGTCAGGGGAAATTGAAGTTGTGCTTGTGGCCGGTATGAGCCGTGTTGATGATGATGAAATTATGTCTGGTGATGACAATTATGAAGAAGAGGATGAATTTATGTCGGAGGATGATTTAGAATGATTACTCTTTTTCTCGCTTCTTGGAATTCCATAAATTAATTGTCGTATTGTATAACTTTTTGTCATAATTCAAAGTGGTAATTTTATTGCCATAAAATAATTTGATTCTTGAATTTTTAGATTGCAAGGAGTTTATGAGAAGTGTAAACTTTGATTGTGAGTGTTGTAATATAATAATAAGTGCACACTTTGATTGTGAGTTTTGATAATTCAAAGTGTGCACTTTATTGTGAGTATTGTAATGTAATGAGAAATGTACACTTTGATTGTGAGAGTTGTAATTCAAAGTGTGCACTTTGATTGTGAGTGTTGTAATGTAATGAGAAATGCACATTTTGATTGTGGGAGTTGTAATTCAAAGTGTGCACTTTGATTGTGAGTATTGTAATGTAATGACAAATGCACACTTTGATTGTGAGAGTTGTAATTTAAAGTGTGCATTTTCAGTGTGAGTATTGTAATGTAATGAGAAGTGCGGACTTTGATTGTGAGTATTGTAATGTAAATGAGAAGTGCGCACTTTGATTGTGAGTGTTGTAATGTAAATGAGAAGTGTAAACTTGGTTATGTAATGTTATTTTTGGGTTTATTGATTATTTTGCTATTTGGGACCTTATTAATACTGTTTCTGGTTTGTATTTCTGTGCAGCTGTTTTTTATAATAGGGATTTAATTAAATTTTCGATTTATTTTTTTAAATAAAAACAATTTAGCAACCGAATATCAGGTGCTATATTAGCCGTCGGTATTCGGTCGTTAACCAGTCAAAGTCAAAAGTCAACAATGTTGACCATTCGGTCGGTAAATAGACTCCGAATATTCGGTCGCTAGACTTTCTGTCGGTATTCGGTCTTTCTATAGTCCAAGTCAAAAGTCAACAATGTTGACCATTCGGTCGGTATATATTCAGTCGGTGAATAGACTCCGAATATTCGGTCGCTAGACTGTCCGTCGGTATTCGGTCGTTATATAGTGCAAGTCAAAAGTCAGCAATGTTGAACATTCGGTCGGTATTAGGTCGGTAAATAGACTCCGAATATTCGGTCATTAGACTTTCCGTCGGTATTCGGTCGTGAATTTTCTTTGCGACGAAAAATGCACGACCATGTCATTTGGTCGTTAATCAGTCGCTAAACTGAGTTTAGCGACGGAAATGTCCGTCTCTGTAACACATTTTTCTTGTAGTGTCTAGTACATTAATCAAGATTCATTTAAAGAACATGTATAAATTTACTCTGGACAAATGATATTATTACAACTCGGCAATATCATTGGTGTACTAGACAACTAGAAGATACAAACTCATTACACATTGCTAAAAGATTTGTTTGGATCTGCACACCCCTCCCCACCCACACATACATCCCTAGAAAATTAATAAATCCGAATTCCTGATCAGTTAAACTATCTTCACTAAACTCAATTAAATTATCATAATTATTATGATCTTGTTTAATAGCATTCATTTTGTTTTTACTCAAAGAAACTCGATCTTGAGAATATCCTTCATGGTACACAGACAAAATGAAGTTCTTCCAAATCAGATCCCACCCCAGAAGTTGCTTACATCACAATTCAGACCAAATAAATCCACATGAAATAAGAATAAGAAAGACGGACATAGCTAACGGTTTCTGATAATCAAAGTTGCAAAAGTCACAAACTACTGAACATATACACAACAACAATAACATAACACATTAAATCTTCAATAATTGAAGTATGCACGAGAATTTATAGGAGACAAATCTAACATTTTGATAATAAATATACAAAGTGACTGCTTCCAAAATACCACTGAAACATATAGGTTGGAGACTGACCTAACACTTAAAAAATAAATGCACAAAATGACTTCTCACAAAATATCACTAAAACAGTAAACTACTGAAGATATATAATGCCAAAATTCACCAACACAAGTTCTCAGTTGGTAAGAACTCCGTATTTTTCTTAAAAGTCATGTGATCGAATCTCGCACTCAAAGTGAGAACAATATTGGTGGACGATTTCTAGTAATATGTAAAAGCTCTTGCAAACGATCTATGGTTTCGACGACAAGCACTTTTGATCAATAGTAATGACCGGAATCGAACACACAAATTTTTTAGACCAACAAAAAAGAATACCCAAAATCCGACACGAGTTTAAGATAGATCTAACACATGACAAATAAAAAACTTCACAAATAAAAGAATCATAAGCAAAAATCACTCCAAATTTATTATTTTTATGATATATGAAACCCACAAAAAAAAACAATAATTTAAGTTACTAATAATTTAAGTAGAAGTGGGGATGGATAAAATACAAACCTAACATTTTATAATAAATATATAATGTGATTATTGACAGAATACCACTAAAACATATGGATTGAAGACTGACCTAACTTTTGACAATAAATCCATTAAGCGGCTACCCACAAAATACCTCTGAAACAGTAAACTATTGAACATATATAATACAAAAATTCACTCAGTTGGTAAAGACTATATTTTCTCGTAAAGGTCATGTGATTGAAAAACACACTCAACGTGAGAAGCAATATTAGCGGGCGATCGGTAATGATTTATGGTTTCGACGACATGCTGTGGCCAATAGTGAATTTAGAGCGGAACCCACACAATAAATTTAACAAACAAAAAAAGAATACACAAATCCTGACACAAATTTCAAATAGATCTAAAGCATGACAAATCAAAAAAATCCCAAATAAAAGAATTATAAGCAAAAATCAGTCCAAAATTATTATTTTTATGATATTTGATGAACCCACAAAAAAAAAGAGAAAGAAATATATACCTAGAGCTGCTGCAGAACTCATAGAGTTTAGCACGATTGGAGAAGAAAATGAGAGCAACTTCAGCATCACAAAGAACAGAGAGTTCATAAGCCTTTTTAAGCAAACCATTTCTTCTATTTGCAAAATGTAACTTGCCTATTTATCTTATTCTCAATCCTCTTCAGCTCTACTCTCCCTCTTCCCATTATAATATTACTAAATGTTCTTCAAAAATCTGATTTTTTTTCTTTGAGAAATCCCCTATTAGTAGCGTTTATCTATTTACGTATTTCTATTATTAACCTTATCTTTTTTTTAGGCTATTTATAGCCGCATCTTTTTACGGGCTGCTATAAATGTACAATTAGTTAATCCGGCCACTTTTCAGGCCAAAAATGACATGTGACTTGCACATGCTTCCGGAGTGAAGGGCAAAAATGTCATTTACCTATCTGGCCTTCTTCCTCCACCCTCTTCCTCCACCACCGCCGCCCTCCACCCTCTTCCTCCACCACCGCCCTCCACCACCCTCCACAAACCCACTCCCAAACTCAAAATTTGCACCACTCTCATCCTCCTCTACCACCCTCCACCATTAAAAGTCAAAAAAATCCCAAAACAATCAGCCCTCTTCTCCTCCACCACCCTCCACAAACCCACTCCTTAACTCAAAATTTGCACCACCCTCTCCTCCTCCACCATTAAAAGTCAAAAAAAATTGGAGAATTCATCAATTGTTTCTTAGAGTTGCAATACAAGAAGAAATTACAATACAAGAAGAAATTGAGTTTGGAAGTGGGTTTGTGGAGAGTGATGGAGGAGAAAGGGAGTTGATTTGTTTTAGGGTTTTTTTGACTTTAATGGTGGAAGGTGGTGGAGGGCGGTGGAGGAGGAGAAGTGCAAATTTTGACTTTAATTCTATTGCAACTCTAAGAAACAATTGATGAATTCTCCAAATTTTTTTGACTTTTAATGGTGGAGGAGGAGGGGGTGGTGCAAATTTTGAGTTTGGGAGTGGGTTTGTGGAGGGAGGTGGAGGAGAAGGGGGTTGATTTGTTTTAGGATTTTTTGTGACTTTAATGGTGGAGGGTGGTAGAGGAGGATGATGGTGGTGCAAATTTTGAGTTTGGGGGTGGGTTTGTGGAGGGTGGTGGAGGGCGGTGGTGGAGGAAGAGGGTGGAGGAAGAAGGCCAGATGGGTAAATGGCCAGAAAAAGATTATAGCAGCCCGGAAAATTATTTTTGGCCTGAAAAGTGGCCGGATTCACTAATTGGACATTTATAGCAGCCCGTAAAAAGATGCGGCTATAAATAGCCTAAAAAAAAGATAAGGCTAATAATAGAAATACGTAAATAGATAAACGCTACTAATAGGGGATTTCTCTTTTTTCTTTTAAACAACAAAAAAAATTCTAACAACAAGATTGGATTTTTATGGTAAAAAAACCGACAAAAGGAGAAAATTTCTATATAGATATATGCAGAAAAGAGAGAGTTATAAAATGAAAGTAGAAGGGAAATATAGGGATATAGATGGAAAGAAAAGTTAGGTAGTTTTGTTATCTCATTTGGGCTTTGCAGGTTTGGTTATTGTGGAATGTGAAACACATGCTTTCCTGGCTAAAATAGATAGATTTGTAGAAAGGCAAGAGTAGGAAAAAAAGAAAAACAATATATGTCCTAAAAAAGGAATTTGAAAGTGTGTTGTTTTCGGTCACGTTTATAACGCAGAATATAAAATATTCTGTATATACTAAATATTTTTTGGCAGATCTTACGTTTTTTAGACAGATGTTATATTTTATTATTTGGTGTTCTCTCCTGACTAATGTGTGCCCTAACAAATGTAATAATTGTTTTACGCAACAGGTATTATAAAATCAGTTCACTCCCAAAAAAAAATTGGAACGTCAAATTTTTTATCCGATGACCAAATATTTTCAGTAAATAATGAATTTTTTGTGTTCAACACTACCGACAGACCGTTTTCATTCTTTTTTTACCTCTTTTTTTGGGTGAAAATCGGCTGTACCCGTATATGTACTCATTCATGTCTCTAACCACTCAAAATTAGTCATATGCACATTTATTCAAAATATATATACACATTTTTTTAACAACGGTTGTTATTATTATTTCTTTTGGAAAGCAATTTTGTTTTTATTATAAAAAAAGTCATTAAATCAACTCATTCGATGATGCACTTACTTATTCCCACATATGCTGACAGAATATTTGTTCCACCCCGAATCCTTAAACTAAATGAGAAGAGACTGCACAATGCCAGCAATATATAGCTGCGAATATGGAAATTTCAGTATCAACAGTACTGGTTGAGATTGAATAAAAATACTATTACAATTGATAATTAACTAGTTATTAACTCAATTAATTAAGAAAAATGCTAGTTTCAAGGGGACTTGCATTAGATTGGCATTGATTTAACAGAAAGCACAAAACATGGCACTGAAAATTTTTGGGATAACATTTTTGTTCGGAACGGAAAAACTGTACCAACCCTAGCCAACCTGTGAGTTGGGGGCGGAATTGCAACTTCCGTCCCCAAATTCCTGCCTTTTTTGCAGTGTCCAGTCTTTTCTCACTTTGCTTTTTTAACCCCTACTTATTTTTTAACGTAAATATCTGAACTCTTTGGTATTTTCATTAAATTTTTTGACCGATTTCTAGAGACTTGTCGAAAATGTATATTATATTTTTCCTTTTTTTTGTCAAATTCCATCTATCTACTAATTTATTTCCCTAAACACCTTTCTCCCCTAATACAATATGATAATGAATAGTGAAATGGATCCCGCCTTCGAATAGTATTTCAGACACCAATTTAGAATTTCCGTAGGATAGCGAACCGATAGAAAAATGGTAATATTTTGATTTGGTAATGTGTCATTTTTTCGAATACATTAAAAATAACTATTACAAAATTGAATGGAAATAAAAATAAATATATTAAAAATAACTATTACAAAATTGATAATATATACATTCTAAATAATTACAAAATTGTAAAATTTAAATACATTCATTGTGGAGGGGGTGGTTGGGCAAAAGATGCTAACATGGGGTAAGTCTTCCGGTTGTGGCCGACCAATTTACAGTGGCCGCACTTCTTAGCTCTTTGAATACCCCTGTTCTCCGTGTCCATATGCATTTGAAATCTCCGCCTTCAAGATCAACCCACCTGCGTACCTTTCATGTTAAGAGGGTGATGTGTCATATCAAAATGAAATTCTTCCAAATCAGATCCCACCCCCCGAAGATGCTTAGTTCACAATTCAGACCAAAGAAATTCACATAATAGGAAAGACAGACCTAGCAAACGTTTTGTGATCAATGTTGTTAAAATCCCGATTTAAATCTACGATTTTACGATTTTTCAACCCTTCACCGATTCTACGATTTTACGGAAGGAAAATCCCGATTTTACGATTCTACAGAAGGAAAATCCCGATTTTACGATTTTTCACCCCTTCACCGATTCTACGTAGAATCCCGATTTTAACAACCTTGTTTGTGATAATCAAAGTTGCAAAAGTCACAAAATACTGAACATATACACAATAATAACATAACGCATTAAATTTCTAATAATTTGAGTACAAACAGGGATGAATAAAAGATAAATCTAACATTCTGCAATAAATACACAAAATGACTGCTGACAGAATATCAATAAAATATGTTGATTGAAAACTGACCTAACTTTTGACAATAGATCCATTAAGTGGTTGTTCATAAAATACCGCTGAAACAGTAAACTATTGAATATATATATATATATATATATATATATATATATATATATATATATATATATATATATAAAATACCAAAATTCACCAACAAAAGTTCACTCAATTGGTAAAGACTATATTTTCTCGTAAAGGTCATGTTATTGAACTCTGCACTCAACGTGAGAGCAGTATTACTGGGCGATCTGTGACAATATGTAACGATCTATGATTTCGATGACATACGCTTGTCAATAGTGATGCCCGAAGCCAAACCCACTTTGGATCAACAAAAAAGAATACTAAAATCCTGACACAAGTTTCAGATAGATCTAACGCAGAAAAATCAAATACTTCACAAATAAAAGAATTATAAGAAAAAATCACTCCAAAATTATTATTTTTATGATATTTGATGAACCCAAAAAAAAAAAAAATTAATATATATATATATATATATTGCTGCAGAACTCATAGAGTTTGCCACGATTGGAGAAGATGATGAGAGCAACTTCAGCATCACAAAGAACAGAGAGTCCATAAGCCTTTTTAAGCAAACCATTTCTTCTTTTTGCAAAAGTAACTTGCCTATTTATCTTATTCTCAATCCTCTTCAGCTCCACCCTCCCTCTTCCCATTATAATATTACTAAATGTTCTTCAAAAATCTGATTTTTTTTTCTTTTAAACAACAAAAAAAGATTCTAACAACAAGATTGGATTTTTATGGTAAAAAAACCCACAAAAGGAAAAAATTTCTATATAGATATATGCAGAAAAGAGAGAGTTATAAAATGAAAGTAGAAGGGAAATATAGGGATATAGATGGAAAGAAAAGTTAGGTAGTTTTGTTATCTCATTTGGGCTTTGCAGGTTTGGTTATTGTGGAACGTGGAACACATGCTTTCCTGGCTAAAAAAAAATAAAATACTCCTAATTACTTGGAATAATTCTGATATGGACCTGGCCTACCACTTGGTCCACATTCAGGCACATCACAATTTTGATTAAAATAATAAAAACAGGTGAGGGCCTTATGAGAATATTTTTTTTTTTAATCAAAAGAGGTGATGTGGTTAATTCTTGACCAAGTGGTAGGTCAGGTCTATATCAGAATTTTCCCATTACTTGCACTATTGAATCCAAAAGGGAGAGTATTTTATTTTATTTTAATAAAAGAATGATGTGGCTCAATGTGGATCAAGTGGTCTACAACCCCACAAGTGGACCAGGTCCACAACAAAATTATTCCTTTCAAATTCATAAAATAAAAGAGTAAGTACCTATTTAGGTTATTAAACCATTTATATTTTGTTGTTGTGTGTATTCAATTATTATTTTTGATTAATTATATAACTTTAGTATTTTTAGTGGTGGTTTTCGAATAAATTAGAAATGTGTCGGGCATGTGACCAATATTCCAATGGAAAAAATATAGGTATACGTTAACCACACTTTGTGCAAAGTCTTTGTTTGTTACTATTTGAGCCCAGAAAAATAAAGACACATATTTATTTTGACCCACAGACATTTGACACACTAACTTCTATTTTTTCCTGTAAATGATTGGCCACATACTTGACACCAGGGGTTCATAACTGGACTGAGCGAGGTCAAACTCACGCTCGGCTCACATAAAATTCGAGCTTGAATATTGACCTCACGCTCAACTCACTTAAGTTCAAGCTCATATTTTTTTCGAGTTATGTGAGCCAGGTTCGGGTCGGCCTGAACCCATTGACACCCTACCGACACGTTTCAAATTTGACCGAGAACTACCACAAAAAGTAATGACAGTTTATTTTCAACTACACGAAAATACTATAGTGATATAGTTATCCAAAAAAAATAATTGAGTGCCAAAAAAACAAAAAAAGCGTAAATAATTTAGTGACTTAAATAGTAATTTACTCTTAACATATTGAAAACGTTTTTTAGTCTAGTTGTAGGATTGCGATTTTATCAAGTTAGAATCAAGTACTTCACCATCACATAGCAAGAAGTCCACTATTTAACTTCCGTCAAAAAACAACCCCGTCTTTTGCAAGTTTTTTGCTCAAGTATTCATTTTATATAAATACTTTCATTTTTAAGACAAAATTACGATGTAATGAGGGCGGTTTGGGAATTCACCGCCTTAAAGATGTGAATTGGGGATTGTTGTGTAAATTGGGTTGGAGAATGCTTCAGCAGCCACACAAATTGTGGGCAAGCATTTTATGGCAAAAGTATGGGAACTTATTTCACCCGGTACAGAAACAAAGGCATCGGTGGTATGGCGTGGTTTGTGGATGATTCGGGAGCTACTTGAAGAGGTGATTGACTGGGGGGCTTTGGACTCGACGCGGATCATGATGGACCTCGGATGCAATTAAAATCTGTTGGGGTGATCAATCTATTATGCAAAGGTTACGAAAACAACTTGAGGGGGGAGTCTGGTTCATAAAGGACCTCAATGGAGGCGGATATGGAAGGTACGGGGACCGCAAAGATATAATTTCCTCCTTTGGAAGATTCGGCATGACCGAATTCCAACTGGAGGCTTGCTATTTGCTAGATCTTGCAGGGATGATCTGTGGTGTATGTTGTGCGCAAGTGGAGTGGATACGACATTGCATGCGGTCCATGGCTGCTCATGGGTACGGCAGGTATGGAGCAGGCTGTTGGACGAGAATGCATCCCACAGATTTTGGAGGAGTACGGAGCCCAAAGATTGGGTGGATGATTGTTTGCGGAAGGTAACAGCACCAAGCGATGCTGCTGACTTTCGGGATATTGATTAGAAGCTTCTTTTTCGGATGGGAGTGACGACGGTGTCATATTTTCGAAATGGGAAACTACATGATGCAGATGCAGTCATTCTTGACCCCTAGAGTTATTGTGCAAATAATCAATGCTCGAAGTCTGGAATGGATGAAATCCTGGAGAGATGTATAGCGTACTAGTCAAGATGTTTATGCATTTATAGATTAGGGTCGATATACGAATGGCATTAGTATTATAGGTTATTGTTTTAGTTGTTTTTAATTACTCTCATGTAAGATGTTTGATTCTATTCTAATGAATAAGAGATCCCAATTCTACAAAAAAAAATTACGATGTTTTACGATATTGGCTCTCTCTCTCTCTTCATCTTTTTTCCAAATATTTTGTTTTACATTTATATAATTACTTTACTTTTGGAAAAAATTTGTGATATTATATAATATTGACCTCCCACAAGTTAATAATAAACATTTTAGAAACAAAAAAAGGCAAATTGGCGTAAATAGTCCCTAAACAATTTATTGCCACAGATAAAGTCTCTAAAGATTTTTTATTTTTATTTTAAAATCCCCAAACAATTTATGTTTGGTGTGTAAGATCATTCCGTCAAAAAAATCATTAGTCAAGTGTTGAGTCAAATTTTTGACAAAGTCAATGCAAAAACTTCATAGGCATTTTAGGAACTCTATTTTTAAAATAACATCCCCATTCACCATCTTCATCCCTCCCCTTCATCTCTCTAAATACATCTCCATCTCCAGCGATCCATCTCCGGCAATCCATCTCCATCTCCAGCGATTTCGGATCTTGAAGGTTCCACATCTGAAACTTTGCTGGAGAGAGGAGGTGATGTATCTCAGGATCTGCAGAATTGTGATCCAATCTGCAAACCAAACAAATAGATCAATAGACCAAAAACTGAAGAAGAATATGGTATGCACTCTAAGTAGTCAATCCAAACTACTACTCACAAACCCTTAATTTAAGAAGAAACAATGATCTTCCACTATCTCACATTTCAAATCGACCGTTTAGTCTTGATTAAGAGTATTAAATATGGATTAATAGTACTATATTCGAAATACTCACCGGAGGGTATGGCGTCGGAAAGAAGGAAGAGGGGGACATGGGGGTGAAGAACAAGCGGGTGGGCTGGGGTGGGGATGGGATGGGTGCAAAGTACCATTTTAACCCTTCAAGTTTTTGTTTTGACTCCATTTTATTTTTCAAAATTTATGTTGACTGTAATTTTTTGAAAGGAAGGACCTTGCATATCAATGATAAATTGTTTAAGAAAATTTTAATGTCCAGAATTAACCTTTAAGGATCTTGCATGAAATCTGTAAATTGTTTAGGGACTATACTTTGCCCGAAAAAAAAGTGGTCAATATTATTGTTGGGTCCAAGAAAATCGGCGGAACAAGAAGAAAGGGAAAATTCTGTTGTAAACCTGGGTTATTTGTGGGGTCATGCGTCACTTGGTCCATATTGAGCCACATCACCCCTTTTATTAAAAAAAAATAAAAAATATTCCTCTTTACTTGCACTATTGAATTCAAAAGGGAGAGTATTCTATTTATTTTTAATAAAAAGAGTAATATGTCTGAATGTGGATCAAGTGGTAAATAATCCTTCAAGTGATCCCAGCTCTGAATCCATGAGGGTCCTGTCTTTTGTAATCATAACGTCATTAGACATTTCATGTAATAACAAAGGTCTGAAACCACCCACCTATATATCACATTAAATCCTACAATAAACTTATAATCAGTACACACGTACGTACCTTTAGACAGTCCAATTAATGAATCAATCCAAAGATTTGCCTACACGAGATGGGGCAAATTGAAGGCACCTAATTTGGGTCCTTTAACTGCATTTTTTGTAAATATTCAAGGACAACTCCGGTATCACCCACTTTTATCTCTCGTGTACGCTTGGAACGTACATAATTTCTATAATATAGGGCAATAAATCCGAGTTTGTCACGACCTCCTACTTTTTTTTTAAATGAGGATTAATAGTGGTTCCCCATTTTCCCTTCGGCATGACTCGAACTCCCGACCTACTGGTTGGAAGTGAAGCGTCTTACCGCATGAGCAACACTTCGTTGTCTCACGACCTCCTACTTGTTAACTCATGAAATCGATTGTTGCCAACTTAGTGCCATATCTGCTTCGGCAGCTTGAGCAACAGTCAATTTTCGATGAGAACTAAAAATATGAGTTTTACTTGGAGTGCACAAATCGTGAGTGTGTTCGGGAATGACTTTAATTACAGAAAACATCCATGTTTGACAAGAAATAATTATTCGTATCATTGCCTTACAATTGAAACGCGTTTCTGGTCTGTGAACCTTAACACCAACATCTCTTTTATCTTTACCTCTTTGGCCTCACAAGAACAACAAAACATTCTATATTTTATGTTACCTTGACCATCCCTATGAAACCTACTCCATCGAATTCCAAAAACAGTTTTCTTAGCATATTTTTTATAGAACTCATAAACATCTTGCTCTGTACGAAATTACATACCTATTTTAGGGATCGTGTAATTGGAAATTTGTTAATGAAGTTGATTGATTGCATTAGGTCCCTCCATAAATGTTGAATTTCCATTATATTTGTCATTACAAATATTATTCTCCTCCTCATCTTGAAATTCCAGTTTACGACGTGGTTAACAATTAATGTTTGCACCTTCTTCCGTCTCCATTATCTGAAAAAAATAAACTAAAATATAAATTCGACGACTCATGAAAAATATTAAGAAATATTATGTCAGTTGATTGGTGAATACACTGTGCATGTGTAATTTAATGGGAGACAACCTTGAGAAACTAAAAAACATATTGCTTATACTCTACAATTATTTATTTTGCAAAAATATTAGTCTATAATTAATTTATCACTACAGTGACCATTAATTAACTCCAAACTATAACAATTAATCTATAAATAATTTAATAATTTATAAAAAATATTACAATTAATAATAGTACAATTTACCTTGAGAGTTGGATAAAGATTCTAAATTCTACTATAATAGTACAGTAAATTCTTGTAAAGTAGAGAAGAAGCAATTTGGGCATTAATTGAGAAAATAATGAAAAAATGTGGAAGAGCAAAAATTGTAAAGCTGAGATTAATTACGGAGAGAGAAAAAAAAAAAAAAAAATTGGGATTAAAACGAGTAGGGAGGAGAGAGAAACTGAAAAATAAAATATGGAGAAAAGATTTTTGGCTTATTTTGTGGGCCCCTAAAGAGACAAAATAAGGGAATTCAACAAAAGTTGTTTACTAATGTTGGTTACTACTTTGAATTGGGTGGATTACATGTGGCAACATTTTATAGGCAGGAACACACATGGAAACACCAACTTGGTACAAACGATTTCTGGCCAAAACAATTGTAACCCATTTTCACTTTTCTCACATATTATAAAAATGAATAAAAATTAAAGTGAAAAAACTAATATACATGTACCCTCTTTAAGGGGATAATTCTGATATGGACCAAGTCAATTGGACCATTTGCTCCAGAACTAGACAGATCACTAGAATAATTCTAGACCAAAAGGTCCATGTGGACTTGGTCCATATCAGAAAAATCTCTTTAAGGGAATGGGATAGATATGCGTAAGATGAGTATCAAACTTGGAACTCTCAATTTCGATAGGAGTATTTTATCAAAGATGAGTAAATCGAGGCAGGGAAAGTGAAGGTGAACCGGTTTATTGGTTCTGGTCACATTTTTTACTTACAAAATATATTTGACGGGCTCTCAATTTATATGCAGAAATAGATTATGTAAATGGAGTGCGAAACTGAAAACAATAAACCGTTCCGTCTCTTTTTTCGATTGAGTAGATTTAAAATGGAAAAGGGTACCAATTGCATTGTCAAGATTATGCTCTCCTCTCTGGGAGACTCCTAATACTACAACACCACCTAAGATCTTGTGATTTCCTCATGGCTGCCGGCCAACCGGCCGCCCTGGTCCCTGCTGCTGCTATCGGTTTGCTCTAGTATGAAAATTCCACAAGCACGCACCGTACATGGAATCTTTGCGGAAATCTTTTCACAAAGTTGGTTTTAAGGGGAATTTTTGGATTGGAAGAATGGATCCGCACCATGTTCTAATATGTTACCATCTGGAAGAGGGCTATTATTGCTTATGGATACAAGAAATTTGGAGATTTTGAAGATTATCCATGAGAGTATAAAAATGGACGTATGATTTTAATGTTCCAGTTTGGATTGGTTTTGAGGGTTTACCAATTCATTTGTACAATAAATCAAAATTGTTCTCGCTAGTACAAGCGGTAGGCCACCTGCTGGCACTGGATGCGCCAACCGCCGCCGCCGCCCGACCCAGTATAGCAAAGGTTTGCGTCGAAGTAGATCTCTTGGTGGAATTGCCTCATCAGATTCGGATGACACAGGCGAAGAATGGTAATGGCTATTGACAACCAATTGATTATGATGATTTTTCGGAGTATTGTTTAGGATGTATGATAATTGGTCAGAATTATAAGGAGCGCGAGAAACAGGCGAAACCGCTTACGCCGCCAGCGACTGGTAAGCAGAAGGAGATGATTGCTCCATAGCCATCTCCCATATCTAAAACCCTAGCCTCCAGTGTTGTGGTGACTTCCCCTGCAAACAATGTTTGGGTGCCCACCGACACTAAAAGAAAAGAGTGTAGCAGGGACGGAAAAATCGGCCGCTAATCTTAGTTTAGCGACCGAATCTCGTGGTTGTATATTTTTCGTTGCTAAGCCAATTAAAGACAGACTACCGACTGATTATTTAGCGATCGACTATTGGGTCACCATTTACCGACGGATTACCGACCGAACATTCAACATTGTTGACTTTTAACTTTGACTTATTAATGACCGAATACTGACGTATTATGTAGCGACCAATTATTGGGTCGCCATTTAGCGACGGATTACTGACCGACTGGTCAACATTGTTGACTTTGACTTTGACTCGTTAACGACCGAATGCCGATGTATTATGTAGCGACCGATTATTGGGTCTCCATTTCGCGACAGATTACCGATCGACTGGTCAACATTGTTGACATTGACTTTGACTTTAACTCGTTAACGACCAAATGTCGACGGATTATTTAGCGACCGATTATTTGGTCGCCATATATATGCGATCGATTACCGGCTGAACGGTCAACAATGTTGACGTTTGACTTGGGCTTGTTAGCGAACGATTATTGGTTCGCCATATAGCGACCGATTAACGACGGGTGCCTTCGCGACGGAATATTCTGTCGGTAGTTAGCGACAGCTTAGCGACCGATTGATGTTTATTTGACTTTGACTTTAAACTAATAGTAACCGATAGAACGGTCGCTATTCCGTCGCTAAATGTTTTTTAATTTAAAAAAATAAATATGAAATTTAATTAAATCTCTATTATAAAAAGCAGCAATACGCAAATCAATGAAGCAGAAACAATATCAATAAGATCCCAAATAGCAAACATAATCAATAAAACCCAAAAATAACATTACACAACTAATTATCTTACTAAAAAACAAAAGTTTACACTTCTCATTTACATTACAACACTCACAATCAAAATGTGCATTTTGAATTACAACACTCACAATCAAAGTGTGTCCTTTGAATTACAACACTCACAATCAAAGTGTGCAATTCTCTTTTACAATACAACACTCACAATCAAAGTTTACACTTCTCCTATACTCATTGTTGTCATTTATATATATATATATATATATATATATATATATATATATATATATATATATATATTGTCGAAATTCCACCAGCTGTGGTGGGGCGGACCCCCATTTATTAAAATGGCCAAATTCGGCATAAATGATACAAAGAGGGGGACGTAATGCCAAAACCTCCAATATAGGTGGACACAAATCCACTCCTAACATAAAAGCTAGCAAAAAAAAATGCAAGGGACCTGATCATTTATAAATATAATCAAGTATGCTACAGATAAGCCAATGCTAGTATGTTCTAAAGCTAAAATGCAAATGATTATATCATTTAATTTTCCGTAGATATGGAATCCCTGTACGATCAAGTTGACACAAACCTCGAGTAACTTGGGGTAACGCTGAAAATTGCAAATAAACCACCGTGTTTCGAGAATCACATGCTTCATTTGCTAAACTGTCCGCGACCTGATTCGCTTCCCTGTATATATGGTGAACATTGGCTGATCTAGAAATGCGGAGTAAACATTGAAAAAAAAGAATAAATATGTCCCTTGTTAAAAGAATCACATAGAAACTTTGAATCAGATTGAATACAGACATCATGAAATTCCAATTAATTAGCATACCGTACCCCAATGATCATTGCATCAATCTCAGCCACCGAGTTTGAGAGATATACTCCAAGGAAATTAGAGAATGCACCAAGAAATGAACCAGAAGAAGTGCGAAGAATTCCACCCGCACCCTGCAATACCGGATTGCCCCTAGAAGAGCCATCGATGTTGAGAATAACCGAGGCCAAACTGCCTCGCCAAGTGATGGCCTTGACTCGTCTCATTCCTATAGAATATGTGCCTCCCATAAACACCTCTAATAATCCTGCACATTTCAAAATAGGAAGGGAGTGGCTGTCAAATTCACATAGAAGACTCCTAAAACCCGATCTTTTACCATAAAAAATAAAACGACAACGAGCCCGCCAAAGGATCCAACAAACACTTGTAAAAATAATTAAGTTAATATCTCTCCACTTGTTTGTACCTTTCCACCACAACAATTTCAATAGAGACAGATAAAAGTCAAACCTGATAGTGTTCCAGTCAATCCCAACCAAAGCACACCCATGCATCCACAATCGCGTAGCCATATTACATTCTGTAAAAATATGCGCGAAGGTATCCTCTCAATGCCCACAATGATATCTTGAGACCAAAGATACACCCCAACGCCTCCGGACTTAATCCAATGCTAAAAAACCATTGAGCAGCCGCCAGAGGAAAAGTTTATGTGTCAATGGCAATGCGGACTGCCAAATCTGTGTGCGGGAAAGCTGTGATACTCCACTTGGTTGTAAAATCTACAAGATAGAAGAAATTGTAAAAGTTTCGGTAGGTACAAGGCTCCATATATGTATATCAGGACCTTGGGACAGCCGAGCTATTGGAAAAGCTTGTTGTTGAGCCATGGGCAAAGAAGCTACCGCAGACCAGCCATCCTCGCATAGATGATCCCGAATGGCCGAGGAATCCACTGCTGCTCCTGCAATCTGTAATAAAGGACCCTTAAAAGTAAAGTTTTCATACCAGAATGAAGACCCACCATCTCGAATCAGAAGGCCCATGTGAGCCTCTGCCGACTCACGGACCGAAAGTAGCCTTTGCCAAACAGGGGAATCAATAGGGCGAGTCGGAACTAAAGTCGGATGAGGATCCGTTTGACAATATTTCCCGAACAAAAATTCCCGCCAAAGAGAATGCGAAGTCCTGAACCGCCACTACAATTTATGAGAATAAGCAATATGATATGATTCTAAAGTAGAAAATCCCAAACCATTTTGCGAAGTACTACGGCATAGTCGCTTCCAAGACATCCAATGACGTCGTTCCCCATATTCGGCTGAACCCACATAGGAAATTAGCAAATAACCGTTCCATATTAGCCAGTACCTGTTTTGGTGGACTAGACACCGCAAGAATGTGCATAGGCATGGATAATAATACATACGGAACCAACGTGAGGCGTCCGCCAAGATCAAGAAATTTCTTTTGCCATCCTGCCAGACGGAGAGTGATCTTATCAACAATAGAAGAGTAATAAACTACCTTTCATCGCCCCGAAAAAACGGGACAGCCGAGATAAATCATGGGAAACATCCCTCGGGTAAAACCCGTCACCCGGTTGATCATTTCCAAATGCCTTGGCAAAGCTCTATCAGCCACATAAAAGGAACATATCTGGTCATTAATACGTTGACCTGAGCTATCCTCGTATTTCCGAATGAAATCTATCAAAGCTTGCAAACCACGCTTAGCATCATTCAAGAAGACAACTTCATCATCTGCGTAAGCTAAATGAGATACCAGAATAGATTAGTGCGGGACCACATACCGTCCAATGCTCCCATAATGTTTCAGTCTATCCAACCCCCTTGAGAAGACATCTGCTGCCATAATAAACAACAAAGGAGACAAAGGATCTCCTTGTTTTACTCCGCGCCCAGAACGGAAAAAACCATAAGGAGAACCATTAATAAGGACTGAAAACCAGTTACTAGTCAATAAGTTCCGAATTAGATGAATGAAATGTAGACTAAAACCAAACTTATGAAGCACAGACAAAAGAAAATCATGAGATACTCGGTCAAACGCCCTCATCATATCCAATTTAATGATCATGTTACCACCTCTCACCTTTTTATTTAATGAATTTGCCAATTCCATAGCTAAAAGAATAATGTCTAATATTACCCTTCCCTTAATAAAACCAGATTGATTGCGGCTCAAAATCCTAGGAAGTAGTTTTGCCAAACAGTTGGCCATAACTTTACAGATGATTTTACTGGAGAAATTGCACAGAGAGATAGGACGAAACTCACCAAAAGTTTTCGGGCAATCCGACTTCAGAATGAGGACCAGAAATGAACTCGATTTACCTCGTGATAGCGGTATCCCCGCCCAGAAGTCCTTCACAGCCTGAATCACATCGTTTGCCACAACTGCCCAACAGCTCTGAAAAAATCTCCCCGTGTATCCATCAGGGCCCGAAGCACTAGAGGGGCTCAGGTAAAAAACAGCCTCTTTAACCTCCAAACCTGTATGCAAAGAGTCCAAAAAATGATTATCCGTATCAGTAACCTGTCTAGGCAGTAAATCAAGTAGCTGAGTGTCAGGACGTGGGCCTGCATCAAACGCAAATAAATTCTCATAAAAACTAACACCAGCCGAGCCAATTGAAGGGATTCATCGGCGGAAACTCGGTTCCAAACACCTATGAGTCCACCCCTGAATGATCCGCTCATACAAAACGAATAGAAAACTACAAAGAAAAGGACTTACATTTGTTGGCTCAAGAATCCGATTCTTGAATGGAAGATTCTGTCTTTAAGGCTCGGATGCAATGATCACCTTGAGTCCTCCCTTGCGAAATTACTCCCTACTGGTATCCACGTGACGAAACGGGCAGCGAGTGCTAGCTCTTCGTTTTTCTGAGATTTGTGAATTAGATAATAAGGGAGAGGCTGAACAAGAAATCTGATTTCTGGTGGTTATGGTATTTTGGCTAAAAACATTCTCTCCCTAGGTTTTCGGCCAAGAGAGGTTTATATAGGGAGTGAGAGGTTGTTTCCAGAACAACTCCCACGTCCGCTCCACATCTTCTGGCAATGGGAGTGTTTTACTACCACGTCCCCTAGACCTCTGCTGGTAGTAGGGAGTCTTTATCGGATAATAACTCCCACGTAATCCCAGCTATAGTTAAATACCGAAATTGCCCCTATCTCTATTTCGAACAATAACGTTTAATTATTCTCAAAAAAATAAATGTCAGATACAATGAACCTAGACACATTCTAGATTTATTAAATCTGGACATGAAGCTCGTTGGCTCGTCTATGCGTGTGACCTTGTAGGTTCATATCACAATGGCAATGAAAACACACTTAGTAGTAATGTGAGTTCATAAGTCACAAGCGGTCCCTAGCAGGACATTGTGACTACCCAAAGTGAATGAATTTACGGTGGAACCTAATATCAATCCACTATTTAATCCCTTTGTCTCTCGATATCCTAATTAAGCATAAGGCATGGTGGTTGTCACCCTTATTAAGTTTAATTGTATTTATGCTCGATCTCCAGGTAGACTGTTCCAACAAATAGTATTTAATAACCACTTTATCAAATACATTTGAGCACGGCCGTGCATTTAGATAGTCTTCCCTATCGAGGGGCCCGTGGATATCTCTCTCTAATAATAGAGAGGGACAAATCCCTTACAATGTCGCTCACATTCAAGCTATGATAGGACACTACATCCGATCATCAGTTGTATTGATTACTCGGTTAAAAGTAACGTCCGACTGAGGTCAAAACGTGGCTCCATTCATACTAGAATCAATGGAGACATAAGGTCTAAGGATTCCCAAATAGCATTGAGGAAGTAATACTTATGACTAAAGACCATGAAGTATTACTTCTCTAACGGATCACGTCCAATACAATGTATCCCTATATATTGCATCTATGATATGATTTGTATTCATTACACATGATCAGTAAAACATGATCATCAATCATACATCATACTAGTTTTATTTCATTGTAAATCACATTACATAAAACTAGGGACGACTAGAATAGTAATTACATAATCTAATGAGCTTTACTATCAAATCACACATTTGATAATCAAAAGAAAAATTAACTATTCAAATACATGCTCAAAAGATATAAAAACGTACAACATGTGCTAATGGTCCTAGTGCACTACTAACAATCTCACACTTGCCCTAGGTCCAATCATACATGATCTTCAATCCCATTGACATAGTATGACTCTCATGTTTAGGTTGCGGAAGTGGCTTGGTCAATGGATCGGCAATGTTGTCGTCTGTATGAACTTTGCAAATTTTAACGTCTCATCTATCAAAGATCTCTTGAATCAGATGGAAACGCCTGAGAATGTGTTTGGATCGTTGGTGAGATCTAGGTTCCTTAGCTTGTGAAATGGCACCAGTACTATCACAATAAAGGTCCACTGGGTTCACAATGCTAGGGACGACACCTAATTCATCAACAAATTTCTTGATCCAAACAGTTTCCTTAGCTGCTTCAGAGGCAGCAAAATACTCAGCTTCTGTTGTAGAGTCGGCCACGGTTTCTTGCTTTGAGCTCTTCCAGCTCACAACACCTCCATTCAAACAAAACACAAAACAGATTGCGATCTAAAATCATCTACTACCAGACTTCCTTCTTGACCTCCGTAAACTAAGAACATATCTTTAGTCCTTCTCAAGTACTTAAGAATTCTCTTTACTGCAGTCCAATGTGACTCTCCAGGGTCAGATTGATATCTGCTAGTCATCCTTAAAGCGAACGAGACATCCGGGCGAGTGCATATCATAGCATACATAATAGACCCAATGGCTGAACCATATGGGATCTTACTCATGCGCTCTTGGTCCTCCTTTGTGGAAGGCCCTTGAGTTCTGCTGAGTTTAATGCCATGTGACATGGGCAAGAATCCCTTTTTGAAGTCTTGCAAACTGATCCGTTTCAGTACCTTGTCAATGTATCCACTCTGGCTTAGGCCAATCATTTTGTTAGATCTATCTCTATAGATTCTTATACCCAAAATGTATGTAGCCTCGCCTAAGTCTTTCATGGAAAAACACTTCCCCAACCAAGCTTTTACGCTTTGTAATGTGGGGATGTCATTTCCAATCAGTAAGATGCCATCCACATAAAGCACAAGGAACACTACTGCATTATCAGTTACTTTCTTATAAACACAAGGCTCGTCTTCGTTTTTGATGAAATCAAATTCTTTAATACGTTCATCAAAGTGATGATTCCAACTTCGAGATGCTTGCTTCAATCCATAAATGGTCATTTGAAGCTTACACACTTTGCTAGGATTTGATGGATCATCAAACCCCCCAGGTTGTGTCATACACACATCCTCGAGAAGGTTTCCATTAAGAAACGCAGTCTTAACATCCATTTGTCATATCTTAGTCATAATATGCATCTATGGAAAGTAAAATCCTAATAGACTTTATCATAACGACAGGAGAAAAAGTTTCGTCATAGTCAATACCATGAACTTGTCTATAACTTTTAACTACTAGCCGAGATTTAAAAGTGTGTACATTACCATCCATGTCGGTTTTCTTTTTGAAACACCATTTGTTATCAATGACCTTACACCCTTCGGGTAGGTCAACCAAAGTCCACACTTGGTTATCGTACATGGATTGCATCTCAGACTTCATAGCTTCTAGCCACAAATCTGACTCAGAACTACGAATTGCCTCTTTGTATGTAGTGGGTTCATCTTGATCAATCAGTTCAACATGATGATCATCAGTCACGAGAAATCCATATCTCTCAGGCAGTTGATGTACCCGACTCGACCTCCTTGGGCCTTGTGTCAAACATTGAAGCTCAGTATCAGCACGTGAGCTTGCTTGAACTTCCAAAGTTGGTTCAGATATTGTTTGGGGATCTTGAATTTCCTCAAGATGGATCTTACTCCCACTATCCTCTTTGGAAATAAATTCCCTTTCAAGGAATAAACCATTACGAGCAACAAACACTTTGTTCTCTGGTGGAAGATAGAAGTAATATCCTTTAGTTTCTTTAGGATATCCCACAAACAAACACTTGTCTGATTTAGGGGCGAGTTTATCAGATAACAAGCGTTTTACATACGCCTCGCATCCCCAAATTTTGTGAAATGACAAACTAGGTCGTTTCCCAGTCCATATCTCATATGGAGTTTTCTGAACCGCTTTAGAATGAACTATATTCAATATAAATGCAGCAATTTCTAGGGCGTAGCCCCAAAAGGAAATTGGAAGACTTGTTTGACTCATCATAGATCGAACCATATCTAGTAGGGTGTGATTCCTCCGTTCCAATATATCATTTCATTGTGGTGTGCCAGGAGGAGTTAATTGCGAAACAATTCCACAACCCCTAAGATGTTCTTCAAACTCTTGGTTAAGGTATTCGCCACATCGATCTGATCGAAGTATCTTAATACTTTTACCAAGTTGATTTTGTACTTCATTTTGAAATTCTTTGAATCTTCCAAAAGATTCTAATTTATGTTTCACTAGATAGACGTAGCCATATCTACTGAAATCATCTGTGAATGTGATGAAGTACTGAAACCCTCTTCTAGCACTTGTGTTTATTAGTCCACAAACATCTGTATGTATGAGGCCCAACAAATCAGAAGCTCTCTCAACTTTTTCCATTAAAGGGAGCTTTAGTCATTTTGCCTAACAAGCAAGAATCACAAGTCTCATAAGACTCTAAGTCAAATGATGTCAAAATCCCATCTTTATGGAGTTTT
Source organism: Vinca minor (assembly GCA_026122235.1). Lineage (NCBI taxonomy): Eukaryota > Viridiplantae > Streptophyta > Magnoliopsida > Gentianales > Apocynaceae > Vinca > Vinca minor. Next base: position 8,967,900 of record JAOCZM010000001.1, read on the forward strand.
GATATGCATTTCTCATTTATGTGGCCAAAATGACAGTGCCAAATGTAGGTTTGGTTTAAGTCATTGGATTTAAACCTCTTAGTATTAATGTTATAGATGGGCCTTTTAATGGATTCATCGAGGTTAAGAACATAAAGCCCATTCATCAAAGAGGCATCTCCATAGAAGATACGATCTTCATGAATGGTGCAAATTTTATTCAGAATATTTAATTCAAAACGTTCAATATCCAAACAAGAAACTGAAATAATATTCCTACTCAAAGTTGAACATAAAGACAATTATTCAGTTCTATAATAAGGCCATTTGGCAAAACTAAATTAAATGTCCCGGTAGCTACAACAACAACTCTTGCTCCGTTCGCTACTCTCATGTCCACTTCTCCTTTTGCCAGTGATCTACTCCTTTTGAACCCCTACACATTTGCCCAAATGTGAGATCCACAACTGGTATCTAATACCCACGAAGTAGGAGCAGACATGTTAATTTCAATAACATAAATACCTGGAGAGACAGTCAAACTGGCGTTCCCCTTTTTCTTTTCTTCCAAGTAGAGTTTGCAGTTCCGTTTCCAATGGCCTGGTTCGCCACAATGGAAGCAAACCCCTTCATTTGGTGCCTTGGCTTTGGGCTTGGGCTTGGGCTTGTCATTGCCTTTGCCTTTGCCTTTCTTGGCCATGGGCTTTCCCTTTCATTTCTTCTTGAAATTCCCCTTTTGAACCATTAAGACTTCAGGGGCCTTCTTAATGTTCAATTCAGCCTGCTTGAGCATCCCGTGTATTTCATGTATGGTCTTCTCCATGGCATGCATGTTGAAGTTCATAACAAATTGGTCATACTCCGGTGGGAGTGAGCCCAAGATCATATACGTGGTCATGTCATGACCTACGGGAGCCCCAAGTTTCTCAAGTTGATCAAGATAGCCCTTCATCTTAAGAATATGTGCACTTACAGAGGTGCCAGGGGCCATCTTGCAACTGTTCAATGCCTTAGTGGTGAGGAACCTTTCATGACGGGCTTGCTCTTGGAACATTTCCTTGAGCTGACCCATCATCTGGAAAGCCTCTACCCCTTCAAACTGTTTTTGAAGTTCATTGCTCATTGTGACTAACATGAGACAAGTCACGTCGTTAGAGTCATCAAAATGCTTCTTCCAAGCATCTCTTTCAGCTCTAGGGGCATTGTTTGCAGGCTGTTCAGGAATGTCCGTATCAAGAACGTATAGCTTTTTTTCCTGCTTAAGGACAATCCTTAAGTTGCGGGCCCAATCAAGGAAATTGGTCCCGCTCAGTTTTTCCTTCTCAAGGACAGATCGCAATGAATTGTGTGAAGTATTGGTTGCCATTATCTATATTAAATTATTTGCAAAGTTATTAGTTTTGAGCAAAAAAAACTTTTCCACAATTTCAACACTTGATAAATAGTGGAAAATAACATTTTACGATAGTTATAAGTTAGCTTTGGCTTATCCCCATAATTAAAGTAAAATCAACCTGTAGGAATGACATCTATATGTCCCGGCTATTTCCCATTTTATGCCCTAGGACCAAAACTATTTTGATAGCCTAGTTAAGTCGAACCATGTCTAAACGTATGTAAATCACTATTTTCCCATCTCCTCTTGCCTAGATAACCACTTATCTGTTGCTTTGGCAAGCAGACATAATGATGATCCAAGCTCATGGAGTGCTTAGGATATGGTAGGCATTTTAAGACTTAATTAAAACATTCGGTTTGAATAAGGCATTAAAACGCGTAATACAATTATACAAGCATCTCATGCAATATATAAAGCATAAAAATTAAACGTGAGATAGCATGGCCTAATCCTATGATGACTCCCACGAGCCTTGTGGGAGCCAAGGGTCAATCTAAGTCAATATCCATCTCATGGATAAAGTCTTCGATCCAGCAGCCTCCAGCCTTGTTACATAGTTGCATGGGCATACCCAGCATTCAATGTAAAGCAATAAAGCTAATCTAAGAAAGCGTTTACAATTTTACAACATTGAAAAACAGCTCGCAGACCGTATTATAAAATTACAACCCAAAATATGTAAAACAAGGGGTATAGTAGGCCATGCAATTCACCATGCTAAAAATCACATAAAGCACAATGAAATTAATAATGAGTACATATACAAAGTCTTAGGTCAGCGGAACGACGAATCGCCGCGACAAATCTGATTCTACATCAGCACATCGAATGAGTTTTTCTGCCCCGATTTACCCCTCAATTGCCTTACTTACATAATCGGATTATGCATTGGTTAATCAGATTAACGACAGGAAACATACAATCAGTTATTGCATAATAACCGAATTAATCAAACTAATTACTGAATCACAGAAACAGTTTATGCAGAATAATCGTATTAATCACACATTAGCAGTCCATGCATTAACAGATTAACATAAACAGTTTATGCAGAATAATCGGATTAATAACATCAGCTCATGCAAATAATCGAATTAAAACAGTTTACGCATATCAGGATATACAAAAACATGTAAACAGATTATATGAAATCAGTTTATGCAAATATCACATATATTGAACAAAAGATACAATCTTTTCTGTTTCCACACACACACATACCAAATCGGTATTGATAGTGTTATGATGTGATTAACAATATCGAATTCGAATCGTATGAACAAGGCTCTGATTCCACTGAAGGGATTCATGGGCGGAAACTCTTTCAAAACACCCATGAGTCTTCCCCTGATGGATCCGCTCATACAAAACGAATCGAAAATTACAAAGAAAAGGACTTACATTTGTTGGCTCAAGAATCCGATTCTTGAATGGAAGATTCTGTCTTTAAGGCTCGGATGCAATGATCACATTGAGTCATCCCTTGCGGAATTACTAGACACATTCTAGATACAATGAACCTAGACACATTCTAGATTCATTGAATCTGTACATGAATCTCGTTGGCTCGTCTATGCGTGTGACCCTGTAGGTTCATATCACAATGGCAATGAAAACACACTTAGTAGTAGTGTGAGTTCATAAGTCACAAGCAGTCCCTAGCAGGACATTGTGACTACCCAAAGTGAATGAATTTATAGTGGAACCTAATATCAATCCACTATTTAATCCCTTTGTCTCTCGATATCCTAATTAAGCATAAGGCATGGTGGTCGTCACCCTTATTAAGTTTAATTGTATTTATGCTCGATCTCCAGGTAGACTGTTCCAACAAATAGTATTTAATAACCACTTTATCAAATACATTTGAGCACGGCCGTGCATTGAGACAGTCTTCCCTATCGAGGGGCCCGTGGATATCTCTCTCTAATAATAGAGAGGGACAAATCCCTTACAATGTCGCTCACATTCAAGCTATGATAGGACACTACATCCGATCATCAGTCGTATTGATTACTCGGTTAAAAGTAACGTCCGACTGAGTCAAAACGTGGCTCCATTCATACTAGAATCAATGGATACATAAGGTATAAGGATTCCAAAATAGCATTGAGGAAGTAATACTTATGACTAAAGACCATGAAGTATTACTTCTCTAACGGATCACGTCTAATACAATGTATCCCTATATATTGCATCTATGATATGATTTGTATTCATTACACATGATCAGTAAAACATGATCATCAATCATACATCATACTAGTTTTATTTTATTGTAAATCACATTACATAAAACTAGGGACAACTAGAATAGTAATTACATAATCTAATGAGCTTTACTATTAAATCACACATTTGATAATCAAAAGAAAAATTAACTATTCAAATACATGCTCAAAAGATATAAAAACGCACAACATGTTCTAATGGTCCTAGGGCACTACTAACACCAATGTCCTCTTGATTTGTATAAATAGTTCCATCATCTGCCTTTATTTTATTAAGAAGTAGTCTCCGCTGTTTATTCCTGCAATAAGAATGAAAATAACTAGTATTAGCATTTGCATCTTTTAGCCATTTCTGTCGAGCCTTTTGGCGCCAGAACATCTCTTCCAACTCAAGATTTCTCGTATGATTTAACTTCGCCTCCAAAAGTTGATCTTGCAATTGAGAAGTAGGTCCAAGATCATGCAGCCCCTCCAACCGAAGCACCTCCCTTTCGGTTGTCTTGACATGGGTATGTATATTACCAAAAATTTCCCTGTTCCAGGTCCCCAGCACCTGTTTCAGACGTTTAAGTTTACCCTACAAAATCATCATTCCTGAACCAGACATATCAGCCGCCCAAGAATTTCGAACAACCTCCATAAAAGTGTGATGTTTTACCCACATATATTGAAAACGGAAAGCAGAACTACCTCTAGCAGTGGTTAAACAAAAATTAATTAAAATAGCACAATGATCAGATATAGTGCGTGGCAAATGTGTGACCGTGGTATTTTGAAAAGTAGCATTCCAAACATTAGAGACCAGAAAAAGATCTAACTTTCTGAGCAAAGGGCGTACACCCCCCCCCCCCCTCCCGCACCAAGTGTAAGGACTTCCTGAAGTAGGAACTTCTAATAACCCACAATCATGTATTATCTCACCAAATTCAGTCATAGGTAGTAAAGATGGAACAGACCCCTGACTTTCATTTATTCGCAAAACAACATTAAAATCTCCACCTACCGACCATGAACAGTTATGTTGTTGAAAGTTACGTAATTCAGCCCACAATTCTCTTCGCTGGACATATGAGCATTTAGCATACACAAAAGAACAAAAGATAGGCGAGGCCGAGAATATATTAAGCTGACAGTGAATGACCTGCTCCAAGTCCTTAACAACCACAATATCCACCCTATCATCCCACAAAACCCAGATTTTACTAGTACAATTACCAAACCAATAGTCAAATCCCAAACGACGAGCATACATAGGAAGTTCAGACAAAGCAACCATCGGTTCCAATAACACAGCAAAATTAAGTTTATGTTCCCTTTTTAACTGACGAATGCTTGAAATAGTGCCTTCATTAGCAATCCCTCGAATATTCCAAAATGATGTAATTCATTAAAATATAGAGGTGACGCAGAATATGCGCTAAGCATTAAATAGTATGAGGAGTCGATCCCGCTAGTCTAAGAGATCGTCTCAAAGGAAGTTGAATCTGTTTACTTTTCATTCCTTTTTTTAACAAGGGGAATATCCACAGTTAGATTGGAGAGTGCAATGACATGAGGAATACCTGCCACCTCGGCAGCTGTTTGAGCCGGAGGAGGGATAATGTCTGAGTCGGCCGGTGCGGTATCCGCAGTACTCTGAGTAATAGCTTGTTCCTCCATTGACCCGAGTAGAACTGAAAAACTACCATCTTCAACCTCAGGTAAGATTTCTAGTTCATCCGGGTACTCCGGGGCTTCATCATCCATTTCGGTTCCCAATTCAACTTCAGGTATCCGAGCCGGGTCTTCTATACCCGGGACCAAATTATCCAAACTCGCTCCTAGGCTTCCCAATTCATTCATTTCGTCCACTGACTGTATATCTGAAACTGCCATAGCTGGTTTGATCACTAAAGAATCAGCCATGTCCTGGCCGGTATTCTCTTGTGCGGTGTTTCCTGTTAGAGGACCAGCCGATTCCAGTTATGATGTAGGCTGGATCAGAACTGCATGGGTCAAGTCAGTTGGAATTGTCCTTGCATGGGTCAGGTCAATTGGAGTTGTCTTTGCACGGGTCGTGTTATGGGTCAACGAAAAAACTCTCAATTCCCCCAAAATTTCCAACGTCGTTTGGGATGATGGCCGGATTCCTCCAGCATATTGATACGAACGGGGGATATGGAACGGTGATTTACGAAAACCAGCAATGATATCATCATATCCTCTAGGGCTCAATACCACATGATCAATATCCGTTCTCCAAATTTGAGAGACTGTAGTTGCTGCGATGTTTGTTGTCCCGATATTGCTGGCTTCTGCTATTGAAGTCATCTCACCTGTATTTGGATATGGTGGATTGTGCGTTTCCGTAGTGGGATGAACATCAATTTGAGAATTAATCAAAACTGCCGCCTCCTTCCTCAACAGCGGCACAGGTGGCGCGGTAAATACAGCGGTTTCGGAAGGACCCGGTTCTCTCCGCGATTCGACAGTACCCACTGATTACTCAGAGGATATGTGACAACTTTTCCAGATTTTAGAGTTTTTGGCTCTGCAAATTGTTTCTGTTTACCCTTGTGTGTAGGCTTCACAGGTAGCTTCGCTAGCGGCGGCGGAACCGGATTTGGAATGGGCTGCGGTGTAGGTAGCAATTTCTGGACCGGTTTAATCAATAGACTCATGTTTTTTTGCAATTTGCTACAATTATGAATATGATGACCAATACGTTTACATCCCAAACAGTATTCTGGCAAATTGTCATAAACGATCGGTTGCCAGAATCCCTTTCCAGCGTGTTCATGGGTAATACGAATTCTCTTTGGTAACACTTTTAACAGATCAACCTCCACACATACTTTGGCAATTCCAGGGCGTGAGGCGGCAGCGGTAGGGGCATCCAAAGCTAGAGGTTGTCCCACTGCCCTCGCAAGAGAAAAGAGTTTAGACTTGTTATACAAGTGAATCGGTAAACCTTCGAATCCTATCCAAATAGGAACAATGGACAGTTCTTCATCAGCGTTGAAATCATAAGTCCATTTGAAGACGCGCATTGTAATGCCATAGAAATTCCATAATCCTTGTCGCCATAGGTAGCAATAATCTTCTTCAAGATCAAAACGAATCAAAACATGCGTACATCCATCCGCCCAATCCAGAAATTCCCTTTAAACCCAATTTTGTGAAAGGATTTACGCAAAGATTCAAGATTCGGGGCGAGTTTGTGAAATTTTCCAACTAAAGCAAAACGCCATGGCCGTATCAAAACATCAATTTCATCCGCTGGGATTATCAGATGTGGCTCCCCTTTGAAAACCTCCAATTTTGTAATGGGAAGACTGATCGAAGCAATCGGCGGACCAGACAACAATTCCGCGAAACTTTTTTCTTTCCACGGTGTAGGCACGGATGTGGGGGCCACAACGGCCGCTTGGCCGGCGGCCATGGCAGCCGCGAAGAAGAAGATGATGGAAGCCGAAGGCTCCTATTTTTTAGGAGAGAAAAATATTTAGTAGGTTGGTGCTATTCTATTAATCCACCTACAAATGTTAACTTTCTTGGTCATGTTCGTGTCATTTATATGTATATCATTGGCAATGCATGAGTTGAAATTAGAAAATTCAAGAATCAAATTATTTTATGGCAATAAAATTACCACTTTGAATTATGTTAAAAAGTTATACAATACGACAATTAATTAATTTATGGTAATAAAGTACTAAAAAATAAACCATCAAATATTACTCATCATTCAATATGTGAAATTCCAAGAAACTAGTTGTTGAACTTCAATTTGCATCGTTCAAGTGGCTTCTTAGTGTGAAGCGAGAAAGAGATTAACCATGCATGAAAAAATGGATTAATAAAGGAAAGTTAAGAATTAAAGCACAACAACAAATACATAACCAAATTAATATTTTAATTTTTAATCTTTCTATATCATCCTCCGACCTAAATTCATCATCTTCTTCAGAATTGTCATCACCCGACATAACTTCATCATCATCTTCTTCATTAACACGGCATGTACCGGCCACAAGTACAACTTTGATTTTCCCTGACTGGTGTGCAAGTTGACCCACTTCAATAACAGTTGGATCAATGTGACTGGTCTCCTCCTCGCGTACTTCTTGTTGATATGGTATCGGAACATTAAGAACGTCAACTAGACGTGGTTTGAAACGACAAACAGCCCACCAATCAGCCCTAGATGTTGTCTTACTACCTGGATAAGGTGTGTAGTAGACTTGTTGACATTGGGAAGCAAATACAAATGGATCGTAACCCTGATACACTCTTTTTCTATTGATTTCTATAAGTTTATATTGAGGATGCACCCTCAAACCATCTGTATTAGGTCATTAAAGTTCGTCGGTCTTCAGTCGTTAAGGTAAACAAAACGACATCGTTTTGGTCCTTCATTTATAACTTGACAAAAGTGTAACGTCACGTATTCCGTCTGTATTCGGTTTTTAACGTCCGTTGGTCTTCAGTCGTCAAGGTAAACAAAACGACGTCATTTTTTCCCTTAATCTATAACTTGATAAATATACACCGTTATGTATTCCGTTAGTAATATGTCATTAAAATTCGTCGGTATTCGATCGTTAAAGGTGAACAAAACGACGTCGTTTTAATTAATTTTAAACCTCAATTTTTTTAATCAAACCAACGTCGTTTTGACGCCGTTATGTATTCCGTCGGTAAACGGTCGGTATTCGGTCGTTAACTTTCGTCGGTATTCGATCGTTAAAGGTGAACAAAGCGACGTCGTTTTAATTTGGTCAACGGGACCGATATGGCCGACATAGTAGCGACCCATTAATTTTTCGGTTTCCATTAGGTCGGTATTCAGTCGGAAACGACGTGGTCAAAAATTTCGGTCGCTAATTTCGATAGCTATTTAATTGTTTTCTTGTAGTGTGGTACAGTAGCGCGAGTGGATCACGCTGTAGCTCCACAATGGGATGAAGAAGGGTCGGGTCTGCCGCTAGTGATTGTGGTTGTCTCGCAGGGATTGCAGGAGACTCCAATCGCGGTTGAGGCGGCGACCATGATGGAGGTGATGACCACAGTGCCCATGGAGGACACGCCTACAACGGCGGCAGCTACTCTAGAGGGACAGTGAGCTTTGACCAATCAGGAGGACTATATTCTAAATTCAGAGACCATCTCGGACACACAGCCGGAGATGGTGATAAGAACTCCACCTCTGTTACCAGTGGTGTAGGTGGAGTACCGCGGGGGTTGCTCTGCCGGAGACTGAGAATGGGACTGTGACGGAGGCGGAGGCAAGGATGCCGCTTGAACACTCGGAAATGGGGGCGTATGTCCAGCCGGAGATTGTGGAGGATCATTCGCAAGATCCAAACGGCAATCCCGATGATTTGGTCTCAGATTCTTCAACTGTTGAGCAAACAACAGGTGCGAGTGACCTGACCCGCGAAGTACCCGCCCCAACCCTCAAAGCAACAACCCCAAGCTTAGATGAATCTGGCCTAGCTATGCTAGACTCCACTGGGCCTGCGCAGGACCTAGGCTTTGTTATGGCAAGGACCGATCCATCAATAGAGAGCTCCAGCCCAATTATCACGTGGTTTTTTAATGAGGTTGTTCTGGTACACTTGGGGCTTGTACACTTGGGGCTTGGATTAAGCTCGGAGTCAACAATCAGCACCGGTCCGTCCTATAATTAAGGACGTGCTGCCCGACATTTTTTCAGCTAGCAAACTTATGCACCAACGGCTTCCCCTTTTCAAATCGTCACACATTATTTGCAAGTTTTCGTGATTTTAATAAACGCATTAAAGCGCCAACCATAAAATGACCTGTTCAAACAACAACGCAGGAGTAAAGTGCCTCTCTTGAATTAGAAAATATTGAGTTCCGAACATGGGACCATTCGACGCTTTGGCGGATTCTCAATTGGAAGATGAGTACGAAGATTTTACTTATGTCAGATCACGTAAGGGTAAAACCCCCTACAGAACATCACATTGAGATTAGGTATAAAGCCTTTAAAAAATGTTAGTTGTTTGATAATTGAAATTGCCTTTGGAATTTCACACATATTACGAAATTTTGTTCGATTAAGTAGTGAATTTGTTTCCACCTAATATTCGAGGTAAGGTTATGTCCCCTCTATGTATAAGAGGTTTTGTTATTTTAAATTCAATAAATATTTATTAAAAAAAATTTAAACTCATTAAGATTTTATTGGTATTACAAATGGGACAGTTATGAAGAGAAAAAAAGAGCAAACAGAACACATGTTACGTTACACGTTTTTGCTAAATAAGAAATTATCCATTAATCAAAAAATAGCCGAAGCCATTAGAATCAAAAGATAAAAAGAAAATACAAAAAAATAAAAGTTATACAATGGTGGTGACCACCATGATAATAGATAAAAGTCCATACTGCGGACTAGGTAAACACTACAAACAGTAGAAAAAGTAAATACATAGTAAAAAATTTCGCAACATCTTCTCCAAAATCCTTGAACAGCAGTAGCAAACTCAGTTCCAACACCTTTCTTAGAAATCAACAATCTACGAGACCATGAGCGTATCAACTGTCCCATAGATTGTCTCAGAAAGATGAAGAAAACTGAGGAAGGGCCCAGAACAACTCCTGGTTTATAGGGAAACTCCATATCTTGAAGGATCTGAAGTAGATCTTGCATCTGAGTCTTGAATCTTGAATAAGAATACCTTGAAAAAATCCATAATGATGTACGGCGAAAGGAGGGGATGAAGACACCAAAAGTGGAAGAAAGATGGCTAGATCCAACCAAGAATAGTTGGATCTAGCCGTGGAAGCCAAGAAATTAAGAAACTTCAAGAGGAAGAAATAGAGAAAAAAGAGGGAGCAGCAAAAAAGAAATGTTGGATCTAGTCACGTTGCACGTTTAAAGGTTGAAGAGCAAGACAAATGGGTGTGACAATACTCATGGCCAATTCTAGATTGGCTTTTACAGCACATGATATAGTACTTTTCCATATGCATAGTTGTCAATTGCGCTCTCATTCACGCTTCAAGCCTACATGTCCAAAATGCGACAGATGAGTCTGATACTATCGACAAATGAGACTTTCTTTACATCCTTCTCTCTCTCTCTCTCTCTCTCTCTCTCTCTCTCTGTTGTCCTGCTCCTTTTTTTTCCCTCCGCCTCTGGCCAAATTTGGCCAATGGTCGAATCTTGGCCAGTTAACTGCTTTTGTTTGATTTTTATATCTCTATTTTGTACCACAAATCATATGAGACTTCTTTCAAAGTGTTTTTTTCAAGATTCAAGACATGTGGGTTAGAGCTGTCTCAGATCTTCACAGATCTAGACTTTTTGGTTCTATTCCTAGGAGAAATCTTCAAACCCGGACTTGATCTGGGCCCTTTATCAACTTTCTACATCTTTCCGAGGAAATTTGTAGGACGGTCGATACGCCCATGGTCCTATTAAACATCATATGAAGACTTCATATAAGTTTTTTAAGAGACGTTAGTTTTTAATACGACGATTGTTCTTCTTTGATGTTATTCTTATAGGCTATAAATAATCGTTAGTCCGATATAATAGTGTATTTATTTTCACCTTATATTCGAGGTAAGTTATGTCTCCCTCTATGTATGTTTTTTGGAATTATTAGCCACTTTGATCATCAACGTTTTTTCGCCTAGCCACTTTGGTCAAAATTCAAGTTTTTTAACTTATTTCATCATTAAACATTTTTCGGCCTGCCATTTTGGTTATAAATGATTTTTTTAACTTTTTTCATCACTAAAGTTTTTTCTATCTGCCATTTTGATCATTAAAGTTTTTTCATTCTGCCATTTTGCTCACTAAAGTATTTTCATTCTTCCATTTAGGTCACTAAAATTTTTGACCAAAATGGCAGACGGAAAGATATTTAGTGACCAAAATGGCAGAATGAAAAAACTTTAGTGATGAAAAAAGTTAAAAAAATTATTTTTGACAAAAATGGCAGGCCGAAAAATGTTTAATGATGAAATAAGTTAAAAAACTTGAATTTTGACCAAAGTGGCTAGACGAAAAAACGTTGATGATCAAAGTGGCTAATTATTCATGTTTTTTGCTTCAATTCAATAAACCACTGGGTTATCATTTTTTTTTTTTAAAGAAAAAGTTACTGTGTACTAATTATTGAACAGTTAACAAACTCAAATCCGTCCGGTGAAAACGAAATATAGTATGAATGTTTTGGTATGAAAAGAATGCCAAAAGTTGGAGATGGAGACAGTAAAAGAATCAGGCACGAAGTAAGGATTTCTAGGTTGGGGCGAAAAACTATAATAATATGCCGAGCTATATATAAAAACTGTAAAATAAAATGGTAGGGACGAATTTGATAAAATATTCCGAATTACATATAAAATTTATTATATCTAGTAAGATTTTTTAAAAATCTCAGAAGTGACTGCCCCCACCCGCCCCTGTCTTCGTCCCTGAAAATAATGTACCAAAAATTAATTGTGTCAAAAAGAGATTTTGCAGTTTGCATTCTAACAATACCAAATCTGGGATAAAGATATTGTTCTCTATATCAGGTGGTTCGTTTATTCACCAAAAAAGAAAAAATATCAGGTGGTTTGTTTTGTATAAAACCTAAATGTACCTTAAGAGAAAAAAAGTATGACAAATTAAGGACAGTACTGTCCTCAACGGACATGAAATAAATGCACGAAATGAAGTTACAGCCATCAAGGCTTAGTTGTTTGCTTTGAATTATTTAAAGGATCATATATGAATGCATATAATATTGGCTGGTAGCCAGTTGGAGCTGAAAGAAGGCAAGATTATTATCATATTACCATGTTTTTCTAACACCTTCACCAACCAACGGCTAAAATTCTCTATGCTCATTCTGTGTCCTGTACTCTGTCCCCACGAATAGATAATTGACACGTGTTCACGTTTTTCCCTACGAGTTCCACTATTTCTTTTAGTTATAATTTTTTAATAATTGGTAGGGACGAATTTGATAAAATATTTCGAAGTACATATAAAATTTTTTTATAAAATATTTCCTGAAAATAATGTACCAAAAATTACTTGTGTCGAAAAGAGATTTTGCAGTTTGCATTATAACAATACCAAATCTGGGATAAATATATTGTTCTCTGTATCAGGTGGTTTGTTTTGTATAGACAAAATGGGCCTTATAAAACCTAAATGTACCTTAAGAGAAAAACAGTATGACAAATTAAGGACAGTACTGTCCTCAACGGACATGAAATAAATGCACGAAATGAAGTTACAGCCATCAAGGCTTAGTTGTTTGCTTTGAATTATTTAAAGGATCATATATGAATGCATATAATATTGGCTGGTAGCCAGTTGGAGCTGAAAGAAGGCAAGATTATTATCATATTACCATGTTTTTCTAACACCTTCACCAACCAACGGCTAAAATTCTCTATGCTCATTCTGTGTCCTGTACTCTGTCCCCACGAATAGATAATTGACACGTGTTCACGTTTTTCCCTACGAGTTCCACTATTTCTTTTAGTTATAATTTTTTAATAATTGGTAGGGACGAATTTGATAAAATATTTCGAAGTACATATAAAATTTTTTTATAAAATATTTCCTGAAAATAATGTACCAAAAATTACTTGTGTCGAAAAGAGATTTTGCAGTTTGCATTATAACAATACCAAATCTGGGATAAATATATTGTTCTCTGTATCAGGTGGTTTGTTTTGTATAGACAAAATGGGCCTTATAAAACCTAAATGTACCTTAAGAGAAAAACAGTATGACAAATTAAGGACAGTACTGTCCTCAACGGACATGAAATAAATGCACGAAATGAAGTTACAGCCATCAAGGCTTAGTTGTTTGCTTTGAATTATTTAAAGGATCATATATGAATGCATATAATATTGGCTGGTAGCCAGTTGGAGCTGAAAGAAGGCAAGATTATTGTCACCCCTGCGGAAGCAATAAACACCTAACCCAGAATTGCTGAAGCATTTCAGCATATTACCACGTTATTCTAACACCTTCACCAATCAACGGCTAAAAATTCTGTATGCTCATTCTGTGTCCGGTACTCTATCCCCACGAATAGATGATTGATACGTGTTCACGTTTTTTCCTACGAGTTTTACTATTTCTTTTAGTTATAAGTTTTTAATAAAAAAATTAACACATATCAATTTCTTATTCGTGGCACATGAAATGGTACAACGAATAGGAACAGAAGATTCCTACCGCCAACCAACCCCTCCCCCTCTCCCTCTATTGTTTTTTAAGTGTTTGAAATTGAATGTCTATCTTTTTTTATGAATAAAGTGTTACCCATTAACAGCAAAGTGACCAAGGCCATTACAATCAGAACAATCATCAAATCATTTTTCTCTAATATAACAAAAAAAAGGAGTTAAGGATGAAAAAATAGCACAACAAGAAAAAAAATAATTACATAAAATAGCGGATAAGAAACCACACACTAGAAAGCCTATGCTAGTAAGAAATATAAATACTAATAAAAGTAAATTAAAAGGCAAGCAAATGATATTCTTCATTGTCATCCTCAAACAACAGAGACAATAGTGACTCAGTTGCAATATCTTCCTTATATTCTGTCCCATTCCTACATACATTTCATTACAAAAAAAATAGTCTTCATTCTTCGATTTCAAAATTCAAATCTTGAATAATTGAGACTTAGAGCTTCATGTTCGGTTTTTATTATTTATCAAACATACTCTTGAACTTGGGAGTTCAAGATATATTAATAAATATTTTTTGCTAAATAAGATATATTAATAATAACATCCAAAGGATAATGAACTTTGAACAGTAATCAACAAGAAATTTTTGTTGCCACTAATTGGATATAACCTATATAACAAATGAAATATACAAACTCAACAATAGTTAGTGAATAGATGTTTACTAAACAAAAAAAACAACTGTTTACAGAAAATTGATGATAAACAATGAACAAATGTTCACTAGTAAAAAACATTTGTTCTCAGAATAAGAACATGTGTTCTCAGAAGAAGAACATGTGTTCGCTAATGGAAAACAGATGTACAAAAATCTGAACCGACGCTTGTGTTTGACACAATTTCCTTAAAACAGATTCGCTTCCTCTCGGATAAGTGTTGGAGTTTCGTGAAGTGTCTGTCTCCCAGGATACAATGGCAACATAGAACTTGTTTGCACAAAACAGCTCCACCGGCGAACTAGAAATAGGACTTGTTAATGAACACCGAAAGTTTTACAAAGAGAGTGTTTTTTAGAGGGCTTCTGAAAATTAGTAGTATTTTCAAAGTATCTGAGATTGTGTGTATAGAATCATTGGAAAGAGCCTCTATTTATAGGCTAATAGGAGTAAGTAGATACATTTAGAGAATACAATGTATTGAATTCAAAGGTCTTTATTTAATACACTATTAAAGTGTGTTCATCCTCTCCAAGATTATCCAATGAATTCAACTATACGTGTATCTCTCAAGTTCAAAGGTCGCAATTAAAGTCTATTCATTCTCATCCAATGAATCAGACTATCCAATGAACCAACTATACCAGTATCAAAACGTAGGTTGATCAGGCCCGTGAGTTTTGGTCCGGCATTACAACTACTTGAGAAACTATTTTCTCATTCAAATTACACTCCATTTCCAACAATCCCCCACATGAATGAAAAATCGTTTTGACTCGATGTTGGTATTCATCAACTAACTCCTGCATAGGAAAAGTAGGTGTTACCCTTTGAACTTCCCCCTTATAAAATATGTTTGCTTTACAGCAGTCCAGTATGACTTGATGTCTTTGAACTGTCCCGCTTTTAGTGTAAATAGTCCACATAAGTTACACATGAATTATTAACATATGTTCCGTTCTCATGGTTTTGTTAATTATGGCCATGAACACTCCCTGGTTCTGCAAAAGTTTCTAAAGAATTAGCCTGGTCAATTCTCCTTTGAAGCGGCCCCACTTCTCTCTCACATAGGTGATACATTTAAGTTGAAACTGGTTGAAACTTTCCTTCAGTATCATTAAAGCAACGAAATTGCTATCCTTTTTTCTATCACTGTTTCAAGACAGGAATGAGCTGAGGTTACCCCCACAGTGACCTTACTAAATCTTACAAGTAGGTTGTCCCTTTGAACCTAGATCTTGGGATCTCCAGTCAACTAGGTTGGGTTTTCCTTCATAAGATTTTTATCATCCACAGGCTTTATACCCATTAATTTTGTCAATCTTTCAACTGTCTCTTTATTTAACCCTTTGGTTAGTGGATCCGCAATGTTATCTTTTGATTTTACATAGTCAATCGAGATAACTCATGTTGAGAGCAGTTGTCTAATGGTAATATGTCTACGACGAATATGTCTAGACTTACCATTATACATTGTATTTTGTGCCCTTCCAATCGCAGATTGGCTATCACAATGTATACAAATAGACGACAGTGGTTTTTCCCATTTTGGAATATCTTCCAGAAAATGGCGTAGCCAATCTGCCTCTTCTCCACATTTATCCAAAGCTATAAACTCGGATTCCATAGTGGATCTAGCTATTACAGTTTGTTTAGTGGATTTTCCAGCTCACAGCTGCTCCAGCTAAAGTATACACATAGCCACTAGTAGATTTCGATTCATTTATATCAGATATCCAGTTTGCATCAGTGTAGCCTTTTAACACTGCTGAGTATCTTGTATAATGCAATCCATAGTTACGAGTATAACGTAAGTATCTCAACACTCTAACTATTGCAGTCCAATGCTCAACACTTGGATTACTCGTATATCCACTCAACTTTGCTTACCACATAAGAAATATCTGGTCTATTACAACTCATTAGATACATAAGACTCCCAATTATCCTCGAATATTCCACTTGTGAAATACTATTTCCACGATTCTTGGATAGATGGAGACTATTATCTAAAGGCGTTCTAGCAATCCCAAAATAATTCTTGTTATATTTCTCAAGAATTTTGTCTATATAGTGAGCTTGACTCAAAATTAGACCATCAGATTTTCTTATGATTTTAATTCCTAAAATCACATCAGCTAGACCCATGTCTTTCATGTCAAATTTCGAATTCAACATATCTTTAGTAGATTTGACAAATTTGTCATTGCTACCAACAATGAGTATGTCATCCACATAGAGACATAAAATGATATAGCCATCTTTTGTCTCTTTGACATAGATACACTTATCACACTCATTGATTTTGAATCCATTGATTATCATTGTATGATCAAACTTTTCATGCCACTTTTTAGGTGCTTGTTTTAATCCATACAATGACTTCACCAATTTACAAACTTTCTTTTCGGCACCTAGAGCCACAAAACCCTCGGGTTGCTCCATATAGATTTCTTCATCTAGGTCCCCATTTAGAAAAGTTGTCTTAACATCCATTTAATATATTTTCCAAATTTCTTAAGGCAGCAATTGCAATTAGTAGCCTTATAGAACCTATTATCGTCACAGGAGAATATGTATCAAAGTAATCTAAGCCTTCTCGTTGCTTAAATCCTTTAATAACAAGTCTGGCCTTATACTTGTCAATTGAACCATCAGGTTTCAATTTCCTTTTAAAGACCCATTTGTATCATAAGGTTTTACAACCCGTTGGGAGGTCCACTAACTCCCATGTATGATTCTGCAAAATAGAATCAATTTCATTTCTTATGACTTCCTTCCAAAAAGGCCCTTCAGAAGAACTCACAACCTCAACATATGTTTGTGGTTCCTTTTCCAATAAGTAAGTCATAAAATCATTGCCAAATGATTTTTCGACTCTAGCTCTTTTGCTACGTCTTGGTTCAACTTCTTGAACTACAGGTGAATCAATAGTTTGTTTTGTTGACCTAGAACCTTCATTGCTCTTACAACGAAAATCATTTTCAAAAAATGATGCATTCCTTGATTCCATTATGGTGCTCTTGTGAATGTCTTCATTCTTTGAATCATGCACAAGAAATCGGTACGCAGTACTATTTAGAGCATAGCCTATAAAGATACAATCCACAGTTTTAGGACCTATCTTTACCATCTTAGGCGTGGGCACTGCTACTTTGGCGAGACACCCCCACACTCGCAAGTGTTTGTATGAAGGTCTCTTGCCTGTCCATAACTCATATGGAGTTTTGTCATTTTTCTTCCAGGGGTACCATATTCAAAAGGTAATTACTAGACAAGATAGCTTCACCCCACATATTTGAAGGTAATCCTGAACTTATCAACATTGCATTCATCATTTCCTTCAATGTTCGATTTTTACGTTCAGCTACTCCATTAGATTGAGAAGAATAAGGTGCAGTTCTTTCATGAATAATTCCATGTTTTTCACAGAAGTCGCCGATAGGCGCCTCATACTCGCCACCTCTATCACTCCTTAATCTTTTGATCTTTTTATCAAGTTGTTTTTCAACTTCAGCTTTGAAGAGAACAAATTTCTCTAAAGCTTCATCTTTGCTCTTTAGCAAATACACATAGCAATATTTCGTGCTATCATCAATAAAAGTAATAAAATACTTGTTGCCTCCACGTGTTTGAACTGATTTCAAATCACATACATAACTATGAATTAATTCTAGTGGTTCAGTGGTTCTTTCTATTGAGTGAAACGAAGACTTTGCTAATTTTGCTTCAACGCAAATTTCACACTTATCACTCAAGTCGATTTGGAATATAGGTATATGATCCATTTTAATTAATCGTCGCAACGAATTATAATTAACATGACCAAGCCGTTTATGCCATAAATCAGAAGACTTAAGTAAGTAAAGAGAAGAGGTATCTTTATTGATAATCGTAATTACATTCAATTTAAACAACCCATTGGTTGCATACCCCTTTCCTACAAACATTCCAGCTTTACTCAAAGTAAGCTTATCTGATTCAAACACCATGCGAAAGCCATGCTTGCTTAATAAGAATCCAGATACAAGGTTCTTACGAATATCTGGCACATATAACACGTCTTTCAGTGTTAAAATCTTGCCAGAAGTCATCTTCAAAAGAACATTTCCTTGCCCTTCGACAGAAGCCATGGCAGAGTTTACCATAAAGATCTTTTCCCCTTCAACAGATTCAAAGTGGAAAATGGTCTTTATTAGTGCACACATGTCCAGTAGCACCAGTGTCAACCCACCACTCTTTAGGGTTTGACCCGATCAAATTCAGTTCGGAGATCATAGCAACTAGGATCATGTCCTCCGACTCTTTGGTCATGTGACTCATCGCGTTGGTCTCATTATTCTTTTTCGGTGACTTACAATCAATAGACTTATGACCTAGTTTGCCACAGTTAAAGCATTTCCCTTTGAATTTGTATTTCTGCTTCGAGACACCACCACTTGTCCCGAGCTTCCCTTTGGACGCATAGCTCTTGCCTTTGCTTTTGGAACCTTGTCCTTTTCCGTGCTCCATAACATTGACTTTAGCTAGCATAGGATTTAAAGCCTTGCGCTCAGAATTCCGATTGTCCTCTTCAATATGAAGTCTGACAATGAGATCCTCCAAAGACATTTCCTTGCACTTGTGCTTGAGGTAGTTCTTGAAAATCTTTCCAACCCGAAGGCAATTTCTCTATCACACCAGCCACTTGAAATGTCTCACTCAATATCATTCCCTCAGCATGGATGTCGTGCAGAATAACTTGAAATTCTTGCACTTGACTTATCACAGTCTTGGAATCCACCATAATATAATCAAGGAAACGCCCGACTACAAATTTCTTTGTGCCAGCATCTTCCGTTTTATATTTACGGTCAAGAGATTCCCATAATATTTTAGCCGTATTGTATGCATTATAGACATTATATAAATTGTCATTTAAACCGTTTAGAATATAATTCTTACATAAATATTCAGAATGTTTCCATGCTTCAACAACCATCATTGTTGGTGCATCAACTTCCCCTTCAGGTATTTTGGGAGCATCTTCATTCAAGAACTTAGCCAAACCCAAAGTTGTTAAGTAAAACATCATCTTTTGCTGCCATCTCTTAAAGTTCGCACCATTGAACTTCTCTGGTTTCTCCATATGGCTTGCTGGAACAGTAGGGAGCATTGTATTCACAGCCGGAATAGTAATTGTAGTAGTAATGTTGGAAGCATCAACGCCAATAGTTTGAATTTCAGTTGCCATGATGATTACAAATTATAATCTGTTTTAAGATTGTTGGCACTACTTGGATATAACCTGTATAACAACTGAAATATACAAACTCAACAATAGTTAGTGAACAGATGTTTACTAAACAAAAAAAACAGATGTTTACAGAAAACTGATGATAAACAATGAACAAGTGTTCACTAGTAAAAAACATGTGTTCTCAGAATAAGAACATGTGTTCTCAGAAGAAGAACATGTGTTCGCTAATGAAAACAGATGTACAAAAATCTGAATTGAGGCTTGTGTTTGACACAATTTCCTTAAAACAGCTTCGCTTCCTCCCGGATAAGTGATGGAGTTTCGTGAAGTGTCTGTCTCCCAGGATACAACGGCAACGTAGAACTTGTTTGCACAAAACAGCTCCACCGGCGAACTAGAACTAGGACTTGTTAATGAACACCGAAAGTTTTACAAATAGTGTTTTTTAGAGAGCTTCTGAAAATCAGTAGTATTTTCAAAGTATCTGAGATTTTGTGTATAGAATCATTGGAAAGAGCCTATATTTATAGGCTAATAGGAGTAAGTAGATACATTTAGAGAATACAATGTATTGAATTCAAAGATCTTTATTTAATACACTATTAAAGTGTGTTCATCCTCTCCAAGATTATCCAATAAATTCAAGTATACATGTATCTCTCAAGTTCAAATGTCGCAATTAAAGTCTATTCATTCTCATCCAATGAATCAGACTATCCAATGAACCAACTATACCAGTATCAAAACGTGGGTTGATCGGACCCGTGAATTTTGGTCCGACATTACAACTAATTGAGAAACTGTTTTCTCATTCAAATTATATTCCATTTCCAACAATTTCTGCAGGCACTAACTGTGATGGGATGTGTCACACACAGTCTCCGGACATGTCCAATTTAAGAGGAACAGAAGATTCGTACCGCCAACCAACCCCCCTCTCCCTCTATTGTTTTTGAAGTGTTTGAAAAAAGGAGTTAAGGATGAAAAATAACACAACAAGAAAAATATTAGTTACAAAAAATAGCGGATAAAAAACAACACTCTAGAATATAAATACTAATAAAAGTAAATTAAAAGGCAAGCAAATGATATCCTTCATTGTCATCCTCAAACAACAGAGATAATAGTGACTCAGTTGCAATCTCTTCCTTATATTCTGTCCCATTCCTACATACATTTCATTACAAAAAAAAAAAAAAATAGTCTTCATTCTTCGATTTCAAAATTCAAGTCTTGAATAATTGGGACTTAGAGCTTCATGTTCGGTTTTTATTATTTATCAGACATACTCTTCAACTTGGGAGTTCAAGATATATTAATAATTTTTATTTTTTTGCTAAATAAGATTTATTAATAATAAATTCCAAAGGATAATGAACTTTGAACAGTAATCAGCAATAAATTCCTGCAGGCACTAACTGTGATGGGATGTCACAGAGTCTCCGGACATATCCAATTTAAGAGAAACAGTTAGACATCATTCTTTGCCTCCGATCTTCAATAAATTTTCATTTACTGTTTACTTGGATGGTATGATATATATTTTCCCTCAATAATTTGGGTCCGCTCATTAATTTTACTTATAATTTTATTTATACTCAATTTTATCTATCGAAACGTGAATATTTTTTTAAATTAAATAAATAACGATTATTAGCGAAATATTTTGGGAAAAATAATATGCACTGTGCATTAACATTAGCATCATATCCTTGGGTTCATATAAAAAATAAAATAAAAGAATAATCTTAATTGGTCTTTGGGTCCTTGGATCTCATAGGTTTGTAATTCAAACCCACAACTCTTGGATCACATACTTGACTTGGATCCTACCCATATAAATTCAGACCCAATCTAAATATGAGCATAGAAAAGTATATTTAGATCCAAATTGGGTCTTATGAGTCTAAATTTGGATCTGTACTCTTGAGTCCAATTGACACGTCTAGTCACGACTTTGAACGCAAAATATGTAATTATTTGTTTGAAGGATAGAAGTGCCAACTCGTAAATTTTTTGGAACAAAAATATATAAAAACAAAAGTGACAGTGATTTGATAAGATTCAATTGGCTAAACCTTACATAATTACAGCAGTCAGACTTTCTTCCAAATAGCTAAACTATACATATAACCTTATTGAAATAGTGAGTTTCCACAGATAGAAACTAGTGACCATTTTGATAAAATTCCATTCACCAGATATCATACTCCACAAATGTTGCAACATTAATCCTCTAGTACGACGCAAAGATCTTGAGTTCCATTGCATGTTCTATTTATAGATGATTGTCAAGTATTACATTTTTCTTTCATGGTTACACAATTTTCTCTATGTTTTAAATTTTTTAAATAGAAAACGGGCACTTAATAAGTTATTCTTAGTAGGACAAGAAATTATACATAATGAGTAACTAAGCAGTTTGATTTTCGTATCATCAACCCTAACATAGTACTGAAAACAGACAAATATATCGATGACCAGTCTTAGATAGACTAATAACTATTCTGATACTGGGGTTACTATCATAGGACCGACCTTGTGGGACTGGTCCCCTCACATGAATTGAGCGGAGTCCACATCTACAGATGGGTCCTACTCAATTTGTGTGAGAGAGTTGTGGGATCAGCATCATAATGACGGTGGTAGGATTGAATTTTCCCCGATACTGCTCAAAGATTGTGAATTCAAAGTATAGTCTTAGACCAGTACTTATTGTTGTCTTCAAGATTACCATTGCTGCAGCTACCAAGATTGTCATAGAGTCCATGAGTTATGTTAAAGTCTTCTAGATCATGGCCAAAATTATGATCCTCATGAGGAATGCTTTCCATGAAACTTGGAAGCCCTAATGAGTCTCCAACACATGTTATATCAACAGGAAATGGTCCAATTTCATGCAAGTTGCTTTGGACATGATTTTCTTTAGAAGGGACAGTTACATTAATGTTGTTTGAGAAGTTCAAGAATAATGTTGGAGACTCGAGGGTTCCAATATTGTTGGAATTGAGAAGGATATTATTGGGATTTGTCCATACCCTTTGCCAAGCCTTTAGTATATCAAGACATGGATGTTGTACCATTGGCTGCTTTAGTGGTAACGAAGGTGAAATGGCGGCTGTGGGTATCATAGGCAGAGCTGATGAAGAAGATGAGCCAATCGGAGGATGATAAGGAATATTGGAATCGACCAATTTGGACTCGCGAACAAGTCTTGCTTCGGCTTCAAGGCGAGCGCTCTCCCATTGAGCCATGTGATTAAGATTTGCAGTGTCTTTGGATTCAGCCGAGCCGAGGGCATTGTTTTTTGGCTTATGAGTCATTGGATCAATTCCCATCGTAATTAGTCTCTTCTTCAAATGTGTATTCCAATAATTCTTTATCTCATTGTCGGTTCTTCTAGGAAGGTAAGAAGCAATGGTTGACCATCTATAAACATATAAAAAAGAACGGTAGATAAGAAAAAAAAATAAGAGATGAAGGAGGTAACTACCCTCAAAATTTTAAAAAAATTCTTTATCTTATTATCAGTTCTTCTGGAAGGTAAGGAGCAATGGCTGACCATTTATAAATATAACAGAAAAATCAGTAGATAAGAACATAAATAAGAAATGCAGGCGGCACTACAACAAAATATGTCTATTGTGACGTTTGACATATGTCGTAATAAAGCAAAAAAATGTCGATATAGATCTATACCAACATTTATTGCCAATGTCGAATAAATGTCGCTATTTGCCTGTGTCGTTATGATTTCTCACTTCATTTCATACAAGCGTCGGTACCTATCGATTACGACGTTTGTTGTGTCATTTCCATGTGTATCAAAAGGTATTTTTGACGTCATTTGTAAATAATCGCAATAAGTCGCCTATTGCGAAGTTTGTAAATAGCGTAAATAAGTAGTTATTGCGCCATTTGTAAATTATGAAGTCAAGCCGAGCCAGAGCCGGACCCCATACAAGCCGAGCCGGATTCGAAGTTGAAGCCTAGACAAGCTGAGCCATCGAGTCAAGCCACCTTTGAATAAATTAGAATAAAGTTTCTCCTTACTCAATGTGATGAGAATTGAACCCGCGACCTCCCGCATGTATGTCGTGCGGTGAACCACTGTGCAAACTGATCATTTATTATTTTTTGTTCCTCATATTATATTTATTATAATGGATTTTTGGATTTTGTACCATTATTTATTTTAATTTCTCTTTTGTTTTGATTTTTTGTCATGAAGCAAATTAAAATTAATGCACTCTCATTAAATTTTGAATATTTAAATTTCTTTATTATACCCGATATATATATATATATATATATATATATATATATATATATATATATTTTTGAATGCCCGAGGGCGGAACCCCATGAACGGGGAGAGAACAACCCCATGAGCGGGGAGAGATCAACCCTAGAAGGGAGCCAACTTTTAAAGCATACCGCATGCTAGCGGAGGGTATCGAACCCGGGACCGGTCCCGGGCCAAGCACTTGCCCACTGGGCCACAGCACTTGATGATAAATGTCTCTTCAAGAGTTGCAAAAGCAACCATTTATAACAACATTTAATGTAAATATCGCTAACTAACATTAAAATGTCGTATGAACATCTATATTAAAACGTCGTTAGAAACGTTGTTCAAAAATAGCGACAGTTGTATGAAATGTCACATGATCTAACTATATAGTATATAAATGTCACTACATGCGTTGCAGAAAGTAAAATTTATAACAACATTTGATGTAAATATCGCTAACGAAAATCAAAATGTTGATTTCAACAACAATTATTATAATCGTCGCTATGAAACGTCGTATAAAATTCAATTATAGCGATGTTTGCCTGAAAATGTCCCAATATCTAACCACATAGCATATAAATGTCTCTATATGAATCGCGAAAGTAACAATTTATAACAACAGTTAGTGTAAATGTCGCTAAATCACCTTAAAATGTCGTTATGAACAACAATTGCTATAACTGTCGTTATTAAACGTCGTATAAAATCCAGACATAGCGACATTTGCAAAAAGTGTTGCTTTAACGTACTCTGTTCGATTTTAAGCGACATTTAAAAAAAACGTTGGTACAAAAACTTCGCGATAGACTGTTTTTGTTAAAGTGCGGTGATTACCCTCAATTTTAATTTATTTTTTTAAAAATCTTTAGAAAAATTAGGATTTTCAGAAAGATCATTAAAAAGTACCGAATGAAAGAAATGTTTGCACGACAAAAATCAAACCTATTTCCAAGCAATGCATGGAGTTGAATTATGGTTTGCTCCTCTTGCAAACTGAATTTTCCTCTCTTGATGTCAGGTCTTAGATAATTAATCCACCTAAGTCTACAACTCTTGCCACATCTCCGAAGTCCTGATTAAAATAAATCAAACACGAAACGTTTGAATATAAGTAATTAATAGACAAAGTGTAAAAGTAAATAGAGAATTTCTTCCATTATGTCTATAGAATATATTAATTCGCAAAGAGAAACGATATATATTGACCCGCTTTTCCAGGGAGAGCGCGCCAACTGCTATGACCATGTCGTTCAATATAAGCTAAAAGCTTCTGATCTTCCTCGGGAGTCCATAGCCCTTTCTTCAACCCTACCTTCTCGCAGCATGGTGATCTTCCCATTTTTTATTTTTTTATTTTTATAGTTTAATCTTCTGCTAATAGAGAGAAAAATAAATTTTAAAAAAAAAATCCAAAGAAAAAGGGATAGGGAAAGAACGAGTGACTTGTGAGAAAGCGAAGGATAAAGGATTGGGAGGTCGGCGATAGAGACAACTATATATATGGGAGGGAAAATTCTGTTGTGGACCTGCGCTACTTGTGGGATCATGGACCATTTGATTCACATTCAGCCACATCACCCCTTTTATTAAAAAATAAAAATATTCCTTTTTACTTGCACTATTGAATCCAAAAGGGAGAGTATTTTATTTATTTTTTTAATAAAAGAGTGATGTGGATCAAGTGGTTCATGACCCCACAACTGGTCCAGGTCCACAACAGAATTATTCCTTTTATTTTATGAATTTGAAAGAGCCGAACCCCACAAAAACTTGAATACTTCTGTTGTGGACCTGGACCACTTGTGGGGTCATGAATCACTTGATCCACATTGAGCCACATAACTCTTTTTAAAAAGAAAAATACTCTCCCTTTTGGATTCAATAGTGCAAGTAAAGAGAAGTATTTATTTATTTTTAATAAAAGGGGTGATGTGGCTCAATGTGGACCAAGTGGTCCATGACACCACAAATAGCCCAGGTTCACAACAAAATTTTCTAAATAAAAGAGTAAATAGTTATTTAGGTTATTAAACTATTTATATTTTTTTTTTGTGTATTCAATTATTATTTTTGATTAATTATATTACTTTAGTATTTTAGTGGTGGTTTTCAAATAAATCAGAAATATGTCGGGCACGTGACCAATATTCCAATGGAAACAATATAGGTATACGCTAACCACACTTTGTGCAAAATCTTTGTTTGTTACTACTTGAAATAGCTCACGCTCAGCTCACATAAAAATTGAAAAACTCAGCTCACGCTCGGCCCGAAAAAGTTCACAAACTTTAAGCTCACGCTCAGCTCACATTTTAATGTGAGCTCGAGCTAAACTCATGAGCATCATGAGCTAAATTTATATTTAGCAAAAGAAAAAACATGTAGAAAGAATAGTAAAATACAATATGTCATGCGACTAAATCATAACAAGAATACAAATATACATAATACAATAATAATTAATTTCTGTAGAAAGACAAATTGATAAAAAGATAACCAAAGAGAAAACACATAGTAAAATCAAATGTTAAAGAATCTACATACAAAGTAGACAAAAAGAAGCGATGGGTTTTGCAACCTGTTTTATATGTCTTTTTTTTTAATTAGAAATTTAGTAATATATATAATATTTATAATTATATTATTATTCGGGTGCGAGCTTTAACTGGACTGAGCGAGGTCAAACTCACTCTCGGCTCACATAAAATTCGAGCTTGAATATTGACCTCACGCTCAAGGGTACGGCAGGTCTGGAGCAGGGTGCTGGACGAGTTGTGGTATTTATATAATTCCTTTACTTTTGGGAAAAAATTGTGATATTATATAATATTGACCTCTCCCAAGTTAATAATAAACATTTTGGAAACAAAAAAAAAAAGGCAAATTGTTGTAAATAGCCCCTAAACAATTTATTGCCACATATAAAGTCTCTAAAGATTGTTTTTTTATTTTAAAATCCTCAAACAATTTACTTTTGGTGTGTAAGATCATTCCGTCAAAAAAATCATTAGTCAAGTGTTAAGTCAAATTTTTGAAAAAGTCAATGCAAAAACTTCATGGGCATTTTAGGAACTCTATTTTTAAAATAACATCCCATTCCCCATTCCCCATCTTCATCCCTCCCCTTCATCTCTCTAAATACATCTCCATCTCCAGCGATCCATCTCCGGCAATCCATTTCCATCTCCGACGATCCATCTCCAGCGATTTTGAATCTTGAAGGTTCCACATCAGAAGTTTTGCTGGAGAGAGGAGGTGATGTATCTCAGTATCTGCAGAATTGTGATCCATTCTGCAAACCAAACAAATAGATCAATAGACCAAAAACTGAAAAAGAATATGGTATGCACTCTAATTAGTGAATCCAAACTACTACTCACAAACCCCTAATTTATGAAGAAACAATGATCTTCCACTATCTCACATTTCAAATCGACTGTTTAGTCTCGATTATGAGTATTAAATGTGGATTAATAGTGCTATATTCGAAATACTCACCGGAGGGTATGGCGTCGGGAAGAAGGGGAGGTGGGGGTGAAGAACAAGTGGGTGGCATGGGATGGGGATCAGTGCAAAGTACCATTTTACCCTTCAAGTTTTTGTTTTGACTCCATTTTTTTTTTCAAAATTTATGTTGACTGTAATTTTTTGGAAGGAAGGACCTTGCATATCAATGATAAATTGTTTAAGAAATTTTACTGTCCAGAATTAACCTTTAAGGATCTTGCATGAAATCTGTAAATTGTTTAGGGACTATACTTTGCCCCAAAAAAAAGTGGTCAATATTATTGTTGGGTCCAAGAAAATCGACGGAACAAGAAGAAAGGGAAAATTCTGTTGTGGACCTGGGCTATTTGTGGGGGTCATGGGTCACTTGGTCCATATTGAGCCACATCACCCCTTTTATTAAAAAAAAATAAAAAATACTCTTCTTTACTTGCACTGTAAATTCAAAAGGGAGAGTATTCTATTTATTTTTAATAAAAGAGTGATGTAGCTGAATGTGAATCAAGTAGTCAATAACCATACAAGTAATCCCAGCTCTCAATCCATGAGAGTCATGTCTTTTGTAATCATAACGTCATTAGACATTTCATGTAATAACAAAGGTCTAAAACCACCCACCTATATATCACATTAAATCCTACAATAAACATATAATCAGTACACACGTACGTACCTTTAGACAGTCCAATTAATGAATCAATCCAAAGATTTGCCTACACGAGATGGGGCAAATTGAAGGCACCTAATTTGGGTCCTTCAACTGCATTTTTTGTAAATATTCAAGGACAACCCCAGTATCACCCACTTTCATCTCTCGTGTACGCTTGGAACGTACATAATTTCTATAATATAGAGGAATAAATCCGAATTTATCACGACCTCCTACCTTTTTTCTTTTTTTCTTTTAAATAAGGATCAATAGTGGTTTCTCATTTTTCCTTCGGCATGACTCGAACTCCCGACCTAGTGGTTGGAAGTGAAGTGTCTTACCGCATTAGCAGCGCTTCGTTGTCTCACGACCTCCTACTTGTTAACTCATGAAATCGATTGTTACTTTTGGAGTTATCCCACAACTTAGTGCCATACACTACTAAAAAAAGCAATTTTTGCGTCAGGCGACGCCTGCCGCAAAAAGTACCTGTGCCGACGAGAAAACCCTTTTGCGTCGGTCATGCGACGGCAATTGAAGGGTCGCAACGAAAGGCGCCGCAAAAACTTTACGACGGGAAGCGTCTGACGCAATTAGTTTTTGCAACGGGAATATTTCTATTTGCGACGCGTTTTTTCCGACATGAAAACTTAGCAAAAACGACTACTTTTTGTGTCGCTTATAATATCCGACGCACCAACCGACACAAAAAACACTTTTTGCGACGCGTTTTTTCCGACATGAAAACTTTAAAAAAACGACTATTTGTGTTGCTTATAATATCTGACGCAACAACCGACACAAAAAAAAAAATTTGCGACACCTTATATACTGTAGAAAATAGTTTTACAACCCGCAAGTATTATAATAAAATTTGTTTATTATTTTTTTGCAATGGCACAATCTGACGAAAATAGTTTTTTAACCGTCGCAAAGGATATAATAATATTATATTTATTATTTTTTGCAATGAGGCAATCTGTCGCATATAGTATTTATCTCGACGCTATAACAAAAATCAAATTATTTTACACCCTGTAGAGGCAAACAAGAATTAATACTGTAATGTTCAAGCGGAAGGCTATACAACAAAGAAAAGACACGACACCAATATGGAAAATTATCATCTTGTGTTTAAATTCAACTCTCCCCCTCCGCAACACTCACTTTGCATTGCTGCTTCTCCATTTTCTGTTTCCTCATCATTCAAGAAGTCCTCTGATGGCTCCTTTTCATTTTTCTTTATACTGTTATCCCATCCATTCATAATCTCATCTGGGTTGGCTACCTGGAGGTTAGATTCCTCAGTCTCTCGACCTGCCTTCTGTCTCGAATCCAATTATGCCCTCGATTCATTCAGACTTCGTCTTTCTTCTTGCAAGAGCAATTGCTCTACCATCAGCTTCTTTTTCTGTCAGAAATTCCCCGAGTTCTCGCGTGTGAGAAATGATATTAAATGAAAGAACTTGTTTCTCAAATGTAGCAGTGAACTCTGCAACTTTAACTGCGATGTTGTGGTCCCACCGCCGCGAACGAGCATGCACTTTGGCCGACCGTATCGTAGTCGAGCGATCTTGTCGTCGTCCCTCTCGCTTCATAATCGGCCACTACATGGTAAGGTAATAGCCTACAAAAATTCAAGATATCGAGAGGAAAAATCAACTGTCTTCAAAGTTGGAACAAGCGTAAGGAAAAAAAAAGTTTCTACGAGATAGATATGATTGTCGAGCAGGGCAAATTGTTGGCCACCACAGACTTAACCTTTCCTGACACATATACCATTCCACCCCATACCCACTCAGAAAAATAAAAAAAATGGAATTCAGTTCTACTTTTAGTCTGTTATGAATTGACTCTACAATTGCACAAATATGAAAAAAAAATAAGTGAGAAGCAACAGACTAAATGTTAAAAACCACTTGCATTAATACTGAAGTTGATTGTATTAACACCATTTATGGGGATAATTGGTTTATTTCTACATTATCTAGTGCGAAAAATATTATATTTTGGTTTCTCTAAGAAAACAAGAGTAACATAAATGGTTTGTCTGTCATCTTATATGTTTCACCAACTAATGTAACAGAACCACCAATAGAAGAATTCAGAAAGTACAACAGGGACAGGATTTGCTCCTAAAAAAAAGGATTTACTTCTAGAAAGGCATAATCCTCACTCTAAGGCATAAGCTGAAGTAAAAATGCAAATCAGTAGAAACTTTAGAAAGTGGAGGATCAAGGACTGAAGGGAAAATAAGTATATTTATGCTTAGTCAGATTAACGTACACATAGCTATACACCATGTCATTTGACTAGCAAAATGATTATAGTCTAAAAGAATTTATTCAGTTTTAACCAAGGTAACTCTAAAAAGAGATGAAGAAGATAACGAGATTTCCCGAACATTATAAATATAGCTAATCTCAGGGCTGAAAATAAGCATGCAACAAAGGTTAGTTTTTTCTTGACAGAGTAATAAAGTTTGTAATGTTTTAGCCCGAGTTCTTGGCCAAATGGTAGGAAAATTTCCAATATGAGAAATAATTTTTGTGAAACAAAACAAGACTCCAATACGGAGAAGAGAACAAATAGCAGTCATGATCCTGGATGCCCATGCGCGCATAATGTAGCTTTTAATTTAGTCAGCCTAAAACAAAGAAACAATTGAATGCAAGTTCAACCAAGCACTTATTGTGCGGAACATAGGGGGAGCGGAATGTACATTGAGTAACAGAAAGGCTAAAAGTAGCAAAGTATACCTCTCACAAGCATCTTCGAGAGAAGAGAAAGAACGTTTGAAATCAGGATGGCAAACATGCCAGGCATCCTGGTAAGCCATCTGAAGCTCAATGGGGGTGGTTGGATCCCTTGTGCTGCTGAGAGAGAGAGAGAGAGAGATAAACCAACAAACAGCAGATTGACAAGGAAATACTTGGAATAACACTGCTAGAGTGATAAGAAAATAAGAAATTTTTAAATTTATTTTTCAAGGAGAAAAGTAACCGCTAACCTTCCCAAACGACACCTTCCATAGTATGATGTGTGCAAATGATAAAATACCCAGCAATCTTGTCTCCCTTCCGTCTCTTTTAAGCATCGGTATGATAATCAGAAGAAAACTCAAATACAAATTTCAAGTTATGCTGATACGCATTCCACTCAACAAACAAAGATGATAACCAAGCACATATTTTTCCAACAAATAACTTAAAAAAGAACAACACACAAAAAAAGAGCATCTCCCAACAGCATAACTTGCATCTTCCAACCTGCTCCAGATCTCAAATATTTACGTATATATTATAAATTCAAAGTGTATTTTCATACACATCTACAAATGCAACATATATTTGCCACTATCAGAACAAAACAATTGAATACAAGAATCTCACCTCCTTTCCAATTCAGCAATGTTGTGAACTTGGGTTTGATTGTACTGAACCAGGTCTGAAAACAAGAATGCAAATGCACTCAAACTCACCTGATCAAAACCATTCATTGAAAAAAAAAACAATTAAAATCTCAATAACGTGACTTTCATTTAAAACTCTAACACAAATTTTCGCTCAAACCCCACATCTCTCACAAACAATTCATTTTTTCAATTTCGAGACAAAAAATACAATTCAAATCTTTAACAATTCACTCGAAATGCAACTAAAAGTACGGACACCCAAAACTACCAATATTTTCCACCAAAATAACGAGAACAGAAACAAAAACGAGACGGGTCTATGATTTCAACAAAATAAAGCTAAAAGATCACTACTTTAAAGCTAATAAATCAATAGATCTAATTCAAACCATGATCAATCAACCAATTTTAAAAACGAAAATTATATAAATAAAATTCTGCAAATTCTGCAGAGAATTTCGTCGGAAGTACTAGAAATTAATAGCGGAAGGATCATCGAAGATGGAATTCAAGGTCATCGTCGTCGTCGATGACTCCATTTGAGAGAAAAAAGAAGAAAACCCATAAAAATGGATACTCTGAAAATGGTGAAAACTCTTAAACGGAGTACGTGACAACGACGAAGACATAGTTAAGTGACGGTGATGGTGCTGCTGCTGCCGATGGTGGCTAGGGTAAGAGAGAGTATAATGGGGGCGGGGCGAGTGAAAGAGAGAGGAAAAAGAACTTTTTAGGAAAAAAAACATATAATCATATATTGAAAATATACATTTTTAAGAGATAGAAATGAAAATTATACATTTTTTAAAGCATTCTATCAAAGATCTCGTATGCAAAACAAAAATATTGCCAATTCTTTTTATATATATATATATATATATATATATATATATATATATATATATATATATATATTTTAGTTTTAACATATTTTGAGTCTAATTAATTTTTGTTTAATGCACAAAATAAATTGTGAACCCACTTTCTAATTAATATCTATTCTCAATACATATTTAAGGAATATGAATTTTTTAGCTCGTAAATTAGTAATGAATAAAATAATATATTTCAAATAGAATATTTAATTAGAAGATCTTGATACATGAAACAAATTTAAATTCATTATATTACAAATGTTATTAAATTATAATATTGATTAAATTTTACTTTATAATATTGATATGAATTATTCTAACAAAAATACAACAATTATTGATATTACGTATATAATAAATTATCAGCCCGCGAATTAACTTGTGTTTACTTAAAACTCGATGCAATCAATATGTATTTTGGTCATTTATAACTAAACGTTTTAAACTTTTAAAAAATTAACTTAATTTGTCAAAATATCTACCATTCATTGTTTATGCTTTGAAGGTCCTAGTGTGTTTTAGGGGATGCGACGAGAAAATCTACTACTAAAATTAATAATACATTTTGATCGTTTGCATCAACTTTCTATGTGACGACCGGAGAATTCCATTGCAATTTTTGGTTATTTGGGACGAAACCTTTTGCGTCGAACGAAGCCCGTCGCAAATCTGGTCATTTGCATCAATTTCATATGTGACGGGAGAATCCCGTCGCAAATTTAGATTATTTGTGGCGAAACTTCTTGCGTCGATTGAAGCCCATCGCATATAATCCCCTTTTCACGACGAATTAATTTGCTGACACAAAAAGTAATTAGCGGTCGTAAATGCATATCACGAAACGACGTCATACCGTTATTTGTGTTGGTGTGTCATTCTTGACGCAAATAACAGTTATTTGTAACGGTAAACGCCCGACGCAAAAAGTCTCGTCGCTACAAGCTATATTTCTAGTAGTGATATCTGCTTCGACAGCTTGAGCAACAGTCAATTTTCGATGAGATCTAAAAAGATGAGTTTTACTTGGAGTGCACAAATCATGAGTGTGTTCGGGAATGACTTTAATTACAGAAAACATCCATGTTTGACAAGAAATAATTATTTGTATCATTGCCTTACAATTGAATCGCGTTTCTGGTCTGTGAACCTTAACACCAACATCTCTTTTATCTTTACCTCTTTGGCCTCACAAGAACAACAAAACATTCTATATTTTATGTTACCTTGACCATCCCTATGAAACCTACTCCATCAAATTCCAAAAACAGTTTTCTTAGCATATTTTTTTTTTATAGAACTCATAAACATCTTGCTCTGTACGAAATTCCATACTATTTTAGGGATCGCATAATTGGAAATTTGTGA
The DNA here is from genome assembly GCA_026122235.1 of Vinca minor. NCBI lineage: Eukaryota > Viridiplantae > Streptophyta > Magnoliopsida > Gentianales > Apocynaceae > Vinca > Vinca minor. Next base: position 9,001,745 of record JAOCZM010000001.1, read on the forward strand.
ATGAAGTTGATTGATTGCATTAGGTCCCTCCATAAATGTTGAATTTCCATTATATTTGTCATTACATATTATTCTCCTCCTCATCTTGAAATTCCAGTTTACGACGTGGTGAAAAATTAATGTTTGCACCTTCTTCCGTCTACATTATCTGAAAAAAATAAACTAAAATATAAATTCGACGACTCATGAAAATTATTAAGAAATATTATGTCAGTTGATTGGTGAATACACTGTGTATGTTTAATTTAAAGGGAGACACAACCTTGACAAACTAAAAAACATATTGCTTATACTCTACAATTATTTATTTTGCAAAAATATTAGTCTATAATATAGGGGAATTCAACAAAAGTTGTTTACTAATGTTGGTTAGTACTTTGAATTGGGTGGATTACATGTGGCAACATTTCATAGGCAGGAACACACACGGGAACACCAACTTGGTACAAACGATTCTGGCAAAAAGAATTGTAACCCATTTTCACTTTTCTCACATATTATAAAAATTAAAGTGAAAAAACTAATATACTTGTACCCTCTTTAAGGGGATAGTTCTGATATGGACTAAGTCAATTGGACCATTTGCTCCAGAACTAGACAGATCACTACAGAATAAGGAGAGAAATTTTTTTGTGATGACGTGGCTAATTCTGGACCAAAAGGTCCATATGGACCTGGTCTATATCAGAAAAATCCCTTTAAGGGAATGGGATAGATATGCGTAAGATGAGTATCAAACTTGGAACTCTCAATTTGATAGGAGTATTTGATCAAAGATGAGTAAATCAAGGCAGGGAAAGTGGAGGTGAACCGGTTTATTCGTTCTGGTCACATTTTTTACTTACAAAATATATTTGACGGGCTCTCAATTTATATGCAGAAATAGATTATGTAAATGGAGTGCGAAACTGAAACCAATAAACCGTTCCGTCTCATTTTTTCGATTGAGTAGATTTAAAATGGAAAAGGGTACCAATTGCATTGTCAAAATTACGCTCTCTCTACTGGGAGACTACTAATACTACACCACCACCTAAGATCTTGTGGTTACCTCATGGCTGCCGGCCAACCGGCCGCCCTGGCCCCTGCTGCTACTGCCGAGACACCTTGGAAGTAGAAGAATTTAGCCGAGTTACTCACGAGATCGGCGAACCTGTCGCCTCACTGCCGATCACGCCATTGGATTCGTATAAGGGGGAGAAAAATATGATCATCCCAGCGGATGAGCATGATCTCCTTATCAGTCCATGGCGGTTTGCTCTAGTATGAAAATTCCACAAGCACGCACCGTACATGGAATCTTTGCGGAAATATGTTCACAAAGATGGTTTTAATGGGAATTTTTGGATTGGAAGAATGGATCCACACCATGTTCTAATATGTTACGATCTGGAAGAGGACTATTGTTGCTTATGGATGCAAGAAATTTGGAGATTTTGAAGATTATCCATTAGAGTATTCAAATGGACGTATGATTTTAATGTTCATGAAGAACCGTCCATTGTTCCCGTTTGGATTGGTTTTGAGGATTTACCAATTCATTTGTACAATAAATCAATATTGTTCTCGCTAGCACAAGCGGTAGGCCACCCGCTGGCACTGGATGCGCCAACCGCCGCCGCCACCCGACCCAGTATAGCAAAGGTTTGCGTCGAGGTAGATCTTTTGCGGAATTGCCTCATCAGATTCGGATGACACAGGCGAAGACTGGTAATGGTTATGACAGCCAATTGTTTATGATGATTTTTCAGAGTATTGTTTAGGATGTATGATAATTGGTCAGAATTATGGGCAACGCGAGAAACAGGCGAAACCGCTTAAGCCGCCAACGATTGGTAAGCAGAAGGAGAATATTGCTCCATAGCCATCTCCCATATCTAAAACCCAGCCTCTAGTGTTGTGGTGACTTCCCCTGCAAACAATGTTTGGGTGCCCATCGACACTACAAGAAATGAGTGTATCAGGGACGGAAAAATCGGTCGCTAATCTTAGTTTAGTGACCGAATCTCGTGGTTGTATATTTTTCGTTGCTAAGCCAATTAACGACAGACTACCGACTGATTATTTAGCGATCGACTATTGGGTGGCCATTTACCGACGGATTACCGACCGAACATTCAACATTGTTGACTTTTGACTTTGACTTATTAATGACTGAATACTGACGGATTATGTAGCGCCATTTAGCGACGGATTACTGACCGACTGGTCAACATTGTTGACTTTGACTTGTTAACGACCGAATGCCGAAGGATTATGTAGCGACCGATTATTGGGTCGCCATTTCGCGACGGATTACCGACCGACTAGTCAACATTGTTGACATTGACTTTGATTCGTTAACGACCGAATATTGACGGATTATGTAGCGACCGATTATTAGATCTCCATATAGCGATCGATTACCGGCTGAACGATATACAATGTTGACGTTTGACTTGGGCTTGTTAGCGAACGATTATTGGGTCGCCATATAGCGACCGATTAACGACGGATGCCTTCACGACGGAATATTCTGTAGGTAGTTAGCGACGGATTAGCGACCGATTGGTGTTTATTTGACTTTGACTTTAAACCAATAGTAACTGATAGAACGGTCGCTATTCCGTCGCTAAATGTTTTTTAATTTAAAAAAATAAATCTGAAATTTAATTATATCTCTATTATAAAAAGCAGCAATACACACATCAATGAACTAGAAACAATATCAATAAGATCCCAAATAGCAAACATAATCAATAAAACCCAAAAATAACATTACATAACCAATTATCTTACTAAAAAACAAAAGTTTACACTACTTATTTACATTACAACACTCACAATCAATATGTGCATTTTGAATTACAACACTCACAATCAAAGTGTGTCCTTTGAATTACAACACTCACAATCAAAGTGTGCACTTCTCTTTTACAATAAAACACTCACAATCAAAGTTTACACTTCTCATATACTCCTTGGTGTCATTTATATGTATATCCTTGGCAATGCATGAGTTGAAATTAGAAAATTCAAGAATCAAATGTAAGTGGTCTCCTCCTCGCGTACTTCTTCCTGATATGGTATCGGAACATTAATAACGTCAATTAGACGTGGTTTGGAACAACAAACAGCCCACCAATCAGCCCTAGATGTTGTCTTACTACTTGGATAAGGTGTGTAGTAGACTTGTTGACATTGGGAAGCAAATACAAATGGATCGTAACCCTGATACATTCTTTTCCTATTGATTTCTATAAGTTTATATTGAGGATGCACCCTCAAACCATCGGTATTTGGTCATTAAAGTTCGTCAATCTTCGGTCGTTAAGGTAAACAAAACGACGTCATTTTGGTCCTTCATTTATAACTTGACAAAATTACACCATCACGTATTCCGTCTGTATTCGGTTGTTAACGTCCGTTGGTCATCAGTCGTCAAGGTAAACAAAACGACGTAATTTTTTGCCCTTCATCATTAACTTGATAAATATACACAGTCATGTATTCCGTTAGAAATATGTCATTAAAATCCGTCGGTATTTGATTGTTAAAGGTGAACAAAACAACGTCGTTTTAATTAATTTTAAACCTTAATTTTTTTAGAGAAATAAATTATCAAATCGACGTCGTTTTGACTCCGTTATGTATTCAGTCGGTAAACGGCCGTTAACTTCCGTCGGTATTCCGTCGTTAACTTTCATCGGTATTCGATCGTTAAAGGTGAACAAAGAGACGTCGTTTTAATTTGGTCAACGGGACTGTTATGGCCGACATAGTAGCGACCGTTAATTTTTCGGTTTCCATTCGGTCAGTAACGACTTGGTCGAAAATTTCGATAGCTATTTAACTGTTTTCTTGTAGTGTGGTACTGTAGCGCGAGTGGATCACGCTGTAGCTCCACAATGGGATGAAGAAGGGTCGGGTCTGCCGCTAGTCATTGTGGTTGCCTCACAGGGATTGCAGGAGACTCCAATCGCGGTTGAGACGGCGACCATGATGGAGGTGATGACCACGGTGCCCATGGAGGACACGCCTACAACGGCGGCAGCTACTCCAGAGGGACAGTTAGCTTTGACCAATCAAGAGGACTCTATTCTAAATTCAGAGACCATCGCGGACACATGGCCGGAGGTGGTAATAAGAACTCCACCTCTGTTTCCAGTGGTGGAGGTGGAGGACAGCAAGGTTGCTCTGCCGGAGACTGAGAATGGGATGGTGGCGGAGGCGAGGATGCCGCTTGAGCAGTCAGAACTGGGGGCGTATGTCCAGCCGGAGATTGTGGAGAATCATCCGCAAGATCCGAGCGGCAATCCCGATGATTTGGTCTTAGATTCTTCGGCTGTTGAGAAAACAACACGTGCGAGTGACCCGACCCGCGAAGTACCCGCCCCAACCCTCGAAGCAACAACCCCAAGCTTAGATGAATCCGACCTAGCTGTGCTAGACTCCACTGGGCTGCGCAGGACCCAGGCTTTGTTATGGCAAGGACCGACCCATCAATAGAGAGCTCCAGCCCAGTTATCATGTGGCTTTTTTAATGAGGTTGTTCTGGTAAACTTGGGGCCTAGATTAAGCTCGGAGTCGCCATTGGTGCTTCAACAATCAGCACCAACGACTCCCCTATAATTAAGGACGTGCTGCCCGAAACTTTTCCAGCCACCAAACTAAATGCACCAACGACTCCCCATTATCAGATCGTCACACATTATTTGCAAGTTTTCGTGATTTTAATAAACGCATTAAAGCGCCAACCTTAAAATGACCTATTTAAACAACAACGAAGGAGTAAAGTGCCTCGCTTGAATTAGAAAATATTGAGTTCCTGAATATGGGACCATTCGACGCTTTGGCGGATTCTCAATTGGAAGATGAGTACGATGATTTTACTTATGTCCGCTCACGTAAGGGTAAAAAAACCCCCATAATACCCCCTACAGAACATCACATTGAGATTAGGTATAAAGCCTTTAAAAAATGTTAATTTTTGGTAATTGAAATTGCCTTTGGAATTTCACACATATTACGAAATTTAGTTCGATTAAGTAGTGGATTTGTTTACACCTAATATTCGAGGTAAGGTTACATCACCTCTATGTATAAGAGGTTTTGTTATTTTAAATTCAATAAATATTTATTAAAAAAAAATTAAACTCATTAAGATTTTATTGGTATTACTAATGGGACAATTATGAAGAGAAAAAAGAGCAAACATAACACATGTCACGTTGCACGTTTTTTTTGCTAAATAAGAAATTATCCATTAATCATAAAATAGCCGAAGCAATTACAATCAAAAGATAAAAAAAAATACAAAAAAATATAAAAGTATACAATGGTGGAGACCACCATGATAATCGATAAAAGTCAATACCCCGTACTAGGTAAACACTACAAACAGTAGAAAAAATAAATACATAATAAAATGTTTCGCAGCATCTTCTCCAAAATCCTTGAACAGCAGTAGCAAGCTCAGTTCCAACACCTTTCTTAGAAATCAACAATCTACGAGACCATGGACGTATCAAATGTCCCATAGATTGTCTCGAAAAGATGAAGAAAACTGAGGAAGGGCTCAGAACAACTCCGGGTTTATAGGGAAACTCCATATCTTGAAGGATCTGAAGTAGATATTGCATCTGCGTCTTGAATCTTGTATCAGAATACCTTGAAAAAATTCCATAATGATTTACGGCGATGAGAGGGGATGAATACACCAAAAGTGGAAGAAAGATGGCTAGATCCAACCAAGAATAGTTGGATCTAGCCATGGAAGCCAAGAAATGAAGAAACTTCAAGAGGAAGAAATAGAGAAAAAAAAGAGAGCAACAAAAAAGAAATGTTGGATCTAGTCACGTTGCACGTTTAAAGGTTGAAGAGCAAGACAAATGGGTGTGACAATACTCTTGACCAATTCTAGATTGGCTTTTACTGCACATGATATAGTACTTTTCCATATGCCTAGTTGGCAATCGCGCTCTCATTCACGCTTCAAGCCTACATGTCCAAAATGCAACAGATGAGTCTGATACTATCCACTGATAACTACTTATCAAACGCTATCGTTATAAAAACTGATTATATTGAAATGATCATAAATATTTAGTAGTATATTCCAATCACGCTTCTTACTTTTATCCCCTTCAAATTAGAGAGTCACAACGCTTATTCCGAAACGAAAAGAGTATACTTATAAGCGTACCAACAAATACACGAAAAGAGTATACATTCCCAAGACTTTCTTTACATCATTTTCCGTTCTCTCTCTCTCCCTCCCTTTGTTGTCCTGCTCCTTTTTTCCCTCTGCCTCGGGCCATTGGCTCCGGCCAATGGTCGAATCTTGGCCAGTTAACTGCTTTTGTTTGATTTTTATACATCTATTTTGTACCACAAATCATATGAGACTTCTTTCAAAGTGTTTTTTTTTTTCAAGATTCAAGACATGGGGGTTAGAGCTGTCTCAGATCTTCACAGATCTAGACTTTTTGGTTCTATTCCTAGGAGAAATCTTTAAACCCGGACTTGATCTGAGCCCTTTATCAACTTTCTACATCTTCCCGAGTAAATTTGTAGGACAGTTGATACGCCCATGGTCCTATTAAACATCATATGGAGACTTCATATAAGTTTTTTAAGAGACGTTAGTTATTAATACGACGGTTGTTCTTCTTTGATGTTATTCTTATAGGCTATAAATCATCGTTAGTCCGATATAATAGTGTATTTATTTTCACCTTATATTTGAGGTAAGTTATGTCTCCCTCCATGTATGTTTTTTGATTCAATTCAATAAACCACTGGGTAATCTTTTTTTTTTAAAAGAAAAAGTTATTGTGTACTAATTATTGAACAGTTAACAAACTCAAATCCGTCCTAGCTAGGTGAAAGAGAAAGATAGTATGAATGTTTTGGTATGAAAAGAATGCCAAAAGTTGGAGATGGAGACAGTAAAAGAATCAGGCAGAAGTAAGGACTTGTAGGTTGGGGTGAAAAATTATAATAATATGCCGAGCTATGTATAAAAATTGTAAAAATAATTGGTAGGGACGAATTTGATAAAATATTTCGAAGTACATATAAAATTTTTTTATAAAATATTTCCTGAAAATAATGTACCAAAAATTACTTGTGTCGAAAAGAGATTTTGCAGTTTGCATTATAACAATACCAAATCTGGGATAAATATATTGTTCTCTGTATCAGGTGGTTTGTTTTGTATAGACAAAATGGGCCTTATAAAACCTAAATGTACCTTAAGAGAAAAACAGTATGACAAATTAAGGACAGTACTGTCCTCAACGGACATGAAATAAATGCACGAAATGAAGTTACAGCCATCAAGGCTTAGTTGTTTGCTTTGAATTATTTAAAGGATCATATATGAATGCATATAATATTGGCTGGTAGCCAGTTGGAGCTGAAAGAAGGCAAGATTATTATCATATTACCATGTTTTTCTAACACCTTCACCAACCAACGGCTAAAATTCTCTATGCTCATTCTGTGTCCTGTACTCTATCCCCACGAATAGATAATTGACACGTGTTCACGTTTTTCCCGACGAGTTCCACTATTTCTTTTAGTTATAATTTTTTAATAAAAAAAATTAACACATATCAACTTCTTATTCGTGGCACATGGAATGATACAACGAATAGGAACAAAAGATTCCTAGCGCCAACCAACCCCCCCCTCTCCCTCTATTTTTTTTTTAAGTGTTTGAAATTGAATGTCCACCCTTTTTTATGAAGAGCGATTTGCCTATTTTAGACCTAAACAATTTATACTTTTCGCCTTTTAGACTTAAACTTTGTTTTCGACTGTTTATAGACTTAAACAATTTACGGGTACCCCGATATGGATTTTTTTTAAATTTCCGTCAAAAAACCCCCCGACATGCAAAACGACGTCGTTTTTTACAGGGACAATAACGTCTTTTTAACTCTACAATCCGGGTGACCCACTTTGCCCAATTTTGCCTCTATGCCCTTCTTTAGCTCCCTCAGCACCTACCCGCCTAATCACCCCACCCGCCTCAACACCTACAACTGCAAGTACCCACTTAAGCACCCCATCACCTCCCTCCACCCCAGCCCTATCCGTCCCCCACTCCCACCCCACCCCGACGCAAACAATTTTTAACTTTTTGTATGAATTGTTCAAGAACTTCAAGAATTTTCAAAATTCTTGGATTTCATAACTATGCAATTTTCACAGTTTAATTTGATGAATTTGGTTCATGGATTTCTTGAATTCGTTAGTATTTATAATTTGCGTTTTGGAGTTCATTCATTAGTGTTGAATTTGATGAATTTGAAGTTATGAGGTTAATTTTGTTTGAATTTCCCAAGAACTCCAAGATTTCTCAAAATTATCTGGTTCTGGATTTTAAAATTATCCATGGCTGCGGGTGGTGGAGGATACGGAGGGGTGCGCGGGAGTGGGGTGGGTTGTGGTTGTAGATGATGAATGAGGGAGATGAAGGAAGAGGGTAGAGTATGGGTGGGTCACCTATGCCCTTCTTTAGCTAAAATTGGGCAAAGTGGGTCACCCGGGTTGTAGAGTTAAAAAGACGTTCTTGTCCCTGTAAAAAACGACGTCGTTTTTTGCATGTCGGGGGGTTTTTTGACGGAAATTTAAAAAAAATCCATATCGGGGTACCCGTAAATTGTTTAAGTCTATAAACAGTCGAAAACAAAGTTTAAGTCTAAAAGGCGAAAAAGCATAAATTGTTTAGGTCTAAAATAGGCAAATCGCTCTTTTATGAATAAAGTGTTACCCATTAACATCAAAGTGACCAAGGCCATTACAATCAGAACAATCATCAAATCATTTTTCTCTAATATAACAAAAAAAATGAGTTAAGGATGAAAAATAACACAACAAGAAAAATATTAGTTACATAAAATAGCGGATAAAATAACCATTCACCAGATATCATACTCCACATATGTTGCAACATTAATCCTCTAGTACGACGCAAAGATCTTGAATTTCGTTGCATGTTTTGTTTATAGATGATTGTCAAGTATTACATTTTTCTTTCGTGGTTACACAATTTTCTCTATGTATATTAGATTTTTTAAATAGAAAACTGATAATTAATAAGTTATTCTTAGTAGGACAAGAAATTATACAGAATGAGTAACTAAGCAGTTTGATTTTCGTATCATCAACCCTAACATAATACTAAAAACAAACAAATATACCGATGAGCAGTCTTAGATAGACTAATAATTAACTATTCTGATATTGGGGTTACTCTATCATAGGACCGACTTTGTGAGATCTGGTTCCACAGCCCCTCACATGAATTGAGCGGAGCCCACATCTACAGATAGGTCCTACTCAATTCGTGTGAGAGAGTTGTGGGATCAGCCTTATAATGACGGTGCTAGGATTGAATTTTCCCTGATATTGCTCAAATATTGCGAATTCAAAGTATAGTCTTAGACCTAGTAACTAGTGTTTTCTTCAAGAATACCATTTCTGCAGCTACCAACAGGGACGAAGCCAGGAATTTGATGTTGGGGGGGTGGGGGTGAAACTGGTAAAAAAATTCTAAAATTCTTGGGGGGCGATAAAAAAGGCAAAAAAAATTCTTGGGAGGTCGAAATTGATAAAAATTTTCAAAATTTTCCAAAATACACATAAAATTTCGATAAATAGTAGTATTTTTAAAAATCTCGGGGGGCGCCGGCCCCCCCTGTGATCGTCCCTGGCTACCAAGATTGTCATAAAGTCTTCAAGATCATGGCCAAAATTATGATCCTCATGAGGAAAGCTTTCCATGAAACTTGGAAGCCCTAATGAGTCTCCAACACATGTTATATCAACAGGAACTGGTCCAATTTCATGCAAGTTGCTTTGGACATGATTTCCTTTTGAAGGGACAGTTACATTCAAGGTTGTTAAAATCGGGATTCTACGTAGAATCGGTGAAGGGGTGAAAAATCGTAAAATCGGGATTTTTCTTCTGTAAAATCGTAAAATCGGGATTTTCCTTCCGTAAAATCGTAGAATCGGTGAAGGGGTGAAAAATCGTAAAATCGTAGATTTAAATCGGGATTTTAACAACATTGATTACATTAATGCTGTTTGAGGGTTCCAATATTGTTGGAATTGAGAAGGGTATTATTGGGATTTGTCCATACCCTTTGCCAAGCCTTTAGTATATCAAGACATGGATGTTGTACCATTGGCTGCTTTAGTGGTAACGAAGGTGAAATGGCGGCTGTGGGTATCATAGGCTGAGCTGATGAAGAAGATGAGCCAATCGGAGGATGATAAGGAATATTGGAATCGACCAATTTGGACTCGAGAACAAGTCTTGCTTCGGCTTCAAGCCGAGCGCTCTCCCATTGAGCCATGTGATTAAGATTTGCAATGTCTTTGGATTGAGCCGAGCCGAGGGCATTGTTTTTTGGCTTATGAGTCATTGGATCAATTCCTATCTTAGTTAGTCTCTTCTTCAAATGTGTATTCCAATAATTATTTATCTCTTTGTCGGTTCTTCTAGGAAGGTAAGCAGCAATAGTTGACCATCTATAAACATATCAGAAAGAACGGTAGATAAGAAAATAAATAAGAGATGAAGGAGGTAACTACCCTCTAAATTTAAAAAAATTTCTTTATCTTATTATCAGTTCTTCCGGAAGGTAAGTAGCAATGGCTGACCATCTATAAATATATCAGAAAAAATCAGTAGATAAGAACATAAATAAGAAATGAAGGCGGCACTACAAGAAAATATGTCTTTTGCGACATTTGACATTTGTCGCAATAAGACAAAAAAAAAACGTAGATATAGATATATACCAACATTTATTGCAAATGTCGAATAAATGTCGCATTTGCCTGTGTCGTTATGATTTCTCACGTCATTTCATACAAGCGCCGGTACCTATCTATTAAGACATTTATTGCGTCATTTCCATGTGAATCAAAAGGTATTTTTGCCGTCATTTATAAATAATCGTAATAAGTCTCCTATTGCGACGTTTGTAAATAGCGTAAATAAGTAGTTATTGCGCTATTTGTTATGACATTTGTAAATTGTGAAGTCAAGCCGAGCCACAGCCGGACCCCATACAAGCCGAGCCGGATTCGGAGTTGAAGCCTAGACAAGCCGAGCCATCGAGTCTAGCCACCTTTGAATAAATTAGAATAAAGTTTCTCCTTACTCAATGTGATGAGAATTGAACCCGCGACCTCCCACCATTGAATAAATTAGAATAAAGTTTCTCCTTACTCAATGTGATTAGAATTGAACCACGCGACCTCACGCATGTATGTCGTGCGGTGGGCCGTTGTGCTAACTGATCATTTATTATTTTTTGTTCCTCATATTATATTTATTATAATGGATTTTTGGATTTTGTACCTTTATTTATTTTAATTTCTCTTTTGTTTTGATTTTTTGTCATGAATCAAATTAAAATTAATGCACTCTCATTAAATTTTGAATATTTAAATTTCTTTATTATACACGATATAAATGTCTCTTCAAGAGTTGCAAAAGCAACCATTTATAATAACATTTAATGTAAATGTCCCTAACTAACATTAAAATGTCGTATTAAAACCGTCATTAGAAACGTTGTTAAAAAATAACGACAGTTGTATGAAATGTCCCATGATCTAACTATATAGTGTATATATGTCACTACATGCGTCGCAGAAAGTAAAATTTATAACAACATTTGAGGTAAATGTCGCTAACGAAAATCAAAATGTTGATTATTATTTTCATTATTATTTTTTAAAAATCTTTAGAAAAATTAGGATTTTCAGAACGATCATTAAAAATTACCGAATGAAAGAAATGTTTGCACGACAAAAATCAAACCTATTTCCAAGCAATGCATGGAGTTGAATTATGGTTTGCCCCTCTTGCAAACTGAATTTTCCTCTCTTGATGTCAGGTCTAAGATAATTAATCCACCTAAGCCTACAACTCTTGCCACATCTTCGAAGTCCTGATTAAAATATATCAAACACGAAACGTTTGAATATAAGTAATTAATAGACAAAGTGTAAAAGTAAATAGAGAATTTCTTCCATTATGTCTATAGAATATATTAATTCTACAGACAGAATACAAGAAATTCGCAAAGAGAAACGATATATATCGACCAGCTTTTGCAGGGAGAGCGCGCCAACTGCTATGACCATGTCGTTCAATATAAGCTAAAAGTTTCTGATCTTCCTCGGGAGTCCATAGCCCTTCTGGCAGCATGGTGATCTTCCCATTTTTTTATTTTTTTTTATTTTTTTTATTTTTTTTTATAGTTTAATCTTCTGCAAATAGAAAGAAAAATAAATTTTAAAAAAAATCCAAAGAAAAAGGGATAGGGAAAGAACGATTGGGAGGTCGGCGATAGACACAACCATATATATATATATATATATATTTATATATATATATATAGGAGGGAAAATTTTGTTGTGGACCACTTGATTCACATTGAGCCACATCACCCTTTTATTAAAAAAAAAAAAAATTACTCCTTTTTACTTGCACTATTGAATCTAAAAGGGAGAGTATTTTATTTATTTTTAATAAAAGAGTGATATTGCTCAATGTGGATCAAGTTGTAAAAACTGCAAAAAGAATAATAATAATAATATGAATCTAGGTTGTGGCGAAAAATTATAATAATATGCCGAGCTATATATAAAAACTGCAAAAAGAATTGGTAGGGACGAATTTTGATAAAATATTTCGAAGTACATATAAATTTTTTTATAAAATATTTCCTGAAAATAATGTACCAAAAATTACTTGTGTCGAAAAGAGATTTTGCAGTTTGCATTATAACAATACCAAATCTGGGATAAATATATTGTTCTCTGTATCAGGTGGTTTGTTTTGTATAGACAAAATGGGCCTTATAAAACCTAAATGTACCTTAAGAGAAAAACAGTATGACAAATTAAGGACAGTACTGTCCTCAACGGACATGAAATAAATGCACGAAATGAAGTTACAGCCATCAAGTCTTAGTTGTTTGCTTTGAATTATTTAAAGGATCATATATGAATGCATATAATATTGGCTGGTAGCCAGTTGGAGCTGAAAGAAGGCAAGATTATTATCATATTACCACGTTTTTCTAACACCTTCACCAACCAACGGCTAAAAATTCTCTATGCTCATTCTGTGTCCTGTACTCTATCCCCACGAATAGATGATTGACACGTATTCACGTTTTTTCCCTACGAGTTCCACAATTTCTTTTAGTTATAATTTTTTAATAAAAAAATTAACACATATCAATTTCTTATTCGTTGCACATAGAATGATACAACGAATAGGAACAGAAGATTCCTACCGCCAACCAATCCCCCTCTCCCTCTATTGTTTTTGAAGTGTTTGAAAAAAGGAGTTAAGGATGAAAAATAACACAAGAAGAAAAATATTAGTTACAAAAAATAGCGGATAAAAAACAACACTCTAGAATATAAATACTAATAAAAGTAAATTAAAAGGCAAGCAAATGATATCCTTCGTTGTCATCCTCAAACAACAGAGATAATAGTGACTCAGTTGCAATCTCTTCCTTATATTCTGTCCCATTCCTACATACATTTCATTACAAAAAAAAAAATAAAAAAAAAAATAGTCTTCATTCTTCGATTTCAAAATTCAAGTCTTGAATAATTGGGACTTAGAGCTTCATGTTCGGTTTTTATTATTTATCAGACATACTCTTCAACTTGGGAGTTCAAGATATATTAATAATTTTTATTTTTTTGCTAAATAAGATTTATTAATAATAAAATCCAAAGGATAATGAACTTTGAACAGTAATCAGCAATAAATTCCTGCAGGCACTAACTGTGATGGGATGTCACAGAGTCTCCGGACATATCCAATTTAAGAGAAACAGTTAGACATCATTCTTTGCCTCCGATCTGCAATAAATTTTCATTTACTGTTTACTTGGATGGAATGATATATTTTGGAGATAATCACTATTTATGCCCCTGAGTTATCTTTCAAAAGTAATCTGTTACCCCTAAGGAATATATCGTGTCATTTGTATCCCTAACAACTTACCGGGTGCCATTTATGCCCAATAGTGGCGGCGTCCGGCGAAAAGAGGCGGTGTTGCACATGTGCGAACCGCACAAGCATATTTTCAGGGGCAATTTAGTCCATTCATATTTTTAATTAAAAACAAAAACAAACCCTCCACCATTCCTCCCCACCCCTTTCCCACCACTACCAATATCAAGAACAACCACCTATCCCCACCACCACCAAAGCCGCCGCCGCCTCCTTCTCCATCAATTTCTTCACTTAAACTCCATTTCACATAAGCATCTAAACATCACAAAGAACAAACCCTCATTCCGCCATTTTTGGGCATAAATGGCACCCCGTAAATTTTTAGGGACACAAATGGCACGATATATAATCCTGAGGGGTAACAGTTGCTTTTGAAAGTAAACTCAGGGGCATAAATAGTGATTATCTCAAAAGAAACGAATTGGTTTTCTTTTTCAGTTTTTCTTTTTTCTTTTTGGAGAAGAATGATGAGAAGAAGAAGGAGGGGTGAGTGGTGGAGGAGATGGCGGAGGGATGGAAGGGTGAGTGGTTGGGGAGGGAGGGGTGAGTGGCGGGGAAGGGAGGGAGGGAGGGAGGGAGGGGTGAGTGGTGGAGGAAAGAGGGAGGGAGGGAGGAGTGAGTGGTAGAGGGGATGGTAGAGGTGGCGGCGATGGAGGAATGACGATTTTGCCTCTCTGATTTCGCATGTGCAGTCCACACATGTGGAACGCGCCCCCTCTCACCGGATTCCGCCATTTTTGGGCATAAATGGCACCCCGTAAATTGTTGGGGACACAAATGGCACGATATATTCCTTAGGGGTAACAGTTTCTTTTGAAAGATAACTCATGGGTATAAATAGTGATTATCTCTATATTTTCCCTCAATGGTTTGGTTATTTTGATAGAAACTATTTTACATGAATGCAACGTCACGACTAGGCCTGTCAATTGAATCTAAAATATTGAGTTCAAACTCAAACCCACTAAATTGAGATCCAAGTTGAATTTTTATTGGATTGAGTCTACATCTTTTCAACTAGAGTCCGAACTCAATCACATTGGGTCTTGGATCTAATTTGGGCCCGTTCATTAATTTTACTTATAATTTTATTCATACTCAATTTTATCTATCGAAACGCGAATATTTTTTTAAATAAAATTAGGATTTAGTTGAATAAGAAATATTATAAATCAGTTTATTCACTATTAAGTCCGGAAGACCCAAATCTAAAAAGATTGCATATGTTTTTCTAAAATAAATACACACGAATATATTAATATATACAGTGACGGTACTAGGATTTTGATGTTGAAGGTCAGAGTAAAAAAATTTATATATATATTATGAATTGTGACCGAAACTCTCTTACCCATTTGATTAGTTAGCTAATTGGAACTATATATACTGGACCGAACTATACATTTGTCCAATTAATATTGGATTATTAATCACACCCACTTGTGTACCACTACCTCAACTAACTATCAATTGAAGCATAAAAGGTCTACAACTATTACTTGATACTCCCTCCATCCCTAAATAATGTTAACATTTGAGACTTTCAATTTTTTCCGAAATAATGTTAGTATTTGGACTATCAATGAAAATTTAATATATTTTTATCATTTTTACCCTCTTCTTATTTTTCTTTTAACCACAATTTCAATTTTCAAGGTGTAGTTAATGAGGATATATTAGCCATTTGTATTTGACTTTTATTGTTTTTACGAATTTCTTAATTCATGTGAAATACTCAAAGGTTAACCTTATTTAGGGATGGAGGGAGTAAACAAATAAAAGTAAAAGCCTAATTGCTAATGTCTCATCGACCCATCATCAACTTAACCCATTAGCAGATCAATTGATCATGATCCATTAAGCTCGTCTTCTTCCCTGAGCTTCGACAACTTACCGTGTTTCTACCACTCACAATTTGTCTGAACTGCCACCATATTCGAGACAAATTTGGAGACCAATCTTTGGAGGCTTTGTTCCGTTGATCACCTCACACTCCCTGTTTAGAAGTAAACTTGCATATGAAGTAAGAAAGAAGAACAAGAGAAGAAAAGAGCTCGAGAACTTTCTGGAAATTTTATGTGTATATTTATGAATCTAGTCAATAATTACAATGAAGTTCTTTCTATTTATAGGCTAAATATCCTAACTAACTGGCTAAAAGAACTAACTGTTACATAAGTAAAATAACAGCCATAAGGCAGGTATATAGCTGCTTGATTGTCACAGAAAAGACGTACTGCCTAAGGATGTGTAATTTGTAAGTCTTTGAGCAAATAGAGTAACCATTGAACCTCACAAACACATTGTGCCATGGACCTATACTCAGCCTCAGAAGAACTCCTAGATACAGTTGTCTGTTTCTTGGCTTTCCAATAGATCAAAGAGTCTCCAAGAAAAATGCAATAACCAGATATAGACCTCATAGTATCTGAACATCCTGCCCAATTTGAATTACAATAGGCAGTTAAAGATAAGGTAGATTTACTAGAGAATAAGACTCATTGTCCTGGGCTGGTCTTTAAGTATCTCAATACCTTGTGTGCAGCCTGTAAATGATTCTCAGTAGGGCAGTCAAGAAATTGACTGAGTTACTGCACTGCAAAAGATATATCAGGCCTAGTGATGGTGAGATATAAAAATTTTCCAATTAGGCTTCTATAGTGAGTGTTAGAGTCCAAAGGAGCATAATCTTCATTGTATAACTTGCAGACATAGTTCATAGGAACATATGAGGGTTTGCAGCCATTAACACAAAAATCTGAGAGCAGGTCTAATGCATATTTTCTCTGATTAAGGACAATCCCCCTTTGACCTAGCTATCTCTAAACCAAGGAAAAACTTGAGCTCACCCAAGTTTTTTATACCAAAAACCTTGTTTATATGAGCTTTAACATTCTGAATGACAAGTAGAGAAGTACCTGTGAGGACTATATCATCTACATAAACCAAAATAGCCAAGAAACCAGTAGAATCAGTCCTTATAAAAAGACTGTAATCACTCATGGACCTGTGAAATCCCAATGTGAATAGTTCAGAACTTAGTTTTGTGTTCCATTGTATACTGGCCTGCTTAAGTCCATACAATGACTTTCTTAACCTGCAAACTTTGCCTGGTGAATCTGAAAACCCAGGTGGAATATCCATATAAACCTCATCATCTAAGTTGCCATGAAGAAAGGCATTATTTACATCAAGTTGATGTAAATTCCATTTTTGAATTGCTTCCATTGCAAGAAGAATTCTGATGGTAGTCACCTTGGCAAGATGTGAGAAAGTATCCACAAAGTCTATACCAGGTTGTTGGGTATAACCTTTAACAACCAATCTTGATTTAGCTCTTTCAATGCTGTCATCAACATTATATTTTAACTTGTAGACATACTTGTTTCCAATGGCTACCTTCCCAGAAGGTAAGTCACCAATATCCCAAGTATGATTAGCTTCTAAAGCTGCTATTTCATCCTCCATGGACTTTTTCCAGATTGGATCCTGCACAGCTTCCTTGAAAAACTTAGGTTCTAATGTAGAAGTGATTCCCAAGACAAAATGGCTATAAGTGGGGTGATAAAAGAGAGTAATTCAGAACCTTGTCCATATGGTGAGGACTAGTATGGATGGAGTTGTAAACAATTTCCTTTAGGTGAGCAGGAGGATTCACAGTTCTGTTGGACCTTCTAACTTGAGGTAAGGACAAAGCTGATGGAAGAGGTTCAGAAGTGGGAGTGGAATGAATAGCTGACTATGCTTGTGGGTGAGTTTTAGAATAATCATAAACAAAAGGTGTAACAACAGTAGGTACAGTAGTCATAAAAGATGAAATGTACTGAGGTTGTGGCTCATTTGAAGAATGAAAAGGAAAAACAGTCTCATGAAAAACCACATTCCCGGAGACAAGCAAAACTTTGAGACTTAGATCATACAAGATAACACCCTTTCTTTGAGAAGAAAATCCCAAGAAAACACATTCCCTGGCCCTAGAATCAAATTTTCCTCTTCCTTGTTCTAAAGTAGAACCATATGTCAGGCATCCAAACACTTTGAGATCATTATAAGGTGGATTTTTCTTGTGAAGAACTTCATAAGGTGTCTTGTTGTTTAATACTGGTGTACGAGACAAATTGACTAGAAAAGTAGCATGAAGTATAAAATCTCCCAAAAAAAAACTAGGAGTGTTGGCTTGAAACTTCAAACCCCTGGCCACATTCAACAGGTGCTGGTGTTTTCTCTCCACAACTCCATTATATTGTGAAGTTTCAACACAAGTAGTTTGATACTGAATACCTCTAGGAGTGAAGAAATCCACCATATGAAACTTTAATCCATTGTCACTCCTAACTGTTTTCACTTTAGCAGAATATTGTGTATCAACAAGATAAAATTCTGCAAAAGACCCCTAGTTTCTGATTTATTCTTTATCAGATACACCCAAGTGTATCTACTTTGGTCATCAGCTATGGTCAAGAAATAATGTTGTTGGTGAATAGTTTTATATTTGTAAGGCCTCCCATATGTCTGCATGAATGAGTGAGAAACACTCAGCAGTGCTGGAATTGCTAAGAGAAAAAGGCAATTTCTTCATTTTAGCCAAAGGACAAATAGTACAAACATGATCTTTAGGTAGACTGATATAGGTATAATGTTCTTGTAACTGTTGCATCATTTGGAAAGACATATGTCCTAGCCTATAATGCCATAACTAACTTGAATTAATGGCATTCTTATTGCTAATACAAGACAAAGTAGCATAAACCTTATTGCTAGGAAAATAAGGATGAGAAATACTGAGATTAGTAGTAAAAGAAGACTGAGAAACTGAGCTGGAAACAGTGTCAAGAATGTAAAGTCCCTTACATTTTTCAGCTTTCCCAGTCATCCTGGAAAGTGCAAGGTCTTGTATGATGCAATTTTCAGTATGAAATCCAATGAGAACAGCAGGATTAGAAGTGAGCTTACTGAAGGAGATCAAGTTAAACTTAAAAGTAGAAACATATAGAACATCATCAAGAGTAAGTCCAGCCTTGAAAATCACTTTCCCTTTGTGAGTAGAAGAAATAAAATCTCTATTAGGAAGGGTGATATATGTAGAAGACATAGCATAGTAGGAAACAAAATAAGATAGAGATATGCATATGTGGTCAGAAGCCCTTGATTCCACTATCCATTTATGATAGAAAGACTGCATTGTACCTGAATCATTGTTGGCTGATTTGACAAAGCTTGATGTCAGTACAGCAGTGATGTTCTCATTAGACTTTTGACCTTGCATCTGCAAAAGGCTAATAAGCTGTTGACACAAGTTGTCAGAAATGGTACTACCTGTACCTCCAGAAGTTTTGAATGTGTTAGAACTATTTGTATCTTGTGAAACATCATGATTTACAGCTGCAACATTGCTGATATAGGTATCAGTGGATGAAAAGCTTCCTCCAAAATGCCACTAAGCCTATAAGCATCTCCTTGCCCAATCCTATCTTCCAGATCACTCCAGATCTCATAAGCAGTTCCATACCATAGAACACTCTGCCTTATGGTAGGTGTCCTAGAATTCAAAAGCCAGGAAAACACCATATTGGTGCATTGAATCCAATTTTCATACTCAGGATGATTAGAACCAGGAGGTAAGAGAGTTCCATCAACAATTGGATTTTATGCTCAGAAATTAGAGCAACTCTCATTGCCTTACTCCAATTTTGATAGTTCACATCGTCTAGTGGTGGTTGCACAAGCACAAAGTGCAAGACTCTTACTAGGATGTAGGAAATAGAGACTCTTACTAAGAAATTTTCAGGAAATAAGAAGATTTCATAAAGTTAATTATGGAAAGGAAAAGTAATCTGAAAAATACACTTCAGATCTGGATAAACTTCTTGCAACAAGAAAAGAACACAATCAAGAAACAATATGTAAAAAGAAAAGAAAAGACAGTAAATAAAGAGCAAAACATGTGCTCTGATACCATGTGATACTATGTTTAGAAGTAAACTTGCATATGAAGTAAGAAAGAAGAACAAGAGAAGAAAAGAGCTCGAGAGCTTTCTTGAAATTTTTTGTGTATATTTATGAATCTAGTCAATAATTACAATGAAGTTCTTTCTGTTCATAGGCTAAAAGAACTAACTGTTACATAAGTAAAATAACAGCCATAAGGCATAATTATTTACAAGCTTGGTCACTTATACTTATATCTTTCCCTTTCTTGGACGGTTATGCAACTTGCTCAAGTTGCAAGCTGATGTGGCATGAGCTGCTTCTCTATTTTGAGAACTTCATTCACAATTTGAGCTTCTGCTAGAAGCTTCAGTAATGCTGCTAGAGTGTTGTTGTCTTTGTGACTGCTCTTGCACCAGTTGCATTTGCTTTCTCAACACTCTTCATAATAACATTGCACAGTAGTAACTAATACGATAATCAAAGTATACTAGTGCAGCTAGCACATCACTCTTGATTAGAAAGCATATATCTCATGTTCCACATCGGTCCCTTCCGATAGTAAAATTTTTAGAAAAAAAAACTATAGAAGGGAAACGACAATACTTCTTAAAGAAAGCGAGTTGAATTCATTAATAAATAAATAAGTAAACAAAGTAAGCCGAGCCAGATATTGGATGATCTTTATGGAATTAATAGCCATTTTGGTCCCTAAATTATATAAGGTTAGCTACTTTCATCATTTTTACTTATGTTTTTATATTTTTTTGTTCCAAAAAATTTACGATTTGCCACTTTTATCCTTCAAACAAATAATTACAAAATTTGCGTCCAAAGTCGTGACTAGGCCTGTCAATTGGACTCAAGAGTCCAGATCCAGATTTAGACTCATAAGACCCAATTTGGGTCCAAATATACTTTTCTATGCTCAGATATAGATTGGGTCTGGACTCATATGGGTAGGATTTAAGTCAAGTATGAGATCCATGAGTTGTGGGTCTGAATTATAGAGCCATGAGATCCAAGGACCCAAATACCCAATTAAAATTATTCTTTTATTTATTTTTATATGAACCCGGATATGATGCTAATGCTAATGCACGGTGCATATTATTTTTCCCAAAATATTTCGCTAATAATCATTATTTATTTTATTTATAAAAATATTCACGTTTCGATAGATAAAATTCAGTATGAATAAAATTATAAGTAAAATTAATGAGCGGACCCAATGTAATTGAGTTCGGACTCTAGTTGAAAAGATCTAGACCCAATCCAATAGAAATCCAACTTGAATCTCAATTTAATGAGTTTGAGTCTGGACCCAATATTTTAGACACAATTGACAGGCCTAATCGTGACGTTGCATTCATGTAAAATAGTTGAGATAATCACTATTTATACCCATTATCTAACTTTGAAAAGCAAGTTATACCCTTTATCTTTTTTGTGTGCCATATATAGCCAATACAATTTTCTAGGTGCCATTTATACCCAAACAGGCGGAATCGGATGATAAGAGGACGAATCGGACAGCAGGATTCAGAGGCGTGAGTAAGCACCTCGGTGAAAGCCGATCTGCGTCTTCCTCGGTTGGAATGATTTCATCTCCGGGAAACCAGAGAGACGATTAATTGCTTCTACGGCACGACGGAATCCTCATTTTGGGTATAAATGGCACCTCAAAAATTATACTGGCTATTTATGGCACGCAAAAAAGATAATGGGTATAACTTGCTTTTCAAAGTTAGATAATGGGTATAAATAGTGATTATCTCAAAATAGTTTCTATCAAAATGACCAAACCATTGAGGGAAAATATATAGTAGTAGTAAAAACATACCATACAAGTAAACAGTAAATGAAAATTTATTGCAGATCGGGGGCAAAGGATGATGGTCTAACTGTGTTCTCTTAAATTGGACATGTCCGGAGACTGTGTTTGACATCCCATCACAGTTGGTGCCTGCAGGAATTTCTTGCTGATTACTGTTCAAAGTTCATTATCCTTTGGATGTTATTACTAATATATCTTGAACTCCCAAGTTCAAGAGTATGTTTGATAAAGGCAAATTGGCGAAATAAGTACTCAAACATTATGCATTTGGTAATAATGATCCCCGTTTTATTTATTTTTTGATTTTTAGGAACATAAATAATTTGCGTTTGGCTAAAAGGGTCCTTCCGTCCATCAAAGTTACGGTAAAAAATAATTATTTTTTTTAAAAAAAAAGGCCCTTTTTAGTAACCGGGGCTAATTTGGGAATTTTCAGCCCGAAATTAACCCTAGATGAATCGATTTACCTTCCACTTTCACCGTCTTCTTCATTTCAAAAGAAAAATATCTCTAACCCTACGATTTTACCGCGATTTTCTATCCATGGTTCTAAGGTCATCTGGACGGAGGAATGGCAACGAAAATGAAGGGTTTTCAATATTGAGTGGGTTATTAAACTCAGACGCAGTGGAAACATATTTAAGGTAATGTTTTATTGAATGTTAATTTTTCCTAACTTGAATGTGATTCATGAACAAAATAAAAATTGTGTGTGTTTATAGTATAATCTGGAAGGAGGTTGCTAAAGATAAGGGGGAATTGTTTGACAAGTTGGATGCTTTATGGTTTAATGCCTATGCTACTCAGGGAGGGAAATCTGAGACTAAGGTTCTTAAATGGATTTCAAAGACGAATATTTTTAGCAAACAGTATGTCTTTGTCCCCAATCGTAAATTTGTATGTATATTTCAATAATTTAATTTTATTAATTTGCATCCCCTTCATGAACTGATGAATGTCTGATTTTTAACCTCTATTAGGTGACATTGGTATATGCTAATTCTATGTAATTTCAATGAGGATCTGGAAAATAGAACTCAATGTTTATTGTTGTTGGATTCTCTTCAAGTTCTTGCAAATCCTATTGAGCCATTAATAAGAAAGTAAGTAATTGTATCCCATTATGACATTGTTCTGTTATACTATGTGACATACTAACCAGCTTATAATGTTTGGTTTGTGCTAGATTTGTGTATGATGTTCTAAAGAATGAGGGTGTTCTTGTTAACAAAGGGATTGTTAATGATATACCTCTTTTGACTCCAAATGTTCCCCAACAGAGAAATGGGGAAGAGTGTGGTGCATTTATACTATTCTATACATATAGGTTTATGGAAAGTGCTCCTCTCATTTTCTGTACAAAGAATGGGTATCCACACTTTGTAAGTATTTTACTAAATATCTGCAACTTTTGTTGAATCATTGGTTTTGCACACTTCTAATTAAATGTATATTCTTGTAGATGAAAGAGCAGTGTTTTACCTATGATGATGTGTTTGCATTTAGACAATGGCTTCACATTTTAAGTGATGGTATTTTTGATAAAAGTGAAGCACTTGATGTCCTTGGTCATGTTGGCACATCAACCCAGACTTCAATATTTGATAGTGTGGATGAGGGTAATCAATCAGATAATGAGGAAAATGATTTAGATTTTTCATTTTTTGAGGATGAAGATTACAAAAACTGTGAGGGTGATAACTTGTTTGAAGACAATGTTGAACCTGTCTTGCATGAATTTGATCTTAATGTACAAAGAGAGGCAAATAGGATTGCTGATATACATTTGGGTGTTGACATCCCTGTTTTTCCAGAACCTGAGGTGTCCTCTCATGTTGAAGAAGGTGTTGATGGTCTTGGAGAGGGTGTTGATGGTGTTGGGGTTGCCACAAAATGAATTCCAGGAAGGTGATGCAAGGTTGCTACAAAATCAATTCCAGGAAGGTGTTGTAGGGTTGCCACAAAATGAAGTTGCACAATCTGTTGTTGCTGCTGGAACTACTTCAATGGTTGCTGAAAAGGTAATCTATTTTGCATTGCTTATATTGCAATTTAACCATTTCAGTTACTAAGTTCCATTTGTTATTTCTGTCTGTAGTTGGTCAAGAAGAAGAGGAAGCATGTGAGGTGTAGTTGGTGTCTAAACCATGGACACAACAGGTCAACCTGCCCTGTTCCTGGGTCACATGTGGACAGACATATTAGCATTTTTGACAAGCTAAACAGAAAGCTGGATTGACTTGATTTACCAACTGAAAACTGGATGAATAAAACTAGCATTTTGGTTGTTTTTTTTTGGTTAAACTGGATGTATAGAAGAACTAGGCTTTTGGTTACTTTTAGGTAATCTAGGATTGGAGTGTTGGTGGTTTTTGCCCAACTCAAAACTGTAAACATTCTCTATTTTGTGGTTTTTTGGTTATTTTTTTGCCCAACTTGAAATGTAAACAGGTCCTATATACTAATGAAACTGCTTATGGCCAAATTTTTGTACTATATGTTCTTCAAATTTCAGCAAATGTCATTTAATTGCTTTGGATATCAACAAAATATGTAACAACATAAAGACTTGAATTTTATTACACCATAACAAGGTACATTGCAACATTTTCCATATTTTTCAAGGAAAACACTACATCTTCATCTTATAGTACAACAAACTGCAAATGAAAATTGCAAACAACCATGAACAAATTAGGGCAATAGACATTGTCCTAACTTTTCTTTCAGTCCCTAGCCCATTCTCCATCCATCTTCCTTATTCTTCTCATCAACCCAGGCATCACCGATCTACTTCTAGAACACAAAGGGGGATCTTCCCAAAAGAAGAAATCGCACTTCTTCTTGCCCTGTATTTCGATTTGCATTAAATTTGAGAATAAAAAATATTTAAAAAGTTAAAAAGCTTCAACTTCAACATAAACTTACCTTCTTGTTCTCACATGTCATGAATCTCCTACCCGGATTCCAATCTGTCCAAGCAGTTCGGATTTTCGTAGGTACAGGAATTGGGCATTCACAATGGGTCGGCATTGCACATCTCAAATTTGAATAACCATTGAACATGGAGCTCCAATTACAGAACTCTGATTCACCAATACTCCTGGGGATATTGCCATTCATTGATGCTTTTCTCATTTTGCCTTGTTCAAATAGGTCTGATTTTTCAAAAGAAATTTGTATCCCCAGGAAGAAGAAGAAGGAGAAGAATGAGATTTGGCCACCTTTAAGGGTGAAAAATGGGGTTATAAGGACGTTGAGCATTTTATTCCAATACTACCCTTTCAATTTTTCTATTTTTCATTTATTTTTTGGTAGACTAACAGTTGACATTCACTTTGATGGACGGAAGGATCATTTTAGCCAAACGCAAATTGTTTATGTTCCTAAAAACAAAACAAAAAATAAAACGGGGGCCATTATCACCAAACGCAAAATGTTTGAGTACTTATTTCACCAATTTACCTTTGATAAATAATAAAAAACTATTACCTATATTATTAATATAGGTTTCCTATATTAGTATTATATGCATTCATATATGATCCTTTAAATAATTCAAAGCAAACAACTAAGCCTTGATGGCTGTAACTTCATTTCGTGCATTTCTTTCATAGCCGTTGAGGACGGTACTGACCTTAATTTGTCATACTGTTTTTCTCTTTAGGGTACATTTAGGTATTGTTAGAAACAAACCACCTTATATAGAGAACAATATCTTTATCCCAGATTTGGTATTGTTAGAATGCAAACTGCAATATCTCTTTTTGACACAATTAATTTTTGGTACATTATTTTCAGGGACGAAGACAGGGGCGGGTGGGGTCAGTCACTCCCGAGATTTTTAAAAAATCCTACTAGATATAATAATTTTTAGGCAAAAACACCAATTTTGTCCTAAAAGATGTTTCTAAGAGCCGTTAAGGTCCTAAAGGATTAATTTTCTCTTTTAATGTCCTATATGTATTTACGTGCTGCAAATAAGGTCCTTCCGTCCAATTTTTGTTGAATCGACGTTAAATCAGAAAGGCGGTCAAACACACCACTTTTTACCTAGGGGCATTTATGTCATTTCAATGTCGTCTTCTTCACAACCCCTCCCCCGCCCCTTCCCCCACCACCATTAACCACCACCATCACCTGAAACAACCACCATTTCCTATGGCTACTTTCACCTTAAAAAAATTGAAGTTCATGAATTCCCTTAACCCATTAATTATGCTTGAAGAAGAAACAAAAATATTGAACATTGAGAAACAAGAACACAATTCAAAATTAAAACAAAAACCCATCAAACTTTTACAAGATTATACCATAAAAGAAACTAAAATTCATCTAATTATTCAAGAATTTGGGCATTGAAGAAACAAGAAAACATACTGAGAGTTTTTTTGAATTTTGATTTAAATAAAGAATTCTCTTTGATTTGAATTTGATCTAATTTAATTGTGGAGAAGTTTAGTTCGAGGACTTTAAGGTATTACAGGAAGAATCACAAATATGTTGATGTTAAGGCTGTAAAGAGCTGGGGTAGGCAAATTTTGGAGGGATTATTTGCATTCTAAAGATTCGCCGATTATTCATAGAGATTTGCGGTGTGACAATATTTTTGTAAATGGGAATGGGAGTCTTAAAATTGGGGATTTAGGATTGGCGAGAATAATCAATCAGAAACCCATTGAAAAGAAACAAAACCCATATGAGAATCAAGAAACCCATTTGTTTCTTGAACTCCATTGATAAAATTAGTTAGATTTTTCTGGGTTTGGGTTTAAGTTTTTATTTCAACATTATCAAGAAACCCATTTGTTTCTTGAACTCCATTGATGAATTTAGGGAGATTTTTCTGAGTTTGGGTTTATTTTTATTTCCCCATTATCAAGAAACTCATTTGTTTCTTGAACCCCATTGATGAATTTAGTGAGATTATTTTGGGTTTGGGTTTGAGTTTTTATTTCTCCATTATCAAGAAACCCATTTGTTTCTTGAACTCCATTGATGAAATTAGGGAAAGTGATTTTGAGGGTTAATGGTGGCAGGGGCGGAGGAAGATGGAGAGGGTGTGAAGAAGACGACATTGAAATGACATAAATGCCCCTCAGTATAAAGTGAAGGGGTTGACTGCTTTTCTGATTTAACGTCCACTTAACAAAAAATTGGACGGAAGGACCTTATTTGCAGCACGTAAAAACATATAGGACAATAAAAGAGAAAATTAATCTTTTAGTACCATAACGGCCCTTAGAAACATCTTTTAGGACGAAATTGGTGTTTTTGCCTAATTTTTATATGTAGTTCGGAATATTTTATCAAATTCGTCCCTGCCATTTTTACAGTTTTTATATAAAGCTCGGCATAATATTACAGTTTTTCGCCCCCAACCTAAAAGTCCTGACTTCGTGCCTGATTCTTTTAGTGTCTCCATCTCCAACTTTTGGCATTCTTTTTATACCAAAACCTTCATACTATCTTTCGCTTTCACCTAGCTAGGACGAATTTGAGTTTGTTAACTGTTTAATAATTAGTACACAATAACTTTTTCTTTAAAAAATAAAAAAATAAAAAAAAGATAACCCTGTGGTTTATTGAATTGAAGCAAAAAACATACATGGAGGGAGACATAACTTACCTCTAATATAAGGTGTAAATAAATACACTATTATAACGAACTAACGATTATTTATAGCCTACAAAAATAGGGTGAAAATTCTCTGTCCCCGTCCGTGTATGTCCCCGTGTCCCTAACCAATCAGAATTTACTATATAAATATTTGTTTGTTTCAATTATATATACACATGGTGGGTGAATTATGATTGGTTGGGGACACGGGGACATGCACAAATGGGGATAGAGGATTTTCTGCCATAAAAATAACATCAAAGAAGAACAATCATCGTATTTAAAACTAATGTCTCTTAAAAAAATTATATGTAGTCTTCATATGATGTTTAATAGAACCATGGACGTATCAACCGTCCTACAAATTTCCTCGGGAAGATGTAGAAAGTTGATAAATGGCCCAAATCAAGTCCGGGTTTGAAGATTTCTCCTAGGAATAGAACCAAAAAGTCTAGATTTGTGAAGATCTGAGACAACTCTAACCCCCATGTCTGGAATCTTGAAAAAAAACAATTTGAAAGAAGTCTCATATGATTTGTGGTATAGAATAGAGATATAAAAATCAAACAAAAGCAGTTAACTAGCCATGATTCTACCATTGGCCGGAGCCAATGGCCAAATCTGGTCAGAGGCAGAGGGAAAAAAAGAAGGAGCAGGACAACGAGATAGAGAGAGAGAGAGAGAGAGAGGAGAAGGATGTAAAGAAAGTCTTGGGAATGTATACTATTTTCATGTAGTTCTAGGTACGCTTATAAGTATATTCTTTTCGTTTCGGAATAAGTGTTGTGACTCTCTAATTTGAAGGGGATAAAGGTAAGAAGCGTGATTGATATATACTACTATATACTACCAAAGGCAATTTCAATTACCAAAAACTAACGTCTTTTAAAGGGTTTATAAATCTCAATGTGATGTTCTGTATGGGGTTTTATGGGGTTATTTACCCTTACGTGAGCGGACAGAACTAAAATCATCGTACTCATCTTCCAATTGAGAATCCGCCAAAGCGTCGAATGGTCTCATGTTTAGGACCTCAATATTTTCTAATTCAAGCGAGGCACTTTACTCCTGCGATGTTGTTTCAACAGGTCATTTTAAGGTTGGCGCTTTAATGCGCTTATTAAAATCACGAAAACTTGCAAATAATGTGTGACGATCTGAAAAAGTTGGTGCATTTAGTTTGGTGGCTGAAAAAGTTTCAAACAACACGTCCTTAATTATAGGACGGACCGGTGTTGATTGTTGAAGCACCGATGGCGACTCCGAGCTTAATCCAAGCCCCAAGTTTACTAGAACCACCTCATTAAAAAGCCACATGATAACTGGGTTGGAGCTCTCTATTGATGGGTCGGTCTTTGCCATAACAAAGCCTTAGTCCTGCGCAGGCCCAGCGGGGTCTGGCACAGCTAGGCCGGATTCATCTAAGCTTGGGGTTGTTGCTTCGAGGGTTGGGGTACTCGCACCTGTTGTTTGCTCAACAGTCGAATATCTGAAACCAAATCATCGGGATTGCCGTTTGGATCTTGCGGATGATCCTCCACAATCTCCGGCTAGACATACGCACCTTAGTTCCGACTGCTCAAGCGCTATCCTCTCCGCCGCCACAGTCCCATTCTCAGTCTCCGGTAGAGCAACCCCGCGGTCCTCCACCTGGAAACAGAGGTGGAGTTCTTATCACCACCTCCTGCTGTGTGTCCGCGATGGTCTCTGAATTTAGAATAGAGTCCGCATGATTGGTCAAAGCTAACTGTCCCTCTAGAGCAGCCGCTGCCGTTGTATACGTGTCCTCCATGGGCACCGTGGTCATCACCTCCTCCAGGGTCACGCCTCAACCGCGATTGGAGTCTCCTGCAATCCCTTGGCGACTGAAGACCGATGGACGTTAACGACCGAAATACAGATGGAATACATGACGGTGTATTTTTGTCAAGTTATAAATGAAGGACAAAAAACGACGTCGTTTTGTTTACCTTAACGACCGAAGATCGACGTTTAACGATGAAATACCAACGGTTTGAGGGTGCATCCTCAATATAAAATTGTAGAAAACAATAGGAAAAGAACGTACCAAGGTTACGATCCATTTGTATTTGCTTCTCAATGTCAACAAGTCTACTACACACCTTATCTAGGTAGTAAGACAACATCTAGGGCTGATTGGTGGGCTGTTTGTCGTTCAAAACCACGTCTAGTTGACGTTTCTAATGTTCCGATACCATATCTGGAAGAAGTACGCGAGGAGAAGACCAATCACATTGATCCAAACTATTACTGAAGTTGGTCAACTTGCACACCAGTCAGGGGAAATCAAAGTTGTACTTGTGGCCGGTACATGCCGTGTTAATGAAGATGATGAAGTTATGTCGGGTGATGACAATTCTGAAGAAGATGATGAATTTATGTCGGAGGATGATTTAGAATGATTAAAAATAGAAATATTAATTTGGTTATGTAAATTGAAGCATGAATAATCTCTTTCTTGCTTCACACTAAGAAGCCACTTGAACGATGCAAATTGAAGTTCAACAACTAGCTTCTTGGAATTCCACATATTGAAGGTGAGTAATATTTGATGGTTTATTTTTTAGTACTTTATTACCATAAATTAATTGTCGTATTGTATAACTTTTTAACATAAATCAAAGTGGTAATTTTAATGCCATAAAATAATTTGATTCTTGAATTTTCTGATTTCAACTCATGCATTGCCAAAGAGTATATGGGAAGTGTAAACTTTGATTGTGAGTGTTGTAATGTAAATGAGAAGTGCACACTTTGATTGGGAGTGTTGTAATTCAAAATGCACATTTTGATTGTGAGTGTTGTAATGTAAATGAGAAGTGTAAACTTTTGTTTTTTAGTAAGATAATTGGTTATGTAATGTTATTTTTTGGTTTTATTGATTATGGTTGCTATTTGGGATCTTATTGATATTGTTTCTGGTTCATTGATGTGCGTATTGCTGCTTTTTATAATAGGGATTTAATTAAATTTCAGATTTACTATTTTGAAATTAAAAAACATTTAGCAACGGAATAGCGACCGTTCTATCGGTTACTATTGGTTTAAAGTCAAAGTCAAATAAATACCAATCGGTCGCTAATCCGTCGCTAACTACCGACAGAATATTCCGTCGCGAAGGCATACGTCGTTAATCGGTCGCTATATGGCGACCCAACAATTGATCGCTAGCGAGCCTAAGTCAAACGTCAACATTGTTGACCGTTCAGCCGGTAATCGATCGCATATGGCGACCCAATAATCGGTCGCTACATAATCTGTCGGTAATCCGTCGCGAAATTGCGATCCAATAATCGGTCGCTACATAATCCGTCGGCATTCGGTCGTTAAAGAGTCAAAGTCAACAATGTGGAGCAGTCGGTCAGTAATCCGTCGCTAAATGGCCACCCAATAATTGGTCTCTACATAATCCGTCGGTATTCGGTCGTTAATAATTCAAAGTCAAAAGTCAACAATGTTGAATGTTCAATCAGTAATCCGTCGATAAATTGAGACCCAATAGTCGATCTCTAAATAATCAGTCGGTAGTCTATCGTTAATTGGCTTAGCAACGAAAAATATACAACCACGAGATTCGGTCGCTAAACTAAGATTAGCGACCGATTTGTCCGTCCCTGTTACATTGTTGTCTTATAGTGTTGGTGGGCACCCAAACATTGTTTGCAGGGGAAGCCACCACAACACTGGAGGCTAAAGTTTTAGATATGGGAGACGGCTGTGGAGCAATCTTCTCCATCTGCTTACCAGCTGTTGGCGGCTTAGGCGATTTCGCCTGTTTCTCGCGTTACCCATAATTCTGACCAATTATCATACATCATAAACAATACTCCGAAAAATCATCATAAACAATTGGATGTCAATAACCATTACCAGTCTTCGCTTGTGTTATCCGAATCTGATGAGGCAATTCCACCAAGAGATCCACCTCGACGCAAACCTTTGCTATACTTGGTCGGGTGGCGGCGGCGGTTGGCGCATCCAGTGCTAGCAGGTGGCCTACCACTTGTGCTAGCGAGAACAATTTTGATTTATTGTACAAATGAATTGGTAAACCTTCAAAACCATTCCAAACGGGAACAATTGACGGTTCTTCATGAACATTAAAATCATACGTCCATTTGATTACTCTCATGGATAATCTACAAAATCTCCAATTTTTTTGCCTCCTTAAGCAACAATAGTCCTCTTCCAGATCATAACATATTAGAACATGGTGTGGATCCATTCTTCCAATCTACAAATTCCCCTTAAAACTAACTCTGGGAAAAGATTTCCGCAAAGATTCCATGTGCGGTGCGTGCTTGTGGAATTTTCACACTAGAGCAAACCGCCATGAACTGATAAGGAGATCATGCTCATCCGCAGGGATGCTCAGATTTTTCTCCCCCTTATACAAATCCAATGGCGTGATCAGCAGTGAGGCGACCGGTCTCGTGAGTAACTCGGCTAAACTCTTCTACTTCCAAGGTGTCTAGGCAGCAACAGCAATAGCAATAGGGGCTAGGGCGGCCGGTTGGCTTGCATCCATGAGGTAACCGCAAGATCTTAGGTGGTGGTATAGTATTAGGAGTCTCCCAGTAGAGAGAGCATAATCTTGACAATGCAATTGGTACCCTTTTCCATTGTAAATCTACTCAATTGAAAAAATGAGGCGGAACGGTTTATTGGTTTCAGTTTCGCACTCCATTTACATAATCTATTTCTGCATATAAATTGAGAGCCCGTCAAATATATTTTGTAAGTAAAAAATGTGACCAGAGCCAATAAAGTGGTTCACCTCCACTTTCCCTGTCTCGATTTACTCGTCTTTGATAAAATACTCCTATCAAATTGAGAGTTCCAAGTTTGATACTCATCTTACGCATATATATCCCTTTCCCTTAAAGGGATTTTTCTGATATTGATTAGGTCCACATAGACTTTTTGGTCCAAAATTAGCCACATCATCACAAAATTATCTCTCTCCTTTTGGTGTTCCCATGTGTGTTCCTGCCTATGAAATGTTGCCACGTGTAATCCACCCAATTCATAGTAGTAACCAACATTAGTAAACAACTTTTGTTGAATTCCCCTATTTTGCTGTTTAGGGGCCCACAAAATAGGCAAAAAAAACTCTAGTCCACGTGTCTATCCCCAATCAATCACAATTCACCATGTGTATTTATAATTGGAAAAAATGTTTATATAATAAATTCTGATTGGTTGGGGATATAATTAGGGACAGGAATGGGGACAGAGGATTTTCTCCCCCGCAAAATAGGCCAGAAATCTTTTCTCCCTATTTTATTTTTTATTTTCTCTCTTCTCCCTACTCGTTTTAATCCCAGCTTTTTTTTCTTCTTTTTTCTCTTTTTCTTCTTTTTTCTCTCTCCGTAATTAATCTATTTCCACATTTTTTCTTTATATTCTCAATTGTTGCCCAAATTGCTTCTTCTCTACTTTACAAGAATTTACTGTACCTATTATGTAGAATTTAGAATCTCAAGTTAAAATGTACTATTATTAATTGTAATATTTTTTTTATTCAATATTAAATTATTTACAGATTAATTGTTATAGTTTGGAGTTAATTAATGGTTACTATAGTGATAAATTAATTATAAACTAATATTTTTGCAAAATAAATAATTGTAGAGTATAAGCAATATTTTTTTTAGTTTCTCAAGGTTGTGTTTCCCATTAAATTAAACATGCACAGTGTATTCAACAATCAACTGACATAATATTTCTTATTATTTTTCATGAGTCGTCAAATTTATATTCTAGTTTATTTTTTTCAGATAATGGAGACGGAAGAAGGTGCAAACATTAATTTTTCACCACGTCGTAAACTGGAATTTCAAGATGAGGAGGAGAATAATATTTGTAATGACAAATAATGGGAATTCAACATTTATGGAGGGACCTAATGCAATCAATCAGCTTCATTCACAAATTTCTAATTACGCGATCCCTAAAATAGGTATGGAATTTCGTGCAGAGAAAGATGTTTATGAGTTCTACAAAAAATATGCTAAGAAAACTGGTTTTGGAATTCGATGGAGTAGGTTTCATAGGGATGGTCAAGGTAACATAAAAGATAGAAAATTTTGTTGTTCTTGTCAGGCTAAAGAGGTAAAGATAAAAAAGATGTTAGTGTTAAGGTTCACAGACTAGAAACGCGATTCAATTGTAAGGCAATGATGCAAATAATTATTTCTTGTCAAACAGTGATGTTTTCTGTAATTAAATTCATTCCCGAACACACTCATGATTTGTGCACTCCAAGTAAAACTCATCTGTTTAGATCTCATGATCGAAAATTGACTGTTGCTCAAGCTACCGAAACAGATATGGCACTAAGTTGTGGGACAACTCCAAAAGGAACAATCGATTTCATGAGTAAACAAGTAGGAGGTCGTGAGACAACGAAGCGCTACTCATGCGGTAAGACGCTTCACTTCCAACCGGTAGGTCGGGAATTCGAGTCATGCCGGAGGGAAAGTGGGGAACCACTATTGATCATCATTTAAAAGAAAAAAAGAAAAAAAAAAGTAGGAGGTCATGACAAACTCGAATTTATTCCTCTAGATTATAGAAATTATGTACGTTCCAAGCGTACACGAGAGATGAAAGTGTGTGATACTGGGGTTGTCCTTGAATATTTACAAAAAATGCAGTTAAAGGATCCAAGTTTCTTTTATGCCACACAAGTAGATGAAGACGCTCTAATTACTAATATTTTTTGGGCTGATGCAAAAAATGATGGTGGATTTTGCATGTTTTGGTGATGTTGTTTGCTTTGATACTAATTATAGATCCGATAACGATGGCAGACCTTTTGTTTTATTTGTTGGTGTCAATCATAATAAGCAAACAATTATTCTTGGTGCTGCTTTATTGTATGATGAAACAACTTCAACTTTTGAATGGCTATTTGATACTTTCTCCAGAGCTATATCATGAGGTAAGCCAAAAACTATACTTACTGATCAGTGACAAGCAATGGCACAAGCATTGACATCCCAATGGCCAGAAACACGACGCCACTTATGTATTTGTCATATATATCATAATGCTACTATTCATCTTAGTGGAGTATTTGCAAAATTTGATGGATTTTGCAAAGATTTTAGCAGTTGCATATATGACTATGGGAAAGAAGATGATTTCAAAGATGCTTGGAGCTCAATGTTAAAGAAATATAACCTTGAAGAAAATGATTGGTTGAAAAGGATGTATGAAATGAAGGAAAAGTCGGCATTAGTATATGGAAGAGAGACTTTTTTGTGCAGACATGACTACAACACAACGGAGTGAGAGTATGAATAGTGTTTTGGAAAAAAAATAGGTCAACTACAAAAATAAATTTTTTTGAACATTTTGATAGTTTGGTTACTGATCTGCATTATAAAGAGTCAATAGCTGATTTTAGAGCAAGTCAGAGCTCACTGTTTCTTTTTATGCCAGTGAAAATTTTGAAACATGCTGTAGAAATCTACACACACGAGGTATTTAAATCCCTTCAAGATGAGGTTTCTAAATCCTATGATACTATTATAGATATTTTAATAGAAATTTGAGTTGTTATTGAGTACCTAACCAAAAATCACAGAAACAAGTATCAACATATTGTTAAGTATGACCCTGAGAAGTGTACTATTTCATGTAGTTGTAAAAAGTTTGAATTTGTTGGCTGTTCTCATGCACTAAGAGTATTGTCACTGATGGATATTGTGAAGATTCCAGATAAATATATATTGTCGCGGTGGACTAAGAAGCCAAAAGAAGAATGCAAAGTAATATGTTCTGAAACTCAAATAATAGTGAGGAGAAGGTGATGATCGGAATACGATAAAATGAGCTATGCCAGTTATATATCAAATTGGTTACAAGAGCTACTGAAACTAAAGAGACATGAAATGGCAAAATGAGGTATCTTGAAGATTTTAAAAGAAGGCAATGGTGGTTTGAACAGTAAGAGCAGTAAGACTAACAACATTGAAGATTAGGCTTATTTTACATAATATTTTTAGTTTAAGCTTTCATATTATATTGTGTAAAAGTAGACAAATTGTAAAAAGAAAATTGTGAAAAAATGATGGAGAGTGAAGACAGCAGAAAAGAGAGAAAAAAAGGAAAAATGTGGAAGAGAAAAAAATTATTAATTACGGAGAGAGAAAAAAGAAAAAGAAAATTGGGTTTAAAACGAGTAGGGAGGAGAGAGAAAATGAAAAATAAAATAGGGAGAAAGATTTCTAGCCTATTATGGAATCCCGGGTAAAAGTGGAAGTGAGGATATTATTAGAGATCACAACGGGAAGTGGATAAGAGGATTTGCTAGAAATTTGGGCATTTGTACTAACAATGTGGCGGAACTTTGGGCACTTCGTGATGGGCTTAAAATGACTATTGATCTTCATATAGCTAAACTAGAAGTTGAACTTTATGCAAAAGTAATTATATAACTTGTCCTACATGCGGATATTATGACTCATCCTCTTTCTACTCTTATATTTGATTGTAGAGAGTTACTCGAGAGGATACCAGGGATTAGGATCACTCATGTCTACAGAGAAGTTAATGCGTGCGTAGATTGTCTGGCGAAACATGGAGCTTCTTATTTATCCAGGGGCGGCTCAAGCATTTTGGAGGCCCTGTGCAAAATTAAAGAATGAGGCCCTACATAACCGGAGAAAAATGACTTTCATGTAAATATAACAAAAAAATCAGTACAATTGTGTTATAATTTTTTTTTTCTCCAAAATGTATTAAAGCATTTTAAACAAGATTTTCAAAATAATAAATACAGACAAACTTTCTTCACTTAAAAATAGCAATCCTTCTAGCTTTCTTTGTAGCAACATCATCAACTAAATCTTCATATTTGATTTGCTCCAAAATATCATTTTCACTTGCTATCATCGCTAATCAATTGAGTCTTTTATGAGACATTGTAGAACGCATGCATATAATATTTCCCAAAAAATAAAAATTATTTATATACTTTAATACT
Source organism: Vinca minor (assembly GCA_026122235.1). Taxonomy (NCBI): domain Eukaryota; kingdom Viridiplantae; phylum Streptophyta; class Magnoliopsida; order Gentianales; family Apocynaceae; genus Vinca; species Vinca minor. Next base: position 9,038,202 of record JAOCZM010000001.1, read on the forward strand.
TATGAACATAAAAAAGCCAAAAAAGATTTATTATATATATATATATATATATATATATATATATATATATATAAACTAACATAAAATTGGAGGCCCTCAATTTTTGGAGGCACTGTGCGATCGATCACCTCGAACACCTTCATAGCCGCCCCTGTATTTATCTACTGCTTTTAGGTCTTTCCTTTCTATCCCCTCTTTTGTAAGACAATTAGTGGCGAGGGATGCTCATGGGGCTTTTTATGCTAGGAATGTTTGTAAGTAAGCTATTTGTATTTTGGATCCGCCTTGATATGTTAATATAGTCCTTTTATTCACCAAAAAGAGACGGAATAGGGAAATTTAACAGAAGTTGTTTACTAACGTTGGTTACTACTTTGAATTGGGTGAATTACACGTGGCAACATTTCATAGACAGGAACACACATGGGAACAACAACTTTGTACAGACGATTTCTGGCCAATTGTTTTGGGCAACTATGGGAGTGAAAAACGTCTATACCCGTTTGTGTACCCATTTTTGTGCCCAACTAATAAGAATTCGTCATGTGATAATTTTTTTAATTATATGTACACATGGTAAATTGTGATTGGTTTGACACATGAATGGGTACACAGACGGGCACAAACGATTATTTGCCCAACTATGGTGGATGAGGCCCTAACTCTAACACAAGGACTTCTGGTTAGTGCATGACCGTTTGAACAGTTATAGCGATACGGGTGATTTAATGTTGTTTGTTTGGGTAACAGCAGTGATACAACAGTCGTTGGGTATAACTATTTTCTGCTTTGCTAAAAACACTAAAAATGGCACGTATAAATATTGGTTGTTATCTTACATTTATTTTTCCTTATCGATTTAGAATTCGAGTGGTTTCTGAAAGATCTGTGTAAACCTTTGGATTTTTTTACATGAAATAGGTGAAGGTGCCAAATAAGTTTTAATATGCATGTCGGGTGGTGATTTCTTTCACGCCTTGTATTTGTGGGTCCGGAACGCGATTTATAAGTCTGGCAATACTCACAATAATTTATTTGGCAACCGAACTCACTCTTCCAAAATGGATATCCAAAGTGATAGTGAATGCTTATACTTATGCTTATATACCAGTCAGACATTTCAAACATATCCTATGTGGGATGGGGCTCGCATTCACCCCTTAAATCCCTAGCGTCCTTACTAGGCGCCCCAAACGAATTTATTCTCGGACCAATCATATATGTAAAATTCTATAGGTGTCTCCCATCCCGTACGGTGTAGAACTTAGTTCTCACACATTCAACTAGTCATTGGCTTTGATACCATAATATGATAATATCATGCCTCGTGCTTGCAATAGGTTATGATCATTTTGAGACATTAGTTAATAATTTATAATCAGAAGAGTGATAAACTCTTAAGCACCTTGAACTATGATGGTTAAGTAAATTTCTTTTATTGATGTTAAGTTGGGAAATATTCTTGTTTAGAGACAAAAAAAATTCTCTATTTACTATTTGTTTGCTTTTACTTTAGCAATGTTATTATTTTTTTATTATTTTTTTTTGAATAGCTTAGACTTTTTCCTTATGTATCTTTGCTTAAATCATTTAAGTTCAAAAGATTACTAGTTGAACCTGGAAAAAAAAAACATATTTTTCCTAACAATAAATCATTTGTATGCCCTAAACATAAATCAGATGGTGTACTATCAAGGGCGAACTCAAGTGTTGGGTGGGGTTCCCCTGCCCTTTTAGTTTTTAGTACAAGAGTTTTTTAAAGCACCCCTCCCACTCTTTTTTGTATTATTTAACTGTCCCCCAAAATGTTTTGAAGAAAAAAAAATGTATACCAGCATATACTATTCTTTGGCCCTAAACTTGGAATAATTATGTTGTGGACCTGGACAACTTGTGGGGTCGTGGACTACTTAATCCATATTGAGCCACATTACTTTTTTATTAAAAAAAAAGTACTTTCCCTTTTGGATTCAATAGTGCAAGTAAAGAGGAGTATTTTTTTGCTTAAAAAAAAATAAATAAATAAAAATAAAAATAGTACTGTCGACTCGTCAAAGCTTATTTTTTTTTTTTTTTTTTTGCTAAATGACCTCAAAGCTTTGTTGTAAGTTGTGAATTATACTTAAAGGATCATATGATATTGGCTGGTGGCCGGTGGGAGCTGAAAGAAGGCAAGATGGCTATCACTGTGGAAGCAATAAGACGAAACAATGAGACAAATTTGCACCAAAAACCTGGCCAACAATTACGGAAGCATTTCACCACATTGCCACGCTATTCTAACCCCTTCACCAACCCCCACCCACCCAAATTGTGTTTTAAGCGTTTGAAATTGGGGCTTTGCATTAGACTAACACTATTTGGACAGAATGGTCATAACATGGCATAATTTATTTTTGGAAATTTTTTTTGTCCAGAACGGAGACTTCCGTCTTGGTCTGACATGGCATTTCCCAGACGCGCCTTGCCAAGTCAGCCCAGAACGGAAGTGGGACTTCCGTTTTGGTCCCAGGTTCAAACCAACCCTAATAATTTTCTGAAACCCTACAAACCCTAAAAAAATCCGTGACTTTATTGCAGTCTTTTTGCAGTGTCTAGTCTTTTCTCACTTTTGCTTTTTTAACTATGCATAATTGAAGAGATAAATTCAGAACGGATTCAGCATTTTCGTTCTCATTTATGAACAATTTTTAGAGACTTGTCAATTTCAAAAATTCAAATTTTGAATTTTTGAAAACACCAATTTTATCTATGAATAACCTCACCACAATATACAACATTCACAACTCTCAAACATAAAATTTCCTTACCCTCTTCAAAATTCTTTTTTTCTAAATTTCCTTCCCCTCTTCAAAAATCATTATTTAAAATGACAAACTTTCCACAATTTATTCAAAAAGAAATGCTTAACAAATTAAGGGATGTTGATTTTACCAAAGAATGACCTTCAGAATACGAACAGACGTTAATAGAATTTTGTTTTGATTTTGATACACTAGGTTACAATGAAGAAAAAGTTGGTCCGATTTGTACAATAAAATTGTCTACGGCATGAACTCCGTCACCTGCGGATTTTTCACAACAGAAATCATCGATGCAGGCTTAACAAAACTGCGCAGGCGGTTTTGGGATTTTTAGGCACTTTTTGCAACGACCATGGTTCAAGTACAACGGTAGGACCAACACTGTTGATTTAAATGGTGTTGAAGCCCAGTGGGTGGAATATGTTGCGGTAAGTTACATGTAATTACGACAAACTATTATAATATAATGTTTTCATAACTTACATTTTTTGATATTTTTACTCTGTATTAGGCTAATCCAAGGGTTAAGCGGTACAGAAGGAAAGGCGAATTCTGGTTTAACCTTCTAGGCCATATTTTTGGGTCAGATGGAAGAACATGTGTGGACGAAGCCGGTCAATGTTCAAAATGACCGGAAGAGATAACTATTGAGGCTTCCCCCGACAACTCGATGTTGGAAGGATCGTCCAGCAACACTTCTGTGTGGGAACAGATTGCACATAAATTTCGAAAGAATTAGGGTTTGAATGATTTGTGTGTAATTTTTTGTATTTCCCATGTAATTTTATTTCTAGCAATTGAATTTAATTGAGAGATTATTATTTTGTGCCAAATTCTTACTTTTATGATATTAAAAAATACAAAAAAGCACAATATGAAAAAAAGACTTGCCAACACACTACAGTGAAAAATAAGGTTGTGGCCATAATTTTTTGGGATAGAAAATCTTATCCTTTCACCGCTAAACTCTCTATAAACTAACCCAACCTTCACTCCATTCTCTCACATCAACAAACCATTCAACTACGTATAGAAAATCTAAGAGCCATGGATCCTCCTAGGATGTTAGTCCAACAAAAAGGAGACAACGCTCTGATACCAATTGAAATACCTTATAGGGTATGAACCTAAGAGGAGGTGAATTAGATTCTAAAACTTTTTAGTTTTTTCGAAACTTCTTTGCCTAAATGATCACCTTCACAACAAGTATGTTGATTAAGCATATAAGGTGAGTTAATTTAGATGGCAATTTAGATGACTTAAGTGTTTAAATGAAACACATAGGAATACAAGACTTATGAATATGATCTTTGAGGCACTAAGTCAAGTATCTTATATGCAAAACTTGTAAGAGAAAACACAATAAGTCATATGCCAAAACCAAGCAATACATAAAGAGAGGGATGCAAGTGTAAGTTCTCTAATCCTTAAACAATTAGTTCATGTATTCATGTAAACAAGTTATAGCTTCTGATACCCGTAACTTTTTCTTACGCGATATTTGACGTGTAATTAATTTTTCACGTGATTAATTGTATAGGCGTAATTTAATTCGTATGATTATGTGATTTCGTGTCTACTTATTTGTATAACATGTTACGTATTATATTTGTATACTTTTATTGAGGGGTGTTTCGCACGTGTATCGTAGTTGGGGGACATAATTGTGAATCATCTAGAGGAGTAATTTAATTAGATGATTAATTGAAATTGAATTAAGAATTGAATTGGGATTGGTAGAGTACCATAATTGGGCTCCGGTCAATTGGATTTGATAAAATTTTCCGAACTACGTATAAAATTTACTATATCTAATGGTATTTTTAGAAATCTTAGGAAGTGACTGCCACCCCCGCCCCCTCTGTCTTCGTCCCTGACACACGTGATGTATATTAACATAGTTGTCTAATCATCAATATATATATATATATATATATATATATATATATATATATATATATAGTTGTCTTTCACTTAACAGGAATATTCCCAAGCTTATGACAAGGAATAAAATTTATGCATTCTTGAAAATTTTCAAATACTGAGATTGCATCTCAACCATGACTAATGTTGGAATTTTTTTGTTCCTGTTTGCTAGTTTCTTCTTTACGTATTTTCTATTTTAAAGAGTAATATTGATATTTTGATTAACAAAGTATCTTATTTTTTGTTTACTTATTTTTGCTACATGTCCTAAACGACTTACTATGATAGAGTAGGGCATTTAATTGAGAGGTGTTATAAAAAAGCATGGATATTCTCAAGGAAACAATTCTTTTAATAGAGGAAGTTCAAGTAGCAATTGGAATCATGCTACTCTTACAACACGTTTTTTACGCTGGAATGGAATCCCTTTCAAGCAGAATCGCTTTCCACCCAGAATAACTTCAGAATCCTTTTTCCATTCTAGTGTTTGGAAGGCAAAGTCAGAATAGAATGTCGATTACTTTTCTGTGTTTGGTAAAACAATATTTTAATGTCAGAATGGAATGAAATTAAACAGAATATGACCTAAATGCCCTTCTAGCATATACTAGTGATAAAACCTAATTAAACATTCATCACAAAATCTTACTTGAATAACATTGACATTATATATCAAATATATATATATATATATATATATATATATATATATATATATTGTTGAAACATAATTTTTATTAAAATGTCAACATAGTAATAAAAATATTTTTACTTTTTAGTTTAAAATAGATTAAAATTATTATCTATGAAATTATACTAAAGAAATATTTATAAAATTATTATCTATGAAATTATACTAAATGAAATAGAATATTTATGACTAAATATGAATACGTTCATATATAAAATGAACGTAATAATTAATTAAAAGAGGGGTATAAATATTAGTTACTATTTATTGATGATTCCAGCTTCTCCTGGAAAGGTCATTCCATAGGTTTTGGTGTGGAATGACAATTCCCACTTCAAATTGCCCAACCAAACGCCAGAATGGAAAGAGAAGTGGAAAAAGCCTTTTCATTCCTTTCCATTCCCGCGTACCAAACACGCACTTAGCAACAAGTATGATAGTTGGAATACAGGAAAGGGAAACTATAAACCTGTAAATAAAGTTTTAAGCTTTAGTTTGAAACATGTGAATAAAGTTTTAGAGAAATCCCTATATATAGCGCCATCTTTGGACCCGACTAGTATAAATAGCAAAAACTTTTAATTCAACTCTTTTTAGCACCAACAATTTACAGTTGCTAAAAGTGTCCAATTAAGAATTTCGAGCACTTTTCAGGCTAAAAAAGTCACGTGCCGGGCATGTGTTTCCGGCCACAAGGATAAAAAGTCTAAAAAGACTTAGTTGTGCTAAAATGTAGCAGGTCCACTAGTGGTGCCATGCACCAAACCCCCTAAAATTTTCCAACTAATCACTTAGTACACATGTCGTATTTTGGTGAGTCCGATCCACGACTCTATCGTGGATCCGACACACCCCAACATTACATATCATCTTCTTCCCGTCTCTCTCCTTCCAACTCAACCCACTTCCACCACAACTCTGCCCAACTACTCCACCTCTTAAATCATTGCACCACCATGTCTAAACCTCAAACAGATCCATGCCCAAGTCCTCTGCACCACAATTTCCCCATATTACAACCCAGAAACGCTCTTTTTCTACAGCAAAATCCTCCAATTTTCTTCATTACATGACCTCAATTATGCTTTGAAATTCTTCAATCAAATTCAAAATCCCAATTCTTTAATTTCAAGACCCATGCCAAGTCCTCCGCACCACTATTCCCCCCATATTAAATCCTAATTCTTTAATTTCAAAACCCATTTTCTACCTCAAATTTCTCTCCGCCAAAAAAAAAATATATATATCTTCAATTAGGTTTGGAATGTCCATCCGCTCCTGATGCTTTCAACCACCGGGAGATTTGACAATTGAAGGAGGCACAATTAGCATCTCAAACTTGTATTCTCAAGGGTAAGTAATCACATAAATCTTCAGCCATCTGATTCTCGTGCTTCTGCGTAACACGAGGTCTCATGAATTGTTGCAATTTCTGTTGGGATGTTTAACTTTGGCTTTTCTTACGTTATTGTCACCGGGGGGGCGGGGGAGGGGTGGGGGAGGGGGGAGTTTGGGGTGGAGGGTGGAATGGGTTGCGGGTGGTAGTGTCTACGCTGCAGGGGTGGGGTGGGTGATATAGCACCCAAAAAAAAAAGGTGGGGTAATTGGAGTGGAATGGACGGGGAAGAAGAAAAGGGGTAGGGGTAGCAAAAAATGTGACTTTTTTATCCATGTGGCCGAAAACACGTGTTCAGCATGTTACTTTTTTAGTCTGAAAAGTATTCAGAGTTTTTAATTGGATACTTTTAAAAGTCCGTAAATTGTTGGTGCAAAAAAAGAATTGAATTAAAAAAATTTGCTATTATGCTAGTTGGATTAAAAAATGACGCTATATATTGGGGATTTCTCTAAAGTTGTAAGCTTTAACAAAAATGATAGTTAAGTTGTGGTTACCTAACCGTGGTCCTACCTGATTTGAAAAACTCAAAATTTGAAATTGAACAAAAAATCTGAATTTTTTTTATTCAATTTTATTGAGTGAATTTTATTTTGGACCCTATAAATGGTTTGGAGTGTCAAATTCGTTCTTGAAATTTCAAAAATGTCAACCTCGTCCCTAGAAATAGCTCACAAGTGTCAAGTTCGTCCCTCTAAATGGCTTGCATTGTCAAGTTCGTCCCTGAAATTACAGAAATGTCAACCTTGTCCCTACAAATGGCTCATATGTCAAGTTCATCTCTGAAATTTTAAAAATGTCAACCTCAATACCAATTGATGTTGCAATCTGTAGAAGCTTTTGTATATGTATTTTGCAGTTTGATTCTTGTTTCATTATAATCAGTTTTAAATTTCGTTTACGAAAAAAATTCAATTTTCATTAGTCTTTGTTATTCGAGAGTTAGTCAACGACACAAGGACTTTTTTGGAATTGGAGGGCCATTTCTAGGGACGAGGTTGACATTCTAAAATTTCAGGGACGAACTTGACACTACGAGCCATTTCTAGGGACGATTTTGACATTTCTAAAATTTTAGGGATGAACTTAACACTTCGAGCCATTTCTAGGGACGATTTTGACATTTGTAAAATTTTAGGGATGAACTTAACACTTCGAGCTATTTACAGGGACCAAAATGAAATTCACCCAACTTTATTTGATTTTCAATCTGAACTAGGAGTTGTCGAGAAAAATTTGTGTAATTTATTAAATATTTCTAACTTGGAATAATAAATTTTGAGTTCGACATCCGTACTTCATTAATAAATAATATATGAAAAAAGAATCTAAACGAGCAATTTCTTTATTTTTTGAACTTCAATTTTGCTTTTCAAAAATTAAAACCAATATTACATTATATTTGTTTGATAAACTTTAATGGATGAGTAGTTTATTTACTATTTTCATTTCTTTCTTTTGCATTTCCATACTAAAACTAGACAAACTAAACAAGATATTTTGCTTTCTTGGGAATCATTTTCCTTTTCTTTAGCATTTCTCTAGTTAAGCAAAAAAACACGAAGACCGAAGTGTTCCTTTGTAAAATGGTTAGAAATTGTCTGTCCCCATTCGATATCCCCTTCCCTGTCCCACCAATAAAAAAATGATATGTATTAAATTTTTAGTTAAAAAATTATAACCTATAAAAATAGTGGAATTCACGGGGGAAAAATTCGAGTTCCATATAATTTCATTAATTTATCAAACAAAGAAATTCAATTATTTAGAATTGGAATTTCTTAGAATTCCAATCCTTATGACTCTATAGACTTAGAAAATCTTAGAATTCTACTTCCATATAATTCCATGTAATTTAATAGAATTGAATTCCAAGAAACAAACACAGATGAAATTCTTAAAATGCAAATCAAGGTGACAATTTCATTCTACCAACTTTTCAGTATAATATGATTACATTAATTCCAAAATGTAATTGTAGATGCTGCTTTTAGAAATGCAGCTACAAAAGAAGACAATTGGATTGGGTTTAGCTTGAGATTGGTTTGGTTTGGTCTCACTTTTGGCGGGAAATGCCCAATTTTTTTGCCTCTAAAATAGGCGGAAAAAATTCAAATTCAATTTTTTTTTTTTAAATAAGCGTCCAAATCCAAATTTTGGCCTAAAAATTTGGAATTTGAACATCTCCCGACAATTTTAGAGGCCAAAATTTGGAATTGAACGATTATTTAAAGCAAAAAATTTGAATTTGAATTTCTCCCGCCTATTTTAGAGGCCAAAAAATTGGGTATTTCCTGCCAAAAGTGCGACCAAACCAAACCAATCTCAAGCCAAACCCAATCCAAGCTCACCCTATAATCATTATTTTATTTTAAAAAGTAAAGTATGTTTTATGGCTCAATTAAGTAATTATCGTCCGCGACCGAAGCCGAATGTTCGAAGTATACCCCCGGTTGAAGGACTCGATGAGTCAAATTCGATATGCTATGAGAAAGAGCCTAAGAAAATAAATACTATTTTGAAAAGTTAAATGTTAAAGAAATTGTGGTCGGTTAAAGGACTCTTGTGAGTCAATGTTTTCCCATAATCGACTAAAGTATCGTTTTACGGTAAAGTACCCTTGTGGTAAAGGACTCTTTCAAGTCAAGAATTTTCCTAACAAATTTATGTTTTTTGAGCTAAAAGTAAAAGCAATGTGATTGTTGAATGATATTGTTACCTTTTAAATGAAAAGTTATTTGGGGCATAAGTTTAATGTTTCAAAGAAAGCTACTTGTACTCTTTATGGTTTTGAAACAATAAGTAAAAGTATTTTCAAACTGCTTGATTCCGGGAGGAGTTTAATTTCTTATTGAGTTGGAAGCTCACTCCTTTCCATGTTGTTTTTTAGGTGAAGTTAGCAATAGTGAGAATGATGTATGAGATTGAGAGAAGTGCCCTTTGATGATGATGTTATGTGGTTTATGGATTCGAGCTTTGTTATGAAAGGTGTATTCTTAATGTTCATTCACTACAACAAAAATACCTTTTTGCGACGTTTTTGTACCAACGCTTTTATCAAACGTCGCTTAAAACCAAAAAGAGTAAGTTAAAGCAACACTTTTTGCAAACGTCGCACTATTTGGATTTTATACGATGTTTCATAGCGTCAATTATAGTAATTGTTGTTCATACCGATGTTTTGATGTTGGTTAGCGACATTTACAATAAATGTTGTTATAAATTGTTACTTTTTGTGACTCATATAACGACATTTATATATTATGTCGTTAGATCTTGTGACTTTTTAGACAAACATCACTAAATTTGAATTTTATACGACGTTTCATAGCGTCGGTTATAATAGTTATTGATAAAATCGACGTTTTGATGTTAGTTAGCGACGTGTACATTAAATGCAGTTATAAATTGTTACTTTTTGCGACTCATATAACGACATTTATATACAATAACATTAAATCATGTGACATTTCATACAAATGTTGCTATATTTGAATTTTATACGACGTTTCATAAAGACAGTTATAGTATTTTTTATTCTTACAAACAATTTGATGTTAGTTCGTGACATTTACATTACATGTTATAAATTGTTATTTTTTGCGACTCATATAACGATATTTATATATTATGTCGTTAGATCTCGTTACATTTTCAAACAAATACAAATACAAAGATTATGTTTCTGAAATATATTTTTTAAAGAAAAATTAAAGACATTTAATTATTAAAATTTAATGAGAGTGTATTAATTTTAATTTGATTCATAAAAAATCTAAAAATAAGGTACAAAATTCAAAATCCAAATTCTATTATAATAAATATAATAGAAGGAGAAACAAATAACAAATGATCATTTAGCTCGGCGGCAAATTGCACGACATACATGCAGGAGGTCGCGTGTTCAATTCCCATATCTTTGAATATGAAGAAAGTTTATTATATATTATTCAAAGCTAGCTAGACTCGACGGCTCGACTTGTCTCTAGGCTCTGGCTCCGGCTCCGGCTTCGATTATTCATAGATAACTAGACTCAACGGCTTGATTTGCCGGGCTCCGACTCGGCCTGGCTCAGTTCGGCCATCCTGATTTCCAAATTTACGAATATCGGGATACATATTATGTTGCGACTGTAACGACCCGAAATCTCAAGTATTAATTTGAAGGTTAGTATTTTATTATTTTTCAAGGTTAAAAGTGTCATTTAAATTAATTAGCAAGGGTAAAATAGTCCAAACAATAAATTAGTAATTTATTGTAAAGACAAGGGCATAATAGTAATTCGATAATTAAGAAATAAAAGAAAATGAAGAAAGTTGATGTTTATCCTATTCTTGCGCACCAAGAAAACACAAAATATTCACATTACAAGTCCCTGAGTTACATGTTATTTACACAAAATAATATTTACACAAAAAATCCTTGTAAGTTCAAGAAATTGCTACTAAGGTCCCTAATTCCTACTATAAATAGAAGGCCTTTGGCCTCCATTTCATTTGCACCTTTCCTTAAAGGGAAATTCTCCCTCAAAACTCTCTCTACTCTCCCGGTCCAAATAATAAACTTCTGTAATCTCTGGCGGTGAATTTGGCTGCGATAGACAGGTATTTTTATTTATGTTGTCATAATCCTGCAATAATAAAGTTAAGTTAATCGGGGTCATAAAAGAATTGGATTATATTCTTCGAGACCGCCCACCATCCCGTGACCCACCCCTAGCTGGTGGAGACCTTATTCTAATCGGACGTTTGTCCAGTTAAGGCAGGGTGAACCGGGAAGAATATAAGTCTAATTCTTAATTGATCCTAGACTAGAAAAAGAGTAACATATATTTTGCATTATATTTAAAATTAAATAGACATTAAGCAAATAGAAATATCCAGTTATAATATTGGAAAGCGAACAAGAGCATTTCAATATTAGAACTTGGAACCACTTATTATTCTTAACCTTCAAAATATTATCCTTAAATTCATAGACAGTATCCTTAAGATTAAGAGCAACAATTATTACTGTTACTACTTAGTAATTATTGAATAAAAATAAAAATATAAAGAAATAGTGAGAAAAGAGGGAAGAGCCTGTTACCTGTGGTGGTGGCAGCAGCGGCAAGGTGGCGGCAGGTAGTTCTAGTATGATTCAATTAGGAAAATAAATTAAAAGTAATAATAGTAATAATAACAGAAGCAAGAATTAATTGAGTCCTAAAAATAGGAAATAAATTAAATAAGTAAAACAGTGGTTTACCTTGAGGGTGGAGACCGGTAGCGGCGATGATCGGAGGTAGCGGAATCGGTAGCAACAGAGGCGGTAGATTTGAGAAACACAATTCCAAAAATATAAAATATAAAAATAGTAGTTAGGGAGAAAAGATTAAATTAAATTAGGGATTTTAGATTTGGGGGAAAAATTAAAGAGAGAGAGAGAGAGACGTACAGGCGGATAGGTGGCGGTAGAGGAGACGGTTCGCGGCTGTAAGGCGGCGGTTCGTGGCAGCTGAGGCAGAGAGAAGAGGGAGAAGGAGAAAAGAAAAAGAAGGTGGCGGCAGCTTCTCTGAGAAGTTGAGCCGGAGTGGCAGAGAGAGATTGAGAGGAATAGAAGAGGAGAAAGGAAAGAGGAAGAGAGAAGAAAGCCGGTGGCGGAAATCGCCGGAGAAGAAAAATAAGAGAAGAGGGAGAGGCGGCAAGAATGAGAAGAAATAAATTAGGGATTTCTGGGATGAAGTCGATGAAGGAAGGGGGGAGTAATCTAGTGTGAGTGAGCTAATTTTAGAAGTTGGAGGAAATATCTAGTAAGGACCTGAAAGGTGAATAACAGTTATTAAATAGGTCCTATAAAATATGAACAAGTCTTAAATGGTCTACCCTATAATTTTTAATATTCAAATTGGACCAGAAAGATAAAAATAATTCTGAAAATAATTAAACCTATTCGGAATCTGATAAAACTTTTAGAAATTACGTTTTGGTCCTTATAGTTTTATATTTCACTCTTAAGGCCCGTTAACACTTATGAATTATTTCGGAAAAATTTATAAGACTAATAATAGCATATATGATATAATTATGTCTTCAAAAACGTAGAAATGTCGTAGGATAAATATTTACAGTTTAGTCCCTGAACTTTAGAAATTTACCAAAAAGACCCCAGAAGCCTAGAAACTTAGTCTGAATATGTTTAGGCATATTAAGTCTTGCATATTATTAAGTTTTATAGGTATTTCCTAAAGATTTGGTATTTGCGAAATAGGTACAAGATCTGAAAGAAGGTACGAACGATAAGAGGCTAAGGTGAGTTCCCTCTCAAAACCGGAGAACTTGTTTTATAAATGTGTTTTATGGAAACTGTTTATAAAGGAAAAAGTTACAATATTTATGAAAAATAATTCTGGAAAGTATCTCTGAAAAGAGAAATTGTTTTCGAAGGAAAAGTTACAATATTTCTAAAATAGAATTCTGGAAATATTTCTGAAAAGTATTTTTGGAAAATATATGAATGACAACACTGAGCGTTCATCGGGAATTCCCGAAGAGGGCGCTTACACTTGCACAAATATGGTAGCCCCTCGTCCCGACCATTGGGGAGTCCGTGACTGGTACGAGGCAAGTCACCCTGTATGAGAGCATCTCGAACCTTTGGTTTTGGACACTCGGATATCAGTAATGGGATCCCAAACTCGTGTGGGAATCGTTAGAAGGCGGGAAAGCAACGGGTTGACTGGAACCTCTACGTGCACCACATATGGTTATTAATTCTGATGGCCAACATGTCTCCGGGGTTAGGAGGTTTAACTCAGGAGCTGTTGGTACTGGTTTCCAGTCTGGTGGTACCCCAGTTCTGGTTACATGAAAAGAACAGGGGATGAGGTTGAAAATCATATATATGTCTGGCGTGAGGCTGGTATTGACTAAAGAGCTATTGACTTGGCCGGTCATGCACTCTTTTATTTCTGAATCTAGTACCCGGAATGGTCTTTTTATTCCGGTGGATATTTCTGAAATTGAAAAGAAAGAATATTCCAGATAAAGCGGCTATTTTCTAAAATAAAATAGTTTTTTCTCAAATGTTTTTTGAAAAAGATAAAGAAAATGTTTTACGAAAGAAAATGATTTTGGAAAAGTAAAAGTGTTTCTAAATAAAGGAAGTTTCTCAGTGTCTTCAAAATAAAAAATGTTTGCGAAATAAAATGAGTTTCAAAATCACTATCACACAACTTCACTTTGGGGACTCACTGGGCTATTTATAGCTCACTCTTTCTCTGTTTTCTGTTTTAGTCCTTGCAGGGATTGAAGGTTTAGAACAAGAACATTCCGAGATGTAGAGTTGAACCAAGACAAAGAATTGAGTCAACGCTAGACACAAACCTATATTAGAAGATTTTGGAATCAAAGTGCGCAGTAAAGCTTGGGATTAGAAATCATGACATTGGGATTCGATCAAAGACCGAAGTCAACTTAGAAATAATAGAATAGTTTAGAAAAAATTTATCCACTTGTAATTTATATTGTAAAAGATAGAACCCAGTGCCGAGAGGCACGCGGCGTACCCGACCCGAGAGGGACGGGGCGTCACAGCGACTATTTAAAAATGTCGGAAAAAAATACTTATTCACAATATTTACAAACATCGGAATAGACGATTTGTTGCGATTATTTAGAAATGTTAGCAAAAATACCTTTTGAAACAGTTTAAAATGACGCAACAAATGTCATAATAGATAGGTACCGGCGCTTGTAACAAATGTATGTCGTAAAAAACCATAACGACACAGGCAAATGCGACGTTTACGCGACATTTGTAATAAATGTTGGTATAGATCTATACCGACGTTTTTTTTGCTTATTGTGACATATGACAAACGTCGCAATATACCTTTTTTGTTGTAGTGATTAGAAGTTAGTTTCCGCTGTAATGTATAAGGTTATCTCTTGTAAAAATTATTTTCCTTTGAAGTTATAGATGATAAAGTTTTAAGTCCATATACTTGTTTTTAACAAGTTTGAGGTTAAGAAGTAAGAGACATTGTGTCAGTAGTATGGGCTATTGGGCGTGACATATATATTTTAGGCCACTCCCTTCTTGTCTAAAATATTAATGTTACTCTCTTAAATAAAATTATTGGTCTACAAGTCATATTTAAGAGAATAATACATGTATTTTAACTAATAAAGTATTTTACATTTTCTTCCTTAATTTTTACAACTTGTAATGAAGGTCTTATATTAAGGAATAGAGGGAGGTTATCAATATTCCTAAATGGTGGGATAAAAGTAGTAAAATCTTTGTTCCTCGTGGCATAGTTTAAGAAAAAACAAAAATCCCAACAAAGGTCCTTAAGATTCTACTACATTTATTCTATATTATAAGGCATTTAAGAAATGTATCAAAAGATAAAAGAGTAAAAAAAAGGTACTTTGGTAATTAAAATATTATTTGTATGTAACTAATTCAATTTAAAAGAGTATTGATATTTTAATTGAAAAAAACATTAATTTTTTACTTTTTTTATTTTTCGCTACATGTCATTAACCAAGGTTTTGAAACCCGGACCGGGCATCGACCCGGAAAAGTCACTGGGTCACGGGTCACTGGTCGGACCGGTGGTCAGACCGTCATCGACCCGGTCAACGACTCGGTCAACGTTATAAATATTAAAAAATATATAATATATACTTATTAATAAAAAAATGTTGTTAATGTAAAGCTAGTTCAGATATATTTTATCTTAATTATTCTCTTAAATATTTTCTTTAATTTTATAGTCCAAATAACTATAAAGTAGATCATTTAGTACTTATTTGTAATTTAATAATTGTATAGGACTTTATGTGCTAATACTTTAATTTCACCTTTAGTCCTAAGTATATAAACTCTCCTAAGAGAGAACCCTAACCCTATTTTCATTTTCTCTCATCCGCCTCCTTTTCATCTCCTCTCTCTCATCCGCCTCCTCCCTCTCCTCTCTCTCATCCGCATCCGCCTCCTCCCTCTCCTCTCTCTCATCCGCCTCCTCCACCGCGGCTCACCACCACCGCCGTTCTCCTCCTTTTTTCCTCTTCTCCTTTTCCCCTCTTCTCTTCCTCTCCTTATTCCACCGCGAACCACCACCACCGCCCTCTTTTTTTTTGTTTTCTTCTCCTCACCTTCTCTCTGCCGCGAATCTCCACCGCCACCTCCCTCTCTCTTTTTTTCTTCTCCTCGCCGTTCCCCTCTGCCACCGCCCCGCCACCACCACTGCTCTATTTTACTTCTTCTTCTTCCCTTTTTTTTATACAGAAAAATTAAAAAAAAATTAAAAAAAAATTGTATTTTGTGACCCGGCCGGTTTTCCCAAAACCGTTCCGATTTTCGGTTCGGACGGTCCGACCGGCCGGGTCCACCGGGGTCAGTGAAATTAGAGCGATTTTTGACGAAAACGGGTTTTGGCACCTAACCGGACCGCTCGGAGGTCCGATCGACGGTCGGACCGGTCGGACCGGCCGGTCCGGTCCGGGTTTCAAAACCATGTCATTAACTACTATTATTATGAAATAGATGTACCATCTTTATTTAAGGAAAGAGAGACGATTTATAGTTTCTAGTTTCTTGTGCAATATTGAACCTGATTTTAAGATTTTCTGCAGTAATCCATAAGCTTTTTATGTTGGATTTTACAGGCTACTCTACTGAAATCTTAGAGGAAATTTTTTATTTTGGTAGCCTACTAAATTTATAAGTTACATCCAAACCAATGAATGCCGTACGCATAGGAAAGAGAATTGATAAAATTTTAATTCTCTTTCCTACGTGTACTGTATTAATTGGCTTGGATGTAAATTTTAAACTTAGTAGCCTACCAAGATAATTTAAACTTAGTAGCCTAACGAGATAAAACTGCTCCTCTTAGAGACATTATAGCTTTTAAAGAAAACACCAAAAAAGAACTAATAGTAGAACTTTACTATTATACTAGGCGATTCGCCGGCGATTTCATCTCCCCACCTGGGGCGTTCTCTTCTCCCTCCCTAGGGGGATTTCTACTCCCCTACTGGGGCCCCGCGCTAGGTTTTCAAGGGCTGCATCTTCTCTTCGGTCCTAATCACCTGATTCCTTTCCAGTTTTTCGGTGACCGCTGCAATTGTTATGCAGCCAGCTAGTCTTTTGGATATCCCCTTTCAAACTCGGGTTACTGGTTACTTGTTTCCCCTGTAAGAAAGCTTAGTCTTTTGCCTTTTTTGATTGTAATATTACGGCGGAGACTGCCTCCTGCCTGGATCTATGAGTATTTTATATTGGAATTGTAGGGGATTAGGGAAGCCCCACGTGATTCATAATTTAAAAAACCTTGTTAAGGTTCGTAAGCCCCTTTTAGTTTTTCTTATGGAAACAAAATTGTTACGTTTTGATATGAATAATATTCGTGCATCACTTGGGTACTCGTCTGGTATTATTGTTGAACGGTGTGGTTTGGGGGTGGTCTCGTTCTCCTTTGGTCCGATGATATTCTTGATGTCAATTTGTTTAGTTATTCTTCTGGTCATATTGATGTTAAAATAAATGGTGCTTCTAGTTCAACTTGGTGTTTCACAGGTTTTTATGGCAACCCCTACCATGAACAACGTCATCACTCTTGGACTCTGCTTCGACGCCTGCACTCACTATGGGATCTCTCTTGGTTTTGTGCAGGGGACTTTAATGAGATTCTTTCCCACCATGAAAAAGAAGGTATGAATACCCACAACAATACACTAATTAACGCCTTTCGAAATGTCGTTTCAGATTGTGATTTGGTAGACCTTGGCTTCGTTGGACATCGGTTTACATGGATGAATGGTCGTGGAGCTGATTTGGTACGTGAGCGTCTTGATAGAGGCCTGGCTAATGTTGCTTGGAGAAGCATGTTCCCTTCTGCAATAGTCAAGCATCTCGCAGCCTCTCACTCGGATCACCTACCAATCTTGATCACTTCCGCAACCTTTGCAAAAAAAAAGTGGTACTCTCTACCCCGCTTTGACCCTTTTTGGTTACAGGACCTGGAGTGTGTAAATGTTGTTGAATCATCCCGGCTGAACCCATCTATGAGTAATGGGGCACAGGTCTATGCGGCTGCCACGAGATTGAGGGATGATCTTCGCCGATGGGGCTCAAAAAAGTTTGGTGAGCTTCGTAAGAGGATTTCGGAGAAGCAGGCTGAAATTGCTCAATGATGGGCTTCACATTCTTTCAATATAGAGGAGGATACTCGCCTAAAAATCGAGCTAAATTCGCTATTATCCTTTGATGACGAATATTGGAGACAACGGAGTAGAGCGGTTTGGCTTCAACACGGAGACAAAAACACCATCTATTTTCATCACAAAGCTACATTCGCGCCGTTCTCGGAACTTTATTGAAAAATTAAAAGGCCCCGCTGGTATTATTGTTGATACAGATATTGATCTTTCCATGCTAGCAAGAGAGTACTTCCAGGATGTATACTCCACCAATGCCTCAGCCCCTCAAACTTTGGAGCAGCTTCCCTTGCGACATCTGGATGAAGACCTGGCTCGTTCCCTTTACCGCCCCTTTTCCGAGGATGAGTTGACTTTGGCCCTTAAACAGCTTCCCTCGAAAAAGGCCCCCCGGGCCGGATGGTATGCACACAATTTTTTTGAAAAAGTTTTGGCACATCCTTGGTCCTGAGATTTCATCGTTTCTCCTTAATTTTCTTAATGGTTATGGTGATATCTCGGGTCTCATGGGCAAAAGTAGCGGAAGCCGTGGTATTCATTGGGTTTCATGGGCGAATTTATGTTTACCAAAGGCACGTGGAGGTATGGGGCTTCGAGATATGGTTGCCTTTAACCTTTCGCTGCTCGCAAAACAAGGTTGGAGGATAATACAACAACCAGAATCTCTTCTGGCTCGGATATTAAAAGCTAAATACTTTCCAAATGATTCTTTTTTACAAGCATCCTGTGGCACAAGATCATCATGTGTTTGGCGTAGCTTAATCAAAGGGCGGAAAATTTTGGAGATGGGGTCAAGGTGGCGAATTGGTACAGGGGCTATGGTTAATGTTTGGAAGGACCCTTGGCTTCCTCTTTCAAGAAGGTTTCGGCTAACCTGTATCAATCCTCATTTGGCTTGGGAAGGGATAGTAGATAATTTGATGCATTCTTCCCCAAGGAGATGGAATGACGGACTCATAGCTAATGTATTCTTGCCGCATGAAGTGAATGCTATTAAATCCATTCCCTTAAGTGATGGTGAGGGACCGGACCGCATTATGTGGCACTACACTAAGAATGGTATCTACGCGGTTAAATCAGGTTATCATGTATTCTTTGAAGCTCAAGAGCAGGCTACGCGAGTCGCCGAATCCTCCTCTTCGTCGATGGAATGTAATTTTTGGACTCGTTTATGGAAGCTACCTTTACAACCTAGAATCATTCACTTTTTATGGAGAGCTTCGCGTAACTGTCTGACAACATGTACAAATTTAGCTAAAAGAATCTCTATTTTGCCTCGATGTAATGCATGTGGAGAGGCCCGAATGCTATTCTGGTATGGAATATTTGGTGCAGAAATTCAGATTGGCTTGATCATAATTTTGCCTCGTTTCAGGACTTGCTCGATTACGTCGTGACACACGCCTCCTCGGATGAAATACAATTATTTGGTAACCTTGCATGGTTCATCTGGAAGGATAGGTGTCGTTTCACCTTTGAGGGCAAGAGATCGTCCCCTGCAACTGTTTTTGCGGATGCCTTTGCTGCAGCAACAGAATTTGCGTTGCTACTGTCCAGTTCGGCTACTCAGATTTCGTCGAGGCCCCTCCCAGCAAATTGGACGCCTCCGCCTTCGCCCCTGCTAAAAATCAACACTGATGCCTCTTGGAAGAATGGTCAGGCAACTTTTGGATGCCTTGTGTGGGATCATTCTGGGATTCCAAGCCTTGCGAGTTGTGGTGCATTGCTTTATGGGATAAATCCCCTTCACAGTGAGCTTCTTGCCATCTTGGAGGGGCTCAAATTGGCTTCTTTGCTAGGCTTGAGTTCCTTTAGTCTAGAGAGTGACAGCCTCGAGGTCATTTCCCATCTCTGGAACTTGGATCAGGACTACTCAACTATGGGTGCTACTTTCGATTATGCTAAGTCTTTTATTAAATCCTTTGATTCAGTTAATTTGTCCTTTGTTAAACGCTCCGATAACAAGCCGGCTCATTATTTAGTGCAACTTGGACATGATTACCCTTCCATGTTGTGGGATAGATACTTTTCTCCATCTGTAATGGCTACGATCTCCAACAATCGCGCTTTGATTCCTTAATGATATTGCACCCTTTGGGTTTCCAAACACCAAAAATCAGTAAAAGGTAAACTAAAATGGTACTTCCATTCCAAGAAAAATCTTCAAAAAATATCAGATCAGAAGCTTTTAAACCAAAGTCATGAGAAGAAAGGAAAATTAGGAGCAGAAAAAACTTATCCAAAAAAAGAAAGGAAAAAAAAGCCCTACATAGGGTTCTCTTCATAAAACAGTATTCTCTCCCTTCCATAATATAAATCGTTTAGTACATATAGCAAAAATCGAGGAAATAAAAAACAATATACTTTGTTAGTCACAATATCAATATTACTATCTTAAATATAACTTGTACACTAATTCTGATATTTTGACTGACAAAGTATCTTATTTTTTGCTTCCTTAATTTTCGTTGTCTTTAACGACTTTTACTATGGGATGAGGTAGAAGAAAAATGAAATGGTTACGTAGAATGAGTGGAATACTCAAAGAGCTTTCCCTTATGAGAGAAAACAATTTTAAAGCAACTTCAGCATCACAAAGAACAGAGATTTCATGAGCTTTCTTAAGCAAACCATCTCTTCTCTTTGAGAAAGTCACTTGTCTATTTATCTTGTTCTCTATCATCTTCAACTCCACTTTTCCTCTCCCCATTTTGATCTTTTTCTTTCTTTAGAAATTCAAGGAAAGAGACTAGAAAAATCAAAGTTTGAAAGATCTAAAAGAGGAAAACACTTTAATGAATTATTAAATAGTAAGAGAGGACCAAACTGCATGATCACTGAAAGAGAAAAATAGAAAGAGAAAGATAAGGTGACAGTGAGAGTAAGTTCTTTTTCTTTTTATACATATAATTGAGTTATTTTTATAAGAAAAAACGTATATTTGTGTCGATTTTACAGTACACGATTATTACGAATCTAAGCTGCTCAATATAGCGAGGCTCTTTGTAGAGTGAAAACTCCCAATAATGTCTTTTTCGTACGCAAGTTGGTTTCAATCCAGGGCATTGCTTTCTATACAAAATACTGATGTTTAGATACTATTTATCTGACTAATTCGATTGAAATTTAGAGAACATTTTGACCAACTTAATAGTAATTCATGTGCATATGTGACAATTATTATTCCCCAATAGGGGTGAAAATGAGCAGAGTCGAGGTGAGCTAAGGATAACTCAGGCTCAACTCACACTAATTTTGTCCAACTCATAGCTCGGCTCATATTTGATATGAGCTAATTTTCTCAGCTCATCAATAGTTCACGAGCAGCTCAGCTCATTTATCTACAAATATTTTAGAAAAAATACGGTGGCTTATAATATGAGTTTAATACTTAACTTATACAAAATAAATCAAGAGATTTTCTTATCACAATGACATATAATCGAAGTTTTACATCTCTACTAATTATAATATGTAAAGACTCAAGTGTTGTATGATCTCGGGGATGCCTTCCGCCACTAAGACAAACATACCCGATCTTAGTGTGTATTTAGATACTATTTTACCATATTTCCTAATACAAAATTCATATTTTGAGTCTTACAATTTCCTTCACTTTGTCAACTTGAGCTAGCCTAACTGCAAATATGGGTGCACTCTCATATTATCAATCATAGATTAATCATCACCTATGAAATACCATGTGCATGTTTTTGAGTAACGGTGACAGATAAAAAATAATTCCCTTTTATAATTTATTCAATTTTATAATTTTTTCTAGACAAAAATTTCATTGAAAACCCAATTCAAATACTACACCCGTAACACTTTCTATTTTGGGTGTTCTTAATTATGGGAAATTTTATTTCACGTATTTCTGTGAAAATTTTTAGAGGGATATTTTTGGAAATTAATTAATAATTTTTAAGTCAAATTATCTCATCCCCCAAATTTTTTGATACGACAATTACCAAATATTCTGAACGATGCAGAACATTTGGTGTGTTCTGCACTGTAGCCGATTGTATGCTGTATTTGGTGAAAGAACGTAAAATGTTGACTGAAAAAAAGGTACAGTGGTAGAAGTGAAAACTAACATGGGAAAGTGGGAATGCGTTGCCGAGTTGGGGTTGGTTGTAAGGTTATTGCCTAACGGGTTATGGGATTCCCAGGTTTCTAGCAGTCCGGCTCCAGTGCGGAACCCCCAAAGTTCCGCACCTGCGGAACCATCCTAGCCGTCGGATGCAATTTTGAACGGTCCAAATCTGGAGAGAGAAAAGTTGCGACTGACAATAAAAAATAATAATAAAAAAAATTTTTATATAATAAAAGGGTACATATGTAATTTTACAAATAAATGATTGGGTTACCGAGGAGGAGAGAGAAAAGTTGACGGCTGAACAAAAACACATATCCTTCTTTAGAGAACACATGTTTTTGGTTAGAAAACACATGTTCTCTAACCAAAAACATGTGTTCTCTAAAGAAGAACATGTGTTTTTGTTCACCCGCAACTTTTTCTCTCTCCTCCGGGAACAAAAATGTAACACTGCAACCGTCACATCGATTGGAGTTACTGAGGAGAGAGAAAAGTTGCAGTTTGAACAAAAACACATGTTCTTGGTTAGAGAACACATGTTTTTGGTTAGAGAACACCAAAAACATGTGTTTCTCTAAAGAAGAACATTTGCTTTTGTTCAGCCGCAACTTTTCTCTCTCCTCGGGAACAAAAAGTAACACGCAAAGTTTATCCCTAAAATACCCCTATTTTGATACAGTCGTTGGATCAAAAAGTATAAAATCCAACGGCTGAGATCGTGGCCCGCACCGTACGAAATTTTGAGGGTCCGCACTGGAGCCACGACGGGTTTCTAGGACTTGTGTCCGTACCATTAGCTGCCTTTTGGTTGTAAGATGTACGGACCTCGAATGCGCCTTTTCCTAACAACTACTTACTGTCTTTTCCCGATTATTAGGCTCCCGGCTCCTATGCGGACCGTCCTTTTATTTCGCATATGCAGGACACATTCCCAGTCGGCGGATGAGATTTTTTAACGGTTCTGATATGGAGAGAGAAAAGTTTCTTTTTTAATATTTTAAGTCCAACCGCAACTTTTCTCTCTCCAGATCTGGACCGTTTAAAATCTCATCCGACGGCTAGAAGTGTTCCGCAGGTGCGGAATTTTGCCTGTTCCGCACCTGAGCCGGACTGGATTATTAGCTGGTCTTTTGAGGTTATGGGATTCCCAGGCTTTTTGACTAATACTTTTCCCCATTCATTTTTTTTTTTTTTATGAATACAAATCGAACCAGGATTTAGTGCAAGGAAATTGGGTTTGGCTTGGGATTGGTTTGGTTTGGTCTCAAAATTGGCAGAAGAAATTCAATTTTTTGCATATAAAATTGGTGGGAGAAATTCAAATTCAAATTTTTTTTTTTCAAATATTTGTTGAAATTCAAATTTTGACCTCTAAAATTTAAATTTCAACGAATATTTGGAAAAAAATAATTGAATTTGAATTTCTCCCGCCAATTTTAAAGGCCAAAAATTGAAATTCAACGAATATTTGGGAAAAAAATTTGAATTTGAATTTCTCCCGCCAATTTTGAGACCAACCCAAATCAATCCCAAGTCAAACTCAATCCAAGTACACCCTAAATATTCTAATTACCTAGAAGAAAGTGTTTTCTACTTCCCTAAAAATGTTAGTCTGTGTTAAATTGCATGCAAAGTTTACTTTTATTTATGAGAAAATTGTTATTTGTAATATATATCTGTTTACGGGTCATCATTAATGTCCTCATCTTTTTATTAGGCTATTTATAACCCCGTCTTTTTACGGGCTAATATAAGTGTCCAATTAGTGAATCCGGTGACGATTCAGGCCAAATTCCCCTCACGTCGCGGCCACGTGAGGGGCCTTTTTGTTCTAAAAAATTTGGACAAAAGAGAAAACTGCTATTTGTAACATATATCTATTTACGGGCCACCATTAATTCCTCATCTTTTTGTTAGGCTATTTATAGCCCCATCTTTTTACGGGCCACTGCAAGTGTCCAATTAGTGAATCTGGTAACGATTCAGGCCACAAATTCCCCTCACGTGTCGTTCACACGTGACATACGTGAGGGGTATTTTTTACCTTTGTGATTCAGAGAGTTCCAGGCTTGTTAAGTTTCCGGCAGAAATGGCCCTACAAGACATAAAAAGCCGGCAAGTTCGTCAAAATCCGAGGAGTGTGGTCTTGGCAGAAAAAAAGGAGATGACGAATAGGGATGATCGGAGAAGTTATTGGGATGATCTCCTTAGGGTGTTAAGAAGAAAAAGATTCAATTTAGATTGAAAATTTGTTAAATTCGTGTCCAAAATATCGCCGGAGAAGATGGATATTCGAGTCTAATCCTTGAGGTATGGTTTTGATTGAGAAGTTAAGGATGAGATCGGAGAATATGAGTTTTGATTGAGAAGCTGAGATCGGTGGTGGACGGAGAAAGGAGCTTGGCAAGATGGGTTGTGGTCGCCCAAAGTTTTTGGAACAAAAATTCCTCAATCCATGAGTCGGCTATGGTGGTATCTTTGGGGGGATTCATTTATCAATTTGCAGCAAATCTCTCATTGGATCTAATGAATTGGTGTTGAAATGGAGAAGATGAGTTTTTAATGAGATGCGTTTTGATTGAGAAGTTAAGGATGAGATCGGAGAAGATGGGTTTTTGTAAGCCCTAAGGGCGAACGAACTCGATTTTTGATAATGGACAAACACTTGATGTTGTGTTTAATGTTTTATATCTTTGTGTAGAATATCGGAACTTATAATGGAAGCTCTAAGTACTTCAATCAAGCCATGATCAAGATTCAAAGTCATATTATTCAAGGCTCATCTTTCAAGATTGAAGATTGAAGACTGAAGACTTAGGTTTGGTTAGATTAGCTTTGTCTTTATAAGTCGTTATCTTAAAATCTCTAACCAATGCTCTCATGAACATAAGTCCTACACTCAAGTCTTGCATGTTTTCATAAACACGTTTTCAAAAGGCTAAAGTTTCAAAATGATTCTCATATGTGTTCATATCTCAAAAGCCTTTGATTTCAAAGTATAAGTCCTTTAAAATGGTTTTCCAAATGTTCTTAGTTGTTACCTTTTGGGAAAACCTTTTAGACTTCAATAGATTTCAAAACGTGTGAAAAATCAACATCTCTCATACTCAGGAAGTTCGGTCAACCGAGCTCAAGCTCGGATCAACCGAAGAGAAACAGAGAGGTTTGATGTTTTGGTTCGGTCGACCGACCTAGGTTCGGCTCAACCGAGCATGACTTCGGTCATCCGAGTTGGTTTGTTCGGTCAACCGAACTCTGCGAATTCTAGCCGTTATATGACCATTAAAGAGTCATTTTTCGGCATATTTTGAAATGTATAAATACTCCAAAGCTAGAGAATGACTCAAAGACTTGGACATACAATTTACATTGATTTCTTATCAAGTCTAAACACTTTCAAAGTAAAATGCACTTCATCTCCATGATCTAAATCATTCAAAGGTGCATTTCCAAAAGCAAGACAAAGAGTGTGCTTCCTATGTTCAAAGAGCTGAAAATTGATATACTTAAAAGGTATCTATCTTTCACTTAGAAGAGTGAACAACTTGTCTTTTTATCCATCTTGATTCCCTTTCTTAGTGATAGGGTAATTCTTGTAAAAGTCCTACTTTGTGTGGGCAATTGACTCTTAGTGAGTTTTGTATTGTGGTTGTGTTGTAAAACTCTTAGTGAGTTAGCCACAAGTGTAAAAAGTCTTCTTAGTAAAGTTGTTGAAATCCTTGGGTGCGGCTCAAGTTAGTGGATGTAGATTCTGAGTGAATCGAACCACTATAAATCCTTTGTCTTGTTGTTGGGTTTAGTTTTGCTTTTGTTCATCTTGCACAAACTTACACTAGCATTGAATAGATTCGAAAAAGTTTGCAAGATCGATTAAAACCCAATTCACCCCCCCCCCCTCTTGTGTTTTACAGTTTTTATTGAGAAGTTGAGATCAGTGGTGGCCGGAGAAAGAAGCTGGGCAAGATGGGTTGTGGTCGCCCAAAATATTTTTGGGACAAAAATGCCCCAATCCATGAGTAGGCTGTGGTGGTATCTTTGGGGGATTCATTTATCAATTTACAGCAAATCTCTCATTAGATCTAATGAATTGGTGTTGAATTGGAGAAGATGATATTTTATTGAGATGGGTTTTGATTGAGAAGTTAAGGATGAGATCGGAGAAGATGGGTTTGATTGAGAAGCTGAGATCGGTGGTGGCCGGAGAAAGGAGCAGGGCAAGATGGGTTGTGGTCGCCCAAATATTTTGGGACAAAAATGCTAATTACCTAAAAGAAAATATTTTTCTAATTCCCTAAAAATGTTAGTCTGTGTTAAATTGCATGCAAAGTTTACTTTATTTATTTATTTTTATGTATTTCAATTGCTATCATTGCTAAAATTAGATCAAACTCCAATCTATCCGCTTCAGCGGTAAGAATTGTTTGTCCCAAAGCTCTTCACAGAATATTAGTGCCTGTTTGGTACGCGGGAATGGAATGACATTTGTCACTTCTCTTTCCATTCCGACGTTTGGTTGAGCAATTTGAAGTGGGAATCATCATTCCACGAGAATGACGATTCCAGGAAGAAGTGGGAAAGGTCATTGTTAGTAGTGCCCTAGGACCATTAGCATATGTTGTACGTTTTATATCTTTTTGAGCATTTCATATGAATAGTTAATTTTGCTTATTTACAATGAAATAAAACTAGTATGATGTTTGATTGATGATTACGTTTTACTAATCATGTGTAATGAATACAAATCATATCATAGATGCAATATATAGGGATACATTGTATTGGACGTGATCCATTAGAGAAGTAATACTTTATGGTCCTTAGTCATAAGTATTACTTCCTCAATACTATTTTAGAATCCTTAGACCTTATGTCTCCATTTGATTCTAGCATGAATGGAGCCACGTTTTGACTCAGTCGTACGTTGCTTTTAATCGAGTAATCAATACGACTGATGATCGGATGTAGTGTCCTATCATTGCTTGAATGTGAGAGGCATTGTAAGGAATTTGTCCCTCTCTTATTAGAGAGAGATATCCATGGGCCCCTCGACAGGGAAAGACTGTCTAAATGCATGGCTGTGCTCAAATGTATTTGATAAAATGGTTGTCAGATACTATTTGTTGGAACAGTCTACCTAGAGATCGAGCATAAATACAA
The DNA here is from genome assembly GCA_026122235.1 of Vinca minor. Classification (NCBI taxonomy): domain Eukaryota; kingdom Viridiplantae; phylum Streptophyta; class Magnoliopsida; order Gentianales; family Apocynaceae; genus Vinca; species Vinca minor. The sequence continues at coordinate 9,065,486 of JAOCZM010000001.1, forward strand.
TTAGGCTTAATAAGGACTACCATGCCTTATTCTTAATTAGGATATCGCGAGACAAAGGGATTAAATAGTGGATTGATATTAGGTTCCACCGTAAATTCATTCACTTTGGGTAGTCACAATGTCCTGCTAAGGACCACTTGTGATTTATGAACACATACTACTACTAAGTGTGTTTTCATTGCCACTATGAGATGAACCTACAGGGTCACACGCATAGACGAGCTAACGAGCTTCATGTCCAGATTCAATGAATCTAGAATGTGTCTAGGTTCATTATATCTGACATTTATTTTTCTGAGAATAATAAAGCGTTATTATTCGAATTATAGATAAGCATTTTCGGTATTTGGTTAATAGCTGGGATTACGTGGGAGTTATTATCCGATAAAGACTCCCACTACCAGCAGAAGTCTAGGGGACGTGGGAGTTAAAGACTCCCATTGCCGAGAGAAGTTGAGGATGTGAGAGTTGGTTATGGGAACAAACTCTCATACCTTATATAAACCACTCTTGGCCGAAACCCTAGGGTTAGAGATTTTCAGCCGAAATACCAAAACCCACAAGAAATCAGATTTCTTGTTCTGCCTCATTTTCTCCCTAATTCCAGAAACTCAGAAAAACGGAGAGCTAGCACTCGCTGCATGTTTCGTCGCGTGGATACCGGTAGGGAGTAATTCCGCAAGGGAGGACTCAAGGTGATCATTGCATCCAAGCCATAAAGATATCATCTTCCATTCAAGAATCCGATTCTTGAACTCGAAACGTAAGTCTTTTCTTGTAATTTTCCGATTCATTTTGTATGAGCGGATCCTTCAGGGGAGGACTCATGGGTATTTGGAACGAGTTTCCGCCCATGAATCCCTTCAGTCATTCCGCAAGAAAACCTATAGAATAGCCTTTTCAGGAGAAGTTGGAATCATCAATAAATAATAACTGACATTTATAGTACCACTCTTTTAATTAATTATTACGTTCATTTTACATAGCAACGTATTAATATTTTGTCATAAATATTCTATTTCACTTAGTATAATTTGACAGATGATAATTTTATAAATATTTCTTTTTTTGTAGTAGTAGTAGTAGTTTTAATCTATTTTAAATTTTAAAAGTAAAATTATGGCTTTGTTTGGAAATTTGGCAAGCATGGGAGACATTTTCCATCAAGGGAAGGACATATAAACACTACAAGAAAACAGTTAAATAGCGACCGATATTAGCGACCGAAATTTATGGTCACTCCAATAACGACCGAATGGAAACCGAAAAAATAACCGTCGCTACTCAGTCGGAAATCTCTATCTCGTTGACCAAATTAAAACGACGTCGTTTTGTTCACAGTTAACGACCGAATGCCGACGGAAGTTAACGACCGTTTACCGACTGAACACATTACGGCGTCAAAACGACGTCGTTTTAGTGTTTTATTTTCTATTAAAAAATTAAGGTTTAAAATTAATTAAAACGACGTCGTTTTGTTCACACTTACCGACCGAATACCGACGTATATTCACGACCGTTTCCCGACGGAATTATCAACGGGTTAAAACGACGTTGTTTTGATGCTTTATTTCTATTCAAAAATTAAGGTTTAAAATTTATTAAAACGATGTCGTTTTGTTAATCGTTAACGACCGAACACCGACGGAATGATTAACGACAGAATAACGACTGAATGCTTGACAGAAGAGATAAAGGCGTTTCAAAATGACGTCGTTTTATTGCCTGATTTGTTTAAAAAAAAAAAATCAATTGAAGAACAATATCCCTAAATCAAATCTTCAAAACGACGATACCACTACTCTGCGACCGCCCTACCGCCACAACGACCGCCATCCTGATCCCTCGCCACCGCCATTCGGATCCTTCGCCACCACCACTTGTCTAACGCCATTAAAAGTACGTGCTCCTTTTTTTTTCCAGAATTTTTGTGCGAGTTTTGTGCAAATGGAATTTGATTCTGATATTTGCTTCTCTCTTCAGTCACCTCCATCTTCGCAATTACTCCACCGCCATTCTGCCACCGCCCTTCAGTCACCTCCATTAAAGGTGCGTTTTTGTCATTATTTTTGCATTATTATTATTATTATTATTATTATTATTATTAAATTTCTCCTTCTTCCTTCCAGTTCCATCTTTGGTTAACGCCATTCTGCCGCCGTCATCCCGACATTCTGCCACCGCCACCTCCATTAAAGGTAATTTCAAAAGGTACTTTTTCCTGTTTTTTTTATGTTTTTTTTTTTTTGTGGGATTTTTCTGAAATTAATATATGTTCTGTAGTAGTTTTCTCTGTTTTTTTGCAATGGGAAGAGATTTTCATAATGGAAAAGAAATGAATTTATTGGGGGGAAATATTATTCATCATTTTGCTTTTTGGAAATTATTTTTTTACTGAAAATGGACTCTCTTGTTTAGCCTATGATTTCCTGAAGAGGATTTCCTGAAGTCTTACACATCTTTTTCAGCCTTTGACTTGTGAATGCTTTCCATTAGGACTCTCTCTGATTAGTAAACAGTTGAGAAAGATTTAGATCAGTTGAGAGAGATTAGTAAACATCCATATGATAAGATTGAGATTTTTCGGATAGTTGGAAAGAATCCGTTCTTGTGGCATGATTGTAGATGAAATGTTGAAAGAAGTTGATAAAGTTGTCTCCAATATTAGAGAAGTAGGATTTCAGGCAAAACATAGAGTAGGGCCACACTCAGAATGATCTTGCCCTTCATTTGAGAATCGAAAAGGATTGGATGATCCATTGCAAGAAGCTAGAATTGAGGTACAATATAACTGAAATTTGTAGCAGATAATTAAAAGAGTTAGAAAAATTAAGGACCTAGGTAACCCGATTATAGTTTACTTGGCTGTCACGGATAGTCTTCGTGATGATTACCCCATGGCCTTCTTAGGCTTACAATTTACCGGGGGATAAAGAAGGGCCGCGCCCTTGGGGGACGAATATGTCTGAATCTAGCCTCCAATGGATTAGCTATGGCTCTAACCACATTTCTTGCTGAATACATATACTTTTTTCATATATTCTTTATGTTGGATCTTCCTGGTTTTGTGGATCCATCTTTACTTTTACCTACTGGAACAGAAATCCCAACTCTAATTTTAAGTTGTCATGGAGTTAAAAATCATGAGCACTATGAGAATAAGAGCCTTCACAAGTTCACGAAAGAAGAGCTCTCTCTAGTATCACGAATAAGAGCTTCTATTAACCCCAAAAAGGAATAGTAGGATGCTCAAATAAATGGATTTCTCTTGCTTAATAGATACTGAAATTCCATCAAACAAATAAAAATAATACCCACTTTGGTTCTTAATACTTTCTCTCCCATTTTTAGTATCAAATGAACAGGAAAGCTGTTCTTGCATTTAATTTTGAGATCTCTCGTTTGATTACATTACATCAATCCTTTTACTATGTAGTAGATGCATATCCTTTTACAATTTAAATCGCGGCATATATTACTTCAAGTTGTTCTTGTATTTAATTTGAGATCTCTCGTTTAATAATTTCTTTTTGTAAATTTATTATTACGAGTTAAACCTTAAACCAATAATTATAATTTAGAAGTACTAAGTCAACTATACTTCTTAATCCACTTAATTTATAATTCAGAGATGCCTCCAAAGAAACATATACGAGCGTGCTTGCCATTTAGTCATACTCCAGTGTCTGCCACGCCACCTACCTCCCAGACACCTTCATCATCCGGTTCGCAGTCGACAGCTGCATCTGCCCCTGTGCTGGGTATGACACATCCGACACAGTCTGCTGGTGAGCACGTCTCTGGGGTTCTCCTGCGGCAGCACCGCCCACCGAGTCTACGCCAGTTGGAGGCTCAGCTACTCACCAGTCTGATGTCCCAGAGACGAGGACTGATCCCAGTACTGGAGGAGCGCATATTGCAGTAGATACGCGGACTCTCCTGCAGCCGACTTATGGCACGTAAGTTAATTTCAAACTTATGTCCTTTATAAATCAAGTTAATTATAATTCTTTTAATCATTTTAATCTCTAATTGATTTTTGTCGTTGCTTTTATAGTTTTAGATTGAGCTCTAGCTGCTCCGCCGCCATTACCGGTATATTCCAGGGCCGTTTCAATGGAGCATATTGCACCCTAAAGGATGTTCCCATGGAGGAAGAAAATATGTGGTGGGAAGAGTTTGCGGTAAGTGTATGAATTATAATGAAGTTACAAGTGTATAAATTTTAATTATCTAACATTATTTCAAAAAACAGAAAATTTATCGATGGGCTCCTGAGCATGAGGAGGGGGTCAAGAGAGGTTGGCGCACGATACTTAAGAGGAGACTGAGCGGTATCATGAGTGACCACCGAAAAAAGAATAAGAAGCCCAAATGGGTTTCTGAAACTGATTGGGACAGACTGAAAGCGTATTGGGCAACTCCGGAATTTCAAGCGAAGTCTAAAAAGGCAGCAATCAACCGGAAGGAGGGGAGGGGCGGCAAAGGCCCAATGAAGCATACGGGTGGTTCACTTAGCCATATTGAGCATCATCAGAGACTGGCATTTGTAAAAAAATTCAAATTCATTAAAATTTTGTGTTTTTATTTACGTATTTAATGTTTTAATACATTTTTTAAACAGGAAAAGGAGACGGGACATTCAATCCCATTCCCGGATAGCTATGATTGGTGTCATCAACACCATACCGGCTCGAAGAAGGGGGAATATGTTGATGATAATTCTAGACACCTATCGGAAAGTATTTCCATTATGTTTCCATTTTTTTATATTCGTTATTTACTTGAATTTATCACTTAACTTTCTTTTTTTTTTTTAACATGGAGTGTTCCATTCAGTTTATGACAATGCCGCAACCCAAGCTACTCAAGCAGGTCAGCCACCTCCCGATTTTCCGACTCAGATTGTGCTCTCTGCGAAGGCAGTTGGCGGGATAAAAAAGGGACGAGTTCAAGGACTCGGTTCCTTCTCGGATGTGGTTAAGGCAATGAGGGGAGGTAGTCAGTCGGTATCTCACTCAGAAATGGAACACAAAATAACTGAACTGAACGAAGAATGGAAGAAGAAATTTGAAGACAAAGAGAGAGAATATGCGCGGAGAGAAAAGAAGAAAAATAAGGCATTAGCTAGTACCTTATTTGAGATGTTTTCAAATAGGGACGCTATATTAAGCCCAGCTGAGCTAAAAGCTAGATTGAGCAACTTAGATAATGATGACTTAGATTCAGATTATGACGATGATCCCTTAACTGTAGATGATGTATTGGGACGTCAATAGAGATTGTAGGTTTTTTGGAATATTATTCGACTTTTGTTATGTTTTTTTGGTTTAATATTGAACTATGCTTGTTATTATCACTATTGTATGCTTATGAAATATTGACTGCTGGAATATTGACTTGTATGTTATTTGTATGCTTATGACTTGTGGTAGGGTGTATACTATTTTTAAAATTTTTGGCTCTGGAATATTGTTATGGGCGACGGAATAGCGACCATATTAGGGTATAGGGTTAGGGTTTAGCGACCGAATTACGACCGATAATGCATTTACGGTCGGTATTCGGTCGCCCAGGATAGAAAATTACAAAGACCCGGGAACTTGATAAACTACTTGTTGAATTGTCATGCCCCGTGTCTAAACAAGTTTTTAAATTAAGGTGTACAAGTTTAACTATTCAATGTGTGTGTGTGTGTGTACACATGTGAAACGACATATAGTACGTTGTCAGTAGTGTGTACAAGTTTAAATATTCAATTTAATGTGTGTGTGTGTATGTACACATATGAACTAGTTATAGTACTTAACGGTCGTCAGTAGTGTTTCTATAAAAAAAATCAGCACGGCGGGAAAATACCGGGAAAATAAGGCGGCTGAATACCGACCGTTAATGCATATACGGTCAGTATTCGGTCGCCGAATTTTAATTACGCGACCGAATTACGACCGATAATGCGTTTACGGTCGGTATTCGGTCGCCCAGGATAGAAAATTACAAAGACCCGGGAACTTGATGAACTACTTGTTGAATTGTCATGCCCCGTGTCTAAACAAGTTTTTAAATTAATGTGTACAAGTTTAGATATTCAATGTGTGTGTGTGTACACATATGAAACGACATATAGCACTTAACGGTCGTCAGTAGTATGTACTAGTTTAAATATTCAATTTAATGTGTGTGTGTGTGTGTGTGTGTGTACACATATGAACTAGTTATAGTACTTAACGGTCGTCAGTAGTGTTTCTACAAAAAAAAATCGGCACGGCGGGAAAATACCGAGAAAATAAGGCGACCGAATACCGACCGTTAATGCATATACGGTCGGTATTCGGTCACCCAGGATAGAAAATTACAAAGACCCGGGAACTTGATGAACTACTTGTTGAATTGTCATGCCCCGTGTCTAAACAAGTTTTTAAATTAATGTGTACAAGTGTAACTATTCAATGTGTGTGTGTGTGTGTGTGTGTACACATGCGAAACGACATATAGTACTTAACGGTCGTCAGTAGTCTGTACAAGTTTAAATATTCAATTTAATGTGTGTGGGTGTGTGTATGTACACATATGAACTAGTTATAGTACTTAACGGTCATCAGTAGTGTTTCTATAAAAAAACCGGCACGGTGGGAAAATACAGGGAAAATAAGGCGATCGAATACCGACCGTTAATGCATATACGGTCGGCATTCGGTCACCCAGGATAGAAAATTACAAAGACCCGGGAACTTGATGAACTACTTGTTGAATTGTCATGCCCCGTGTCTAAACAAGTTTTTAAATTAATGTGTACAAGTGTAACTATTCAATGTGTGTGTGTGTGTGTGTACACATGCGAAACGACATATAGTACTTAACGGTCGTCAGTAGTCTGTACAAGTTTAAATATTCAATTTAATGTGTGTGGGTGTGGGTGTGTGTATGTACACATATGAACTAGTTATAGTACTTAACGGTCATCAGTAGTGTTTCTATAAAAAAACCGGCACGGTGGGAAAATACCGGGAAAATAAGGCGATCGAATACCGACCGTTAATGCATATACGGTCGGCATTCGGTCGCCCAATTTTATTTACGCGACCGAATTACGACCGATAATGCGTTTACGGTCGGTATTCGGTCGCCCAGGATAGAAAATTACAAAGACCCGGGAACTTGATGAACTACTTGTTGAATTGTCATGCCCCGTGTCTAAACAAGTTTTTAAATTAATGTGTACAAGTTTAACTATTCAATGTGTGCGTGTGTGTGTGTGTGTATACAGGTGAAACGACATATAGTACTTAACGGTCGTCAGTAGTGTGTACAAGTTTAAATATTCAATTTAATGTGTGTGTGTGTGTGTGTGTATGTGTACACATATGAACTAGTTATAGTACTTAACGGTCGTCAGTAGTGTTTCTATAAAAAAAACCGGCAAGGCGGAAAAATACTGGAAAAATAAGGCGACCGAATACCGACCGTTAATGCATATACGGTCGGTATTCGGTCGCCCAATTTTATTTACGCCACCGAATTACGACCGATAATGCGTTTACGGTCGGTATTCGGTCGCCCAGGATAGAAAATTACAAAGACCCGGGAACTTGATGAACTACTTGTTGAATTGTCATGCCCCGTGTCTAAACAAGTTTTTAAATTAATGTGTACAAGTTTAACTATTCAATGTGTGTGTGTGTGTGTGTGTACACATGTGAAACGACATATAGTACTTAACGGTCGTCAGTAGTGTGTACAAGTTTAAATATTCAATTTAATGTGTGTGTGTGTGTGTGTGTGTGTATGTACACATATGAACTAGTTATAGTACTTAACGGTCGTAAGTAGTGTTTCTATAAAAAAAAAACTGGCACGGAGGGAAAATACCGGGAAAATAAGGCGACCGAATACCGACCGTTAATGCATATACGGTCGGTATTCGGTCGCCCAATTTTATTTCAAATGCTACTTTGAATTTCCGGCTTTTCCTTTTACTAGACGACCGAATACCGACGGATTTATATTTTCGGTCGGTAATCGGTCGCTAATTATTTAAGATGAAACGACACAGTTCTGTTTTGAAATTATGACAAAACAGAATACCCAATACCAGAAACCCACTTGTAAACCTGCGTGACTCTGTTATTGGAAACCCTCATCCCCCATTGCCTCCACCTCCCCCTCACCGGCTCCACCTCCCCCTCCCCGGCTTCACCGGAACTCCGACGGTCCACTACCACCGGTCGGCTTTAGGTGCTCCGGCACCACCACTCTGAATTAGGTGCTCAATTTCTTCTTCTTTCTCTTCTTATTTTTTCCCACATTACAAAATTAAATTAATTTTTTCTTCCATATATGCTTACAACATATATTTGATTTATGATGGACCAATGTTTCTTTATTTGTAATGAACTTGTAGGTGTTTATTACACTATAACCTTGACATTTGTTTATTTTTTTTTGTTGAAATTAAAGATTAAATTTATTTGTGTACATAAATGATTATGAAAATATACTTACAATATATATTTGATTTATGATGGACCAAGGTTTTTTTATTTGTCATGAACTTGTAGGTGTTTATTACACTTTAACCTTGACATTTGTTTTCTTCTTCTTTTGTTGAAATTAAAGATTAAATTTATTTGTGTCCATAAATGATAATGAAAATATACTTACAATATATATTTGAGTTATAATGGACCAATGTTTCTTTACTTGGAATAAATTTGTTGGTGTTTATTACACTTTAACCTTGACATTATTCTTTATCATTGTAAACTTTGACAAAAATTTAGATAAGATGTCGTTAATAACATAAGTACGTACAAATCATCAAAAAAAAGGTTCTATGCATTTACTTATGAAGACTTGTTATACGCAGATATCGTGTTTATAATGGAGGACCGTAGTTGGATGTATATGGATTCAACATCTAATAGTGGATCCCTTCATAGTCCAGAATTTATAGCGGGAGTGAAACAATTTGTAAATTTCGCTATTAGTATGTCTGCTAATGTACAAAATGATGGGATTAGGTGTCCTTGTGCGGGTTGTAGAAATAAGGATTTTCATGTACCAGATTTGGTGAAGTATCATCTTATTATGAACGGATTTGTGTCTAATTATTATAATTGGACATGTCACGGTGAGGCTTTCTTTCCAATGCCTCAAATTCCGTTTATTAATGAAACCTCTCATTATGTGGATAATTCTAGAAGACATACGACAAGAAACAATTATCGAGAGATGGTTTTTTATGCTGCTGGACCCAGTTTTAATGTGCCGGAAAATAGGGACGTTGAAGAACACCCCAATCCGCAGCACAAATGTTCTATGACATGTTGAAGGTTGTTGATAGCCCACTGTACGGAGGTTGTACAAACCATTCACAGCTATCAATGACTGCTAGAATGTTGAGTATAAAGTCCGAAGACAACTTATCTGAAACTACTATAGATAAATTTAAACAGTTGATGAAAGAGGCGCTTCCTCCTCAAAATAGTGCATTAGACGACTTTTACCAAATGAAGAAATTGGTTAAAGGTCTTGGATTACCGGTGCAAAAGATAGATGTTTGTTTTAACGGTTGTATGTTGTACTGGAAAGATGATGTTGAGAGTAGAGAATGTAAGTTTTGTGGTCATGCTAGGTATATTAAGAAAAAGAAATCAAAAAATACACGACAAAAAGATATTGCTTGCAAAAAGATGTATTATTTTCCAATTACTCCGAGATTACAAAGACTGTATGCATTTGAGAAAACTGCAAAACACATGACATGGCACTCACACAGTGAGAGAGAAGAGGGAATAATGAATCACCTAAGGGATGGGGAAGCTTGGCAACATTTTGATAGAACACACACTGATTTTGCAGTGGAACCTCGAAATGTAAGGCTTGGGTTATGTACAGATGGTTTTGCACCTTTCGGCATGTCAGGGAAGCAATATTCTTCTTGGCCAGTTATTCTAACTCCTTATAATCTCCCCCCTTGGATGTGTATGAAGAACAATGTAATGTTCTTAACTATCATTGTACCTGGACCCCAAAATCCAAAACACAAGATTGATGTGTACTTGCAGCCTCTCATCGATGAATTGAATCAGTTGTGGAGTGAAGGTGCGTAAAGCTTATGACATCTCTAAAAAGCAAAAATTTTAAAATGAGAGCTTCATTACTTTGGACAATTAGTGATTTCCCCAAAGATATGAAATGTTGAGTGGATGGAATACAACAGGGCATTCACGCTTGTCCATATTGTATGAAGGAAACACAAGCTGCTCCATTTGCAGTGTCAAGGGAAACAATCGTGGGTTCGATTGCCACGTAGCTTCTTGTCACCCTGATCATCCATTTAGAAGAGATGCAAAGGGATTCCTAAAGGACCGGCGACATGAGAGAGCAGACTCCGCCATCTCGGCTGACCGGTGATGAAATGTGGTTTAGAGTGAGAGATTATAAAAAAATTACCGATACAAATCAAGAGATTGGTAAAGAGCAAGGCAGAGGTCGATATCACAGATTGGGCCAAACGTAGCATATTTTGGGACTTACCTTATTAGCGGACACTTCTAATAAGACACAACATTGATATCATGCATAATGAAAAAAATGCGTTTGATAACGCCTTTAACACCGTGTTGGACGTGAAAGGTAAAACTAAGGACAATGTTAAGGCTAGAGCGGATGTTGAAAGATATTGCAATCGGCCCTGAATTGAATATTAAACACGATGGTCAGCGGTAAAGCAACGAAACCGAAGGCATGTTTCACTCTTACCAAGGCACAAAAAGAGATGGTTTTGCAGTGGGTTAAAGAATTAAGGCTCCCAGATGGATATGCATCGAATTTGGCGCGATGCGTTGATATGAAAGAGTTGAAAATGTCTGAAATGAAGAGTCACGATTCTCATGTATTCATGGAGCGACTTATCCATATAGCTCTTAGAGAAGTACTACCGACAAGTATTTGGGGACCCTTGGCTGAACTTAGTCTGTTCTATAGAGATTTGTGTTCTCCAAAGTTGAGTGTGGCGCATATGCAAGAATTGGAGGACACTATTGCTATTTTATTGTGCAAGTTAGAGTGAATATTTCCTCCGAGATTTTTTGATGTGATGGAACACTTGCCGGTTCACCTTCCATACGAAGCCAAGGTTGGTGGCCCGGTACAGTTTAGGTGGATGTACCCGTTCAAGAGGTAACAACCAATGTCTTAAGTTATCTCAACTTCATTTTTATTTATCATATTCTTATTTACAATGTGATTAACTATTTATGCTTTAATTAGATATCTGCACCATATGAAAAAGAAGATAAAAAATAAGGCCAGAGTTGAGGGGTCAATTTGCAATGCATACTTGGTCGAAGAAGCTGCTACATTCTTTAGCTATTATTTCGAACCCCACGTGAAAACAAAAGTTACAACCGTTGGACGAAATGATGGAGATGACGAGACAAGTGAAACTTCCCCTGAATTATTATCAATTTGCAACTTACCGGGAAGATCATTTGGAAAAAAAGAAAAGATTTTATTATCTGAGAAAGATTATAAAACAGCCATGAATTATATCTTGATGAATTGTGAAGAGGTCGAACCATATCTTCAGTAACTAACCCTATCTATTGCTTCATTTTTGTTATATAATTGAAAGTAGACAAATAATAATATTGCCATTAATTTGTAATTCAGGAAATTTGTCAGTGAAGTAAATGACCAAACACCACATATAACGGAGGAAGAACTTCAAAGCCGGGTTTATAATGATTTTTCCAAATGGTTTGGAACTCATGTAAGTTTTGTAATATGTAGAAATGTAGTTGTCTTAAAAATGCGTAAACTAAATTAATTTAACATTTTGTTGTTCTAAACAGATACATAACCTTCCGCAACATTCTGAAATGTTGTTGAAAAATCTTTCATGGGGCCCGTCAAGGAGAGTGATGTCATACACCGGTTACGTTGTTAACGGTTATAGATTTCACACAAAAGCCCACAGTGAAGGAAAAGGAACGACAAACAGCGGGTTATGGGTTAAAGGAGATTATTACGGAGAGTTAAAGCAAGTCATTGAAGTTGAACTTGCTGGAGTACCTCACCAAAAAATAATTCTTTTCAAATCCGACTGGTTTGATTCTACTCCAAATCGAGGTCTTAGGGTGCATACTCAATATAAACTTGTAGAAATCCATAGGAAAAGAACGTACCAGGGTTACGATCCCTTTGTATTTGCTTCCCAATGTCAACAAGTCTACTACACACCTTATCCGGGTAGTAAGACAACATCTAGGGCTGATTGGTTGGTTGTTTGTCGTTCCAAACAACATCTTTTTGACGTTCCTGGTGTTCTGATAGCGTATCAGGAGGAAGTACGCGAGGAGGAGACCAGTCGCATTGATCCAACTATTACTGAAGTTGGTCAACTTACACACCGGTCAGGCGAATTTGAAGTTGTCCTTGTGACCGATACGAGTCGTGTTGATGAAAATGAGGATGAGGATGAAATCATGTCGGGTGATGACAATTCTGAAGAAGAGGATGAATTCATGTCGGAGGATGATTATGAATAGCAAAAATACAAGTATAACTTTTTAACTCTTCTTTTATTGTAACATTTATTTCTCATATTATTAATATCTTTCACGCTTCACAACTATCTTTTTTTACTTGCACATATTGAAGATGAGTAATAGTTGTTGTGTTATTTTTGTAGTACTTTATGACCATAAATTAATTGACGTATTTGAAACTTTAATTTTATTCTTGAATTTTTAGGTTTCAACTCATAGACGAAAAGAGTATTAGAGAAGTGTAATCTTTGGTTGTAATCAAAATAACAAGTGCACACTTTGCTTTTTGTAATGTAAATTACGAGTGCATTGTTTGATTGTTACTTTAAACAAGAATTGTAGGCTTTGATTGTTGTAATGTAAACAAGAATTGTAGGCTTTTGATTGTTGTAATGTAATGTTATTTTTGGATTGTATTCATTATGTTTGTTATTTGGGATTTTTTTGGTTTGTATTGCTGTTTTGGATTTTCTGTTTCATACAACAGGTTTTTACAGCAGTTTTTTATATAGGGATTTAATTATATTTCAGATTTATTTTTTTAAATTTAAAACAAGTTTGCGACGGAATAGCGGTTGCTAAGTCAAGTCAAATAAATTCTAGTCGTTCGGTATTCGGTCGGTATTCGGTCGCTTTACTATCAGTCTGTGTTCGGTCGCTTTATTATCGGTCTGTATTCGGTCGTCATATTTGGTCGGTATTCTTTCAATCGGACTTCGTTTGGTAATAGTCAATGTTAAAAATGTCAAACCAATTATTCTATTCGGTCGGCTGTCCGTTGGCATATAGCGACGAAATAATCGGTCGTGTAATAACGGTCGGTATTCCGTCGGTATATGGCTTAGCAACGATAAATACACGACCACTATTTTCGGTCGGTAAACCTGAATAGCGATCGAATACCGACGGTACTGGCGGTCGCTATTTAACTGTTTTCTTGTAGTGAAAAGTATAGGTTGTATTTTGTTTCTTCAAATGCAGTGGCAGAGCCAGGAATAGTGATTCAAATAACTCCTCTTTTTCAGACGATCCCCCTCTTACGACGGTTATAAACTACACATACAGTTGTTAGGCACACATTGTACAATTGTTAGTAGCATATACAGCTGTTAGACACATTTTACGGCCGTTAGTATCACAAGTTACGACTATTAGTATTACAGGTTACGGTTAATAGACACATTTTACAACTGTTAGAATGATGAGGGAGCTGTTATCACATCTTACTGATGTTAGTATCACATGTTACTGCTGTTCGTATCAAATGTTACGACTGTTAGAATGATGAGGGAAATTAATCGTTTGTTGGGTTTCTCTCTACAGTGTCGTTCGGCGAGAACGTAATTTGAGAAACGGAACTGTGAAGAGAATGTATTTGAGTAGCCATTGAGAGTAGATGCCAAATTGGTGGAGAGCAGTGTGGTTTGAGTAGGAAGACCAATTGGAGAAAAATTAAGTGGGAGGAGAAAAAAAAATGCCGCTGTCATCTTATTTAATTGTTGTTGTACTAGTCAAATAAATCTATAATTTCTTTTTTATTACATGCCCTTTATTTACTCAATATTGTATCATACCTTAGAAACGGGTGAAAATCGTCTGCCCCCATTCCAGTCCCCAATCCTATCCCCAACTAATCAGAATTTACTATATAATTATTTTTTCCAATTATATATATATACAGGGTGAATTGTGATTGGTTAGGGACACACAAGTGAACAGAGGATTTTTTGCCCTTAGAAACTGGTGAAAACAATAGGAGCCCAAGCTGCAGTTCGGACCTTAGTGAAATTGTTTGTATTTTTATCTGAGAAAAGGAATCTGTGCATATGTATAATAAGTAACATATTCACAGCATCCGCCTTGGCAGGATTCTACTGGCATTTCTCGTTGATGCTTCAGCATCCTCTGATGCCCCCATATTATAACTGTAAAAATAGGAAAAAATATTTCAGATACTAACAAATTTTGCGGTATAAGTTAAAATTTTACATGAAGAAGTAATATAGCTGATTAAAATGACCGAATTTTTAATTTATTTTAGACAACTGATAACAGGTCGCAAGGCGAGTGTCATGCCCCATACTCGTGGGCCCGAAACCAAACTTGCAATACATATCCCGAGGTAATAGTAAATGTTTAGGCCCATGTTATATGACATTTCATATTTCCTTACTTATCCCAAGTGGCAGTGGCGGAGCCACAGTGGGGCCTGGTGGGGCACGGTTTTTCCCAAAAAAAAATGTAGTTTTGTTTTTGTAACAACTCGTCTCGTGAACATTGTTTATTGTACCCATTTTGAATCACTTTACGATTTAAAATTAAATTATTTATTTATTTATTTTTAGTTTTGTTTTTGTAACACCTCGTCTCGTGAACATTGTTTATTGTACCCATTTTGAATCACTTTACGATTTAAAATTAAATTATTTAGTTTGTGAATTATAAGAATGACATCACTTATATTTTAACAATTTTGCTATTGATTTGGTAACAAACTTAAGTGTGTAAGAGACTAAAAAATAAAATTACTAATAAAAAATCCACAATGGGCAGTAATCTATAAAAAGTTCATAATAAAAAGTCCACAATATGAAGCCAGAGAACTTGGAGGTTTATGAAGCACTGATCAGTAGAGTGAAAAGGGTGAACAAAATGTGAATAACTCTATTCTGTAAGATTCATCAAAAAAAAATTTTTGGCTCCACCAATATTTATATGCTTTTATGAATTTATTTTGTCAATGTTAATTGTGCCTCCTCAAAAAAAATTCATGACTCCGCCACTGCCAAATGGAATGCAGTGATTATATTCAACCCCTCATGACCCTAGCGTTTTTGCTCGCCGCCCCAAATATACATAGCCAAGGATCAACCAGGTATTTAAGAGTCTAGCGGTGGCTCCCACCCCGTATGATATAGCACTTAGTTCCTACATGTCCGTCTGATCATTGTGCTTTGATAGTTATTCCCCGTCCCCGTAGGTTCAAAATGCGAGACATGGGCCTGACAGCACCCACGACCACCTTCTTGGCAAACGAATTCGCTATGCCAAAATGGATACATCGATATGACAGTGAATGCTTAGTCCCACATTAAATACCACTTTATCTTTTCTTACTTATCCCATGTTGGATGCGGGAATTACAGCGAGCATACAGTGCAGGAACTTTATTAGACATACCCAAGTTGCATGGAGTTGGTTGCAGTCAAGAGGCTGGAAGAAGCCCTGATCTGGCTGATCCGAGGGCTCATGACTCCTTTGTTGTAATCTTTGTTGATCCTCTGATTCCCATGACATTTGCAGTACTGCATTACTCTCTTCTAACTGCACGTCATAAACAATTTCTAGCATGCACCTAGCAGTGGCGGAACCAAGGGGCAGGGAGGGATAGACGACCGCCCTCAACATTTTTATAAAAACCCATTTTTATAATGTAAAACTGAATATTTGAAGTAAAAGGTTCACATAGTGATGTAAATACCTTTACAAAAAAAATTGGTTACTTTTGCTGAACATCTTTACAAGTTACAATAACTAGGTAATGCAAGAAAGATTAAATGTATTAAGTACCTTTTTGGTGAAGATCAGAAAGTTGATCCAGCATATTTTGTGTCTGCCATTTTAGGACAAATTAGACAAGGCCAATCAGATCAAAACACAAAACCTCTTAACACAGTATTTTAAAAAAGAAAGAACCATGTTGACTTCGTTTTCCTTAAATTTATAGCCTTTAAAATTTGAACATGCTTTAAGCTAGTATTGGCAAAAACGCCTATTTGGTCATGGGCGAAGAATGGGGGCATGGCAGTCCTCTCCCGAAATTTTTAAAAATACCACTAGATATAGTAAATTTTATATGTAGTTCGGAAAAAAAAATCAATTTTGCCCCCGCAAAATTTATTTTTTTGTCGTTTTTATATGCAGTTCGACATACTGTTGCAGTTTCGCCCCCAACCCCAAATTTCTGCCTTCGTCCATGTATTTGGTCACAAATGTATTTTCACCTTGAGGTTTGTGTCTTGTATGTTTAATTTTCTCTTTTTAAATCCCGTAAGTATTTACGACGTGCCATTATTATCCTTCCATCTAATTTGCTGTGAAAAAAACTGTCAAAATTGTCAAGAGGTGTGCTTTTGAAGGGCATTTCGGACATTTTAACCTATTTTTCACAAGAAAAAATTGGGTATTCAATTGTTAAACAAAATAACTATAAATACCCAATTTAATTTAACCAAAAATTTCTAAACCTAAAAATTTAATTGGGAAAGAAAAAAATGGGATCTACAAGGTAAATGGATCCATTACAAATGTTTAAAATATATAATTTCAACTAAAATTAATTTGCCTCTATTATGATATCTTGACGAAAATTTTTTATCTTGTTAGTTGAGTAAGTTTAAAACTTATACTCAGACCAATGATTATATTACACATAGGAGAAAAAGTCAATTCTCTCTAATGTGATTTTGCACTTTTGGCCTACGTGTATTGTATTCATTGGTTTGGATATAAGTTTTAAACTTACTCACCTACCTAGATAAAACTACTCTATCTTGACAGTGGCTCTTCATCATAAAAACCCACTTTCATCGTCAATTTGGTGGAAAGAGTGAAAGGGATGAAGATGAATGGGAAGATGAGTTTAGAGATTTTTTAGTTAAATTAAATTGGGTATCTATAGTTATTTTATTTAATAATGGATTACCTAAGTTTTTCTTGTGTGCAATATGCTGAAATGTCTGAAATGCCCTTCAAAAGTACCTCACATGTGAGGCACATGAGTTACTCGACGGAAAGATCATAGAAAAATGGATGGAAGGACAATAATTGCAGGTCGTAATATTTACATGATGTAAAAAGAGAAAAAATTAAACATACATGACACAAATCTCAAGGTGAAAATACATTTATGACCAAATTGGCGTTTTTGCCGCTAGTATTCCATGTGTATCTTTTTTCTCATTTGTAAACAATCGACGACCATCACTCTTTTCTCTTAGGTTCCCCAATTTTCATTTGGTTAGATTTTTTTAAAAACAAAATTTGACCCTTAGCAATGTGTTATTTGTGGAAGAAGAAATAATACACAAAATGTAACAAAATATTTAATTCAGGTTATTTTGTATTTTTGCATAAATTAATAACAAAATAAGTGATATTTTTCCTATCATATCGCTTACTGGTTTTTCTAGAACAAGGGAAAAGAAGAGAATCATACTATAGATAAAGATAACTTGGAAACAATACTACATTCATTCCTTAATAAAAGACTTTCATATAGATAAAGATAACTTTAAAATAATACTACATTCATTCCTTAATAAAAGACTTTCATGACATTTAATGAAATTAATGAAGTAAAAAATAAGATGTTTTTTTAAATCAAAATATGAATATTACCCTCTTAAATAGAATTATTGATATACAACTCTTATTTAAGAGAATGATATTAATATTTTGAATAACAAAATATCTTTTTTTTTACTTCATTAATTTTCTATATATGTAATGAAAGTTTTATATTAAGTAACTGAGGAAGTAACACCTTATTATTATGAATCAGAGAGAGTAATAGATTTGGAGAACCCCATTCAACAGGACCAAGTACTAAGTTGTTTTATAGTCCTACAAGGATGTAAAAAAAAACCCAACTTGAAACTATGTCCGAACCAGAAAAATCAATGAAACTGATCATAACAAGGACTAGATATTAAGCACCATAAGAAAATTGTAAATATCATTGACACGAAAGTTCATTTGTCACCAAAGTAAAAAATAAAAAATCTTGGAGAAACAAAGTTTTTTTTTCTTTTGTTAAACTCGAGGGGCACACGGTGTCTACTAACAACGTAGTGATTAATTTGGGCTCGGTCTGCAGTTGGTCTGTAGCGTGACCGCTAACGGGGAGAGTCTGACCCATACTGCTCTTATACACGAAGCCTTATCACTGCGGGAAAATCCCACGAGAGTCGATGTTCACTGTAGAAATCGAACCCTCGTTAACGGTGAGACATATGACAACTTTAACCAGATGCTCAGTACTCGGGTTGGAAACAAAGTTTTCAAATGTCATCATATCAACAAATTTTTGTACCTTAGCGGACCTAATTTGCTTCAAAGAAGAATCCAGTTGTCGCTCAATCTGCTCTAGGTCCTTTGTGCCTAACTGGCCCAGGTCCTCACCCAATATATGCCTGACAAAGACAAGCAACTAATTTCAGAAAATGATGATGGATTCAACTAGTAGAGGGTCAATACCCCTAGTACTTGAAAAAATGTTTTATGGAACTGAATTATTTTTTTATTTAAATATATCACTCATCTATTTACATTTATCAAAATATATACACTTGCTAAATTTTGGAGTGTTTTTCGGCTAAAAGATTGCACGTGACTTTCACTTGAAAGGACTATATCCTGGAATACTGCTTTCACTTAAACACTATATCCAAATAATTATAGAAATACACATAACAAAATACATTTTTATTTCGTCCAAAATTAAATATTCACTTGTGGACCGACCGAATGAGTATCATATGAAAAGCTTCCTTGCGAAATCATGCAACCATGCAACCATGGCTTTTACAGCTTCGGTGTATTTTCTCTTTAAACTCAAATAACTAATCTTTTTTATTTAACTGAAGAAAGTTCCACTAACATATGCGTCTTTTTGTATTTAAAAATGTTATGATAAGTTGTTGTACTACAAGAAAACTGTGTAACAGGAACGGACATTTCCGTCGCTAATTTAGCGACCGAATGACGTGGTCGTGTATTGTTCGTCGCTAAGCAAAATACCGACCCGGAACGTTTACCGACCGAATATTCGGTCGCTATTTACCGACCTAATACCGACCGAATGGTCAACATTGTTGACTTTCGACTTTGACTAGTTAACGACCGAATACCGACGGAAAGTCTAGGGACCGAATATTCGGTCGCTATTTACCGACCGAATGGTCAACATTGTTGACCTTTGACTGGTTAACGACCGAATATCGACGGACAGTCTACCGACCGAATAGGAGGTCGCTATTTTTCGACCGAATACCGACCGTAGACACAACATTGTTGACCTTTGACTTTGACTGTTTAACGATCGAATATCGATGGACAGTCTATCGACCGAATATGCGGTCTCTATTTTTCGACCGAATGGTCAATATTGTTGACTTTTGACTTTGACTGTTTCGGTCGTTATTCCGTCGCTAAATTGTTTTTAATTTAAAAAAATAAATCTGAAATTTAATTAAATCCCTATTATAAAAAAACAGCAATACACCCAAAAATACAAACCAGAAACAGTATTATTAATAAGATCCCAAATAGAAAAAATAATCAATAAACCCAAAAATAACATTACATAGTCAATTATCTTTCTAAAAAACACAAGTTTACATTTCTCATTTACATTACAACACTCACAATCAAAGTGTGCACTTCTCATTACTTTACAACACTCACAATCAAGTCCACAGTTTGCATTACAACACTCACAATCAAAATGCACACTTTGAATTACAACATTCACAATCAAAGTGTGCACATTACATTACAACACTCACAATCAAAGTGCACACTTTGAATTATCAAAATTCACAATCAAAGTGTGCACTTCTCATAAACTCCTTGATGTCATTCATATGTATATCCTTGGAAATGCATGAGTTGCAATTTGAAAATTCAAGAATCAAATTATTTTATGACAATAAAATTACTACTTTGAATTATGTTAAAAAGTTATACAATATGACAATTAATTTATGGTAATAAAGTACAAAAAAAAACCAACAAATATTACTCTCCTTCAATATGTGGAATTCCAAGAAGCGAGAAAAGCTTAATCATTCTAAATCATCATCCGACATAAATTCATCCTCTTCTTCAGAATTGTCATCACCCGACATAATTTCATCATCATCATCATCGTCATCATCTTCATGAACACGGCTCGTACCGGCCACAAGTACAACTTCAATTTCCCCTGACCGGTGTGCAAGTTGACCAACTTCAGTAATAGTTGGATCAATGCGACTGGTCTCCTCCTCGCGTGCTTCGTCCTGATACGGTACCGGAACACCAGGAACGTCAAATAGACGTGGTTTGGAACGACATACAGCCAACCAATCAGCCCTAGATGTTGTCTTACTACCCGGATAAGGTGTGTAGTACACTTGTTGACACTGGGAAGCAAATACAAATGGATCGTAACCCTGGTTGGTTCTTTTTCTATGGATTTCTACAAGTTTATATTGAGGATGCACTCTTAAACATCGATTTGGAGTAGAATCAAACCAGTCGCATTTGAAAAGAATTATTTTTTGGTCAGGTAGTCCAGCAAGTTGAACCTCAATTACTTGTTTCAACTCACCGTAATAATCTCCTTTAACCCATACCCCGCTATTTGTCGTTCCTTTTCCATCGTTGTGGGCTTTTGTGTGAAATCTATAATCGTTAACAAAGTAACCGGTGTATGACATCACTCTCTTTGACGGGTCCCAAGACAGATTTTTCAACAAACTTTCGGAATGTTCCTGAAGGCTATGTATCTGTTGAGAACAACAAAAGTTAAATTACTTTAATTATGCATTCTTAAGACAAGTACATTTCTACACAATACCAACTTACATGAGTTCTAAACCATTTGGAAAAAATAATTATAAACTCGGCTTTGAAGTTCTTCCTCCGTTTTCTGCGGGGTTTGGTCATGTACTTCACTGACAAATTTCCTGAGTTACAAATTAAATGACAATATTATTATTTGGCCACTTTTAATTATATAAAAAAAATTGAAGCAATAGATAGGTTTACTTACTGAAGATATGGTTCTACCTCTTCACAATTCATTAGGATATAATTCATGGCTTTTTTATAATCTTTTCTTTTTTTCCAAATGATCATCCGGGTAAGTTGCAAATTGATAATACATCTGGTCCGCTAATCTCGTCTTCACCATCATTTCGCCCAATGGTTGTAACTCTCGTTTTCACTTGGGGTTCGAAATAATAGCTAAAGAATGTAGCAGCTTCTTCGACCAAGTATGCATTGCAAATTGATCCCTCAACTCTGGCAGATTCTGTCGTGGACCTGGGCCACAAGGTGGCCATGGACCACTTGGTCCATATTCAGCCACATCACAGTATTGATTAAAATAATAAAAACAGGTGGGGCCTTATAAGAATTTTTTTTTAATCAAAAGAGGTGATGTGGTTAATTCTGGACCAAGTGGTCCACAACCCCACATATAGCCCAGGTCTATATCAGAATTTTCCCTCAACTCTGGCCTTGTTCTTTATCTTCTTTTTCAGATGGTACAGGTATCTAATTAAAACATATGTAGTTAATCACATTGTAAATACGTACATGAAAAAAAAATGAAGTTGAGATACCTTAAGACATTGGTTGTTACTTCTCGAACGGGTACATCCACCTAAACTGTACCAGGCCACCAACATTGGCTTCGTACGGAAGGTGAATCGGCAAGTGTTCTATCACATCAAAAAATCTCGGAGGAAATATTCTCTCTAACTTGCACAATAAAATAGCGATAATGTCCTCCAATTCTTGCATATGTGCCACACTCAACTTTGGGGAACACAAATCTCTATAGAACAGACTAAGTTCAGCCAAGGGTCCCCAAACATTTGTCGGTAGTACTTCTCTAAGTGCTATAGGGATAAGTCTCTCCATGAATACATGAGAATCGTGACTCTTCATTCCAGACATTTTCAACTCTTTCATATCAACGCATCGCGCCAAATTCAATGCATATCCATCTGGGAGCCTTAATTCTTTAACCCACTGCAAAACCATCTCTTTTTGTGCCTAGGTAAGAGTGAAACATGCCTTCGGTTTCGTTGCTTTACCTCGGCCATCATGTTTAATATTCAATTCCGGACGACTGCAATACCTTTCAACATCCGCTCTAGCTTTAACATTGTCTTTAGTTTTACCTTTCACGTCCAACACGGTGTTAAAGACACTATCAAACACATTCTTTTCATTATGCATGACATCAATGTTGTGCCTTATCAAAAGTGTCCGCCAATAAGGTAAGTCCCAAAATATACTACGTTTGGCCTAACTATGATCCCGACCCCTGCCTTGCTCTTTACCGATCTCTTCAGCTGTATCGGTAATTTTTTGATAATCTCTAACTCTAACCAACATTTCATCACCAGTAAGGCGAGATGTCGGGTATGCTCTCTCTTGTCGCCGGTCCTTTCGGGATCCATTTGCATCTCTTCTAAAAGGATGATCGGTGACAAGAAGCGTCTGTGGCAATCGAACCACGATTGTTTCCCGCCAGACTGCAAATGGAACGCTTGTGTTTCCTCCATACAATATGGGCAAGCGTAAATGCCAGATGTACTCCATCCACTCAACATTCCATATGCTGGGAAACTTCATGGAATACCCGCTGTCAAATAAAATGTCAAGTTATGACATTAAATAACTAATATCAAAAAAAGGAGAAAAGGTAATTAAATACTTACAGAAAACTCTCTAGAATCTTAATCAACCCATTCGCCTTTCTTTGGGCCGAGATGGTGTTGATGAAGATGATCGTAACTGGCCGGAAATGGGACTGCATGTCCGGCCTCCTTTTCCTGTTAAACAAAATCATTAAAACATTTAAATACGAACAAAAAATACATAAAATATAAGAATACGTCAATTAATATATTTAAGTACCAGTCTCATGTGGTGCTCAATGTGGCTGAGCGAACCGCCCGTGTGCTTCATCGGGCCTTTGCCACCCCTCCCTTCTTTCCGGTTTTTTGCTGCCTGTGCCGACTTGGCTTTAAATTTCGAAGTTTGCCAGTACTCTTGAAGTCACGCCCAATCGGTCTCAGAAACCCTGTGGGCCTCTTATTTTTTTTCTAGCGTTGCTCATAATGCCGTTGAATCTCCTCGTAAGTATGGTTTGCCAACCTGTCTTGACGCCATCCTCATGCACAGGAGCCCAGGGATACTTTTTCTGTAATTTGAAATAATGTTAGATAATTAAATTCGAAGACTTCTAAATTCAAACTTATTTACTAATTTACTTACCTTGAACTCGTCCCACCACAAAATTTCTTCTGCCTGTGGAACATCCTTGATGGTGCTATATGCCCCCTTGAAACGATCTTGAAATATTGAAGTAATGGCGGCGGAACAGCTGGATGCCAACCTAAAACTATAATAGCAAAGAAAAAATTTGATTAGTTACTATAATTACGACAAGTAGTATAATTAGCTTAAAGGAAATAATTAATGAATCTACTTACGTGCCAAGGGTAGGCTGCAGGAGAATACGAGTATCTACTGTAGCCGCAACTCCACCACTATCAAACGCTGTCTGTGGGACAGAAGACTGGTGAGTCGCTGATCCTGCTACCGGCGTAGACTCAGTGGCGCTGTATTGACACAGACGCATCCCGAGATTTCTGTGCATCATCAGACTGTGATGGAGGTGTCGTACCAAGCATGGGAGCAGATGGCGGTGTCGACACCAAATCAAGTGATGAACCAGGCTGGGAGGTGGAGGTCGGAGCAGACGTGGCTGGCGAACCAAATGGTAAGGATACTCGAATACTTTTCTTTGGAGGCATCTCTGAAATACATAGAAAGTATTCACAAGCACAATCAAATACCGACTTTTAAAGGACACAATAAACAGAAATTTATCCACAATCTCAAAAGTAAGAACATAAGTGCAAAAGGCTGATTCTCGCATTTATCACTTACAGAACATTAAAACTATTTAAGAAAACATCGATCGATGAACTGCCATTCCAGATTGACATTGTGAGATCTTTCCAAGTAAAAACTAACCAGCAATGAACTTTTAGAGGGCCACAATGATATTAGTCTTAGCAAATGAAACCAAGCAAGTCATGAGCTTTACACGTGTAACAATTAATTTAACAAGATTCTAAGGCACACAAAGTATCGTGAAGTTCATACACCGACCAAAACTGGAATGATATATAGGAATATTTTTCCAAACAGAGTAAAAGGTGTTTAATCGGATTGCAATGAAGGGATCATCAACAACTAAAAATATGATCGGATTGCAAGTTGTACATAACATTAGAACAATAAAAACCTTACCAAAAAATCACATATCATGAAAATATAAATTTAGCAGGAGATTCAAGAAATATGTAGAATGGCAAGCACACCATTGACTAGTTAAAGGACATAAATATCAAATGACCAGAAAGTGGCTAATTCTCAATGCAGATTGACACATTATGAGCAAATAAACAAGTCAAGCAGGCACTAAAAAATTCCTAAAGCTTACGAAATCGGAGCTGTATGGAAAAAGCAAAGTTGACCCACAACTAGGCATATAAAAATTTATTACATATGGATATGGTATTAGCATCAACAACAATGTTGGTGAAAGAGATTACCTCGGTGGTGGTAAGCGGCGACTGAACGGTGGTGGTCAGCAGTGGCACGTCGGCGGACCAGCGGTGGTGGCAACAAGTAAAATCTGCGAAGGAAACAAATAATAAGAATAATAATAATATACATACTAAACAGAAAAAAATAAAAAATAAAAAATAAAAAAATAAAAGGAAAGTTAAAATGGTTACCTTGTCGCCGGAGAAGACTAAGGGCAGCACCGGCGGCGTTGCCTTCTGCAAAAAAAAATTTATTGTCAGGACTTCCGTCCTGCCCTGGTAGTGTGTTGTGCCAAGAAAACTCAGTTTTTTTTTTTTTTTTCTTTTTGCATTTATTTGAGCTGGTATTTTTACAACATAAATAAATCAACGATAAACATTACTTACCAAATTCGGAGTAAGAGAAATAACAAAGTCTTATACCATAAAAGTCTAACAACGTTGCAAAACAAAATAAAATATGTTACAATGTACAATAATTTAAGTTGTTAGAAACAACAATGAAATGAAAGATATGATTACAAAATAATTTCAAAGCTATCTACGGCTCAGAAGGGGTGTAACGATCGGGGCTTCTCTTGCCTTCGCGCAAATAATACGTGTGGCCCGTTCTCGTTCGCACCCCAATACCACACTCCGTTGCGATGAACTGCGCCCCTTCAGTGTCGATAAATATCAGCTCCTTGGGGTACCCAGGTTGAAAAGTTGGAGTGTGGTGCTGCGTCTGAGTGAGGTGGAGGTTGTACAAAGGCGATCTGCCAGAATATACACCCGGCTGTGCCGAAGTAGATGGCCCGGCTCCCGCATCCCCCCAGGCTGAATATTGGAATAGTAAGTACCGATGCTCGGGAATTGGTACTCATAGTGGGTGCGGATTTCAGCCGCACTGGGAAACTGTGTGGGCACCGGAGACCTTGTTGGATCAGCCTCAGGTTGTGCCGGCTCCGGTGGCCCGCCCCGTTGTCGAAGTTTCCTAGCTGCCAAGTCCTCCTGAGTGGCCTACCGGTTTCTCCGAGTACCTTGCCTCCCCACAACATACCTGCCCGGAACGTCACCGGTTGCAGAACTACAGCTTCAGCTACATCCGTAGCGCGCGATCTGCACGATACCATCCTCCCGGCCGCTACGAATGCATCTTTAATTGTCTTTGCAGCCCAGGAGATGAGGGACTTGTATTGACTGTTTGTACGAGAGCCCGGCCTCTCGAATTCCTCGAGCATCAGTCTATTGGATTCCTCGTGCAACATCAATACTCGTACCAATATATAGTAAACCAGAAAAAATATTCTAGACAACGCAAACAAAAAACTTACAAAAATAGCCTCGGAAGTTGAAATAGGTTGAATATCCATCAAGAGTGGCCCGGCATCCTTGTTTCGGGGGTTTGTCAGGAGGTGAACGGTAATGCGATTGTACCATTCCATGTACTCACGTATAGGTAGGATCACATTATCGGGTACCGAGATAGCGTTCGCCAGCGCATCCACGCGTTCAGCCTATAGAGCAATGTGGCATGTTCCTTTTCCCAGTCCAGTCTTAAACGAGTAGACGTCGACACCCTCTTTGGCTCCTTCCGCCACAGGTGGGATTGGTATCACCTGCTGGAATCCGAATTGCCTAGTAACCCGGTCCGGCATGTGGTACTCAACAACCTCGAAACAAACGAGCGACGTACGGGCTCGGCAGGTGGCCTGGACGCCCTCATCCCGAGTAGCCCTCTCGGCAATAACCGAGTCAGGGTACGACCTCCATATGAATTGCCAATAAAAAGTGTAATTAGCATAAATCAATTGCTTTAATTTAAACATAAAATACGAAATTAAGGAAAATACTTACCCCCTGGGCGTACGTCAGCTGATCCAGCTGATCTCTAAACACCGTAAGCTACGCTTTGGGTGCGTTACGGAAACTCCGGTCCGTATTCCATCTCGACCCGTAAGCTCTCCCGTCCGCGGGAATATCGTGCAGAGTCGGGCCGCGGTTCTGGGGTCGGAGACATGAGATGCGCTCCCACGCCCACAACTAGTACAGAAAAAACACGGAATAATCAACAAATATTCAAAATACATGGAAGCAATAAAACCATATAAAAAAGTAAACAAACCTGGATTAGAAGGAAACATCCAACTATGTCCTTAGAAACGGCCTGAGCAGAGGTGCACATCTGTCGGTACAGATGTGCAAGGACGGCGCTAGCCCATGAATGATGGTCTTCTGCCGGGATCCCGTCGCTGATGGTGAGGAGATACTGCATGTTCCCCCGCGACCCGGATTTGTTTGGAAAAAAGGAAGGTGGACATCAGCAGGAAAATAAGTGACAGGGCCTGCTGGTCTACGGCCAACTCAATGGCATCCTCGCCTAGGGGCTCACTAATGTGGGCATACACCTCTACAAGGGTGATGGTGTTACCCCAAATGGACTCGGGTGGGTGTCGAAAACCTAGTATGTCATGCACACGCTCAATCCACTGAGTCCAGCTAAGGTTGTAGTCCTCGTGCCACGACACCACGTCGCCCTTAGTAGGCAGTCCTAGCAGGCAACCTACGTCTTCCAGCATAATGGTGACCTCACCGCATCGGAGGTGAAAAATATGTCTCTGGGCGCCACCGCTCTACTAATGCGGTGACCAAGATGTGGTCTATCTTGATCTTGCTTATCCTACAACAATCCCCGAAACCTAAAAGGTCAATCAGCTCAAGAACTCTTGCATTGCCTTCGTTTTGGTAGGCATCAAAGAAATTCTCGTAGTTGCTAATTATTTTTAAACTAGTATTTAACTCTACGTACCCGCCCA
This sequence comes from Vinca minor, assembly GCA_026122235.1. NCBI lineage: Eukaryota > Viridiplantae > Streptophyta > Magnoliopsida > Gentianales > Apocynaceae > Vinca > Vinca minor. The sequence continues at coordinate 9,093,236 of JAOCZM010000001.1, forward strand.
ATATTCTAAGAACTCTATGGGATGTGTGTTTGTTTAAAACACTGGGATCATAAGGACCGGGCAGAAGGTGTGCAAGAACAGACATCTAAAAAAAAACATATAATGCATCAGAAACTACACAAAATCAATTCACAATTCACCATAATCCGCAATTAACACAAATATTGAAGTCACGAAAAACCTAAATTGACAAATCTCCTAATTTAAAAATTGCCCTAAATTGGAAAATGCCCTAATTTAAAAAAATGCCCTAATTTGTTAATTGACCTAAATTCACAAAATCAAAACCAAATTCAAACACATACAACTTCAAATAGGGAACAAATTACTCTAAAAAACTAAAATCACAACAATTAAAACTTCAAATAATAACACATACATGTTGAATTTCAATAAAAAATTCCCAAAAAAATTAAGGTTTTATACCTCCTAGATTGAGAGATGAGAGAGAAGATGGTGGTGGATTGTTGGCGGCGGCACACTTGGGGATTTTTTGGTTTTTTGCTGAAAGGGGTCGCGGGTGGGTGGGAGATTTGAGATTTTTATCTGGGAGGCCAGGACGGAAGTGGGTGGGACTTCCGTCCCTGCGCGTCTGGGAGACTACCACGTCAGCCAGGACGGAAGTCTTGGCCTCAGACTTCCGTCCAGTACAGAAATGTCTCCCACTTTTTCCACTGCCATGTCATGACCTCTATACTAAACAAATGCCATACTAAGGCAATTCACGGATACACAAATCCTGACACAAATTTCAAATAGATCTAACACATGACAAATCAAAAAAATCCCAAATAAAAGAATTATAAGCAAAAATCACTCCAAAATTATTATTTTTATGATATTTGATGAACCCACAAAAAAAAGAAAGAAAAGAAAGAAATATATACCTAGAGCTGCGGCAGAACTCACAGAGTTTACCACGATTGGAGAAGATAATGAGAGCAACTCAGCATCACAAAGAACAGAGAGTTCATAAGCCTTTTTAAGCAAACCATTTTTTCTTTTTGCAAAAGTAACTTGCCCATTTATCTTATTCTCAATCCTCTTCAGCTCTACCCTCCCTCTTCCCATTATAATATTACTAAATGTTCTTCAAAAATCTGATTTTTTTTCTTCTTTTAAACAACAAAAAAATTCTAACAACAAGATTGGATTTTTATGGTAAAAAAACCACAAAAGGAGAAATTTTCTATATAGATATATGCAGAAAAGAGAGAGTTATAAAATGAAGGGAAATATGGGGATACAGATGGAAAGAAAAGTTAGGTAGTTTTGTTATCTCATTTGGGGAAAATTCTGTTGTGGACCTAGGCTATTTGTGGGGTCATAAATCACTTGATCCACATTGAACCACATCACCATTTTTATTAAAAAAAATAAAATACTCCTTTTTACTTACACTATTGCATCCAAAAGGGAGAGTATTTTATTTTTTTTTAATAAAAGAGTAATGTGGCTCAATGTGAATCAAGTGATCCAGGTCCATAAAAGAATTATTCAAGAAGAAAATTATGTTGTGGACCTGGGCTATTTGCTCGTCATGGACCACTTGGTCCACATTGAGCCACATCACCCCTTTTATTAAAAAAAAATACTCCTCTTTACTTGCACTATTGAATCCAAAAGGGTGAGTATTTTATTTATTTTTTAATTAAAGAGTGATGTGGCTCAATGTGGATCAAGACCCCACAAGTGGCCCAGGTCCACAACAGAATTATTCAGGAGGGAAAATTCTGTTGTGGACTTGGGCTATTCGTCGGGTCATGGACCACTTTTATCCACATTGAACCACATCACCCCTTTTATTATACTCCTCTTTACTTGCCCTATTGAATCCAAAAGGGAGAGTAAATTTTTTTTTTATTTTTAAAAGAGTGATGTGGAACAAGTGGTCCATGACAATACAAGTGGTCCAGGTCCACAAAAGAATATCGCGGCTCGCCTCGCTCTCGCCCCTGTCAGCTCGTCTGGGGTAGCATGCCGTGCCCGAACACCCGACTGAACCGGCCGCAAAGGTTCTTCGGCAGCCCTTCGCCCGCGCCCCCGTAGCTCGCTTTTCGCTCTCTGGGTCCAGCAGCCTCCGGCGCACGCCTCAACGACTGAGGTCGTTTCTGCCGCATCGCCGGCCACCAATCCTCGGGCTTACTAGGCATGCCTTGCGGGCAAGGAGAACGGGCCGCCTTCGCGCCCCTAGCAGCTTCAGTAGTGACCGTGGGCTATTCGTCGGGTCATGGACCACTTTTATCCACATTGAACCACATCACCCCTTTTATTATACTCCTCTTTACTTGCCCTATTGAATCCAAAAGGGAGAGTAATTTTTTTTTAAAAGAGTGATGTGGAACAAGTGGTCCATGACAATACTAGTGGTCCAGGTCCACAAAAGAATTGTTCAGGATGGAAAATTCTGTTGTGGACCTGGGCTATTTGTAGGGTCATGGACCACTTGAGCCACATCACCCCTTTTATTAAAAAAAAATATATACTCCTCTTTACTTGCACTATTGAATCCAAAAGGGAGATTATTTTATTTATTTTTTGATAAAAGAGTGATGTGGATCAAGTGGTCTATGACCCCACAAGTGGTCCAGGTCCACAACAGAATTATTCAGGAGGGAAAATTCTGTTGTGGACCTGGGCTATTTGTCGGGTCATGGACCACTTGATCCACATTGAGCCACATCACCCCGTTTATTAAAAAAAAATACTCCTCTTTACTTGCACTATTGAATCCAAAAGGAAGATTATTTTATTTATTTTTTAATAAAAGAGTGATGTGGCTCAATGGCGATCAAGTTTCGTCCACGTCCCCCACAGTGATCCGAGTCCACAAATGAATTATATAGGAGGGAAAATTATGTATTGGACATGGGCTATTTCTCGGGTCATGGACCACTTGGTCCACATTGAGCCACATCACTCCTTTTATTAAAAAAATAAAAAATACTCCTCTTCACTTGCACTATTAAATCCAAAAGGGAGAGTATTTTTATTTTTTTTAATTAAAGAGTGATGTGGCTCAATGTGGATCAAGTGGTCCAGGTCCACAACAAAATTATTCAGGAACCTTGGCTATTTGTGGGGTAATGGACCACTTGGTCCAATTGAGCCACATCACCCCTTTTATTAAAAAAAAATACTCTCCCTTTTCAGACCAAGACGGAAGTGGGACTTCCGTTTTGGTCCCAGGACGGAAGTCCAGAACGGAGACTTCCGTAATGGACAAAAAAAATTTCCAAAAAATAATCATGCCATGGTATGACCGGAGTCTCCGTTCTGGGCAAAAAAAATTTCCAAAAATAAATCATGTAATGGTATGACCATTCTGCATAAACAGTGTCAGTTTAATGCAAAGTCCCATTTTCAAACGCTTAAAACACAATTTGGGTGGGGAAAAAAAATTCAAAAATAAATCATGTCATGCTATTATCATTCTACTCAAACGGTGTCACTCTAATGCAAAGCCCCAATTTTAAACGCTTAAAAGTGAAGGGGTTAGAATAGCGTGGTAATATGGTGAAATGCTTCCGTAATTGTTGGTTAGGTGTTTATTGCTTCCACAGTGATAGCCATCTTGCCTTCTTTCAGCTCCCACCGGCCAACAGCAAATATTATATGATCCTTTTAAGTATAATTCACAACTTACAACAAAGCTTTGAGGTCATTTAGCAAAAAAAAAAACTAAGCTTTGAGGACAATACTATCTTTCGCTTTCACCTAGATAGGAGGGATTTGAGATTGTTAACGGTTCAATAATTAGTAAACAGTAGCTTGAGTAGTGTAATGCATTGGATACAAGAAACTCGATAAACATACATCAAATTAGGATAATTCTGATATAAATCAGGTCCATTGGACCTTACATTTCAGAAATGATCACATCATGTCAAAGTTGTCTCTCTCCTCATTATGTGGTGATGTGATCAATTCTATACCAGAAAGTCCACATGAACCTGATCCATATCAGAATTTTCCATCAAATTATTGTATATATGCTTATAATATATATTTGTATACAATGGTCGACGCAGGATCACAAGTTTAGGGCCAAAGAATAGTATATGCTGGTATACATTTTTTTTTCCTTCAAAACATTTAGGGGGGACAGTGAAATAATACTAAAAAAAGGTGGGAAAAAAACTCTTGTACTAAAAACTAAAAGGGCAGGGGAACCCCACCCAACACTTGAGTTCGCCCCTGATAGTACACCATCTGATTTATGTTCAGGGCATACAAATGATTTATTGTTAGGAAAAAGCTGTTTTTTTTCCAGGTTCAACTAGTAATCTTTTGAACTTAAACGATTTAAGCAAAGATACATAAGGAAAAAGTCTAAGCTATTCAAAATAAAAAAAACATTGCTAAAGTAAAAGTAAACAAATAGTAAATAGAGAAATCTTTTGTCTCTAAACAAGAATATTTCCCAACTTAACATCAATAAAAGAAATTTACTTAACCATCATAGTTCAATGTGCTTAAGAGTTTATCACTCTTCTGTTGCGCTATTCTGATTATAAATTATTAACTAATGTCTCAAATGATCATAAACTATTGCAAGCACGAGGCATGATATTATCATATTATGGTATCAAAGCCAATAACTAGTTGAATGTGTGAGAACTAAGTGTTACACCGTACGGGGAGACACCTATAGAATTTTGCACATATGATTGGTCCGAGAAAAAGTTCGCTTGGGGCGCCTAGTAAGGACGCTAGAGATTTAAGGGGTGAATGCGAGCCTCATCCCACATAGGATATGTTTGAAATGTGTAACTGGTATATAAGCATAAGTATAAGCATTCACTATCACTTTGGATATCCATTTTGGAAGAGTGAGTTCGGTTGTCAAATAAATTATTGTGAGTATTGCCAGACATATAAATCGCGTTCCGGACCTACAAATACGAGGCGTGAAAGAAATCACCACTCGACATGCATATTAAAATTCTTTTGGCACCTTTACCTATTTCATGTAAAAAATCCAAATGTTTACACAGATCTTTCAGAAACCACTCGAATTCTAAATCGATAAGGCAAAATAAATGTAAGATAACAACCAATATTTATACACGTGCCATTTTTAGTGTTTTTAGCAAAGCAGGAAATAGTTATACCCAACGACTGTTGTATCACTGTTGTTATCCAAACAAACATCATTAAATCACCTGTATCGCTATAAATGTTCAAACAGTCATGCACTAACCAGAAGTCCTTGTGTTAGATTTAGCATGGTTTTGAAACCCGGACCGGACCGGCCGGTCGGACCGTCGACCGGACCTCCTAGCGGTCCGGTTAAGTGTCAAAACCCGTTTTCATCAAAAACCGCTCTGTTTTCACTGACCCGGAGGACCCGGCTGGTCGGACCGTTCAAACCGTAAACCGGAACGGATTTGAGTAAACCGGCCGGGTCACAAAATACATTTTTTTTAAAAAAATTCTGTATTAAAAAAAGGGAAGAAGAAGAAAAAAAAAAGAGGGGCGGTGGCGGGGCGGTTCAGGGCTGAGGAGAGGAAAAGAAACAAAAAAGAGAGATTGGCGGTTCGTGGCAGAGAGAGGGAGAGGAAAAGAAAAAAAAGAGAGAGTGGCGGTTCGTGGCAGAGGAGAGGAGAGGAGGAAGAAAAAGAGGGGAGGGGCGGTGGCGGGGCAGAGGAGAAGAACAAAAAAGAGGGAGAATGAGAGGAAGAGAATGCGCCGGAGAAGGAGAAGAGGAGAAAGGGGAAAGGGGAGCCGGAGAAGAGAGGGGAAGGGGAAGGGGCGCTGGGAGAGAAGAGAGGAAAGGAAATAGGGTTTTTTTTTATTTATTTAGGGTTGGCTAAGAGATTTTATATATGTAGGACTAAAATGCAATTAAAATATTATCACATAAACCCTAAACAATAATTATAGTACAAACAAGTCCTAAAAGTCTATTTTCAACATTTAATTGGATATTAAAATTAAAGGAGATATTTAAGGGAATAATCAAGATAAAATATATCTGAACTAGCTTTACATTAACAATATTTTTTATTAATAAATATATATTATATATTTTTTAATATTTATGACGTCACCGGGTTGATGAACGGGTCAATGACGGTCCGACCACTGGTCCGACCAGTGACCCGTGACCCAGTAACTTTTCCGGGTCGATGTCCGGTCCGGGTTTCAAAACATTGAGATTTAGGGCCACATCCACCATAGTTGGGCAAATAATCGTCTGTGCCCGTTTATGTATCCATTCATATGTCTAACCAATCACAATTCACCATGTATTTATATAATTAAAAAATTTATCACATGACAAATTCTTATTGATTGGGCATAAAAATAAATACACAAACGGGTACAGACGTTTTTCACCCCATAGTTGCCCAAAACAATTGGCCGGAAATCGTCTGTACAAAGTTGTTGTTCCCATGTGTGTTCCTGTCTATGAAATGTTGCCACGTTAGTAACCAACGTTAGTAAACAACTTCTGTTAAATTTCCCTATTTTGTCTCTTTAAGAGCCCACAAAATAGGCCAGAAATCTTTCTCCCTATTTTATTTTTCATTTTATCTCTCCTCCCTACTCGTTTTAAACCCAGTTTTCTTCTTCTTTTTTCTCTCTCCGTAATTAATAATTTTTTTCTCTTCCACATTTTTGTCCTTTTTGTCTCCTTTCTGCTGTCTTCACTCTCCATCATTTTTTTCACAATTTTCTTTTTACAATTTGTCTACTTTTACACAATATAATATGAAAGCTTAAACTATTTGTGATTAATGGCTTCGGCTATTTGTGATTTTAAATCATTGTATAACTTTTACTTGTTGTATTTTTAGATTTTCTTTTGATTATAATGGCTTCGCCTATTTGTGATTAATGGAAACTAAATTTATTCAAAAAAAAAAAAATAAATATGAAAGCTCAAACTAAAAATATTATGAAAAATAAGCCTAATCTTCATGCTCTTAGTAAATTGAATGACAACAATTAACAATAAATCAAAATAGTATAGTTAAAGTCTTAAAATATTATTTATTTATCCTAAAAAACACTCATATCCTATATATTACATCATTTGTGATATGCATCATTTTTTGCATCCTTCAATTTCATCGTCTGAACTTCATCCAAAGTGGGTTGCATTTGTGCCTAGAAAATGGTTCGAGAAAATTTGACAAATATGCATTAAAAATGAATAAAAAACAATAATATAGTGCACTCTAAACCAAATAATTTAAATAATACAAGTTACCTTTAATAATTCCATCATTCTCGGGCTATTGATAATTGGTCCAAAATTGTAATGGTTTCTGCACTCCTGTTAATATTTTTCACAAAAATTAATATTTCATATGTATGATTTCAATGGTCTTTATATATCATAAATATTTTAATTGCTTAAGAAATAGGATTACCTCTAAAATTTGGAATGGTTGCATAAAAAATGGAGGCTCTGATGTTCTGATGCTATTTTGTGAACTCTTCTATGTTGTGATATCCATGTGTGAGCTGTACAAACTATTCAAGGCTTCCGTATCTTTTCAAAATAATATTAATGAAAACAAAATTAATAAAATAATTAATTATACATATACATAATTAAATCAAAAATTATAAAACCTATTTCAAATTTACCTGCGTGTCTACGCCAACCAAGTTTGTATTCTCGTCTCGTGATTATTTTTCCTTTGATCTTTCTTTTTTTGGTAGCCTTTCTAAAGCACTCTGAAACCTTTTACTGGATTTTCTTGTATTTTTTTCTTTGTTTTTAATTCCTCTGACTTCTTGACCACAATGACTAGAATTAACTGGAACACGTACTTTACTTTTGTCAATGTTATTAGTCTTACTGCTCTTACTGTTCAAACCACCATTGACTTCTTCTAAAATCTTCAAGATACCTCATTTTGCCATTTCATATGTCTCTTTAGTTTTAGCAGCTCTTATAACCAATTTGATATATAACTGACATAGCTCCTTATATCGTATTCCGATCTTCACCTTCTCCTTACTATAATTTGGAGTTTCAGAATTGCATTCTTCTTTTGGCTTCTTAGTCCACCGCGACAATATATATTTATCTGGACTCTTCACAATATCCATCAGTGACAATACTCTTAGTGCATGAGAACATAAGATGCCAACAAATTCAAACTTTTTACAATTACATGAAATAGTACACTTCTCAGGGTCATACTTAACAATATGTTGATACTTGTTTCTGTGATTTTTGGTCAGGTACTCAGTAACAACTCCAATTTCTTTTAAAATATCTATAATAGAGTATCATAGGCTTTAGAAACCTCAACTTGAAAGGATTTAAATACCTCGTGTGTGTAGATTTCTGCAACATGTTGCAAAATTTTCATTGGCATAGAAAGAAACGGTGAGCTCTGACTTGCTCTAAAATCAGCTATTGACTCTTTATTATGCAGATCAGTAACCAAACTATCAAAACGTTCAAAAAATTCAATCAATTTATTTTGTAGTTGACATATATTTTTCAAAACACTCACTACAAGAAAAACGCCTATTAGCTACGGTCGATTCCGTAGCTAATCCGTAGCAAATACACGATTAGCTACGGATTAGCTACGGAAATAAACCGTAGCGATATTCGCGTCGCTAAAATAAATTAACTACGGAATATTAATCCGTAGCTATTTGGCTACGGAAATTCCGTAGTTAACTTTCACTCGGGTCACTTAAAATGGGTATGGTAACGACGGATTTGCTACGGAATACTTTTAATTTAACTACGGAATAACTACGGTATTTATTTGGTTATTTTTAAAAATAAATTTACGTAGCTACGGATTTGCTACGAAATATTTTTACGGTATTTATTTATTTTTTAATAATAAATTTTATTAGCTACTGAATTTTTTAATTTAATTTAATAGTTGGCTACGGATTTGCTACGGAAATATTCATTTAAATAATTGCTACATATTAGCTACAGAAATATTCATTTATATAACATAAAATAGAATTATTTCCGTAGCTAATCTGTAGCTATTAGGTACGCTTTTTTACAATAAAATGAATATATGCTACTAGCTCCCTGCCAAAACAGAATTGATACCAAACAATTTTTTTGCACAATCTGCCTTAAGCTATTATTTCAAGCCAACTAAGCCAAAAATGTCCAGCACAATCTAAGTGAAATACTTAATACAATCCAAACAAAAAGATTAACACAATCCAAGCCAAAAGCCTAATACAATCAAAGTGTTCAAGTTTAAAAACTATCCAAACAACAAACTTAAAACATCCAAGCAACAAACTTAAAACAAATGTCATCTAAAGGCAGTAATCATCTACAACGATCGTCTAAGTCATCTATGGACTCATCACCGTCATCGTCATGACTGTCATCATCGATGTCCAGCAATCCAAAATCAACGGGAACTCTGACATTGCTCAATTCAAGAATTTACTTTTGCATCTCTATGATCTTCTTCAACTTTTTGTCTATGATCTTCTTCAACTTTTTGTCAAACTTCCCCTTGATCTTCTTCTCAATTGTTTTGGTCAAATCTGTTACTCTTATGTTTATTTAAGAAACTAAACTCATATTCCTCAATTGAATAAAGAACAACATTATAAAGAAAATTAATATTAATATTAATAACAATAACTATATTAATAATAATTGAAATAATAAAAGAAAAAAGAAAGACAGAAAAAGGAAAATAATTACCTCCATTGGAGAAGCCGACAGTGGTGAGTAGCGGTAGTAGCCGACGGTGGTATCTCGGCGGACCAACAGCCACATCAAAGAAAAATAATATTAATATTAATAACAATAACTATATTAATAATAATTGAAATAATAAAAGAAAAAAGGAAGACAGAAAAAGGAAAATAATTACCTCCATCGAAGAAGCCGACAGTGGTGAGTAGCGGCAGTAGCCGACGGTGGTATCTCGGCGGACCGACAAAGTAACACAACAATTAAATTGACGGAAATTGTAGAACAATAATTAAAGCTAAACTACACATAGAAATTTACAAACAAGTGTTAAATACCATTGAGCGTTTGCCATTTGCTGGTGGATCGTTGAGCACCAACCAATGCAGCAGCTGAGCAAAGCAGTACAAAGCTAAACATAGGTGAAGAAGAACTAAGTTCCTCCAATTAAAACCCCATCTCTACACACCATTAATCTGAAATCTAAACATAGATCTAGTTCACATTTAAGATATTAAACTTTCTGTAAATTTACAGCAACAAATTCATAACAGGACACCCATAAATGACCTCCAAACTAAGAACACCCAAACTGCCAGTCAAACAGTCTGAAAAATTGAGGTTTCTTCCAGAAAATAACCCAATCACTACAGGCCATAACACTCAAATCCAGTTATAGAATCTGATTCTCAGTAAAAGTATGAATCTTTCTGCAAAGTTTGAGCCTCAAACTCATAACGAATCAACCAAAAATCGTCCAAAACCTAAGAACAACAGTTCAGCCAGAAAAAAAGTTGCGAAAAACTGAGTACTTCAAATGAAAAGCCCAGTCTCTACAAACTATTAAACTGAAATTCAAGCACATGTTCTTGTTCACAATTAAAGTACCAATCTTTCTGCAAAGTTTGAGCAAGAATCTCTTACCAAATCAACGGGAAATCAGAAAAAAGTGCGCGAGGCACAGTTCTGCCAGAAAATCTTTAATCCTCAATTTCTGTTCTAAAATCGTAAAAAACCCAGCAAATACCTCAAAATCAGCCTTTGTAACTCATCCCAACATCATAGAGAAGTATAATCCTTGATGAGAGCTTCCAAAACTTCAAGAAATTCCCAAAAAAACGCAGCCTTTTGGAGCAAGAACTCTTCCGTCGTTGACATGGAGAAATTAACTTCAATTTCAATGAAAACTCTTCGTCTTAATTTCTAGGGTTAGATCCCAATTTTTTATAGGTTTCTTTCTTGAATGAATTTGTAGAGGGTGAAAAAGAGTTTTTTCAGAGCATGTTTTCGCTATGAGGGAGATAAGTGAGGAACTTTTACTTATCCAAAAGAGAGATAAGGGAGGAACCGCGGCGGAAGGAAGAAGAGGAGAAGAGAAGGGGGAGAGCGGCTGTCGCTGAGGAGAAAGGAGAAGAGAGGAAATGAAAATTAGGTTTAGGGTTGTCTCCTAAGAGACATTATATATCCCGGAAAAAAATTCCGTTTGCTACGGAATTTCCGTAGCAAATGATAATTTAGTTTAATTTATTTTTTTGTTGAATAACAAATACCGCTACGGAAATAAAATTATAATATCGAAAAGGGCAAACAAAAATAATTAATAAAATTTCATATATATATTTTTTTTTAATTTTTTTTAATTTTTTTAAAAAACTAGACCATTTATAAGTATGGTCTAGTTTATTACAATTATTTATTATTAGACCTCTCCAGAGGAGGAGTAGTAGAAGCCCGGCTGAGCGAGTGCCCCGTGAGGGGAGTAGTAGTAGAAGTCCCGTTGAGCGGGTGTCGTAGAAGAGCCCGTTGAGCGGGTGCCCCGTGAGGAGAGTAGTAGAAGTCCCGTGTTGAGCGGGTGTCGTAGAAGTCCCGTGTTGAGCGGGTGTCGTATAAGCCCGTTGAGCAGGTGCCCCAAGAGGGGAGTATAAGATCCACACAAGGGAGCCCAAAGAAAATGACAATTAAATCATTCCCTTGTGTGAGATATAGGGATTGAACTTGGGACCTAAGCCCCAAGTGTGATGGCCTTACCCACTTGGCCATCCAATCCTTATAAACTTCATATATGTTTGCTACGGAATTTCCGTAGCAAACGGGAAATTCACGTTTCCGTAGTAATTCCGTAGCAAATTATAATTTGATTTAATTTATTTTTTTGTTGAATAACAAATACCGCTACGGATTTGCTACGGAAATAAAATTATAATATCGAAAAGGGCAAACAAAAATAATTAATAAAATTTCATATATGTTTGCTACGAAATTTCCGTAGCAAACGGGAAATTCACGTTTCCGTAGTAATTCCGTAGCAAATTATAATTTGGTTTAATTTATTTTTTTGTTGAATAACAAATACCGCTACGGATTTGCTACGGAAATAAAATTATAATATCGAAAAGGGCAAACAAAAATAATTAATAAAATTTTCATATATGTTTGCTACAGAATTTCCGTAGCAAACGGGAAATTCACGTTTCCGTAGTAATTCCGTAGCAAATTATAATTTAGTTTAATTTATTTTTTTGTTGAATAACAAATACCGCTACGGAAATAAAATTATAATATCGAAAAGGGAAAAAAAATAATTAATAAAATTTCATATATTTTTGCTACGGAATTTCCGTAGCAAACGGGAAAAAAATTAGCGCCAATATTCCCGCCAATTTTCCGTAGCAATTCCGTAGCTAAGTATGATAAGTTTAACCCGCAAAAAAAAACCCGCCAATTTTGCTACGTCTTTACTATGGAATAGCTATCGACAATTATCCGTAGCTAATATAGAAACATTAACTACGGAAATAATTCCGTAGCTAAAATCCGTAGCGAATAGGCGTTTTTCTTGTAGTGACTATTCATACTCTCACTCCGTTGTGTTGTAGTCATGTCTGCACAAAAAGTCTCTCTTTCATATACTAATGCCCACTTTTACTTCATATCATACATCCTTTTCAACCAATCTTTTTCTTCAAGGTTATATTTTTCTTTAACATTGAGCTCCAAGCATCTTTGAAAGCATCTTCTTCCACATAGTCATATATGCAACTGCTAAAATCTTTGCAAAAACCATCAAATTTTGCAAATGCTCCACTAAGATGAATAGCAGCATTCTGATATATAATCCAAATACATAAGCAGTGTCGTGTTTTTGGCCATTGGGATGTCAATGCTTGTGCCATTGCTTGGCACTGATCAGTAAGTATAGTTTTTGGCTTACTTCCTGACATAGCTCTTGAGAAAGTATCAAATAGCCATTCAAAAGTTGAAGTTGTTTCATCATACAATAAAGCAGAACCAAGAATAATTGTTTGCTTATTATGATTGACATCAACAAATAAAGCAAAAGGTCTTCCATCGTTATTTGATCTATAATTAGTATCAAAGCAAACAGTATCACCAAAACATGCAAAATCCACCGTCATTTTATGCATCAGCCCAAAAAATATTAGTAATTTGGATCTTTTAACTGCCATCGTCTTTTAAAAAATTGTAAAGATGAGATTAATTACGGAGAGAGAAAAAAGAAGAAAAATCTGGGATTAAAACGAGTAGGGAGGGGAGAGAAAAAAAAATAAAATAGGGAGAAAATATTTCTGACCTATTTTGTGGGCCCCTAAAGAGACAAAATAGGGGAATTCAACAAAAGTTGTTTACTAATGTAGGTTACTATTTTGAATTGGGTGGATTACATGTGACAACATTTCATAGGCAGGAGCACACATTGGAACACCAACTTTGTACACACTACAAGAAAACTGTGTTACAGGAACGGACATTTCCGTCGCTAAACCGATTAACGACCGAATGACGTGGTCGTCGCACACATGGGATCTTATTAATACCGACCGAATGGTCAATATTGTTTGACTTTTGACTTTGACTATTTAACGACCGAATACCGACGGAAATGATAGCGACCTCGGTCGCTATTTACCGACCGAATGGTCAACATTATTGACTTTTGACTTTGACTATTTAACGACTGAATAGCGACGGAAAGTGTTAGCCCCCGATATTTCGGTCGCTATTTCGTCGCTAAATTTTTTGTATTCAAAAAAATAAATCTGAAATTTAATTAAATCCCTATTATAAAAACAACAATACGCACAGAAATACAAACCATGAACAGTATTAATAAGATCTCAAATAGAATAAATAATCAATAAACCCAAAAAATAACATTACATAACCAATTATCTTACTAGAAAACACAAGTTTACACTTCTCATTTACATTACAACACTTACAATCAAAGTGTACACTTCTCATTACATTACAACACTCACAATCAAAGTTCACACTTTGAATTACAACACTCACAATCAAAGTGTGCACTTCTCATTTACATTACAACACTCACACACTTTGAATTATCAAAACTCACAATCAAAAGGTGCACTTCTTATTTACATTACAACACTCACAATCAAAGTTTACACTTCTCATAAACTCCTTGATGTCATTTATATGTATATCCATGGAAATGCAAGAGCTGCAATCTGAAAATTGAATAATCAAATTATTTTATGGCAATGAAATTACCACTTTGAATTATGTTAAAAAGTTATACAATATGACATTTAATTTATGGTAATAAAGTACTAAAAAATAAACCAACAAATATTACCCACCTTCAATATGTGGAATTCTAAGAAACGAGAAAAAGATTAATCATTCTAAATCATCCTCCGACTTAAATTCATCATCTTCTTCAGAATTGTCATCACCCGACATAATTTCATCATCTTCATCAACACGGCTCGTACCAGCCACAAGTACAACTTCAAATTTCCCCTGACCGGTGTGCAAGTTGACCAACTTCAGTAACACTTGGATCAATGCAACTCCATTATAAACATAATATCTGCATATATCAAGCCTTAATATTAAATGCATATTAACAAGAATCTTATGTTTGATGATTTTCAACCTTATTTTTCAAGTAATTATTAACGCGTGATAATGGCATCTTGAAATGTATGCGGATTTTATTGTGCAATAGAACTAATATGAATATTCTTGTTATGTTCGACTATCAATTATTTACTTATTGGAACTAAAATGATATAATTAGCATACATTTCAATAATACACCAAGAAAACTACACTGGATGTTAAAAAAACTCCAATAATCTTAAATCAACCAAATCTTTGGCTTGAACCCATGTACATTATCACAAAAAAATACTATATAAACAATAAAATTACATACTTTTTGAGTAAAAAAAAAAAAAAGAAATCTCTTGAAAAAGTTGATATTTTTTTTTAATTTGCTACTAATTATCACTAAAGCTTATCCCCTTCTTTCATTGAAAAACAAAGAAACACGGCCCAAAAAAAAAATTGCAAGAAATTGTGAGAATTGGCAAAAAAATTGCAAGAAATTATAGAAAACCCATATATTAAAATCCAAGCAGAAATCAGTACTGTCTGCCCTCCATTTTTGTTTTAATCTTCTCAAAATAGATGTACTTATTCCAATTGTTAAGAAAAAAAAAGGTAGAAAATGCAAGATTCTCACCTAAACACTAAAAAACCCAACAGAAATCGGAGGTGGTGGCGACGTCTTGGAGGTGCCGGAGGTGGTGGCGATGGAAGGAGGAGGGTTTCACGGTGGATTTAGGGGGAAATCGTTGGAAGAGGTGGTGGTGGAGGTCGCAGCTGGGCAGAATGAAGAAAGGGGGAGAGGCTTCTTGCCTTAGATATTTATAGAGAAATAAAACGAACAAAATGACGTCGTTTAGGCATTTAATAATAGCGACCGAGTTGGCAAATTCGGTCTACCCTACAGAAAGCTTAACACTGTTATAGTTTTCAAAAAAATGAACCCGCGAACTAGCAAAACGACATTGTTTAGGCATTTAATAATAGCGACCGAATAGCGACCGAGTTGGCAAATTCAGTCGCTATTCGGTTGCCAAATAGAATGCTTAACACTCGTACAGTTTTCAAAAAAATGAGCCCACGAACTGGCAAAACGACGTCGTTTAGGCATTTAATAATAGCGACGGAATTAGGTTTAGGGTGGGGCGACCGAATAGCAACCAAATTTGCCAAGGCCGTCGCTATTATTTTCCTGGATTCCGTTTTTTATAAAATAGCGGGGGTTTTAAGGATATATAGAAGCATTTTGCCTAATAGTAACTAAAATAGCGACGGACCACGCTAAAAAATTATAAATCCGAAAACCGACATCGTTCAGAATGCGTGTACGAACTAATATGAATATTTTAGTAATTATTTGTTTATTAATAATCAAACATTAAAATTTTAACCCCATCACTTAATGATTCACGTAAATGCACACATAAATGTATTACTTGAATTGTTTTGCTTCAAGTATATATATATGTATTTTGTGAATAAGTATAAGTTTTAATTGTTTGAATATTCAAATTAATGTGTGTGTGTGTGTGTGTGTATATATATATATATATATATATATATATATATTAGTAATAGTAACTAAAATAGTCAAAATGTTTCTATATATCCTTAAAAACCCCGCTATTTTATAAAAAACGGAATCTGGGAAAATAATAGCGACCGAATAGCAACTGCCTTGGCAAATTCGGTCGCTATTCGGTCGCCCAACCCTAACCCTAATTCCGTCGCTATACGGTCGTTAACTTCGGTCGTTATTCCTTCGGTATATTTTCCGTCGGTAATCCGTCGTTACTTTCCGTCGGTAGTCGGTCGTTAACGTACATAAAACGACGTCATTTTTTGTACTTCATTTATTACTATACAAATATACAACGTTATGTATTCTGTCGGTATTTGGTCGTTATATATTCTGTCGGTATTCGGTCGTTATATATTCCGTCGGTAAACGGTCGTTAATATTCCTCGGTAGTCGGTCGTTAAGGGTGAACAAAACGACGGCGTTTCAATTTGGTCAACGGGTCCGATGTGGCCTA
This sequence comes from Vinca minor, assembly GCA_026122235.1. Classification (NCBI taxonomy): domain Eukaryota; kingdom Viridiplantae; phylum Streptophyta; class Magnoliopsida; order Gentianales; family Apocynaceae; genus Vinca; species Vinca minor. The sequence goes on from JAOCZM010000001.1 coordinate 9,109,811, forward strand.
CGGAAGGGCGACAGAATAACGACCTTTTAATTTTCGGCTTCTAGTCGGTCGGTATTCCGTTGTTAAATTTGTGACCTAAAATTTCAGTCGCTAAATTCGGTTGTTATTTAACTGTTTTCTTGTAGTGCATGCGATTTCTGACCAAAACAATTGTAACCCATTTTCACTTTTCTCACATATTATAAAAATGAATAAAAATTAAAGTGAAAAAACTAATATACATGTAACATCTTTAATGGGGATAGTTCTGATGTGCACCAAAAGGAGAGAGACAATTTTGTGATGACGTGGCTAATTCTGGACCAAAAGGTCCATATGGACCTGATCCATATCAGAAAAATCCCTTTAAGGGAAAGGGATAGATATGCGTAAGATGAATATCAAACTTTGAACTCTCAATTTGATAGGAGTATTTTATTAAAGATGAGCAAATTGAGGCAGGAAAAGTGGAGGTGGACCGATTTATTGGTTCTGGTCACATTTTTTACTTACAAAATATATTTGACGGGCTCTCAATTTGTATGCAGAAATATATTATGTAAATGGAGTGCAAAACTGAAACCAATAAACTGTCCAGCCTCATTTTTTCGATTGAGTAGATTTACAATGGAAAAGGGTACCAATTGCATTGTCAAGATTATGCTCTCTCTACTGGGAGACTCCTAATACTACACCACCACCTAAGATCTTGCGGTTACCTCATAGTTGCCGGCCAACCGACCGCCCTGGCCCCTGCTGCTGTTGCTACCTAGACACCTTGAAAGTAGAAGAGTTTAGCCGAGTTACTCACGAGACCAGCGATCGTTGTCGCCTCACTGCCGATCACGCCATTGGATTCGTATAAGGGGGAGCAAAATCTGATCATTCCTGCGAATGAGCATGATCTCCTTATCAGTCCATGGCGGTTTGCTCTATTATGAAAATTCCACAAGCACGCACCGTACATGGAATCTTTGCGGAAAATTTTTCACAAAGTTGGTTTTAAGGAGAATTTTTGGATTGGAATAATGGATCCACACCATGTTCTAATTTGTTACGATCTGGAAGAGGACTATTGTTGCTTATGGAGGCAAAAAATTTGGAGATTTTGCAGATTATCCATGAGAGTATTCAAATGGATGTATGATTTTAATGTTCATGAAGAACCGTCCATTGTTCCCGTTTGGATTGATTTTGAGGGTTTACCAATTCATTTGTACAATAAATCAATATTGTTCTCGCTAGCACAAACGGTAAGCCACACGCTGGCACTGGATGCGCCAACCGCCGTCGCCACCCGACCCAGTATAGCAAAGGTTTGCGTCGAATTAGATTTTTTGGTGGAATTGCCTCATCAGATTCGGATAACACAGGCGAAGACTGGTAATGGTTATTGACAGTAAATTGTTTACGATGATTTTTCGAAGTATTGTTTAAGATGTATGATAATTGGTCAGAATTATGGGCAGCGCGAGAAACAGGTGAAACCGCTTAAGCCGCCAATGGCTGGTAAGCAGAAGGAGAAGATTGCTCCACAGCCGTCTCCCATATCTAAAACCCTAGCCTCCAGTGTTGTGGTGGCTTCCCCTGTAAACAATGTTCCGGTGCCCACCGACACTACAAGAAAAAAAGTGTAACATGGACGGAAAAATCGGTCGCTAAACTAATCTCGTGGTTGTATATTTTTCATCGCAAAGCCAATTAACGAAAGACTACCGACTGATTATTAGCGATCGACTATTGGGTCGCCATTTAACGACGGATTACCGACCGAACATTCAACATTGTTGACTTTTGACTTTGACTTATTAACGACCGAATACCGACGGATTATTTAGCGACCAATTATTTGGGTCGCCATTTAGTGACGGATTACTGACCGACTGGTCAACATTGTTGACTTTGACTCGTTAACGACCGAATGCCGACGGATTATGTAGCGACCGATTATTGGGTCGCCATTTCGCGACGGATTACCGACCGACTGGTCAACATTGTTGACATTGACTTTGACTTGTTAACGACCGAATGTCGACAGATTATGTAGCGACCGATTATTAGGTCGCCATATAGCGATCGATTACCGCCTGAACGGTCAACAATGTTGACGTTTGGCTTGGGCTTGTTAGCGACCGATTATTGGGTCGCCATATAGCGACCGATTAACGATGGATGCCTTCGCGACGAAATATTCTGTCGGTAGTTAGTGACGGATTAGCAACAGATTGGTGTTTATTTGACTTTGACTTTAAACCAATAGTAACCGATAGAACGGTCGCTATTCCATCGCTAAATGTTTTTTAATTAAAATAAATAAATCTGAAATTTAATTAAATCCATATTATAAAAAGCAGCAATACGCACATCAATGAACCAGAAACAATATCAATAAGATCCCCAATAGCAAACATAATCAATAAAACCCTAAAATAACATTACATAACCAATTATCTTACTAAAAAACAAAAGTTTACACTTCTCATTTACATTACAACACTCAATAATCAAAATGTGCATTTTGAATTACAACACTCACAATCAAAGTGTGTCCTTTGAATTACAATACTCACAATCAAAGTGTGCACTTCTCATTTACATTACAAAACTTACAATCAAAGTTTACACTTCTCATATGCTCATTGGTGTCATTTATATGTATATCCTTGGAAATGCATGAGTTGAAATCAAAAAATTCAAGAATCAAATTATTTTATGGCAATAAAATTACCACTTTGAATTATGTTAAAAAGTTATACAATATGACAATTAATTTATGGTAATAAAGTACTAAAAAATAAACCATCAAATATTACTCACCTTCAATATGTGGAATTCCAAGAAGCTAGTTGTTGAACTTCAATTTTCATCGTGCAAGTGGCTTCTTAGTGTGAAGCGAGAAAGAGATTAATCATGCATGAAAAAATGGATTAATAAAGGAAAGTTAAGAATTAAAGCAGAACAACAAATACATAACCAAATTAATTTTTCTATTTTTAATCATTCTAAATCATCCTCCGACATAAATTCATCATCTTCTTCAAAATTGTCATCACCCGACATCATCATCATCATCTTAATTAGCACGACATGTACCGGCCACAAGTACAAATTTGATTTCCCCTGACTGGTGTGCAAGTTGACCAACTTCAGTAACAGTTGGATCAATGTGACTGGTCTCCTCCTCGCGTACTTCTTCCTGATATGGTATCGGAACATTAGGAACGTCAACTAGAAGTGGTTTGGAACTACAAACAGCCCACCAATCAGCCCTAGATGTTTTCTTACTACCAGGATAAGGTGTGTAGTTGACTTGTTGACATTGGGAAGCAAATACAAATGGATCGTAACCCTGGTACGTTCTTTTCCTATTGATTTCTACAAGTTTATATTGAGGATACACCCTCAAATCGTCGGTATTTGGTCGTTAAAGTTCGTCGGTCTTCGGTCGTTAAGGTAAACAAAACGACGTCGTTTTTTGTCCATCAGTTATAACATGACAAAAATACACTGTCACGTATTCCGTCTGTATTCGGTCGTTAAAGTCCGTCAGTATTCGGTCGTTAAGGTCCGTCAGTCTTCAGTCTTCAAGGTAAACAAAACTACGTCATTTTTATCCCTTCATCTATAACTAGATAAATATACACTGTTATGTATTCCGTCAGTAATATGTCAATAAAATCCGTCGGTATTCGATCGTTAAAGGTGAACAAAACGACGTCGTTTTTATTAATTTTAAACCTTAATTTTTTTAGTGAAATAAATTATCAAAACGACGTCGTTTTGACGCAGTTATGTATTCCGTCGGTAAACGGTCGTTAACTTCCGTCGGTATTCGGTAGTTAACTTTCGTCGGTATTTGGTCGTTAAAGGTGAACAAAGCGACGTCGTTTTAATTTGGTCAACGAGATCGATATGGCCGACATAGTAGCGATGGAATAGCGACCATTAATTTTTGGATTTCCATTCGGTCGGTATTCAGTCGGTAACAACGTGACCGAAAATTTCGGTCGCTAATTTCGATAGCTATTTAACTGTTTTCTTGTAGTGTGGTACTGTAGCGCGAGTGGATCACGCTGTAGCTCCACAATGGGATAAAGAAGGGTCGGGTCAGCCGCTAATCATTACGGTTGCCTCACAGAAATTGCAGGAGACTCCAATCGCGGTTGAGGCGGAGACCATGGCGGAGGTGATGACCACGGTGCCCATAGAGGACACGCCTACAATGGCGGCGACTACTCCAGAGGGACAGTTAGCTTCGACCAATCAGGAGGACTCTATTCTAAATTAAGAGACCATCGTGGACACATAGTCGGAGGTGGTAATAAGAACTCCACCTCTGCCGGAGACTGATAATGGGACTGTGACGGCGGAGAGGGTGCCGCTTGAGCAGTCGGAACTGGGGCGTATGTCCAACCGGAGATTGTGGAGGATCATCCGCAAGATCCAAACTGCAATCCCGATAATTTGGTCCCAGATTCTTCGACTGTTGATCAAACAACATGTGCGAGTGACCCGACCCGCGAAGTACCCGCCCCTAACCCTCGAAACAACAACCCCAAGCTTAGATGAATCCGACCTAGCTGTGCCAGACTCCATTGGCTTGCACAGGACCCAGGCTTTGTTATGGCAAGGATCGACCCATCAATAGAGAGCTCCAGCCCAGTAATCATGTGACGTTTTAATGAGGTTGTTCTAGTAAACTTGGGGCTTGGATTAAGCTCGGAGTCGCCATCGGTGCTTCAACAATCAGCACAGGTCCGTCCTATAATTAAGGACGTGCTGCCTGAAACTTTTCCAGCCACCAAACTAAATGCACCAACGACTCCCCCTTTTCAGATCGTCACACATTATTTGCAATTTTTCGTGATTTTAATATACGCATTAAAGCGCCAACCTTAAAATGACCTGTTGAAACAATAGCGCAAGAGTAAAGTGCCTCGCTTGAATTAGAAAATATTGAGGTCCTGAACATGGGACCATTATACGCTTTGGCGGGATTCTCAATTGGAAGATGAGTACGATGATTTTACTTCTGTCCGCTCACGTAAGGGTAAAAAAAAACCCCATAAAACCCCCTACAAACATCACATTGAGATTAGGTATATAAACCCTTTAAAAGACGTTAGTTTTTGGTAATTGAAATTGCCTTTGGAATTTCACACATATTACGAAATTTAGTCCGATTAAGTAGTGGATTTGTTTCCACCTAATATTCGAGGTAAGGTTATGTCCCCTCTATGTATAAGAGGTTTTGTTATTTTAAATTCAATAAATATTTATTAAAAAAAATTAAAATTAAACTCATTAAGATTTTATTGGTATTACAAATGGGACAGTTATGAAGAGAAAAAAAGAGCAAACATAACACATGTGACGTTGCACGTTTAAAGGTTGAAGAGCAAGACAAATGTGTGTGACAATACTCTTGACCAATTCTAGATTGGCTTTTACTGCACATGATATAGTACTTTTCCATATGCCTAGTTGGCAATCTCGCTCTCATAACATAACATCACGCTTCAAGCCTACATGTCCAAAATGCGACAGATGACTATGATGTTGTCCACCGATAACTACTTATCAAACGTTATCGTTATAAAAAATGATTATATTGAAATGATAATAAATATTTAGTAGTATATATCAATCACGCTTCTTACTTTTATCCCCTTCAAATTAGAGAGTTACAACGCTTATTCAGAAACGAAAAGAGTATACTTATAAGCATACCTACAACTACACGAAAAGAGTATACATTCCCAAGACTTTCTTTACATCATTCTCTCTCTCTCTCTCTCTCTCTCTCTCTCTCGCTGCTGTCCTGCTCCTTCTTTTTTCCCTCTGCCTCTGGCCAGATTTGGCCAATGGCTCCGGCCAATGGTCGAATCTTGGCCAGTTAACTGTTTTTGTTTGATTTTTATATCTCTATAATTTGTACCACAAATCATATGAGACTTCTTTCAAAGTGTTTTTTTTTTCAAGATTCAAGACATGGGGGTTAGAGCTGTCTCAGATCTTCACATATCTAGACTTTTTGGTTCTATTCCTAGGAGAAATCTTCAAACCCGGACTTGATCTGTGCCCTTTATCAACTTTCTACATCTTCCCGAGGCAATTTGTAGGACGGTTGATACGCCAATGGTCCTATAAATTGTAGATCCCTAAGGAAGATGTTGAAATTGATTTTCTCCTGCCTCTGTGGTTCAAGGATTGTGATGGAGATGTTGCGAAGAAGAAGAAGATTGTGTATTTTTTTATCTTACTAGTTTTTATATTAGTATCTCCTAACCACCCAAGTTTTCTTGAGTGTGAATTTTGTCTATTATCATGATTTTTTAAATCATTGTATAACTTTTATTTTGTTGTAATTTCTAATTTTCCTTTGATTGTAATAGTCTCGACTATTTTGTGATTAATGGAAAATTTCTTTATTTAGCAAAAAAAAAAACACAACTTCACTGAGGAGGTGGGAGGGTTGTCCTTCGTCCCCCCAATTTTTTGAAAGATTTTACATGGTTACATTTTCTATTGTTTTTTAGATTTTAGTACAAGAGTTTTTTTAAAGTACCCCTCCCCAATTTTTTAGTATTATTTCAATGTCCCCCTAAATGTTTTGAAGAAAAAAAAAATGTATACTAGCGTATACTATTCTTTGGCCCTAAACTTGTGATCCTGTGTCGACCATTGTGTACAAATATATATTATAAGCATATATACAAAAACACGACGTATGTTTATCGAGTTTCTTGTAACTAATCTATTATATTATCATATTCATTTTTGCTCACATAATGGTAAAAAAAAAAGTTATAAAGATTCCTATTAAACATCATATGGAGACTATATATAAGATTTTTAAGAGACGTTAGTTTTTAATACGTTGATTGTTCTTCTTTGATGTTATTCTTATAGGCTATAAATAATCGTTAGCAGTGTTGTAAAAATAGGCCGACTCGTTTGCAATGTTGTAAAAATCGGCCAACTACCGACCTACTGCCTAGAAATCCAAAAATCGGGTATTGAAAAAAATGGTCAAAAGTCCGATCTAATCGGTCAAAAGTCGGATCGGAGAAGAGAAGAACGGAGAGAGAGAGAAGAAAGGAGAAAAAAAAGGAAAAGAAAAGAAAGGAGAGGAAAAAGAGAATGGAGAAGATAATGAGCGGCGGCAAAATTCGCCGAAGAAGAAGAGGAGACGGGGGGGGGGTGAGGAGGCAAAATGGCAAAAGGAAATATTTTTACTTTTTAGGGTTTTCTTCTCCTAGGGTTAGATAAGAGAGTATATATAACTAGGACTAAAATGGCAATTAAAATATTATCACATAAGTCCTATAAAACAACTATGTCATAAACAAGTCCTAAATGGCCTAAATTTAGAAATAAATTGTATTCAAAGTCCGAAATAACTTTTAAAAATTACATTTTAGACCTCAAATTTTATATTTTATGTTATAAGACTAATAATAATATATATGAGATATTTATGTCTTCCCACACAAGATAGTATAACATATATGATAACAAAATTTTAAAAAATACATTATAAATTAGGGTCCCCGACTAGTCCCCGACTACGCCGACTAGTCGCTAGTCCCTATCTACCGACCGACTAGCGACTAGCGACTTCTACAACACTGATCGTTAGTCCGATTATTTATTTTCACCTTATATTCAAGGTAAGTTATGTCTCCCTCCATGTATGTTTTTTGCTTAAATTCAATAAACCGCTGGGTCAAGGGCGGATCCAGGATTGAAATTTAGGATGGTCCCTCAACAATTTAGGGGGGGAACCTACAAATTTCGTTGCATATTAGACAATTTAGGATTGAAATTTAGGGTGGTCCCTCAATAATTTAGGGTGGAAATTAAACTTGTTTCTTTGATTTTGGGTGGTCCTGGGCATACTTTGACCACCCTTTGGATCCGCCCCTGCACTGGGTTATCTTTCAAAAGAAAAAGTTACTGTGTACTAATTATTGAACAGTTAACAAACTCAAATCCGTCCTAGCTAGAGATGGCAATGGGGCGGATCGGGGCGGGTATCTCAAATACCATACCTGTCCCGTTACTGTGAAGCCCTGACCCGCCCCGCCCCGTGATCCGTCACAGATCAATTTTTTTTTGCCCCGTGACCCGCCCTGCCCTATGTATTTTTTTTTATTTTTTTTGGAATTTTTTGTATCTATTAGCTTACTAACAAAACAAAAAAGAAACGAACAAGAAATGTTCTGGAAACATAATTCCTTTTTGGATTAACAACAAGAAACTCATCACATGGACATGACAAATATAACCCAAGAAATTTTGATGCCATAAAAGCTTGGCAAGCCATTTTTTCTCCTAGAAATTCACTTCCTATCAAGAAAAGATCCAATCTTTTAGACTAAAAAATGAATCAGACCTTCAAAAACTCGCCCAAATTATCCAAGCCATTGATAGATCATAGATATGAGGGAGTCAGCGGCGGACGGCAGAATGAGAAGGAAGGAATCGGCGGCGGAGGACGGGCGGAGTCGCTAAGAGAGTGTGGAGGAGAGTGAGAGAAATAGGCGGAGGGAGGGCAGATTGGTGGAGATGGGATGATGGAATGAGAGAATGTGGGGAGGGGGAGGGTTGGGTAGGGTAGTAATATTTTATGGGCTGGGTAGTTGTATTATATGGGTGGGGTAATAATATTACATGGGCTGGGTAGGGTAGTAATATTATATGGGTTGGGTAGTTGTATTATATGGGTGGGGTAATAATATTACATGGGCTGGGTAGTATTATTACATGGGTTGGGTAATAATATTATATGGGGGTTCATAAAACCAAACAATAATAATATTATTATATGGGCTGGGCTTAGCGGGGCAGGGCGGACACAAATACCATGCCCCGATCTACCCCGTTTTCTCTACGGGGTGGGGCGGGGCTGCCCCAAAAGACGTTGGGGCAGGGCGGGTCGACGGGTCACGGGTCAAATTGCCATCCCTAGTCCTAGCTAGGTGAAAGAGAAAGATAGTATGAATGTTTCGGTATGAAAAGAATGCCAAAAGTTGGAGATGGAGACAGTAAAAGAATCAAGAACGAAGTCAGGACTTCTAGGTTGGGGGCGAAAAACTGTATCATATGCCGAGCTATACATAAAAACTGTAAAATGGTAGCGACGAATTTGATAATATATTCCAAACTACACATAAAAATTATTATATCTAGTAAAAAAATTTAAAAATCTCGGGAGTGACGACTGCCCCCACCCGCCCTTGTCTTCGTCCCTGAAAATAATGTACCAAAAAGAGATTTTGCAGTTTGCATTCTAACAATACCAAATATGGGATAAAGATATTGTTCTCTATATCAGGTTGTTTGTTTATTCACCCAAAAAAAAAATATATCAGGTGGTTTGTTTGTATAGACAAGATGGGCCTTATAAAACCTAAATGCACCTTGAGAGAAAAACAGTATGACAAATTAAGGACAGTACTGTCCTCAACGGATATGAAAGAAATGCACGGAATGAAGTTATAGCCATCAAGGCTTAGTTGTTTGCTTTGAATTATTTAAAGGATCATATCTGAATGCACATAATATTGGCTGGTAGCCGGTTGGAGCTGAAAGAAGGCAAGATTATTATCACCCCTGTGGAAGCAAAAAGATTATTATCAAAATTCCTGCCAATTTAAGAGAAACAGTTGGACATCATTCTTTGCCAATAAATTTTCATTTACTGTTTACTTGGATGGTATGATATATATTTTCCCTCAATGGTTTGGTCATTTTGATAGAAACTATTTTACATGAATGCAACGTCACGACTAGGCCTGTCAATTGATTTTAAAATATTGGGTTCAGGCTCATACCCACTAAATTGAGATTCAAGTTAGATTTTTATTGGATTGGGTCTATATCTTTTCAACTAGTGTCCGGACTCAATCACATTGGGTCTTGGATCTAATTTGGGTCCACTCATTAATTTTACTTATAATTTTATTCATACTCAATTTTATCTATCGAAACGTGAATTATTTTTTAAATAAAATAAATAACGATTATTAGCGAAATATTTTGGAAAAAAATAATATGCACCGTGCATTAACATTAACATCATATCTTGGGTTCATATAAAAAGAAAAGAATAATCTTAATTGGTCTTTGGGTCCTTGGATCTAATGAGTCTATAATTCAGACCCACAACTCTTGGACCCCATACTTGACTTTGATCATACCCATATGAGTCCAGACCCAATCTAAACCTGAGCATAGAAAAGTATATTTAGACCCAAATTGAATCTTATGAGTCTAAATCTGGATCTGTACTCTTGAGTCCAATTGACAAGTATAATCACGACTTTGGATGCAAAATTTGTAATTATTTGTGTGAAGGATAAAAGTGGCAAATCGTAAATTTTTTGGAACAAAAAAATATAAAAACAAAAGTGAAATAGTGATTTGATAAGATTGAATTGGCTAAACATTACATAATTACAGCAGTCAGACTTTCTTCCAAATAGCTAAACTATACATATAACCTTATTGAAATAGAAAGTTTCCACAGATGGAAACTAGTGACCATTTTGATAAAATTCCATTCACCAGATATCATACTCCACATATGTTGCAACATTAATCCTCTAGTACGACGCAAAGATCTTGAATTTCATTGCATGTTCTATTTATAGATGATTGTCAAGTATTACATTTTTCTTTCGTGGTTACACAATTTTCTCTATGTATTAGATTTTTTAAATAGAAAACTGATAATTAATAAGTTATTCTTAGTAGGACAAGAAATTATACATAATGAGTAACTAAGCAGTTTGATTTTCGTATCATCAACCCTAACATAGTACTAAAAACAAGCAAATATACCGATGAGTAGTCTTAGATAGACTAATAACTATTATGATATTGGAGTTACTCTATCATAGGACCGACTTTGTGGGGACTGGTCCCACAGCCCCTCACATGAATTGAGCGGAGCTCACATCTACAGATAGGTCCTACTCAATTCGTGTGAGAGAGTTGTGGGATCGGCCTCATAATGACGGTGCTAGGATTGAATTTTCCCTGATACTGCTCAAATATTGCGAATTCAAAGTATAGTCTTAGACCAATAACTAGTGTTGTCTTCAAGAATACCATTGCTGCAGCTACCAAGATTGTCATAGAGTCCATGAGTTATGTTAAAGTCATCAAGATCATGGCCAAAATTATGATCCTCATGAGGAAAGCTTTCCATGAAACTTGGAAGCCCTAATGAGTCTCCAACACATGTTATATCAACAGGAAATGGTCCAATTTCATGCAAGTTGCTTTGGACATGATTTTCTTTAGAAGGGACAGTTACATTAATGTTGTTTGAGAAGTTCAAGAATAATGTTGGAGACTCAAGGGTTCCAACATTGTTGTAATTGAGAAGGGTATTATTGGGATTTGTCCATACCCTTTGCCAAGCCTTTAGTATATCAAGACATGGATGTTGTACCATTGGCTGCTTTAGTGGTAACGAAGGTGAAATGGCAGCTGTGGGTATCATAGGCTGAGCTGATAAAGAAGATGAGCCAATCGGAGGATGATAAGGAATATTGGAATCGACCAATTTGGACTCGCGAACAAGTCTTGCTTCGGCTTCAAGCCGAGCGCTCTCCCATTGAGCCATGTGATTAAGATTTGCAGTGTCTTTGGATTGAGCCGAGCCGAGGGCATTGTTTTTTGGCTTATGAGTCATTGGATCAATTCCCATCTTAGTTAGTCTCTTCTTCAAATGTGTATTCCAATAATTCTTTATCTCGTTGTCGGTTCTTCTAGGAAGGTAAGCAGCAATGGCTGACCATCTATAAACATATCATAAAGAACGGTAAATAAGAAAATAAATAAGAGATGAAGGAGGTAACTACCCTCAAAGTTTTAAAAATTTTCTTTATCTTATTATTAGTTCTTCCGGAAGGTAAGCAGCAATGGCTAACCATCTATAAATATATCAGAAAAATCAGTAGATAAGAACATAAATAAGAAATGAAGGAGGCACTACAACAAAATATGTCTATTGCGACATTTGACATATGTCGTAATAAGGCAAAAAAAGGTCAATATAGATCTATAACAACATTTATTGCAAATGTCGAATAAATGTCGCATTTACATGTGTTGTTATGATTTCTCACATCATTTCATACAAACACCGGTACCTATCTATTACGACGTTTGTTGCGTCATTTCCATGTGTATCAAAAGGTATTTTTGCCGTTATTTGTAAATAATCGCAATAAGTTGCCTATTGCGACGTTTGTAAATAGCGTAAATAAGTAGTTATTGCGCCATTTGTTATGACATTCGTAAATTATGAAGTCAAGCCGAGCCAGAGCCGGACCCACTACAAGAAATCTGTGCAACAGGGACGGACATTTTCGTCGCTAAACTGAAACTCAGTTCAGCGACCGATTAACGACCGAATGACGTGGTCGTGTATGTTTCGTCGCTAAACAAATTACCGACCGAATACCGACGGAAAGGCTAGCGACCGAACTGCGGTTAGTAAATAGCGACCGAATACCGACCGAATGGTCATCATTGTTGACTTTCGACTTTGACTGGTTAACGACCGAATACCGACGGAAAATCTAGGGACCGAATATTCGGTTGCTATTTACCGACCGAGAGTCGGTCGCTATTTTCCGACCGAATGGTCAACATTTTTGACTTTCGACTTTGACTGGTCAACATATGCGGTCGGTATTCCATCGTTAAATTTGTGACCGAAAATTTCGGTCTCTAAATTCGGCCGCTATTTAACAGTTTTCTTGTAGTGTTTAGTTGAAGCCTAGACAAGCCGAGCCATTGAGTCTAGCCACCTTCGAATAAATTAGAATAAAGTTTCTCCTTACTCGACCTCCCGCATTTAAGTAGTGAGGTGGGCCGTTGTGCTAACTGATCATTTATTATTTTTTGTTCCTCATATTATATTTATTATAATTGATTTTTGGATTTTGTACCTTTATTTATTTTAATTTCTCTTTTGTTTTGATTTTTTGTCATGAATCAAATTAAAATTAATGCACTCTCATTAAATTTTGAATATTTAAATTTCTTTATTATACACGATACGAATGTCTCTTCAAGAGTTGCAAAAGCAACCATTTATAACAACATTTAATGTAAATGTCGCTAACTAACATTAAAATGTCGTATGAACATCTATATTAAAACCGTCGTTAGAAACGTTGTTAAAAAATAGCGACAGTTGTATGAAATGTTACATGATCTAACTATATAGTATATAAATGTCACTACATGCGTAGCAGAAAGTAAAATTTATAACAACATTTGATGTAAATGTCGCTAACGAAAATCAAAATGTTGATTCCAACAACAATTATTATAATCGTCGCTATGAAACGTCGTATAAAATTCAATTATAGCGATGTTTGCCTGAAACTATCACAATATCTAACGATATAGCATATAAATGTCGCTATATGAGTCGCGAAAGTAACAATTTATAACAAAAGTTAGTGTAAATGTCGCTAAATAACCTCAAAATGTCGTTATGAACAACAATTGCTATAATCGTCGTATAAAATTCAGACATAACGACGTTTGCAAAAAGTGTTGCTTTAACTTACTCTGTTCGATTTTAAGCGACGTTTAAAAAAAACTTTGGTACAAAAACTTCGCGATAGAGTGTTTTTTGTTATAGTGCGGTGATTACCCTCAATTTTAATTTATTTTTTTAAATCTTTAGAAAAATTAGGATTTTCAAAAAGATCATTAAAAAGTACCGAATGAAAGAAATGTTTGCACAACAAAAATCAAACCTATTTCCAAGCAATGCATGGAGTTGAATTATGGTTTGCTCCTCTTGCAAATTGAATTTTCCTCTCTTGATGTCAGGTCTTAGATAATTAATCCACCTAAGTCTACAACTCTTGCCACATCTCCGAAGTCCTGATTAAAATAAATCAAACACATAACGTTTGAATATAAGTATTAATAGACAAAGATTCACGTGTAAAAGTAAATAGAGAATTTCTTCCATTATGTCTATAGAATATATTAATTCTACAGACAGAATACAAGAAATTCGCGAAGAGAAACGATATATATCTACCAGCTTTTGCAGGAAGAGCTCGCCAACAGCTATGACCATGTCGTTCAATATAAGCTAAAAGCTTCTGGTCTTCCTCGGGAGTCCATAGCCCTTTCTTCAACCCTACCTTCTCGCAGCATGGTGATCTTCCCATTTTTTTTTATATATTTATAGTTTAATCTCTTGCTAATAGAGAGAGAAATAAATTTAAAAATAAAAAAATCCAAATAAAAAGGGATAGGGAAAGAACGAGTGACTTGTAAGAAAGCGAAGGATGAAGGATTGGGAGGTCGGCGATAGAGACAACTATATATATATATATATATATATATATATATATATATATATATATATATGAGGGAAAATTTCATTGTTGACCTGCATTTATTTGTGAGGGTTATGGGACCACTTAGTCTCATTGATGCCACATCACCCTTTTTATTATACTCCTCTTTACTTGCACTATTAAATCCAAAAGGGAGACTATTTTTTTTTTTTTTTTAATAAAATAGTGAGGTAGCTCAATGTGGATCAAGTGGTCCAGGTCCACAACAGAAGTATTCAAGTTTTGGTGGGGTTAGGCTCTTTCAAATTCATAAAATAAAATAGTAAATAGGTATTTAGGTTATTAAACTATTTATATTTTGTTGTTTTGAGTATTCAATTATTTTTTTTTGATTAATTATATTACTTTAGTATTTTAGTGGTGGTTTCGGATAAATTAGACATGTGTCGGGCATGTGACGAATAATCCAATGGCAAAAATATAGGTATACGCTAACCACACTTTGTGCAAAGTCTTTGTTTGTTACTATTTGAGCCCAGAAAAATAAAGACACATATTTATTTTGACCCACAGATATTTGACACACTAACTTCCATTTTTTCCTGTAAATGATTGGCCACATACCTGACACGTAGGGGTGTCAATCGAGCTATATGAGTCGAGCTTGACATAGCTCATACTCAGCTCACATAAAAATTGAAAAACTCAGCTCACGCTCGGCCCAAAAAAGTTCACAAACTTTAAGCTCATGCTCAACTCATATTTTAATGTGAGTTCGAGCTAAACTCATGAGCATCATGTGCTAAATTTATATTTAGCAAAAGAAAAAACATGTAGAAAGAATAGTAAAATACAATATGTCATGCGACTAAATCATAACAAGAATACAAATATACATAATACAATAATAATTAATTTCTGTAGAAGGACAAATTGATAAAAAAGATAACCAAAGAGAAAACACATAGTAAAATCAAATGTTATACAATCTACATACAAAGTAGACAAAAAGAAGCGATGGGTTTTGCAACCTGTTTTATATGTCTTTTTTTTTTAATTAGAAATTTAGTAATATATATATATATATAATTATATTATTATTCGGGTGCGAGCTTTAAACGGACTGAGCGATATCAAACTCACGTTCGGCTCACATAAAATTCGAGTTTGAATATTGAGCTCACGCTCAACTCACTTAAGTTCAAGCTCACATTTTTTTCGAGTTATGTGAGACAGGTTCGGGTCGGCCCGAACCCATTGACACCCTACCGACACGTTTCAAATTTGACCGAGAACTACCGCAAAAAGTAATGACAGCTTATTTTCAACAACACGGAAATACTATAGTGATATAGTTATCCAAAAAATAAGTTAAGTGCCAAAAAACAAAAAAACGTAAATAATTTAGTGACCTAAATAGTCATTTACTCTTAACATATTGAAAACGTTTTTTAGTCTAGTTGTAGGATTGAGATTTTATCAAGTTAGAGTCAAGTACTTCACCATCACATAGCAAGAAGTCCACTATTTAACTTCCGCCAAAAAACAACCCCGTCTTTTGCAAGTTTTTTGCTCAAGTGTTCATTTTATATAAATACTTTCATTTTTATGACAAAATTACGATGTTATGAGGGCGGTTTGGGAATTCGCCACCTTAAAGATGTGAATTGGGGATAGTTGTGTAAATTGGGTTGGAGAATGCTTCAGCAGCCACACAAACTGTGGGCAAGCATTTTATGGCAAAAGTATTGGGACTTATTTCACCCGGTACAGAAACAAAAGGCATCGGTGGTATGGCGTGGTTTGTGGATGATTCGGGAGCTACTTGAAGAGGAGATTGACTGGGGGGTTTTGGACTCGACGCGGATCATGATGGACCTCGGCTGCAATTAAAATATGTTTGGGTGATCAATCTATTATGCGAAGGACACGACAACAACTTAAGGGGCGAGTCTGGTTCATGAAAGACCTTAATGGAGGTGGATATGGAAGGTACGGGGACCACAAAGATATAATTTCCTCCTTTGGCAGATTCGGCATGACCGAATTCCAACTGGAGGCTTGCTATTTGCTAGATCTTGCAGGGATGATCCATGGTGTATGTTGTGCGCAGGTGGAGTGGATACGACATTGCATGCGGTTCGTGGCTGCTCATGGGTACGGCAGGTCTAGAGCAGGCTGTTGGATTAGAATGCATCCCACATATTTTGGAGGAGTACGAAGCCCAAAGATTGGGTGGATGATTGTTTGCGGAAGGTGGCAGCACCAAGCTATGCTGAGCACCAAGCTATGCTGCTGACTTTCGGGATATTGATTGTAAGCTTCTTTTTCGGATGGGAGTGGCAACGGTGTGGTATTTTCGAAATGGGAAACTACATGATGCAGATACGGTCATTCCTGACCCAAGAGTTATTGTGCAAATAATCAAGGCTCGAAGTCTGGAATGGATGAAATCCTGGAGAGATGGAAAGCTTACTAGTCAAGATGTTTATGCATTTATAGATTAGGGTCGTTATACGAATGGCATTGGTATTATAGGTTATTGTTTTAGTTGTTTTTAATTACTCTCCTGTAGGATGTTTGATTATATTCTAATGAATAAGAGATCCCGATTCTACAAAAAAAATAAAAAATTACGATGTTATACGATATTGGCTCTCTCTCACTTCTTCTTTTTTCCAAATATTTTGCTTTACATTTATATAATTCCTTTACTTTTGGAAAAAAGTTGTGATATTATATAATATTGACCTCCCCCAAGTTGATAATAACCATTTTAGAAACAAAAAAAAAAAAGGCAAATTGGCGTAAATAGTCCCTAAACAATTTATTGCCATAGATAAAGTCTCTAAAGATTGTTTTTTTTTTTTAATTTTAAAATAGTCAAACAATTTACGTTTGGTGTGTAAGATCATTCCGTCAAAAAAAATCATTAGTCAAGTGTTAATTCAAATTTTTGACAAAGTCAATGCAAAAACTTCATGGGCATTTTAGGAACTCTATTTTTAAAATAACATCCCCATTCCCCATCTTCATCCCTCCCCTTCATCTCTCTAAATACATATCCATCTCCAGCGATCCATCTCCATCTCCGACAATCCATCTCCAGCGATTTCAGATCTTGAAGGTTCCACGGAAAGCTTTGCTGGAGAGAGGAGGTGATGTATCTCAGTATCTGCAGAACTGTGATCCATTCTGCAAACCAAACAAATAGATCAATAGACCAAAAACTGAAAAAGAATATGGTATGCACACTAAGTATTCAATCCAAACTACTACTCACAAACCACTCTAAGTATTTCGAAATACTCACCGGAGGGTATGGCGTCGGGAAGAAGGAAGAGGGGGAGGTGGCGGTGACGAACAGCGGGTGGGCTGGGGTGGGGATGGGTGTAAAGTACCATTTTACCTTTCAAGTTTTTGTTTTGACTCCATTTTTTTTTTCCAAAATTTATGTTGACTGTAATTTTTTGGAATGAAGGACCTTGCATTTCAATGATAAATTGATTAAGAATTTTAATGTCCAAAATTAACCTTTAAGGATATTGCATGAAATCTGTAAATTGTTTAGGGACTATACTTTGCCCGAAAAAAAAGTGGTCAATATTATTGTTGGGTCCAAGAAAATCGGCGGAACAAGAAGAAAGGGCAAATTCTGTTGCGGATCTGGGCAATTTGTGGGGTCACGGATTACTTAGTCCACATTAAACCACATTACCCTTTTATTAAAAAAAAATACTCCTCTTTACTTGAACTATTGAATTCAAAAGAGAGAGTATTTTATTTATTTTTAATAAAAGAGTGATGTGACTGAATGTGGATTAAGTGATCAATGATCCTACAAGTGGCTCAGGTTCACAAAATGATTATTCAGACTATACCCATGTGATGGCTAGACATGTATTGTCTCAATCTACTACTCAGCTCTGAATCCATGAGGGTCCTGTCTTGTGTAATCATAACGTCATTAGACATTTAATGTAATAACTAAGGTCTGAAACCACCCACGTCTATATCACATTAAGTACGACAAGAAACTTATAATCAGTACACACGTACCTATAGATAGTCCAATTAATGAATTAATCCAAAGATTTCCCTACACGATATGGGGCAAATTGAAGGCACCTAATTTGAGTCCTTTAACTGCATTTTCTGTAAATATTCAAGGACAACCCAGTATCACCCACTTTTAATTTCTATAATCTAGAGGAATAAATCTGAGTTTGTCACGAACTCCAATTTTTTTTCTTTTAAATGAGGATCAATAGCGATTCTTCACTTTTCATCCGGTATTACTCGAACTTCCGACCTACTGGTGGGAAGTGAAGCGTCTTACCGCATGAACAGCGCTACGTTGTCTCACGACCTCCTACTTGTTTACTCATGAAATCGATTGTTGCTTTTGGAGTTATCCCACAACTTAGTACCATATCTGCTTCGACAGCTTGAGCAACAGTCAATTTTCGATGAGATCTAAAAATATGAGTTTTACTTGGAGTGAACAAATCATGAGTGTGTTCGGGAATGACTTTAATTACATAAAACATCCCTGTTTGGCAAGAAATAATTATTTGTATCATTGCCTTACAATTGAATCACGTTTATGGTATGTGAACCTTAACACCAACATCTATTTTATCTTTACCTCTTTGGCCTCACAAGAACAACAAAACATTCTATATTTTATGTTACCTTGACCATCCCTATGAAACCTACTCCATCGAATTCCAAAACCAGTTTTCTTAGCATATTTTTCATAGAACTCATAAACATCTTGCTTTGTACGAAATTCCATACCTATTTTAGGGATCGCGTAATTGGAAATTTGTGAATGAAGTTGATTGATTGCATTAGGTCCCTCCATAAATGTTGAATTTCTATTATATTTGTCATTAAAAATATTATTCTCCTCCTCATGTTAAAATTCCAGTTTACGACGTGGTGAAAAATTAATGTTTGCACCTTTTTCCGTCTCCATTATCTGAAAAAAATAAATTAAAATATAAATTCGACGACTCATGAAAAGTATTAAGAAATATTATGTCAGTTGATTGGTGAATACACTGTGCATGTTTAATTTAATGGGAGACACAACCTTTTTTTTTTTTTTGAGCGCCCGAAGGCGATTGTCCCCGAAGGGGAAGAGCGGAGAGCACCCTAGATAGGGAAGATTGAAGCATGCCCCATGCCTGGGGAGGGAAGATAAGCCTCATAAGGAGGAGAATTATTTGCCCCATTATGAGGAGATATAGGAATCGAACACGGGACCTCCGCCCCGTGTTCGGGTAGCCTTACCACTTGGGCTACCCGATTCCCATGGGAGACACAACCTTGAGAAACTAAAAAACATATTTCTTATACTCTACAATTATTTATTTTGCAAAAATATTAGTCTATAATTAATTTATCACAATAGTAACCATTAATTAACTCCAAACTATAACAATTAATCTGTAAATAATTTAATATTTAATAATAAAATATTACATTTAATAATAGTACAATTTACCTTGAGAGTTGTAGAAAGATTCTAAATTCTACTATAATAGTACAGTAATTTTTTGTAAAGTAGAGAAGAAGCAATTTGGGCATTAATTGAGAAAATAGTGAAAAAATGTGGAAGAGAAAAAATTGTAAATCTGAGATTAATTATGGAGAGAGAAAATAGAAGAAAAAAAACTGGGATTAAAACGAGTAGGGAGGAGAGAGAAAATAAAAAATAAAAAAGGGAGAAAAGATTTCTGGCCTATTTTGTGGGCCCCTAAACAGAAAAAATAGGGGAATTCAACAAAAGTTGTTTACTAATGTTGGTTACTACTTTGAATTGGGTGGATTACATGTGGAAAAATTCTGATATTGACTTGGTCTACAAGTGGGGATATAGACCACTTGATCCACAATCAACCACATCCCCCTTTTGATTAAAAAACAATAAAAACTCCTCAAACAATGCACCAAAAGGGGGAATATTTTTATTATTTTAATCAAAACTGTGATGTGGCTGAATGTGGATTAAGTGGTCCATGACCACTTGTTAGGCTAGGTCCACGACAGAACTGATCTTACATGTGGCAACATTTCATAGCTAGGAACACCAACTTGGTACAAACGATTTCTGGCCAAAACAATTGTAACCCATTTTCACTTTTCTCACATATTATAAAAATGAATAAAAATTAAAGTGAAAAAACTAATATATAAATATATAGAGAAATCCCCTATTAGTAGCGTTTATCTATTTACGTATTTCTATTATTAGCCTTATCTTTTTTTAAGCAATTTATAGCCGCATCTTTTTACAGGCCGCTATAAATGTCCAATTACAAAAATCCGGCCACTTTTCAGGCCAAAAATGACATGTGACTTGCACATGTTCCTCGGAGTGAAGGGCAAAAATGTCATTTACCCATCTTGCCTTCTTCCTCCACCCTCTTCCTCCACCACCACCGCCCTCCACCACCCTCCACAAACCCACTCCCAAACTCAAAATTTGCACCACCCTCATCCTTCTCTACCACCCTCCACCATTAAAGTCAAAAAAAATCCTAAAACAAATCAACTCCCTTCTCCTCCACCACCCTCCACAAACCCACTCCCAAACTCAAAATTTGCACCACCATCATCCTCATTCTCCACCACCACCCGCCACCCTCAACAACATTGGCATTTTTTTTAGGGAAATATTGGAGAATTTATCAATTGTTTCTTAGAGTTGCAATAGAAGAAGAAATTACAAGAAAGTTTCCTATTTTTTGTGTATGATTATTTTTTCCCTTTGTGAAAGTTTTCATTGTGTTTTGGGATTTTTTTTTACTTTTAATGGTGGAGGTTGGTGGAGGGTGGTGCAAATTTTGAGTTTGGGAGTGGGTTTGTGGAGGGTGGTGGAAGAGAAGAGGGTTGATTTGTTTTGGGATTTTTTTGACTTTTAATGGTGGAAGGTGGTGGTGGAGGAGGAGAAGGAGGATTTTGAGTTTGGGAGTGGTTTTGTGGAGGGTGGTGGAGGAGAAGGGGGTTGATTTGTTTTAGGATTTGTTTTACTTTAATGGTGGAGGGTGGTAGAGGAGGATGAGGGTGGTGCACATTTTGAGTTTGGGAGTGGGTTTGTGGAGGGTGGTGGAGGGCGGTGGTGGAAGAGGAAGAGAGTGGAGGAAGAAGGCAAGATGGGTAAATGACATTTTTGCCCTTCACTCCGGGGAACATGTGCAAGTCACATGTCATTTTTGGCCTGAAAAGTGGCCGGATTTTTGTAATTGGACATTTATAGCGGCCTGTAAAAAGATGCGGCTATAAATTGCTTAAAAAAAGATAAGGCTAATAATAGAAATACGTAAATAGATAAACGCTAGTAATAGGGGATTTCTCTAAATATATATATATGTGTGTGTGTGTGTGTGTGTGTGTGTATACCCTCTTTAAGGGGATAGTTCTGATATAGACCAAGTCAATTGAACCATTTGCTCCAGAACTAGACAGATCACTACAGAATAAGGAGAAACACAATTTTGTGATGACGTGGCTAATTCTGGACCGAAAGGTCCATGTGGACCTGATCCATATCAGAAAAATCCATTTAAGGGAAAGGGGTAGATATGCGTAAGATGAGTATCAAACTTGGAACTTTCAATTTGATAGGAGTATTTTATCAAAGATGAGTAAATCGAGGTAGGAAAGTGGAGGTGAACCGGTTTATTGGTTATGGTCACATTTTTTACTTACAAAATATATTTGACGGCCTCTCAATTTATATGCAGAAATAAATTATGTAAATGGAGTGCGAAACTGAAATAATAAATCGTTCCGTCTCATTTTTTCGATTGAGTAGATTTACAATGGAAAAAGGTACCAATTGCATTGTCAAGATTATGCTCTCTCTACTGGGAGACTCATAATACTACACCACCACCTAAGATCTTGCGGTTACCTCATGGCTATCGGCCAATCGGCCGCCCTTGCCCCTGCTGCAGCTACAGCCGCAACACCTTAGAAGTAGAAGAGTTTAGCCGAGTTACTCACAAGACCGGCGACCGCTGTCGCCTCACTGCCGATCACGCCATTGGATTCGTATAAGGGGTAGCAAAATCAGATCATCCCTGCGGAAGAGCATGATCTCCTTATCAGTCCATGGCGGTTTGCTCTAGTATGAAAATTCCACAAGCACGCACCGTACATGGAGTCTTTGCGGAAATCTTTTCACAAAGTTGGTTTTAAGGGGAAATTTTTGGATTGAAAGAATGGATCCACACAATGTTCTAATAAGTTACGATATGGAAGAGGACTATTGTTGCTTATGGATGCAATAAATTTGGAGATTTTACAGATTATCCATGAGAGTTTTCAAATGGGCGTATGATTTTAATGTTCATGAAGAACCGTCCATTGCTCCCGTTTGGATTGGTTTTGAGGGTTTACCAATTCATTTGTACAATAAATCAAAATTGTTCTCGCTAGCACAAGCGGTAGGCCACCCGCTGGCATTGGATGCGCCAACCCTCACCGCCACCCGACCCGACCAAGTATAGCAAAGGTTTGCGTCGAGGTAGATCTCTTGGTAGAATTGCCTCATCGAATTCGGATAACACAAGCAAAGACTGGTAATAGTTATTGACTGCTAATTGTTTATGATATTTTTTGGAGTATTGTTTAGGATGTATGATAATTGGTCAGAATTATGGGCAGCGCAAGAAACCGCTTAAGCCACCAACGGCTGGTAAGCAGAAGGAGAAGATTGCTCCACAGCCGTCTCCCATATCTAGAACCCCAGCCTCCAGTGTTGAGATGACTTCCCCTGCAAACAATGTTTGGGTGCCCACCGACATTACAAGAAAACAGTGTAACAGGGACGGAAAAATTGGTCGCTAATCTTAGTTTAGTGACCGAATCTCGTGGTTGTATATTTTTCGTTGCTAAGCCAATTAACTACAGACTACCGACTGATTATTTAGAGATCGACTATTGGGTCGTCATTTACTGACGGATTACCGTCGAACATTCAACAATGTTGACTTTTGACTTTGACTTATTAATGACCGAATACCGACGGATTATGTAGCGACCAATTATTGGGTCGCCAGTTAGCGACGGATTACTGACCTACTGGTCTACATTGTTGACTTTGACTTTGACTCGTTAACGACCGAATGTCGACGGATTATGTAGCTACCGATTATTGGGTCGCCATTTCACGACGGATTACCGACCGACTGGTCAACATTTTTTATATTGACTTTGACTCGTTAACGACCGAATGTCGACGGATTATGTAGTGACCGATTATTAGGTCACCATATAGCAATCGATTACAAGCTGAACGGTCAACAATGTTGACGTTTGACTTGGGCTTGTTAGCGATCGATTATTGGGTCGCCGTATAGCGACCGATTAACGACGGATGCCTTCGCGACGGAATATTCTGTCGGTAGTTAGCGACTGATTAGCGTCTGATTGGTGTTTATTTGACTTTGACTTTAAACAAATAGTAACCGATAGAATGGTAGCTATACCGTCGCTAAATTTTTTTTAATTTAAAAAAATAAATCTGAAATTTAATTAAATCTCTATTATAAAAAGAAGCAATACGTACATCAATGAACAAGAAACAATATCAATAAGATCCCAAATAGCAAACATAATCAATAAACCCAAAAATAACATTGCATAACCAATTATCTTACTGAAAAACAAAAGTTTACACTTCTCATTTACATTACAACACTCAATAATCAAAATGTGCATTTTGAATTACAGCACTCACAATCAAAGTGTGTCCTTTGAATTACAACACTCACAATTAAAGTGTGCTCTTCTCATTTACATTACAACACTCACAATCAAAGTTTACACTTCTCATATACTCATTGGTGTCATTTATATGTATATCCATGGCACTGCATGAGTTGAAATCAGAAAATTCAACAATCAAATTATTTTATGGCAATAAAATTACCACTTTGAATTATGTTAAAAAGTTATACAATACGACAATTAATTTATGGTAATAAAGTACTAAAAAATAAACCATCAAATATTACTCACCTTCCGTCGGTATTCGATCGTTAAAGGTGAACAAAGCGACGTCGTTTTAATTTGGTCGACGGGACCTATATGGCCGACATAGTAGCGACCGTTAATTTTTCGGTTCCCATTCGGTCGGTAACGACATGGCCGAAAATTTTGGCCGCTAATTTCTATAGCTATTTAACTGTTTTATTGTAGTATTGTACTGTAGCGCGAGTGGATCGCGCTGTAGCTCCACAATGGGATGAAGAAGGGTCGGGTCAGCCGCTAATCATTACGGTTGCCTCACAGAAATTGCAGGAGACTCCAATCGCAGTTGAGGCGGCGACCATGGTGGAGGTGATGACCACGGTGCCCATGGCAGACACGCCTACAACTATGGCAGCTGCTCCAAAGGGACAACTAGCTTTGACCAATCAGGAGGACTCTATTCTAAATTCAGAGACCATCGCGGACACACAGCCGGAGGTGGTGATAAGAACTCCACATCTGTTTCCAGTGGTGGATGTGGAGGACCGCGGGGCTGCTCTGCTGGAGACTGATAATGGGACTGTGGCGGCGGCGAGGGTACCGCTTGAGCAGTCGGAACTGGGGGCGTATATCCAACCGGAGATTATGGAGGATCATCCGCAAGATCCAAACTGCAATCCGGATGATTTGGTCCCAGATTCTTCGGCTGTTGAGCAAACAACAGGTGCGAGTGACCCGACTCGCGGAGTACCTGCCCCAACCCTCGAAGCAACAACCCCAAGCTTAGATGAATCCGGCCTAGTTGTGCCAGACTCCACTAGGGCTTGCGCAGGACCCATGCTTTGTTATGGCAAGGACCGACCCATCAATAGAGAGCTCCAACCCAGTTATCATGTGACTTTTTTTTTTTAGGTTGTTCTGGTAAACTTGGGGCTTGGATTAAGCTCGGAGTCGCCATCGGTGCTTCAACAATCAACACCGGTCCGTCCTATAATTAAAGACGTGCTGCCCAAAACTTTTTCAGCCACCAAACTAAATGAACCAACGGCTCCCCCTTTTCAAATCGTCGCACATTATTTGCAAGTTTTCGTGATTTTAATAAACACATTAAAGCACCAACCTTAAAATGACCTGTTGAAACAACAACGCAGGAGTAAAGTGCCTTGCTTGAATTAGAAAATATTGATTTCCTGAACATGGGACCATTTGACGCTTTGGCGGATTCTCAATTGGAAGATGAGATGATGATTTTACTTATGTAAGCTCACGTAAGGGTAAAAAAAACCCCTACAGAACATCACATTGAGATTAGGTATAAACACTTTAAAAAACGTTAGTTTTTGGTAATTGAAATTGCCTTTGGAATTTCACACATATTACGAAATTTAGTCCGATTAAGTAGTGGATTTATTTCCACCAAATATTCGAGGTAAGATTATGTCCCCTCTATGTATAAGAGGTTTTGTTATTTTAAATTCAATAAATATTTATTAAAAAAATAAAAATTAAACTCATTAAGATTTTACTGGTATTACAAATGGGACAGTTATGAAGATAAAAAAAAGAGCAAACAGAACACATGTCACGTTGCACGTTTTTTTTTGCTAAATAAAAAATTATCCATTAATAATAATATAGCTGAAGCCATTACAATCAAAAGATAAAAAGAAAATACAAAAAAATAAAAGTTATGCAATGGTGGAGACCACCATTATAACAGATAAAAGTTCATACCACGGACTAGGTAAACACTACAAACAGTAGAAACAATAAATACATAATAAAAATTTTTGCAACATCTTCTCCAAAATCCTTGAACAGCAGTAACAAGCTCTGTTCCAACACCTTTCTTAGAAATCAACAAACTACGAGACCATGAGCGTATCAACCGTCACATAGATTGTATCGGAAAGATGAAGAAAACTGACGAAGGGCCCAGAACAACTCCAGGTTTAGAGGAAAACTCTAGATCTTGAAGGATCTGAAGTAGATCTTGCATCTGAGTCTTGAATCTTGAATCCGAATACCTTGAAAAAATTCCATCACGATTTACGGCAAAAGGAGGGGATGAAGACACCAAAAGTGGAAGAAAGATGGCTAGATCCAACCAAGAATGGTTGGATCTAGCCATGGAAGCCAAGAAATGAAGAAATTTCAAGAGGAAGAAATAGAGAGAAAAAAAAGAGAGCAACAAAAAAGAAATGTTGGATCTTGTCACGTTGCACGTTTAAAGGTTGAAGAGCAAGACAAATGGGTGTAACAATACTCTTGACCAATTCTAGATTGGCTTTTGCTGCACATGATAAAGTACTTTTCCGTATGCCTAGTTGGCAATCGCGCTCTCATTCACGCTTCAAGCCTATATGTCCAAAATGAGACAGATGAGTCTGATACTATCTACTGATAACTACTTATCAAACGCTATCGTTATAAAAAATTAATATATTGAAATGATCATAAATATTTAGTAGTATATATCAATCACGCTTCTTACCTTTATCCCCTTCAAATTAGAGAGTCACAACGCTTATTCCGAAACAAAAAGAGTATACTTATAAGCGTACCTACAACTACACTAAAAGAGTATACATTCCCAAGACTTTCATTACATCATTCTCCCTCTCTCTCTCTCTCTCTCTCTCTCTGTGTGTGTGTGTGTGTGTGTGTGTGTTGTCCTGCTCCTTTTTTTCCCTCTGCCTCTGGCCATTGGCTCCGGCCAATGGTCTAATCTTGGTCAGTTAACTGCTTTTGTTTGATTTTTATATCTCTATTTTGTACCACAAATCATATGAGACTTCTTTCAAAGTGTTTTTTTTTTGTCAAGATTCAAGACATGGGGGTTAGAGCTGTCTCATATCTAAATTTTTTGGTTCTATTCCTAGGAGAAATCTTCAAACCCGGACTTGATCTGGGCCCTTTATCAACTTTCTACATCTTCCCGAGAAAATTTGTAGGACGGTTGATACGCCCATGATCATATTAAAATCATATGGAGACTACATATAAGTTTTTTAAGAGACGTTAGTTTTTAATACGATGATTGTTCTTCTTTTATATTATTCTTATAGGCTATAAATAATCGTTAGTCCGATATAATTGTGTATTTATTTCCACCTTATTTTCGAGGTAAGTTATGTCTCCCTCCATGTATGTTTTTTGCTTCAATTCAATAAACCACTGGGCTATCTTTTTTTTTTTTTAAAGAAAAAGTTATTGTGTACTAATTACTGAACAGTTAACAAACTCAAATCCGTCCTAGCTAGGTGAAAGCGAAAGATAGTATGAATGTTTTGGTATGAAAAGAATGCCAAAAGTTGGAGATGGAGACTGTAAAAGAATCAGGGACGAAGTTAGGACTTCTAGGTTGGGGGCGAAAAACTGTATCATATGCCGAGCTATATATAAAAATTGTAAAAAAAAAAATGGTAGCGACGAATTTGATAAAATATTTCAAACTACATATAAAAATTATTATATCTAGTAAAAAGTTTTAAAAATTTCGGGAGTGACGACTGCCCCCACCCACCTCTGTCTTCGTCCCTGAAAATAATGTACCAAAAAGAGATTTTGCAATTTGCATTATAACAATACCAAATATGGGATAAAGATATTGTTCTCTATATCAGGTGGTTTGTTTATTCACCAAAAAAAAAAATATCAGGTGGTTTGTTTTGTATAGACAGGATGGGCCTTATAAAACCTAAATGCACCTTAAGAGAAAAACAGTATGACAAATTAAGGACAGTACTGTCCTCAACGGATATGAAAGAAATGCACGGAATGAAGTTATAGCCATCAAGGCTTAGTTGTTAGCTTTGAATTATTTAAAGGATCATATATGAATGCATATAATATTGGCTGGTAGCCGGTTGGAGCTTAAAGAAGGCAATATTATTATGCTCCCGGCTCAAGTGCTGAACACTCGAGTGTTCAGCACTTGCGGGACACCATTTTAACAGTCGGATGAGATTTTTTAACGGTCCAAATCTGGAGATAAAAAAGTTGCGGCTAACTTAAAAACAACTTTTCTCTCTCTATATCTGAGCCATTCAAATTATCATCTGACGGCTGAGATTGTTCCGTACATGCGAATTTTTCCCTATTCTTCATAGGAGCTGGACTGGATTATTATCACCCCTGTGGAAGCAAAAAGATTATTATCAAAATTCCTGCAGGCACTAACTGTGATGGGATGTCTCACACAGTCTCCGGACATGTCCAATTTAAGACGAACAGTTAGAACATCATTCTTTGCCCCCGATCTGCAATAAATTTTCATTTACTGTTTACTTGGATGGTATGATATATATTTTCCCTCAATGGTTTGGTCATTTTGATAGAAACTATTTTACATGAATGTTACGTCACGACTAGGCCAGTCAATTGACTCTAAAATATTGGGTTCAGACTTATACCTACTAAATAAAAGAATAATCTTAATTGGGTCTTTGGGTCCTTGGATGTCATTGGTCTATAATTCAGACCCACAACTCTTGGATCCCATACTTGACTTGGATCCTTGATAACTCGTAAATTTATCTATATTTTCTTCTACTTTAAATAGTAATTTTGAGCTTCAAAAAGTATTTACATATCGAGTTTTGAGTTTAGAATGGTATAATCCTCACTTCCCTGTGTTTGCATTTTTAGGGGCAAAACGGTCTTTTGAAGGGTAAAAGTGAAATGAACTGGCAGAAAAAGAAAGAAGCTGCTGGAATTGAAAAGACATATTTACATACTAGAAGAGAAGATATGGCAGCTACTTTAAAGGATGTTGATGAGTTTTGGTTTATAGCAACTACTTTAAAGAATCTTGAAGAGTTGTATTTTATGTCAACTACTTTGAAGGAGGGAGAGTTTTGATCTATGTCAATTACCTTAAGCTAGGAGATTTCTATTGCTATAAATACTCTTTAATAGTCTTAGGAATGAGAAAAAAGTCATTATTAGATTATTCTAGGTTTTAATTTGTTATTGAATTTTTCTCTAGTATGAGCTGAATATTTATTCTAAGGACATGATATAGCTAGATTAATTTTATATATTATTCTCTTGATTTTGTTATTCGATTAGTGTTGTGGAATTAATTTCTTATTATTGTTCTTAATGCTTTTGTGTGATTAGCTACCACTCAAATTGTCTTTACATTAACTTGGAAGATTTCCGACAGCTGACCTTGTTAATTAGGTTAAATAATCTGAACATAAATTGCATGCAAGATAGACATATACTTGTATGGTTTGTGCGATCTTTATGATTTCATATGTTTAATGCGTTTTTATGGGTTAAAATCAACATAGAAATATAGTTGGTTTATTCATGAGAATAGGTTTAATAAGTCTTGAAAGAGGTTATTAGATATAATTGGAAATCGATCGATTAATGAAACTCACTCTAGAATAACATATCGTTAGGATAATATATTGGTTAATTTAGTGAATTCATGTGCCTTAGATCTTTCTCTTATCAAACTTCTTGTTCAAGTTATTTGTTTTATGTTAGTTAATTAATTTAGTTTAATCATCATCAACCATCGGATTTATTTTACTTGCTTTTGATCATTGTAGAATTAGTTACTTAGGAATTAATTAATCATTATTCTCTGTGGGATCGACCTTGATTACTACAACATTGACCTAGTATACTTGCTAGTATAGATTTTGCGTATCAAGTTTTTGGCGCCGTTGCCGGGGAATATTTGATTAATTTTATTTCTTTGTGATTTTAATTTTACTTTGGTATTTATTTTTTTATTTAATTTATTATTTATTATTGTGCAGACATGGATGTGAATCAAGGAATTGTTGATTATGGAGGGAATCAATTAGTCGTTCCTCGTATGAGAGATCTGCATATGCCAATAATTGCTGCAAATCCATCTTGCATAAGATTAACTGCTGCAGCGAGGAACTATGAGCTTAAACACTACCATATTCAACTTTTTCCAAATTTTAATGGTATGAATAATGAAGATGCCTTGGGATTTTTGCGAGACTTCTATAGTACGGTACAAACTTTCCCTTTGAATGGTTTAACTGAGGAAGAATTAAGGATGAGATGTTTTCCTTATAGTCTAAAAGGTGGAGCAAAATTGTGGCTACTTGATTTACCTCAAGGATCTTTGGGCACTTGGAATGAGGTTTATGAGACATTCATGTTTCAATACTTTCCCTCCGAAAAGACAATGAACTTGAGGGGTAAGATTAGTACCTTTACGCAAGGAGAAACAGAAGCTTTTCATGTTGCATGGGAGAGGTTTAAGTCATTACTCACTCAATGTCCTCATAATGGTTTTTCTTTGATATTACTAACTCAGTTTTTCTATGAAGGACTAACTCTCATGTCTCAATCTCTAGTCGATACTGCTGCAGGTGGTTACCCAGGTGACAAACATGCAGATGAGCTTCAACAGATCTATGTGAATTTAGCTAAAAATTCACAACAAAAGACAACTAAAGGAAGAAGGGCTGGAATTCATGAAGTTAACTCACAACCCAGTGTGGTCTCTAAGTTGGCTGAATTGACTAATCAAATTAGTCTATTGATGAGTCAACAAGGCCACAGAAACAATGAGGTATGCACATTTTGTGGTCTGATTGGTAATCATGCTAATTTTTGTCTGAATGCAGGTTCCAACTCTACATCATTCGAAGAAGCAAATTATATGGGAGATGGAAGACAATATGTGCCTCAAAGGAATGATCCTTACTCCAACACTTATAATCCGGGGTGGAGACAACACCCAAATTTTTCTTGGAGTGATCAAGGGAATCAGCGGCAGTATATGACTCCTCCACAACAACCCCCTCCTACACAAGAAAGGAAATCTCAGTTTGAGGAGAATTTGATGCAATACTTGAAAAAGTTGGAAGGTAAGATAGATCAAGTTGCTCAGACAAATCAAGCTTCTATCCACAACTTGGAGGTTCAGTTTGGTCAAGTTGCTCAAAATTTAAAAGATAGAGTTCCAAGGAAACTTCCTAGTGACACAGAGAAGAATCCTATGGAGCAAGTTCATGCAGTAACCATCAGGAGCGGAAAGCAAATTCAAGAACTGAAAAATTGTAAAGAGGTCGAAAAGGAGAACAAGAAGGAAGATGCATTTAATTCTTCAAATGAGGACAAGCCAAAAGAGGGAGACTCTCAACCTTATATTCCTCATCCACCTTATGTTCCTCCTATTCATTTTCCTCAAAGACTTAGAAAGCAAAATATTGATAAACAATTCTTTAAGTTTTTGGATATATTTAAAAAGTTGCATATTAACATTCCTTTTGCAGAGGCTTTGGAGCAAATGCCGAGGTACGCGAAATTCATGAAGGAGATGTTAACAAACAAGTGTAAGCTCGACGATTGTGAGACAGTAATGCTTACGGAGGAGTGCTCTGCTCTTCTAAAAAGAAAGTTGCCCCAGAAATTAAAAGCTCCAGGGAGTTTCTCTATTCCTTGTACTATTGGGCGATTAAACTTTGATAATGCATTATGTGATCTAGGTGCTAGCATTAATTTAATGCCTTTGTCTATTTATGAAAAGTTGGGGCTAGGTAAAGTGAAATCTACTAGCATGAAATTGCAACTAGCAGATAGGTCTATAATTTATCCTTGTGGTATAATTGAGGATGTTCTTGTTAAAGTGGATAAATTTATTTTTCCTACTGATTTTGTTGTAGTGGATATTAATGAGGATTGTGAGGCTCCCCTCATTCTTGGTAGACCTTTCCTTGCTACTAGTAGAGCTTTGATATATGTTCAACTAGGAAAGGTTACTCTTAGGGTTGAACACGAGGAGGTTGTTTTTAATATGTATAAGACGATGAAAGTTTCTACAGAGAGTGATTATTGTTATCTTGTTAATTCTAATACTTCTCTTCCACATGATTTTAAAGATAATAAGCCTCTTGAGTTTATTCTGCATGAAGTGATTGAAAAAGAAGAAAGTAATGAGGATACAATGGAGAACGTTTCACATCCTCCTTATTCGTCCTGCAAAAATGAGCAATTTGAGGAGTTAGGGAAGAGCTTACAAAGACCGGTGCCATCTGCCGAGAAGCCACCGCCATTTGATTTCAATTTTATTCCTTCTCACTCTCAATTTAATCGTACTTGTTTTGAAGGTTCATCTGATTTACCTGTACTTAATTTTTCATATTTTTCAGGTGTAACAAGAACCTTGGAGTTAAGTGAGTTTGGTGGACTTCCAATTGGAACTCACACGAATGATCAAAAGTTTAAAGAGGGCTTGAAATTGCTCCATGACAAGAGGATTCACAATGAGCATCGAATCAGACATAAATTTGGTGAACAAATTGACAATTTTAAAGTGCCCTACAATCTTTGGCATCCTCCCTAAATCCCTTTTCAAGTAATGCGTCAATAAATAAAAAGTGGACGACGCTACTCCATAAGAACGATAATTTTCATTATCTTTCTTGGTTTGCACCCAAAATGCACGTGTGACAATCTCACGTTAAACGAGCACTAATTATTTTTTTTATTAATTTTTTTCCCCTTAAAATTTTAAGTTTTTTCGTAAGTATTAAAAATAATTTTTAAAAAAAAAAACGTTTTTTTTTATTATGAGTACGATAGGATTTTTTTTTTTTTAAAAAATAAAAAATAAAAAATAAAACGAAACCAGGGCTGGATTCTTGGACCAGCCCTGGAATCTCATTTTATTCTAGGCAGAGAGTTTGGCTTTTTCTTCCATCCCTGGAAGTAGAAACCAGCCATGGTTTTAATTATTAAAAAGGTGTGTATCATTATTATACGAAATCTGCATTGACACCCAATCCCATCCCCTCCCCAGCCGTCTTTTCTCTCTCTCCCTCTCTCTCTCCATTGCCTCTGTTCACACATGATCCCTTCCCCGTCTCTCTCTCTTAACCTTCTTCACACCAAATCCCTTTCCCTTTTTTATTATTTAATTTTTTTTTCCTTTTCCTTTTCCTAGATCCTTTTCCCCTGCACGATTTTTTTCTTTTCTTTGTTCACACCAAATCGTTTTCCTTTCTATTTATTTATTTATTTTTCCTTTTCCTTTTCTAACATTAAATTCCTCCTACCTATTTCCATTTTTTTTAGTGCCTCTATTCACAATTTTTCTTTCTTTATTAATTTTTTTAATTTTTTATTTACCAAGCACCCATTAATCATTGAAGACTCACATTCACGAGGCGAATACGGATTAGGTGGTCGCGGGAGTCATGGCCCTGAGGAGCCTTGAGGCCACTTTTTTTCCTCATTCCCACTTTAATCAGGGCAGTATTGTTCTCTTCCCTTAATCATTTGCTCTTTATTTTCACATTAAGGACAATGTTCGATTTAAGTTGGGGGGAATTAAGTTTTGGATTGTTTATGTTTACCTTTAGTGCTTTATTTTATTTGTTTTCGTTAGGTTTATTTGATATTTTTTAGTAGTTTTGCATATTATTAGAAAAATAAAAAAATCCAAAAAATCATAAAAAGAAAAAGTCAAAAAAATTAATTGTGGATACGTTAATTTTAACAACTTTAAGCATTATTCTCCATGATTTTCAATATTTGACTCGTGCCACTAGAAAAAATGGAAAATTAAAAAAAAAAAAGTTTTTGAGTGATTATCTTGTGCCTATGTATATGTGATAGAACTTGTATTTGGAATTAGACTTTAAGACCTTTTAAGATAACCCTTATTTTGTTGTTAATTCAATTTCTGGTTACCCAATACACTACACAACTCTTGACTCTGAATATATCGTTTTAAAGGACGACTAGGTAATTCTTTTAATTCAAAAAAAAATGCGACAAAATGTCGAATGTTTATTTCGGGCTCTACTCCGCTGCTCTTGGTTATAAATAAGTTGAAAAAGAAAAAAAAACAATCAACACACTAAGAGTATGAGCATGCGAAATGAGCACACCATTAAGCGAGTGATAAGAAAGTTCACACTCCTTGGTGCCCGCAATAAAAAGTATAAATTGGGTTTTACTCCGCTGATCTTGAAAAATGGAAGATTATGAGTATGCGAAATTAGCACGCCACTAAACGAGTGATAAGAAAGTTCACACTCCTTGGTGCACTACGAATCCCAATAGAAACTTTAAAAGTGATAAAGGAATTGAATGATCTTACTCAGTTTTACTTTAATTCTATATATTCGTGAGTCAAAATAAAAGCACATTGCACAAGGGTACCTATGGATTGAATTGTAGCAAAAAGAGGTGTGACAGATAAAGGTCTATTTGTCTAGTTCTTAATACAAGCTTCTTGAATGCATACTTTTCATGAAATACTAATGAAAGATTGAGTGAATTGCCTTATACTATATCATTACTCGTATTTGTGGCACTTGTTATGTTGGAATAATTGGAGATTAATATTTGAGTTGTTAAACTTGCTGATTCCATGGTTTCTTTTTACTTGTTCTTGAGGAGTTTTGTTTGTCGGTCTTACCTTGTGTCTAAATTGCTTGAGGACAAGCAAATGCTTAAGCTGGGGGGAATTTGATAACTCGTAAATTTATCTATATTTTCTTCTACTTTAAATAGTAATTTTGAGCTTCAAAAAGTATTTACATATCGAGTTTTGAGTTTAGAATGGTATAATCCTCACTTCCCTGTGTTTGCATTTTTAGGGGCAAAACGGTATTTTGAAAGGGTAAAAGTGAAATGAAGCTGCGAGAAAAAGAAAGAAAGGCTGCTTTGGAATTGAAAAAGACATATTTACATACTAGAAGAGAAGATATGGCAGTCTACTTAAAAAGGATGTTGATGAGTTTTGGTTTATAGCAACTACTTTAAAGAATCTTGAAGAGTTGTATTTTATGTCAACTACTTTGAAGGAGGGAGAGTTTTGATCTATGTCAATTACCTTAAGCTAGGAGATTTCTATTGCTATAAATACTCTTTAATAGTCTTAGCAAGAGTAGTCACAAGGACAACAAAACTCTAGCAGCATTACTGAAGCTTCCAGCAGAAGCTCAAATTTTGAAGGAAGTTCTCAAAATAGAGAAGCAGCTCATGCCACATCAGTTTGCAACTTGAGCAAGTTGAATAACCGTCCAAGAAAGGGAAAGATAAATTAAGTGACCAAGCTTGTAAATAATTCTGCCTTATGGCTGTTATTTCACTTATGTAACAGTTAGTTCTTTTAGCCATTTAGTTAGGATATTTAGCCTATAAATAGAAAAAACTTAATTGCAATTATTGACTAGATTCATAAATATACACAAAAAATTTCAAGAAAGCTCTCGAGCTCTTATCTTCTCTTGTTCTTCTTTCTTACTTCATATGCAAGTTTACTTCTAAACATGGTATCAGAGCACAAGTTTTGCTCTTGATTTACTGTCTTTTCTTTTCTTTTACATATTGTTCCTTGATTGTGTTCTTTTCAAGAAGTTTATCCAGATCTGAAGTGTGTTTTTCATATTACTTTTCCTTTCCAGAATTAATTTTCTGAAATCTTCTTATTTCCTGAAAATTTCTTAGTAAATTTCATGGCTGAAACTAATATTTCTGGTAAGAGTCCTTATTTCCTACATCCTAGTAAGAGTGCTGCACTTGTGCTTGTGCAACCACCACTAGATGATGTGAACTATCAAAATTGGAGTAAGGCAATGAGAGTTGCTCTAATTTCTGAGCATAAAATCCAATTTGTTGATGGAACTATCTTACCTCTTGATTCTGATCATCCCGAGTATGAAAATTGGATTCAATGCAACAATATGGTGTTTTCCTGGCTTTTGAATTCTATGACACCTACCATAAGGCAGAGTGTTCTATGGTATGGAACTGCTTATGAGACCTGGAGTGATCTGAAAGAAAGGTTTGGGCAAGGAGATGCTTATAGGCTTAGTGACATTTTGGAGAAAATTCAAATTTTAAAACAAGGTGCTAATTCTGCGAATGCTTATTTTACAAGACTTAAGATCCTTTGGGATGAAATGTTGTCACTAAGACCAGTTCCTAAATGCCTATGCAATCCTGCATGCTCCTGTGATGGTTATGTTAGTATGCAGAAGTATGTTGATGATGAATATGTGATAAGGTTTCTGAAAGGCCTAAATGAGGAATATGAGCAAGTTTGATCTCAAATACTACTCATGATTCCTATGCCTAAAATATAGCAAGCCTTTAGTCTGGCTATAAAACATGAAAGGCAGAAAGGTAGAGTCACTGAAGAAAACAATGCAAGGAGTTTGGATAATCCTGTACTGGCAGCTTAGAGCAATCAATATCAACATGCTCATACAACTAAATTTTTTTACAAAGGAATGACAGAATCAAATGTCATTTATGCAAATGATGTGAATCAAGGCAAATATAGAAGGTATGGAAACAATCAAGGAACTCAAGGAAATGGAAAAAGACAAGTCATTGTGGCAAGATAGGCCATACAGTTGACAGGTGCTATAAAAAACGTGGATATCCTATCAATAGAGGCAAGGGAAGTTTTTCATCCACTGATACCTATATCAACAATGTTGTAGCTGTAAATCATGATGTTTCACAAGCTACAAATAGTTCTAACACCTTCAAAACTTCTGGAGGTACAAGTAGTACCATTTCTAAGAACTTGTGTCAATAGTTTATTAGCCTTTTGCAGATGCATAGTCAAAAGCCGAATGAGAACATCACTGTTGCACTGACATCAAGCTTTGTCAATTCAGCCAACAATGATTTAGGTACTATGCAGTCTTTCTATCATAAATGGATAATAGATTCAAGGGCTTCTGACCACATATGCATAGCTTTATCTTATTTTGTTTCCAACTATGCTATATCTTCTACATATAGCACCATTCCTATTGGAGATTTTATTTTTGCCACTCACAAAGGGAAAGTGATTTTCAAGTCTGGACTTACTCTTGATGATGTTTTATATGTTCTTACTTTTAAGTTTAACTTGATCTCCATCAGTAAGCTCACTTCTAATCCTGCTGTTTTCATTAAATTTCATACTGAAAATTGCATTATACAGGACCTTGCACTTTCCAAGATGACTGGGAAAGCTGAAAAATTCAAGGGACTTTACATTCTTGACACTGCTTCCAGCTTAGTTTCTCAGTCTTCTTTTACTACTAATCTTAGTATTTCTCATCCTTATTTTCCTAGCAATAAGGTTTCTGCTACTTTGTCTTGTATTAGCAATAAGAATGCTATTGATTCAAGTTGGTTATGGCATTATAGGCTAGGAAATATGTCTTTTCAAAGGATGCAGGAGTTACAAGCACATTATACCTGTATCAGTCTACCTAAATATCATGTTTGTACTAATTGTCTTTTGGCTAAAATGAAGAAATTGCCTTTTTCTCTTAGCAATTCCAACACTGCTAAGTGTTTCTCACTCATTCATGTAGACATATGGGGGTCTTACAAATAAAAAAGCTATTCACCAACAACAGTATTTCTTGACCATAGTTGATGACCAAAGCAGATACACTTGGGTGTATCTGATGAAGCATAAATCAGAAGCTAGGGGTCTTTTGCAGAATTTTATCTTACTTGTTGATACACAATATTCTGCTAAAGTGAAAACAGTTAGGAGTGACAATGGATTGGAGTTTCATATGGTGGATTTCTTCACTACTAGAGGTATTCAGCATCAAACTACTTGTGTTGAAACTCCACAACATAATGGAGTTGTGGAGAGAAAACACCAGCACCTGTGAATGTGGCTAGGGATTTGAAGTTTCAAGCCAACACTCCTAGTATTTTTGGGGATATTTTATACTTCATGCTACTTTTCTGGTAAATTTGTCTCCTACATCAGTATTGCACAACAAGACACCTTATGAAGTTCTTCACAAGAAAAATTCACCTTATAATGATCTCAAAGTGTTTGGATGCTTGACATCTGGTTCTACTTTAGAACAAAGAAGAGGAAAATTTGATTCTAGGGGCCAGGGAATGTGTTTTCTTGGGATTTCCTTCTCAAAGCAAGGGTCTTACCTTGTATGATCTAAGTCTCAAAGTTTTGTTTGTCTCCAGGAATGTGGTTTTTCATGAGACTGATTTTCCTTTTCATTCTTCAAATGAGCCACAACCTCAGTACATTTCATCTTCTATGCCTACTGTACCTACTGTTGTTACACCTCATTTATGATGATTCTCAAACTCACTCACAAGCACAGTCAGCTGGTCATTCCACTCCCTCTGAACCTCTTCCATCAACAGAACTGTGAATCCTCCTGCTCACCCAAAGGATTTTGTTTGCAACTCCATCCATACTAGTCCTCACCATATGGATAAGGTTCTGACTTACTCTCTTTTATCACCCACTTATAGGCATTTTGTCTTGGGAATCACTTCTACATTAGAACCTAAGTCTTTCAAGGAAGCTGTGCATGATCTAATCTGGAAGAAGTCCATGGAGGATGAAATAGCATCTCTAGAAGCTAATCATACTTGGGATATTGTTGACTAACCTTCTAGAAAGGTAGCCATTGGAAACAAGTATGTCTACAAGTTAAAATATAATGTTGATGGCTGCATTGAAAGAGCTAAATCAAGATTGGTTGTTAAAGGCTATACCCAACAACCTGGTATAGACTTTGTGGATACTTTCTCACCTGTTGCCAAGGTGACTACCATCATAATTCTTCTTGCAATGGCAGCAATTCAAAACTGTCATTTACATCAACTTGATGTAAATAGTGCCTTTCTTCATGGCAACTTAGATGAGGAGGTTTATATAGATATTCCACCTGGTTTTTCAGCTCCACTAGGCAAAGTTTGCAGGTTAAGAAAGTCCTTGTATGGACTTAAGCAGGCCAGTAGACAATGGAACACAAAACTAAGTTCTGAACTATTCACATTGGGATTTCACAGGTCCATGAGTGATTACAGTCTTTTTATAAAGACTTATTCTACTGGTTTCTTGGCTCTTTTGGTTTATGTAGATGATATAGTCCTCACAGGTACTTCTCTACTTGTCATTCAGAATGTTAAAGCTCATCTAAACAAGGTTTTTGGTATAAAAGACTTGGGTGAGCTCAAGTTTTTCCTTGGTTTAGAGATAGCTAGGTCTAATAGGGGATTGTCCTTGATCAAAGAAAATATGCATTAGACCTGCTCTCTGATTTTGGTTTTAATGGCTGCAAACCCTCATCTGTTCCTATGAACAATGCCTGCAAGTTATACAAGGAAGATTCTGCTCCTTTGGAATCTAACACTCACTATAGAAGCCTAATTGGAAAACTTTTATATCTTACCATCACTATGCCTGATATATCTTTTGCAGTGCAGCAACTCAGTCAATTTCTTGACTGCCCTACTGAGAATCATTTAAAGGCTGCACACAAGGTATTGAGATACTTAAAGACCAGCCCAGGACAAGGAGTCTTATTCTCTAGTAAATCTACCTTATCTTTAACTGCCTATTGTGATTCAGATTGGGCAGGATGTTCAAATACTAGGATGTCTATATCTGGTTATTGCATTTTTCTTGGAGACTCTTTGATCTCTTGGAAAGCCAAGAACAGTCAACTGTATCTAGCAGTTCTTCTGAGGCTGAGTATAGGTCCATGGCACAATGTGT
Source organism: Vinca minor (assembly GCA_026122235.1). Lineage (NCBI taxonomy): Eukaryota > Viridiplantae > Streptophyta > Magnoliopsida > Gentianales > Apocynaceae > Vinca > Vinca minor. The sequence goes on from JAOCZM010000001.1 coordinate 9,149,645, forward strand.
TTGTGAGGTTCAGTGGTTACTCTATTTGCTCAAAGACTTACAAATTACACATCCTAAGGCAGTACCTCTTTTCTGTGACAATCAAGCAGCCATATACCTTGTTGAGAATCCTGTCTATCATGAAAGTACAAAGCATATAGAGGTAGACCGCTACTACATCAAAAACAGATATGAAGCATGCATTGTGAAGCCTTTGCCACTATTCACTAAGCCACTAATTGAGCACCAATTGGCTAACATATTCACTAAGCCACTGCAGCCTTCACAGTTTCAAGTGTTGCTGCAAGGTTTAGGCATTAAGTCCATTTATACACCAGTTCCATATTGTGGGGGGGTTATTGAGAAAGAAAATGCAACTGGTGCAAGAACAGTCACAACGACAGCAACACTCTAGCAGCATTACTGAAGCTTCTAGCAGAAGCTCAAATTGTGAATGAAGTTCTCAAAATAGAGAAGCAGCTCATGCCATATCGGCTTGCAACTTGAGCACACCAAAGAAAGGGAAAGATATAAGTGACCAGCTTGTAAATACTGAAAGCTTTTATAAAGTTTTTTCAATCTTTCTCTTAATGATGCAACAAGTAATATGATTATCACAATTGCCGCAATAAGAGCAATTAGCATTAGGAAAAGTGGAATGTGAAGTTCCAGGATCATAAGAATAAGAGAGTACAAGCTTATGTGTGGGTTTGTGTTTTTGACAACTATTAACAAGCATAAGAAAAGATATTTCTAATATATGAGAAAAGATAAGTCATCAACCTTAAAATTCTGTGTGTGTTTGTTTCTGAATCCGAACTTGAAAAAAGGTTACTACTCTTAGTTAGCATCTTTGATTAACCAAGTTAAAGCGTCACATTTTGGCCTGCTATTTTATTTTCTCTAACTATTTTCCAATTTACCTTTGAAACTGGGCTTGCATAACCGTCCAAGAAAGGGAAAGATATAAGTGACCAGCTTGTAAATAATTCTGCCTTATGGCTATTATTTTACTTATGTAACAGTTAGTTCTTTTAGCCAGTTAGTTAGGATATTTAGCCTATAAATAGAAAGAACTTCATTGTAATTATTGACTGGATTCATAAATATACACATAAAATCTCCAGAAAGCTCTCGAGCTCTTTTCTTCTCTTGTTCTTCTTTCTTACTTCATATGCAAGTTTACTTCTATACAGGGAGTGTGAGGTGATCAACGGAACAAAGCCTCCAAAGACTGGTCTCCAAATTTGTCTCGAATATGGTGGCAGTTCAGACAAATTGTGAGTGGTAGAAACACGGTAAGTTGTCGAAGCTCAGGGAAGAAGACGAGCTTAATGGATCATGATCAATTGATCTGCTAATGGGTTAAGTTGATGATGGGTCGATGAGACATTAGCAATTAGGCTTTTACTTTTATTTGTTTACTCCCTCCATCCCTAAATAAGGTTAACCTTTGAGTATTTCACATGAATTAAGAAATTCGTAAAAACAATAAAAGTCAAAGACAAATGGCTAATATATCCTCATTAACTACACCTTAAAAATTGAAATTGTGGTTAAAAGAAAAATAAGAAGAGGGTAAAAATGATAAAAATATATTAAATTTTCATTGATAGTCCAAATACTAACATTATTTCGGAAAACATGAATTAAGAAATTCGTAAAAACAATAAAAGTCAAAGACAAATGGCTAATATATCCTCATTAACTACACCTTAAAAATTGAAATTGTGGTTAAAAGAAAAATAAGAAGAGGGTAAAAATGATAAAAATATATTAAATTTTCATTGATAGTCCAAATACTAACATTATTTCGGAAAAAATTGGAAGTCTCAAATGTTAACATTATTTAGGGATGGAGGGAGTATCAAGTAATAGTTGTAGACCTTTTATGCTTCAATTGATAGTTAGTTGAGGTAGTGGTACACAAGTGGGTGTGATTAATAATCCAATATTAATTGGACAAATGTATAGTTCGGTCCAGTATATATAGTTCCAATTAGCTAACTAATCAAATGGGTAAGAGAGTTTCGGTCACAATTCATAATATATATATATATATATATATATATATATATATATATATATATATATATATATATATTTTTTTTACTCTGACCTTCAACATCAAAAGTTCTAGTACTGCCACTGTATATATTAATATATTCGTGTGTATTTATTTTAGAAAAACATATGCAATATTTTTATATTTGGGTCTTCTGGACTTAATAGTGAATAAGCTAATTTATAATATTTCTTATTCAACTAAATCCTAATCATTTTTTGTTATATTTATATGAAAGTCCATTTGTTTTGGTTATATAAGACCTTATTTTAAAATTTTGCTTAGTCCAAAATGATTGTGACGGCCGTGGTTATTATAAGTTTGTTTATCGTGTTAGTTACTAGTTGAGTAAACATCTTAAGTGTTAATACAGAATATCGAAGGCTCTTGGTTACCAGCAGTGAAACTTCCAGTTTCTACACGTAGAAAGTAGAAATTATTTGATGAGATTCCATTCACTAAATCTCACATTTTAAACAACTTCATTTGAAGTAATGAAATTGTGAGTTTCCATAAACAGAAACTAGTGACTTTATTTTGATGCCACGCTCCACATAGTCGTGTCAATGAGTAAATAAGAAAATGCGATTAAAACAAGAAACTAACGAAAAATATTCGTGTACAAAAAATGATGAGATTCTTTACTAAAGTTAAAAATATACATTTTGTGTAATATGATGAAAAATTTTATGGTCCAGTTTAAAAAAAACAAAATGCATTTGTTGCAAAATGACAAAAAGACATTAGTTAAAGTGGAATCTTCTCATTATGTAGAATAAAGAATATGTACTTGAAACAAGATAAATAAATTATAATTAGTAAAAAAATTAACGCTCTTATAACAAAATTATGAAAATGTTCTTGTACAAAATGACGAAAACACCTCTTCTTAAAATTGATGAAAACACTATTGATCTAGAATGACATAAATGATAATAGTTACAGAATTATGAAAATACTCAGATGAAAATGAAGAAAATACAATTGGTTTACAATGGTGAAAACGCTCATTTTAGAAATTGACGAAAATACCCTTGTTGTAAATTTTTCATTTTTTCAAAACGAGTGGTATTTTCGTCATTTTCATCATGATTATTCTCATTATTTGGTATGAATGAAATTTTCATTATTTCTCAACAAGTGTATTTTAGTGATTTTACACCGATAGTATTTAAGTTATTTCATGTAAACGAATTTTTTGTAATTTTGCACCAAAGGGTAATTTTGTTATTTTGTGCTAATAGGAAAAATTTCATTCTATTCAAAGTTAATTTCGCCAGTTAGCACAAGGGGCATTTGTCACTTTTTTTATGGGAGTATTTTCATGTTTTTTGCTTTAAAGGGCATTTTCGTCAATTTACGCCAAAGTGTTTTCTTCATTTTTCATCAAGGTTATTTGAATCATATGAATTTTCAGTAATTGGAGTCAAAGGTATATTTTTTAATTTTGCGCGTAAGTATTTTTCATCATTTTGAGCTGAAGATATTTATGTCATTTTGCGTCAAGAGTATTCGTAATTTTGCACCAAAGGTGTTTTTTATTTTATTTTTATGTTATATGTGTGGTTTGTTTGTTTGTTTGTTTTTATTATTTTTTTTATTATAAAAAAGCGTTGTTTTGTGCCAATGATATTATTGTAATTTTTGCACTAACGATTTTTTTTTTTATATCTTTGTCATTTAAGAAAATAACATTCGTTATTTTAAATTAAGAGTACTTCAGTCATTTTGTACCAGGGGTATTTTGTCATTTTACACTAAGGGTACTTTGGTCATTTTATATATATATTTATTTATGAGAGACCAAATAATTTGTATGTATGATGTATTTGTAACATAAAGAAAATATTGTGAAAATGGAATTCAAATTCTTTAATTATAAAATTGAATTGATTTTATTGAGAGCCAAGAGAATTGGAAATTTAATTTTAATTCCATCATTTTGTTGTTAGCCAAACAAGAAAATTGGAATCGAAAAACCAATTCCAATTCCAAAGCCCAACTTCCATGGAAACAAACAAACCCTTTCAATTTTTTTTCTTTAGAAAACTCCTTTTAGATATTAAATCTCCCTAATTCTTGGCTTTGCCCCTACATCAGAACGTGTGTTCTATTCAAATATGTTCATACGTGTGAAAGACATGTCAGACATTAAATAAACTAATCTAATGTTTGTGTTTTATTGAGGAAGAATGAATAGCTATTCTTGAAAGAGAAATTGTTCATCATTCCTAAACAAAATTGTTAGGGATTTCTCAAAGTCCCACACTGGGTACATTAAGAAAGATTAAAGGAGAATCACCTTATATCTATAGGTTTCTCAAGTTTTGTGTTATTTATTACCAACTCATTAATTGGGGGGTTAGGGTTTTGATGAGTTATGCCATTTGAGGGTTTATAATTTTGTTCGTATATAAATTACGTTTTCAAGTTATAAACATAGATCTATACAGAGATCGAATTACGTTAAATTCTAGTATTTTCTGTCTTTATTTTTATTCTTTTCTCCAGTGGCGGAGTCATTAATTTGTCATAGTTGGCGAATTTATTATTGAAATTTTTTAGGGGGGCGAAATAAAACATTTATAAGAAAATATCACCCAAAAAAAAAATTCTTATAGAAAATTCGTCGTTTCTAAAAATTTCCTGCCCTCATGAAGGTCCACCACTGCTTTTCTCTATATATTGTGTGAGTTGAGTATAGAACGTTAAGGCCAGTGCCCTTTATAGGTAGGTAGAGGATGAATAGAAAGGCATGAAGAATAGTTATAGGGTACTCATTAATGCCAATCCGCCACCAGCTCTGCTTTTCTTTCCATTTTGCAGACATGAATGCATATGAAAGCGCCTGGTAGCTGCAACAAAAATTCCCAAACCAAAAATATGTAATTTGTACGCTTTGTTTCTTCTGACCATAATATCCGGAGGAGGGGAGGGGGGGGATTTTCCGAATTGGACCTGAAGCTTTTTATCCGATAAGGAGCGTTCAGAATCGTATACTTCATTCTATATTCCGTTTCCGATCATCTTAATAATAAATTTTTACACGTTAATTTTTTAATTTAAAAAACTACTAAAAAATAGGGACATGCAATTTTTTTTTCTAATAAGGAGGGCCGGCTTATTGTTCTTACTCCATGTTTGTTCCCTAAACATTACAGTAAACATTTATACCATCCTTTATTTATTTGTAAATTGATAAAAGTGGTGAAAGTGTCATCTAGGGTTTTCACTTTTCGGTTAAATCGAAATAGAAATCGATTTTTAAAATTATATAGTTTGGTTTATTTTGAGTTTCGGTTTATAGATTTGATGTTGAAAAAGTCAAAATAATTCGATTTGTTATTCATTTTTCAAACTTTAGAAACCAAAATAATGAATACACCGATATTTTTTTTATTATTCAAAATAATTTGTATTATACTTATTAGTATTATGAATATTACTTCGAGTTGTATTTTTATTCTTAATTTTCAATTTATTGTTTTTATTTTAATTGTGCATTATAATTTTATCTTTTGTCTAATTTTTATTAAGTTGAGCTCCAAAAAAATTCCGTTACAAACCGAACTGAATTATACCGAAATAATTTCGGTATTCGGTTTTCTTAAATTTCGGTTCGATTCGTTTTTTATAAAATATTACAATACCGAATCGAATACAAAAATTTTGTTATGAAAACTGACTCAAATATCGAATGCACACCCCTACTGTCATTTGAAGTAAACACAAATTAAGAATGAGGGTAGTACAAACGAACTTTATGTAGGAATATGATAGATGATTTGAAATTGACAAAAAAAAGAAAAATAAATTAAGAATATATGTGTGTGTGTCTGTCAAAGAAGGCGAAGATCAGTACAGTTGACTCGACACTTTTAATTCATTTTAATTAGTTTTGGGTTCAATATTTATCTACCTCCTCTGATGGAAAATAAAAACAGAAATATATATACTGAGACAAGGGAGTAAATGGTTGTTCAATTTTATTTAATTTTTCTTGATAGATGGTTGTTCAGTTTTAAGTATCTCAAAGTGTACATGCGAGTTTCAGGAAAAATTTAATAAGTGTAAATGTGAAACAAATAAAATGGGCCATTTTATACGCGGAATCTTCAAAAAGGTACATTTAATAAAATTTAATAAGTGTAAATGTGAAACAAATAAAAAAGGTACATTTTTCCATTTACAAAAATACAATTAAAAGAAACTTTAATTTGAAGTGAAAGTGAGCCTTCAAGAAATAATTAACTCGTATCTAGGCATGGCTGCATGCACTAATTACGTGATTGGGAAGTCGCAGCTTGCAACTACTTTGGACTGGTACATATGACTTTTGATCCAATTTAATAATGATTTATTTCCCAGTCATTCCTTCCTTTCCTGATCCAAGTAATACATGTGTCCTATGAATATAATAACTCATATTAGAGTAAGAAAGACAAAAATTAGAGGTTTTGTTTTTCTTTGTTTTTTACCTTTAACTAATGTGTATGGTGCAGAACACGATTTTTTCAGTATATAAGAAATAATTTTAGCCATTTTTTACCGTTAGATAAAAACATTCAACGATCTAATTTTTTTCTCTGAGATATCTGTTATTATTTTCACCCTTATTACGTAAGACAAGTGTTTATAACGAGAGAACATATGTTGGAACCTTAAAACATATGTATGTAACGAGAACATACTTGAGGTATTAGATTTGACACATATTCAAAAAAATGTAACACATGTTCAAAACGTGTTTCATATATACTAAAAAACTATGTTCTGCATTATAACGAGAGATTAACTAATTTAACCATCCACTTACTTCCCTCCCCTCTCCACGGGTGAAAATCGTCTGTACTCGTGTACTCAATCCTATGCCCAACCATTCATTATTTGTCATGTGGAATTATGAGTGAATTGTGTAATTGAGCATAAGAATAAGTATATACACGGGTACAGACAATTATTTGCCCCCTCCGCCCGTGCTTCTTTCCCTCTCTACCGATTGAGTTTCCACTTCTCTTATAACCGAATCATCAATCCAACCGCAATGAAGCCCTCAGATGCATCAGCAAGCTGAGGGTAACTAAGGGCTGGGGCAGATCTTGTTCTTGTTCTTGTTTTTTTAAAAGAGGATTAATATTGGTTTCTCACATTCCATCCAGCATGACTCGAACTCCCGACCTACCAGTTGAAAATGAAGCGTATTACGCTGGGGCAAATCTCGTGAGTCTGATTTAGGGCGGATTAAGTATATGAATCTAGGGGCCATTATATTTTAAGAAATTTGCAATATAACAACTTGAAAAGCTTGAGTGAGCCAAAATTAAAGTTTAATAGTTATAATGTTTAAAATATTTCAATAAAATTTATGTTGGTTTTTTTTAAGAAATTTATAAAATATTTCAATAAAATTTATGTTGGTTTTTTTTTTTCAGCTTAAAGTTAAATATTTATATTTTAAAGCCGTGATATCAGAAAATAGATGTAGATATTCTTGTGAGTTATATATTTATTTTATGAATTCGATTTGCCTTCTTTAAGAAGTTTTGTTCTTTAACTACTATATCCATGGTTCTGTTTTTTCGAGATTTTTTGTTCAACTCGAATCCAAAAGAAACTCTTACTTAGAAGTTTATTTTTTATTATTATTTGAAATAGGATCTGTTATTGACGAAGTATGTACACAAAGGATAAGTAGAAGTTTTTTTTGACGTTGAAATAGGATCTTGTATTGATGAGGTATGTACACCAAGGATTACATGGCCAAGTTTGGTACCATTTGAGCAATTGGAGACTATTTTTTTTTGTTTTTATTTAATATTTCTTTTTTCAGGGGTTGATTTTTTGGCCAAAAAATCATCTGTCCATATGTATGTCTTTATTCATATATACAGTCACTCACAATTCGCCACGTGTATATGTAATTAGAAAAAAATGTTTACATGGACAAATCTAAATGTTGATAAATGTATGAGAACAGACGATTTCCACCCGATTTTTTTGGTTAATGCCGGTGTCGAATCCGAAGCAGTGTCTTGGGCGGAAAGAATTGTTCCTAATGAGGAACCTCTCCTGGAAAAATTAAACTAACTAGGAAATAATTTTTGACATCTTTTAGGCAAGAAGTTTATTATCGGTACATATGTAACACTGAAAAATTAATGCAAAACTACTTTTTCTCGAGTTTATTCTTATATAGAGTATAAGAATAAACCCATACCCCGTTGTTTGCCGTTCCTTTTCCATCGATGTGGGCTTTTGTGTGAAATCTATAACCGTTAACAAAGTTACCGGTGTATGACATCACTCTCCTTGACGGGCCCCAAGACAGATTTTTCAACAAACTTTCGGAATGTTCCTGAAGGCTATGTATCTGTTGAGAACAACAAAAGTTAAATTACTTTAATTATGCATTCTTAAGACAAGTACATTTCTATACAATACCAACTTACATGAGTTCCAAACCATTTGGAAAAATCATTATAAACCCGGATTTGAAGTTCTTTCTCCGTTATCTGCGGGGTTTGGTCATGTACTTCACTGACAAATTTCCTGAGTTACAAATTAAATGACAATATTATTATTTGGCCACTTTTAATTATATAACAAAAATGAAGCAATAGATAGGTTTACTTACTGAAGATATGGTTCGACCTCTTCACAATTCATTAGGATATAATTCATCGTTGTTTTATAATCTTTATCAGATAATATAATCTTTTTTTTTCTTTTTTCCAAATGATATTTCGGGTAAGTTGCAAATTCATGATACATCTGGTCCGCTAACCTCATCTTCACCATCATTTCGCCCAATTGTTGTAACTCTCGTTTTCACGTGGGGTTCGAAATAATAGCTAAAGAATGTAGCACCTTTTTCGACCAAGTATGAATTGCAAATTGACCCCTCAACTCTGGCCTTGTTATTTATCTTCTTTTTCAGATGGTGCAGGTATCTAATTAAAGCATATGTAGTTAATCACATTGTAAATACGTACATGAAAAATAAAAATGAAGTTGAGATAACTTAAGACATTGGTTGTTACCTCTCGAACGGGTACATCCACCTAAATTGTACCGGGTCACCAACCTTGGCTTCGTATGGAAGGTGAATCGGCAAGTGTTCCATCACATCAAAAAATCTCGGAGGAAATATTCTCTCTAACTTGCATAATAAAATAGCGTTAGTGTCCTCCAATTCTTGCATATGCGCCACACTCAACTTTGGAGACACAAATCTCTATAGAACAGACTAAGTTCAGCCAAGGGTCCCCAAACATTTGTCGGTAGTACTTCCCTAAGTGCTATAGGGATAAGTCTCTCCATGAATACATGAGAATCGTGACTCTTCATTCCAAACATTTTCAAATCTTTCATATCAACGCATCGCGCCAAATTCGATGCATATCCATCTTGGGAGCCTTAATTCTTTAACCCACTGCAAAACCATCTCTTTTTGTGCCTTGGTAAAAGTGAAACATGCCTTCAGTTTCGTTACTTTACCTTGGCCATCGTGTTTAATATTCAATTCCGGACGACTGCAATACATTTCAACATCCGCTCTAGCTTTAACATTGTCTTTAGGTTTACCTTTCACGTCCAACACGGTGTTAAAGACATTATCAAACACATTTTTTTCATTATGCATGACATCAATGTTGTGTCTTATCAAAAGTGTCCGCCAATAAGGTAAGTCCCAAAATATACTACGTTTGGCCCAACTATGATCCCGACCCCTGCCTTCCTTTTTACCGATCTCTTCAGCTGTATCGGTAATTTTTTGATAATCTCTAACTCTAACCAACATTTCATCACCAGTAAGGCGAGATGGCAGGGTCTACTCTCTCTTGTCGCCGGTCCTTTCAGAATCCCTTTGTATCTCTTCTAAAAGGATGATCAGGTGACAAGAAGAATCTGTGGCAATCGAACCACGATTGTTTCCCGCTAGACTGCAAATGGAATGCATGTGTTTCCTCCATACAATATGGACAAGCGTGAATGCCAGTTGTACTCCATCCACTCAACTTTCCATATGCTGGGAAATCACTAATTTTCCAAAGTAATCAAGCCCTCAATTTAAAATTTTGTTTTTTTGAGGTATCATAAGTTTCAATTCATTGATTAAAGGCTGGAAGTACACATCGATCTTGTGTTTTGGATTTTGGGGTCCAAGTACAATGATAGTTAAGAAGATTACATTGTTCTTTATACATATCCAAGGGGGCGATTATAAGGTATTAGAAGAACTGGACAAGAAGAATAGTGCTTCCCTGACATGCCGAAAGGTGCAAAACCATCTGTACATAACCCAAGCCTTACATTCCGTTGCAAAATCGGTGTGCGTTCTATCAAAATGTTGCCAAGCTTCTCCATCCCGTGGGTGATTCATTATTCCCTTTTCCCTCTCACTATCTGAGTTCCATGTCATGTGTCTTGCAGTTTTCTCAGATGCATACAATCTTTGTAATCTCGGAGTAATTGGAAAATAATACATCTTTTTGCAAGCAATCTCTTTTTTCTCGTGTATTTTTTGATTTCTTTTTCTTAATGTATCTAGCATGGCCAAAAAACTTGCATTCTCTACTCTCAACATCATATTTCCAGTACAACATACAACCGTTAACACAAACATCAATCTTTTGCACCGGTAATCCAAGGCCTTTAACCAATTTCTTCATTTGGTAAAAGTCGTCTAAAGCATTATTTTGTGGAGGAAACGCCTCTTTCATCAACTGCGCAAATTTATCTATTGTAGTTTCGGATAAGTTGTCTTCGAACTTAATGCTCAACATCCTAGCAGTCATTGAAAGTTGTGAATGGTTTGTACAACCATTGTACAGTGGGCTATCAACAACCTTCAACATGTCATAGAACATTTGTGCATCTGGATTGGGAGGTTCTTCCACGTCCCTATTTTGCTGCTCATTAAAACTTGGTCCCGCAACATCAATAACCATATCTCGATAATTGTTCAGTATCGTATGTCTTTTATAATTATCCATTTAATGAACAAACAGGATTTGAGGCATGGGAATGAATGCCTCACCATGACATGTCCAATTATAATAGTTAGACACGAATCCGTTCATAACAAGATGATACTTCACAGTATCAGGCATATGAAAATACTTATTCTTACAAACCCCACAAGGACACCTAATCCCATCAATTTGTACATTACCAGACGTACTAACTGCGAAATCCACAAATCGTTTCAATCCCGCTATAAAAAGTTGACTATGACGAGGTCCACCCTTCGTTGTCGAATCCATATACATCCAACTACGGTCCTCCATTACAAACACAATATCTGCGTATATCAAGTCTTAATAATTAACTGCATATTAACTTTGGATCTTATTTTGATGATTTCTCACCCTTATTTTCCAAGTAATTATTAACGTGTGACAATGGCATCTTGTCTACTATTTGAAACGGCATTTTGTCAACTATTTCGATGATTTTCAACATAATTTTGTTTGTTGAAAGATAATACAAAGACAGAAAATCATGGGGGATAATACAAAGATAGAAAATAATGAGAGATAATACAAAGATAGAAAATCATGAGAGATAATACAAAGATAGAAAATCATGAGAGATAATACAAAGAAAGAAAATCATGGGAGATAATACAAAAAAAGAAAATCATGGGAGATAATACAAAGATGCATAAACCGGGGAGATATTACAAAGAAGCATAAAACGGGGAGATATTACAAAGAAGCATAAAACAGGGAGATATATAAATACAAAGATTCAAAAAATCGGCAAGATAATACAAAGAAAGATGCTAACAACCGGGGGATAATACTAAGATGCAAACAACCTGGGAGATAATACAATAGAGGTCTTCATGGCAGGTCCCATCAATACAACGCAGTTGAAACACACATTTCACGTGCAAACTAGCAATCGGGTGATCGGAAACTGCTCAAAAAAATAAATATTGGTCAAATGTGACAATTTTCTTAGTGTGCATTAACAAAATTTCAATGTGAGAATAAAGCTGAAATTTTACACCCTAAACTAAAGGTAAAAAGCTAGTAAACTTAGAAAATTTTGCCACTTTGATATCATCATTTATTATGCAAAGAAAAAGAGTCAAATTCTTAGCTTTAAAATAATTAGAGCAAAATTTGATTCTCGTATTTACCATGGCATATCATTAAACACCTTGCCTACAACCCAAACCCAAAAAATAAAAGGTATGCCCTAAACCTAATAAAAGGTAAAATGCCCTAAAATTTGATTCTTTGTGAACAATTTTTGCTCTCATTCTTTTATTGTGATCCCTTGTACCACATGTGATTAAGCTAGAGAATAAATGGTATAAGAGCATGAATATTGACATTAATAACATTATAATAAATAGAAAAGACAAGATTCTCACCTAAAACAAATAAATCGGAGGTGGTGGGGAAGTCTTGTGGGTGCCGGAGGTGGTGTCGCCGTCTTGGAGTTGCCGGAGGCGGTGGTGATGGTAGGAGCGAGGGGTTTCGCGGTGAATTTGGGGGGAAATCGCCAGAAGAGGTGGTGGTGGAGATAGAAATCGCGGCTGTGCAGAATGAGTAAATGGGGAGGGCTTATTGTCTTAGATATTTTTAGAGAAATAAAACACACAAAACAATGCCGTTTAGGCGTTTCAATCTCGCGACTGATAATAATTCGGTCGCTATTACGTCGCCCAATAGCATACATTTTGTCCAGTTGAAAAGTTTCTGCCCATCGAGAACGGAAGTGGCAATGCCGTCCTCTATGCCGACGGCATAGTCGGTCGCCAGTAGGATGTCTGAACAATTGTAAAGTTTTCAAAATAATGAACCCGCGCACTAGACAAGACAACACCGTTTCGGCATTTAACATTAGCGACTGACTAGCGACCGCCAGGGCATATTTGGTCGCCCTGTAGAATGTCTGAACACTTGTACAGTTTTCAAAATAATGAACTCACGCACTGGACAAGATGACACCGTTTCGGCATTTAACATTAGCGAGCGAATAGCGACCGCCCTGGCATATTCGGTCGCCCAGTATATGGATAGCGACCGACTAGCGACGGACATGTTAAACAATTTTAAATTCCAAAACCGACATCTCTCAGAATGCGAATACGAACTAATATTATTATTGTAGTAATTATTTGATCATTAATGAGCAATTATTAAAATTATAGTTACATTACTTAATGATTCACGTAAATGTATACACAAATGTATTACTTGAATTGTTCTGCTTCCAGTCTATACAAGTATTTTGTGAATAAGTATAAGTTTTACTTGTTTCACTATTCAAGTTAATGTGTACATATGTATATATTACTAAAATAGGCAAATCTTTTTATATATCCTTAAAAACCTCACTATTTTATAAAAAACGGAATCCGGGAGAATATACCGATCGAATTACGACCGAGGTATCAAGGTCGGTCGCCCATTATCCTATTAGCGACGGATATGTCTGTGTCGGTTGCCCCAATGATAAATTGCAGCGTATATTTTCAAAACGACGTCGTCGAGCTCAATCCGTCGCTAAACCCTAACCCTAAACCCTAAAACAGTATTTATTCGGTCGCTATTCGGTCGGTATGAAACCAATTTTCCAGCAGTAGAACTGGTTACCTATAGAACAGACCCCCTGCACAATTCAGGTATCTTCCATTCAACAGAAAACATAACCCAAAACACAAATTCCAAAATAATCACACAACATAACTTAAAAAAAGCATTAAAAGATAACAATAGTTACAAATTGATACAAAGTTAACTAAGTACTCTATTGACTCACCAAAACCGTATCGACAGTTAAAGGGTCATCGTCTAAGATACTACTCAATTTAGCCTCAATCTCAGAGGCACTTAATACAACATGGTCCGTATTTGTTAAAATTTCAGCTAACATACTAGCTAAACCCTTGTTTCTCTTCTTTTCCCTCACCTTGAATTCTCTTTTTTGCTCGGCCATCTCTTTCTTAAACTTTGCTTCCATTTCGCACATTTTTTGTTCCATGTCTGAATGCGAGACCGCCTGGCTGTCTCGTTTCATTGTCTTTACCACATCACTAAAGGAATTGAGTCCTTGGACATGTCCCTTTCTTAGGCCACCCGCAGTCTCAGCAGACAACTCAATCAGAGTCGGCAAATCCGGAGGAAGCAGTCCGGCTTGAGTTGCTTGGCTTGCGGCGTCGTCATAAACCTCATAGAACACTCGCTGTCAAATAAAATGTCAGGTTATGACATTAAATAACTAATATCAAAAAAGGAGAAAAGGTAATGAAATACTTACAGACAACTCTCTAGAATCTTCATCAACCCATTCGCCTTTTTTTGGGCCGATATGGTGTTGATAAAGATGATCGTAACTGGCCGGGAATGAGACTGCATGTCCGGCCTCCTTTTCCTGTTAAACAAAATCATTAAAACATTTAAATACGTACAAAAAACACATAAAATATAAGAATACGTCAATTAATATATTTAAGTACCAATCTCATGTGGTGCTCAATGTGGCTGAGCGAACCGCCCGTGTGCTTCATCTGGCCTTTGCCACCCCTCTCTTCTTTCCAATTTTTTGCTGCCTGTGCCGACTTGGCTTTAAATTTCGGAATTTGCCAGTACTCTTCAAGTTGCGCCAAATCGGTCTCAGAAACCCATGTGGGCCTCTTATTTTTTTTTCGAGCGTCGCTCATAATGCCGCTGAGTCTCCTCGTAAGTATGGTACGCCAACCTTTCTTGACGCCATCCTCATGCTCAGGAGCCTAGCGATACTTTTTCTGTAATTTGAAATAATGTTAGATAATTAAATTTGAAGACTTCTAAATTCAAACTTGTTTACTTACCTTGAACTCGTCCCACCACAATTTTTCTTCTTCCTGGGGAACATCCTTGATGGTGCTATATGCCCCCTTGAAACGATCTTGAAATATTGAAGTAATGGCGACGGAACAGCTGGATGACAACCTAAAACTATAATAGCAAAGAAAATATTTGATTAGTTACTATAATGACGACAAGTAGTATAATTAGCTTAAAGGAAATAATTAATGAATTTACTTACGTGCCAAGGGTAGGCTGCAGGAGAATACGAGTATCTACTATAACCGCAACTCCACCGATGATCGACGCCGTCTACGTGGGGACCCGATGACCGGTGAGTCGCCGATCCTGATACTGGTGTAGACTCAGTGGCGGGTACTGGCGCATACGCATCCCGAGATGTCTGTGCATCATCAGACTGTGATGGAGGTGTCGTACCAAGCACGGGAGCAGATGGCGGTGTCGACACCAAATCCTGTGATGAACCAGGCTGGGAGGTGGAGGCCGGAGCAGACGTGGCTGGCGAACCAAATGGTAAGAAAACTCGAATACTTTTCATTGGAGGCATCTCTGAAATACATGGAAAGTATTCATTATCAAATTACCGATCGTTTTATACGATGAAAAGTTTGTTATCTGGTCTATTTGATCATTGCGTATTTTGACATGTTTACCCTTATATTTATTGAGTTTTTGATAATTAAACTGTTAGATGAAATGTTATCGAGGAAAATAAGAAAATATGACTAAATAATTAAAGTGTTAGTACTAATTTTAAATATTTATTCTAAGTTATTTATATTTGCATAAGTATGAATATTCACAAAAAAAAAAATCGGTATTCGGTCGTTCTAGGCGTGAATGAAAAATTAGGTCGCTAATTTCGGTAGCTATTTAAATTGGTGGTAAAGTTTTTGGATGAATGATCTCTTATTCCTTCTCTATAGCTTGATCCTTTTGATCCATTTCAAGCATCTCACGTCAAAGAAAATTTTAAGAGAGTTCAACTCAAAAATATGTAATATGTTTCCTCTAGATGGTATATATTTTGTATTATTGATGTTCAAACTCAATTTTTAAGTTTTGTTCCTCAAACTAATGTCGATTTTCTAAGGTAATCCAAATATCACAAACTAAAATGTTATTTAACGTTGTTGTATTAACTAACAAATAGACGAATTAAAGTTGTTAGTTCCATCATCTTCGTCAACTTATGTTAGCGCCTACAAAACAATAAATCAACCCTTATTCCTTCTCTACCTCTTGATCCTTTGATCCATTGCAAACACCTCATGTCAAGAAAACCTTAAAAGAATTCAAATCAAAAGTGCGTAATATGTATCCGTTAGATGGTATTAATTTTTTTTATGAATGATGTTCAAGCTCACATTTTAAATTTTTGCTCCTCAAACCAATGTGATTTGCTAAGGAAATACTAGGATCACTCTTCACCTGACTCTGCAAAGGATAAAACTATGAATGCAAATCTCTTTGGAAAGCATTAAATGTTACGATTGATAACAATCGATCAAAGAATTACAACAATAGGAGTAGGAGATAAACACATACACAAAGTAAAAAGCTTCGAGACAAAATTCAGTGTTGTGAAAGAGCAATGGATGCCACAACGATTTAATATGGTTAATCCTATAATCTTAATCATATAATGTTAGTGTGTGCTTGTGAGTGCAAAAAAATAAAAATAAAACAAATTGAACATTTTATTTAATGTTAATACCTTCAGTCTCTTACTACTTTCCTATATATTAATTAATCCTAACTTTTACAAGTCTTGTTTCCTATAGGTGCTAGCCCAGTTGTTTTTTGATAAATTGAATTTGCCTTCACTTTGTGCCCGTTTTCTTGCCTGCTCTTTTACAATTTTTGTGTTAAGCATGGAGTTTGATACACAAACTCTAAGAATAATATGGCTTCATTTGAAAATCTTGTTGGAGAAAACCTATTCAATTCTTATTCCAATGGCATTTTCATGGCTACATTATCTTCATTATCTTCATCTTTGTCTCAAAACAATTTCAATGGTGATAAGTTTTCGGATGAATAGTCTCTTATTAATTTTCTATTGACGAATCAGGTCGCTAAAGAAATCAACCCAGCACAAACATCATTTTAGCAAAAAAAAAAAAAATTATTGATGGCAAATTTTTTTTTTATCATTTCAGCAAAAAAATAAAATTATCATTTCAGAAAATCCAAAAAAAAAAAAAAAAAAACAGATTAATTACCAAAAACAAATCAACCCTAACCAAAATCAAATGCCCAAACAACTTTGAATGAACAAATTATAGGCAAATACCTAATTGAAGATTTGATTTCGGGGGTGAATTCGACTTGGATTAAACAGCTTCTTGGTGTCCCTTTGCAGTAATGGAGAAGGTTCTTCAAAAAATGGGGCCCCGAGATGCCGGCGTCAATTAAATCAACGGTGGTGGCCGAAGATGGCGTAGGGGAAGGGGGATGGGGAAGAGGCCGTTTCAGAAGTGGGGGGTCGTGATTTCGTAGTGGGAGAGGGTTGGTGGTTTCACAGTGGGAGAGACAGATGGTTTAAAATGAGGTGTAGAGGCGGAGGTGTAGCGACGGTGGGATATGGACGCAGCAACGGTGAGGTGAGATTCAAAGCTCTTCGAGGTGTTCAATCGACGGCCGGTGAGGAGGGATTTCGTCACCCATGAGATTCGAAATTTCTAGAGAAAGGGAGACGACGGCTTGGATTAGGTATTTTGAGAGATTATCGCGAAGAAAACGACGTCGTTTTGTACTTAAAGATCGAATACTGACCGTTAACTATTCCGTTGGTATTCGGTCATTAATATCCGTCGGCATTCGGTCGTTTACGGTAAACAAAATGACATTGTTTTAATTAATTTTAAACCTTTATTTTAAAAAAAATAAAAGATCAAAACGACGTCGTTTTGACGAACGTTAACTATTCCGTCGGTATTCGGTCGTTAACTTCCGTCGGATTTGGTCGTTAATGGTGAATAAAACGACATCGTTTTAATTAATTTTAAACCTTAATTTTTTTAAAGAAATAAAATATCAAAACGGCGTTGTTTTTACACCGTTATGTATTCCGTTGGTATTCGGTCGTTAGGTTTCGTCGGCATTCGGTCAATACCGTTGCACCAAAACGACGTCGTTTAAATAAATTTTAAACCTTAATTTTTGTAAAAAAATAAAATATCAAAACGACGTCGTTTTGGCGGCGTTATGTATTCCGTCGGTATTCGGTCGTTAAGTTCCGTCGGCATTCGGTCAGTACCGTTGCACCAAAACGAAGTCGTCTTAATTTGGTCAACGGGACCGATAAGGACGACTCCTTAGCGACGGATATGTTTTCGGTTGCTATTCGGTCGGTATTCAGTCTTTATAGCAGTGACCGAAACATTCGGTCGCTAATTGCGGTCGCTATTTAACTGTTTTATTGTAGTGAAATGGTCCAATTTCATGCAAGTTGCTTTGGACATGATTTTCTTTAGAAGGGACAGTTACATTAATGTTGTTTGAGAAGTTCAAGAATAATGTTGGAGACTCAAGGGTTCCAATATTGTTGGAATTGAGAAGGGTATTATTGGGATTTGCCCATACACTTTGCCAAGCCTTTAGTATATCAAGACATGGATGTTGTACCATTGGCTGCTTTAGTGGTAACGAAGGTGAAATGGCGGCTGTGGGTATCATATATAGGCTGAGCTGATGAAGAAAATGAGCCAATCGGAGGATGATAAGGAATATTGGAATCGACCAATTTGGACTCGCGAACAAGTCTTGCTTCGGCTTCAAGCCGAGCGCTCTCCCATTGAGCCATGTGATTAAGATTTGCAGTGTCTTTGGATTGAGCCGAGCCGAGGGCATTGTTTTTTGGCTTATGAGTCATTGGATCAATTCCCATCTTAGTTGGTCTCTTCTTCAAATGTGTATTCCAATAATTCTTTATCTCGTTGTCGGTTCTTCTAGGAAGGTAAGTAGCAATGGATGACCATCTATAAACATATCAGAAAGAACGGTAAATAAGAAAATAAATAAGAGATGGTAACTACCCTCAAAGTTTTAAAAAAAATCTTTATCTTATATATCAGTGATGTGGCTGACCCTCTATAAATATATCAGAAAAATCAGTAGATAAGAACATAAATAAGAAATGCAGGCGGCACTACAACAAAATATGTCTATTGCGACGTTTGACATATGTCGTAATAAGGGGAAAAAACGTCGATATAGATCTATACCAACATTTATTGCAAATGTCGAATAAATGTCGCATTTACCTGTGTTGTTATGATTTCTCACGTTATTTCATACAAGCGCCGGTACCTATCTATTACGACGTTTGTTGCGTCATTTCCATGTGTATCAAAAGGTCTTTTTGCCGTCATTTGTAAATAATCGCAATAAGTCGCCTATTACGACGTTTGTAAATAGCGTAAATAAGTTGTTATTGCACCATTTGTTATGACATTCGTAAATTATGAAGTCAAGTCGAGCCAGAGCCGGGCCCTATACAAGCCGAGTCGAATTCGGAGTTGAAGCCTAGACAAGCCGAGCCATCGAGTCTAGCCACCTTTGAATAAATTAGAATAAAGTTTCTCCTTACTCAATGTGATGAGAATTGAACACCGCGACCTCCCTAATGTATGTCGTGCGGTGGGCAGCTTGCTAACTGATCATTTATCATTTTTTATTCCTCATATTATATTTATTATAATAGATTTTTGAATTTGTACCTTTATTTATTTTAATTTCTCTTTTGTTTTGATTTTTTGTCATGAATCAAATTTAAATTAATGCACTCTCATTAAATTTTGAATATTTAAATTTATTTATTATACACGATATAAATGTCTCTTCAAGAGTTGCAAAAGCAACCATTTATAACAACATTTAATGTAAATGTCGCTAACTAACATTAAAATGTCGTATGAACATATATATTAAAACCGTCGTTAGAAACGTTGTTCAAAAATAGCGACAGATGTATGAAATGTCACATGATCTAACTATATAGTATATAAATGTCACTACATGCGTAGCAGAAAGTAAAATACTTCTGTTGTGGACCTAGACCACTTGATCCGCATTGAGCCACATCACCCATTTTATTAAAAAAAATAAAAATATACTCCTCTTTACTTGCACTATTGAATCCAAAAATGAGAGTATTTTATTTTATTTTTAATAAAAGAGTGATGTGGCTCAATGTGGATCAAGTGGTCCATGACTCCACAACAGAATTATTCAGGAGGGAAAATTCTGTTGTGGACCTGGGCTATTTGTGGGGTCATGAACCACTTGGTCCACATTGAGCCACATCACCCCTTTTATTAAAAAAAATAATAATACTCCACTTTACTTGCACTATTGAATCCAAAAGGGAGAGTATTTTATTTATTTTTTATAAAAAAGTGATGTGCTCAATGTGGATCAAGTGGCCCATGACCCCACAAGTGGTCCAGGTCCACAGCAGAATTATTCGGGAGGGAAAATTTTGTTGTGGACCTGGGTTATTTGTGGGGTCATTGATCACTTGGTCAACATTGAGCCACATCACACCTTTTATTAAAAATAAATAAAATACTCCTCTTTACTTGCACTATTGAGGGTATTTTATTTATTTTTAATAAAAGAGTGATGTGGATCAAGTGGTACATGACCCCACAAGTGGTCCAGGTCCAAAACAGAAGTATTCAAGTTTTTGTAGGGTTGGGCTCTTTCAAATTCATAAAATAAAAGAGTAAATAACTGTTTAGGTTATTAAACTATTTATATTTTGTTGTTTTGGGTATTCAATTATTATTTTTGATTAATTATATTACTATAGTATTTTAGTGGTGGTTTTCGGATAAATTAGATATGTGTCGGGCATGTGACCAATAATCCAATGGCAAAAATTTAGGTATACGCTAACCACACTTTGTGCAAAGTCTTTGTTTGTTACTATTTGAGCCCAGAAAAATAAAGACACATATTTATTTTGACCCACAGATATTTGACACACTAACTTCCATTTTTTCCTATAAATGATTGGCCACATACCTGACACGTAGGGGTGTCAATCGAGCTATATGAGCCAAGCTTGACATAGCTCACGCTCAGCTCACATAAAAATTGAAAAACTCAGTTCACGTTCGGCCCGAAAAAGTTCGCAAACTTTAGAGTGTGCTTGGATTGGGTTTGGTTTGGTTTGGTTTGAGACTCAAACTCAGACCCAACCCATCTTTGGATTGAGTCTGGGATTTGGTTTGGGGATGATTTAACACTTCAGATTTCATTCCCAGACTCAATCCAAAGCTGGTTTGGGTCTGGATTTGAGTATCAAAACTGACCAAACTTAAACCATACCCAATCTCAGCTCACATTTTAATGTAAGCTCGAGCTAAACTCATGAGCATCATGAGCTAAATTTATATTTAGCAAAAGAAAAAACATGTAGAAAGAATAGTAAAATACAATATGTCATGCGACTAAATCATAACAAAAATACATAATACAATAGTAATTAATTTCTGTAGAAAGACAAATTGATAAAAAGATAACCAAAGAGAAAACACATAGTAAAATCAAATGTTAAAGAATCTACATACAAAGTAGACAAAAAGAAGCGATGGGTTTTGCAAACTGTTTTATATGTCTTTTTTTTTAATTAGAAATTTAGTAATATATATAATATTTATAATTATATTATTATTCAGGTGCGAGCTTTAACCGGATTGAGCGAGGTCAAACTCACACTCGGCTCACATAAAATTCGAGCTTGAATATTGAGCTCACGCACAACTCACTTAAGTTCAAGCTCAGATTTTTTTCGAGCTATGTGAGCCATGTTCGGGTCGGCCTGAACCCATTGACACCCTACCGACACGTTTCAAATTTGACCGAGAACTACCACAAAAAAGTAGTGACAGTTTATTTTCAATCACACGAAAATACTATAGTGATATAGTTATCCAAAAAAATGGTTAAGTGCCAAAAAACAAAAAAGCGTAAATAATTTAATGACCTAAATAGTCATTTACTCTTAACATATTGAAAACGTTTTTTAGTCTAGTTGTAGGATTGAGATTTCATCAAGTTAGAGTCAAGTACTTCACCATCACATAGAAAGAAGTCCACTATTTAACTTCCGCCAAAAAACAACCCCGTCTTTTGCTCACGTATTCATTTTACATAAGTATTTCATTTTTAAGATAAAATTACGATGTTATACGATATTGGCTCTCTCTCACTTCTTCTTTTTCCAAATATTTTGCTTTACATTTATATAATTCCTTTACTTTTGGAAAAAAGTTGTGATATTATATAATATTGACCTCCCCCAAGTTAATAATAAACATTTTAGAAACAAAAAAAAAAGGCAAATTGGCGTAAATAGTCCCTAAACAATTTATCGCCATAGATAAAGTCCCTAAAGATTGTTTTTCAATTTTAAAACCCTTAAACAATTTACGTTTGGTGAGTAAGATCATTCCGTCAAAAAAATCATTACTCAAGTGTTAAGTCAAATTTTTGACAAAGTCAATGCAAAAACTTCATGGGCATTTTAGGAACTCTAATTTTAAAATAACATCCCCAGTCCCCATCTTCATCCCTCCCCTTTATCTCTCTAAATACATCTCCATCTCCAACAATCCATCTCCAGCGATTTCGGATCTTGAAGGTTCCAAGTCAGAAGCTTTGCCGGAGAGAGGAGGTGATGTATCTCAGTATCTGCAGAACTGTGATCCATTCTGCAAACCAAACAAATAGATCAATAGAACAAAAACTGAAAAAGAATATGGTATGCACTCTAAGTAGTCAATCCAAACTACTACTCACAAACCCCTAATTTATGAAGAAACAAGGATCTTCCACTATCTCACATTTCAAATCCATCGTTTAGTGTCGATTAAGAGTATTAAATTTGGATTAATAGTACTATATTCGAAATACTCATTGGAGGGTATGGGGGTAGGGGGATGGGTGTAAAGTACTATTTTACCCTTCAAATTTTTGTTTTGACTCCATTTTTTTTTCAAAATTTATATTGATTGTAATTTTTTGAAAGGAAGGAGACCTTGCATATTAATAATAAGTTGTATGAAATCTGTAAATTGTTTAGGAACTATACTTTTTTGGAAAATTTGCGTCCTGGGTCCAAAAACAATTTATAATTTTGAAGAAAGGTCCAAAACTATGTTTTTACTAAACCCCATCCAAAAACAATTTATATTTGGTGGACTTCATCCTTCCCTTAAAAAATCCATAAGTCAACAGTTAGTTTGAATTTTGAGTTAGTCCACTTTTAAAATAACAAGGGCTTTTTAGTACTTTCGTTTATACCCATTTCTAAGGACCCGACCCATAATTCAATGACCCGACCCGAACCAGGGTAATAAATGGATAATTGTCATCCTTTTCCCACCGTGCCTTAACTCCGCCGCATGCAATCCTCTCTCTTCCTCTCCCTTTTTCGTCGCCGCTGCGGCTACCCTTCTCCTACTTCTCCGATGATTTGTTTTGGTGGTTCGCGATTCACCTTCTAGGTAAGTTTTCTCTTTCTTTTTCTTTTTCTTTAATTTCGTTTTAATTTTTATTTTAACTTTCTAATCGTTTTCTCTTCTCAGATCTGACGTCGTTCTTTGTTTTCCGTCCTGTTGGTGGTTCATCTCTTCCTCCGGCTAGTCGCGGCCTCTCTGGCTACAATTTCCCGGCGTCCGTTCGTCTCCTCCGGTAGGTGAGTTTCTTTTATTTTAATTTTAACTTTCAGTTTTCCGAGCTCAGGCCGCCGTGGCTTCTCCAGTGGTCACAAGTACCTTCTTTAAAATGGAGGTAGTATTTCGGATCTGATGAATGAATGGCCGGTTCTTGGTAAGAGCTCCCTGCATACTTATTCTTTTTTTGATGAATCTCTGCACTGCACTGCATTCTTATTCATCTTTTATATAGAATATCCAATGAGATTTGGGTTGCAAGTAGTAATGCAATAGGAGACTGCATGTTTCCAACAGTTGACCTCATTTTCCTGCTGCATTTTCGATTTTTTTTGGTAGTACTGTTGACCTTTTCAGGTTAACTCCTTTTGGGGAAAAATTATCTGATGTGTTCTGTTTTGATCTTTTTAATTTTTTTACGGAATGAAGTATACAAATTTGAGAGATTAATTGAAGAATTTGAGGGGATAAAGAATTTGGCTTTGGTGGTGTACAGTGGTGGTGCACATTGGTGGAGATGTAGGTGGTATGGGTGATTTGAATATTACATGGGTTCCAAAGAAGAAAAGAATGGAGGGGGCGTCGGGGAGGGTGGAGGGATGGTGGTGGTGTTGGGCGGTGGTAGTGGTGATACGTACGGTGGTGACTGAACTGTGGTTGGGGTTGAGGAAGAATTAATGAAGAATGGTGGATGGGGTTGAGGAAGAAGGGGAATAAGGTTGCTGGGGGTTGGGGCGGGTTCTTTTTTAATGGGTTATGAAAATGGGTTTGGGTTAATTGTTTTATTTCAATTTTCCAAATTTGCCCTTTTAAATTGTGACGTTGACCAATTTTAAAATTCAAACTAACTGTTGACTTATGGATTTTTTAACGGAAGGATGAAGTCCACCAAATATAAATTGTTTTTGGATGGGGTTTGGTAAAAATATAGTTTTTGGACCTTTCTTCAAAATTATAAATTTTTTTTGGACCCAGGATGCAAATTTTCCATACTTTTTTTTTGCTAAATTGTAGGGACAATACTTTGCCCCAAAAAAATATTTAATATATACCGAATATTTAATATTCTGCATTATAACCGTGACCGAAAATAGCACACTTTCAACTTTCTTTTTTAGGACATAGATTGTTTTTCCTTTTTCCTACTCTTGCCTTTCTACAAATCTATCTATCTTCTTAGCTAGGAAAGCATGTGTTCCACGTTCCACAATAACCAAACCTGCAAAGTACAAATGAGGAATAATTCTGTTGTGGACCTGTACTACTTGTGGAGTCATGTAGCACTTGATCCACATTGATCACATCATATTTTTATTATAAATAAATAAAATACTCTCCCTTTTGGATTCAATAGTGCAAGTAAAGTGGAGTAAATTTTTTTTATTTTTTTTATTTTAATAAAAGGGGTTATGTGGCTCAATGTGGATCCAGTGGTCCATGACCCCACAAATAGCCCAGGTGCACAACATAATTTTTCCTCCTGAATAATTCTATTGTGGACCTGGACCACTTGTGGGGTCGTGGATCATTTGATCCACATTGAGGCACATCACTCTTTTATTAAAAATAAATAAAATACTCTCTTGGATTCAATAGTGCAAGTAAAGTGGAGTATTTTTTATTTATTTTTTTAATAAAAAGGGGTGATGTGGCTCAATGTGGACTAAGTGGTCCATGACCCCACAAATAGCCCAGGTCCACGACAGAATTTTCCTAAAGATATTGTTCTCTATATAAGGTGGTTTGTTTCTAACAATACCTAAATGTACCCTAAAGAGAAAAACAGTATGACAAATTAAGAAAATTCTGTTGTGGACCTGGGCTATTTGTGGGGTCATGGACTACTTGATCCAAATTGAGCCACGTCACCCCTTTTATTAAAAAATAATAATAATACTCCACTTTACTTGCACTATTGAATCCAAAAGGGAGAGTATTTTATTTATTTTTAATAAAAGAGTGATGTGCTCAATGTGGATCAAGTGGTCCATGACCCCACAAGTGATCCAGTCCACAAATGTAATTATTCGGGAGAGGAAAAATTCATTGTGGACTCAAGTTATTTGTGGGGTCATGGACCACTTGAGCCAAATTGAGCCACATCACCCCTTTTATTAAAAACAAAAAATACTATTCTTTACTTGCACTATTGAATCCAAAAGGGAGAGTATTTTATTTATTTTTTAATAAAAGAGTGATGTGGCTCAATGTGGATCAAGTTGTCCATGACCCCACAAGTGGTCCAGTTCCGCAACAGAATTATTCATATCTTTATCCCAGATTTGAATGCAAACTGCAATATCTCTTTTTGACACAATTAATTTTTGGTACATTATTTTTAGGGACGAAGACAGGGGCGGGTGGGGTCAGTCACTCCCGAGATTTTAAAAAAATCCTACTAGATATAATAATTTTTATATGTAGTTCGGAATATTTTATCAAACTCGTCCCTACCATTTTTTTTTTTTTTTTTTTTTTTTTTTACAGTTTTTATATATAGCTCGGCATATTATTACAGTTTTTCGCCCCAACCTAAAAGTTCTGACTTCGTGCCTGATTCTTTTACTGTCTCCATCTCCAACTTTTGGCATTCTTTTCATACCAAAACATTCATATTATCTTTCGCTTTCACCTAGCTATGACGAATTTGAGTTTGTTAACTGTTTAATAATTAGTACACAGTAACTTTTTCTTTAAATTAAAAAAAAAAAAAAAGATAACCCAGTGGTTTATTGAATTGAAGCAAAAAACATACATGGAGGGAGACATAACTTACCTCTAATATAAGGTGGAAATAAATACACTATTATGACGAACTAACGATTATTTATTGCCTATAACAATAACATCAAAGAAGAACAATCATCGTATTAAAACCTAACGTCTCTTAAAAAACTTATATGTAGTCTTCATATGATGTTTAATAGGACCATGGACGTATCAACCGTCCTACAAATATCTCGGGAAGATGTAGAAAGTTGATAAAGGGCCCAGATCAAGTCCGGATTTGAAGATTTCTCCTAGGAATAGAACCAAAAGTCTAGATTTGTGAAGGTCCGAGATAACTCTAACCCCCATGTCTTGAATCTTGAAAAAAAATACTTTGAAAGAAGTCTCATGATTTATGGTACAAAATAGAGATATAAAAATCAAACAAAAGCAGTTAACTGGCCAAAATTAGACCATTGGCCGGGGCCAATGGCCAAATCTGGCCAGAGGCAGAGGGAAAAAAAGAAAGAGCAGGACAACAGAGAGAGAGAGAGAGAGAGAGAGAGAGAGAGAGAGAGAGAAATGGGAGAGTGATGTAATGAAAGTCTTGGGAATGTATACTCTTTTCGTGTAGTTGTAGGTACGCTTATAAGTATACTCTTTTCGTTTCGGAATAAGCGTTGCGACTCTCTAATTTGAAGGGGATAAAGGTAAGAAGCGTGATTGATATATACTACTAAATATTTGTGATCATTTCAATATAATCATTTTTATAACGCTAGCATTTGATAAGTAGTTATCAGTGGATAGTATCAGACTCATCTGTCGCATTTTGGACATGTAGGCTTGAAGCGTGATGTTATGTTATGAGAGCGTGATTGACAACTAGGCATATGGAAAAGTACTATATCATGTGCACTAAAGGCCAATCTAGAATTGGTC
This sequence comes from Vinca minor, assembly GCA_026122235.1. NCBI lineage: Eukaryota > Viridiplantae > Streptophyta > Magnoliopsida > Gentianales > Apocynaceae > Vinca > Vinca minor. Next base: position 9,176,857 of record JAOCZM010000001.1, read on the forward strand.
AAGAGTATTGTCACACCCATTTCTCTTGCTCTTCAACCTTTAAACATGCAACGTGACATGTGTTATGTTTGCTCTTTTTTTCTCTTCATAACTGTCCCATTGGTAATACCAATAAAATCTTAATAAGTTTAATTTTTATTTTTTTTAATAAATATTTATTGAATTTAAAATAACAAAACCTCTTATACATAGAGGGGACATAACCTTACCTCGAATATTAGGTGGAAACAAATTTTCTACTTAATCGGACTAAATTTCGTAATATATGTGAAATTCCAAAGGCAATTTCAATTACAAAAAACTATCGTCTTTTAAAGGTTTTATAAATCTCAATGTGATGTTCTGTATGGGGTTTCATGGGGTTTTTTACCCTTACGTGAGCGGACAGAAGTAATATCATCGTACTCATCTTCCAATTGAGAATCAGCCAAAGCGTCGAATGGTCTCATGTTCAAGACCTCATTATTTTCTAATTCAAGCGAGGCACTTTACTCCTGCACTGTTGTTTCAACAGGTCATTTTAAGGTTGGCGCTTTAATACGTTTATTAATATCACGAAAAATTGCAAATAATGTGTGGCGATCTGAAAAGGGGGAAGACGTTGGTGCATTTAGTTTGGTGGCTGAAAAAGTTTCAAGCAGCACGTCCTTAATTATAAGACGGACCGGTGTTGATTGTTGAAGCACCGATGGCGACTCCGAGCTTAATCCAAGCCCCAAGTTTACCAGAACAACCTCATTAAAAAGCCACATGATAACTGGGCTGGAGCTCTCTATTGATGGGTCGGTCCTTGCCATAACAAAGCCTTGGTCCTGCGCTGGCCCAGCGGAGTCTGGCACAGCTAGGCCTGATTCATCTAAGCTTGGGGTTGTTGCTTCGAGGGTTGAGTGGGTACTTCGTGGGTCGGGTCACTCGTACCTGTTGTTTGCTCAACAGCCGAAGAATCTGGAACCAAATCATTAGGATTGCGTTTGGATCTTGCGGATGATCCTCCACAATATCCGGTTGGACATACGCCCCCCAGTTTCGACTGCTCAAGCGGCATCCTCGCCGCCGCCACAGTCCCATTCTCAGTCTCCGGTAGACCAACCCCGCGGTCCTCCACCTCCACCACTGGAAACAGATGTGGAGTTCTTATCACCACCTCCTGCTGTGTGTCCGCGATGGTCTCTGAATTTAGAATAGATTCCTCATGATTAGTCAAAGCTAACTGTCCCTCTGGAGCAGCCGCTGCCGTTGTATGCGTGTCCTTCATGGGCACCGTGGTCATCACCTCCGCTAGGGTCGCCGCCTCAACCGCGATTGGAGTCTCCTGCAATCCCTTGACGACTGAAGACCGATGGACGTTAACGACCGAATACAGATGGAATACGTGACGGTGTATTTTTGTCAAGTTATAAATGAAGAACAAAAAACGACGTCGTTTTGTTTAGATTAACGACCAAAGACCGACGTTTAACTATCAAATACCGACGGTTTGAGGGTGCATCCTCAATATAAAATTGTAGAAAATAATAGGATAAGAACGTACCAGGGTTACGATCCATTTGTATTTGCTTCTCAATGTCAACAAGTCTACTACACACCTTATCTAGGTAGTAAGACTACATCTAGGGCTGATTGGAGGGCTGTTTGTCGTTCAAAATCACGTCTAGTTGACGTTTTTAATGTTCCGATACCATATCAGGAAGAAGTACGCGAGGAGAAGACCAATCACATTGATCTAACTGTTACTGAAGTTGGTCAACTTGCACACCAGTCAGGAGAAATCAAAGTTGTACTTGTGGCCGGTACATGCTGTGTTAATGAGGATGAGGATGATGATGATGATGAAGTTATGTCGGGTGATGACAATTCTGAAGAAGATGATGAATTTATGTCGGAGGATGATTTAGAATGATTAAAAATAGAAATATTAATTTGGTTATGTATTTGTTGTTGTGCTTTAATTTTTAACTTTCCTTTATTAATCCATTTTTTCATGCATGATTAATCTCTTTCTCGCTTCACACTAAGAAGCCACTTGAACGATGCAAATTGAAGTTCAACAACTAGTTTCTTGGAATTCCACATATTGAAGGTGAGTAATATTTGATGGTTTATTTTTTAGTACTTTATTACCATAAATTAATTGTCGTATTGTATAACTTTTTAACATAAATCAAAGTGGTAATTTTATTGCCATAAAATAATTTGATTCTTGAATTTTCTGATTTCAACTCATGCATTGCCAAAGAGTATATTTGAAGTGTAAACTTTGATTGTGAGTGTTGTAATGTAAATGAGAAGTGCACACTTTGATTGTGAGTGTTGTAATTCAAAGGACACTCTTTGATTGTGAGTGTTGTAATTCAAAATGCACATTTTGATTGTGAGTGTTGTAATGTAAATGAGAAGTGTAAACTTTTGTTTTTTAGTAAGATAATTGGTTATGTAATGTTATTTTTGGGTTTTATTGATTATGGTTGCTATGTGGGATCTTATTGATATTGTTTCTGGTTCATTGACGTGCGTATTGCTGCTTTTTATAATAGGGATTTAATTAAATTTCAGATTTATTTTTTTTCAAATTAAAAAACATTTAGCGACGGTTCTATCGATTACTATTGGTTTAAAGTCAAAGTCAAATAAATACCAATCGGTCGCTAATCCGTCGCTAACTACCGATAGAATATTCCGTCGCGAAGTCATCCGTCATTAATCTGTCGCTATATGGTGACCCAATAATCGATCGCTAGCAAGCCCAAGTCAAATGTCATCATTGTTGACCGTTCATCCGGTAATTGATCGCATATGGCTACCCAATAAATAGTCGCTACATAATCCGTCGGCATTCGGTCTTTAACGAGTCAAAGTCAAAGTCAACAATGTTGACCAATCGGTCAGTAATCCGTCGCTAAATGGCCACCCAATAATTGGTCGCTACATAATCTGTCGGTATTCGGTCGTTAATAAGTCAAAGTCAAAAGTCAACAATGTTGAATGTTCGATTGGTAATCCGTCGATAAATGGAGACCCAATAGACGATCGCTAAATAATCAGTCGGTAGTCTGTCGTTAATTGGCTTTGCAACGAAAAATATACAACTACGAGATTCTGTCGCTAAACTAAGATTAGCGACCGATTTGTCCGTCCCTGTTACATTGTTTTCTTGTAGTGTTTGTGGGCACCCAAACATTGTTTGTAGGGGAAGCCACCACAACACTGGAGGCTAGGGTTTTAGATATGGGAGACGGCTGTGGAGCAATCTTCTCCTTCTGCTTACCAGCTGTTGGCGGCTTAGGCGGTTTTGCCTGTTTCAAGCTCTACCCATAATTCTGACCAATTATCATACATCCTAAACAATACTCCGAAAAATCATCATAAACAATTGGCTGTCAATAACCATTACCAGTCTTCGCCTGTGTTATCCGAATCTGATGAGGAAATTCAACCAAGAGATCTACCTCGACGCAAACCTTTGCTATACTGGGTCGGGTGGCGGCGGCAGTTGGCGCATCCAGTGCCAGCATGAGGCCTACCGCTTGTGCTAGCGAGAACAATTTTGATTTATTGTACAAATGAATTGGTAAGCCTTCAAAACCATTCCAAACGGGAACAATGGACGATTCTTCATGAACATTAAAATCATACGTCCATTTGATTACTCTCATGGATAATCTGCAAAATCTCCAATTTTTTTCCTCTATAAGCAACAATAGTCCTCTTCAAGATCATAACATATTAGAACATGGTGTGGATTCGTTCTTCCAATCTACAAATTCCCCTTAAAACTAGCTCTGTGAAATGATTTCCGCAAAGATTCCATGTACGGTGCGTGCTTATGGAATTTTCACACTAGAGCAAACCGCCATGAACTGATAAGGAGATCATGCTCATCCGCAGGGATGATCAGATTTTGCTCCCCCTTATACGAATCCAATGGCGTGATCGGCAGTGAGGCGACCGGTCTCGTGAGTAACTCGGCTAAACTCTTCTACTTCCAAGGTGTCTAGGCAGCAACAGCAATAGGGGCTAGGGCGGCCTGCAGCCATGAGGTAACCGCAAGATCTTAGGTGGTGGTATAGTATTAGGAGTCTCCCAGTAAAGAGAGCATAATCTTGACAATGCAATTGGTACCCTTTTCCATTGTAAATCTACTCAATTGAAAAATGAGGCGGAACGGTTTATTGGTTTCAGTTTCGCACTGCATTTACATAATCTATTTCTGCATATAAATTGAGAGCCCGTCAAATATATTTTGTAAGTAAAAAATGTGACCAGAACCAATAAACTGGTTCACCTCCACTTTCCCTGTCTCGATTTACTCGTCTTTGATAAAATACTCCTATCAAATTGAGAGTTCCAAGTTTGATACTCATCTTACGCATATCTGTCCCTTTCCTTTAAAGGGATTTTTCTGATATTGATCAGGTCCACATGGACCTTTTGGTCTAAAATTAGTCATGTTATCACAAAATTGTCTTTCTCCTTATTCTGTAATGATCTGTCTAGTTCTGGAGCAAATGGTCCAATTGACCTGGTCTATATCAGAACTATCCCCTTAAAGAGAGTACATGTATATTAGTTTTTTCACTTTAATTTTTATTCATTTTTATAATATGTGAGGAAAGTGAAAATGGGTTACAATTGTTTTGGCCAGAAATCGTCTGTACCAAGTTGGTGTTCCCATGTGTGTTTCTGCCTATGAAATGTTGGCACGTGTAATCCACCCAATTCTTCATAGTAGTAACCAACATTAGTAAACAACTTTTGTTGAATTCCCCTATTTTGTCTCTTTAGGGGCCCACAAAATAGGCAAAAAATCCTCAGTCCACGTGTCTGTCCCCAATCAATCACAATTCAACATGTGTATTTATAATTGAAAAAAATATTTATATAATAAATTCTGATTGGTTGGGGATAGAATTAGGGACAGGAATGGGGACAGAGGACAGAGGATTTTTTCACCCCCACAAAATAGGCCAGAAATCTTTTCTCCCTATTTTATTTTTTATTTTCTCTCTTCTCCCTACTCGTTTTAATCCCAGATTTTTTTCTCCTTTTCTTTTTTTTCTCTCTCCGTAATTAATCTCAGCTGTATAATTTTTTCTCTTCCACATTTTTTCACTATATTCTCAATTGTTGCCCAAATTGCTTCTTCTCTACTTTACAAGAATTTACTGTACCTATTATGTAGAATTTAGAATCTCAAGTTAAAATGTACTATTATTAATTGTAATATTTTTTATTAAATATTAAATTATTTACGGATTAATTGTTATAGTTTGGAGTTAATTAATGGTTACTGTAGTGATAAATTAATTATAAACTAATATTTTGCAAAATAAATAATTGTAGAGTACAAGCAATATTTTTTTTAGTTTCTTAAGGTTGTGTTTCCCATTAAATTAAACATGCACAGTGTATTCAACAATCAACTGACAGAATATTTCTTATTATTTTTCATGAGTCGTCGAATTTATATTTTAGTTTTTTTTTCTTCAGATAATGGAGACGGAAGAAGGTGCAAATATTAATTTTTCACCACGTCGTAAACTGGAATTTCAAGATGAGGAGGAGAATAATATTTGTAATGACAAATAATGGAAATTCAACATTTATGGAGGGACCTAATGCAATCAATCAGCTTCATTCACAAATTTCTAATTACGCGATCCCTAAAATAGGTATGGAATTTCGTACAGAGCAAGATGTTTATAAGTTCTATAAAAAATATCCTAAGAAAACTGGTTTTGGAATTCGATGGAGAAGGTTTCATAGGGATGGTCAAGGTAACATAAAAGATAGAATATTTTGTTGTTCTTGTGAGGCTAAAGAGGTAAAGATAAAAAAAGATGTTGTTGTTAAGGTTCACAGACTAGAAACGCGATTCAATTGTAAGGCAATGATGCAAATAATTATTTCTTGTCAAACAGTGATGTTTTCTGTAATTAAATTCATTCCCGAACACACTCATGATTTGTGCACTCCTAGTAAAACTCATCTTTTTAGATCTCATGATCGAAAATTGACTGTTGCTCAAGCTACCGAAAAAGATATGGCACTAAGTTGTGGGATAACTCCAAAAGAAACAATCGATTTCATGAGTAAACAAGTAGGAGGTCGTGAGACTACGAAGCGCTACTCATGCAGTAAGACGCTTCACTTCCAACCGGTAGGTCGGGAATTCGAGTCATTCCGGAGGGAAAGTGGGGAACCACTATTGATCATCATTTAAAAGAAAAAAAAAGTAGGAGGTCATGACAAACTCGGATTTATTCCTCTAGATTATAGAAATTATGTACGTTCCAAGCATACACGAGAGATGAAAGTGTGTAATACTGGGGTTGTCCTGTATTATTTACAAAAAATGCAGTTAAAGAATCCAAGTTTCTTTTATGCCACACAAGTAAATGAAGACGCTCTAATTACTAATATTTTTTGGGCTGATGCAAAAAATGATGGTGGATTTTGCATGTTTTGGTGATGTTGTTTGCTTTGATACTAATTATAGATCCAATAACGATGGCAGACATTTTGCTTTATTTGTTGGTGTCAATCATAATAAGCAAACAATTATTCTTGGTGCTGCTTTATTGTATGATTAAACAACTTCAACTTTTTAATGGCTATTTGATACTTTCTCGAGAGCTATATCAGGAGGTAAGCCAAAAACTATACTTATTGATCAGTGCCAAGCAATGGCACAAGCATTGACATCCCAATGGCCAGAAACACGACACCACTTATGTATTTGGCATATATATCATAATGCTGCTATTCATCTTAGTGGAGTATTTGCAAAATTTGATGGATTTTGCAAAGATTTTAGCAATTGCAAATATGACTATGAGGAAGAAGATGATTTCAAAGATGCTTGGAGATCAATGTTAAAGAAATATAACCTTGAAGAAAATGATTGGTTGAAAAAGGATGTATGATATGAAGGAAAAGTGGGCATTAGTATATGGAAGAGAGACTTTTTGTGCAGACATGACTACAACACAACGGAGTGAGAGTATGAATAGTGTTTTGAAAAAAAATATGTCAACTACAAAAATAAATTTTTTGAACATTTTGATAGTTTGTTTACTGATCTGCATTATAAAAGGTCAAGAGCTGATTTTAGAGCAATTCAGAGCTCACTGTTTCTTTTTATGCCAGTGAAAATTTTGAAACATGCTGCAGAAATCTACATACACGAAGTATTTAAATCCTTTCAAGATGAGGTTTCTAAATCCTATGATACTATTATAGATATTTTAATAGAAATTTGAGTTGTTACCGAGTACCTAACCAAAAATCACAGAAACAAGTATCAACATATTGTTAAGTATGACCTTGAGAAGTGTACTATTTCATGTAGTTGCAAAAAGTTTGAATTTGTTGGCATCTTATGTTCTCATGCGCTAAGAGTATTGTCACTGATGGATATTGTGAAGATTCAAGATAAATATATATTGTCGCGGTGGGCTAAGAAGCCAAAAGAAGAATGCAAAGTAATATGTTCTGAAACTCAAATAATAGCGAGGAGAAGGTGATGATCGGAATACGATAAAAGGAGCTATGTCAGTTATATATCAAATTGGTTACAAGAGCTACTGAAACTAAAGAGACATATGAAATGGCAAAATGAGGTATCTTGAAGATTTTAGAAGGAGGCAATGGTGGTTTGAACAGTAAGAGCAGTAAGACTAACAACATTGAAGATTAGGCTTATTTTACATAATATTTTTAGTTTAAGCTTTCATATTATATTGTGTAAAAGTAGACAAATTGTAAAAAGAAAATTGTGAAAAAATGATGGAGAGTGAAGACAGCAGAAATGAGAGAAAAAAGGGAAAAAATGTGGAAGAGAAAGAAATTATTAATTACGGAGAGAGAAAAAAGTAAAAGAAAACTAGGTTTAAAACGAGTAGGGAGGAGAGAGAAAATGAAAAATGAAATAGGGAGAAAGATTTCTAGCCTATTATGGAAACCCGGGTAAAAGTGGAAGTGGGGGTATTATTAGAGATCACAACGGGAAGTGGATAAGAGGATTTGCTAGAAATTTGGGCATTTGTACTAACAATGTGGCGGAACTTTGGGAACTTCGTGATGGGCTTAAAATGACTATTGATCTTCATATAGCTAAACTAGAAGTTGAACTTGATGCAAAAAGTAATTATACAACTTGTCCTACATGCGGATATTATGACTCATCCTCTTTCTACTCTTATATTTGATTGTAGAGAGTTACTCGAGAGGATACCAGGGATTAGGATCACTCATGTCTACAGAGAAGCTAATGCGTGCGCAGACTGTCTGGCGAAACTTGGAGCTTCTTATTATCTACTGCTTTTAGGTCTTTCCTTTCTATCCCCTCTTTTGTAAGCCAATTAGTGGCGAGGGATGCTCATGGGGCTTTTTATGCTAGGAGTGTTTGTAAGTAAGCTATTTGTATTTTGGATCCGTCTTGATCTGTTAATATAGTCCTTTTATTCACCAAAAAAAGACGAAATAGGGAAATTTAACAGAAGTTGTTTACTAACGTTGGTTACTACCTTGAATTGGGTGAATTACACGTGACAACATTTCATAGACAGGAACACACATGGGAACAACAACTTTGTACAGACGATTTCTGGCCAATTGTTTTGGGCAACTATGGGGGTGAAAATTATCTGTACCCGTTTGTGTATCTATTTTTGTGCCCAACCAATAAGAATTCGCCATGTGATAATTTTTTTAATTATATATACACATGGTAAATTGTGATTGGTTTGACACATTAATGGGTACACAGACGGGCACAAACGATTATTTGCCCAACTATGGTGGATGTGGCCCTAACTCTAACACAAGGACTTCTGGTTAGTGCATGACTGTTTGAACAGTTATAACTATTTTCTACTTTGCTAAAAACACTAAAAATGGCACGTATAAATATTGGTTGTTATCTTACATTTATTTTTCCTTATCGATTTAGAATTCGAGTGGTTTCTGAAAGATCTGTGTAAACATTTGGATTTTTTACATGAAATAGGTAAAGGTGCCAAAAAAATTTTAATATGCATGTTGGGTGGTGATTTCTTTCACGCCTTGTATTTGTGGTCCGAAACGCGTTTTATAAGTCTGGCAATACTCACAATAATTCATTTGGCAACTGAACTCACTCTTCCAAAATGGATATCCAAAGTGATAGTGAATGCTTATACTTATGCTTATATACCAGTCAGACATTTCAAACATATCCTATGTGGGATGAGGCTCGCATTCACCCCTTAAATCCCTAGTGTCCTTACTAGGCGCCCCAAACGAATTTATTCTCGGACCAATCATATATGCAAAATTCTATAGGTGTCTCCCACCCCGTACGGTGTAGAACTTAGTTCTCACACATTCGACTAGTCATTGGCTTTTATACCATAATATGATAATATCATGCTTCGTGCTTGCAATAGGTTATGATCATTTTGAGATATTAGTTAATAATTTATAATCAGAATAGCGCAACACAAGAGTGATAAACTCTTAAGCACCTTGAACTATGATGGTTAAGTAAATTTCTTTTGTTGATGTTAAGTTGGGGAATATTCTTGTTTAGAGACAATAAAAATTCTCTATTTACTATTTGTTTGCTTTTACTTTAGCAATGTTTTTTTTTATATTTTGAATAGCTTAGATTTTTTCCTTATGTATCTTTGCTTAAATCGTTTAAGTTCAAAAGATTACTAGTTGAACCTGAAAAAAAACGGATTTTTCCTAACAATAAATCATTTGTATGCCCTAAACATAAATCAGATGGCGAACTCAAGTGTTGGGTGGGGTTCCCCTGCCCTTTTAGTTTTTAGTACAAGAGTTTTTTAAAGCATCTTTTTAGTATTATTTCACTGTCCCCCAAAATGTTTTGAAGAAAAAAAAATGTATACCAGCATATACTATTCTTTGGCCCTAAACTTGGAATAATTATGTTGTGGACTTGGACAACTTTTGGGGACGTGGACCACTTAGTCCACATTACTCTTTTATTAATAAAAAAAAAGTACTCTCCCTTTTGGAATCAATAGTGCAAGTAAAGAGGAGTATCTTTTTGCTTAGTATTAATTAGTACTGTCGTCAAAGCTTAGTTTTTTTTTTTTTTGCTAAATGACCTCAAAGCTTTGTTGTAAGTTGTGAATTATACTTAAAGGATCATATGATATTGTCTGGTGGCCGGTGGGATCTGAAAGAAGGCAAGATGGCTAGCACTGTGGAAGCAATAAAAACCTAACCAACAATTACGGAAGCATTTCACCATATTACCACGCTATTCTAAATCATTCACCAACCCCCACCCACCCAAATTGTCTTTTAAGCGTTTGAAATTGGGGCTTTGCATTAGACTGTCACTGTTTGGGCAGAATGATCATACCATGGCATAATTTTTTTTGGAAATTTTTTTTGTCCGGAACGGAGACTCTGGTCATACCATGGCATGATGTATTTTTCGAAAAAAAATTTGTCCATAACGGAGACTTTCGTCTTGGTCTGACATGGCGTTTCCTAGACGCGCCTTGCCAAGTCAGTCTTTGGTCCCAGACTTCCGTCTTCAAACCAACCCTAAAAATTTCCTGAAACTCTAAAAATATCCGTGACTTTGAGGACGGAATTGCCACTTCCGTCCTCATATTGCAGTCTTTTTGCAGTGTCTAGCCTTTTCTCACTTTGCTTTTTTGACTATGCATAATTAATTGAAGAGATAAATTGATAAGGGATTGGACAGCTTTGCAACAGTTTGGTATACCTCGGATCCGCATCATTAATTTAGAACGGATTCGGCATTTTCGTTCTCATTTCTGACCAATTTTTAGAGACTTTTCAATTCAAAAATTCAAATTTTGAATTTTTTAAAACACAAATTTTATCTATAAATAACCTCACAAATTTTTCCTTACCCTCTTCAAAATTCCTTGTTTCTAAATTTCCTTCCCATCTTCAAAAATCATTATTTAAAATGACAAACTTTCTACAATTTATTAAAAAAGAAATGCTTAACAAATTCAGGGATGTTGATTTTACCAAAGAATGACCTCAGAATACAAACAGACGTTAATAGAAATTTGTTTTGATTTTGATACACTAGGTTACAATGATGAAAAAACTTGGCCCGATTTGTACAATAAAATAGTCTATGGTTTGAACTCCGTCACCGACGGATTTTTCACAATAGAAATGATCGATGCAGGCTTAGCAAAACTGCGCAGGCGGTTTTGGGATTTTTCAGGCACTTTTTGCAACGACCATGGTTCAAGTACGACGGTAGGACCAACATTGTTGATTTAAATGGTGTTGAAGCCCAGTGGGTGGAATATGTTGCGGTAAGTTACATGTAATTACAGCAAACTATTATAATATAATGTTTTCATAACTTACATTTTTTGTTATTTTTTCTCTGTATTAGACTAATCCAAGGGATAAGCGGTACAGAAGGAAAGGCAAATTCTGGTTTAACCTTCTAGGCCATATTTTTGGGTCAGAGGGAAGAACATGTAAGGACGAAGCCGGTCAATGTTCAAAATGACCGGAAGAGAGATAACTGTTGAGGCTTCCCCGGCAACCCGATGTCGGAAGGATCGTCCAACAACACTTCTGTGTGGGAACGGATTGCACATAAATTTCGAAAGAATTAGGGTTTGAATGATATGGGTACAATTTTTTGTATTTCCCATGTAATTTTATTTCTAACAATTGAATTTAATTGAGAGATTATTATTTTGTGCCAAATTCTTACTATTATGATTTTAAAAAATACAGAAATGCACAATATGAAAAAAAGACTTGCCAACACACTACAGTGAAAAATAAGGTGGACATCCTGGGGAAAAAATTCTTCCCCTTGAGGACTTAATTTTTTCCCTCGGGAAGAGCTTTGTGGCCAGATTTTTTTGGGATAGAAAATCTTATCCTTTCACCACTAAACTCTATATAAACTACATCAACCTTCACTCCATTTTTCTAACATCAACAAACCATTCAACTACGTATAGAAAAGCTAAGAGCCATGGATCCTCCTAGAATGTTAGTCCAACAAAAAGGAGACAACGCCCTGATACCAATTGAAATACCTTGTAGGGTATGAACCTAAGAGGAGGTGAATTAGATTCTAAAACTTTTTAGTTTTTTCGAAACTTCTTTGCCTAAATGATCTCCTTCACAACAAGTATGTTGATTAAACATATAAGGTGAGTTAATTTAGATGGCAACTTAGATGACGTAAGTGTTTAAATGAAACACATAGGAATACAAGACTTATGAATATGATTTTGGAGGCACTAAGTCAAGTATCTTATATGCAAAACTTGTAAGAGAAAACACAATAAGTCATATGCCAAAACCAAGCAATACATAAAGAGAGGGATGCAAGTGTAAGTTCTCTAATCCTTAAACAATTAGTTCATGTAGTCATGTAAACAAGTTATAGCTTTTGATACCCGTAACATTTTCTTACGCGATATTTGACGTGTAATTAATTTTTCACGTGATTAATTGTATAGGCGTGATTATGTGATTTCATGTCTATTTATTTGTATAACATGTTACGTGTTATATTTGTATACTTTTATTGAGGGGCATTTCGCACATGTATCGTAGTTGGGGGACATAATTGTGAATCATCTAGAGGAGTAATTTAATTAGATGATTAATTGAAATTGAATTAGGAATTGAATTGGGATTGGTAGAGTACCATAATTGGGCTCCGGTCAATTGGATTTGATAAAATATTCCGAACTACGTATAAAATTTACTATATCTAATGGTATTTTTAGAAATCTTAGGAGGTGACTGCCATCCCGCACCCTCTGTCTTCGTCCCAGACACACGTGATGTATATTAATGTAGTTGTCTACTCATCAATATATATATATATATATATATACACCCGTGCTATGCACGGAGAAGATTATTAAAATAAAATATTTTGAATTAAATTCTTAAAGAAAGGGTATCTGAACTTTTATCGTCAATTTCTTATAAATAAAAAGTATTTTAGATGTACGTAAAATGAATTTACTGTTTATTAATTGCCCACCCCTTATTAATTTGGACTAATGCCGCTTTAAGCTCCCTCCCTATACCATGCACCCTCTCCCTGACTACAATAGGGAAAAAAAACCAAAAGGTAATGTTTTACATTAAGAACTTCAAAATGTTACCACAAAAAAATTATAAAAAATTCATTAAATTTAATGTTTAAATTGTTCTTAAAATGTACACATTTTATTTTTTTCTTTCAATCAATGAACGTTGTAGTAAATGTCTTTGATTTCACTGAGTAGAGTCGAACAGTAGAACATGAAAAGAAAAAAAATTAACTTGCGGGAAAATATGCATTAGAGTAGACAAACATGAGTATGATTACAAAAAATGTAAGAAATTTTAAAACTTTGATATAATCGACATCTAAGGTTTGGGTCCTAACAAATTTCCTAAAATCAATCTCTTGCAAAAAATAAATAAATTATATGTAACAATTTATCACTTCCAAAAAATTTCCAAATCAATCTCTTGAATGTTCAATTTTTATACAAAATGAATAGGAAAATGGACATTCAATTTGGAAAGAAGAGAGTAAAACTTTTTAAATTGACGAACTCATATAGATATAAGCATGAATATGTTCATAAAATTAACAAACAAACAGATATGGGAACTGTATAGTGTATACTTTGGTTTTCCTATTCATGTATTTTTATTTATTTATTTTTTTGTGAAAGGAAAAAAAATAAGGGAAAAGAAACAGATCCACATCTAATCTTGGTCATAGGTTGACAGTGGAGTCATTCAAAGTTCTATATCCAACTGCGATGAGACTTCCCAAAAATATAAATTAAATGAATTAAAAATTGGTTATGAAAACTTCTAAATAACTAATTCAATTAACATGTAGATAAAATTGAATTGTTTAGGCTCCTAAATTAGCAGCAAGAACTTATTGCATAAAATAAAAGTATAGTTTTTGTTGTTGTTTGCACTTTCATTGTCATCCGGTGATATTGATAATAGGAACTTAAATTTTGCAAATTAAAAAAAAAAATCAGGAAACAAATTGTAATCCGATAAAATTGACGATACAAACTTAAATTTTGCAAATTAATAAAAAATAAATCAGGAGACAAAAAAAGAAATAAAGAGAAACAAAAAAACAAACAACAGAAGTTGCATAAATACTGCATTCTTACTTGACACAATAAGTTATAAAAAGTAATTTGATTTGATTCCTCAAGTTTGTAATACCTGTAAGAGAAAAACAATAAAATTAAAGAAATAGCATAAATAATGATCAGTGATAATAAAATTCTATACGCAATAGCCTAACGAAAGAAAGGAATAATGGAGGAAACATTTTTGTTGAGGGAAAACTCGTCTCGGGTGACTGATGAAGATGCCTAGAGCTCTTTTAAAATAAAATGCATACTTAAGTGTTTGATTTGAATTTATCTAAAAGATTTTGTAGAAGATAAAGACAATTCTAGGGTTATTAGTAAAAGATATGGATAACTGATAGGAAATATTGAGGGATGAAATATTGAGTTAAAGATATATTAGGAGACTTGTATTAAATAAAGATCAGGAAGAAATTTATTTATGAAAATATTTCAAATGCATGACTACTTTATTAGGATTAGATAAATTAGAGGAAATAAAAAAAATATAAAAATCTAAGAAAATAAAATTGAAGGAATATATAAATACAAATATATGTATGTATAATTGCTCTGTAATATGTATATACTAGCAAAAAAAAACCCGTGCTATGCACGGGATACAATGTTAGCCATAGAAAAAATGATAGTTATGATATTTTGTATGTTGACCCATCCCAGGCTCAACCTCTCTTGAATGGAAAATGTTAAACTTGCAAATTTAGATTTTTCTTAAATGTACTCATATTCGTGGTCAACCAAGTAATTTAGTATAGATGGTACCTCATAATGATGCACGAAGTTGCTCCCTAGATAATATGCATTTTCTTTTTCAATAGGTTACATGCGAAAATAGTAAAGTGTCTAATTAATAAATTACTTAAATTTATCACGAATATAAAGTATATTATATTTTTAGGTGAATGCTTAGTTTTTAAATTGGTATGCGTTACTCGATCTTTTGACTAAGATCAATGATAGTATTTGTTCTTTTCAATCTAATATATATGTTGTGGCTCATCGACCAATATGATATTAACATAATTATTGTAAGGAATGGTCCAATGGATAAATTGATACTCAGACTTTTGCGCTACCCGGCATTGCACTCAAGCTTGGATGCACTATATATATTTATATTAAAATATTGCCCTAAGATAATACAAAAAGTGAGGAAGCTATAACAAAACCAATAAACGACTAAATTTACTTCAATTATAGTCTCTCTACTTACAGAATTTTGCCTCGGAACATGTGAACAAATTGTTTAAGAATGAATATGATTACATGTGTTGATGAATATAAAATATGAACCACATGTCGTTTTTATCTCCATCATATCTTCAAACCCTTTACAACATTGTCAAATTTACAATCAACTAATTAAATCTGCAAAAAATTATCAACATAGCAAAAGTTGAAAACTTAATAAATAGTGTACTTTTAAAAAATTAAGTTCAAATTACACAATTGAAAGAAAAGTAACATAAATAGTCTACTTTCAAATTATGGTCTAGAAATGTGCAAAAATAGAATAGCTTATAAAAATATATAAGTACTCCCTCCATTCCCTATTAATTGTCATTTAGGAGACATATAGGTATCCAAATTAATTGTCGTTTAAGGTTCTTTTATTAGTTGTCAACAATTTATTCCAATTATACCCTCAACATTTTGCTTTCTTTATGACATAGAAGTGAGAGAGAGGGAGGGTGGGGGTAATATTGGAAGTTTAAGTGAAAATGACAACTTCCTTAAATTTTCTCAAATTGTCTAAAGAGTCTTATATTTAGGAATGGAGGGAGTATTATTTTGTCCTAAAACCCGACTGTCTTTAAACTCTTGAGCTAAAGAGTTGTGCATATGGGAGGAACATGGGATAATTTACCTTCTCTTTTCTTTTCAAACTATAAATAAAGGACTCAAAATTATCTCGTTGCATGTTCCCCTTCCCCTCTCGTAGTCATTTTTGTCATTTTTTTCTAAAGAAAACACTCATTATGAATAAAAAAAATGCTCCATACACCAAATGCTAAAAAAACTTCGCACACTAATCATAGCCGGACGTAGGAGGCGAAATCTATTGGTGCAAATCTAAATCTTGTGGTGCAAATCTGGGGGCGAAACTGATAAAATTCTTGGAGGGTCAATAAAAAGGGCAAAAAAAAAAAATTCTTGCACCTTGCCGGTCATAGATCCGCCTATGACACTAATAGTGTTTGATATATGATCATTAAAGAACATCAGCAAGGTAATAAAATATTAGAGAGGGGATTATGACACCACAAAAATATGAATGAAAAGAGAATGACCATATATTCAAATCATACATCAAGTTAGAACTTTTATATCATATCCAATGCAACCATTTTACTCTAACACCCGCCCACCTACCCAAACAAAAAAAAAAAAAGAGAAAAAAGAACAATAAAGATGAAGAGATCAAAGTTAAAAAAAGAAAAAGAAGAAAAGAGGGCTTGAATCTTGTGCAATTGCGCTTAACTGTTGAATAAACACAATCATAAATCTATTACCAATATTTCTTCCGTAGATATTGAGGCTAAAACATGAGCTTCGAGACTCAACTTCCTATAGAAAAATATAGAGTCCTTTAACACTTGAAATCTTAAGTACAATGAAACCCTGTACCAAAAGAAAAATTAAAAATCTTATGAGTAGAAAGAATAAAAATAGAGGGATGTAAAAAAAAAAAAAAAAATGAGAGTATTATTCATTTGAAAGAATTAGAAGAAATATGGGGGAAAGAACCCTTGCAGAAACATGGCATATAAAGTTAAAAGCATCAAAGATTCAATGTACCATAGATCTTGAGCCGAATGAATCACTCAAAACTTCATGTTCCTTATCTGTTTTCATGTATATTAAATTCCTCTATTTCTTCGTTCATCATCTCATGTTCCTTCAGTTCCTGAAGAACTCTAAGACAATTGAGATGAAAATCAATTCGAACAAATAAAATTCAGTGGACTCTATCTACAGGAAGAATAAATTTTGATTCAAAAAAATGAATATCTCTCTTATGGTGCTCAATTTGTTTTACTTAGCTACATGTATCTGCACTCAAAATCTTCAACAAAATGAATTAGTATCAAGACAAATATAAAGAAAACCCCAGAAAAATCATATTAACATGAATGAAAAAAAGTTTCATGAATAGATTCAAAATGAAAATCAGGTGTTTCTTTTTAATTTAAAGAATAAAATGCCTCCATTAAAAATATTCAATACGAAGGTATTTGTAGAGAAACAATAGCAGGATAAAAATCTTAAGAATGAAATATGCTAAATGACATTAAAATAGGGATATGAACCAAAGTTTCAGCCGAAAAAATGCCCAATTTCACTTAGTATTGGGGAGTTGGCAATAACAGATCCTAAATGGCTGAAAATAAGGAAGACGTAGATGGCTAAAAAGCATGATTTCAAAATTTAAAAGATATTTGGTGGTATTAAAATGGGGAAGTTATGTATTTGGAAGTTATCACTAATAAAGTTCAAAATATTGAAGATACGGAATGTGTGTAGATGGCCAAAAAGTAGGAACAAATCCATGTAATTGTGATTTGAAGATAAATCCTTAAACTTTCTATTTAATCTAATAAAAATTATTTATTTTGGGCCAATCAAATATTTTAAAACTTCCTCTTTCAAAAAAGGAAAATTTTAAAACTAATTACAGCAATTTAAATTGCAGAAAATTAATTAGTATGAGATTTATGAAGTAATCGTAAGCTTAATACTAAAAAGGTATTTGAAATATATAGATAGATAATACATTAGTGTGATATGATAGTATATAGTATGATAATTATATTAGATAATATGATGATTTGTCAATGGATTAAGTAATTTCACAAAAGTTAGTTATTTTAAATAACCTAATTAATACAATTTTGTTTGAGAGATTTCAATGTTATTAGAATTTTGTTTTTAAACAAATGGATCTCTTTCCAACTAAATCAAATAAATTAAAATTTTAAAATCTCTGGAGGAGAAAGAAGCTTTAATACTAAAAAGGAACACATTGCTCATGATGAGTATGAGGCCAGCTCATAATTTGAAGGAATTTTCGCGGATGAAAAAAACCATTTGCAT
Source organism: Vinca minor (assembly GCA_026122235.1). Classification (NCBI taxonomy): domain Eukaryota; kingdom Viridiplantae; phylum Streptophyta; class Magnoliopsida; order Gentianales; family Apocynaceae; genus Vinca; species Vinca minor. Next base: position 9,195,120 of record JAOCZM010000001.1, read on the forward strand.
TTAAATATTCCAAAAATAAAAAATCCTTAGCATCCTTCAAAAAGGAAAACAAATAATGGATAAACTTAGAAAATGCTCTCGATGGTTGATTGACTTATCACCTCATGTTTTTCATAGTTGAAATAACTTCATGTAGGTAAAAGTGTGAAATGAATTTTTAATATCTTTTAATAAAGGAAATCAAGTATTATGACGGTTGTGATAGTGGGTAAGTGATAAAAGATATAGAAAATTGATAAGAAGATATTTAAAATTTAAAATTCATTACTAGTTTAATTAAGAGATCTATCTTTAATAATATTTGCAATAAAAAATGTGAAAAATCTAAGAAAATAATATTGAAGAAATATATAGATACAAATATACGTATGTATAACTGCTCTTTAATATATATATATATATATATATATATATATATATATATATATATATATATATATATATTCCCAAGCTTATGACAAGGAATAAAATTTATGCATTCTTGAAAATTTTCAAATACTGAGATTGCTTCTCAACCATGAGTAATGTTGGAATTTTTTTTGTTCCTGTTTCTTCTTTACGTATTTTCTATTTTAAAGAGTAATATTAATATTTTGATTAACAAAGTATCTTATTTTTTGTTTACTTATTTTAGCTACATCTCCTAAACGACTTACTATGATAGAGTAGGGCATTCAATTGAGAGGTGTTATAAAAAGCATGGATATCCTCAAGGAAACAATTCTTTTAATAGAGGAAGTTCAAGTAGCAATTGGAATCATGCTACTCTTACAACACGTTTGGTACGCTGGAATGGAATCCCTTTCAAGCAGAATCGCTTTCCACCCAGAATGACTTCAGAATCCTTTTTTCATTCTAGTGTTTGGAAGGCAAAGTCAGAATAGAATGTCGATTACTTTTCTATGTTTGGTAAAACTATATTTTAATGTCAGAATGGAATGAAATTAAACAGAATATGTCCTAAATGCCATCTAGCATATACTAGTGATAAAACCTAATTAAACATTCATCACAAAATCTTACTTGAATAACATTGACATTATATATATATATATATATATATATATATATATATATATTGTTGAAACATAATTTTTATTAAAATGTCAATATAGTAATAAACATATCTTTACTTTTTAGTTTAAAAATAGATTAAAACTACTACCAAGAAAAAGAAATATTTATAAAATTATTATCTATGAAATTATACAAAATGAAATAGAATATTTATGACTAAATATGAATTCGTTCCTATATAAAATGAACGTAATAATTAATTAAAAGAGGGGTATAAAATCATTTACTATTTATTGTTGTTTCCAACTTCTCCTGGAAAGGCCATTCCAATATAGGTTTTGGTGTGGAATGACAATTCCCACTTCAAATTGCCCAACCAGACGCCAGAATGGAAAGAGAAGTGGATAAAGCTTTTTCATTATTTTCCATTCCCGCGTACCAAACACGCACTTAACAACAAGTATGATAGTTGGAATACAGGAAAGGGAAACTATAAACATGTACATAAAGTTTTAAGCTTTAGCTTGAAACATGTGAATAAAGTTTTAGAGAAATCCCCTATATATAGCGCCATCTTTGGACCCGACTAGCATAAATAGTAAAAACTTTTAATTTAACTCTTTTTAGATCCAACAATTTACGGCTGCTAAAAGTGTCCAATTAAGAATTCCGAGCACTTTTCAGGCTAAAAGAGTCACGTGCCGAGCACGTGTTTCCGGCCACAAGGATAAAAAAGTCTAAAAAGACTTAGTTGTGCTAAAATGTAGCAAGTCCACTAGTGGGGCCATGCACCAAAACCCCCTAAAATTTTCCAACTAATCACTTAGTACACATGTCGTATTTTGGTTAGTTCGGTCCACGACGTATCATGGATCCGATACACCCTAACATTACATATCATCTTCTTCCCTCTTCATCCTGTCTCTCTCCCTCCAACTCAATCCACTTCCACCACAACTCCGCCCAACTCCTCCACCTCTTAAATCATTGCACCACCATGGCTAAACCTCAAACAGATCCATGCCCAAGTCCTCTGCACCACAATTCCCCCATATTACAACCCAGAAACGCTCGTTTTCTATAGCAAAATCCTCCAATTTTCTTCATTACATGACCTCAATTATGCTTTGAAATTCTTCAATCAAATTCAAAATCCCAATTCTTTAATTTCAAGACCCATGCCCAAGTCCTCCGCACCACTATTCCCATATTAAATTCCAATTCTTTAATTTTTATCCTCAAATTTCTCTCCGAATCTTCAGATAGGTTTGGAATGTCCGTCCGCTGCTAATGCTTTCAACCACCGGAATGATTTGACAATTGAAGGAGGCACAATTAGCATCTCAAGCTTGTATTCTCAAGGGTAAGTAATCACATAAATCTTCACCATCTGATTCTCGGGCTTCAGCGTAACACGAGGTCTCATGAATTGTTGCAATTTCTGTTGGGATGTTTAACTTTGGCTTTTCTTATGTTATTGTCACCGGGGGGAGGGGGGTTGCGCCACGGGGAGTTTGGGGTGGAGGGTGGAATGAGTTGCGGGTGGTAGTGTTTACGCTGCAGGGTGGGGTGGTGATTTAGCCACAAAAAAAATAAAATAAAATAAAAAAAAAATAAAAAAATGTGGGGGTAATTGGAATGGAGTGGACGGGGAAGAAGAAAAGGGGTAGGGGTAGGGGTAGCAAAAAATGTGACTTTTTTACCCCTGTGGCCGGAAACACGTGTCCGGCACGTGACTTTTTTAGTCTGAAAAGTATTCGGAATGTTTAATTGGACACTTTTAAAAGTCCGTAAATTATTGGTGCCAAAAAAAAGTTGAATTAAAAGTTTTTACTATTATGTTAGTTGGATTAAAAAATGATGCTATATATAGGGGGATTTCTCTAAAGTTGTAAGCTTTAATAAAGTTTTAAGCTTTAACAAGTATGCTAGTTAGGTTCTGGTTACCTAACCGTGCTCCTACCTGACTTGAAGAACTCAAAATTTGAAATTGAACAAAAAATCTGAAATTTTTTTGTTCAACTTTATTGGGTGAATTTCATTTTGAACCCTGTAAATGGCTTGGAGCAATTCCAAAAATGTCAACTTCGTCATTAGAAATAGCTCACAGTGTCAAGTTCGTCTCTCTAAATGACTTGCATTGTTAAGTTCGTCCCTGAAATTACAAAAATGTCAACCTCGTCCTTAGAAATGGCTCATAGTGTCAAGTTCATTTATGAAATTTTAAAAATGTCAACCTCAATACCAAGTGATGTTGCGATCTGTAGAAGTTTTTGTATATGTATTTTGCTGTTTGATTCTTGTTTCATTATAATCGGTTTTAAATTTCGTTTATGAAAAAAATCAATTTTCACTTAGTCTTTATTAGCCGAGAGTTAGTCAATGATACAAAGACTTTTTTGGAATTGAAGGGCCATTTCTAGGGACGAGGTTGACATTCTGAAATTTCAGGGACGAACTTGACACTACGAGCCATTTCTAGGGACGATTTTGACATTTCTAAAATTTTAGGGATGAACTTAACACTTCTAGCTATTTACAGGGACCAAAATGAAATTCACCGAACTTTATTTAATTTTCAATCTAAACTAGGATTTGTCGAGAAAAATTTGTGTAATTTATTAAATATTTCTAACTTGGAATAATGAGTTTTGAGTTCGACATCCGTACTTAATTAATAAATAATATATGAAAAAAGAATCTAAACGAGCAATTTCTTTATTTTTTGAACTTCAATTTTGCTTTTAAAAAATTAAAACCAATATTACATTATATTTGTTTGATAAACTTTAATGGATGAGTAGTTTATTTACTATTTTGATTTCTTTCTTTTGCATTTCCATACTAAAGCTAGACAAACTAAACAAGATATTTTGCTTTCTTGGGAATCATTTTCCTTTTCTTTACTACCATTTCTTAATTAATTAATACATTTCTCATTTTCACACATACCAATGAAATAATTAAAAGTCAATAATTTCAAAGAACCTTAATTAAAGTATGATTTAATGTGCACGGGTAAGTGTGAAATTGTTAGAAACACTAAAGTATTAAGAAAAGTTGATTAAGGGTAAAATTGGTAAAAACATGCCAAATGTTGAAATGTATCAATTAATTTGGAACATTAAAAAAAATGAAATGTATCAGCTTTTTCTCTAGTTAAGCAAACAAACACGAAGATTTTCAATTTCTTAGGGATTACATTTCCCTTTTTCTCGCTGAAATCCATGAACCAAACAGACCCTAAGGGTGTGTTTGTTTCTATAAAATGGGGGCCTTGTAATTAGAATTGGGTTTTCAATTCAAATTCTTTGTTTTGACTCTCAATAAAACATTAAAATTGGAATCAAAATTTGAATTGTTTTGTTTGTCTCTAAACAAAATTTGAAATTAGAATTGCAATTGCAGTTCCACTCTTTCGATTCCACAAAATTAATTTCATTAAAAAATAAGGAATTCGAATCCCAATTTTATAAGTTTTGGTTTATGTCATAAATATACATATAAATTACCTTTTCTTTCTCTCTTACACACACAAATATACAAAATGACCGAAGTGTTCCTTTGTAAAATGACCAAAAACACCCCAGTGCAAATTTGTGTCATCTTAGAAAAACTTAAATTTATGTCTGCTTGTTTTGGAATAACCTCAACTATGACAAAATTGGCAGTGAGATTAGTGCCGAAGACAGAGTCGCCTCTAAATTTTTAAAAATTCTACTAAACATAATAAATTTTATACGTAGTACAGAATATTTGATCAAATTCGCCCCCCAATATTTTTTTTTTTAATCTTTAAGTACAATTCGACACACTGTTACATTTTTTCCGCCCCCAACCTAAAAATTATGACTTCGCCCTTGAGTGAGATGAACAAACCTGTACGGATAGTATTAATAGAATGCCGCCTCTAAGCTCTTGCCTGAGGTAGCCTCCTTGATAATTCTATGTAGTTTGGAACAAATTGAACACCACATGTTCGATGTATTGCCCCGATGGGTTGATTTTATCAATATGCATTTCATGGTCACCTCCGTGAGCTCCCTGTGACCGTTTAACGTCCACCACCACCACTTCCCGCTGGAATTCGGTAACCGGCGACAACCTCCGCCAGCCGACCATCGGTCCTCAACGAACTAATTACAATTCTAATTATTCTATATAATTCGAGTTCCATTAATTTATCAAACAAAAGAACTCAATTATTTAGAATTGAAATTACTTGGAATTTCAATCCTTAAAATTCCATGAAATTTTATAGAATTTAAACTCCAATTCCAAGAAACAAACACACCCGAAATAAAATTCTTAAAATGCAATTTCATTCAACCAACTTTTAGAAATGCAGCTACAAAAGTAGACAATTGGAACATTGTCTAGATAAAACAATCTTATAACTAATGTGCACTCATCATATTGCATTAAAACCAAAACTATAGAGATTGAGAGCTCTGTTATAGTTAATTATTCAAGAAGCAAAACATCCAAGATGGCATGGATACAGGGAGTCTAAAGTAAGGTCCAGCTCCTTTCTTCGCGCTTCTGCTGTTTCTCCTCCTTCAAAAGTACCACTGCGCAACAACGCATACTAATCTCTCAAAAATCTACACGAATCTTGAATCTATGCAGCAGCGATAATGTGAAAACTAGACAGGTTTATTGCCTGACCGCGCATAAAAATGGCAAAATTACCTGACATTTAGGCAAGGATGGAGTGGCTGAGATAAGAGGAATGGTGTTGAATTAAGAGGAACATGATTTTGTTGCTCCCATTGTGCCTGTTGTGTCATTATCTTCTCCTTATCCTTTATCTGATTTCATAGCAGGGGAGATGATCAACAAATAAGGAAAGATTGTTATAGTCAATAAAGGGATTTGTCTAATTTGTTTAGGCAGGGGCGCGAGATTTTTAAAATTCTTACTAGATATAGTAAATTTTATATGTAGTTCTGAATATTTGATCAAATTTGCCGCCAACATTTTTTTTACAGTTTTTATATGTAGTTCGGCATACTGTTACAGTTTTTATGTGTTTAGGACTTACATATCCTATGTATGGAAAGAGTCCCGAAATCTGAAAACAGATTGAGGGAGGAAAGCAAGAAATGATGGATTAGCAAGCAGAACATATGATTAATACCTGCTTTGTTAGCATGTTGTTTTGCTCTTGAATTGTTTTCTCTTGTTGAATAAGAATGTGGACATTTAATTTGGGATGAAAGGAACATAACATAAAACTTGAATATTTAGCGAAATAATGTATGAAAAGAAAAATTGGAAGATAAATTTAATTAGTACACAAAAAAATTACTATCTGAGAAACAAAGAATGTGTATTAGTAATGTTACCATGTTTATAATACTACTAATTAAGATGAGAGAAATCACCAATAATTTGTAGCAATCACTATGCACAAAGAAAGTTAATAAAGTAAAATCTGTCACTATAATATTTAGGATTTTTTTTTTTTTTAAATTTTGTTTTAATGAATGGAATGATTGAAACAGTAGCTACAACTTTAGAAGTCAGATATATACTTTAGGCTGAACATTACTCCCTGACATTTAGCGAAAATTAAAGAAGTAAAATCAAGGTATTTTATTAGTCAGAATATTAATATTACTCTTTTGAATATAACTAGTATACCACTAATTCTATTTAATAGTATAATATTGATATTTTAACTAAAACATTTCCTTATTTTATGCTTCATTAATTTTCCTAAATGACTTATAATATAGGACAGAGGACTAACTAAGAATATTCATGCAAAGAACATTAACAACCTTAAAAGGGATCTAACCTTTTTTTGCAGCTCAGAAATTGATTCATACATGAGTTGGTTCTGCAAGAAAATGATTAGTATCATTCAAACGTGAATTACACAAGCAATCTAATTAATATAAGCAGTCAGAATCGGACAAAAAAAACATTTTACAGCTTACTTTTCTTGTCCTAATGTGTTTCAGGGCAGTATCAAGCTGTTGCTCCAAATTTTGAAGGTCTCTTAAGCTTAGTGGATCAAGATCCTCACCCATGTACTGCCTAAAGGGTAAAAAAGGAAAAAAAAAATTACTGGATCTAACCCCATCAAAATTTTCTAAAATTTACTGTAAGATACTCTCTTCATTTCTTAATATAAGTCGTTTAGAAAATGTAGCGAAAATTACTAAAACAAAAAGAAATGTAATCTGTTAGTTAAAATATCGATGTTACACTATTAAATACGACTTGTATACTACTAATTCTATTTAAAATAGTAATATTGATATTTTAACCAACAAACTACCCTGTTTTTTACTTCCTTATTTTTCACTACATGTTCTAAACGACTTATATTATGAAATGGATGCAGTAGTATGTTTATGTGATCAATCCCAGCATATATAACTTTTAGTTCCGTCCCTACTGCTTGAGTATTTACACATGCTTTGATTGGAACAAAGTTTCTACCTATGATTTCTCTGCAGAAGCTCAATCTTAGACTTGAGTTTCATGTATCCGACGGTCCAATCTCCCTGTGAAATTCAATCATTGATCAAGAAAATATAGTATCAATGGAAATAAAACAAATATGGAAAACATTTTTTTTTATATAATTTAAGAATGGATGAATAACTTTGGAGTCTGATATAGAAAATGTACCCCTGAATCAGGATTGTTTGAAGCTAATTGCCTCTCTGCATATGAATATCTTTCGTATTGTTCCAGAATCTTGTCCATACTGTTGCAGTAAGGAAAGTTTATTAGTATAATTCACAAGGAATTTATGATAGTATTCAGAGGCGGATTCAGGAATCTCTATTTGGCTAGGGTATCGGGGTGGCGAAACTTTATTTCGAATAGAAAATGTGACATTTTGAAAATATCTGGGTGATCGCACCTGTCCCTTTAGATCTGTCACTGGTAGTATCATGTTGAACTTGTATTAGAAACAACTATCAATTGTAAATGTTTATATCTTTGTAGAAAGGGGCTAAATCTACATCTCTATTAATCAGTTGACATTGTGCCTTTTAGGTTTTGAGTATTATATGAACAAATGACAAACAAATTTAACTTCAGTTCTTAACTAAAACCTAAAACACCTAAAATGATACTTCCATTCCAAGAAAAATCTTCAAGAAATATCAGATCAGAAGCTTTTAAACCAAAGTCATGAGGAGAAAGGAAAATTAGGAGCAGAAAAAACTGATCCAAAAAAAGAAAGAAAGAAAAACCCTACATAGGGTTCTCCTCATAAAACAGTATTCTTTCCATTCCATAATATAAGTCGTTTAGTACATGTAGCGAAAATTAAGGAAGTAAAAAAAATATATATTTTGTTAATCACAATATCAATATTACTCTTTTAAATATAACATGTATACCACTAATTCTTATATTTTGACTAACAAATTTTCTTATTTTTTACTTCATTAATTTTCGTTATATGTTTTCAACGACTTTTACTATGGGATGAGGTAGAAGAAAAATGAAATGGTTACCTAGAATGAGTGGAATACTCAAAGAGTTTTCCCTTATGAGAGAAAACAAGTAAAGCGACTTCAGCATCACAAAGAACAGAGATTTCATGAGCTTTCTTAAGCAAACCACCTCTTCTCTTTGAGAAAGTCACTTGTCTATTTATCTTGTTCTCTATCATCTTCAACTCCACTTTTCTTCTCCCCATTTTGATCTTTTTCTTTCTTTAGAAATTCAAGGAAAAAGACTAGAAAAATCAAAGTTTGAAAGAAGATCTAAAAGAGGAAAACACTTGAATGAATTATTAAATAGAAAGACAGAAAGGACCAAACTGCATGATCACTGAAAGAGAAAAATAGAAAGAGAAATATAAGGTGAGAGTGAGAGTTAGTTCTTTTTCTTTTTATACACATAAATGAGTTATTTTGATTTTTTATAAGAAAGAACGTATATTTGTGTCGATTTTACAGTACACGAGTATTAAGAATTAAAGCTGCTCAATATATAGCCTGCTCTTTGTAGAGCGAAAACTCCCATTAATGTCTTTTTCATACGCAAGTTGGTTTCAAACTGGGACATTGCTTTCTGCACAAAATACTGATGTTTAGATACTATTTATTTTACCAATTCGATTGAAATTTAGAGAACATTTTGACCAACTTGATAGTAATTCATGTGCATATGTGACAATTATTATTCCCCAATACCGAACTCAAGTGTCATATGATCTCAGGATGGCTTCCGCCACTAAGACAAACATACCCGATCTTAGTGTGTATTTGGATAATATTTTACCATATTTCCTAATACAAAATTCACATTTTGAGTCTTACAATTTCTTTCTTAATAAACAATTCACTTTGTCAATTTAACCTAGCCTAACTGCAAATATGGGTGCATTCTCATATTATCAACCATAGATTAATCATCGCCTATGAAATATCATGTGCATATTTTAGAGGGACATTTTTAGAAATTAATTAATTGTTTTTGTTTTTAAGTTAAATTATCTCATCTATCAAATTTTTGATCCGATAATTACCAGATATTTCGCACGATGCAGAATATTTGGTGCCGATTGTACGTTGTATTTGGTGAAAGAACGTAAAATGTTGTCTGAAAACAAAAGGTACAGATGGTAGAAGTGAAAACTACCATGGGAAAGTGGGTTTAGAAAACAAGGTGGTTCGTTAAGAATGAGTTGTCGAGTTGGGGTTGGTTGCAAGGTTATTGCCTAACGGGTTACGGGATTCCCAGGTTTCTAGGACTTGTGTCCGTACCATTAGTTGCCTTTTGGTTGTAAGATGTACGGACCTCGAATGCGCAGTTTCCTAACAACTACTTACTGTCTTTTGCTGATTATTAGCTGCTCTTTTGAGGTTATGGGATTCCCAGGCTTTCTGACTAATACTATTCCCCATTAAATTTTTTTTTTTTTGATGAATACAAATCGATCTAGGATTTAGTGTAAGGAAATTGAATATTCTAATTCCCTAGAAGAAAATGTTTTTCTAGTTCCCTAAAAATGTTAGTCTTTGTTAAATTGCATGCAAAGTTTTTACTTTTATTTATTTATTTTTATGTATTTCAATTGCTATCATTGCTAAAGATTAGATCAATCTCCAATTTATCCGCTTTAGCGGTAAGAATTGTTTGTCCCAAAGCACTTCACAGATTATTAGTGCGTGTTTGGTACACGGGAATGTAAATGAATAGAAAAACATTTCTCACTTCTCTTTTCATTCCGACGTTTGGTTGAGCAATTTGAAGTGGGAATCATCATTCCACGAGAATGACGATTCCAGGAAGAAGTGAGAAATGTAATTCCACACCAAAATCTATAGAATGGCCTTCACAGGAAAAGTTTAAATCATCAATAAATAATAACTGACAATTATACTCATCTTTTAATTAAATATTACGTTCATTTTACATAGCAACATATTAATATTTAGTCATAAATATTCTGTTTTACTTAGTATAATTTTATAGATGGTAATTTTAAAATTTTTTTTTTTTTGGCAGTGTAGTTTTAATCTATTTTTAATTTTAAAAGTAAAATTATGGCTTTGTTTGGAAATTTGGCAAGCATGGGAGACATTCTCATCAAGGGAAGCACATATAAAAGTATAGGTTGTATTTTGTTTCTTCAAATGGCCTTCTTTCTCTAGTAGCCAAACAATCTTTTTTTCTATTTTGCTCCAAAAGGTTCATATAACTAGGGGTGTTCATTGGTGCGGTTTGGTGAAAACCGATTTATTAATGTGATTTTTATACGGTTTTTTAATATATTTTCTAAAACCATACTGAAGGAACCCAAGAGGGGGGGTGAATTGGGTTTCTAATAAATCTTGCAAACTATTTCCAATCTAAACAATGATAGTGCAAGTTTAACAAAAGCTAAAGCAAAACCTAATGCAAATCACAAGACAAGAGATTTAGAGTGGTTCGATTCACTAAGAATCTACATCCACTACCTTGAGCCGCACCCAAGGATTTCAACAAACTTCACTAAGAAGATGCCCACACAAAGTAGGACTTTTACAATTGCCCACACAAAGTAGGACTTTACAACCAAAGGATGCCCACACAAAGTAGGACTTACAATAATAACCCTATCACTAAGAAAGGGAATTAAGAAAGGTTAAGTACAAGGTTGTTCACTCTTCTAAGTGAAAGATATAGTACCTTTGAAGCACAAACAATTTAGCTCTTGAACATATGAAGTCCACTCTTTGTCTTGCTTTTGAAAGAATACTCTTGAATGCTTTAGATCATAAGGATGAAGAGTATTTTGCTTTGAAAGTGTTTTGGCTTGATGAGAGATCAATGAATATTTGATATGCAAGCCTTAGAATGTTTCTCTAGCTTTGGAGTATTTATACATTTCAAATATGGCTGAAAATCGAGTCTCCAACGGTCAAAAAAACGGCTAGTAGAAACAGAGTTCGGTTGACCGAAGCTCGAACTCGGTGCACCAAGCTGAGGGTCGGTCGACCGACCCAGGGACCTCGGTCGACCGAGTTCTTCACAGTGAGTACCTTGTTTTGCTTCGGTTGATCCGAGGCAAAACTCGGTTGACCGACTTTCCGGACTTTCAAAGATGATTTTTAAACACTTGTTTTCAAGTCTAATGAAGTCTAAAAGGTTTTCCCAAAAGGTAACACATAAGAACACTTGGAAAACTTTTCTAAAAGACTTAACTATGAAATCAAAGGCTTTTTGTATAAGAACACATGTAAAGATCATTTCGACACTTAAGCCTTTTGAAAACGTGTTTATGAAAACATGTATGCAAGACTAGAGTGAGAAGCTTATGTTCATAAGAGCTTTGGTTAGAGCTTTAAAGATTACGACTAGTGACGACAAAGCTAAACTAACCAAACTAAGTCTTCAATCTTCAATCTTCATAGATGAGCCTTGAATAGTATGACTTTGAATCTTGAACATGGCTTGATTGAAGTACTTAGAGCTTCCTACAAGATTTCCAATATTCTAACACAAAGATTAAGATCATTAGACACAACATCAAATGTTTGTCCAATATCAAAAACAGAGTTCGTTCGCCCTTAGGGCTTACACATACCACACCATTTTGACTTCTAAACCGAATTTCACCAAACCGTAATTATTTTGGTTTGGTGAAATTAGGTGCTGTGAAAACCGATCTAAAAAACTTATAAAATTATTTAAATATCTTATGAGGTGTGAGAATAAGAGAATCAGATTCTAACCCTAATTTAAAACTAATAAAACAACTAATTGTAATTAAATTAAATTTAGTAAAACATAATTATGTAAATATACCATATTTTCTTTAAAATAAAATAAAAAATTAGGTAGGTACATAATGCGGTTTGCGGTGCGATATAACTTAAAATTTACTAAACCGCGACAGCACCGAAAAATAATTTGCGGTAACTAAAACCGTATTTAACCGCACCATAATTGACCAAATACCGCACCGTACACCAAAATTAAATTTGGTGCGGTGCGATTTTCGATTAAAACCGATTAATGAACACCCCTACATATAACCTTCCTTGCCTTCCACTAACTAAAATATAATTCCATATAACTATTGAAAGCTTGTTCATCTATAAACCTACTCCAATGCCCACTTCAAAATATAACTATTGAAATACAATTTTTATTTAGCTCGTTAAAATAGATCACAATGTATAATTTTAATGGGGTGTTTCGCCATATTACCAGCTTTGATACCATCTTATATTAGCTAATGAGTCTCTATGTCATCTCATAATTAATTTGCAATGAGAGTATTTCGAATCCTATGCAGAACAGTTTTTTTCAATACATACGGAACGTCTCATAATAGGTGTTCCACACGGTAAAAACAGAACAGGTGTTCGTTTTAAATCAATCTTAACCGTCAAAATTTTAATCCAACAGACGAGGGAAGTTCCGCACATGCGGAATTTACACCGTTCCGCAGTGGATCTGTGGCACAATGAGAGGTGTTAACAAGGGACGAAGCCAGGAATTTAGTGTGTGTGTGTGTGGGGGGGCAATAAAAAGGCAAAAAAAAAATTCTTGGGGGCGAAACTGATAAAAAATTTCAAAATTTTCCAAAATACACATAAAATTTCGATAAATAGTAGTATTTTTAAAAATTTAGGGAGAGCGCCGGCCCCTCCCCGCCCCTGTGTTCGCCCCTAGTAGCAATGCGAGACTTTGTATTTAAACACTCTCTTCACCTCGAGGTGAGAGTCAATTCAATATCCGCCTCCATTTTTGTGTCACGCGGGAATTGTCCAAAGTCTGTCTCCCTAGTTAGATTGTACGGGGATTATTAGAGATCACTTTTTTTTTTTTTTTTTTTTTTTTTTTTGATGAATATTATTAGCTAGAGATCACTTGAACATTATAAACCTACATATTCACCGCCTAAGACGACGACTCTGATACCATGAATGGTTTTGGAAGAGTGGATATGTATTTCTCCCACTGCACCACGCACATTACAATGGGCAAAAGCAATCGAATATAAAACCAAGGTTGTTAAAATCGCGATTCTACGTAGACTCTGAAGAGGGATGGAAAATCGTAAATCAAGGTGACAATTTCATTCTACCAACTTTTCAGCATAATATGATTACATTAATTCCAAAATGTAATTGTAGATGCTGCTTTTAGAAATGCAGCTACAAAAGTAGACAATTGGAACATTGTCTAGATAAAACAGTCTTATAACTAATGTGCACTCATCATATTGCATTAAAACCAAAACTATAGAGATTGAGAGCTCTGATATAGTTAGTTATTCAAGAAGCAAAACATCCAAGATGGCATGGATAGAGGGAGTCTAAAGTAAGGTCCAGCTCCTTTCTTCGCCCTTCTGCTGTTTCTCCTCCTTCAAAAGTACCACCGCTGCGCAACAACGCATACTAATCTCTCAAAAATCTACACGAATCTTGAATCTATGCAGCAGCGAGATAAGAGGAATTACATGACCGCGCATAAAAATGGCAAAATTACCTGACATTTAGGCAAGGAGGGAGTGGCTGAGATAAGAGGAATGGTGTTGAATTAAGAGGAACATGATTTTGTTGCTCCCATTGTGCCTGTTGTGTCATTATCTTCTCTTTGTCCTTTAACTGATTTCATAGCAGGGGAGATGATCAACAAATAAGGGAAGATTGTTATAGTCAATAAAGGGATTTGTCTAATTTGTTTAGGCAGGGGCACGAGATTTTTATAAATCCTACTAGATATAGGAAATTTTATATGTAGATCAGAATATTTGATCAAATTCGCCCCAACAATTTTTTTTTTACTGTTTTTATATGTAGTTCGGCATACTGTTACAGTTTTTATGTGTTTGGGACTTATATATCCTATGTATGGACTTTAAAAGAGTCCCGAAAACTGAAAACAGATTGAGAGAGGAAAGCAAGAAATGATGGATTAGCAAGCAGAATATATGATGAATACCTGCTTTGTTAGCATGTTGTTTTGCTCTTGAATTGTTTTCTCCTGTTGAATAAGAATGTGGACATTTAATTTGGGATGAAAGGGACATAACATAAAACTTGAATTTTTAGCGAAATAATGTATGAAAAGAAAATTTTAAGAGCCCAATTGGCAGATAAATTTAATTAGTACACAAGAAATTTACCATCTGAGAAACAAAGAATGTGTATTAGTGATGTTACCATGTTTATAATACAACTAATTAAGATGAGAGAAATCACCAATAATTTGTAGGAATCACTATGCACAAAGAAAGTTAATAAAGTAAAATCTGTCACTATTTAGGATTTTTTTTTTTAATGAATGCATTGTTTGAATCTGTATCTACAACTTTAGAAGTCAGATATACTTTAGGCTGAACAGTACTACCTGACATTTAGCGAAGATTAAAGAAGTAAAATCAAGGTATTTTGTTAGTCAGAATATTAATATTACTCTTTTGAATATAACTAGTATACCACTAATTTTATTTAAGAGTATAGTATTGATATTTTAACTAAAACATTTTCTTATTTTATGCTTCATTAATTTTCCTAAACGACGTAGGGAGTAACTAAGAATATTCATGCAAAGAACATTAACAACCTTAAAAGGGATCTAACCTTTTTTTGCAGCTCAGAAATTGATTCACACATGAGTTGGTTCTGCAACAAAATGATTAGTGTCTTTCAAAGGTGAATTACACAAGCAATCTAATTAATAGAAGCAATCAGAATAGGACCAAAAAAAAAAAACATTTTACAGCTTACTTTTCTTGTCCTAATGTGTTTCAGGGCAGTATCAAGCTGTTGCTCCAAATTTTGAAGGTCTCTTAAGCTTAGTGGATCAAGATCCTCACCCATGTACTGCCTAAAGGGTAAAAAAGGAAAAAAAAAATTACTGGATCTAACCCCATCAAAATTTTCTAAAATTTACTGTAAGATACTCTCTTCATTTCTTAATATAAGTCGTTTAGAAAATGTAGCGAAAATTACTAAAACAAAAAGAAATGTAATCTGTTAGTTAAAATATCGATGTTACACTTTTAAATAAGACTTGTATACTACTAATTCTATTAAAAATAGTAATATTGATATTTTAACCAACAAACTACCCTGTTTTTTACTTCCTTATTTTTCACTACATGTTCTAAACGACTTATATTATGAAATGGATGCAGTAGTATGTTTATGTGATCAATCCCAGCATATATAACTTCTAGTTCCGTCCCTACTGCTCGAGTATTTACACATCCTTTGATTGGAACAGAGTATTTACCTATGATTTCTTTGCAGAAGCTCAATCTTAGACTTGAGTTTCATGTATCTGAGGGTCCAATCTCCCTGTAAAATTCAATCATTGATCAAGAAAATAGTCTGTATCAATGGAAATAAATCAAATACAAAAAAACAATCTTTTTATTTTTATTTTTTATATTTAAGAATGGATGGATAACTTTGGAGTCTGATATAGAAGATGTAGCCCTGAATCAGGATTGTTTGAAGCTAATTGCCTCTCTGCATATGAATATCTTTCGTATTGTTCCAGGGATCTTGTCCATACTGTTGCAGTAAGGAAAGTTGATTAGTGTAATTCAAAGGAAAGTTGATTAGTATAATTCACAAGGAATTTATGATAGTATTCAGGGCGGATTCAGGAATCTCTATTTGGGTAGGGGATTGGGGGTGGCGAAACTTTATTTTCAATAGAAAATGTGACGTTTTGAAAATATTGAGGGTGATCGCACCTGTCCCTTTAGATCTGTCAGTGATAGTATAATGTCGAACTTGTATTAGAAACAATTACCAATTGTAAATGTTTATATCTTTGTAGAAAGGGGCTAAATCTACATCTCTAGTAATCAATGGACATTGTGCCTTTTAGGTTTTGAGTATTATATGAACTACTCCCTCCGTCCCAAATTATCTGTCCACATTTCCTTTTTAATCTGTTCCAAATTATTTGTCCACTTTCTAATTAAAGGGTTCATTAATGGTGATTTTTCCAATACTACAACCCTTACATTAAATGTTGGAGAGAGAAGAATATAAAGAGAAGAGAGGTAAAATTAAATTGTGACTATCATTAAATAAGGTTATGTTTGACATTTTACCATATTTCACTATAGAATTTGATGAAACCTTAATCTCCGTGCAAAATACAAAGTGGACAAATAATTTGGGACGGAGAAAGTAATGAGACAGAAATTTAACTTAAGTTCTTAACTAAAACCTAAAACACCAAAAATAAGTAAAAGGTAAACTAAAATGATACTTCCATTCCAAGAAAAATCTTCAAGAAATATCAGATCAGAAGCTTTTAAACCAAAGTCACGAGGAGAAAGGAAAATTAGGAGCAGAAAAAAACTGATCCAAAAAAAGAAAGAAAAAAAAAACCCTACATAGGGTTCTCCTCATAAAACAGTATTTTTTTTCATTCCATAATATAAGTCGTTTAGTACATGTAGCGAAAATTAAAGAAGTAAAAAACAATATATTTTGTTAGTCACAATATCTATATTACTCTCTTAAATATAACATGTATACACTAATTCTGATATTTTTACTAACAAATTATCTTATTTTTTTTGCTTCATTAATTTTCGTTATATGTTTTCAACGACTTTTACTATGGGATGAGGTAGAAGAAAAATGAAATGGTTACCTAGAATGAGTGGAATACTCAAAGAGTTTTCCCTTATGAGAGAAAACAATTAAAGCGACTTCAGCATCACAAAGAACAGAGATTTCATGAGCTTTCTTAAGCAAACCACCTCTTCTCTTTGAGAAAGTCACTTGTCTATTTATCTTGTTCTCTATCATCTTCAACTCCACTTTTCCTCTCCCCATTTTGATCTTTTCTTTCTTTAGAAATTCAAGGAAAGAGACTAGAAAAATCAAAGTTTGAAAGAAGATCTAAAAGAGGAAAACACTTGAATGAATTATTAAATAGTAAGAGAGAGGACCAAACTGCATGATCACTGAAAGAGAAAAATAGAAAGAGAATGATAAGGTGAGAGTGAGAGTAAGTTCTTTTTATTTTTATACATATAAATGATTTAGTTTGTTTTTTTATAAGAAAGAACGTATAGTTGTGTCGATTTTACAGTACACGAGTATTACGAATCTAAGCTGCTCAATATAGCGGGCTCTTTGTAGAGCGAAAACTCCCAATAATGTCTTTTTCGTACGCAAGTTGGTTTCAATCCGGGGCATTTCTTTCTATATAAAATACTGAATGTTTAGATATTATTTATTCGACCAATTCGATTGAAATTTAGAGAACATTTATTCATGTGTATATGTGACAATTATTATTCCCCAATAGGGGTGGAAATGAGCAGAGTCGAGCTGAGCTAAGGATAACTCAGGCTCAACTCACACTAATTTTGTCTAGCTCATAGCTCGGCTCATATTTGATATGAGCTAATTTTCTTAGCTCATCAGTAGTTCACGAGCAGCTCAGCTCATTTATCTACAAATATTTTAGAAAAAATACGGTGGCTTATAATATGAGTTTAATACTTAACTTATACAAAATAAATCAAGAGATTTTCTTATCACAGTGATATATAATCGAAGTTTTACATCTCTACTAATTATAATATGTAAAGACTCCGGAAAAAAATCTTAACAAAATATATAACTAAACCAATGTAAACTAACAAACATCTAGCTACCAAAATTTCTAATCCTTATTAATAAATAGTAAAAATCTCTAAAACCTTCTTATATAAGCAATTTAATTTCTGTGGCATGTTCTTCCACCTTAAAAATTGAAAATACAGTATTGTCATAAAAAATATATTTTGTAGACTAATAATTAATTATCATCAGTAATAAAAGACAAATAGTAATATATTTTAGGTTTCTTCTTAATGTCATATGCGATTTAATCCTTGAACTGTTTTCAGGCAAAGAAGCTCGATATAAATCAATAACTCTTCCACTATGAGAATATTATATGAGATTTATAGGGTTTTCTTGCTTTATTTTTCTTGAGCAGATGCGCGGCTACTTATTTTTAGCGGTATGAGGCTATATATATATATATATATATATATATATATATATATCGAGTCAACTCATGAGCCAAATGAGTCGAACTCTATCTAACTCAAGCTCGACTCATGTTTTAGATGAGCCAAAAATCTTAGCTCATTTATCGTTAATTTAGCTCATCGAACCGAATATCGAATCGAATCGTGGGTTATTTAAGAGCCTGCTCAACTCACTTCCACCCCTATTCCTCAATACCAAACTCAAGTGTCGTATGATCTCGGGGATGGCTTCCGCCACTGAGACAAACATGCCCGATCTTAGTGTGTATTTAGATACTATTTTACCATATTTCCTAATACAAAATTCACATTTTTAGTCTTACAATTTTCTTCTTAATAAACAATTCACTTTGTCAACTTGAACTAGCCTAACTGCAAATATGAGTGCACTCTCATATTATCAACTATAGATTAATCATCGCCTATGAAATACCATGTGCATATTTTCGAGTAACGGTGACAGATAAAAAACAATTTCTTTTTATAATTATTCACTTTTATAATTTTTTCTAGACAAAAATTTCAATGAAAACCCAATTCAAATACTACACCCGTAACACTTTCTATTTTGGGTGTTCTTAATTATGGGAAATTTTATTTCACGTTTTATCTGTGAAAATTTTTAGAGGGATATTTTTGGAAATTAATTAATAATTTTTATTTTTAAGTCAAATTATTTCATCCACCAAATTCTTGATTCGACAATTACCAAATATTCTGAATGATGCAAAATATTGGTGTGTTCTCCACTGTAACCGATTGTATGTTATATTTGGTGAAAGAACGTAAAATGTTGACTGAAAAAAAAGGTACAGATGGTAGAAGTGAAAACTAACATGGGAAAGTGGGTTTAGAAAACAAGGTGGTTTGTTAAGAATGCGGTGTCGAGTTCGGGTTGGTTGTAAGGTTATTGTCTAACGGGTTATGGGATTCAGTCCGGCTCCAGTGCTGAACCCCCAAAATTCCGCACCTGCGGAACCCTCCTAGCCGTCGGATGAAATTTTGAACGGTCCAAATCTGGAGAGAGAAAAGTTGCGGCTGACAATAAAAAATAATAAAAAAATAAATGTTATATAATAAAAGGGTACATATGTAATTTTACAAATAAATGTTTGGATTACCGAGGAGGAGAGAGAAAAGTTGCGACTGAACAAAAACGCATGTTCTTCTTTAGAGAACACATGTTTTTGGTTAGAGAACTCTCTAACCAAAAACATGTGTTCTCTAAAGAAGAACATGCGTTTTTGTTCAGTCGCAACTTTCTCTCTCCTCCTCGAGAACAAAAAGTAACACGCAACCGTCACATCGATTGGGTTCCCGAGGAGGAGAGAGAAAAGTTGCGGCTGAACAAAAACACATGTTCTTCGTTAGAGAACACATGTTCTTTAACCAAGAACACATGTTCTTTAACCAAGAACATGTGTTCTCTAACGAAGAACATGCGTTTTTGTTCACCACTAATTTTTCTCTCCTCGAACAAAAAGTAACAAGCAAAGTTTATCCCTAAAATACCCCCTATTTTGATACAATCGTTGGATCAAACAGTATAAGACCCTGAAAATTCCGCACGGTGCGGGCCACGATCTCAGCCGTTGGATTTTATACTGTTTGATCCAACGATTGTATCAAAATAGGGGGTATTTTAGAGATAAACTTTGCTTGTTACTTTTTGTTTCGAGGAGAGACAAAAGTGCAAGTGAACAAAAACGCATGTTCTTCGTTAGAGAACACATGTTCTTGGTTAAAGAACATGTGTTCTTGGTTAAAGAACATGCGTTCTCTAACGAAGAACATGTGTTTTTGTTCACCCGCAACTTTTCTCTCTCCTCCTCGGGAACCCAATCGATGTGACGGTAGCGTGTTACTTTGTTCCGAGAGGAGAGAGAAAGTTGCGGTGAACAAAAACGCATGTTCTTCTTTTAGAGAACATGTGTTCTCTAGAGAACACATGTTTTTGGTTAGAGAACACATGTTCTCTAACCAAAAACATGTGTTCTCTAAAGAAGAACATGCGTTTTTGTTGCACTGCAACTTTTCTCTCCTCCCTGTAATCCAAACATTTATTTGTAAAATTACATATGTACCCTTTTATTATATAACATTTATTTTTTTATTATTTTTTATTGTCGACCGCAACTTTTCTCTCTCCGGATTTGAACTGCTCAAAATTTCATCCGACTGCCAGAGGAGTTCGCAGGTGCGGGAATTTGAGGGTTCAAGACTGAGCCGACTGCCGCATAGGAGCCATGGTGGGATTCCCAGGTGTCTAGGACTTGTGTCCGTACCATTAGCTGCCCTGTTGAAGTTGTAAGATGTACGGACCTCGAATGCGCCGTTTCCTAACAACTACTTACTGTCTTTTCCCGATTATTAGCTGGTCTTTTGAGGTTATGGGATTCCCAGGCTTTCTGACTAAAACTTTTCCCCAATCAAATTTTTATTTTTATTATTATTTTTTTTTATGAATACAAATCGAACCAGGATTTAGTGTAAGGAAATTCGGTGTACTTGGATTGGGTTTGACTTGAGATTGACTTAGATTGGTTTGGTCTCAAAATTGGCAAGGAGAAATTTAATTTTTGGCCTCTAAAATTGGCGAAAGAAATTCAAATTAATTTTTTGGTCTCAAAATTGGCGGGAGAAATTCAAATTAATATTTTTTTTTCAAATATTTGTTGAAATTCAAATTTTAGTCCCACCAATTTTAGAGGCCAAAAATTGAAATTCAACGAATATTTGGGAAAAAAATTGAATTTGAATTTCTCCCGCCAATTTTGAGACCAAACCAAACCAATCCAAGTACACCCTGAATATTCTAATTACCTAGAAGAAAATGTTTTTCTAGTTCCCTAAAAATGTTAGTCCGTGTTAAATTGCATGCAAAGTTTACTTTTATTTATGAGAAAATTGCTATTTGTAATATATATCTATTTACGGGTCATCATTAAGGTCCTCATCTTTTTATTTGGCTATTTATAACCCTATCTTTTTACGGGCCACTATAAGGACCAATTAGTGAATCCGGTGACGATTCAGGCCAAATTCCCCTCACGTTGCGGCCACTGAGGGGCATTTTTGTCCTAAAAAATTTGGGCAAAAGAGAAAATTGTTATTTGTAACATATATCTATTTACGTGCCACCATTAATGTCCTCATATTTTTATTAGGCTATTTATAGCCCAATCTTTTTACGGGCCACTACAAGTGTCAAATTAGTGAATCTGGTGACGATTCAGGCCACAAATTCCCCTCACGTGATATACGTGTGTGGTATTTTTGGCCCTACAAGATATAAAAAGCCGGCAAGTTCGCCGAAATTCGAGGAGTGTGGTCTTGGCAGAAGAAAATGAGATGACGAATAGGGATGATCGGAGAAGTTATTGGGATGATCTTCTTAGGGTGTTAAGAAGAAAAAGATTCAATTTAGATTGAAAATTTGTTAACTTCGTGTCCAAAATGTCGCCAGAGAATATGGATATTCGAGTCCAATCCTTGAGGTATGGTTTTGATTGAGAAGTTAAGGATGAGATCGGAGAAGATGGGTTTTGATTGAGAAGCTGCGATCGGTGGTGGCCGGAGAAAGGATCTGGGCAAGATGGGTTGTGGTCGCCCAAAGTTTTTGGAACAAAAATTCCTCAATCCATTAGTCGGTTGTAGTGGTATCTTTGGGGGAATTCATTTATCAATTTGCAGCAAATCTCTCATTAGATATAATGAATTGGTGTTGAATTGAAGAAGATGAGTTTTTAATGAAATGCGTTTTGATTGAGAAGTTAAGGATGGGTTTTTATTGAGAAGTTGAGATCGGTGGTGGCAGGAGAAAGGAGCTGGGCAAGATAAAAAAATTTTGGGACAAAAATGCCCCAATCCATGAGTCGGCTGTGGTGGTATCTTTGGGGGATTCATTTATCAATTTATAACACATCTCTCATTATATCTAATGAATTGGTGTTGAATTGGAGAAGATGATATTTTTATTGAGATGAGTTTTTATTGAGAAGTTTAGGATGAGATCGGAGAAGATGGGTTTGATTGAGAAGATGAGATCGGTGGTGGCCGGAGAAAGGAGCAGGGCAAGATGGGTTGTGGTCGCCCAAATATTTTGGGACAAAAATGCTAATTACCTAGAAGAAAATGTTTTTCTAATTCCCTAAAAATGTTAGTGTGTGTTAAATTGCATGCAAAGTTTACTTAATTTATTTATTTTTATGTATTTCAATTGCTATCATTGCTAAAGATTAGAGCAAACTGCAATCTATCCGCTTCAGTGGTAAGAATTGTTTGTCCCAAAGCTCTTCACAGAATATTAGTGCGTGTTTGGTACGCGGGAATGGAAAGACATTTGTCACTTCTCTTTCCATTTCGACATTTGGTTGAGCAATTTGAAGTGGGAATCATCATTCCCAGGAAGAAGTGGGAAAGGTCATTCTGCAGCAAAACCTATAGAATAGCCTTTTCAGGAGAAGTTGGAATCATCAATAAATAATAACTGACATTTATAGTACCACTCTTTTAATTAATTATTACGTTCATTTTACATAGCAACATATTAATATTTAGTCATAAATATTCTATTTCACTTAGTATAATTTGATAGATGGTGATTTTATAAATATATATATTTTTTTTTGTAGTAGTTTTAATCTATTTTTAATTTTAAAAGTAAAATAATGGTTTTGTTTGGAAATTTGGCAAGCATGGGAGACATTTTCCATCAAGGTAAGGACATATAAAAGTATAGGTTGTATTTTGTTTCTTCAAATGCAATGGCGGAGCCAGGAATAGTGATTCAAATAACTCCTCTTTTTCAGACGATCCCCCTCTTACGGCGGTTATAAACTACACATACAGTTGTTAGACAGACATTGTACAGTTGTTAGTAGCATATACAGATGTTAGACACATTTTACGGTTGTTAGTATCACAAGTTACGACTATTAGTATTACAGGTTACGGTTATTAGACACATTTTACAACTGTTAGAATGATGAGGGAGTTGTTATCACATCTTACTGATGTTAGTATCACATGTTACGGCTGTTCGTATCAAATGTTACGGCTGTTCGTATCAAATGTTACGGAACTGTGAAGAGAATTTATTTGAGTAGCCATTGAGAGTAGACGCGGAATTGGTGGAGAGCAGTGTGGTTTGAGTAGGAAGACCAATTGGAGAAAAATTAATTGGGAGGAGAAAAAAAATGCCACTGTCATCTTATTTAATTGTTGCTGTACTAGTCAAATAAATCTATAATTTTTTTTTTTTTTTTGCTAAGTATATAATTTCTTTTTTATTACTTGCCTTTTATTTACTCAATATTGTATCACACCTTAGAAACAATATGAGCCCAAGCTGCAGTTTGGACCTTAGTGAAATTGTTTGTATTTTTATCTGTAAAAAGGAATCCATGCATATGTATAATAAGTAACATATTCACAGCATCCGCCCTGGCAGGATTCCACTGGCATTTCTCGTTGATGCTTCAGCATCCTCTGATGCCCCCATATTATAACTGTAAAAATAGGAAAAAATATTTCAGATACTAACAAATTTTGCGGTATTAGTTAAAATTTTACATGAAGAAGTAATATAGCTAATTAAAATGACCGAATTTTTTATTTATTTTAGACAACTGATAACAGGTCGCAGGGTGAGTGTAACGCCCCATACTCGTGGGTCCGAAACCAAACTTGCCAAAAATATCTCGAGGTAATAGTGAATGTTTAGGCCCATGTTATATGACATTTCATATTTCCTTACTTATCTCAAGTGGGATGCGGGATTATATTCAACCCCTCAAGACCCTAGCGTTTTTGCTCGGCGCCCCAAACATACATAGCCAAGGATCAACCAGGTATTTAAGAGTCTAGCGGCAAGGTTGTTAAAATCGGGATTTTACGTAGAATCGGTGGAGGGGTAGAAAATCGTAAAATCGGGATTCTACGTAGAATCGTAATAACGTACCGAAAAATTAAAATATATATTTTATATATAAATAAGAATAATTAACATATAAATCATACCATATGGCCACCAACTAGACAATACTTTTTTCAAAAGACAATAATTTGCTTTCAAAATATCCATTCATAAATATAAGATTTTATTACATATTACAATTTACATCTGTTTTTTTTTTCTTTCCCTAAAAACATCCAATATCATTAGCAATAGATTTCCTCACTTAAAAGAAAAAGGAAAAAATGGAGGTCGGTCAACTACGAGGGAAAAAAAACTATGGAAAGCGTCAACGCTTTCATTTTCGAGCACGATTTCGACTAAAAAAAAAAAAAAGCAAAGTCAAGAAACAAAAAGGACCTTCTTCTCGACATAAGTTCCCAAACTTCTAGAGATTGGTTTTTTAAAATGATGAAGAGAAAATTTCAGAGATTTGTAGGCGCCGCCGTCGGAGAAATAAGCCAGCAGAAAAATGGTGACACCGGCAGTAGTAAACACATACCCGTTATCGAGCTACACCTTCGGAACTAAGGAACCAAAGATGGAGAAAGACACTTTCGCCGCTGCTCCTCCCTTGCTTTGCCGCGGCCTCCTCCACTGACGCCGTCGCCCACCTCCATCGCAAGTTCGTCTCTCTCTAAATTGGTGGAATTGGTAGAATCGTACGATTTTACGATTTTACAATTCGATTTTTACTCCGATTCTACCAGATTCCGATTTTACTTCTAATTCAAGTCGTTTTGCTTTCGTAGAATCAGTAAAATCGTACGATTTTACGAGTTAAATCGCGATTTTAACAACATTGTCTAGCGGTGGCTCCCATCCCGTATGATGTAGCACTTAGTTCTTACACGTCCGTCTGATCATTGTGCTTTGATAGTCATGCCCCGTCCCTATAGTTTCAAAATGCGAGACATGGGCCTGCCACCACTCACGACCACCTTTTTGGCAATCGAATTCGCTATGCCAAAATGGATACATAGATATGACAGTGAATGCTTAGTCCCACATTATATACCACTTTATCTTTTCTTACTTATTCCATGTTGGATGCGGGAATTACAGTGAGCATGCAGTGCAAGAACTTTATTAGACATACCCAAGTTGCATGGAGTTGTTGCAGTCAAGAGGCTGGAAGAAGCCCTGATCTGGCTGATCCGAGGGCTCATGACTCCTTTGTTGTAATCTTTGTTGATCCTTTGATTCCCATGACATTTGCAGTGCTGCATTACTCTCTTCTAACTGCACATCATAAACAATTTCTAGCATGCACCTAGCAGTGGCGGAACCAAGGGGCAGGGAGGGATAGACGACCGCCCTCAACATTTTTATAGAAATCCCATTTTTATAATATAAAACTGAATATTTGAAGTAAAAGGTTCACATAGTGAAGTAAATACCTTGGTCCTCAAGGTTCTATTGACTTCCAACAGTGCTTGTTCCTGCACATTTCCAAGTTGTTTGAGAGAGTATAATTACAAAAAATAAAATTGGTTACTCTGGATTTAACTTGGGTCTATTCCCAAATTTGATGTCCTGACGGCCAGCTATGCTGACTTTGCTGAACATCTTTACAAGTTACAATCACTAGGTAATGCAAGAAAGATTAAATGTATTAAGTACCTTTTGGTGAAGATCAGAAAGTTGATCCAGCATATTTTGTGTCTGCCATTTTAGGACAAATTAGACAAAGCCAATCAGATCAAAAAACAAAACCTCTTATATATGTTGACTTCGTTTTCCTTAAATTTATAGCCTTTAAAATTTGAACATACTTTAAGCTAGTATTGGCAAAAACGCCTATTTGGTCATGGGCGAAGAATGGGGGCATGGCAGTCGTCCCCCGAAATTTTTAAAAATATCACTAGATATAGTAAATTTTATATGTAGTTCGGAAAAAAAAATTCAGTTTTGCCCCCGCAAAATTTATTTTTTTGTCGTTTTTATATGCAGTTCGACATATTGTTGCAGTTTCGCCCCCAACCCCAAATTCCTGCCTTCGTCCATGTATTTGGTCACAAATATATTTTCACCTTGAGGTTTGTATCTTGTATGTTTAATTTTCTCTTTTTAAATCCCATAAGTATTTATGACGTGCCATTATTATCCTTCCGTCTAATTTTCTGTGAAAAAACTGTCAAAATTGTCAAGAGGTGTGCTTTTGAAGGGCATTTCGGACATTTGAACCTATTTTTCACAAAAAAAACTTGGGTATTCAATTGTTAAACAAAATAACTACAAATACCCAATTTAATTTAACCAAAAATTTCTAAACCCATCTTCCCCAATCCCTATTTATCTGCACCCTCTTCACTTTTGCCCACCACCACCAACATACTCCGCCGTACTATCTCCGTCGTTCATCACCCACGCCATCTTCCACCTTCGTACTACCACCGTACGATCTCTCTTCCCAATTCCGACCATCACTAGATTCCCACCACAACCAATAAATGTCCTACATTTTCTCCTCATATCCTTCAACAAGCTATACATATAAATTAAGGAGAGCTAAAATCTGAGATCAAATTGGGAAAGAAAAAAAATGGGATCTACAAGGTAAATGGATCCATTACAAATGTTTAAATATATAATTTCAACTAAAATTAATTTGCTTCTATTTTAATATCTTGACGAAATCTTTTATCTTGTTAGTTGAGCAAGTTTAAAACTTATACTCAGACCAATGATTATATTACACATAGGAGAAAAAGTCAATTCTCTCTAATATGAGTTTGCACTTTTGGCCTACGTGTATTGTATTCATTGGTTTGGATATAAGTTTTAAACTTACTCACCTACCAAGATAAAACTCTCTATCTTGACAGTGGCTCTTCATCATAAAAAAAACCCACTTTCATCATCAATTTGGTGGTAGTGCAGATATTCTCTTCTCATTATCAAAACCCACTTTCATTAAAGAAGAAAAATGGGCAAATCATAGGCATAAGTTCAATTAGGGGGAGAGGTATAAGAAGAATGAGTGGTGGTGGAAAGAGTGAAAGGGATGAAGATGAATGGGAAGATGAATTTAGAGATTTTTTAGTTAAATTAAATTGGGTATCTATAATTATTTTATTTAATAATGGAGTACCTAAGTTTTTCTTGTGTGCAATATGATGAAATGTCTGAAATGCCCTTCAAAAGTACCTCACATGTGAGGCACATGAGTTACTCGACGAAAAAATCATAGAAAAATAGACGGAATGACAATAATTGCAGATCGTAAATATTTACAAGATGTAAAAGGAAAAAAAATTAAACATACATGATACAAACCTCAAGGTGAAAATACATTTATGACCAAATTGGCATTTTTGCCGCTAGTATTCCATGTGTATCTTTTTTATCATTTGTAAACAATCGACGACCATCACTCTTTTCTCTTAGGTTCCCCAATTTTCATTTGGTTAGATTTTTTTAAAAAACAAAATTTGACCCTTACCAAGGACAGGTCATAAAATTGAGTGACCCTTCTCGTCCC
This sequence comes from Vinca minor, assembly GCA_026122235.1. Taxonomy (NCBI): domain Eukaryota; kingdom Viridiplantae; phylum Streptophyta; class Magnoliopsida; order Gentianales; family Apocynaceae; genus Vinca; species Vinca minor. The sequence continues at coordinate 9,223,074 of JAOCZM010000001.1, forward strand.
CGTATTTTATTAGCTGAAGTTGTTATTATTAAATTATTTTATGGTACACTTTTTATTAAAAAAAAAGTATAGAATCTATAGAAAGCAAAGTAAGACACACAACAATTTGATAATGATGAGGACAGATGAATTCCTAGCTCCATTTATTGCAAGGAACAACGACGGACGTAAGGGCAGAATGGCCACGCCACGAAAAGTTTAAAAATTGTAATTTCTTTTTTAATAAAATTTTAAATTTTCAGAATAATAAATACTTTTTTATTATGGGAATCGGGTAGCCCGAGTGGTAAGGCTACCCGAACACGGGGCGGAGGTCCCGTGTTCGATTCATATATCTCCCCATAATGGGGCAAATAATTTCTCCTCCTTGTGAGGCTAATCATCCCTCCCCAGGCATGGGGCATGCTACAATCTCCCTATCTAGGGTACTCTCCACTCTCTTCCCCTCGGGGGCAATCGCCCAACGGGCGTAAAAAAAAAATACTTTTTTATTCCACAATATAATTCGTTTAGAACGTGTAACGAAATATAAGGATGCAAAAATTAATGTGTTTTTTTAATCAAAATATCAATATTACTCTCTAAAATACACCTAGTGGTATACACATCATATTTAACAGACTAATATTGATATTTTGACTAATAAAGTAACTTACCTTTTTTTCTTTAATTTTCGCTACATATAAAAAACGACTTATAACTACTTATATTATGGAGGTAATAATAAAATTTACGTCTCACTCTTAAAAATCATGTGAAAAATATGAAGTTTTTAACTCCGTATATGGAAAGAAAGGTCTAATTTATTCCACAACAACTACTATATTGGTCTATTACAAGGATGCAACACTTTCAAGAACATAACTTTCTATTAGAACACAACTTTAAATATTTGCCCTCGCATGAATAAGTTGATTTTACCTCTGAGATTGCTGAAGTACTTCCACTCTTGCCTTAAGCTTCAAATACTCCTGGTCACGGTGAGGCATTCTTTCCAATGCCTCAATTTTCGTTTATTCATGAAATCTCTCATGATATGGATAATTCTAGAAGACAGACAACACACAATAATTATTGAGAGATGGTTTTTGATGTTGCCGGACCAAGTTTTAATGAGTTAGAAAATAGGGACGTAGAAGAACCACCCAATCCAGAGGCACAAAAGTTCTATGACATGTTGGAGGCTGTTGATAGCCCGCTGTACAAAGGTTGTACAAACCATTCACAGCTATCAATGACTGCTAGAATGTTGAGTATTAAGTCCGAACACAACTTATCTAAAACTACTATAGATAAATTTGCGCAGCTGATGAAAGAGGCGATTCCTTCTCAAAATAACGATTTAGACGACTTTTACCAAATGAAGAAATTGGTTAAAGGCCTTGGATTACCGGTGCAAAAGATAGATGTTTGTTTTAAAGGTTGTATGTTGTACTGGAAATATGATGTTGACAGTAGAGAATGCAAGTTTTGTGGCCATGCTAGGTATATTAAGAAAAAGAAAACAAAATACACGACAAAAAGAAATTTCTTGCAAAAAGATGTATTATTTTCCAATTACTCCGAGATTGCAAAGATTGTATGCATCTGAGAATACCACAAAACACATGACATGACACTCATACATTGAGAGGGAAGAGGGAATAACGAATCACCCACGAGATGGGGAAGCTTGACAATTGTAAGCCCTAAGGGCGAACAAACTCAGTTTTTGATAATGGACAAACATTTGATGTTGTGTCTAATGATCTTAATCTTGTTGATAGAATATCGGAATTCATATTGGAAGCTCTAAGTACTTCAATCAAGCCATGATCAAGATTCAAAGTCATATACTTCAAGGCACATCTCATCGAGATTGAAGATTGAAGACTCAGGTTTGGTTAGAATAGCTTTGTCGTTATTAGTCGTTATCTTATAAGCTCTAACCAATGCTCTTAATGAACTTAAGCATACAACACTATAGTCTTGCATACATATTAAACACGTTTTCAAAAGGCTAAGTTTCAAAATGATCCTTACATATGTTCGTATTTCAAAAGCCTTTGATTTCAAAGTTCAAGTCTTTTAAAACGGTTTTCGAAATGCTCTCAATTGTTACATATTGAGAAAACCTTTTAGACTTCAAAAGAATTCAATAAAAGTGAAAAATCAACTTCTCTCTAAACTCAGGAAGTCGGATCATCCTACCTTTCCTCGGATCAACCGTAGAGAAACTGAGAGTTGAGATTTCTAGGCTCGGTCGACCTAAGCCTTGGTCGGTCGACCGAAGTGCATGTTCGGTCCACCAAGGTCCTTAAACGGTCAACCGAACTCTGAAAAAAACTAGCCGTTATCTGACCGTTTTAAAGTCGTTTTTTGGACGTTTTTGAAAAGTATAAAAGCTCTAAAGCTGTATATTCTTGCAACAACAACCAGAACTGATCTACATTGAATATACAAAAGCTCTAGCTCTTCAAAAGCATATCCATCTCTTTTTATGTATTGAAAAGTTCAAATCCATCTCATTTATGCAAGACACAAAGTGTTGAATTCAAAAGTTCAAAAGAGCATTAAAGTGTGATCTTAAAAGGTATCCTTACTCCACTTCTTGAGTGTGAAATTTGTATCTTTATATCTCCATCTTTCCCTTTCTTAGTGATTGGGTATTTGTTGTGTCTAGTCCTACTTAGTGTTGGGCTTTGTACTCTTAGTGAGTGTTGATTGTATTTGTGGTTATTTGAGTAAAACTCTTTGTGAGTTAGCCACAAGTGTAAAAAGATCTTCTTAGTGAAGTTTTTGAAAATCCTTGGGAGAAACTCACGGTAGTGGACGTAGATTCTTTGTGAATCGAACCACTCTAAATCTCGTGTCTTGCTCTCCTTGTTTTCATATTTGCTCTACTTTCTCCAAGCTTCATATACAAGTTCTACACTTCATTATTTCAAAGAAAAAAAAGCCACTTTTTATAAAAACCCAATTCACCCCCCCCCCTCTTGTGTTTTTCAATTGGTATCAGAGCCTCGTCTTCATCTTTAGCTTAATAGCTTGAAGTAAAGATCATGGCCGGAAATTCCGCATTAGCTTACCTAGAGGGATCTTCCACAAATAGACCACCTCTCTTTGATGGAAATAATTTTAATGCTTGGAAAGATCGCTTCAAAATATATGTGTGCTCTATAGACTACTCCTTATGGCATATTTTTGAAGAAGGTCCTTATGTTCGTTCCCATGAAAATGGTTGATGGTGTTCAAATTCCAAAATTGGACAATGAATTTAATGAAGAAGAGTCAAAGAAAATGACTCTCAATTATCGAGCTATGAACATCATGAGTTGTGCTCTTAATCCGGATGAGTACAATCGGGTACGTGGAAGCAAATCCGCTCACAAGATGTGGAAAACCTTAGAAGTCACCCATGAGGGGACTAATCAAGTCAAAGAATCAAAGCTCAACATGCTTGTGAGGGAATATGAGCTTTTTTCTATGAAGCCAAATGAGACTATCAATGAGATGAACACTAGGTTCACCAATGTTGTCAATGGGCTGAGATCATATGGAAAGGAATACTCCATGGGTGAAATGAATAGGAAGATTCTAAACTCACTTCCTAAAAGTTGGGAAGGCAAAGCTCTAGTTATTGAAGAAGCTAAGAACTTGAAAACTTATCCTACGGAAGAGCTCATTGGTTCTCTTCTCACTTATGAGCTCACACACAAAAAGGATGATCATATTGAAAAGGCAAAGAAGAGTCTTGCTCTAAAGACTATTCTTGATCTTGATGAATCCAACAATTCAAGTGATGAAGAAGATATCAACTTAGATGATGAGACCTTGGCTTTAGTGGTAAAGCGTATGAAGAAAATGTTTTCCGGGAAAGGAAGAAAATTCTTTCAAAATAAAAGAAAACAAAATCCTAATGGGATGAGATGCTATGAATGTGGAAGCACTCAACATCTCATAGGAGAATGTCCTTCCGCCAAAGAAAATGAGCCAAAGGAAGACAAAAAGAAGAAATTCTTCAAACCAAAGTATGCTAAGGGCATGATAAGCACTTGGGATCAAGAAGGAAGTGGCAATGAAGAAGAAGAGGAAAATGCCAATGTTTGCTTCATGGCTTTTCGGGAATGAGGTACATCTTACACCTTCTACTTCTCTTGATGATGATGAAGATGATCCAAATGAACTTTTATGTGATATGTATGATCAACTTAAGAAATGTGCAAAGCAAAACCAAGAAATGAAGCTTAAAATTGAATCCTTGCTTGAAGAAAGATCTAAGTTGCTTAGTGAAAACAAAAAGCTATGTGATGATGTTGATTGTTTGAAAATCGAAAATGAAAAGCTTACTACTACTTGCAACACTTCCTCATTAAAATATCTAGAAGCCTATGATAAATTGTCTTCTCTTGAATGCAAACTTGTTGAGTTTGATAGTTTAAAAGCCAAAGTTGTTGATCTTACTTCGCTTGTTGATAAGTTCTCCAAAGGAACAAAAGATCTTGATCATATTCTTTGTATGCAACGAACTTCAAATAATAAACATGGATTAGGTTATTTACATTCGAATCATATTGATATTGCTAGCACTTCTAGATTACCTAGAAATCATTTTGTGCATACTAGTACTTCACATAAACAAAAGAGATATCATGAGCATGTTCACAAATCTTATAAGCCATCTATTTGTTGCACATATTGTGGTAAATTTGGTCACACTAGTACTAGATGCTATGTGAAAAGAAAAATTGAAAGGGGAGTAAAAACTATATGGAGAGTCAAGCGTATTTTAACTAACCCTCAAGGACCCAAACAAATATGGGTACCAAAAGTCACTCCTTCTCTTTTGTCTTAGGTACTTGCAAGCAAAGTAGATACTCCGGCTCAATGGTTTCTTGATAGTGGATGTTGTCGCCATATGACCGGAGACGCCTCATTGGTCAAAGAAATGGAACCTATCTATGAAGGCTATGTCACATTTGGGGACAAGAAAAAGGGTAGAATTCTTGGCATTGGAAATGTTGGTAAAGGTTCATCTACTCTTGTTAAGAATGTTCTTCTTGTTGATAGCCTCAAATATAACTTGCTTAGTATTAGCCAACTTTGTGATAATGGTTTTGATGTTATGTTTAGCAAAAAGACTTGCTCTATTGTTGATAGCTCTTCTCATGAAAAAGTGCTTGTTGCTAATAGAACCGGAAATGTTTATTTGCTTACTTTGGATGATCTTGTTGCATGCGATTTTAAATGCTTATCCATTAATGAAGATGATGCCTTCTTATGGCACCGTAGGCTTGGTCATGTGAGCATGGATCTTTTAAATAATCTTTCCTCTAAAGAGCTAGTGCGTGGGCTTCCAAAAGTGAAATATGAGAAAAACCGTCTTTGTGATGCTTGTCAATTTGGAAAACAAACAAAAACGTCTTTTAAGCCAAAACAAATGATTTCCACTTCTAAACCACTTGAACTTGTTCATCTTGATCTTTTTGGACCGATGAGGACCACTAGCTTAGGTGGTAAGAAATATGCCTTTGTTATTGTGGATGATTTTTCAAGATTTACTTGGGTACTTTTTCTTGCACAAAAAGATGACACCTTTCTTGAGTTTTCAAATCTTTTCAAAAAGGTACAAAGCTCACTTGAATTAAAACTTGTTTCATTGAGAAGTGATAACGGGAGGGAATTTAACAATCAATTCTTTGAAGAGTTTTGCAATGAAAATGGCATCACTCATAACTTTTCGGCTCCAAGAACCCCTCAACAAAATGGTGTTGTTGAAAGGAAAAATAGAACTTTACAAGAAATGGCTAGGTCTATGCTTTGTGAAAATTCTTTACCAAAATATTTTTGGGCCGAAGCCGTAAACACCGCTTGTTACATTGTAAATAGAGTTCTTTTAAGACCATTAGTTGGAAAAACTCCTTTTGAGCTTATCTTTGGTAAAATACCCTCAATCTCATATTTCAAAAGTTTTTTGGTTGCAAATGCTTTGTGCTTAACATCAAAGATAGCCTTGGAAAATTTGACAAGAAATCCGATGAAGGAATATTTCTTGGCTATTCTTCAAACAAAAAGGCTTATAGGGTATATAATAAAAGAACTTTGTGTATTGAAGAATCCATGCATGTGTCTTTTGATGAATCTAACATCTACATGTCTAGAAAAGATGATGATGATATAGGTATGCCCTTGGAAAGAAATGAAATTCATCAAATCCCTATGTTGGATAATGACTCTAAAGATAAGGAGGACATTGAAACTACTTCAAATGATCACCAAAGCACTCAAAGCAATGATCCCTCTACAAGTGAGCTACCAAAGGATTGGATATACAAGCAAGGTCACCCTCAAGAGCAAATCATTGGTGATCCATCCGAAGGCGTCAAAACAAGGCGGTATTTCATTGATAATCTTGCATTACTCTCATCTATAGAACCTAAGAACATTCATGAAGCATTATGTGATTACTTTTGGATTTTGGCTATGCAAGAGGAACTTAATCAATTTGAAAGAAATCAAGTTTGGACTTTAGTCCCTAGACCTATTGATCGCCTTATCATTGGAACAAAATGGATTTTCCGTAATAAACTTGATGAGCTTGGGGAGATTATAAGGAACAAAGCTAGACTTGTTGCCCAAGGATTCAACCAAGAGGAGGGCATTGATTTTGAGGAAACTTTTGCTCCCGTGGCTAGACTTGAATCTATTAGAATGCTTCTTGCTTTTGCTTGCTTTAAAGGAATTAAACTTTTTCAAATGGATGTGAAAAGTGCATTTCTAAATGGCTTTATTGAGGAGGAAGTATATGTTGAACAACCTCCCGGTTTTATACATGAAAAATTTCCAAACCATGTTTACAAACTCACAAAAGCTATGTATGGTTTAAAACAAGCTCCTCGTGCGTGGTATGAGCGATTGAGCAAGTTTCTCATTTCTATTGGTTTTTCAAGAGGTCTTGTTGACACCACTCTTTTTATTAAAATGAATGCATCTCATGACATCTTACTTGTGCAAATATATGTTGATGATATTATTTTTGGTTCTACTAATGAAGTGCTTTGTGAAGAATTTGCTAAATTAATGCAAGATGAATTTGAGATGAGCATGATGGGAGAGCTAAATTACTTCCTTGGACTACAAATCAAACAAACTAGTGAAGGAATTTTCATCAACCAAGCCAAGTACACCAAAGAACTACTCAAACGGTTTGGTATGGATGGTGCAAAGGAAAGAAAAACACCAATGAGTGCAACCATCAAGCTTGACAAGGATGAAAAAGGTAAATCGGTAGATGAAACAAGATATAGAGGTATGATTGGCTCTCTTCTTTATCTTACCGCTAGTAGACCGGATATTATGTTTGCCGTTTGCTTATGTGCTAGATTTCAATCATGTCCTAAAGAATCTCATCTAGTTGCCGTTAAACGTATTCTTAGATATCTCATAGGTTCTTTTGATTATGGGTTATGGTATCCTCGTAGTGCATCTTTTGATTTATTAGCATATTCGGATGCCGATTATGCGGGATGTCGTATTGAACGTAAAAGTACTAGTGGACATTGTCATTTTCTTGGTCATGCATTAGTCTCATGGTATAGCAAGAAACAAGCATGTGTATCTCTTTCCACCGCCGAAGCGGAATATATTGCCGCCGGTAGTTGTTGTGCTCAAATTTTATGGATGATGCATACTCTTGTGGATTTTGGCTTTGCATTTCATCATGTTCCTATCTTGTGTGATAACACTAGTGCAATCAATTTAACTAAGAATCTCATTCAGCATTCTAGGACTAAACATATAGAAATCAAGCATCATTTCATTAGAGATCATGTCGTTAAAGGTGATGTTTGCATAAACTTCATTAGCACCGATGAACAACTTGCAGATATTTTCACAAAACCACTTAGCACCGAAAGATTTGAATATCTCAGGCGTTGCCTCGGAATCACAAAATTCCAAGACTGATGTGTGTATTAAGTGTGCAGGAGGAAAGCAGGGGAACCTCGGATCAACAGCCAAAGGCTCGGATGATCCGAAACTGGACGGTTTATCGAACTATTTTGTCTTGAACCGGACCCTCGACCGAAGATCTACTGAGATGGTTTGGATCAACCTTCGGACGACCATCTCTGGAAACGGTCGACCGAAGTCATCGGGTTACAGCTTATATCTATCTTTACCCGAATGTCTTTTCATTTCATCCCCACTTATTAAATCGATTTTCTCTCTAATTCTTCATCCATCAAGACCGATTTCTCCCAACCCTAGCCTAATTGATCTTGTATTTCATCATTCTATGTCTTTTTTATCTTCAATTTGAGTGGAATTCACCTAAATTACCTTACTTCGGATTACCCAAGCTTTCACTCTTCTTGATTATACCTAATCCGAAATGGTGAGAACAAAACACCCTAGTAAAAGAGGCAACGATGATGATGACACTCCTCCTCGCAAGAATCCCCCTAGAAATCTACCCAAAAGACCACTTGAAAAAGGGATTTCTCTCAAAGAACCCTCACAAACCCCATCAAAGAAAGTAAGGATGAAGCAAGTTGCTCAAAAGGTTGTGGGTAAAGGAAAGAAGATTCAAGAGTCCATTTCAAGCCATTCGGAGGATGATTCCTTTTCTTCTCCTTCAAGGGTATCTCCACCCTCAAATTTTGAGTTTGGTGGATCATGAAACTTCTATACAACAAAGGTAACTAATCCTTTTTACAATGCATCTGCTAAGAAATTGTTTGACAATCTATCAAAATCAAAGAGAGGATTCATGACTTCATATGTTAGAGATGAAAACATGTTTGGTCAAGGAAAAGGCTTAGATGAAGTTATGGGGTTATTTGAGGATATGGGGTGGGTCAATCTATTTGATATTGATGAAATCATTTATCCCTCCCTTGTGTATGAGTTTGGTGCTAATTTAAGGCAAGAAAGCGATGATGGTTATGAAATTCGATATAAATCTTGTGTTGGAAAAATGGAGTTTGTATTTTCTGAGAAGATGTTCTGTGAAGCTATAGGAGTCAAATATGTGGCTTATGCCAAATGATTTTATAAGAACATAATGAATTCGGATGATGCCGGTCTTTTTAATATGAAACTTTTCATATCCGAATTTGGTATAAAAGGAAGCTTCTTTGATTCAAAGGATAGGGAAATTGATAAGTTGGACGAATTTGGACGGATACTACATTTCTTTGTATCCAACATTGTAGCTCCGGTCAAAGGACACAAGTTTTCTATTACCTTCCTCCAAATGGTAATCATGCAAATCTCTTGGAAAGGGAGCCTTTGAACTTCGCTCATCTTGCAATTCAACACTTTATGGCTGCTATTAAGAGTTCAAGGAACTTCATCCCTTATGGAAATCTTCTTACAAGGCTCTTCAGCCGTTTTGGACTTGATTTGCAAAATCCATTAGAGAAAAAGGTTGTCATTATAGATGAAGCTTGTTTTCACCGAATGAAAATGATCTATATCGACAATCAATGGAAGTTCATTCGAAAGACAACAAATGATGAACTTGGGGCTGCCATCCTTGCTAAATAAGTATCTCCTTATATGCTTAAAACTCTTCTCAAGATTGAAAAGCAAAGGGGTAAAGCATCTTTAAAGTCTAGCAGTGATCCGACTAGGAATACGCAAGAAAATTTTGAAGCACATAATTCCCATAGCTCTAGTGGACATGCCTCTTCAGGAAATGATCAAGAAGAAGAATCACATTCTCCATCTCAAGATACCTCCAAACATCATCCTCAAAAAGTTACCCGGATCAACAAGATGTATAATATGCTGAAGAAAATGGCAAGCAAAATTGAGTCAATTTCAAAAGAGATTGTTTGCATCAAAGAAGATGTGCAAACGGTATCCGTCAAGGTGGATAAAGTTATGAAAATGCAAAAGGACTTAGCTAAGGAGCTAAGCCTTTCAAGTGACGATGAAGGAAATCAACGTTGAATCTATTTTGGCACTTTGAATTATTTTTGTTTATTTTTTTTGGCATTTTGAACTGTTTAACTTGCTTATGCTTATGACTTTAGACTACTTTTGTTTTTGCAAGAACTTGTTATGATTTTATTATGAACTGTTTTAACTGACTAGTTATCCTTTCCTTTGGTTATTGGAATCTTTTTGATTATGCCAAAGGGGGAGAAATATTGGTTATTAATCTTACTTATTACATGATATTACCTGTGCTTTCTTGGAATCATCTGACTGGTTTGTTGTGTGAGGAAAAAGAGGAAAAATATTTTCCAGGTCAGCCAAGTTGCAGCAGAATGCTGCAGGAATTTTTTCCTTGCTTCGGTAGACCGAAGATGGTGACCAAAAGCTCGGATCGTCCGAGCTCCAGGCAGTTTCAGAATTCTTGTCTAATTTTTGCTGCTTTCAACTGCTGGAACTTAAGGGAGTTTTTTCTTAATATACTTTATATTGTTCTATCTTTAATATGGCATGTTTTGAGGGGGAGCATTTATAATTTTTAATATTTTGTATTTCTCAAAACTAGCCTTGTTATGGAAGGAAGGAGGTAAGGAGGTTGGTTGGGAAATAGGGCTCTTCTAAGAGTCCCTAGATAGATGGCAAAATAAGTTATTATGCTAGTACTTTGAACTTCTATTATTTCTCGATTTTATCTTCTAAAGTACTAGTTTTATACTTAATTGATCTTAGATCCTTTTGCCATGCTTCCTTGTTCTTATTTATGTCCTTATTCTATCTTATTACATCAAAGTTAGTCATAATCAAAAAGGGGGAGATTGTAGGCCCTAAGGGCGAACAAACTCAGTTTTTAATAATGGACAAACATTTGATGTTGTGTCTAATGATCTTAATCTTGTTGATAGAATATCGGAATTCATATTGGAAGCTCTAAGTACTTCAATCAAGCCATGATCAAGATTCAAAGTCATATACTTCAAGGCACATCTCATCGAGATTGAAGATTGAAGACTTAGGTTTGGTTAGAATAGCTTTGTCGTTATTAGTCGTTATCTTATAAGCTCTAACCAATGCTCTTAATGAACTTAAGCATACAACACTATAGTCTTGCATACATATTAAACACGTTTTCAAAAGGCTAAGTTTCAAAATGATCCTTACATATGTTCGTATTTTAAAAGCCTTTTATTTCAAAGTTCAAGTCTTTTAAAACGGTTTTCGAAATGCTCTCAATTGTTACATATTGAGAAAACCTTTTAGACTTCAAAAGAATTCAATAAAAGTGAAAAATCAACTTCTCTCTAAACTCAGGAAGTCGGATCATCCGACCTTTCCTCGGATCAACCGAAGAGAAACTAAGAGTTGAGATTTCTAGGCTCGGTCGACCTAAGCCTTGGTCGGTCGACCGAAGTGCATGTTCGGTCCACCGAGGTCCTTAAACGGTCAACAGAACTCTGAAAAAAACTAGCCGCTATCTAACCGTTTTAAAGTCGTTTTTTGGACGTTTTTGAAAAGTATAAAAGCTCTAAAGCTGTATATTCTTGCAACAACAACCAGAATTGATCTACATTGAATATACAAAAGCTCTAGCTCTTCAAAAGCATATCCATCTCTTTTTATGTATTGAAAAGTTCAAATCCATCTCATTTATGCAAGACACAAAGCGTTGAATTCAAAAGTTCAAAAGAGCATTAAAGTGTGATCTTAAAAGGTATCCTTACTCCACTTCTTGAGTGTGAAATTTGTATCTTTATATCTCCATCTTTCCCTTTCTTAGTGATTGGGTATTTGTTGTGTCTAGTCCTACTTAGTGTTGGGCTTTGTACTCTTAGTGAGTGTTGATTGTATTTGTGGTTATTTGAGTAAAACTCTTTGTGAGTTAGCCACAAGTGTAAAAAGATTTTCTTAGTGAAGTTGTTGAAAATCCTTGGGAGAAACTCAAGGTAGTGGACGTAGATTCTTTGTGAATCAAACCACTCTAAATCTCGTGTCTTGCTCTCCTTGTTTTCATATTTGCTCTACTTTCTCCAAGCTTCATATACAAGTTCTACACTTCATTATTTCAAAGAAAAAGAAGCCACTTTTTATAAAAACCCTATTCACCCCCCCTCTTGTGTTTTTCAACAATATTTTGATAGAACACACACAGATTTTGCAGCGGAAACTCGGAATGTAAGGCTTGGGTTATGTACAGTTTGCATCTTTCGGCATGTCAGGGAAGCAATATTCTTCTTGGCCAGTTCTTCTAACACCTTATAATCTCCCCTCTTGGATGTGTATGAAGAACAATGTAATGTTCTTAACTGATTGTACCTGGACCCCAAAATCCAAAACACAATATTGATGTGTACTTGCAGCCTCTCATCAATGAATTGAATCATCTATGGGGTGAAGGTGCGAAAACTTATGACATCTCCAAAAAGCAAAATTTTAAACTGAGGATTTCATTACATTGGACAATTAGTGATTTCCCAACATACGGAATGTCAAGTGGATGGAGTACAGCTGGTATTCACGCTTGTCCATATTGTATGGAGGAAACTCAAGCGTTCCATTTGCATGCTGGCGGGAAACAATCGTGGTTCGATTGCCACAAATGCTTCTTGTTACCTAATCATCCTTTTAGAAGATATGCAAAGGGATTCCGAAAGGACCGACGACAGGAGGGAGCAGACCCGCCATCTCGCCTAACTGGTGATGAAATGTGGTTTAGAGCTATAGATTATTAAAAAATTACCGAAACAGCTGAAGAGCTAGGCAGGGAACGAGATCACAGTTGGGCCAAACGTAGCATATTTTGGGACTTACCTTATTGGAGGACACTTCTGATAAGACACAACACTGATGTCATGCATAATGAAAAAAAAATGTGTTTGACAACTTCTTTAACACCGTGTTGGTCGTGAAGAGTAAAACAAAGGACAATGTTAAGGCTAGAGCGGATGTTGAAAGGTATTGCAGTCGGCCGGAATTGAATATTAAACACGATTTCCCAGGTAAAACAACGAAATCAAAAGGCACAAAAAGTGATGGTTTTGCAGTGGGTTAAAGAATTACGGCTCACAGATTGTTATGCATCGATTTTGGCCCGATGCCTTGATATGAAAGAGCTGAAAATGTCTACAATGAAGAGTCATGATTCTCATGTATTCATGGAGAGACTTATCCCTATAGCACTTAGAGAATAACTACCGACAAGTGTTTGGGGGCCCTTGGCTGAACTTAGTCTGTTCTATAGAGATTTGTATTCCCCAAAGTTGAGTGTGGCGCATATGCAAGAATTGGAGGAGACTATCGCTATTTTATTGTGCAAGTTTGAGAGAATATTTCCTCCAAGATTTTTTGATGTGATGGAACACTTGCTGGTTCACCTTCCGTACGAAGCCAAGGTTGATGACCCGGTACAGTTTAGGTGGATGTACCCGTTTGAGAGGTAACAACCAGTGTCTTTATGATCTCAACTTCATTTTTATTTTTCATGTACGTATTTACAATGTGATTAACTACTTATGCTTTAATTAGATACTGCACCATCTAAAAAAGAAGATAAAAAATAAGGCCAGAGTTGATTTGTTCGAAGAAGTTGCTACATTCTTTAGCTATTATTTCGAACCCCACGTGAAAATGAAAGTTACAACCATGGGGCGAAATGATGGTGAAAACGAGACAAGTGGACCAGATGTATTATCAATTTGCAACTTACCAGGAAGATCATTTGGAAAAAAAGAAAAGATTTTATTATCTGAAAAAGATTATAAAACATCCATGAATTATATCCTGATAAATTGTGAAGAGGTTGAACCATATCTTCAGTAAGTAAACTCATCTATTGCTTCATTTTTGTTATATAATTAAAAGTAGCCAAATAATAAAGTTGTCATTTAATTTGTGACTCAGGAAATTTGTCAGTGAAGTAAATGCCCAAACTCCGCAGATAACGGAGGAAGAGCTTCAAAGCCGGGTTTGTAATTAATTTTCCAAACGGTTTGGAACTCATGTAAGTTGGTATTATGTAGAAATGTACTTGTCTTAAGAATGCCTAAACTAATTTAACTTTTGTTGTTCTCAATAGATACATAGCCTTCCGGAACATTGTGATAGGTTATTAAAAAATCTGTCATGGGGCCCGTCAAGGAGAGTGATGTCTTACACCGGTTACTATGTTAACGGTTATAGATTTCACAGAAAAGCCCACAACGATGGAAAAGGAACGATAAACAGTGGGGTATGGGTTAAAGGAGATTATTAAAGAGAGTTAAAGCAAGTCATTGAGGTTGATCTTGCTGGAACACCTTACCAAAAAATAATTCTTTTCAAATGCGACTGGTTTGATTCTACACCAGATCGAGGTTTGAGGGTGCATCCTAAATATAAATTTGTAGAAATCCATAGGAAAAGAAAGTACCAGGGTTACGATCCATTTGTATTTGCTTCCCAATGTCAACAAGCCTACTACACGCATTATCCGGGTAGTAAGACAACATCTATGGCTGATTGGTTGGCTGTTTGTCGTTCCAAACCACGTCCATTTGACTTTCCAGGTGTTTCGGTCCAAACTACCTTATCCGTGTTAGCCCTTTGTGTTCCTTTAGCTCGGCATCCAAATGCAACACAGTGCCGTCAGAATTGCACTATTTCCACCTATAAACATGATAAATATTTCAATTAAACCGCTTTTAGCGCGAGATTATTTGTACTAGATCAAGAAAAAAGACTTACTTTCATTTTGTCCAGTAATAAAATTGATGCAATATCCGAGTTCAATTTCGAGATTGCTGTGGCATATGAAGTTTTCTACTCGGATCTTCTTGATTATACCTGCTTCCAGACATCTACGCCATCGAATTGAGTCGGTAAAAAACTAAGATTCCACCATTAGACGGCGTTCCAAAGGTCTTCCGGATCGAGAGGATTCAGGGATATAGTAAAGAGTGGGTGTGAAGAAGAAGAGTTTGGGGGGGCTCTCTCTCTCTCTCTCTCTCTACCTCAGGGAGATAAATGGCGGGAAAGAGATACTTGCCGGCGAGGGCTAATAATAAGTAAACAGTGAAACTACCCCTACTTAAGAGTTCATATTTCAGTTTACTGCCCTCTAGTTTAGGGGTAGTTGAATTTCAGTCCCCTATATATAAAGACCCTAGGAGTCCCGTGACGGAAAGTCAACATCTATGGCTTAAGTACCGTATCAGGAGGAAGTACGCGAGGAGGGCATTGATCCAACTGTTACTGAAGTTGGTCAACTTGCACACTGGTCAGGGGAAATCGAAGTTGTACTTGTGGCAGGTACGAGCAGTATTGATGAAGATGATGATGATGAAATTATGTCAGATGACGACAATTCAGAAGAAGAAGATGAATTTATGTCGGAGGATGCTTCAGAATGATTAATCTCTTTCTCGATTCTTGGAATTCCACATATTGAAGGTGAGTAATATTTGTTGGTTTATTATTTAGTACTTTATTACCATAAATTAATTGTCGTATTGTATAACTTTTTAACATAATTCAAAGTGGTAATTTTATTGCCATAAAATAATTTGATTCTTGAATTTTCATATTGCAACTCATCCATTTCCAAGGATATACATATAAATGACATCAAGGAGTTTATGAGAAGTGCACACTTTGATTTGTGAGTATTGTTGTGTAATGATCAGAAGTGCACACTTTGATTTGATTTGTGAGGGTTGTAATTCAATGTATGCACTTTGATTGTGAGTGTTGTAATTTAATGAGAAGTGAACACTTTAATTGTGAGTGTTGTAATGTAAATGAGAAGTGTAAAATTGTGTTTTTTAGTAAGATAATTGGTTATGTAATGTTATTTTTGGGTTTTATTGATTATTGTTGCTATTTGGGATCTTTTTAATATTGTTTCTGGTTCGTGCGTACTGCTGTTTTTTATAATAGGGATTTAATTAAATTTCAGATTTATTTTTTTAAATAAATATCAATTTAGCGACGGAAGTCGCTATTATGTCGCTAATCGGTCGCTATATTGCGAGCCGAAGATCGGTAGCTAATTAACCGTCGGTAGTCGGTCGTTCCAAAAGTCAGAGTCAAGGTCTACACAATTGACTATAAGGTCGGTATTCCGACCAAACATTCGGCGGCTAACGTACCGTCGGTATTCGGTCAGTATGCGGTCGTACCATTCGGTCTGTTACGGACGGAGGAATATTCGGTCGTTAGGCTATCCGTCGGTATTCGGTCGTTAATTAGTCAAAGTCAAAGGTCAACAATGTTGACTATTCAGTCGGTAATCCGTCGGTATTCTGAGACCTAACTGGCTGTCACTATTTTTGTCATCGGTATTCGGTCGGTAATTTGCTTTGCGACGAAAAATAC
The DNA here is from genome assembly GCA_026122235.1 of Vinca minor. Lineage (NCBI taxonomy): Eukaryota > Viridiplantae > Streptophyta > Magnoliopsida > Gentianales > Apocynaceae > Vinca > Vinca minor. The sequence goes on from JAOCZM010000001.1 coordinate 9,239,340, forward strand.
ACGACCACATCATTCGGTCGTTAATCGGTCGCTAAACTGAGTTTAGCGAAGGAAATGTACGTCTCTATAACACATTTTTCTTGTAGTGATTCAGGAGAAATTAAAATCTGAAATCAAATTGGGAAAGAAAAAAATGGAATCTACAAGGTAAATGGATCCATTACAAATGTTTAAAAGATATAATTCCAACTAAAATTAATTTGCCTCTATTATGATATGTTGACAGTGGCTCTTTATCATAAAAATCCACTTTCATCATGAATTTGGTGGTAGTACAGATCTTCTCTTCTCATTATCAAAACCCATTTTCATTAAAGAAGAAAAACGGGTAAATCAGAGGCATAAGTTCAATTAGGGGGAGAGAGATAAGAAGAATGAGTGGTGGTGGTTAGATTAGATTTCCCCCATTTCATTAGGTTAGATTTTTATTTTTTTTAAAAACAAAATTTGACCATTGGCAATTTGTTATTTGTGGAACAAGAAATAATACACAAAATGTATCAAAATATTTAATTCAGGCTTTTTTTGTGTTTTTGCATAAATTAAAAACAAAATAAATGAGAAATAAGAAAATCGTACGTATAGATAAAGATAACTTTAGAACAATACTAATTTCATTCTTTAATATAAGATTTTTGGGAAATTTAACTTAATTAATGAAGTAAAAAATAAGATTTTTTTTTAATTAAAATATCAATAATACCCTCCTAAATAGAATTATTGATATACAAATCCTATTTAAGAGAGTAATATTAATATTTTGAATAACAAAATATCTTATTTTTTTACTTCATTAATTTTTTATATATGTAAGGGTAAAAAGTGCCCACGGCCCCTAAATTATTTCGAATTTTGGTTTTTGACCCTCAACTAAAAAACGTCAATTGCTTGACCCTGAACTTTTTTAAAGTATCAATGGTTCCCCTTCCATCCAATTTCTCCGTTAAATAATAACGGAAGGTACCTATGTGACACTCACATGATAAAAATGGGGCAAATTTGACAAAAATAAATTAATCTTTAAAAAAATTAATTAGAAAATGAAAAACCCTCCCAAATCTTTTGAACCCACCCTAATTTTTTTAACATCCTAAAATTAAAAAAATCCTAAATCCTTGAAAAGAAAGTGTGATCTCCCATTGGAAATTGATTCAAGAAATCTTGATAAATGAGTAAATAGTATTTTCAATTTAGGTAATTTATTTTTATAAAAGTCATACTTAGGTTGTTATGGGATACGATGAAGACATTGAATATTTATTTTGGTTCAAAACTAAGTTAAAAAACTCGGTATAATTAGTTACAACTTTCATGGAGTTTAACATAAAATCCATGGAAGTCATTCTTAAGTTATTTAGCAAAAAAAAGAATGCTTAAGTTGTTACTGGGGAATGTGTAAGATTTTCATTTCAGAAAGAAGTGAGATTTCACTAGACATGAAATAAAGAAGAAATTAGGGAGAGATTTATGGCTAACCTCAATTTTCTATTTTTTTTATGGTTAATTTATTTTTGCCCAATATGCCCCCATTTTTATCATGTGAGTGTCAAATTGGCACCTTCCGTTATTATTTAACGGAGAAATTGGATGGAAGGGGGAGCATTGATACTTCAAGAAAGTTTAGGGTCAAGCACTTGACGTTTTTTAATTGATGGTCAAAAACCAAAATTCGAGATAATTTAGGGGGCGTGAGCACTATTTACCCTATATGTAATGAAAGTCTTATATTAAGTAACTGAGGAAATAACACCTTATTATTCTGAATAATAGAGAGTAATGGATTTGAAGAACCCCACTCAACAGGACCAAGTACTAAGTTGTTTTATAGTCCTACAAGGATGTAAAAAACACAACTAGAAACTATGTCGGAACCAGAAAAATCAATAAAACTGATCATAACAAGGACTAGATATTAAGCACCATAAGAAAATTGTAAATATCATTGACACGAAAGTTCATTCGTCACCAATGTAAAAAATAAAAAATCTAGGAGAACCAAAGTTTTTTCTTCTTTGGCTAACCTCGAGGGGCACCCGGTGTCCATCGATAACGTGGTGATTAATTTGGGCTCGGCTTGAAGTTGGCCTGTAGCGTGATCGCTAGTGGGAGAGAGTCTGACCTATACTGCTCTTATATACGAAGCCCTACCACCGCGGAAAAATCCTACGAGAGTCGATGTTCACTGTGGAAATCAAACCCTCGTCAACAGTGAGACATATGACAGCTCAAACTAGTTGCCCAGAACTCGGGGTTAGAAACAAAGTTTTCAAATGTCATCATATCAACAAGTTTTTGTACCTTAGTGGACCTAATTTGCTTCAAAGAAGAATCCAGTTGTCGCTCAAGCTGCTCTAGGTCCTTTGTGCCTAACTGGCCCAGGTCCTCACCCAATATATACCTGACAAAGACAAGCAATGTCTTGGGAACGCCTATGCCGAGATACAGAATAAAATGATTTGGGTCTTTTCTCTTTAAATTCTTTTCAAATTGTTTTTTCTTATAAACTTTAGTGGCGTTTCAGGACCTCAAATTCACTTTGGAGTTCCTTTTTGCACGAAAGGTATTGTTCTAACAGCCATCATGCACCCATCCTTGGTCCAACTCAACTCTTTTGATTCCCCTATTTGGAAACGAATGTTGTCGGCTAGAGCCTTCACTGAGCAACACATAGGGATATTACTTCGGGATGGCTCTTCTTCATTTTGGCATGATGATATCACAATGCAAGGCTGCCTAAGAGAGGAGACCGGGCTGCCTGGGGATACATCACGGGTACATGAACATATAGAAGATGATCAATGGACTATGGAAACTAAGCAACTTTTCACAACTGATCATGCTCGGCTACTTCCTCATCCTCTGTTGCAACCGAAGCATGATGAGCATGTTTGGAAGTTAGAATCTCATGGGCGTTTCACGATCTCCTCGATTTTGAAACTTATACAACCCAATGAAATTATACAATGCTCTCGGCGTTACATTTGTAATAAGGTAAACCCCATTTTCTTGTGTCTATTTATGTGGAGACTTTTCAACAAATTCTTAGCTATAGATGAGGTTCGAAGGAAATGGGGTGTATCCCTAGCCTCACAATGTCAATGTGGACGAGGGGAAGAGACTTTTAACCACATTTTTTTAGAATGCAATTTAGCCCAATTTCTTTGGAAAAGTGCATTGTCCTCGGTTGGTCTATGACTTCATCATATAAGGTACACTTCTTATTTGGACTTGATTAAATTTGTTTGGTGGAAAGGGAAGGGGAAGTGGCATGATATTCATAATGTTGTTATAACTAGCATGTGTTGGCTTTTATGGCGTAGTAGATATCGTTTTGTGTTTGATGGTGCACATTCTAATGGTAGAAGTTTACTTAGAGAGAAGGAATATTTTATTATGCCAATTTTACACAATGCGGAACTATTGCATATTTTCATAAAGTCACACGCGGCACATTTGGGAATAAGAGGAAGATTTTTGGCGGTACAGTGGATTGGTAATGGGGATGGTCTGATTTTGAATATTGATGGGGCGTCCCGTGGTAATCCCGGAGTTGGTGGAGTACTTCGGCGGTCTAGTGGAGAGTTCATTGGAGCTTTTGCGTTTTTTCTAGGGGACTGTCTCTCTAATTCCATACCTGAAATTGAAGCTATGATCCATGGCATCAGATTTGCTATTGGATTAGGCTACACACACTTTATTATTCAGACGGATTCACAGTTTTTAAGTGAGTCTATCAAGGCACGGAAGATTACGGCTTGGCGCTTGGATGGCTTATTTCATCAACTTTTGAAGCTTCTTGGTCCGAATCCGGTTCGACATGCTTATCGCGAGGCTAATAAAGTGGCAAATACTTTGGCAAGCATTGCTTGTGACGAGCGACGAAATTCGAATTTTGTGACATTTTCAGACCTTCCGACTTCGGTTCGCGGACTGTGTCACCTTGATTGTTGCGGGGCTCCTTATTTAAGGCATTCTACATAGATTATTTTTCTTTTGTTGTGCTTTGTTTCTTGTTGTATTTATCCTATATCTATTGGATCGGGGACGCCCCAAATATCCTTTGGATATATTCGCTTTGCATATTACTTCTTTTAGGCATATTTACCACCTGATTCATGTGATAAATGAATCAGTTCTCTGCATTGTTATATTTTTGTAGGTAGTGGATTTGTTTCCACCTACTTAGAGGTTTTGGCTTTGTCCCCCTCTATGTACTTTTATTAGCACTTTCCGGGCACTATCTATAAACGAGTAGGGGTCGATGCCAAACCCCCCACCATAACAGGTGGCTTTCTTTAAAATAAAAAATAAAAAAATAAAAAAAATTAATATCAGCAAATGATGATGGATTCAACTAGTAGCGGGTTCAATACCCCAAGTACTTGGAAAAAATGTTTTGTGGCACTGAACTATTGTTTTATCTAAATATATCACTCATCTATTTACGTTTATCAAAATATATACACTCACTAAATTTTGAATTGTTTTCCGGCAAAAAATTGCACGTGACTTTCACTTGTAAGGACCATACCCTGCAATATTGCTTTCACTTAAACACTATAGTCAAATAATGTGAAAGGACCATACCATGGAATACTGCTTTCACTTAAACACTATATCCAAATAATGAAAGTCACGTGCAATATTTTGGCCAGAAAACACCCAAAATTTGGTGGGTGTATATATTTTGATAAACACAAATAGATGAGTGATATATTTAAATAAAAAAATATATGTCAAATAGGCCGCAGGTAAAAAAATAAAAAAATAGTTTAGTACCATAAAAAGAAATTCGAAAATAATTTAATACCATAAATAGCTATTAACTCTTTTGAGTGCACACGTTGTGAGACTGGCTTCACAATTTTTTAATGTAAATTGGGTAAGACATACTTGGAGATGTGGGGTCCGCTCAATTAATATAAGGAAGAGTGACCCTTCTCATCCCCTATTTTATTATCTGAACTTATTATTATTAAATTATTTTATGTTACTCTTTTAATAATAAAAAAGTATATAGAATCTACAGAAAACAAAAAGTAAGGCATACAACAATTTGATAATGATGAGGACAGATGATTTCCTATCTCCATTTATTGCAAGGAACAACGACGGAGGTAAGGGTAGAGTGGCCACGGCACGAAAAGTTTAAAAATTGTATTTTTTTTTAATAAAAAATTAAAATTTTCAGAATAATTAATATTCTTTATTCCATAATTTATAATTCGTTTAGAACGTGTAACAAAATTTAAAAATGCAACAATTAATGTGTTTTTTAGTCAAAATATCAATATTACTCTCTAAAATACATTTAGTGGTATACACATCATATTTAACAGAGTAATATTAATATTTTAACAAATAAAGTAGCTTACCTTTTTTCCCTTTAATTTTCGCTATATATTCAAAACGACTTATAACTACTTATATTATGGAGGTAATAATAAAATTTACGTCTCACTTTTGAAAATCATGTGAAAAATATGAAGTTTTTAACTCCGTATATGGAAAGAAAGGTCTAATTTAGTCTACAACAACTATATTGGTCTATGGCAAGGATGCAACAATTTCAAGAACATAACTTTGTATTAGAACACAACTTTAAATATTTCCCCTCACATGAATAAGTTGGTTTTACCTCTGAGATTGCTGAAGTACTTCCACTCTTGCCTTAAGCTTCAATCAATCTTGTATACATTGGTTCTTTCTTTGAATGAACAGTACATTATTTAAGATTCTTTTGAAAAGATGGATCAATCAGGTCTAATTGGATTGGGTCTCAATCTGCGATTCCTAATTTTAGTTTTGGACTAGTCCCGAACTCAAACCAAATTCTCAAAAATTTAGTGCTTTAGTTTCATTTTTTTGGGTGAGTTCGGCTCCGATCACCATCATGGGTCAGGGAAGGCCATAGGGACCATAAGTCGCTTATAAGGGTACTTACAGATCACCCACCAACACAGCCCTCACGTCGGCAACGGGAATTGAACAGTTGACCTTTGTAAGGAAGTGTCAAATCCGTGTCAACTGACCTTTATAAAGACGTGTCAAATCCTTACCAACTGACCTTTGTAAGAACGTGTCAAATCCTTACCAATTGACCTTTGTAAAGACGTGTTAAATCGTTACCAACTGAGCAAAATCCTTACCAGCGGGAATTTAGTGCTTTAATTTTATTTTTAGACTCAATACAAAAAGAGTTTTGAGTCTCACATTCACACCAGGCTCTATCGTGCTGTTTATGTATGTATTGGTTCTTTCTTTGAAGGAACAGTATACTATTTGAGATACTTTTTAAAAGAAATGAATAACTTTCAAGAAATGATGGACTACATAAACACCCTAAAGAACAAATCAACTTTCCCGCCCCCACCCCCACTAAAAAATATGAACAAAAAAAAAAAAAACACTTCTTGAGAAGGATTAATTAAGAAGATGAGGACAATATGACTATCATAGTATCATATTATTTATTTTGAAAAGAAATACTCCGTCAGCTTCACAATATAAGACTGTTTGACCATTTTGTATAGATTAAAGAAGAGGTGATATTTTTTCAATTATATATTTTACTAGTTCTAATAACAAAATAAAAAGTGACAAAATTGTATTTACTAGTGAGAAAAAATTTAGAAAAATAATTATTAAAATTTTATAAAAGGCAAAACTTTTTAGATAAAAGGAACAAAAGACTAATATTGTGAATGAGATCGAGGAAGCATTAGACATATAAAAGTGAGCTACCTGTTGATCCTGGGAAGATTGATTCAGTTCCGAAGCACCATAACTGCACCTTTGATACCTATCCAGTGTTTTGGTCATACTACAAAAATTATTTGAGCTCAGTAAGAATTCAAAACTATTAAGATGCAATTAATTATAGAAATACACATAACAAAATACAATTTTGTTTCGTTCAAAATTAAATATTCACTTGTGGACCAACCGAATGAGTATCATATGAAAAGCTTCCTTGCGAAATCATGCAACCATGGCTTTTACAACTTCGGAATGTATTTCTCTTTAAACTCAAATAACTAATCTTCTTTATTTAACGGATGAAAGTCCCACTAACATATGCGCCTTTTTGTATTTCAAAATGTTATGACAAGTTGCTGGTGATCAACCGACTTTTATTTATTCTTGTGAAAGTTAATAATAAGGAAACAACAACATTCTATAGGGTAAAATGAGTCAATGCAACCATCTTGTTTTCAAATGAACTATTAACTGAATTTAGGGTTTTGAAATAGTATATGCTTTCTATTCGACACAAACAACCACTTACAAAAAGGACAAATAATTACCCCTTTTTAAATAAATCCACCAGCGTGGTGGGGCGTTCCCCCGTATATATATATAAAGCCCAAAGAATTCGGCAAAAAGAGGGAGGGGGATTTAAACCAAAACCTCCCCAAAGGTGTATAAAACACCCAAAATACAAAAGATAGCTATGAAATGCAACCTCATGCATTTATGCATATGCACAAGGTTGTTACAGTTAAAACTATGCTATTATGCGAAGCTCTAAAGATGAAGGGGGATTTAAACGAAAACCTCCCCAAAATGTGTAAACAACTTCCCTAAACAAACGCCTCAGAGTCAAAACAGCCCCGTTTTGAATTCCTGGCAGAACAGTAGAAACAGAGCATTTCTGCACTGGTACAGCTGAAAACAGGGGATTTCTGCACTGGTACACTGTCCGAAACTGGGGATTTCTGCACTGTTTCAGCCGAAACAGACCATTTCTGCACTGTTTCGGCCGAAACAGTGCATTTCTGCACTGGTTTATCTCAAATTCTGCACTGATACACTATTTGAAACGGGGGAAATCTGCACTGGTACGCTGAACAAAAGCTCCAAATTACAAGACACGAACATATGGAGTACCAATTTTGTCTAAATGTATCAAACCGCGAATATCACTTGGCACTAAAGAAAAATCGTCAAAGGTAAGACTTGAACGTGTTGTACAAGCCAAGTTTGCTAAGGCGTCCGCAACAGAGTTAATCTCACGAAAAACATGAACAATCTTGCGATCCCCAAGAATTGATAGTACTTTGCGGAAAATAGAATCATATCTCCAAGAAGAAATATTACCTTTGTGTAAAGCATTAGCCAGAATTGATGAGTCCGTCTGAATCTGCAGGCGAGGTACTTCACATAGACACGCCATTTGTAAGCCTGCGAACAAAGCTTCTATTTCTGCCTCAAAGCTCATTTTGTTGTCACCAATGAATGTCGCAAAAGCTCGTATAAAAACACCATTAGAACGCCTAAGAATACCACCAATGCCGGAAAATAATTACCCCTTATATGATAAAAAAAAAAAAAAAACAAAACAAAAGAAAAGAAATAATGTCTTCATCCTAATAAGAAGACAATAAACAAGAAGAAATAGTAATGCAAATAGAAAGAAGGTAATCGTGACTATAAATAAATAAATATTAAATATATATATATATTCCTAAGCAACTATAAATATACTTCAATATAAGTAATTTTCAACACTTGCTAAAATGGCTGACAATATGGAATGACATTCGCTCCTTCACCCAAATTTTTTTAAAATAATTTTATTTCAATGTTGTTAATTAAAATTTAACATTTAAGCAGAAAAACGGTTGTAAGCATTTTATTAATCATGAAATAAACATAAACACATTCAAGTCTCTTGAAGCCTCATAATGAAATGACAAACAAAAATGGGGAAAAAATAACCAAATATATAGAAGAAAAAAGTACATCCATCAAGATTACAATGCTCAAGGAGACATACAAAACCTGATATTTATGCAACCAAATAAACAATTAATCTTGTAGTGTAATAATGGCAAAGTGTCTTGTTAATGGACAAAAAGGAATAATTTTTGTTCACAATATGTATAACAATGTCTTAGTGATTCTTGATTGATGGAAGTTACCTAAAGAAAACTATGGACTTATATTTGCAGATTTTGAAAAGTAATTAACCAGATTGATGTATTACTGGATTAAACATTATTCCAAATATACTTTATAATATCTCAAATCAATCAACCACCCAAAACTGCAAGATATTTTCCAAGAAAAAAACTAATCATGAAAATATTGAAGAAAATTGCTTCTAATATCAACCTTTAGATGAAACTTATATTCCTACAATTGTAATTGTTTTAAGTGACTTCTAAACGATAACAATGATACTGTAAGTAGAGCTGTCAAAATGGGCATATACCCAAGGGCATGCCCGCCCCGTGAGTTTAATGGGCGGGTATGGGGTTATGAATTCCATACCCATTTAAATGCGGGTATTAATGGGCATACCCGTTCGGGTAACGGGTAATACGGGTATGGCGGGTTGCAACCGGGCATGCCCGCTTTGTTTTCTTTTTCTTTTTTTTTAAATTTTAGATATGGATTAATTTTCACAGTTGAGACATGAGAGCCAAAAGAAGAAGAAGAAAAAACTTAAAAGCCCAAGATAAAAGTTGAACCGTGCTATATATCTGGGGCAAAGCCCCTTGAAGCCGTTCTATACTTCTATTACCCAAATATTAACGGTTCATCTCTGAAGGTAAATAAATTATGTTCTAACGTATTATTTATCATTTACCATTTACCATTTATAATGTTTTAAGTTCTAACTTCTCAAGTTTTGTGTGTTTTATAGGTGGAGATGATGAGAATGAATCAACATTATCTAAGGTGGTTTCAAATAATACTTCTAGTGTTCAAGATCTAGATCAATAGATAGAGGATATTAAAAAAAAAACGTATCTATTTTTTGTTGCTTTGACTTCAGCAATACTTATTAATTTTGGATAGTTGATCTTGAATTATTTTTGAAATTATGGACTTTGATTGTTTTTTATAACTATTTTGGATATTGTGGACTTTTATTTGATTGTTCTTGAACTATTTGGGATATTTATTTACCCTTTACAGGATTATAAACTGCAAGTGAATGAGAAAGAAATAAATCATGTTGAATTTTTCGGATTTAATCTATTTTTTTTAAAAAAAAATTAATAATAAGGGTTGCGGGCATGCCCATTTGCCCACGGGCATTCTGCGGGCGGGTACGGGCATCCCGTTTGATGGCCCGTAAAAAAAACGGGTATACCCGCCCATCCCCATTTAAGACATACCCATGACGGGGCGGGGCGGGCGGGCATACCCATTTTGACAGTACTAACTGTAAGTACATCTTCTAGTACATTAATCAAGATTCATCTAAAGAATATGTATAAATTCACTCTGGACAAATGATATTATTACAACTCGACAATATAGTACTAGACAACTAGAAGATACAAACTCATACTAAACTCATTACACATTGCTAAAAGATTTGTTTGGATCTACACACCCCTCCCCACCCACACACACATCCCTAGAAAATTAATAAATCCGAATTCGAGATCAGTTAAACTATCTTCACTAAACTTATAATTAAATTATCATAATTATTATGATCTTGATTAATAGCATTCATTTTGTTTTTACTCAAAGAAACTCGATCTTGAGAATATCCTTCATGGTACACAGACAAAATGAAGTTCTTCCAAATCAGATCCCACCCCAGAATATGCTTACATCACAATTCAGACCAAAGAAATCCACATAAAATAAGAATAAGAAAGATGGACATAGCTAACGGTTTCTGATAATCAAAGTTGCAAAAGTCACAAACTACTGAACATATACACAACAACAATAACATAACACATTAAATCTTCAATAATTGGAGTATACACGAGAATTTATAGGAGACAAATCTAACATTTTGATAGTAAATATACAAAGTGACTGCTTCCAAAATACCACTGAAACATATAGGTTGGAGACTGACCTAACACTTAAAAAATAAATGTACAAAATGACTTCTCACAAAATATCACTAAAACAGTAAACTACTGAAAATATATAATACCAAAATTCACCAACACAAGTTCTCAGTTGGTAAGAACTCCGTATTTTTTCATAAAAGTCATGTGATCGAATCTCGCACTCAAAGTGAGAACAATATTGGTGGACGATTTCTATTAATCTGTAAAAGCTCTTGCAAACGATCTATGATTTCGAAGACAAGCACTTTTGGTCAATAGTAATGACCGGAATCGAACCCACACAAATTTTTTAGACCAACAAAGAATACCCAAAATCCGACACAAGTTTAAGATAGATCTAACACATGACAAATAAAAAACTTCACAAATAAAAGAATTATAAGCAAAAATCACTCCAAATTTATTATTTTTATGATATATGAAACCCACAAAAAAAAGGGGAAAAAAAAATAATTTAAGTTACTAATAATTTAAGTAGAAGTGGGGATGGATAAAATACAAACCTAACATTTTATAATAAATATATAATGTGATTGCTTACAGAATACCACTAAAACATATGGATTGAAGACTGACCTAACTTTTGACAATAAATCCATTAAGCGGCTACGCACAAAATACCTCTGAAACAGTAAATTATTGAACATATATAATACCAAAATTCACCAACAAAAATTCATTCAGTTGGTAAAGACTACATTTTCTCGTAAATGTCATGTGATTGAAAAACACACTCAACGTGAGAGCAATATTAGCGGGCGATCTGTAATGATCTATGGTTTCGAGGACATGCGCTGGTCAATAGTGAATTTAGAGCCGAACCCACACAAAAAATTTAACCAACAAAAAAAAGAATACACAAATTTCAAATAGATCTAACACATGGCAAATCAAAAAAATTCCAAATAAAAGAATTATAAGCAAAAATCACTCCAAAATTATTATTTTTATGATATATGAAACACACACAAAAAAAAATATATATATATATATATATACCACGATTGGAGAAGATAATCAGAGCAACTTCAGCATCACAAAGAACAGAGAGTTCATAAACCTTTTTAAGCAAACCATTTCTTCTTTTTGCAAAAGTAACTTGCCTATTTATCTTATTCCCAATCCTCTTCAGCTCTACCCTGCCTCTTCCCATTATAATATTACTAAATGTTCTTCAAAAATCTGAATTTTTTTTCTTTTAAACAACAACAAGATTGGATTTTTATGGTAAAAAAACCACAAAAGGAGAATTTTTCTACATAGATATATGCAGAAAAGAGAGAGTTATAAAATGAAAGTAGAAGGGGAATATAGGGATATAGATGGAAAGAAAAATAAGGTAGTTTTGCTTTCTCATTTGGGGGAAATTCTGTTGTGGACCTGGGCTATTTGTGGGTCATGACCACTTGGTCCACATTGAGCCACATCACCATTTTTATTAAAAAATAAAATAAAATACTCCTCTTTACTTGCACTATTGAATCCAAAAGGGAGAGTATTTTATTTTATTTTTAATAAGCTTTGAGGTCATTTAGTAACAAAAAAAAAAAAAAACTAAGCTTTGAGGACAGTACTATCTTCCGCTTTCACCTAGATAGGAGTTATTTGAGATTGTTAACTGTTCAATAATTAGTAAACAGTAACTTTAGTAGTGTAATGCATGAAAAATTCTGATATAGACCTGGCCTACAAGTGGGGACATAGACCACTTGGTCCACAATCACCCACATCCCCTCTTTTGATTAAAAAAACAATAAAAACGCCTCAAACAATGTACCAAGTGGGGGAATATTTTTATTATTTTAATCAAAACTGTGATGTGGCTGAATGTGGACCAAGTGGTCTATGTCTCCACTTGTAGGCCTGGTCCATGACAGAATTGATCGTAATGCATTGGATACAAGAAACTCGATAAACATACATCAAATTAGGATAATTTTGATATGGATCAGGTCCATTGGACCTTACAATTCAGAATTGGTCACATCATCATAAAGTTGTCTCTCTTCTCATTATTTGATGATATGGTCAATTTTAGACCAGAAGATCAACATGGACCTAATCCATACCAGAATTTTCCATCAAATTATTGTATACAGTCAAACATCTATATAAGAATAAACTCCTTATAATAATAAAAAAATAATGGTCCCAACTCGGGACCAGTTATAAATAAGAATAAACTCTACATTGTAATATTCCATGTTTTTTTTAGGACCCTCCTTAAGAAATTTACCTCCATATAGTAATAAAATAACATTAAATTTTAAATATATTTATATATCTATATAAAACATCCATAATTATTTAACAATTTTACATTAAACTTAAGATGATATGAAATATTTGTCTAAAATTATGCATGACAATGACTTAATTTTTTGGGTTAATATCGCATCCTTAAACTTGCGCGTTCAGTAGTAACTTCGTCATCGGCACTATTTGTTCGAATTTTGCAGTGCTTGAAGCAGTTTTCAATTGTATGTGGCTTCACATCTATAAACCATGTATAGTAGTTGCCTAAATATTGTGTAGTATCGTGTAATTGGTATTTAACTAATATAGTGTAGGAACACATGTTTTTAGAATATAAGGAACACATTTCTAAGTGTCGTATAATTTATATTAGTTACTTTTAAAAAAAATACAATTTTTATATGTAAGCCTCTATTTAAGAATAACCTCTCAATAATAATATTTTTGTCCAGTCCCAAGAGTATTACTGTATATGCTTATATATATATTTGTATACAATGGTCGACGCAGGATCACAAGTTTAGGGCCAAAGAATAGTATATGCTGGTATACATTTTTTTTTCCTTCAAAACATTTTGGGGGACAGTGAAATAATACTAAAAAAAGTGGGAGGGGTGCTTTAAAAAACTCTTGTACTAAAAACTAAAAGGGCAGGGGAACCCCACCCAACACTTGAGTTCGCCATCTGATTTATGTTTAGGGCATACAAATGATTTATTGTTAGGAAAAATCCGTTTTTTTTTCAGGTTCAACTAGTAATCTTTTGAACTTAAACGATTTAAGCAAAGATACATAAGGAAAAAGTCTAAGCTATTCAAAATATAAAAAAAAACATTGCTAAAGTAAAAGCAAACAAATAGTAAATAGAGAATTTTTTTTGTCTCTAAACAAGAATATTTCCCAACTTAACATCAATAACTAGTCGAATGTGTGAGAACTAAGTGCTATTATAGTAAACAACTTCTGTTAAATTTCTCTATTTTGTCTCTTTAAGAGCCCACAAAATAGGCCAAAAATCTTTCTCCCTGTTTTATTTTTCATTTTCTCTCTCCTCGTTTTTTTTTTACTCCCGAAGGCGATTGCCCCCGAGGGGATGAGCGGAGAGTACCCTAGATCAAGGAGATTGTAGCATGCCCCATGCCTGGGGAGGGAGCTTAGCCTCATAAAGAGGAGAATATTATTGCCCCATTTGCGGGGAGAAGGTGTCGAACTTGGGACCTTCCGGTCCCAAGCCAAAGGCTTACCCACTGGGCCAAACCTTTTGTAGCACTTAGTTAAATTTCTAATAATTTTAGTACAAACAGGGATAAATAAAAAATAAACTTATCATTCTGCAATAAATACACAAAGTGACTGCTGACAGAATATCAATAAAATAAGTTGACTGAAAACTGACCTAACTTTTGACAATAGATCCATTAAGTGGTTGTTCATAAAATACCACTAAAACAGTAAACTATTGAATATATATAATACCAAAATTCACCAATAAAAATTCACTCAATTGGTAAAGACTATATTTTCTAGTAAAGATCATTTTATTTCGATGACATACGCTTGTCAATAATAAATCCCTCCCCACCCACACACACATCCCTAGAAAATTAATAAATCCGAATTCGTGATCAGTTAAACTATCTTCACTAAACTTATAATTAAATTATCATAATTATTATGATCTTGATTAATAGCATTCATTTTGTTTTTACTCAAAGAAACTCGATCTTGAGAATAGCCTTCATGTTACACAGACAAAATGAAGTTCTTCCAAATCAGATCCCACCCCAGAAGTTGCTTACATCACAATTCAGACTAAATAAATCCACACAAAATAAGAATAAGAAAGACGGACATAGCTAACGGTTTCTGAAAATCAAAGTTGCAAAAGTCACAAACTAATAATTGGAGTATGCACGAGAATTTATAGGAGACAAATCTAACATTTTGATAATAAATATACAAAGTGACCGCTTCCAAAATATTACTGAAACATATAGGTTGAAGATTGGCCTAACACTTAAAAAACAAATGCACAAAATGACTTCTCACAAAATATCACTAAAACAGTAAACTACTGAAGGTATATAATACCAAAATTCACCAACTCAAGTCCTCAGTTGGTAAGAACTCTGTATTTTTTCATAAAAGTCATGTGATCGAATCTCGCACTCAAAGTGAGAACAATATTGGTGGACGATTTCTAGTAATATGTAAAAGCTCTTGCAAACGATCTATGGTTTCGAAGACAAGCACTTTTAGTCAATAGTAATGACCGGAATCGAACCCACACAAATTTTTTAGACCAACAAAAAAGAATACCCAAAATCTGACACGAGTTTAAGATAGATCTAACACATGACAAATAAAAAACTTCACAAATAAAAGAATTATAAGAAAAAATCACTCCAAAATTATTATTTTTATGATATATGAAACCCACAAAAAAGAAAAAAAGAAAAAAAAAACAATAATTTAAGTTACTACTCCCTCCATTCCCTATTAATTGTCGTTTAGGAGATATCTAGGTATCCAAATTAATTGTCGTTTAAGGTTCTTTTATTAGTTGTCAACAATTTATTTCAATTATACCCTCAACATTTTCCTTTCTTTTCTTTATGATGTATTAGTGAGAGAAAGGAAAGGTGGGGTAATATTGGAAGTGTAGGTGAAAATGACAACTTCCTTAATTTTCTCAAATTGTCTAAAGAGTCTTATATTTAGGAATGGAGGGAGTAATAATTTAAGTAGAAGTGGGGATGGATAAAATACAAACCTAACATTTTACAATAAATATATAATGTGATTATTGACAGAATACCACTAAAACATATGGTTTGAAGAATGGCCTAACTTTTGACAATAAATCCATTAAGCGGCTACCCACAAAATACCTTTGAAACAGTAAACTTTTGTACATATATAATACCAAAATTCACCAACAAAAGTTCACTCAGTTGGTAAAGATTATATTTTCTCGTAAAGGTTGATTGAAATACACTCAACGTGAGAGCAATATTAGCGGGCGATCTGTAATGATATATGGTTTCGAGGACATGCGATGACCAACAATTAATTTAGAGCCGAACCCACACAAAAAATTTTACCAACAAAAAAAGAATACACAAATTTCAAATAGATCTAACACATGACAAATCAAAAAAATCCCAAATGAAAGAATTATAAGAAAAAATCACTCCAAAATTATTATTTTTATGATATTTGATGAACCCACAAAAAAAAGAAAGGAATATATACCTAGACTTTTTTCTTCAAGATTCAAGACACAGTGGTTAGATGAGTCTCAGATCTAGACTTTTTTTCTATTTTTCTAGGAGGATTTGTTCAACCCGGACTAGATCCGGGCCCTTTATCAACTTTTTACATCTTCCCGAGGCAATTTGTAGGACGCTTGATACGCTCATGGTCCTATAAATTGTCGACCCCTAAGGAAGATGTTGAAAGTGATATTCTCCTGTCCCTGTGGATCAAGGATTGCGATGAAGATACTTTGAAAGAGAAGATTATGTATTTGTTTAGTTGGCTAGTTTTTTTAGTTGTTTTTCCTAATCATCCAAGTTTTCTTGGGTGTGTCTTTTGTCTGTTATCGTGATTTTTTAAATCATTGTATAACTTTTACTTTCTGTATTTTCAGATTTTCCTTTGATTGTAATGGCTTCGGCTATTTGTGATTAATGGAAATTAAATTTATTCAGCAAAAAAAATATATATATACCTAGAGCTGCGGCAGAACTCATAGAGTTTAGCACGATTGGAGAAGATAATGAGAGCAACTTCAGCATCACAAAGAACAGAGAGTTCATAAGCCTTTTTAAGCAAACCATTTCTTCTTTTTGCAAAAGTAACTTGCCTATTTATCTTATTCTCAATCCTCTTCAGCTCTACCCTCCCTCTTCCCATTATTTTTTTTTTCTTTTAAACAACAAGAAGATTGGATTTTTATGGTAAAAAAACCACAAAAGGAGAATTTTTCTATATAGATATATGCAGAAAAGAGAGAGTTATAAAATGAAAGTAGAAGGGGAATATACGGATATAGATGGAAAGAAAAGTTAGGAAGTTTTGCTATCTCATTTGGGGAAGTTTTTGTTGTGAACTTGGGCTATTTGTGGGGTTATAGATCACTTGATCTACATTGAGTCACATCACCCTTTTTATTTAAAAAATTAAAGAGTTAATAACTATTTATAGCACTAAACTATTTACGAATTTCTCTTTATAGTACTAAATTATTTTTTTTATCTAAATATGTCACTCAACTATTTACGTTTATCAAAAAATATACAACCACCCATTTTTGGGGTGTTTTCCGGCCAGCGATGTCACGTGAGTTGCTTCGGAACATGAACAACGACGAAAAGGAAAAGAAATCTTGGAAAGCGTCGGGCGATAATCTGCTTAATTTGTTGTTGCGAGGGCAAGCGGTTCGTCAAATTAAGCGGTTATGGCTCGACGTTTCAATATTTCTTTCCTTTTCTCCTTTGTTCATGTTCAAGCAACTTACGTGACATCGTCGTCTGAAACACCCCAAAAAATGGGTAGTTGTATATTTTTTGATAAACGTAAATAGTTGAGTGACATATTTAGATAAAAAAAAAATAGTTTAGTACTATAAAGAGAAATTCATAAATAGTTTAGTGCTATAAATAGCTATTAACTCAAAAATTAAAATATTCCTCTTTACTTGCACTATTCAATCCAAAAGGGAGAGTATTTTATTTTTTTTAATAAAAGAGTGATGTGGCTCAATCTGGATCAAGTGGTACATGACCCCACAAATAGTCAGGTCCACAACAGAATTATCTTCTCACACTTTTGGTGTCTTCATCCCCTCTTTTTGTCTAAATCGTGATAAAAAAATTTCAAAGTATTCTGATTCAAGATTCAAGACTCAGATGCAAGATCTACTTCAGATCCTTTCAGATCTGGAGTTTTTCTCTAAACCCGGAGTTGTTCTGAGCCCTTCCTCAATTTTCATGGGACGGTTGATACGCCCATGGTCTCGTAGATTGTTGATTTCTAAGAAAGGTGTTGGAACTGAGCTTGCTACTGCTATTCAAAGATTTTGGAGAAGATGCTGTGAATTTTTTTATTATGTGCTTATTTTGTCTACTGTTTGTAGTATGTACCTAGTCCGGGGTGTAGAATTTTATCTGTTATCATGGAGTAGCTTTATCTTGGTAGGCTACTAACTTATAACTTACATCCAAGCCAATCAGTACAGTACACGTAGGAAAGAGAAATGAACTTACATCAATTCTCTTCAATTCTCTTTTCTATGTGTACTGCACTCATTGATTTGGATGTAACTTATCAAA
This sequence comes from Vinca minor, assembly GCA_026122235.1. NCBI lineage: Eukaryota > Viridiplantae > Streptophyta > Magnoliopsida > Gentianales > Apocynaceae > Vinca > Vinca minor. The sequence continues at coordinate 9,257,764 of JAOCZM010000001.1, forward strand.
CTTAGTAGCCTACCAAAATAAAGTTTCTCGTTATCATGTAGTCTACACCATTCTGTAACTTTTTCCTTGTATTTTCTTTGTTTCTTGTATTTTCATTTTATCTTTTGATTGTAATGATTTCAGCTATTTTATGATTAATGGATAATTTCTTATTTAACAAAAAAAAAAAAAAATTTACAACAAAGCTTTGAGATCATTTAGCAAAAAAAAAAGCTTTGAGCACAATACTATCTTTCGCTTTCACCTAGATAGGAGGGATTTGACATTGTTAACTGTTCAATAATTAGTAAACAGTAACTTGAATAGTGTAATGCATTGGATACAAGAAACTCGATAAACATACATCAAATTAGTATAATTTTGATATTGATCAGGTCCATTGAACCTTACAGTTCAGAACTGACTCACATCATTATAAAATTGTCTCCCTCTTCATTATGTGGTGATGTGGTCAATTCTGAAGCAGAAGGTCCACATGCATCTGATCCATATCAGAATTTTCCATCAAATTATTATATATATGCTTATAATATATATTTGTATACAAGTCGACGCAGGATCACAAGTTTAGGGCCAAAGAATAGTATATGCTGGTATACATTTTTTTTTCTTAAAAACATTTAGGGGGACAGTGAAATAATACTAAAAAAAGTGGGAGGGTGCTTTAAAAAACTCTTGTACTAAAAACTAAAAGGGCAGGGGAACCCCACCTAACACTTGAGTTCGCCCCTGATAGTACACCATCTGATTTATGTTTAGGGCCAGTCCGGCTCCTATGCGGAAGAGGGTGTGCGGAACAATCTCAGTCGTCGGATGAGATTTTTAACGGCCCAGATCTGGAGAGAGAAAAGTTGTGTTAGGATTTAAAATATTAAAAAAAAATTCCTCTCTCCAGATCTGGACCGTTAAAAAATCTGATCCGACGGCTGATAGCTTGTCCTGCACATGCCGAACAAAAAACTGTCCCGCATAGGAGCCGGGAGCGTTTAGGGCATACAAATGATTTATTGTTAGGAAAAAGCTGTTTTTTTTCCAGGTGCAACTAGTAATCTTTTCAATTTAAACGATTTAAGCAACGATACATAAGGAAAAAGTCTAAGCTATTTAAAATTAACTTTGCTAAAGTAAAAGCAAACAAATAGTAAATAGAGAAATCTTTTGTCTCTAAACAAGAATATTTCCCAACTTAACATGAATAAAAGAAATTTACTTAACCATCATAGTTCAAGGTGCTTAAGAGTTTATCACTCTTCAGTTGCGCTATTTTGATTATAAATTATTAAATAATGTCTCAAATGATCATAACCTATTGCAAGCACGAGGCATGATATTATCATATTATGGTATCAAAGCTAATGACTAGTCGAATGTGTGAGAACTAAGAGTTACACCGTACGGGGTGGGAGACACCTATAGAATTTTGCACATCTGATTGGTCCGAGAATAAGTTCGTTTGGGGCGCCTAGTAAGGACACTAGGGATTTAAGGGGAGCGGTGAATGCGAGCCCCATCCCACGTAGGATATGTTTGAAATGTCTGATTGGTTTATAAGCATAAGTATAAGTATTCACTATCACTTTGGATATCCATTTTGGAAGAGTGAGTTCGATTGTCAAATAAATTATTATGAGTATTGTCATGCTTATAAATCGTGTTCCCGAACCCACAAATACGAGGCGTGAAAGAAATCACCACTCGACATGCATATTAAAATTCTTTTTCACCTTTACCTATTTCATGTAAAAAAATCCAAATGTTTACACAGCTCTTTCAGAAACCACTCGAATTCTAAATCGATAAGGCAAAATAAATGCAAGATAACAACCAATATTTATACGTGCCATTTTTAGTGTTGTTAGCAAAGCAGAAGATAGTTATACCCAACGACTGTTGTATCACTGTTGTTATCCAAACAAACAACATTAAATCACCTGTATCGCTATAACTGTTCAAACAGTCGTGCTCTAACCAGAAGTCCTTGTGTTAGATTTAGGGCAACATCCACCACAGTTGGGCAAATAATTGTCTGTGCTTGTCTGTGCCCAACCAATCACAATTCACCATGTGTATATATAATTTAAAAAAATTATCACATGGCGAATTCTTATTGATTGGGCACAAAAATATGTACTCAAACGGGTGCAGACATTTTTCACCCCATAGTTGCCCAAAACAATTGGCCAGAAATCTCGTCTGTACAAAGTTGTTGTTCCCATGTGTGTTTCTGTCTATAAAATGTTGCCACGTGTAATTAACCCAATTCAAAGTAGTAACCAACGTTAGTAAACAATTTCTGTTAAATTTCCCTATTTTGTCTCTTTAAGAGCCCACAAAATAGGCCAAAAATCTTTCTCCCTATTTTATTTTTCATTTTCTCTCTCCTCCGTACTCGTTTTAAACCCAATTTTCTTCTTCTTTTTTCTCTCTCCGTAATTAATAATTTTTTTCTCTTCCACATTTTTTTTCCTTTTTTCTCTCCTTTCTGCTGTCTTCACTCTCCATCATTTTTTGACAATTTTCTTTTTACCATTTGTCTACTTTTACACAATATAATATGAAAGCTTAAACTAAAAATATTATGTAAAATAAGCCTAATCTTCATGCTCTTAGTAAATTGAATGACAACATATATTTAAACTGGAATCTTAGTCCACCGCGACAATATATATTTATCTGGAATCTTCACAATATCCATCAGTGAAAATACTCTTAGTGCATGAGAACATAAGATGCCAATAAATTCAAACTTTTTACAACTACATGAAATAGTACACTTCTCGGGGTCATACTTAACAATATGTTGATACTTGTTTCTATGCTTTTTGGTTAGGTACTCAGTAATAGCTCCAATTTCTTTTAAAATATCTACAATAGTGTCATAGGCTTTAGAAACCTCATCTTGAAAGGATTTAAATACCTCGTGTGTGTAGATTTCTGCAGCATGTTGCAAAATTTTCACTGGCATAGAAAGAAACGGTGAGCTTTGACTTGCTCTAAAATCAGCTCTTGACTCTTTATAATGCAGATCAGTAACCAAACTATAAAAACGTTCAAAAAATTCAATCAATTTATTTTTGTAGTTGACATATTTTTTTCAAAACACTATTCATACTCTCACTCCGTTGTGTTGTAGTCATGTCTGCACAAAAAGTCTCTCTTCCATATACTAATGCCCACTTTTCCTTCATATCATACATCCCTTTCAACCAATCATTTTCTTCAAGGTTATATTTCTTTAACATTGAGCTTCAAGCATCTTTTAAATCATCTTCTTCCTCATAGTCATATATGCAACTGCTAAAATCTTGGCAAAAACCATCAATTTTTGCAAATACTCCACTAAGATGAATAGCAACATTCTGATATATATGCCAAATACATAAGCGGTGTCGTGATTTTTGGCCATTGGGATGTCAATGCTTGTGCCATTGCTTGGCACTGATCAGTAAGTATAGTTTTTGGCTTACCTCCTGACATAACTCTTGAGAAAGTATCAAATAGCCATTATTCTTGGTGCTGCTTTATTGTACTGCTTTATTGTATGATGAAACAAGAAAGCAGTACAATAAAGCAGCACCAAGAATAATGGCTATTTGATACTTTCTCAAGAGTTATGTCAGGAGGTAAGCCAAAAACTATACTTACTGATCAGTGCCAAGCAATGGCACAAGCATTGACATCCCAATGGCCAAAAACACGACACCGCTTATGTATTTGGCACCAAGAATAATTGTTTGCTTATTATGATTGACACCAACAAATAAAGCAAAAGGTCTGCCATCGTTATTGGATCTATAATTAGTATCAAAGCAAACAACATCACCAAAACATGCAAAATCCACCATAATTTTTTGCATCAGCCCAAAAAATATTAGTAATTAGATCGTCATCATCTACTTGTGCGGCATAAAAGAAATTTGGATGCTTTAACAGCATTTTTTGTAAATATTCAAGGACAACCCCAGTATCACCCACTTTCATCTCCCGTGTACGCTTGTAACGTATATAATTTCTACTCCCTACATTCCTTATTAATTGTCGTTTAGGAGAAATCTAGGAGTCCAAATTAATTGTCGTTTAAGGTTCTTTTGTTAGGTGTCAACAATTCATTTCAATTATACCCTCAACATTTTCCTTTCTTTATAATATAGAAGTGAGAGAGAAAGAGAGGGAGGATGGGGTAGTATTGGAAGTTTAGGTGAAATGGACAACTTCCTTAATTTTCTCAAATTGTCTAAAGAGTCTTATATTTAGGAATGGAGGGAGTATAATCTAGAGGAATAAATCCGAGTTTGTCACGACCACCTACTTTTTTTTCTTTTTTTCTTTTAAATAAGGATCAATAGTGGTTCCCCACGTTTCCTCCGGCATGACTCGAACTCCTGACCTATCGGTTGGAAGTGAAGCGTCTTACCGCATGATCAGCGCTTCGTTGTCTCACGACCTCCTACTTGTTTACTCATGAAATCGATTGTTGCTTTTGGAGTTATCCCACAACTTAGTGCCATATCTGCTTCGGTAGCTTGAGCAATAGTCAATTTTTGATGAGATCTAAAAAGATGAGTTTTACTTGGAGTGCACAAATCATGAGTGTGTTCGAGAATGAATTTAATTACAGAAAACAACCGTGTTTGACAAGAAATAATCATTTGCATCATTGTCTTACAATTGAATCGCGTTTCTGGTATGTAAACCTTAATACCAACATCTCTTTTATCTTTACCTCTTTGGCCTCACAAGAACAACAAAACATTCTATTTTTTATGTTACATTGACCATCCCTATGAAACCTTCTCCATTGAATTCCAAAACCAGTATTCTTAGCATATTTTTTATAGAACTCATAAACATCTTGCTCTGTACAAAATTCCATACCTATTTTAGGGATCACGTAATTAGAAATTTGTGAATGAAGTTGATTGGTTGCATTAGGTCCCTCCATAAATATTGAATTTCCATTATATTTGTCATTACAAATATTATTCTCCTCCTCATCTTGCAATTCAAGTTTACGACGTGGTGAAAAATTAATGTTTGCACCTTCTTCCGTCTCCATTATCTGAAAAAAATAAACTAAAATATAAATTCAACGGCTCATGAAAATATTAAGAAATATTCTGTCAGCTGATTGGTGAATACACTGTGCATGTTTAATTTAATGGGAAACACAACCTTAAGAAACTTAAAACAATATTACTTATACTCTACAATTATTTATTTTGCAAAAATATTAGTCTATAATTAATTTATCACTACAGTAACCATTAATTAACTCCAAACTATAACAATTAATCTGTAAATATTTAATATTTAATATTTAATAAAAAAATATTACAATAAATAACAGTACAATTTACCTTGAGAGTTGGAGAAAGATTCTAAATTATACTATAATAGTACAGTAAATTCTTGTGAAGTAGAGAAGAAGCAATTTGGGCAACAATTGAGAAAATAGTGAAAAATTGTGGAAGAGGAAAAATTGTAAAGCTGGGATTAAATCGAGTAGGGAGGAGAGAGAAAATGAAAAATAAATAGAGAGAAAAGATTTCTGGCCTATTTTGTGGGCCCCTAGAGAGACAAAATATGGGAGTTCAACAAAAGTTGTTTACTAATGTCGTCTTGGCTCCTATGCGGTAAGTGGAATGGTCCGTATATGCGGATCAAGCTGAGGGCCGTTGGATTCATCCAACGGTTGTTTCAAAGTAGGGATATTTAGGGATAAACGTTAAACTCTTTTTCTTCAGCCGCAACTTTTCTCTCTCATCAAGAACATTTGTTCACTAATCAAGAACATGTGTTCACAGAAAAAACATGTGTTCACTCATCAAGAACATGTGTTCACCGAACAAAAATATGTGTTCAATAATCAAGAGCATGTGTTCACAGAACAAGAACATGTGTCCACCGAACAAAAACATGTGTTCAATAATCAAGAACATGTGTTCACAGAACAAGAACATGTGTTCACAGAACAAGAAGATGTGTTCAATAATCAAGAACATGTGTTCACCGAACAAGAACATGTGTTCACAATATACAAGAACATGTGTTCTTGTAGAAATGAGACTTTTTGCTTTATCAGCCGCTTTTTTTTACCTCGGAAACTCAACCGATGTGACGGTTGCGTGTCCTCTTCTTTTTTTCTTTTTTATATTTATTTGTGAAATTACATATATACCCTTTTAACCCTCTTTTAAATCATAGCCGTCGATCCATTTCAAAAATGAAATCGACGGCTCCCAGCGTGTCCCGCATGTGCGGATTTTTGGGCGTTCCTCATAGGAACCGGACTGTACTAATGTTGGTTACTACTTTGAATTGGTTGGAATAAACGTGGCAACATTTCATAGGCAGGAGCACACATGGGAACACCAACTTGGTACAGACGATTTCTGGCCAAAACAATTGTAACCCATTTTCACTTTTCTCACATATTATAAAAATGAATAAAAATTAAAGTGAAAAAACTAATATACATGTACCCTTTTTAAGGGGATAGTTCTGATATGCACCAGGTCAATTGGACCATTTGCTCCAGAACTAGACAGGTCACTACAGAAAAAAGGAGAAAGACAATTTTGTTATGACGTGGCTAATTCTGAATCAAAAGGTCCATATGGACTTGATCCATATCAGAAAAATCTCTTTAAGGGAAAGGGATAGATATGCGTAAGATGAGTATCAAACTTGGAACTCTCAATTTGATAGAAGTATTTTAGCAAAGAGGAGTAAATCGAGGCAGGGAAAGTGGAGGTGAACCGGTTTATTGGTTCTGGTCATATTTTTTACTTACAAAATATATTTGACGGGCTCTCCATTTGTATGCAGAAAAATATTATCTAAATGGAGTGCGAAATTGATACCAATAAACCGTTCCGTCTCATTTTTTCGATTGAGTATATTTACAATGGAAAAGGGTACCAATTGCATTGTCAAGATTATGCTCTCTCTGCTGGGAGACTCCTAATACTACACCACCACCTAAGATCTTGCGGTTACCTCATGGCTGCCGGCCAACCGGCCTCCCTGGCCCCTGCTGCTGTTGTTGCCTAGACACTTTGGAAGTATAAGAGTTTAGCCGAGTTACTAACGAGACCAGGGACCGTTGTCGCCTCACTGCCGATCACGCCATTGGATTCATATAAAGGGAGTGAAATCTGAACATCCCTACGGATGAGCATGATCTCCTTATCAGTCCATGGCGGTTTGTTCTAGTATGAAAATTCCACAAGCACGTACCGTACATGGAATCTTTGCAGAAATCTTTTCACAAAGTTGGTTTTAAGGGGAATTTTTGGATTGGAAGAATGGATCCACACCATGTTCTGATATGTTACGATCTGGAAGAGGACTATTGTTGCTTATGGAGGCAAAAAAATTGGAGATTTTACAGATCATCCAAGAGAGTATTCAAATGGACGTATGATTTTAATGTTCATGAAGAACCGTCCATTGTTCCCTTTTGGATTGGTTTTGAGGGTTTACCAATTCATTTGTACAATAAATCAAAATTGTTCTAGCTAGCACAAGCGGTAGGCCACCCGCTGGCACTGGATGTGCCAACCGCCGCCGCCACCTAACCCAGTATAGCAAAGGTTTGCATCGAGGTATATCTCTTTGAGGAATTTCCTCATCAGATTCGGATAACACAGGCGAAGACTGGTAATGGTTATCGACAGGCAATTGTTTATGATGATTTTTCGGAGTATTGTTTAGGATGTATGATAATTGGTCAGAATTATGGGCAGCGCGAGAAACAAGCGAAACCGCTTAAGCAGAAAGAGAAGATTGCTCCACAACCGTCTCCCATATCTAAAACCTAGCCTCCAGTGTTGTGTTGACTTACCCTGCAAACAATGTTTGGGTGCCCACCGACATTACAAGAAAACAGTGTAACAGGGACGGAAAAAACGGTCGATAATCTTAGTTTAGCGACCGAATCTCGTGGTTGTATATTTTTCGTCGCTAAGCCAATTAACGACAGACTACCGACTGATTATTTAGCATCGACTATTGGGTCGCCATTTACCGGCGGATTACCGACCGAACATTCAACATTGTTGACTTTGACTTTGACTTATTAACGACCGAATACCGACGGATTATGTAGCGACCAATTATTGGGTCGCCATTTAGCGTCGGTTTACTGACCGACTGGTCAACATTGTTGACTTTGACTTATTAACGACCGAATGCCGACGGATTATGTAGCTACCGATTAATGTGTCGCCATTTTGCGACGGATTACCGACCGACTGGTCAACATTGTTGACATTGACTTTGACTCGTTAACGACCAAATGTCGACGGATTATGTAGCGACCGATTATTGGGTCACCATATAGCGATTAATTACTGGTTGAACGGTCAACAATGTTGACGTTTGACTTGGGCTTGTTAGCGACCGATTATTGGGTCGCCATATAGCGACCGATTAACAACGGATGCCTTCACGACGAAATATTATGTCGATAGTTAGTGACGGATTAGCGACCGATTGGTGTTTATTTGACTTTGACTTTAAACCAATAGTAACCGATAGAACGGTCGCTAAATATTTTTTAATTTAAAAAAATAAATTTGAAATTTAATTAAATCCATATTATAAAAAGCAGCAATACACACATCAATGAACCAGAAACAATATCAATAAGATCCCAAATAGCAAACATAATCAATAAAACCCAAAAATAACATTACATAACCAATTATTTTACTAAAAAACAAAATTTTGCACTTCTCATTTACATTACAACACTCACCATCAAAATGTGCATTTTGAATTACAACACTCACAATCAAAGTGTGAGCTTCTCATTTACATTACAACATTCACAATCAAAGTTTACACTTCTCATATGCTCTTTGGTGTCATTTATATGTATATCCTTGGAAATGCATGAGTTGAAATCAAAAAATTCAAGAATCAAATCATTTTATGGCAATAAAATTACCACTTTGAATTATGTGTAAAAAGTTATACAATACGACAATTAATTTATGGTAATAAAGTATTAAAAAATAAACCATCAAATATTACACACCTTCAATATGTGGAATTCCAAGAAGCTAGTTGTTGAACTTCAATTTGCATCGTTCAAGTGGCTTCTTAGTGTGAAGCGAGAAAGAGATTAATCATGCATGAAGAAATGGATTAATAAAGGAAAGTTAAGAATTAAAGCACAACAACAAATACATAACCAAATTAATATATCTATTTTTAATCATTCTAAATCATCATCCGACATAAATTCATCATCTTCTTCAGAATTGTCATCACCCGACATAACTTCATTATCATCATCATCTTCATTAGCACAGCATGTACCGGCCACAAGTACAACATTGATTTCCCCTGACTGGTGTGCAAGTTGACCAACTTCAGAAACAGTTGGATCAATGTGACTGATCTCCTCCTCACGTACTTCTTCCTGATATGGTACCGAAACATTAGGAACGTCAACTAGACGTGGTTTAGAACGACAAACAGCCCACCAATCAGCCCTAGATGTTTTCTTACTACCTGAATAAGGTGTGTAGTTGACTTGTTGACATTGGGAAGCAAATAGAAATGGATCTTAACCCTGGTACGTTCTTTTCCTAGTGATTTCTATAAGTTTATATTGAGGATGCAGCCTCAAACCGTCGGTATTTGGTCGTTAAAGTTCGTCGGTCTTTGGTCGTTAAGGTAAACAAAACGACGTCATTTTGACCAATAAGGTTCACGGTGCCCATGGAGGACACACCTTCAACGGCGCCGGCTGCTCCAGAGGGACAGTTAGCTTTGACCAATAAGGAGGACTCTATTCTAAATTCAGAGACCATCGCGGACACACAGTCGAAGGTGGTGATAAGAACTCCACCTCTGTTTCCAGTGGTGGAGGTGGAGCACCGCGGGGCTGCTCTGCCTGAGATTGATATTGGGACAGTGGCGGCTGCGATGATGCCGCTTGAACACTAGGAACTGGGGGCGTAGGTCCAGCCGGAGATTGTGGAAGATCATCTGCAATATCCAAACTGCAATCCCGATGATTTGGTCCCTAGATTCTTCGGCTATTGAGCAAACAACAGGTGCGAGTGACCCGCCCAACCCTCGAAGAAACAACCCCAATCTTAGATGAATCCGGCCTAGCTGTGCCAGACTCCACTGGGCCAGCGCAGGACCCAGGCTTGGTTATGGCAAAGACCGACCTATCAATAGAGAGCTCCAGCCCATTTATCATGTAGCTTTTTAATGAGGTTGTTCTGGTAAACTTGGGGCTTGGATTAAGCTCGGAGTCGCCATCGATGCTTCAACAATCAGCACCGGTCCGTCCTATAATTAAGGACGTGCTGCCCCCAAACTTTTTCAGCCACCAAACTAAATGCACCAACGGCTCCCCCTTTTCAGATCGTCACACATGATTTGCAAGTTTTCATGATTTTAATAAACTCATTAAAGAGCCAACCTTAAAATGACCTATTGAAACAACAGCGCAGGAGTAAAGTGCCTCGCTTGAATTAGAAAATATTGAGGTCCTGAACATGGGACCATTCGACGCTTTGGCGGATTCTCAATTGGGAGATGAGTACAATGATTTTACTTCTGTCCGCTCACGTAATGGTAAAAAAAAACCCTTAAACCCCCTACAGAACATCACATTGAGATTAGGTATAAATCCTTTAAAAGACATTAGTTTTTGGTAATTGAAATTGCCTTTGGAATTTCACACATATTACGAAATTTAGTCCGATTAAGTAGTGAATTTGTTTCCACCTAATATTCGAGGTAAGGTTATGTCCCCTCTATGTATAAGAGGTTTTGTTATTTTAAATTCAATACATATTTATTTTAAAAAAATAAAAAGTAAACTCATTAAGATTTTATTGGTATTACAAATGGGAACAGTTATGAAGAGAAAAAAAAGAGCAAACAGAACACACGTCACGTTGCACATTGAAGAGCAAGACAAATGGGTGTGACAATACTCTTGACCAATTCTAGATTGTCTTTTACTGCACATGATATAGTACTTTTCTATATGCCTAGTTGGCAATCGCGCTCTCATAACATAACATCATGCTTCAAGCCTACATGTCCAAAATGCGACAGATGAGTCTGATACTATCCACTGATAACTACTTATCAAACGCTATCGTTATAAAAAATGATTATATTGAAATGATCATAAATATTTAGTAGTATATATCAATCACGCTTCTTACCTTTATCCCCTTCAAATTAAAGAGTCACGACGCTTATTCCGATACGAAAAGAATATACTTATAAGTGTACCTACAACTACACGAAAAGAGTATTCATTCCCAAGACTTTCTTTACATCCTTCTCCCTTATCTCTCTCTCTCTCTCTCTCTCTCTCTCTCTTTTTCCCTCTGCTTTCCTGCTCCTCTTTTTTCCCTCTGCTTTCCTGCTCCTCTTTTTTCCCTCTGCCTCTTGCCAGATTTGGCCATTGGCTCCGGCCAATGGTAGAATCTTGGCCAGTTAACTGATTTTGTTTGATTTTTATATCTCTATTTTGTACCACAAATCATATGAGACTTCTTTCAAAATGTTTTTTTTCAAGATTCAAGACATGGGGGTTAGAGCTGTCTTAGATCTTCACAGATCTAGACTTTTTGGTTCTATTCCTAGGAGAAATCTTCAAACCCGGACTTGATCTGTGCTCTTTATCAACTTTCTACATCTTCCCGAGGCAATTTGTAGGACGGTTGATACGTCAATGGTCCTATAAATTGTCGATCTCTAAGGAAGATGTTGAAATTGATTTTCTCCTGCCTCTGTGGTTCAAGGATTGCGATGGAGATGCTGCGAAGAAGAAGATTGTGTATTTTTTTTATCTTACTAGTTTTTATATTAGTATCTCCTAACCACTCAAGTTTTCTTGAGTGTAGTTTTTGTCTATTATCATGATTTTTTAAATCATTGTATAACTTTTATTTTTTTGTAATTTCTAATTTTTCTTTGATTATAATAGGCTCGACTATTTTGTGATTAATAGAAAATTTCTTTATTTAGCAATTACAACTACACTGAGGAGGTGGGAGTTTGTCCTTCGTCCCCCCAATTTTTTGAAAGATTTTACATGGTTACATTTTCTATTGTTTTTTCATGTTTTGGGGACAAAATTGTGATATTTTATAATGTTGGCCCTTCCCATTTTGTTTTCAAAAAATTGTATACAATATGTAGTTCTTCATATTTTAGGAAAAACGGTTGTGATGCTATATAATACTGATCGCAAGGTTAGAAGTAAATATTTTATTAACAAAAAGAGAAAACATTAGTATTAGCCAGAAACTTTTATATAAAAATTACAAAAAGTAAATTAGTTTTTTAAAGAATTTTAGTCTGTAATAAAGTGATGAATTGATGAATGTTCGATAATAAACCAGTAGTCGCAAACTTGTTATAGTTTAGGAAATTGGAAGTCGGACCATAATAATTTAAAAAGAAAAGAAAATCGATCAAAAGATAAATAGTCGAATCTGAAAAAAAAAGCATTTACTAGCGATAAATCATGTGAAACATAATATATCAATAAATCAGATGGTGTACTATCAGGGGGCGAACTCAAGTGTTGGGTGGGCTTCCCTTGCCCTTTTAGATTTGGAACATTCTGATATGGACCAGGGTTATTGGTAGGGCCTTGGTCCACTTGGCCACAAATGGGTCACATTGCCCCCTCCTCTTTAAAAAAAAAAATTTCAATTTCTATCTCTCAGTCACAGTTAAAATATAAAAAATATAGTTCTGATATGGACACAGTTAAAAGTATAAAATTGGTACAAAATTGGTCACATCACTATAAAATGAGGAGAGAGATAATTTTATAGTTTTAACTGTGTCCATATCAGAACAATATTTTTTTGTATTTTAACTGTGATTGAGAGATGAAAATTGAATTTTTTTTTTAAAGAGGAGAGCAACGTGACTCCATTTATGTTAAGTTTGGACTGCAGCTTTCTACCAGTGACTTCAGTCCATATCAGATATTTCCTTTAGATTTTAGTACAAGAGTTTTTTTAAAGTACCCCTCCCCAATTTTTTAGTATTATTTCAATGTCCCCCTAAATGTTTTGAAGAAAAAAAAAGTCTTTGGCCCTAAACTTGTGGTCCTGTGTCGACCATTGTGTACAAATATATATTATAAGCATATATACAAAAACACGAGGTATGTTTATCGAGTTTCTTGTATCCAAGGTTTTGAAATTCGGACCGGGCATCGACCCGAAAAAGTTTCATCGGGTCACTTAGTCACCTGGCTCGGGACCGGCTGGTCGGACCGTCATCGACCCGTTCATCAACCCGGTGACGTCATAAATATTAAAATATATATATAATATATACTTATTAATAAAAAATAAAGTTAATGTAAAATTTTTCAAATAAACATCTTTTTGATATAAACTTGAATATTAACATTTCTTATTCTTAGATATCTATCAAAATTCTATGTAAATTAATTTACGTACAAAATTTCTACAAAATGTGAATAGAATTACACTTATTGATCAAGAAAAAGAGGAAAACTTTCATGAAAATCACAAAGAAAAAATCAAATACACTCCAACCTCCCCAATCCAAGCAAGAACAATATTTAACATTCCAAATAACCACAATATTTAAGAATTCAATCACAGCTCACAAATCCTGATAATAAAAGTCAAAATAACAAAATCATCCATTTAGTCTACAACTCTAAATAACATCTCCAAACAAGCTAAAATCACAATCATATATTGGGTCTTTTTTGCCTTTTTTTTTTTATACAGAAAAATTAAAAAAAAAATTTAAAAAAATGCATTTTGTGACCCGGCCGGTTTTCCCAAAACCGTTCCGATTTCCGGGTTGGTCGATCGGTCAGACCGGTCTGGGTCAAATGGGTCAATGCAATTAGAGCGGTTTTCAACGTGAACGGGTTTTGTCACCTAACCAGACCGCTCGAAGGTCCGACCGGTCGGTCCGGTCCGGGTTTCAAAACCATGCTTGTATCTAATCTATTATATTATCATATTCATTTTTGCTAACGTAAAGGTTAAAAAATAATTATAAAGATTCTTATTAAATATCATATGGAGACTACATATAAATTTTTTAAGAGACGTTAGTTTTTTAATACGATGATTGTTCTTTTTTGATATTATTTTTATATATTATAAATAATCGTTAGTCCGGTATAATAGTGTATTTATTTTCCCCTTATATTCAAGGTAAGTTATGTCTCCCTCCATGTATGTTTTTTGCTTCAATTCAATAAACTATTGGGTTACCTTTTTTTTTTTTTCAAAAGAAAAAATTACTGTGTACTAATTATTTAACAGTTAACAAACTCAAATCCGTCCTAGCTAGGTGAAAGCGAAAGATAGTATGAATGTTTTGGTATGAAAGGAATGCCAAAAGTTGGAGATGGAGACGGTAAAAGAATCAAGCACGAAGTTAGGATTTGTAGGTTAGGGACGAAAAACTGTAATCATATGTCGAGTTATATATAAAAACTGTAAAAAAAAATGGTAGGGACGAATTTGATAAAATATTCCGAATTACATATAAAATTTATCATATCTAGTAGAATTTTTTAAAAATCTCGGGAGTGACTGCCCCCACCCGCCCCTGTCTTCGTCCCTGAAAATAATGTACCAAAAATTAATTGTGTCAAAAAGAGATTGCAGTTTGCATTCTAACAATACCAAATCTGGGATAAAGATATTGTTCTCTATATCAGGTGGTTTGTTTTGTATAGACAAGATGACAAATTAAGAGAAAAACAGTATGACAAATTAAGGACAGTACTGTCCTCAACGGATATGAAAGAAATGCACGGAATGAAGTTATAGCCATCAAGGCTTAGTTGTTTGCTTTGAATTATTTAAAGGATCATATATGAATGCATATAATATTGGCTGGTAGCCGGTTGGAGCTTAAAGAAGGCAAGATTATTATCACCCCTGTGGAAGCAATAAACACCTAACCAAGAATACGGAAGCATTTCACCATATATTACCAACCAACGGCTAAAAATTCTCTATGCTCATTCTGTATCCTGTACTCTATCCCACGAATAGATAATTGACACGTATTCACATTTTTTCTACAAGTTTTACCATTTCTTTTAGTTATAATTTTTTAATAAAAAAATTAACACATGTCAAATTCTTATTCGTGGCACATGAAATGATATAACGAATATGAACAGAAGATTCATACCGCCAACCAACCCCCCCTCTCCCTCAATTGTTTTTTAAGTGTTTGAAATTGAATGTTTACCCCTTTTTATGAATAAAGAAATTCGTGCAGGCACTAACTGTGATGGGATGTCACACACAGTCACCGGACATGTCCAATTTAAGAGAAACAGTTTTTTTTTTTGGCTAAATATTTAAGAGAAACAGTTAGACCATCATTCTTTGGATGGTATGATATATATTTTCCCTCAATGGTTTGGTCATTTTGATAGAAACTATTTTACATTAATGCAACGTTACGACTGAGCCTGTCAATTGAATAAAAAATATTGAGTTCAAACACAGAATCACTAAATTGAGATCCAAGATGAATTTCTATTGGATTGAGTCTAAATCTTTTCAACTTACTCCAAATATGTTGCAACATTAATCCTCTGGTACGACGCAAAGATTTTGAATTTCATTTCATGTTCTATTTATAGATGATTGTCAAGTATTACATTTTTCTTTCGTGGTTACACAATTTTCTCTATGTATTAGATTTTTTAAATAGAAAACTGATAATTAATAAGTTATTCTTAATAGGACAAGAAATTATACATAATGAGTAACTAAGCAGTTTGATTTTCGTATCATCAACCCTAACATAGTACTAAAAACAAACAAATATACCGATGAGCAGTCTTAGATAGACTAATAACTATTTTGATATTGGGGTTACTCTATCATAGGACCGACTTTAGGGGACTGGTCCCACAGCCCCCCACATGAATTGAGCGGAGTCCACATCTACAGATAGGTCCTACTCAATTCGTGTGAGAGAATTGTGGGATCAGCCTCATAATAACGGTGCTAGGATTGAATTTTCCCTGATACTGCTCAAATATTGCGAATTCAAAGTATAGTCTTAGACCAGTAACTAGTGTTGTCTTCAAGAATACCATTGCTGCAGCTACCAAGATTGTCATAGAGTCCATGAATTATGTTAAAGTCTTCATGATGATAGCTTTCCATGAAACTTGGAAGCCCTAATGAGTCTCCAACACATGTTATATCAACAGGAAATGGTCCAATTTCATGCAAGTTGCTTTGGACATGATTTTCTTTAGAAGGGACAGTTACATTAATGTTGTTTGAGAAGTTCAAGAATAATGTTGGAGACTCAAGGGTTCCAATATTGTTGGAATTGAGAAGGGTATTATTGGGATTTGTCCATACCCTTTGCCAAGCCTTTAGTATATCAAGACATGGATGTTGTACCATTGGCTGCTTTAGTGGTAACGAAGGCGAAATGGCGGCTGTGGGTATCATAGGCTGAGCTGATGAAGAAGATGAGCCAATCGGAGGATGATAAGGAATATTGGAATCGACCAATTTGGACTCGCGAACAAGTCTTGCTTCGGCTTCAAGCCGAGCGCTCTCCCATTGAGCCATGTGATTAAGATTTGCAGTGTCTTTGGATTGAGCCGAGCCGAGGGCATTGTTTTTTGGCTTATGAGTCATTGGATCAATTCCCATCTTAGTTAGTCTCTTCTTCAAATGTGTATTCCAATAATTCTTTATCTCGTTGTCAGTTCTTCTAGGAAGGTAAGCAGCAATGGTTGACCATCTATAAACATATCAGAAAGAACGGTAGATAAGAAAATAAATAAGAGATGAAGGAGGTAACTACCCTCTAAATTTAAAAAAATAAATTCTTTATCTTATTATCAGTTCTTCCGGAAGGTAAGCAGCAATGGCTGACCATCTATAAATATATCAGAAAAATCAGTAGATAAGAACATAAATAAGAAATAAAGGCGGCACTACAGCAAAATATGTCTATTGCGACGTTTGACATATGTTGCAATAAGACAAAAAAACGTCGATATGATCTATACCAACATTTATTGCAAATGTCGAATAAATGTCGCATTTTCCTGTGTCGTTATGATTTCTCACGTCATTTCATACAAGCGCCGGTACCTATCTATTAAGACGTTTATTGCGTCATTTCCATGTGTATCAAAAGGTATTTTTGCCGTCATTTGTAAATAATCGTAATAAGTCGCCTATTGCGACGTTTGTAAATAGTGTAAATAAGTAGTTATTGCGCCATTTGTTATGACATTCGTAAATTGTGAAGTCAAGCCGAGCCAGAGCCGGACCCCATACAAGCCGAGCCGGATTCGGAGTTGAAGCCTAGACAAGCCGAGCCATCGAGTCTAGCCACCTTTGAATAAATTAGAATAAAGTTTCTCCTTACTCAATGTGATGAGAATTGAACCCGCGACCTCCCACCTTTGAATAAATTAGAATAAAGTTTCTCCTTACTCAATGTGATGAGAATTGAACCCCGCGACCTCCCGCACGTATGTCTTGCGGTGGGCCGTTGTGCTAACTGATCATTTATTATTTTTTGTTCCTCATATTATATTTATTATAATGGATTTTTGGATTTTGTACATTTATTTATTTTAATCTATCTTTTGTTTTGATTTTTTGTCATGAATCAAATTAAAATTAATGCACTCTCATTAAATTTTGAATATTTAAATTTCTTTATTATACACGATATAAATGTCTCTTCAAGAGTTGCAAAAGCAACCATTTATAACAACATTTAATGTAAATGTCGCTAGCTAACATTAAAATGTCGTATGAACATCTATATTAAAACCGTCGTTAGAAACGTTGTTCAAAAATAGCGACAGTTGTATGAAATGTCACATGATCTAACTATATAGTATAAAAATGTCACTACATGCGTCGCAGAAAGTAAAATTTATAGCAACATTTGATGTAAATGTCGCTAACGAAAATCAAAATGTTGATTTCAACAACAATTATTATAATTGTCGCTATGAAGCGTCGTATAAAATTCAATTATAGCGATGTTTGCCTGAAAATGTCACAACATCTAACGACATAGCATATAAATGTCGCTATATGAGTCGCGAATGTAACAATTTATAACAACAGTTAGTGTAAATTATTGTCGCTAAATAACCTCAAAATGTCGTTATGAACAACAATTGCTATAACCGTCGTTATTAAACGTCGTATAAAATTCAGACATAGCGACGTTTGCAAAAAGTGTTGCTTTAACTTACTCTATTCGATTTTAAGCAACGTTTGAAGAAAAAAAACGTTGGTACAAAAATTTCGCGATAGAGTGTTTTTGTTATAGTGCGGCGGTGATTACCCACAATTTTAATTATTTATTTTTAAAAATCTTTAGAAAAATAAGAATTTTCAGAACGATCATTAAAAAGTACCGAAAGAAAGAAATGTTTGCACAACAAAAATCAAACCTATTTCCAAGCAATGCATGGAGTTGAATTATGGTTTGCCCCTCTTGCAAACTGAATTTTCCTTTCTTGATGTCAGGTCTTAGATAATTAATCCACCTAAGTCTACAACTCTTGCCACATCTCCGAAGTCCTGATTAAAATAAATCAAACACGAAACGTTTGAATATAAGTAATTAATAGATAAAGTGTAAAAGTAAATAGAGAATTTCTTCCATTATGTCTATAGAATATATTAATTCTACAAACAGAATACAAGAAATTCGCGAAGAGAAACGATATATATATCGACCAGCTTTTGCAGGGAGAGCGCGCCAACTGCTATGACCATGTCGTTCAATATAAGCTAAAAGCTTCTGGTCTTCCTCGGGAGTCCATAGCCCTTTCTTCAACCCTACCTTCTCGCAGCATGGTGATCTACCCATTTTTTATTTTTTATTTTTTATTTTTATAGTTTAATCTTCTGCTAATAGAGAGAAAAATAAATTTTAAAAAAAATCCAAGGAAAAAGGGATAGGGAAAGAACGAGTGACTTGTAAGAAAGCGAAGGATGAAGGATTGGGAGGTCGGCGATAGACACAACTATATATATAGAAAGGAAAAATTTTGTTGTGGACATGGGTTATCTGTGGGGTCATGGAACACTTGATTCACATTGAGCCACATCACCCCTTTTATTAAAAAAAAAAATTACTCCTTTTTACTTGCACTATTGAATCCAAAAGGGAGGAGAAATTTTATTTCGGTAGGCGAATAAGTTTAAAAGTTACATCCAAACCAATGAATTCAGAACACGTAGGAAAGAGAATAATCAACAAGTTAATTCTCTTTCCTACGTGTGCTGTATTCATTGGCTTGAATGTAACTTTTAAACTTAGTCACCTAACAAGATAAAACTACTCAAAAGGGAGAGTATTTTATTTTATTTTTAATAAAAGAGTGATGTTGCTCAATGTGGATCAAGTGGTCCAGGTCCACAACAGAATTATTCAGGAGAGAAAATTATGTTGTGGAACTAGGTTATTTGTGGGGTCATGGACCACTTGGTTCACATTGAACCACATCACCCCTTTTATTAAAAAAAAAAATTACTCCTCTTTACTTGCACTATTGAATCCAAAAGGGAGAGTATTTTATATTCATGGGTACAAAATTATTATGTTATTATATTCTTCTCCAATATAGGCTGTTGGATAAGAATGCATCCAACAGATTTTGGAGGAGTACAGAGCCCAAAGATTGGGTGGATGAATGTTTGCGGAAGGTGACAGCACCAAGCTGTGCTGCTGACTTTCGGGATATTGATTGGAAGCTTCTTTTTCGAATAGGAGTAGCGACGGTGTGGTATTTTCAAAATGGGAAACTACATGATGCAAATGCGTTCATTCCTGACCCAAGAGTTATTGTGCAAATAATCAAGGCTCGAAGTCTGGAATGAATGAAATCTTGGAGAGATGGAAAGTTTACTAGTCAAGATGTTTATGCATTTATAGATTAGGGTCGTTATACTAATGGCATTGGTATTTTAGGTTATTGTTTTAGTTGTTTTTTAATTACTCTCTTGTAGGATGTTTGATTCTATTCTAATGAATAAGAGAACCCGATTCTAAAAAAAAAAAAAAAAAAAAAAAATTACGATGTTATACGATATTGGCTCTCTCTTACTTCTTCTTTTTTCCAAATATTTTGCTTTACATTTATATAATTCCTTTACTTTTGGGAAAAAGTTGTGATATTATATAATATTGAACCCCTCTCCCCCCACCCACCCCCAAGTTAATAATAAACATTATAGAAGCAAAAAAAAAGGAAAATTGGCGTAAATAGTCCCTAAACAATTTATTGCCATAGATAAACTCTCTAAAAATTATTTTTTTATTTTAAAATCCTCAAACAATTTACGTAAAAAAATCATTAGTCAAGTGTAAAGTCAAATTTTTGACAAAGTCAATGCAAAAACTTCATGGCATTTTAGAAACTCTATTTTTAGAATAACATCACCATTCCCCATCTTCATCCTTCCCCTTCATCTCTCTAAATACATCTCCATCTCCGGCGATCCATCTCCATCTCCGACGATCCATCTCCAGCGATTTCGGATCAACAAGGTTCCACGTCAGAAGCTTTGCTGGAGAGAGGAGGTGATGTATCTCAGTATCTGCAGAACTGTGATCCATTCTACAAACCAAACAAATAGATCAATAGACCAAAAATTGAAAAATAATATGGTATGCACTGTAAGTAATCAATCCAAACTACTACTCACAAACCCCTAATTTATGAAGAAACAAGGATCTTCCACTATCTCACATTTCAAATCGACCGTTTAGTCTCGATTAAAAGTATTAAATGTGGATTAATAGTACTATATTCAAAATACTCACCGGAGGGTATGGCGTCAATAAGAAGGAAGAGGGGGAGGTGGGGGTGAAGAACAAGCAGGTGGGATGGGGGTGGGGATGGGTGTAAAGTACCATTTTACCCTTCAAGTTTTTGTTTTGACTCCATTGTTTTTTATGTTGATTGTAATTTTTTGGAAGGAAGGACCTTGCATATCAATGATAAATTGTTTAAGAATTTTAATGTCCAGAATTAACCTTTAAGGATCTTGCATGAAATCTGTAAATTGTTTAGGGACTATACTTTGATCGAACAAAAAGTGGTCAATATTATTGTTGGGTCCAAGAAAATCGGCGGAACAAGAAGAAAGGGAAAATTCTGTTGTGGACCTGAACTAATTGTAGGGGTTATGGATCACTTGGTTCACATTGACCACATCACTCCTTTTATTAAAAAAAAAAAATACTCCTCTTTACTTGCAATATTAAATTCAAAAGGGAGAGTATTTTATTTATTTTTAATAAAAGAGTGATGTGAATTAATGTGGTCAATAACCCTACAAGTGATCCAGATTCACAACAGGATTATTCCGACTATACCCAGGTGATAGCTAGACATGTATTGTCCTACTACTCAGCTCTGAATCCATGATGGTCCTGTCTTTTGTAATCATAACGTCATTAGACATTTCATGTAATGACAAAGGTCTGAAACCACACACGTATATATCACATTAAATCCTACAAGAAACTTATAATCAGTACACACGTACCTTTAGACAGTCCAATTAATGAATAAATCCAAAGATTTGCCTACACGAGATAGGGCAAATTGAAGGCACCTAATTTGGGTCCTTTAACATTTTTTTTAAATATTCAAGGACAACTCCAGTATCACCCACTTTCATCTCTCGTGTACGCTTGGAACGTACATAATTTCTATAATTTTGAGGAATTAATCCGAGTTTGTCACTACTTCCTACTTTTTTTTCTTTTAAATGAGAATCAATAGTAGTTCCTCACTTTCCTTCGGCATTACTCGAACTCCCGACCTACTGATTGGAAGTGAAGCGTCTTACCGCATGAGCAGCGCTTTGTTGTCTCACGACCTCCTACTTGTTTACTCATGAAATCGATTGTTGCTTTTGGAGTTATCCCACAACTTAGTGCCATATCTGCTTCGACAGCTTGAGCAACAGTCAATTTTCGATGAGATCTAAAAAGATGAGTTTTACTTGGAGTGCACAAATCATGAGTGTGTTCGGGAATGACTTTAATTACAGAAAACATCCCTGTTTGACAAGAAATAATTATTTGTATCATTTCCTTACAATTGAATCGCGTTTCTGGTCTGTGAACCTTAACACCAACATCTCTTTTATCTTTACCTCTTTGGCCTCACAAGAACAACAAAACATTTTATATTTTATGTTACCTTGACCAACCCTATGAAACCTACTCCATCGAATTCAAAAACCAGTTTTCTTAGCATATTTTTTATAGAACTCATAAACATCTTGCTCTGTACAAAATTCCATACCTATTTTAGGCATGGCGTAATTGGAAATTTGTGAATGAAGTTGATTGATTGCATTAGGTCCCTCCATAAATGTTGAATTTCCATTATATTTGTCATTACATATTATTCTCCTCCTCATCTTTAAATTCCAGTTTACGACGTAGTGAAAAATTAATGTTTGCACCTTCTTCCGTCTCCATTATCGGAAAAAAATAAACAAAAATATAAATTCGACGACTCATGAAAAATATTAAGAAATATTATGTAAGTTGATTGGTGAATACACTTTGCATGTTTAATTTAATGGGAGACACAAGCTTGAGAAACTAAAAAACATATTGCTTATACTCTACAATTATTTATTTTGCAAAAATATTAGTCAATAATTAATTTATCACTACAGTAACCATTAATTAACTCCAAACTATAACAAATAATCTGTAAATAATTTAATATTTATTAAAAAACATATTACAATAAATAAAAGTACAATTTACCTTGAGAGTTGGAGAAAGATTCTAAATTCTACTATAATAGTACAGTAAATTCTTGCAAAGTAGTAGAGAAGAATCAATTTGGGAATTAATTGAGAAAATAGTGAAAAAATGTGGAAGAGAAAAAATTGTAAAGCTGAGATTAATTACGGAGAGAGAAAAAAGAAGGAAAAAACTGGGATTAAAACGAATAAGGAGGAGAGAGAAAATGAAAAATAAAATTGGGAGAAAAGATTTTTGGCCTATTTTGTGGGCCCCTAAAGAGACAAAATAGGGAATTCAACAAAAGTTGTTTACTAATGTTGGTTACTACTTTGAATTGGGTGGATTACATGTGGCAACATTTCATAGGTAGGAACACACATGGGAACACCAACTTGGTACAAACGATTTCTGGCCAAAACAATTGTAACCCATTTTCACTTTTCTCACGTATTATAAAAATGAATAAAAAATTAAAGTAAATTGGTCATGCGGTCAAAAATAATTTTACTTTGGTGATTTTTGTCAAAAATCTATTTTTTACTAAAACTAGAGTATCAAAATAATTTATGTTTGGTGACATAGGGTCTTTCGTCCAAAATTCAGTCAGTCACCATTTTACTTTAAAAATTTGAATTTGGTCAAACAAAACTAATGAAGGGTATTTTTGAGATTTTACATAAACCCCAAAACCACCCCTACCCGACCCCTCCCTCCCTCCCTCCATCTCCACCCCACCCTACCCTACCCTACCCTACCCCTTACTTCATCTTCCTCCTTCTCCCTTCCCCGTAACCCACCCCCTGAAACAGACCACCACCGCCATAGTCACCGTCACCGCTGACACCACCACCTAAATCTCTCATCAATTCTAATTCCAAGCCCCAAAAGCTTCAAACTTTTATACACAATTCCAACCAAAACTAATTGAAGAAACAGCTAAAGGAGAAAGGATTAAAAAACCCAAGAAGTAGGGATATGAAGTGGGTTTTTGTTGTGGATTCTTGAGGTAAAGAAAAGAAAAGGGATTTGTTGAGGGATATAATGGATGAAGGAATTGGAATGATAAGAAAATGTGGATTGAAGAGTAGGGTAGGATTAGGAGTTTCCATGGATTGATTTGGGTACGGAACATTTGAGAGAGAAAAATGGAGTGATATTTTGGGGAAGAAACAAGAATTGATGAGAGATTTAGGTGGTGGTGGTATCAGCGGTGATGGTGGCTGCGGCGGACAGTGGTGGTCTATTTCAGGGGGTGGGTTACGGGGGAGTGGAGAAGGAGGAAGATGAAGTAGGGGGTAGGGTAGGGTAGGGTAGGGTAGGGTGGGGTGGGATTGGAGGGAGGGTGGGGTCGGGTATGGGAGGTTTGGGGGTTGATGTAAAATCTCAAAAATACCCTTCATTAGTTTTTGTTTGACCAAATTCAAATTTTAAGTAAACGGTTGACTGACGAAATTTTGGACGGAAAGACCTATCTCACCAAATATAAATTGTTTTGATACTTAGTTTTGTAAAAAAATAGATTTTGGACAAAAATCACCAAAGTAAAATTGTTTTTGGACCCGTAGAGCCATGTTTCCATAAAAATTAAAGTGAAAAAACTAGTATACATGTACCCTCTTTAATGGGATAGTTCTGATATGGATCAAGTCAATTGGACCATTTACTCCAGAACTAGACAGATCACTACAGAATAAGGTGAGAGACAATTTTGTGATGACGTGGCTAATTCTGGACCAAAAGATTCATGTGGACCTGATCCATATCAGAAAAATCCCTTTAAGGGAAAGGGATAGATATGCGTAAGATGAGTATCAAACTTGGAACTCTCAATTTGATAGGAGTATTTTATCAAAGAGGAGTCAATCGAGGCAGGGAAAGTGGAGGTGAACCGGTTTATTGGTTCTGGTCACATTTTTTACTTACAAAATATATTCGATGGGCTCTCAATTTATATGCAGAAATAGATTATGTAAATGGAGTGCGAAATTGAAAGCAATAAACCGTTCCGTCTCATTTTTTCGATTGAGTAGATTTACAATGGAAAAGGGTACAATTGCTTTGTCAAGATATGCTCTCTCTATTGGGAGACTCCTAATACTACACCACCACCTAAGATCTTGTGGTTACCTTATGGTTGCCGGCCAACCGCCGCCCCGGGCCCCGCTGTTGCTGCTGCCGAGACACCTTGGAAGTAGAAGAGTTTAGCCGAGTTACTCACGAGACCGGCGACCGCTGCCGCCTCACTGCCGATCACGCCATTGGATTTGTATAAGGGGGAGCAAAATCTGACCATCCCTGCAGATGAGCATGATTTCCTTATCAGACCATGGCGGTTTGCTCCGTACATGGAATCTTTGCGGAAATCTTTTCACAAAGTTGGTTTTAAGGGGAATTTTTGGATTGGAAGAATGGATCCACACCATGTTCTAATATGTTACGATCTGGAAGAGGACTATTGTTGCTTATGTATACAAGAAATTTGGAGATTTTGCAGATTATCCATGACAGTATTCAAATAGACATATGATTTTAATGTTCATGAAGAACCGTCCATTGTTCCCGTTTGGATTGGTTTTTAGGGTTTACCAATTCATTTGTACAATAAATCAAAATTGTTCTCGCTATCACAAGCGGTAGGCCAACCGCCACCGCGCCGCCGCCCGACCCAGTATAGCAAAGGTTTGCGTCGAGGTAAATCTCTTGGTAGAAATGCCTCTTCAGATTCGGATAACATAGGCGAAGACTGGTAATGGTTATTGACAGCCAATTGTTTATGATGATTTTTCGGAGTATTGTTTAGGATGTATGATAATTGGTCAGAATTATAGGCAGCGCGAGAAACAGGCGAAACTGCTTAAGCCGCCAACGACTGGTAAGCAAAAGGAGAAGATTGCTCCACAGCCGTCTCCCATATCTAAAACCCCAGGCTCCAGTGTTATGGTGGCTTCCCCTGCAAACAATGTTTGGGTGCCCACCGACATTACAAGAAAAAAATGTATCAGGGACGGAAAAATCGGTCGCTAATCTTAGTTTAGCGACCGAATCTCGTGGTTGTATATTTTTCGTTGCTAAGCTAATTAATGACAGACTACCGACTGATTATTTAGCGATACCGATGGATTACCGACCGAACATTCAACATTGTTGACTTTTGACTTTGACTTATTGACGACCAAATACCGACGGATTATGTAGCGACCAATTATTGGGTCTCCATTTAGCGACGGATTACTGACCGACTGGTCAACATTATTGACTTTGACTTTGACTCTGACTCGTTAACGATCGAATGTCGACGGATTATGTAGCGATCGATTATTGGGTCGCCATTTCGCGACGGATTACTGACCGACTGGTCAACATTGTTGACATTGACTTTGACTCGTTAACGACCGAATGCCGACGGATTATTAGGTCGCCATATAGCGATCGATTACCGGCTGAACGGTCAACAATGTTGACGTTTGACTTGGGCTTCTTAGCGATCGATTATTGGGTCGCCATATAGCGACCGATTAACGACGGATGCCTTCGCGACGGAATATTTTGTCGGTAGTTAGCGACGGATTAGCGACCGATTGGTGTTTATTTAGGGGGTGTATTCAATCCAGATTTTAAGATTTTTTAATTGATTTTTAAAAGTCTACGGATTCTGCTGACTCCATGGATTGTTTTAAGTCTATGCAGACTCTACGCAGATTCTTAGAGATTTCATTATATTGATTTATGCTGATTTCTTTTGATTTATAGAGTCTACAGATTATTTAAAATCCACCAGAAAATAAGAGAATAAATATAAAATAGTTATAACATATGCACTACTTATAAACCAAATATTTTGTTCACTCCCATATAGAATAATTATAAAGTATGAAATATTCTATGCAAATGCTTAAAAAAAAATTTACTTCATGTGTTGTAAAAGTCGCATTTGGATAATAGTACTACTATATTTGGGCTTCATCATCATCATAATCATAAACTTCTTGGTTCTCAACATCCATGTGTTCCTCGTTGTCATTGTAATTGTCTTGATCCACATTGTTATTCTCTTCATCTGCATTATAAAAGTTTATCGGTCTATTATTCCACATATCATTCGCAATGCCATCTCTCCAAGCATTAGCTTCTTCTCTTTGTCTTTGCTGACTTTGAGAAAGTAGTCCAAGATTTTCATCTTCCATGTCAAGATGTGGTGATGATTGATTAACTTCATTTTCAATAGGAAATTCATCAGAGCGACATTCTTTTCGAAGGAAGTTGTGAAGACCAACACATGCTAACACCAACTCTGCTTGAGTCTGAAATGGAAACGGAGGCGCGACTTTGAAAATTGTGAACCGTGATTTAAAGATACCAAATATTTTCTCAACCACATTCCTTAATGATGAATGACGAAGATTGAATAACTCTTTTGCATTTCTTGGGTGACGGCCTTCGCCTCCAAAATCTTTGAGATGATATCGGACACCACGTAATGGAGCTAAAAATTGGCGTCAATTAGCAAACCTTAAAAATTGGCATCCTTTGGGTGTTTCTATAATTAAAAAAAAAAAAAAAAAATCATTTCAAAACTATTGTTAAACTAAAAATCTCAATATTTTTTTTATTTATTAAAAAAGTAATGTAACTCAAAATTATAGTAAGCTCACCAATAGATACTCATCCCATATTTCATCAGCAGTTGTGAATCGCTTTGTAGTGGGGTCAAATCCAAAACTAGAACTGTACTTCAAAAGGGTTGTATAAGAAAGCCATCGATTTTTAAACCATTTCAATCGACTTTAGTAGTTGTTATAGTTCTTATGACACCCAAGTGTTGAATTAAGAACAGGAAGTAATCTTTCTTCCACGGTTTGTTTGGAAAAAATACCGCTATTATCACGCCATGACCGAGTCGCACCGTCAACCAACAAATCTAATAATAATTTTCTCTCTTGCTTGGTCCACTTCTCATAAGTAGTTCGTTTTTTGACATTTTGTTGAGAATCCTCCATAACAATATTACTAGAGAACATATAAGATGAAAAGTGACTACGAAAGATATTCTTGAATATACATTGATGCAATTATATCATTTGGCAAAACATATACAGATTGGCATAACATATATTCTAGACAATCTCAAGAGTGACATTTTTATCCAAACATTACATACTGAAGCATCTTTATCAAGGACTGCCAATTGAATAAAATTAACATACAGTCTGCTTGCACGATTTCAAACAGAATTTCGAAACATTAAAAAAAATCATATTAATAATGCAGTAATATAAATTGATTTGTTGTTGCAGAATTTCGATGGTTGCAAAAGAACATCAATGATTATCATTATTAATAATGGAACAAAAATATAAATTATAATGCAGTAATCTGATTTTAATGCAGTATACTTTATTAAAATATTAAAAAAAATCGAACAAAAATATAAATTGATTTGTTGTTGCAGAATTTCGATGGTTGCAAAAGAACATCAATGATTATCGATGTTGCAAAAAAACAAGATGAATAAAATACAAAAGCATATGATTATCGATGATTGCAAAAAAAAAAAGAAGAAGATGAATTGTCGATGATACCTCTGATAGTCGATGATTGATGATTGCATATGATTAGAATTTCAAAATCTTGAGAGAATATGAGAGATTTCACAATGCAATATATATATATATATATACTAGGTCTATCAAATCCATCAGAATCCCTCATTTTACAAAATCCATTAAAATCTTTAGAGTTTTGAATACCAGTAGATTTCAACAAATTATTTAAAGTCTTAATTGAATACCTCTGGATTTTAAAAGATTTTTAAAAATCTAAATTGAATACCTCTAGATTTTATTGTATTTCAAATTGAATACCTATGGATTCTGAAAGTCTTAAAAAAATCCTATAGAATCCTTAACGAATACACCCCCCTTAACTTTGACTTTAAACCAATAGTAACCGATAGAACGGTCTCTATTCCGTCGCTAAATGTTTTTTATTTGAAAAAAATAAATTTGAAATTTAATTAAATCCCTATTATAAAAAGCAGCAATACGCACATCAATGAACCAGAAACAATATCAATAAGATCCCAAATAGCAAACATAATCAATAAAACCCAAAAATAACATTACATAACCAATTATCTTACCAAAAAACAAAAGTTTACACTTCTCATTTACATTACAACACTCACAATCAAAATGTACATTTTGAATTACAACACTCACAATCAAAGTGTGTCCTTTGAATTAAAACACTCACAATCAAAGTGTGCACTTCTCATTTATATTACAACACTGACAATCAAAGTTTACACTTCTCATATACTCCTTGGTGTCATTTATATGTATATCCTTGGAAATGCATGAGTTGAAATCAGAAAATTTAAGAATCAAATTAT
Organism: Vinca minor; assembly: GCA_026122235.1. Classification (NCBI taxonomy): domain Eukaryota; kingdom Viridiplantae; phylum Streptophyta; class Magnoliopsida; order Gentianales; family Apocynaceae; genus Vinca; species Vinca minor. The sequence continues at coordinate 9,286,964 of JAOCZM010000001.1, forward strand.
TTTATGGCAATAAAATTACCACTTTGAAATATGTTAAAAAGTTATACAATACGACTATTAATTTATGGTAATAAAGTATTAAAAAATAAACCATCAAATATTACTCTCCTTCAATATGTGAAATTCCAAGAAACTAGTTGCTGAACTTCAATTTGCATCGTTCAAGTGGCTTCTTAGTGTGAAGCGAGAAAGAGATTAATCATGCATGAAAAAATAGATTAATAAAGGAAAGTTAAGAATTAAAGCACAACAACAAATACATAACCAAATTAAAATTTCAATTTTTAATCATTCTATATCATCCTTCAACATAAATTCATCATCTTCTTCAGAATTATCATCACCCGATATAACTTCATCATCATCATCATCTTCATTAACACGGCATGTACTGGCCACAAGTACAACTTTGATTTCACCTAACTGGTGTGCAAGTTGACCAACTACAGTAATAGTTGGATCAATGTGACTGGTCTCCTCCTCGCGTACTTTTTCCTAATATGGTATCGGAATATTAAGAACGTCAACTAGACGTGGTTTGGAACGACAAACAATCCACCAATCAGCCCTAGATTATGTCTTACTACCTAGATAAGGTGTGTAGTAGACTTGTTGACATTGGGAAGCAAATACAAATGGATCGTAACCCTGATACATTCTTTTCCTATTGATTTCTACAAGTTTATATTGAGGATGCACCCTCAACCCGTCGGTATTTGATCGTTAAAGTTCATCGATCTTCGGTCGTTAAGGTAAACAAAACGACGTCGTTTTTGGTCCTTCATTTATAACTTGACAAAAATACACCGTCACATATTCTGTCTGTATTCGGTCGTTAACGTCCGTCGGTCAGTCGTCAAGGTAAACAAAACGACGTCGTTTTTTTTCCTTCATCTATAACTTGATAAATATATACCGTTATGTATTCCGTCAGTAATATGTCATTAAAATTCGTCGGTAGTCGATCGTTAAAGGTGAACAAAACGACGTCGTTTTAATTAATTTTAAACCTTAATTTTTTTAGAGAAATAAATTATTAAAACGACGTTGTTTTGACGCCGTTATGTATTCCGTCGGTAAACGGGCGTTAACTTCCGTCGGTATTCGGTCGTTAACTTTCATCGGTATTCGATTGTTAAAGGTGAACAAAGAGATGTCGTTTTAATTTGGTCAACGGGACCGATATGGCCGACATAGTAGCGACGGAATAGCGACCATTAATTTTTCGGTTTCCATTCGGTCGGTATTCAGTCGGTAACGACGTGGCCGAAAATTTCGGTCGCTAATTTCGATAGCTATTTAACTGTTTTCTTGTAGTGTGGCACTGTAGCGCGAGTGTATCACGCTGTAGCTCCACAATGGGATAAAGAAGGGTCGAGTCTGCCGCTAGTCATTGCGGTTGCCTCACAGAAATTGTAGGAGACACCAATCGCAGTTGAGGTGGCGACCATGACGGAGGTGATGACCACGGTGCCCATGGAGGACCCGCCTATAGCGGCGGCAGCTGCTCCAGAGGGACAGTTAGAGCTTTGACCAATCAGGAGGACTCTATTCTAAATTCAGACACCATCGCGGACACACAGCCGGAGGTGGTGATAAGAACTCCACCTCTGTTTCTAGTGGTGGATGTGGAGGACCGCGGGGCAGCTCTGTCGGAGACTGATAATGGGACTGTGGCGGCAATGTGGATGCCGCTTGAGCAGTCGGAACTGGCGGCGTATGTCCAACCATATATTGTGGAGGATCATCTGCAAGATCCAAACTGCAATCCCGATGATTTGGTCCCAAATTCTTCGGCTGTTGAGAAAACAACAGGTGCGAGTGACCCGACCACGCGAAGTACCCGCCCCAACCCTCGAAGCAACAACCCTAAGCTGTGCCAGACTCCGCTGGGCCTGCGCAAGACCCAAGCTTTGTTATGGCAAGGACCAACCCATCAATAGAGAGCTCCAGCCCAGTTATCATGTGGCTTTTTAATGAGGTTGTTCTGGTAAACTCCAGATCTTGAAGGATCTGAAGTAGATCTTGCATCTGAGTCTCGAATCTTGAATCAGAATACCTTGAAAAAATTTCATCACGATTTACGGCAAAATGAGGGGATGAAGACACCAAAAGTGGAAGAAAGATGGCTAGATCCAACCAAGAATGGTTGGATCTAGCCATGGAAGCCAAGAAATGAAGAAACTTTAAGAGGAAGAAATAGAAAGAGCAGCAAAAAAGAAATGTTATATCTAGTCACGTTGCACGTTTAAAGGTTGAAGAGCAAGACAAATGGGTGTGACAATACTCTTGACCAATTCTAGATTGGCTTTTACTGCACATGATATAGTACTTTTCCATATGCCTAGTTGGCAATCGTGCTCTCATTCACGCTTCAAGCCTACATGTCCAAAATGCAACAGATGAGTCTGATACTATCCACTGATAACTACTTATCAAGCGCTATCGTTATAAAAATTGATTATATTGAAATGATCATAAATATTTAGTAGTATGTATCAATCACGCTTCTTTCCTTTATCCCCTTCAAATTAGAGACTCACAACACTTATTTCAAAACGAAAAGAGTATACTTATAAGCGCACCTACAACTACACGAAAATAGTATACATTCCCAAGACTTTCTTTACATCCTTCTCCTTTTTTTTTCTCTCTCTCTCTCTCTCCCTCTGTTGTCCTGCTCCTTTTTTTCCCTCTGTCTCTGGCCAGATTTGGCCATTGGCTCCGGCCAATGGTCGAATCTTGGGCAGTTAACTCCTTTTGTTTAATTTGCATATCTCTATTTTGTACCACAAATCATATGAGACTTCTTTCAAAGTGTTTTTTTTTCAAGATCTTCAAGATATGGGGGTTAGACTTTTTAGTTATATTCCTAGGAGAAATCTTGAAACCCAGACTTGATATGAGCCCTTTATCAACTTTTTACATCTTCCCGAGGAAATTTGTCGGACGATTGATACACTCATGGTCCTATTAAACATCATATGGAGACTATATATAAGTTTTTTAAGAGACGTTAGTTTTAAATACGATGATTGTTCTTCTTTGATGTTTTTCTTATAGGCTATAAATAATTGTTAGTCCGATATAATAGTGTATTTATTTCCACTTTATATTCGAGGTAAGTTATGTCTCCCTCCATGTATGTTTTTTGCTTCAATTCAATAAACCACTGGGTTATCTTTTTTTTTTTTTTTTTTAAAGAAAAAGTTACTGTGTACTAATTATTGAATAGTTAACAAACTCAAATCCGCCCTACCTAGGTGAAAGCGAAAGATAGTATGAATGTTTTGGTATGAAAAGAATGCCAAAAGTTGGAGATGGGGATAGTAAAAGAATCAGGCACGAAGTCAGGACTTTTAGGTTGGGGCGAAAAACTATAATAATATGTCGAGTTATTTATAAAAACTGTAAAAAGAATTGGTAGGGATGAATTTGATAAAATATTTCGAAGTTATATCTAGTAGGATTTTTTAAAAATCTCAAAAGTGACTACCCCCTCCCGCCCTTGTCTTCGTCCCTGAAAATAATGTACCAAAAATTAATTGTGTCAAAAAGAGATTTTACAGTTTGCATTCTAACAATACCAAATCTGGGACTGTATCAGGTGGTTTGTTTATTCACCCAAAAAAAAATGTCAGGTGGTTTGTTTTGTATAGACAAGATGGGCCTTATAAAACCTAAATGCACCTTAAGAGAAAAACAGTATGACAAATTAAGGACAGTACTGTCCTCAACGGACATGAAATAAATGCACGAAATGAAGTTACAGCCATCAAGGCTTAGTTGTTTGCTTTGAATTATTTAAAGGATCATATATGAATGCATATAATATTGGCTGGTAGCCGGTTGGAGCTTAAAGAAGGCAAGATTATTATCACCCCTGTGGAAGCAATAAACACCTAACCAAGAATTGCGGAAGCATTTCACCATATTACCACGTTTTTCTAACACCTTCACCAACCAACGGCTAAAAATTCTCTATGCTTATTCTGTGTCCTGTACTCTATCCTCCACGAATAGATGATTGACACGTGTTCACGTTTTTTTCCCTACAAGTTTTACTATTTCTTTTAATTATAATTTTTTAATAAAAAAAGTAACACATATCAATTTCTTATTCGTGGCACATGAAATGATATAACGAATATGAACAGAAAATTCATACCGCCAACTAACCCCCTCTCTCGCTCTATTGTTTTTTAAGTGTTTTGAAATTGAATGTCTACCCTTTTTTATGAATAAAGAATTTATGAATAAAGAAATTCGTGCAGGCACTACTGTGATGGGGTGTCACACACAGTCTCCGGACATGTCCAATTTAAGAGAAACAATTTTTTTTTTTTTTGCTAAATATTTAAGAGAAACAGTTAGACCATCATTCTTTGCCCCCTATCTGCAATAAATTTTCATTTACTGTTTACTTGGATGGTATGATATATATTTTCCCTCAATGGTTTTGGTCATTTTGATAAAAAACTATTTTACATGAATGCAACGTCACGATTAAGCCTGTCAATTGAGTCTAAAATATTGGGTTCAGACTTCGACCCTACTAAATTGAAACTCAAATTAGATTTCTATTGGATTGAGTCTACATATTTTCAACTAGAGTCCGGACTCAATCACATTGGGATCTTGAATCTAATTTGGGAATGCTCATTAATTTTACTTATAATTTTATTAATACTCAATTTTATTTATCGAAACGTGAATATTTTTTTAAATAAAAATAAATAATGATTATTAGCGAAATATTTTGGGAAAAATAATATGCACCGTGCATTAGCATTATCATTAGCATCATATCTTTGAGTTCATATAAAAAAAAATAAAAAGAATAATTTTAATTGGGTCTTTGAGTCCTTGGATCTCATGAGTCTATAATTCAGACCCACAACTCTTGGTTCCCATACTTGACTTGGATCCTACCCATATGAGTCCAGATCCAATCTAAATCTGAGCATATAAAAGTATATTTGGATCGCAAATTGGGTCTTATAAGTCTAAATGTGGATCTGGACTATTGAGTCCAATTGACAAGTCTAATCACGACTTTGGACGCAAAATTTGTAATTATTTGTTTGAAGGATAAAATTGGCAAATCGTAATTTTTTGTGACAAAAAAATATAAAAAAGATGAAAGTAGCTAACCGTGGGGACCAAGATGGCTATTAACTCCATAAAGATCATCCCAATATCTTGCTCGGGTTACTTTGTTTACTTATTTATTCATTAATGAATTCAACTCGCTTTCTTTAAGAAGTATTGCGGTTTCCCTTCTATAGTTTTTTTTTCTAAAAATTTTACTATCGGAAGAGACCGATGTGGAACATGAGATATATGGTTTCTAGTCAAGAGTGATGTGCTAGCTGCACTAGTATACTTTGATTATCGTATTAGTTACTAGTGTGCAATGTTATTATCAAGAGCGAGTATGAGGGAGTGTTAAGAAAGCAAATGCAACACTCTAGCAGCATTACTGAAGCTTCCAGAAGAATCTCAAATTTTGAAGGAAGTTCTCAAAATAGAGAAGCAGTTCATGCCACATCAGCTTGCAACTTGAGCAAGTTGAATAACCGTCCAAGAAAGGGAAAAATAAAGTGACCAAGCTTGCAAATAATTCTGCCTTATGGCTGTTATTTCACTTATATAGCAGTTAGTTATTTTAGCCATTTAGTTAGGATACTTAGCCTATAAATAGAAAAAAACTTCATTGTAATTATTGACTAGATTCATAAATATACCCAAAAAATTTCAAGAAAGCTCTCGAGCTCTTTTCTTCTCTTGTTCTTCTTTCTTACTCCCTCCATTCCTAAATATAAGACTCTTTACACAATTTGAGAAAATTAAGGAAGTTGTCATTTTCACCTAAACTTCCAATATTATCCCCCATCCTCCCTCCCTCTCACTTCTTTGTCATAAAAAAAAGAAAATGTTGAGGGTATAATTGGAATAAATTGTTGACAACTAATAAAACAACCTTAAACGATAATTAATTTGGATACCTAGATATCTCCTAAATGACAATTAATAGGGAATGGAGGGAGTACTTCATATGCAAGTTTACTTCTAAACATGGTATCAAGCACAAGTTTTGCTCTTGATTTAATGTCTTTTCTTTTCTTTTACATATTGTTTCTTGATTGTGTTCTTTTCTTTCTGCAAGAAGTTTATCTAGATCTGAAGTGTGTTTTTCATATTACTTTTCCTTTCTAGAATTAATTTTCTGAAATCATCTTATTTTCTGAAAATTTCTTAGTAAATTTCATGGTTGAAACTAATATTTCTAGTAAGAGTCCTTATTTCCTACATCCTAGCAAGAGTGCGGCACTTGTGCTTGTGCAACCACCACCAGATGATGTGACCTATCAAAATTAGAGTAAGGCTATGAGAGTTGCTCCAATTTCTAAGCATAAAATCCAATTTGTTGATGGAACTATCTTACCTCCTAATTCTGATCATCCTGTGTATGAAAATTGAATTCAATGCAACAATATGGTGTTTTCCTGGCTTTTGAATTCTGTGACACCTACCATAAGGCAGAGTGTTCTATGGTATGTAACTGCTTATGAGACCTGGAGTGATCTGGAAGAGAGGTTTAGGGCAAGGAGATGCTTATAGGCTTAGTGACATGTTTGGAGGAAATTCAAAATTTAAAACAAGGTGCTAATTCTATGAATGCTTATTTTACAAGACTTAAGATCCTTTGGGATGAAATGTTGTCACTAAGACCAGTTCCTAAATGCCTATGCAATCTTGCATGCTCTTCTGATGGTTATGTTAGTATGCAGAAGTATGTTGATGATGAATATGTGATAAGGTTTCTGGAAGGCCTAAATGAGGAATATGAGCAAGTTAGATCTCAGATACTACTCATGATTCCTATGCCTAAAATAAAGCAAGCATTTAGTCTGGCTATAAAACATGAAAGGCAGAAAGGTAGAGTCATTGAAGGAAACAATGCAAGGAGTTTAGATTATCATGTACTGGCAGCTTAGAGCAATCAGTATCAAAATGATCATACAACTGAAATTTTTGACAAAGGAAAGACATAATCAAATGTCATTTATGCAAATGTTGTGAATCAAGGCAATTATAGAAGGTATGGAAACAATCAAGGAACTCAAGGAAATGGAAAAAGACATCGATGCAGTCATTGTAGCAAGATAGGCCATACAGTTGACAGGTGCTATAAAAAACATGGATATCCTGTCAACAATGGCAAGGGAAGTTTTTTTCATCCACTGATACCTATATTAGCAATGTTGCAACTGTAAATCATGATGTTTCACAAGCTACAAATAGTTCTAACACCTTCTAAACTTCTGGAGGTACATGTAGTACCATTTCTGACAACATATGTCAATAGCTTATTAGCCTTTTGCAGATGCAAGGTCAAAAGCCTAATGAGAACATCACTGCTGCACTGACATCCAGCTTTGTCAATTCAGCCAACAATGATTCAGGTACTATGCAGTCTTTCTATCATAAATGGATAGTGGATTCAGGGGCTTCTGACCACATATGCATAGCTCTATCTTATTTTTTTTTCCTACTATGTTATGTCTTCTATATATATCACCCTTCCTAATGGAGATTTTATTTCTGCCACTCACAAAGGGAAAGTGATTTTCAAGTCTAGACTTACTCTTGATGATGTTTTATATCTTCTTACTTTTAAGTTTAACTTGATCTCCATCAGTAAAGCTTCTAATCCTGATGTTTTCATTAGATTTCATACTGAAAATTGCATCATACAGGACCTTCCACTTTCCAGGATGACTGGGAAAGCTGAAAAATGCAAGGGACTTTACATTCTTGACACTTCTTCCAACTCAGTTCCTCAATCTTCTTTTACTACTAATCTCAATATTTCTCATCCTTATTTTCCTAGCAATAAGGTTTCTGCTACTTTGTCTTGTGTTAGCAAGAAGAATGCCATTGATTCTAGTTGGTTATGGAATTATAGGATAGAACATATGTCTTTCCAAAGGATGCAACAGTTACAAGCACAGTATACCTGTATCAGTCTACCTAAAGATCATGTTTGTACTATTTGTCCTTTGGCTAAAATGAAGAAATTGCCTTTTTCTCTTAGCAATTTCAGCATTGCTGAGTGTTTCTCACTCATTCATGTAGACATATGAGGGGTCTTACAAATATAAAACTATTCACCAACAACAGTATTTCTTGACCATAGTTGATGACCAAAGCAGATACACTTGGGTGTATCTGATGAAGCATAAATCAGAAGCTAGGGGTCCTTTGCAGAATTTTATCTTACTTGTTGATACACAATATTCTGTTAAAGTGAAAACAGTTAGGAGTGACAATGGATTGGAGTTTCATATGGTGGATTTCTTCACTACTAGAGGTATTCAGCATCAAACTACTTGTGTTGAAACTCCACAACATAATGGAGTTGTGGAGAGAAAACACCAGCACCTATGAATGTGGCTAGGGATTTGAAGTTTCAAGCCAACACTCCTAGTATTTTTTTGGGATATTTTATACTTCATACAACTTTTCTGGTCAATTTGTCTCCAACACCAGTATTGCACAACAAGACACCTTATGAAGTTCTTCACAAAACAAATCCACCTTATAATGATCTCAAAGTGTTTGGATGCTTGACATATGGCTCCACTTTAGAACAAAGAAGAGGAAAATTTGATTATAAGGCCAGGGAATGTGTTTTCTTGGGATTTTCTTCTCAAAGCAAGGGTGTTATCTTGTATGATCTAAGTCTCAAAGTTTTGTTTGTCTCCGGGAATGTGGTTTTTCATGACTATTTTTCCTTTTCATTCTTCAAATAAGCCACAACCTCAGTACATTTCATCTTCTATGCCTACTGTAACTACTGTTGTTACACCTCATGTTTATGATGATTCTCAAACTCACTCACAAGCACAGTCAGCTGCTCATTCCACTCCCACTTCTGAACCTCTTCCATCAGTTTTGTCCTTACCTCAAGTCAGAAAGTCCAACAGAACTGTGAATCCTCCTGCTCACCTAAAGGATTTTGTTTGCAACTCCATCCATACTAATCCTCACCATATGGACAAGGTTCTGACTTACTCTCTTTTATCACCCACTTATAGGCATTTTGTCTTGGGAATCACTTCTACATTAGAATCTAAGTCTTTCAAGGAAGCTGTGCAGGATCTAATCCGGAAGAAGTCCATGGAGGATGAAATAGCAGCTCTAGAAGCTAATCATACTTGGGATATTGTTAACTAACCTTCTGGGAAGGTAGCCATTGGAAACAAGTATGTCTACAGGTTAAAATATAATGATGATGGCTGCATTGAAAGAGCTAAATCAAGATTGGTTGTTAAAGGCCATACCCAACAACCTGGTATAGACTTTGTGGATATTTTCTCACCTGTTGCCAAGGTGACTACCATCAGAATTCTTCTTGCAATGGCAGCAATTCAAAACTGGCATTTACATCAACTTGATGTAAATAATGCCTTTCTTCATGGCAACTTAGATAGGGAGGTTTATATGCATATTCTACCTGGTTTTTCAGCTCCACCAGGCAAAGTTTGCAGGTTAAGAAAGTCCTTGTATGGACTTAAGCAGGCTAGTAGACAATGGAACAAAAAACTAAGTTCTGAACTATTCACATTGGGATTTCACAGGTCCATGAGTGATTACAGTCCTTTTATAAAGACTTATTCTACTGGTTTCTTGGCTCTTTTAGTTTATGTAGATGATATAGTCCTCACAGGTACTTCTCTACTTGTCATTCAGAATGTTAAAGCTCATCTAAACAAGGTTTTTGGTATAAAAGACTTGGGTAAGCTCAAGTTTTTCCTTGGTTTAGAGATAGCTATGTCTAATGGGGGTTGTCCTTAATCAAAGAAACTATGCATTAGACCTGCTCTCTGATTATGGTTTTAATGGCTGCAAACCCTCATCTGTTCCTATGAACTATGCCTGCAAGTTATACAAGGAAGATTATGCTCATTTGGACTCTAACACTCACTATAGAAGCCTAATTGGAAAACTTTTATGTCTCACCATCACTAGGCCTGATATATCTTTTGCAGTGCAGCAACTCGGTCAATTTCTTGACTGTCCTACTGAGAATCATTTACAGGCAGCACACAAGATATTGAGATACTTAAAGACCAGCCCAGGACAAAGAGTTTTATTCTCTATTAAATCTACCTTATCTTTAACTGCCTATTGTGATTCAGATTGGGCAGGATGTTTCAGATACTAGGAGGTCTATAACTTGTTATTGCATTTTTCTTGGAGACTCTTTGATCTCTTGGAAAGCCAAGAAACAGACAACTGTATCAAGGAGTTCTTCTGAGGGTGAGTATAGGTCCATGGAAAAATGTGTTTGTGAGGTTCAGTGGTTACTCTATTTGCTCAAAGACTTTCAAATTACACATCCTAAGGCAGTACCTCTTTTCTGTGACAATCAAGCAGCCATATACCTTGTTGAGAATCCTGTCTATCATGAAAGAACAAAGCATATAGAGGTAGACTGCCACTACATCAGAAACAGATGTGAAGCAGGCATTGTGAAGCCTTTGCCTATATATATTGAGCACCAATTGGCTGACATATTCACTAAGCCACTGCAGCCTCCCCAATTTCATGTGTTGCTGCAAGGTGTAGGCATTAAGTCCATTTATACACCAGTTCCATATTATGGGAGGGGGGTTATTGAGAAAGCAAATGCAACTAGTGCAAGAGCAGTCACAAGGACAGCAACACTCTAGTAGCATTACTGAAGCTTCCAGCAGAAGCTCAAATTGTGAAGGAAGTTCTCAAAATAGAGAAGCAGCTCATGCCACATTAGCTTGCAACTTGAGCAAGTTGCATAACCGTCCAAGAAAGGAAAAGATAAAGTGACCAAGCTTGTAAATAATTCTTCCTCATGACTGTTATTTTACTTATATAACAGTTAGTTCTTTTAGCCAGTTAGTTAAGATATTTAGCCTACAAATAGAAAGAACTTCATTGTAATCACTACTCTGGTTCTTCTTTCTTACTTCATATGCAAGTTTACTTCTAAACAGGGAGTGTGAGGTGATCAACGGAACAAAGCCTCCAAAGATTAGTCTCCAAAATTGTCTCGAATATATATGGTGGCAGTTCAGAAAAATTGTGAATGGTAGGGAAGAAGACGAGCTTAATAGATCATGATCAATTGATCTGCTAATGGGTTAAGTTGATGATGGGTCGATGATACATTAGCAATTAGGCTTTTACTTTTATTTGTTTACTCCCTCCATCCAATGTTGTTAAAATCCCGATTTAAATCGTAAAATCTCTACGGAAGGAAAACGATTTGAATCGGAAGTAAAATCGAAATCTGGTAGAATCGGAGTAGAATCGTAGAATCGGAGCGTACGATTTTACCGATTCCACAAATTTGCTATTTCCAGGCGGATTTTGGCTATTTCCAGGCTGAAATTTGCTATTTCCAGGTGGATTTGGCAGATTTCGGCTATTTCCAGACGGAAATTTGCTATTTCCAGTCAGATTTCAACTATTTCATGGATTTAAAAAAATTTGTGAAATTATGTTTTATGTATTTTCGCATATTGTTAAACCATATGAAATGATTTATATGTTAATTATTATTATTTATATATAAAATATATATTTTATTTTTTAGGTAAAATCTACGATTCTACGTAAAATCTACGATTCTACGATTTTCTACCCCTCCACCGATTCTACGTAGAATCCCGATTATAACAACCATGCCTCCATCCCTAAATAAGGTTAACATTTGAGTATTTCACATGAATTAAGAAATTCTTAAAAACAATAAAAGTAGACAAAAGACTAATATATCCTCATTAACTACACCTTGGAAATTGAAATTGTGGTTAAAAGAAAAATAAGAAGAGGGTAAAAATGATAAAAATTTATTAAATTTTCATTGATAGTCCAAATATTAACATTATTTTGGGAAAAAATTGGAAGTCTCAAATGTTAACATTATTTAGGGATGGAGGGAGTATCAGTTAATAGTTGTAGTCTTGTAGACCTTTTATGCTTTAAGTGATAGTTGAGGTAGAGTTACACAAGTGGGTGTGATTAATAATCCAATATTAATTGGACGATCAATTCGTCATGGGCTAGCGCCTGCAAGTAGTGACATGTAAACTCACTTCACCCACATTCACCACTATCACGCTTTCGATTAAAATAATAAAAATATTCCCCCACTTTAGTGCATTGTTTGAGCGCGCTTTTTATTGTTTTTTAATCAAAAGAGCGACGTGGGTGATCGTGAGGCTTAGTGGTCTACGTCCCCACTGGCAGCAAGTGTCTATATCAGAATTTTTCTAATTGGACAGATGTATAGTTGGGTCCAGTATATTTAGTTCTAATTAGTTTACTAATCAAATGGGTAAGAGAGTTTCGGTCACAATTCATATATACCTTCAACATCAAAATCCTAGCATCGCCACGGTATATATTAATATATTCGTGTGTATTTATTTTAGAAAAACATATGCAATCTTTTTAGATTTGGTCTTCCGGACTTAATAGTGAATAAACTGATTTATAATATTTCTTATTCAACTAAATCCTAATCATTTTTTGTTATATTTATATGAAAGTCTATTTTTTTGGTTATATAGGGTCTTATTTTAAAATTTTGCGTAGTCCAAAATGATTGTGACGGCCGTGATTATTATAAGCTTGTTTATCGTGTTAGTTACTAGTTGGGTAAACAGCTGAAGTGTTAATATAGAATATCGAAGGCTCCTGGTTTCCAGCATATAGGACATCTTAACATTATTCCAGTTGCTCAACTTCCAGTTTCATTAGTAGAAAGTAGAAATGATTTGATAAGATTACATTCACTAAATCTCACATTTTAAACAACTTCATTTGAACTAATGAAATTGTGAGTTTCCATAAATAGAAACTAGTGACTTCATTTTGATGCCACGCTCCACATAGTCGTGTCAATGAGTAAATAAGCAAATGGATTTTCTCATTAAAAACCCTAATGCGATTAAAACAAGAAAAAAATACGAATACAATGTTGATCTTAAACAGAATAATAACTGATTTGATGTTATACTGCGCACAGTTTGGACTGCAACAATCCTCTAGTTGTGCAACTAAACAGTTGGATTTTCCTATACCAACCTAATTTAATAAAAAACAGACACAGATACCGATTAATCTTAGATAGGCTCATAACAGTTCTGATGATGATCTAGTGCTTCAGAGTATAGTATATGTCCAGTATTTCTTGTTGTCTTCAAGATTACCATTGCAGCAGCTACCAAGATTTGCATAGAGTTCATGAGTTATGTTAAAGGTTCGGCATCATGGTCCGAAAGAAGATCCTGATGAGGAAAGCTTTCCATGAAACTTGGAAGGCCTAATGAGTCAGCAACACATGTTATTTCAACAGGAAATGGTCCAACTTCATGTAAGTTGCTTCGGACATGATTTTCTTTTGTTATTGCAATTTCATCGTGTGCCTTCGAGTTCTTGTCAACCCTAAAACCATTCGAAGGGACTGTAAAAACGTTGTCTGAGAAGTTCAAGACTGATGTTGGAGACTCAAGGGTTCCAATATTGTTAGAATTGAGAAGGGTATTATTGGAATTTGTCCATACCCTTTGCCAAGCCTTTAGTATATCAAGATATGGAGCCGCGGCTTTGGTGATCAGAGTTGGTTGAGCTGATGAAGTCCGAGCAAGTCTTGAACAAGTCTTGTTTCGGCTTCAAACCGAGCACTCTCCCATGGAGCCATGTGGTTAAGATCAATATTGTTGGAAATGCGATTCTACATAGATTCGATAAAGGAATGTAAGATTGTAAACTAGTGAATCATAAAATCGTATTAAAAAAAGTTAAAATATATATTTATTTAACATATAAATTATGATAAGTAACCTATAAATCATATCATATAGTCAAACAATACGTGAAAAAATTTCATAAAACACAGTCTCACAAATTTTTCAAAAGACTATAATGAAACAAAATTCATAATAAAGATCTTATAAGTCTTTTAAAATATAAAAACACAAAAAAATAGTTCTTAACTTACAAGTCATTCAAAAAATCAAAATAAAACAAAACATATAACAAGTCTATGATCTAATCAAACAACTCATTCAAATACTTGAATTTCGAACCACCGTCACTATCAACATACTCCATATAATTTACGTCTTCATCAAACTCACCATCATCACGAGGGAGCTCTAAATTGTCCAAAGACGCATCGATAGCACCAGTAGTAGTATCATCTCAAAATTCAACATTGTCTTCTTCAACCAATCCAACTCAGAATTCTCATAAACAATTCATTCAGCATAAGAGGAAAGGTCATCAAGGTTATATTCATTTGTCTTTCGAGCTCGCTTTTTCTTAATTAATTACACAATTTTGCATTAGTCATCACCTAAACAACACCATTCATTGTCTTTTGCTTCAAACGGTTTCTTTTCATTGTGTGAATCTAAACAAAACAATCACAAAATTATTTAGCACATTAAGTAAGTTCATAATGAAATACAATTAATTTCAATGAAATTTGTAAGCTCGGTAAAAACGTCTAATTTTATGTTTTATGATCTAATTCAACGTTTCTAACGCATTTATTTCCTAGACTCGTAGAATCTTACGATTCAAGAGTTAACTCGCATTTTTAACAACATTGATTAAGACATGCAGTATCTTTGAGTTGTGTCTAGCCAAGGGCATTGTTGTTTGGCTGTATGGGTCATTGGATCAATACCCATCTTGGTTATTCTCTTTTCTTTCTCTTCCAATTTAAAGCTAATAAATTGGAGTAATGATGAAAAGTAATTTTTTTTTGAAGAGAAAGATGAAAAGTATTTATTAAAATAATATTCAAAGTGTGAAAAAGAATTTAAAAATAAAGAAGGGGTAAACAGAACATTTGAGACATGTAAACACACCGGGGGAGAGTAGGAATACTCTATAAAATTTTCATATCTTAAGTTGCTACAAATTATTTCAGATATTTGTAATTTTCGCTGTAACATTTTTATTGACGCTCTCTTTAATACTTTAATAATAAATAAAATTATGAGAAAATTTTCATGTATATACATAAACAGTTTTTGCTTTTCTATTTTTGTCAGTAAACTTTTATTTTAACTATTTCTATTCATAAACGTTTTCCGAACTACTGCTTTTATCAAATTAGTGTGTTTCAATCACTTTTGAATAAGTGTTTTGTACATGTTTTCCAATTTAGTGTATTTTGTCAATTTAAGTCATTAACACTGGTGATATGCACATAACATGTGATTAAAAATGGCAGAAACCACTATTTTTACAATAATTTGAAAATAAATAGTAGTTTGAAAATAAATTATGTACAGAAAGTCTAAAATAAAAATTTATTGAGAAAACGAGAAAAATAAAAATTATTTATATATAGAGAGAGTTTTTCTCAAAAATTTATTTATATAACCTAAATTTTAGCAAATCTTATGAGTTCGAAGTTCAAATAACTGAAGTGTGATGATTCAGGATCAATACGAAACAAGACAAGCTAGCATTCTCTGGGTTTCCTTGAGAACATCTAGGGGCCCATTATCGCAAATGGGCTCCATGGATAGACTTGTCATGCAGGCCTTCGTAGGGATAAAGGACCATCATTCCAATGTTTATTCACCAAGCACTTTTATTGTGTCTTTTTATTGCCAATTCAGGGATGGTTCTACAACAGAGACTGTCTTTTGGTGCCCCTTTTCATCTACTGATGTGGGATTGGGATTCCGAAAGAACTTTTGTGTGGATGTGCTAGATTTATATACTGTGGTTTTGGAAGAAATTTTATTTGGAGAGTTGAAAAATGAAATTATCTTTGATAAAAATGACGATAGTTAGAAAATAACGAAAAATATTCGGGTACCAAAAATGATGAAATTCTTTACTAAAGTTAAAAATATACATTTTGTGTAATATGATGAAAAGTTTCATGGTCCAGTTTAAAAAAAACAAATGCAATTGTTGCAAAATGACAAAAATACATTAGTTAAAGTGGAATCTTCTCATTATGTAGAATAAAGAATATGTACTTGAAACAAGATAAATAAATTACAATTAGTCAAAAAATTAACGCTCTTATAACAAAATTATGAAAATGTTCTTGTACAAAATGACGAAAACACCTCTTCTTAAAATTGATGAAAACACTATTGATCTAGAATGACATAAATGATAATAGTTACAGAATTAAGAAAATACTCTGATGAAAATGAAGAAAATACAATTGGTTTAGAATGGTGAAAACACTCATTTTAGAAAATGACGAAAATACCCTTGTTGTAAAAAATTTCATTTTTTCAAAACAAGTGGTATTTTCGTCATTTTCATCATGATTATTCTCATTATTTGGTATTAATGAAATTTTCATTATTTCTCAACAAGTGTATTTTCGTGATTTTACACCGATAACGATTCGTTTTTAATAAAATATTACAATACCGAATCGAATACCAAAATTTTGTTATGAAAACCGACTCAAATATCGAATGCACAAATCTACTGTCATTTGAAGTAAAAACAAATTAAGAATGAAGGTAGTACAAACGAACTTTATGTAGGAATATGATAGATGATTTGAAATAGACAAAAAAAAAGAAAAAGAAATTAAGAATATATATATATATATATATATATATATATATATATATATATATATATATATATATATGTGTGTGTGTGTGTGTGGGTGTGTGTGTCAAAGAAGGCGAAGATCAGTACAGTTGACTCAACACTTTTAATTCATATTAATTAGTTTTAGGTTCAATACTTATCTTCCTCCGCTGATGGAAAATAAAAACAGAATATATATATATATATATATATATATATATATATATATATATATATATATATATATATATATATATGAGACAAGGGAGTAAATGGGTGTTTTATTTTATTTTATTTTTCTTGATAGATGGTTGTTCAGTTTTAAGTCTCTCAAAGTTACATGCGAGTTTCAGGAAAATGTAATAAGTGTAAATGTGAAACAAATCAATTGGGCCATTTTATACGTGGAATCTTCATTTTAAGAGGGTAGACCAGTGGAGCTATGGTCGTGGGTTTCGATACCCTCCTCACACAAAGAGTATGCTTTAAATTTCATTTTCTTGCGTTCTCTCTTGTGTGAGGCACTTATATTCCCTCACATTGGTCTTCTATCTTCCTCCTCTGTGAAACACTTATATTCCACCTCTTGGGGCAACCGGCCTGCCTGTCTTCTAATCTACCTCCTCTGTGAGGCACTTATATTCCCCATCATAGGGCAACCGGCCTGACGGTCTTCTAATTTACCTCCTTTGTGAGGCTCTTCTATATATATAATAGACATTTATATTCCCCTTCATGGGGCAACTGGCTCTGCCGGTCTTCTAATTTACCTCATTTGTGAGGCACTTCTATATATATAATTTTCGCCCTACATGGGCTCCCTCCTTTGATGAGGTCGACCTCCTCTAGTGAGGCCAAAAAAAATAATAATAAATAAATAAAAAAGGTTATGAACTTGTAAAAAAAAGGTACATTTTTCCATTTACAAAAATACAATTAAAAAGAAACTTTAATTTGAAGTGAAAGTGAACCTTCAAGAAATTTAATTAACTCGTATCTAGGCAAGGCTGCATGCACTAATTACGTGATTGGGATGTCACAGCTTGCAACTACTTTGGACTGGTACATATGACTTTTGATCCAATTTAATAATGATTTATTTCCCAGTCATTCCTTCCTTTCCTGATCCAAGTAATACATGTGTCCTATGAATATAATAACTCATATTAGAGTAAGAATTATCCCTCTCCATACATGAGGCAAGTTTTAATTGTCTCCCTTTCTAGGACTATCTTCTCCTCTTGTGAGGTGCTTCTCTTTTTCTCTTATGGGACAACCGCCCATCCGGGCTTCAAAAACAAAAAGAGTAAGAAAGAAAAAAATTAGAGGTTTTGTTTTTCTTTGTTTTTTACCTTTAACTAATGCGTATGATGCAGAACACGATTTTTTCAGTATATAAGAAACAATTTTAGCCGGTTTTTATCGTTAGATAAAAACATTCAACGGTCTAATTTTTTCTCAGGGATATCTGTTATTATTTTCACACTTATTTCGTAACACAAGTGTTTATAAAGAGAGAACATATGTTACAACCTTAAAACATATGTATGTAACGAGAACATACTTGATGCATTAGATTTGACACATATTAAAAAAAATGTAACACATGTCCAAAACGTATTTCATATATACTAAAAAAGTATGTTCTGCAGTATAACGAGAGATTAACTAATTTAATTTATCTTTGTTATCAAAGTTCAACCATCCACTTACTTCCCTCTCCTCTCCACGGGTGAAAATCATCTGCACTCGTGTACTCAATCCTGTGTCCAACCATTCATTATTTGTCATGTGGAATTATGAATAAATTGTGAATAATTGAGTACAAAATTAAGTACATACACGGATACAGACAATTATTTGCCCCCTTTCCCTCTCTACCGATTGAGTTTCCACTTCTCTTATAACTGAATCATCATCAATCCAACCGCAATGAAGCCCTCAGATGCATCAGCTAAGCTGAGGGTAACTAAGGGCTGGGGCAGATCTTGTTCTTCTTCTTTTTTCTTTTTTCTTTTTTCTTTTTATTTTAAAAAGAGGATTAATATTAATTTCTCACTTCCCATCCAGCCTGACTCAAACTCCCGACCTACCGGTTGAAATTGAAGCGTGTTACGCTAGGGCAAATCTCGTGAGTCTGATTTAGAGCGGATTAAGTATATGAATCTAGGTGCCATTATATTTTAAGAAATTTGCAATATAATAACTTGAAAAGTTTGAGTGAGCCAAAATAAAAGTTTAATAGTTATAATGTTTAAAAAAAATTGCAAATTAAAATATTCATTAATCTAAAACTGGGGTCAAGGCTTCCCCTATTCAAGAGTAGGTCCGCTCCTTATCTAGTCCCACCCCTCTCTGTCGAAATTTGAGAGAGGGGGTGCTCCACCCCTCATTGTTTGGTTAAGAAGAGTCGGAATTTTACGTTGAAAGAATGTTTTATTTTCTGTTTAAGTAATTTATAAAATATTTCAATAAAATTTATGTTGGTTTTTTTTTCAGCTTAAAGTTAAATATTTATATTTTAAATCTGTGATATCAGAAAATAGATGTAGATATTCTTGTGAGTTATATATTTATTTTATGAATTCGACTTGCCTTCTTTACGAAGTTTTGTTCTTTAACTACTATATCCATGGTTCTGTTTTTTCGAGATTTTTTGTTCAACCGAATCCAAAAGAAACTCTTAGAAGTTTTTTTTATTATTATTTGAAATAGGATCTGTTATTGACGAAGTATGTACACAAATGATAAGTAATTTAAAAAAAAAAATGTTTACATGGACAAATCTAAATTGTGGGTAAATGTATGAGGATAGACGATTTTCACCCGATTTTTTTGGTTAATGTCGGTTTTCGAATCCGAAGCAGTGTCTTGGGCGGAAAGAATTATTCCTAATGAGGAACCTCTCCTGGAAAAATTAAACTAACTAGGAAATAATTTTTCGACATCTTTTAGGCAAAAAAGTTTATTATCGGTACGTACGTATACTGAAAAATTAATGCAAAATCTACTTTTTTCGAGTTTATTCTCGCAGCAACAATCTAACTGGATTACTTCATTGCAATAGTGAACCTTCCAGTCCTCCTGGCATAGCTCAGTAGTAGATCTTTCTACGACTGTTTTTGTAGTAGCGTTACTTCTGCCTACATAGTGGGGGTCGAGTCCTATCAAAAGCATGTAATTGGATCATTGTGTGGTAGTGTTATACAGACAGCTTGTGATCAACTCTTACTAAAGCACATTTCACGATTTAAATCATCCGCTATTCCTAATTAATAGACTTAAGATTGGACTCAATCATTTATAGTAATAGAACTTCTAGTTTCTATAAGTAGAAAGTACTAGTAATGATTTCGTAAGATTCAATTGGCTAAACCTTACATAACTACGGCAGTCAGACTTTCTTCCAAATAGCTAAACTATACATATAACCTTATTGAAATAGTGAGTTTCCACAGACAGAAACTAGTGACCATTTTGATAAAATTCCATTCACCAGATATCATACTCCACATATGTTGCAACATTAATTCTCTAGTACGACGCAAAGATCTTGAGTTCCATTGCATGTTCTATTTACAGATGATTGTCAAGTATTACATTTTTCTTTCGTGGTTATACAATTTTCTCTATGTTTTAGATTTTTTAAATAGAAAACTGGCACTTAATAAGTTATTCTTAGTAGGACAAGAAATTATACATAATGAGTAACCAAGCAGTTTGATTTTTGTATCATCAACCCTAACATAGTACTAAAAACAGATAAATATACCGATGATCAGTCTTAGATAGACCAATAACTATTCTGATACTGGGGTTACTTTATCATAGGACCGACCTTGTGGGACTGGTCTCATAGCCCCTCACATGAATTGAGCAGAGCCCACATCTGCAGATAGGTCCAACTCAATTCGTGTGAGAGAGTTGTGAGGTCAACCTCATAATGACGGTGCTAGGATTGAATTTTCCCTGATACTGCTCAAAGATTGCGAATTCAAAGTATAGTCTTAGACCAGTACTTATTGTTGTCTTCAAAATTACCATTGTTGCAGCTACCAAGATTGTCATAGAGTCCATGAGTTATGTTAAAGTCTTCAAGATCATGGCCAAAATTATGATCCCCATGAGGAAAGCTTTCCATGAAACTTGGAAGCTCTAATGAGTCTCCAACACATGTTATATCAACAGGAAATGGTCCAATTTCATGCAAGTTGCTTTGGACATGATTTTCTTTAGAAGGGACAGTTACATTAATGTTGTTTAAGAAGTTCAAGAATATTGTTGGAGACTCGAGGGTTCCAATATTGTTGGAATTGAGAAGGGTATTATTGGGATTTGTCCATACCCTTTGCCAAGCCTTTAGTATATCAAGACATGGATGTTGTACAATTGGCTGCTTTAGTGGTAACGAAGGTGAAATGGCGGCTGTGGGTATCATAGACTGAGCTGATGAAGAAGATGAGCCAATCGGAGGATGATAAGGAATATTGGAATCGACCAATTTGGACTCGCGAACAAGTCTTGCTTCGGCTTCAAGCCGAGCGCTCTCCCATTGAGCCATGTGATTAAGATTTGCAGTGTCTTTGGATTGAGCCGAGCCGAGGGCATTGTTTTTTGGCTTATGAGTCATTGGATCAATTCCCATCTTAGTTAGTCTCTTCTTCAAATGTGTATTCCAATAATTCTTTATCTCGTTGTCGGTTCTTCTAGGAAGGTAAGCAGCAATGGCTGACCATCTATAAACATATCAGAAAGAACGGTAGATAAGAAAATAAATAAGAGATGAAGGAGGTAACTACCCTCAAAATTTTAAAAAATTTCTTTATCTTATTATCCGGAAGGTAAGCGCAATGGCTGGCCATCTATGAATATATCAGAAAAATCAGTAGATAAGAACATAAATAAAAAATGCAGGCGGCACTACAACAAAATATGTCTATTACGACGTTTGACATATGTCGTAATAAGGCAAAAAAACATCGATATAGATCTATACCGACATTTATTCGAATAAATGTCGCATTTGCCTGTGTCGTTATGATTTCTCACGTCATTTCATACAAGTGCCGGTACCTATCTATTACGACGTTTGTTGTGTCATTTCCATGTGTATCAAAAGGTCTTTTTTCCGTCATTTGTAAATAATCGCATTAAGTCGCCTATTGCGATGTTTGTAAATAGCGTAAATAAGTAGTTATTGCGACATTTGTTATGACATTCGTAAATTATGAAGCCAAGCCGAGCCAGAGCCGGATTCGGAGTTGAAGCCTAGACAAGCCGAGCCATCGAGTCTAGCCACCTTTGAATAAATTAGAATAAAGTTTCTCCTTACTCAATGTGATGAGAATTGAACCCGCGACCCCCGCATGTATGACGTGCGGCCGCTGTGCTAACTGATCATTTATTATTTTTTTGTTCCTCATATTATTTATTATAATGGATTTTTGGATTTTGTTCATTTATTTATTTTAATTTCTCTTTTATTTTGATTTTTTGTTATGAACCAAATTAAAATTAATGCACTCTCATTAAATTCTGAATATTTAAATTTCTTTATTATACACGATATAAATGTCTCTTTAAGAGTTGCAAAAGCAACCATTTATAACAACATTTAATGTAAATATCACTAACTAACATTAAAATGTTGTATGAACATCTATATTAAAACCGTCGTTAAAAACGTTGTTAAAAAATAACGACGGTTGTATGAAATGTCACATGATCTAACTATATAGTATATAAATGTCACAACATGCGTCGCAGAAAGTAAAATTTATAACAACATTTGATGTAAATGTCGCTAACGAAAATCAAAATGTTGATTTCAACAACAATTATTATAATCGTCGCTATGAAACGTCGTATAAAATTCAATTATAGCGATGTTTGCCTGAAAATGTCACAATATCTAACGACATAGCATATAAATTTCGCTATATGAGTCGCGAAAGTAAAAATTTATAACAATAGTTAGTGTAAATGTCGCTAAATAAGCTCAAAATGTCGTTATGAGCTACAATTGTTATAACCGTCGTATAAAATCCAGACATAGCGACGTTTGTAAAAAGTGTTGCTTTAACTTACTCTGTTCGATTTTAAGTGACGTTTGAAAGAGAAAAAAAAACGTTAGTACAAAAACTTCGCGATGGAGTGTTTTGGTTATAGTGCGTTGATTACCCTTAATTTTATTTTATTTTTTTTAAATCTTTAGAAAAATTAGAATTTTAAGAAAGATCATTAAAAAATACCGAATGAAAGAAATGTTTGCACGACAAAAATCAAACCTATTTCCAAGAAATGCATGGAGTTGAATTATGGTTTGCTCCTCTTGCAAGCTGAATTTTCCTCTCTTGATGTCAGGTCATAGATAATTAATCCACCTAAGTCTACAACTCTTGCCACATCTCCGAAGTCCTGATTAAAATAAATCAAACACGAAACGTTTAAATATAAGTAATTAATAGACAAGATTCGCGTGTAAAAGTAAATAGAGAATTTCTTCCATTATGTCTATAGAATATATTAATTGTACAGACAGAATACAAGAAATTCGCGAAGAGAAACGATATATATCGACCAGCTTTTGCAGGGAGAGCGCGCCAACAGCTACGTTATATATGTCGTTCAATATAAGCTAAAAGCTTCTGGTCTTCCTCGGGAGTCCATAGCCCTTTCTTCAACCCTACCTTCTCGCAGCATGGTGATCTTCCCATTTTTTATTTTTTATTTTTTATTTTTATAGTTTAATCTGCTGCTAATAGAGAGAAAAATAAATTTAAAAAAAAAAAAAAAATCCAAAGCAAAAGGGATAGGGAAAGAACGAGTGACTTGTAAGAAAGCGAAGGATGAAGGATTGGGAGGTCGGCGATAGAGACAACTATATATAGGAGGGAAAATTCTGTTGTAGACCTGGGCTATTTGTGGGGTAATGGATTATTTGATCCATATTGAGCCACATTCTCCCTTTTATTAAAAACTCCTCTTTACTTGAACTATTGAATTCAAAAGGAAGAGTATTTTATTTAATTTTTAATAAAAGAGTGATGTGTCTCAATGTGGATAAGGTGATCCAGTTCCACAACATAATTATTCAAGAGGAAAAATTATGTTGTGGACCTAGGCTATTTGTGGTGCCATGGCCACTTGTTTCACATTGAGCCACATCACCCATTTTGTTATAATAAAAATAATAAAAAAAATAAAATCCTCTTTATTTGCACTATTGAATCCAAAGGGAGAGTATTTTATTTTATTTAATAAAAGAGTGTTGTGGCTCAATGTGGATCAAGTGGTCCATGACTCCACAAGTGGTCCAGGTTCACAAGAGAATTATTCAGGAGGGAAAATTATGTTGTGGACCTGGGCTATTTGTGGGGGGTCATGTACCACTTGGTCACATTGAGTCACATCACCCATATTATTAAAAAAATAAAATACTCCTCTTTACTTTGCACTATTGAATACAAAAGGGGGAAAATTTTGTTGTGGACCTGAGCTATTTGTGAGGTCATGGGCCATTAGGTCCACGTTGAGATACATCACCCATATTATTAAAAAAAAATAATAATATTCCTCTTTGCTTGCATTATTGAATCCAAAAGGGAGAGCTTTTTTTTTTTGTAATAAAAGAGTGATATGGCTCAACGTGGATCAAGTGGTCCATGACCCCACAAAGGGTCCAGGTCCACAACAGAATTATTCAGGATGGAAAATTTTGTTGTGGACCTGGGCTTTGCTACATCACCCCTTTTATTAAAAAAGAAAAAGAATACTACACTTTACTTGCACTATTGAATCCAAAAAGGTGAGTATTTTTTTAAAAAATAAAAGAGTGATGTGCTCAATGTAGATCAAGTGGTCCATGACCCCTACAAGTGGCAGTCCACAAAGTGAATTATTCAGGGAGGAAAAGTTACATTTGTGGGACTCATCTTATTTGTGAAAGTCATGGATCACTGATCACATCGATGCACATCACCACTTTTATTAAAAAAAATACTCCTCTTTACTTGCACTATTGAGAGTATTTTATTTTTTTTAATAAAAGAGTAATGTGGCTCAATGTGGATCAAGTTATACATGACCCCACAAGTGGTTCAGGTCCACAACAGAAGTATTCAAGTTTTTGTGGGGTTAGGCTCTTTCGAATTCATAAAATAAAAGAGTAAATAGCTATTTAGGTTATTAAACTGTTTATATTTTGATGTTTTGGGTATTCAATTATTAATTTTGATTAATTATATTACTTTGGTTTTTTAGTGGTGGTTTTCGGATAAATTAGACATGTGTCGGGCATGTGACCAATAATCCAATGGCAAAAAATATAGGTATACGCTAACCACACTTTGTGCAAAGTCTTTGTTTTTTACTATTTGAGCCAGAAAAATAAAGACACATATTTATTTTGACCCGCATATATTTGACACACCAACTTCCATTTTTTCCTGTAAATGATTGGCCACATACCTGACACGTAGGGGTGTCAATCGAGCTATATGAGCCGAGCTTGACATAGCTCACGCTCTGCTCGAAAAAGTTCACAAACTTTAAGCTCACGATCAGTTCACATAAAAATTGAAAAACTCAGTTCACGCTTGGCCCGAAAAAGTTCACAAACTTTAAGCTCACGCTCAACTCACATTTTAATGTGAGTTCGAGCTAAACTCATGAGTATCATGAGCTAAACACTACAAGAAAACAGCTAAATAGCGAAAGAATTTTTCGGTCACAAATTTAACGACGGAATACCGACCGAATAGAAAACAAAAACAAATCGGTCATTATTCCGTCGGCCACTTCGGTCCCGTTGACCAAATTGAAGCGTCGTCATTTTGTTCACCTTTAACGACCGAATACCGACGGATATTAACGACCGTTTACCGACGGAATACATAACGGTGTTTATTTGTATAGTAATAAATGAAGGACACAAAACGAGGTCGTTTTATTTTCTTTAACGACCGATTACCGACGGAATAACGACCGATAATAGCGACCGAATAGCGACAGAATTAGGGTTAGGGTAGGGCGACCGAATAGCGACCGACTTGGAAAATTCCGTCGCTATTATTTCAACGGAATCCGTGTTTTTTTTTTTAAAATAGCTGTTTTAAGGATATATAGAAACATTTTACCTAATAGTAACTAAAATAGGAAAAATGTTTCTATATATCCTTAAAAACCCCTCTATTTTATAAAAAATGGAATCCGGGAAAATAATAGCGACGGCATTGGCAAATTCGGTCGCTATTCGGTCGCCCCTTAGCTTAATAGCGAACGAATAGCGACGGATTTTAGTTAAAAAATTATAAATCCGAAAACCGACATTGTTCAGAATGCGAGTACGAACTAATATGAATATTGTAGTAATTATTTGTTTATTAATAATCAATTATTAAAATTTTAACTCCATCACTTAATGATTCACGTAAATGCACACACAAATGTATTACTTGAATTGTTAGGCTTCGAGTATATATAGGTATTTTGTGAATAAGTATAAGTTTTAATTGTTTGAATATTCAAGTTAATGTGTGTGTGTGTATGTGTGTGTGTGTGTATATAGTGTATATATATATACAAAAAAACATTTGTGTGTGCAGAACAATTGACCTCCCGCAAGTTAATAATAAACACTTTAGAAACAAAAAAGGCAATTTGGCGTAAATAGTCCCTAAATTAATTTATCGCCATAGATAAAGTCTTTAATGATTGTTTTTTTTATTTTAAAACCCACAAACAATTCATGTTTGGTGTATAAGATCATTCCGTCAAAAAATCATTAGTTAAGTGTTAAGTCAAATTTTTGACAAAATCAATGCAAAAACTTCATGGGCATTTTAGGAACTCGTATTTTTAAAATAACATCCTCATTCCCCATCTTCATCCCTCACCTTCATCTCTCTAAATACATCTCCATCTCCAGCGATTTCGGATCTTGAAGGTTCCACGTCAGAAGCTTTGCTGGAGAGATGAGGTGATGTATCTCAGTATCTACAGAACTGTGATCCATTTTGCAAACCAAACAAATAGATCAATAGACCAAAAACTGAAAAAGAATATGGTATGCACTCTAAGTAGTCAATCCAAACTACTACTCACAAACCCCTAATTTATGAAGAAACAAGGATCTTCCACTATCGCACATTTCAAATCGACTATTTAGTCTCGATTAAGAGTATTAAATGTGGATTAATAGTACTATATTCGAAATACTCACCGGAGAGTATGGCGTAGGGAAGAAGGAAGAGGCGGAGGTGGGGGTGAAGAACAAGCGGGTGGGTGGGATGGGTGCAAAGTACCATTTTACCCTTCAAGTTTTTGTTTTGACTCCATTTTTTTTTTCAAAATTTATGTTGACTGTTATTTTTTGGAAGGAAGGACCTCGCATATTAATGATAAATTGTTTAAGAATTTTAATGTTCAAAATTAATCTTTAAGGATCTTGCATTAAATCTGTAAATTGTTTAGGGACTATACTTTGCCCGAAAAAAAGAGGTCAATATTATTGTTGGGTCCAAGAAAATCGGTGGAACAAGAAGAAAAGGAAAATTATGTTGTGGACATGGGCTATTTGTGGGGTCATGGACCACTTGATCCACATCATCCCTTTTATTTAAAAAAAAAAAAAAAAAAATACTCCCCTTTACTTGCACTATTGAATCCAAAAGGGAGAGTATTTTGTTTTTTTTTAATAAAAGAGTGATGTAGATCAGTGGTCACGTACTTTACAAATGTCCAGGGTTCACAATAAATATTCAGGGAGGGAAAATTCTATTGTGGCTCTGGACTATTTGTGGGGTCATGGACCAATTGGTCCACATTGAGCCACATCACCCTTTTATTAAAAAATATATATATATATATATATATATATATATATATATATATATATATATATATATATATATATATATATATATATATATCTTTACTTGAACTATTGAATCTAGAAAGGAGAGTATTTTATTTATTTTTTAATAAAGAATAATGTGGTTCAATGTGGATTAAGTGCTTTATGACCCCACAAGTAGTTCAGGTCCACAATAGAATTATTCAGGAGGGAAAATTCTGTTGTGGACATGTGCTATTTGTGATGTCATGACCACTTGGTCAACATTGTGCCACATCATCCATTTTATTAAAAAGAAAAAAAATACTCCTCTTTACTTGCACTATTGAATCCAAAAGGGGAATAGTATTTTATCGTTTTTTAATAAAAGAGTGATGTGGATCAAGTGATTAATGACCCCATAAGTGATCTAGGTCCACAACAGAATAATTCGGACTTGTTCATCCTCTGCTCTTCACGCTCTCCAGCTCATTAACGTGACCTATCAGTGTGTCATCTTGACCCGCTTTTTTACTATGGCCCATTACCCACTTTCTTCTGAATAATTCTATTGTGGAGTTATTGATTACTTGATCCATATTGAGCCACATCACTTTTTTTTATTAAAAATAAAATAAAATTCTTCCCTTTAGATTCAATAGTGCAAGTAAAGAGGAGTATTTTTATTTATTTTAAATAAAATGAGTTATGTGGATTAAATGGTACATGACCCCACAAATAGCCCAAGTCCACAACAGAATTTTCCCAAAAACTTTTAATAGTATTGGAATACGACTATACCCATGTGCTTGCTAAACATGTATTGTCTCAATCTACTACTCAGCTCTGAATCCCATGAGGGTACTGTCTTTTGTATATCATAACGTCATTGGACATTTCATGTAATAACAAAGGTCTGAAACCACCCACGTATATATCACATTAAATCCTACAAGAAACTTATAATCAGTACACACGTACCTATAGACAGTCCAATTAATGAATTAATCCAAATATTTGCCTACACGAGATGGGGCAAATTGAAGGCACATAATCAAGCCTTTTATTTCAGGAGGGAAAAAAGTGACCGTAGGAGTAGCTCAATTGGTTTAGGGTGACAGATTATTTACAAGGGTACAAGTTCAAATTTTGTCAGTCGCAGTGTGAAAATTTCAACCCTCCAATATCACTACAAAAAAAATTACCTGTTATGACGAACTTTTCGTGACGAAGTCATTTTTCGTTACGAAAGGTATAATTTTCGTAACAAAATTCGGAATCGTTGCGAAAAGTTAACCTTTCGTAACGAAAAAAATATTCGTTACTAAAAGTAGTAGTTTCGTTACGAAAGGTGTACCTTTCCTAACGAAAGCACATTTTTGTCACGTTAGGTATAACTTTTCGTGACAAATACCTATTTCGTTACGAAAGGTCAACCTTTCCTCACGAAACAAAAATTTGTCACGAAAAGTTTCGTTTTAAAAATTTTTTTTTTTTTTTTTAGAATATACATATATAAGTATGATATAATTTAGAATATAATTTTAATTTTTATATTTGTTTAGTCTTTATATTAAAAGTATTACTAAAAAATAGTATATATGCAACTAGAATAATTTTATTCTGATTTTTTATAACAACTTAATACACAAAATACATTGACGAAAATGTATTAATTTTATTTTATTCATAAAAAAAATCACCAAACAAAAAAAATTAAAAAAATTAAAGGTTCAAAATACAAAACTTCATTATAATAAATATAATAAGAACAATAAGTAACAAATGACCAACGTAGCTCAGTGGTTAAGTGCATGACATACAAGTTGGAGGTCTTGAGTTCGATTCTCACTTCTATGAAAATGTGGAGACTTTATTCAACATTATTGTAGAGGGGCTCGGCTCGGCTCCAATGGGTGAACTAGTGGCATTGCTCTGCTCGGCTCCATGGCTTTAAATTTTTTGTAAAACTTTTAGTAACGAAATTTTATATTTTTAGTAACAAATATTTCGTCACGAAAGGTCACCTTTCCTAACGACACACTTTTGTTACTAAAGACCTTTAATAACGAGTATACTTATTCGTTAGGAAAGACCTTTAGCGATGGGGCTCTTAGGACGAACTTGGTGACAAACGATTTCGTTACTAAAGGTCTTTAGTAACGAATTTTTTTACCTTTCCTAACGAAAATATTCGTTACTAAAGGTCTTTTTTTTTGTAGTGTATGTGGGTGACTGTTTGCAGTGGGTTAAGACAAGACCTACCAGTCGATTAATTGAGTTAGCATGATTAACATTCTCCACAATTTCTGTCGAATCGGGAGATGGGACCTGAGGGCATCACTTTTTGTGTACGAGCATGGAAAAAAGTGGCTTATTGGACTACCAGAGGGAGAGTTTTGGTGAATAATTGGGTGGGAATTTGGATTGAGTACATAATATATATTTGATATTCAGTATGTATAAAATATATTTTTTGACAATAATTTTAAATATAATAGTTGAAAAAACAAATGTTTAATTATTTGTCTAAATATTATTATTTGATATTTTTCATTTTTTTGCTGAATAGTGAAATATTTTTTTTATTGCTAATGAAGAGCAATTGCTTGTTCTACTTATAGAACTCAATTATCGAATTAAATTCATTTGAAGTTTGAGATTGTGTTATTCAGATACAGACAGAACAACCGCTCGGTATCGAATCCAAATTTAGGGGAGGGAGGAATCTTAACATAAAGCATATATTAGTGTTGCCCTTATTCAACTCCGAAAATAAATTACTCAAAAAAAAAAAAAAATCCCAAAACTATCAAATAAAAAAAATCCCAAAAACAAAAGAAAAAACTATGCTCTCAAAACAATCCTCCGGTAAATTTGTACCCAAATGAGGGGTATAACCGTCTGAGGATAAGATCGTACGCTGCATGACCTGGAATGTTGACCACTCGGTGGTCGACACGTCATGATATTAAAGTGATTGACAGATTGAACTTTTTAAGGTTTAAGATTCTATCAGAGATCCCTTAGCCCAGTGAGGCAAGGGTCTACCCACGACTAAGAGGTCGTGGATTCGATACCCTCTCAATACATAAGACAAGTTTTAATTGTCTCTCTTTCTAGGGCTATTTTCTCCTCTTGTGAGGTGATTATCTTCTCCTCTTATGGAGCAACTATCCATCCGGGCTTAAAAAAAAAAAAAGTTTAAGACTCTAATATATTCTTTTAAAAATAATTTAATTTTTTAAGAATTATACAAAAAAATTCAAACTAACCCAATCCCTTCCGACTCGAAACACAACACGTGAATTGGTCATGAGACTTGAGCACATACATGTATGCCAGGCAAGCTTTTTAATATGTGGGAGAGGAATATCACAGACTTTTCACTATGGAATAGGCACAAAGTCATGATTTTTAGTTTAGGGTGAAAAATTGCAATAACAAGGCGAATTATATATGAAAAATGTAAAAAAAATGTTAAAGGGCGAACTTGATCAAATATTTCGAACTATATATAAAATTTACTATATCTAATAGGATTTTTAATAATCTCGGGGGAGCGACTGTCCTCTCTCAGTGGTGGAGGCAAGAATTTGTCATAGGGGCGAATTTCTTACTGAATTTTTTTTTAGAGAGGAGGGGACAAATACAACATTGATAAGAAAATATTACAAATTTTTTTCCTATAAAAAATTCGTTGTTTTTGAAAATTTTAAGGGAGCGTACACCTCCTCCCGCCTCCCTTGACTCATCCACTGCCCCTCCCCTTCCCCCTCCCCCTATAATCGTCCTGGGATAGGGCATTAATGCCCCTATCAAAAAGGTCCGAGGCAACTGTTATTAATATCTCAAGATAATTATAAATCTCAAACCCATTCTTATAATTCAGTCAGACTTTTCATTATTGCGAGACATAGTTTATCAAAGATGCATTAAAAACATTTAAACCGTATAAAAGTATGCTGCTAGCCTGCAATGATAATAGCCACATACATTGCGCAGTCCGGTTCCTATGCGGAACGCTTCAAAAATCGCAGCGTCACGGGGACATAGATGAAAGCGAGTGATTTCATTTTTTTAAATGGATCAATGACTATGATTTAAAAGAGAGAGAGAAAAGTTAAAAGAAGTACATATGTAATTTTATTAGAGGAGAGAGAAAAGTTGCGGCTGAAAAGTCAAAAAGGAGGAGAGAGAAAAATTGCGGCTGAAGGTACATCTCTACAAGAACACCTGTTCATGTTCGGTGAACACCTGTTCTTGTTCGGTGAACAGATGTTCATGTTCGGTGAACACCTGTTCTTGTTCGGTGAACACATGTTCATGCTCGGTGAACAGATGTTCTTGTTCTGTGAACACATGTTCTTGATGAGTGAACACATGTTCATGTTCGGTGAACAGATGTTCATGTTCGGTAAACAGATGTTCGCGTTCTGTGAACACATGTTCTTTCCGTGAACACATGTTCTTGATGAGAGAGAAAAGTTGCATTTGGAAAAAAAAGAAAGTCTTAAATCACTTCTTTATGAAACAATAGTTGGATGAATCCAACGGCCCTCAGCTTGTCCCGCACAGTCCGCACCAATGCCTTTCCGCATAGGAGCCAAAGTCTACATTGCGTGCTCCACTTGTTCTGGAGTTCAAGATACTTTCTATATTTGGAAAAGCACTGAATTCACACTTTAACTTTATATGACGGAGAAATATATAATTGAATAATTCTCATTGACTTTTTTTTTTACTTAAGTTAGGCTCTTAATCCACTCTTGCGTTTAGGGCTATTGGGCTCAAAGTTGTTAATAGCGTTTCGCGGTCCGTCGCGGGGAGGCTTCAAAAGTTATAGCGGTAGTACGCGGTGTCATGGCAGTCTTTTTCGGAGTTTACGATATGACATATTTATATAGATATATGACACAAAATTAATAATACTTGTAAACATTTAGTTAAATTCTTCCATGTTTATAACATCAAAGAACATTCAACAATAATTCGAAAGGCTAATAAATATACAAAGTAGATCTTGTAGGACTTTTTTGTAATTTAAGAATTAAATAGGACTTTATGTGCTAAAACGTTAATTGCACATTTAGTCCCGATTATATAAGCTCTCCTAGGAGAGAAATCCTAACCCTAATTTCATTTCCCTCTTCTTCTTCATGGGAGAGGCCGCCGCCTCCGTCCCCTTTCTCCTCTCACCGCCACCGCCGCCTCTTTCTCTCCTCTCCTTCTTCTCCTTCTCCCTCCTTTCTCTATTTTCTTCTCTTCCTCTTCTCCTTCCTCCTTTCTGCCGCGCCTCTTCTCTTCTCCTTCCTCCATTTCTGCCGCGGCCCACCACCATCTTGGTTGCAGGAAGATCGATTTACTTTAAAGGAATTGGGGGAAAAAATTACAAAAAAGGGACTACCAATTTTCCGCAAAAGCTCCGCTATCTGCGAGGCCGCTATGAGCGGTAAATAGCGGCGAAAAATCGGAATTCTTCGTAGTCGACCGCGACGCGATGCTCCACCGCGGTACACCTCCGCGACGCGCCGCGAAGCCGCGAAATCGCCGCTAAACGCCGCTATTGATAACTTTGATTGGGCTAGTCCTTTTTACTTGCGTTTTAAAATACTGGAACTTTGATATATCATTCTTTTAAAAAACAAAATGTCAAGTATTACTAGCTATAATTATTTTTTAATTTTTTAATTTACACGAAAATTAAAGTTTTATCAAATTTTACCGTGAAATATGGTAAAATCTCAAGTATTACTATATTTAATTTTATTTTCAATTTAAATCTACATTATTTTCTCTCTATATCATTTTCTCTCCAACATTCAATGAAAAACGTAAGTTTGAAAAAAATCATAATTAATGAGCTATTTATTTAGAATATGTGTAGTTAATTTGTGACAGATTTAAAAAAAACATGAACACATAAATTGGGACGGAGGGAGTACCATTTTAACCAATATTTTAAAAAACCATAAATTTTAAGGAGGGTTAAATGCATCAAGAGCTAAATAACATCAAAGTTTTCTGGGATAAATTGTGAAAGAAAATATGTATTAGGGGTTTGCGTTAAACTGACACTGATTTAGCAGAAAACACAAAACACGGCATTGAAAATTTTTGGGACAACATTTTTTTCTGGAACGGAAGTCCAAACCGTACAAACCCTAGCCAACCCTTCCGTCCCCAAATTCCTGCCTTTTGCAGTGTCCAGTCTTTTCTCACTTTACTTTTTTGACCCCTTCTTATTTTTGAACGTAAATATCTAAACTCTTTGGTATTTTCGTTAAATTTTTTAACCGATTTCTAGAGACTTGTAAAAAACGCACATTAT
Source organism: Vinca minor (assembly GCA_026122235.1). NCBI lineage: Eukaryota > Viridiplantae > Streptophyta > Magnoliopsida > Gentianales > Apocynaceae > Vinca > Vinca minor. Next base: position 9,320,773 of record JAOCZM010000001.1, read on the forward strand.
ATTTTTCCTTTTTTTTGTCAAATTCCATCTATAAATAACCTCACCACAATCAACAACATTCACAACTCTCAAACATAAATTTTCCTTACCCTCTACCAAATTTACTTCCCCTCGCAAAAAAATATTTGTTCAAAATGACAAACTTTCCAGTATTTGTTGAAAAATAAATGGTTACAAAATTCAGGGATGTTGATTTTACCAATGAGTGGCCTTCAGATTATGAACACGCGTTGATAGAAATTCTATTTGATTTTAATACAAAAGGTTACAACGATGAAAAAAGTTGGGCCGATTTGTAAAACGAAATTGTCTACGCCATGAACTCAGTGACTGGAGGTTTTTTCACAACAGAGATGATCGATGCAGGGATGGCGAAACTGCGAAGGCGGTTTCAGAATTTTGATGGACTTTTGCACCAACGATGGTTCACATACGACGGTAGAACCAACAATGTTGATGTGAGTGGTGTTGAAGCACAGTGGAACGAATATGTTGCGGTAAGTTACCAGTCATTTGAGCAAACATTTAGAATATAATATTTGATACCTTACATTTCGTTGTATTTTAACTCTGTGTTAGGCTCATCCAATGACTAAGCGATATATGAGGAAAGGCGGATTCTGGCATAACCTACTTTGTTATATTTTTGGGTATGAAGGAAGAGCAACTGTGGAGGAGCCGAGTACCTTTCAAAATTCCATGAAGAGGTTGCTCTTGAGGCTCCCCCTGACTACCCGGTGTCTAAAGCATCCAACAACAATTCTATTTGGGAACGGTTTGAGCCCAAATTTCGAAATAATTAGGGTTTTTATGTAACTTGGGTGTAATTTTTTTTCCAATGTAACTTTGTTTATATCAATTGAATTGGGTGTTAATTATTTCGTGCCAAATTCACATTTGTAGATTGTTTGTTAGTTCAAAACTGTTGAAATTTAATGCCAACACAACAAAAAAATGTCAAAAAAAGGACATCGGGAACGGAACGGAAGTGGAACTTCCGTTTCCAAAGGGTAGAGGGTTTTCCCCTTGAGACATTTCTAGCCTGATTTTCAGGGATAGAAAATCCTATCCCTTCACCACCAAAAATGTCTATATATTCCAACTACCTTTCCTCCACATTTATGCCTAAAACCAACACCCTAGAGGACGACGGGGTCGAGGAAGATGTTGAGGCAGAAGAGGAAGTTACAAACTCTGAATGCCAACAACAAACAGCTGGACCAAATAATGAAGAGACATACGAAGAGCCTGAACCAACACCAGCTACCTCCGCCCCAATCATTCCACAATGGAATATGTCAACATACAGCAACTATCATAATTTTGCCTGTGGAAATGATATGGGTTCCATGAAACCTATGAAGGGATTCATGGGCGGAAACTCGTTCCAAACACCCATGGATCCTCCCCTAAAGGATCCGCTCATATGAAACAATTCAAAAAACAGCAAGAAAACTTACGTTTAGGATTCAAGAAGCTACTTCTTGAATGGAGGATGACGTTTCTTGGATCGGATCTTTGCTACTGATTGATCTCCCGCTGCGAAAAAATCCCTCTACCGGTATCCACGCGGCCAAGCGGGCAGCGATTGCTAGCTCTTCGTTTTACGAGATTCGGGAATTAGAGAGAAAAGGGAGAGGCAAGAATAGAAAACGGTTTTCGATTCTATGTATTATTTCAGTTTGAAAACATTAACTAGGGTTTCGGCCAAGAGATCATTATATAGGGTGTGAGAGTTTGTTCCCATAACCAACTCTCACATCCTCAACTCTCGGCGGTGGGAGTCTTTAACTCCCACGTCCCTAGACTTTCTGCTTGGTAGTGGGAGTCCTTATCGGATAATAACTCCCACGTAATCCCGGCTATAGGTAAAATACCGAAATTGCCCCTATCTCTAATTCGAATAATAAACACTTTATTATTTTCAGAAAGACAAATGTCAGATACAATGAACCTAGACACATTCTAGATTCATTGAATTTGGACATGAAGCTCGTTAGCTCGTCTATGCGTGTGACCCTGTAGGTTCATCTCACAATGGCAATGAAAACACACTTAGTAGTAGTACGTGTTCATAAATCACAAGCGGTCCCTAGCAGGACATTGTGACTACCCAAAGTGAATGAATATACAACGGAACCTAATATCAATCCACTATTTAATCCCTTTGTCTCGCGATATCCTAATTAAGCATAAGGCGTGGTGGTCGTTACCCTTATTAAGCTTAATTGTATTTATGCTCGATCTCCGAGTAGATCTGTTTGACAAATAGCATTTGATAACCACTTTATCAAATACATTTGAGCACGACCATGCATTTAAAGCAGTCTTTCCCTATCGAGGGGGCCCATGGATATCTCTCTCTAATAATGAGAGGGACAAATTCCTTACTAATGTCTCTCACATTCAAGCTATGATAGGACACTACATCCAGATCATCGATCATGTATTGATTACTCTGTTACAAGTAACGTCCGATTGAGTCAAAAGCGTGGCTCCATTCATACTAGAATCAATGAAGACATAAGGTCTAAGGATTCTAAAAATAGTATTGAGGAAGTAATACTTATGACTTAAGACCATGAAGTATTACTTCTCGATGGGATCACGTCGATACAATGTATCTCTATATATTACATCTATGATGTGATTTGTATCCATTACACATGATCAGTAAAACAAAATCATCAATCAACAATCATACTAGTTTTATTTCATTGTAATTAAGCATTACATAAAACTAGGGACTTCTAGAATAGTAATTACATAAGCTAATGAGTTTTACTATCAAATCACACATTTGATAATCAAAAGAAAAATTAACTATTCAATTACATGCTCAAAAGATAATAAAACGTACAACATGTGCTAATGGTCCTAGGGTACTACTAACAACCTATTCCTGAACTGGCATACAGGGAATTAAAAAAAAAAATTAAACTATGGAATCCTGATTTCCCCAACATGTGTTTGGGAATGCACTTCAAGGATAAACGGGAGGCAATGTTGGCAGTTAACGTGTGGCATGACAAGGTGGCCTTGAGGGAGTGGAAAAGAGGCAGGAACAACAAACAGTAGTTCAGCGGTGTTTGTAGAAACTCAACAGAAAACAGACGATGCAGTTGGTACATTCGCGTTAACCATAGCAAGGTGGATGGAACGTGGAAGGTTACCAAGCTTAGCGAGTCCCACTATTGCTTGATGGACGAGAACAAAAAAGGCAACATGTCCTCCACTATGCTGGGAGTCTTGCCACGTCAACCGGGACAGAATTCCCACTTTCATTTCGGTCCCGACTTCCGTCCGGACAAAAATGTCGTCTCAAAAATTTTCAGGTGCATGTTTTGTACTTTCTGCTAAATCAGTGATAGTCTAATGCAAACCCCCTTGAAACTAGCATTTTTCTTAATTAATTGAGTTTATAACTACTTAATTATCAATTGTAATAGTATTTTTATTCAATCTCAACCAGTACTTTTGATACTGAATTTTCCATATTCGCAGCTATATATTGCTGGCATTGTTTAGTCTCTTCTCATTTAGTTTAAGGATTCAGGGTGGAACAAATATTCTGTCAGCATATGTAGGAAGAAGTAGGGGTGTTCAAGAAAAATCGAAACCGACCAATCCAAACCGAATTTTCGGTTTGAGCGGTATATTGGACTGGTTTCGGTTTGAGCTAAATTAAAACCGAATTTTTGGTTTGGTTTAAAAAAAATTATAAATCAAACCGAACCAAATCGAATATATATAATATATATTAAAAAACTTTTTTGCAATACAATATTTTTTCCTTAAAATGATTTCTAGTATAATTGCTAACTTTTGTATCTCATTCTAAAATTTTCAAGTGCAAGTTCTTCAAGTGTTAAACCAAGAGATTAAAAGTCATCATTTGGTATGCGATTTTAGATTTACCAAAAGATTTTATTGTATTTCACTATTTTGAACTAATAATTATGTAATTTTTGTGTTTTTTTTCTTCTTGTAGGATGATTTTGAAGTAATTTTTTTGAAGTGTAAGGATCAAGACCAAGAATTTATATTTTATTATTTTGTTTTCTTTATTGTGTTTACCTTGAGAAAATAATAGGCATATTTTTTAAAAAATATTTTTAGCAACTAACTAATTAAATAAATTTTTTTTTTAACTTTATAATCAATATTTTTGTGTCTCGCAAAACCGAGCAACCAAACCAATCCAAACCAAACCGAATGCATCGGTTTGAGATTTTAAATGGTTTGGATTGGTTTCAAAATTTCCAAACCGAATATTTCGGTTTGGTTTGAAAAATGTATAAAACCGAACCATGAACACCCCTAGGAAGAAGTAAGTGCATCATCGAATGAGTTGATTTAATGACTGGTTTTTTATAATAATAAAAAAAAAAACAATCGCTTTCCAAAAGAAATAATAATAACAACCGTTGTTAAAAAAATGTGTATATATATTTTGAAGAAATGTGCATATGACGAATTCTGAGTGGTTGGAGACATGAATGAGTACATATACGGGTACAACCGATTTTCACCCAAAAAAAAAGGTAAAAAAAGAATGAAAACGGTCTGTCGGTAGTGTTGAACACAAAAAATTCATTATATATTGAAAATATTTGGTCATCGGATAAAAAATTTGACGTTCCAAGGAGTGAACTGATTTTGTAATACCTGTTGCATAAAACAATTATTATATACTGAATATTATATATTCTGCGTTATAACCGTGACCGAAAACAACACACTTTCAAATTTCTTTTTTAGGACATAGATTGTTTTTCCTTTTTTCCTACTCTTGCCTTTCTACAAATCTATCTTCTTAGCCAGGAGAGCATGTGTTTCACATTCCACAATAACCAAACCTGCAAAGCCCAAATGAGATAACAAAACTACCTAACTTTTCTTTCCATCTATATCCCTATATTTCCCTTCTACTTTATTTTATAACTCTCTTTTCTGCATATATCTATATAGAAAATTTCTCCTTTTGTGGGTTTTTTTACCATAAAAATCCAATCTTGTTGTTAGAATTTTTTTTTGTTGTTGTTTAAAAAAAAAAAAAAATCAGATTTTTGAAGAACATTTAGTAATATTATAATGGGAAGAGGGAGGGTAGAGCTGAAGAGGATTGAGAATAAGATAAATAGGCAAGTTACTTTTGCAAAAAGAAGAAATGGTTTGCTTAAAAAGGCTTATGAACTCTCTGTTCTTTGTGATGCTGAAGTTGCTCTCATCATCTTCTCCAATCGTGGCAAACTCTATGAGTTCTGCAGCAGCTCTAGGTACGTATTTTTTTTTTTTTTTTTTCCTGTTATTTGTGAAGTTTTTGATTTTTCATGCGTTAGATCTATCTGAAACTTGTGTCAGGATTTTAGTATTCTTTTTTTGTTGGTCCAAAATGTTTTTTTTGTGGGTTTGGCTTCGGTCATCATTATTGACAAGCGTATGTCATCGAAATCATAGATCGTTACAGATTGTCACAGATCGCCCAGTAATACTGCTCTCACGTTGAGTGCGGGATTCAATAACATGACCTTTACGAGAAAATATAGTCTCTTTACCAATTGAGTGAACTTTTGTTGGTGAATTTTGGTATTATATATATTCAATAATTTACTGTTTCAGTGGTATTTTATGAACAACCACTTAATGGATCTATTGTCAAAAGTTAGGTCAGTTTTCAATCAACATATTTTATTGATATTCTGTCAGCAGTCACTTTATTTATTTATTGCAGAATGGTAGGTTTATCTTTTATTCATCCCTGTTTGTACACAAATTATTAGAAATTTAATACGTTATGTTATTGTTGTGTATATGTTCAGTATTTTGTGACTTTTGCAACTTTGATTATCACAAAACGTTTGCTAGGTCTGTCTTTCCTATTATGTGAATTTCTTTGGTCTGAATTGTGAACTAAGCATCTTCGGGGGGTGGGATCTGTTTTGGAAGAATTTCATTTTGTCACTGTACTATGTAGGATATTCTCAAGATCGAGTTTCTTTGAGTAAAAACAAAATCGAAAACAATAAAGATAAAAAAAAATCTAAAAAAAAAAAAATAATGCTAATAATCAAGATCATAATAATTATGAGTTTAGTGAAGATAGTTTAACTGATCACGAATTCGGATTTATTAATTTTCTAGGGATGTGTGTGTGGGTGGGGAGGGGTGTGTAGATCCAAACAAATCTTTTAGCAATCTGTAATGAGTTTAGTATGAGTTTGTATCTTCTAGTTGTCTAGTACACCAATAATATTGTCGAGTTGTAATAATATCATTTGTTCAGAGTGAATTTATACATATTCTTTAGATGAATCTTGATTAATGTACTAGAAGATATACTTACAGTATCATTGTTAGTTGTTATTCTCTCCGTTCCCAATTATCTGTCGCCTAGACATACTTTATCAGTTTTTAATTATCTGTCACTTTAATAAATCAAGAGAGTATTAAATGTATTTTTTTTCCAAACTTACCTTTGTCTTTAATTAATTCAGTCAACAACTAATTTTACTTGTTCCAACATAAATGTATTAATTGAAGGGTAAAAGTGTCTATCTATCTTTAAATTAATATTAAGGTATCCCAATTATTTTCTTAATTCGAGTGTATTGTCTTAAAGTGACAGATAAATGGAAACGGAGGGAGTATCGTTTAGAAGTCACTTAAAACAATTATAATTGGAGGAATATAAGTTTCATCTAAAGGTTGCTATTAGAAGCATGCATTAATTTACTTCAATATTTTCATGTGATTAGTCTTTTTTGGAAAATATCTTGTATTTTTGGGTGGTTGATTGATTTGAGATCTTATCAAGCATATTTGGAATAATGTTTAAGCCAGTAGCACATTAATCTTGTTAATTACTTTTCAAAATCTGCAAATATAAGCCCAAAGTTTTCCTTAGGTAACTTCCATCAATCAAGAATCACTAAGACATTGTTATACATATTGTGAACAAAAATTAGTCTTCTGTCCATTAACAAGACACTTTGCATGCAATTATCACACTACAAGATTAATTATTTCTTTGGTTGCATGAATATCAGGTTTTGTATGTCTCCTTGAACATTTTAACTGGTCCTATTGTAAGCTTGATGGATGTGCCTTTTTCTATACCCTTCCCCTTTTTTTTTTGTTTGTCATTTCATTATGAGGCTTCAAGAGACTTTAATGTATTTATATTTACTTCATGATTAATAAAATGCTTACAACCGGTTTACTGCTTAAATGTTAAATTCCAATGAACGATATATATATATATATATTATATATATATATATATATATATATATATATATATATATATATATTAAGGGAAGGAGAATACGATCTAGCAATATGTAGGTTGAATGCATTGTCACACCACATTGCCAGCTGGTGAGTGCAATTACCTATATTTAAGTATATTGAACTATATTTATAGTTACTTAGGAAAAAATATATACATTTATAATCACAATTAACTTCTTTCTATTTACATTTCCTATTTCTTCTTGTTTATTGTCTTCGTATTAGGATGAAGACATTATTTATTTATTTATTTTTTAAAATCATATAAGGGGTAATTATTTGTCTTTTTTGTAAGTTGTTTGAGTCGAATAGCAAGCATATATACTATTTCAAAACCCTAAATTCAGTTACCTAGCTTTTCAACTATGATCCATGTAATCAATAAAGTGCGAACAAGATGTTTGCATTGACTCATTTTGCATTATAGAATGTTGTTGTTTCCTTATTATTAACTTGCACATGAAAAAATAAGAGTAATTTGACCAATAGTAACTTATCATAACATTTTTAAATACAGAAAGACGCATATGTTAGTGGAACTTTTTATCCGTTAAATAAAGAAGATTAGTTATTTGAGTTTAAAGAGAAAATACATTCTGAAGTTGCAAAAGACATGGTTGAATGATTTCGCAAGGAAGCTTTTACATGATACTCATTCGGTCGGTCCACAAATGAATGTTAATTTTTCTGCAAAAATAAAAATAAAAATAAAATAAGAAAGTGAATATTTAATTTTGGACGAAATAAAAATATATTTTGTTATGTATATTTCTATAATTAATTGCATCTTAATAGTTTTGAATTCTTACTGAGCTCAAATACTTTTTGTAGTATGACCAAAACACTGGATAGGTATCAAAGGTGCAGTTATGGTGCTTCGGAACTGAATCAATCTTCCCAGGATACACAGGTAGCTCACTTTTACATGTCTAATGCTTCCTCCATCTCTTCCACAATATAAGTCTTTTGTTCTTTTTATCTAAAAAGTTTTGCCTTTTATAAATTTTAATAATTATTTTTCTAAAATTTTTCTCATTTGTAAATACAATTCTGTCACTTTTTATTTTGCTATTAGAACTAGTAAAATATATAATTGAAAAAATATCACTTATTTTTTCCTCTTCTTTAATCTATACAAGATGGTCAAACAACCTTATATTGTGAAACTAATGGAGTGTTTCTTTTCAAAAGAAATATATTTGATTTTTGTGTCATATTGTCCTCATCATCTTTTTACGGGGGTGGGTGGTGGGATATGGGAATCGATCACGAGTATTACCCCTGTGAAGGAAGGACCTTACCACCAGGCCAACCTGATTCCCATTGTCCTCATCATCTTAATCCTTCTCAAGAAGTGTTTTTCTTTTTTCATTATATTTTTTTGGAGAGGCTATTTTGAAATTTCAAGAAAGTTGATTTGTTCTTTAGTGTGTTTATGCAGTCCATCATTTCTTTTGTGTTTATACCAGGGACGAAGACAGGGGCGGGGTAGTCGCCCCCGAAATTTTTAAAAATACTACTAGGCATAGTAATTTTATATGTAGTTCAGAATATTTTATCAGTTTCACCCTCAAGATTTTTTTTTAACCAATTTATATGTAGTTCGACATACTGTTGCAGTTTCGCCCCCAACACCAAATTCCTGACTTCGTCCCGGTTTTTTTTTTTTTTCAAAACTAGACCATTTATAAGTATGGTCCAGTTTATTACAATTATTTATTTATTAGACCTCTCCAGAGGAGGTCGGCCTCACTAGAGGAGAAGTAGTAGAAGCCCGGCAGAGCGGGTGCCTGAGTGGGAGTCGTATGTTGAGCGGGTGTCGTAGAAGTCCCGTTGAGCGGGTGCCCCAAGAGGGGAGTAGATGACCTCGTTGAGCGGATGTTGTAGAAGTCCCGTTGCGCGGGTGCCCCGTGAGGAGTTGTAGAAGTCCCGTTGCGCGGGTGCCCTGTGAGAGGTGTATAAGACCTCACACAAGGGAACCCAAAGAAATGACAATTAAATCATTCCCTTGTGTGAGGGAGGTATCGAACCCAGGACCTCTCGGTCCCGGGCCAAGCACTTGCCCACTAGGCCACAGCACTTGATGATACTTCGTCCCGGTTTATATAAGAGTACTGGTATATTAATAATTCATTGAGTTTACATTCTTTTGTTGTTCAAGCAGAGCAACTACCAGGAGTATTTGAAGCTTAAGGCAAGAGTGGAAGTACTTCAGCAATCTCAGAGGTAAAACCAACTTATTCATGTGAGGGGAAATATTTAAAGTTGTTGTTCTAATGCAAATTTATGTTCTTGAAATTGTTGCATCCTTGCCATAGACCAATATAGTTGTTGTGGAATAAATTAGACCTTTCTTTCCATATACGGAGTTAAAAACTTCATATTTTTCACATCATTTTCAAGAGTGAGACGTAAATTTTATTATTACCTCCATAATATAAGTAGTTATAAAGTCGTTTTGGATATGTAGCGAAAATTAAAGAAAAAAAAAGTAAGCTACTTTATTAGTCAAAATATAAATATTACTCTTGTTAAATATGATGTGTATACCACTAAGTGTATTTTAGAGAGTAATATTGATATTTTAATTAAAAAAAACATTATTTTTTGCATCTAAATTTCGTTACACGTTCTAAGCGAATTATATTATGAAATAAAAAAGTATTTAATTATTCTGAGAATTTTAAATTTTTATTAAAAAAAAAACAATACAATTTTTAAACTTTTCGTGGCGTGGCCACTCTGCCCTTACCTCCTTCGTTGTTCCTTGCAATAAATGGAGCTAGGAATTCGTCTGTCCTCATCATTATCAAATTGTTGTGTGTCTTACTTTTCTTTCTATAGATTCTATATTTTTTTATAAAAAGAGTACCATAAAATAATTTAATAATAATAAGTTCAGATAATAAAATAGGGGACGAGAAGGGTCACTCAATTTTATGACCGTCCTTGTAGACTTGCCCCATAACTTCCTCATATTAATTGAGTAGACCTCACATCTTCAGATAAGTACTACCCAATTCACATTAGAAAATTGTAAAGTCAGTCTCACAAAAACGATTTTATAATTAAATTTGTCTAACATATGTCCCAACATGTGCACTCAAAAGTTTGTTAAAAACATGTGCACTCAAAATAATATGTGGTCTGAAAAACATTTTTCCAGTACTTGGGGGTATTGAACCCCCTACTAGTTGAATCCATCATATTTTCTGAAATTGGTTGCTTGTCTTTGTCAGGCATCTATTGGGTGAGGACCTGGGCCAGTTAGGCACAAAGGACCTAGAGCAGCTTGAGCGACAACTGGATTCTTCTTTGAAGCAAATTAGGTCCACTAAGGTACAAAAACTTGTTGATATGATGACATTTGAAAACTTTGTTTCTAACCCCGAGTTCTGGGCAACTAGTTAGAGTTGTATATGTTTCACTGTTGAAGAGGGTTCGATTCCCACCGTGAATATCGACTCTCGTGGGATTTTTCCGCGGTGATAGGGATTCGTGTATAAGAGCAGTATGGGTCAGACTCTCCCCCGCTAGCGATCACGTTACGGGAAAACTGCAGGCCGAGCCCAAATTAATCACCACGTTGTCAGTGGACACCGTGTGCCCCTCGAAGTTAACGAAAGAAAAAAAAACTTTGTTTCTCCAAGATTTTTTATTTTTTACATTGGTGACAAATGAACTTTCGTGTCAATGATATTTACAATTTTCATATGGTGCTTAATATCTAGTCCTTGTTATGATCAGTTTCATTGATTTTTCTGGTTCGGACATAGTTTCTAGTTGGGTTTTTTTACATCCTTGTAGGACTATAAAACAACTTACTACTTGGTCCTGTTGAATGGGGTTCTTCAAATCTGTTACTCTCTCTGATTCATAATAATGTGTTACTTCCTCAGTTACTTAATATAAGACTTTCATTACATACATAAAAAATTAATGAAGTAAAAAAATAAGATATTTTGTTATTTAAAATATTAATATTATTCTCTTAAATAGAATTGTATATCAGTAATTCTATTTAAGAGGGTAATATTAATATTTTAATTAAAAAAAAAATCTTATTTTTACTTCATTAATTATGTTAAATTTCCTAAAAGTCTTATATTAAGGAATGAAAGTAGTATTGTTTTAAAGTTATCTTTATCTATACGTACGATTCTCTTATTTATCACTTATTTTGTTCTTAATTTATGCAAAAACACAAAAAAAGCCTGAATTAAATATTTTTGTTACATTTTGTGTATTATTTCTTGTTCCACAAATAACAAATTGCCAAGGGTCAAATTTTGTTTTTAAAAAAATCTAACCTAATGAAAATGGGGGAACCTAAGAGAAACGAGTGATGGTCGTCGATTGTTTACAAATGAGAAAAAAAAAACACATGGAATACTAGCTGCAAAAATGCCAATTTGGTATAAATGTATTTTCACCTTTAGATTTGTGCTATGTATGTTTAATTATTTTTTTTTACATTCTGTAAGTATTTTCGACTTGTCATGATTTTCCTTCCGTCCATTTTTCTGTGATTTTTCCGTTGAGTAACTCATGTGTCTCACATATGAGGTACTTTTGAAGGGCATTTCGGAAATTTCAACATATTGCACACAAGAAAAAATTAGGTACTCAATTGTTAAGCCAAATAATTATAAATACCCATCTTCCCCTTTCCCCATTCATCCTCATTCCTTTCACTCTTTCCACCACCAACCACCACTCATTATTCTTATCCCTCTCCCCCTAATTGAACTTATGCCTCTGATTTACCCATTTTTCTTCTTTAATGAAAGTGGGTTTTGATAATGAGAAGAGAAGATCTGCACTACCACCAAATTGAAGATGAAAGTGGGTTTTTATGATAAAGAACCACTGTCAAGAGATCATTATATAGGCAAATTAATTTTAGTTGGAATTATATCTTTTAAACATTTGTAATGGATCCATTTACCTTGTAGATTCCATTTTTTTTCTTTCCCAATTTTATCTCAGATTTTAGTTTCTCCTTAATTTATATGTATAGCTTAGTGAAGGAGATGAGGAGAAAATGGAGGACATGTATTGGTGGTGGTGGGATGAAGGTGGTGGTCATAATTGGGGAGAGAGATCGTACGGAGGTAGTACGAAGGTAGAAGATGGCATGGGTGATGAACGACGGAGATAGTACGGCGGAGTATGGTGGTGGTGGTGGGCAAAAGTGAAGAGGGTGAAGATAAATGGGGATTGAGGAAGATGGGTTTAGAGATTTTTGGTTAAATTAAATTGGGTGTTTATAGTTATTTTGTTTAACAATTGAGTACCCAAGTTTTTCTTGTGAAAAATAGGTTGAAATGTCCGAAATTCCCTTTAAAAGCACACCTCTTAACAATTTTGACGGTTTTTTCACAGAAAATTAGACGGAAGGATAATAATGACAGGCCATAAATACTTACAGGATTTAAAAAGAGAAAATTAAACATATAGGACACAAACCTCAAGGTGAAAATACATTTATGACCAAATAGGCGTTTTTGCCAATACTAGCTTAAAGCATGTTCAAATATTAAAGGCTATAAATTTAAGGAAAATGAAATCAACATAGTTCTTACTTTTTAAAAATACTGTGTTAAGAGGTTTTGTGTTTTGATCTGATTGGCCTTGTCTAATTTGTCCTAAAATGGCAGACACAAAATATGCTGGATCAACTTTCTGATCTTCACCAAAAGGTACTTAATACATTTAAACATAGTGATTGTAACTTGTAAAGATGTTCAGCAAAGTCAGTATAGACCCAAGTTAAATCCAGAGTAACCAATTCTTTTTTGTAACTTGGTGATGTGCAGGAACAAGCGCTGTTGGAAGTCAATAGAACCTTGAGGACCAAGGTATTTAAATCACTATGTGAACCTTTTACTTCAAATATTCAGTTTTACATTATAAAAATGGGTTTCTATAAAAATGTTGAGGGCGGTCGTCTACCCCTCCCTGCCCCTTGGTTCCGCCACTGCTAGGTACATGCTAGAAATTGTTTATGATGTGCAGTTAGAAGAGAGTAATGCAGCACTGCAAATGTCATGGGAATCAGAGGATCAACAAAGATTACAACTAAGGCGTCATGAGCCCTCGGGTCAGCCAGATCAGGGCTTCTTCCAGACTCTTGACTGCAACAACTCCATGCAACTTGGGTATGTCTAATAAAGTTCTTGCACTGTATGCTCGCCGTAATTCCCGCATTCAACATGTGATAAGTAAGAAAAGATAAAGAGATATATAATGTGGGACTAAACATTAGATATCTATTTTGTCATAACGAGTTCGGTTGCCAAATAGGTGGTCGTGGGTGTTGTTAGGCCCATGTGTCGCATTTTGGTCCTGCGGGGACGGGACATGAAATTTTATGGTATCAAAGCACAATGACCAGGTGAATGTGTAGGAACTAAGTGCTACATCATATGGGCAGGCCCGGCTCCAAGGGTGTCCAAGGTGACATCCGGAACCGGGCCTCACATTTACAGGGGCCCCAAATTTTTTAAAAAATTTCTTAATTTGTATATAATTATTAGTTAAAAAAAATTGAATATCTTGATGTTTTACAATTTGTTGCTCAAAATCTTTTTTACCATCACCAGTGCCGGTTAATAGGGGATGCGAGTTGAGCGACCGCAGAGGGCCCCAATTTTTTTTTTGTTTATATATATATACTTAGCCTAAAATTCGGGGCCCCAATTTTTTTTTTTTTTGTTTATGTATATATACTTAGTCTAAAATTTGGGGCCCCAATTTTTTCTTTTTGTTTATATATATATACTTAGCCTAAAATCCGGGGCCCCAAAATTTTTTTCAGCACAAGGCCTCGGATATGTTTGAGACGGGCCTGCATATGGGGTGGGAGCCACCGCTAGACTCTTAAACACCTGGTTGATCCTTGACTATGTATGTATGGGGCGCCTAGCGAAAACTCTAGGGTCTTGAGGGGTTGAATATAATCCCCGCATCCCACTAGAGATAAGTAAGGAAATATGAAATGTCATATAACATGCGCCTAAACATTCACTATCACCTCGGGATATTTATTTTGGGATATCAAGTTTGGTTTGGGGCCCACGAGCATGGGTCGTGGCACTCATCTTGCGACCTGTTATCTGTTGTCTAAAATAAATTAAAAATTTGGTCATTTTAATCAGCTATATTACTTCATGTAAAATTTTAACTTATACCGCAAAATTTATTAGTATCTGAAATATTTTTTTCCTGTTTTTACAGTTATAATATGGGGACATCAGAGGATGCTGAAGCATCAACGAGAAATGTCAGTGGAATCCTGTCAGGGCGGATGCTGTGAATATGTTACTTATTATACATATGCATAGATTCCTTTTTTCAGATAAAAATACAAAGAATTTCACTAAGGTCCGAAATGCAGCTTGGGCTCCTATTGTTTCAAAGGTGTGATACAATATTGAGTAAATAAATGGCATGTAATAAAAAAGAACGTATAGATTTATTTGACTAGTACAACAACAATTAAATAAGATGACATCACATTTTTTTTCTCCTCTCAGTTTTCTCTCTCCTCCCAATTAATTTTTCTCCAATTGATTTTCCTCCTCAAACCACACTGCTCTCCACCAATTCGGCATCTACTCTCAATGGCTACTCAAATACATTCTCTTCACAGTTCCTTCCTCCACTCAAATACATTCTCTTCATAGTTCCGTTCCTCAAATCACGTTCTCGCCGAACGACACCGTAGAGAAAAACTCAACAAACAATTAATTATATTGAGATATCTCGTGCCCTTCGTAACGAAAATGGACAATCTCCCTCATCATTCTAACAACTGTAAAATATATGTCTAACAGCCGTAACATTTGATACGAACATCAGTAAGATGTGCTAACAACTCCCTCATCATTCAAACAGCTGTAAAATGTGTCTAATAACCGTAACCTGTAATACTAATATTCGTAACTTGTGATACTAACAGCCGTAAAATGTGTCTAACAACTGTGTATGCTACTAACAATTGTACAATGTGTGTCTAACAACTGTATATGCAGTTTATAACCGCCGTAAGAGGGGGATCGTCTGAAAAATAGGAATTATATTTGGAGATAGAGGATAAATGATGTTTTGATGGGAACTGATCTTCAAAATAGAGGAGAGAGAAAATTGGAGGCTGGAAATGGTTTTTTTTTTTTTTTTTTTGATAAATGATGACATGTGACAGAGAAAAACGTATGAAAAAGATGAGTTATTTTTTTAGATAAAGGATAAATAATGTGTTGATGGGAACTGATCTTCAAATAGAGGAGAGATAAAATTGGAGGCTGGAAATAGGGGTATTTAAAAAAGGATGATAGGTGAGAGAGAAAAATGGTTGGAAAAAAATGACAGAGGAGAGAGAAAAATTACGGCCGCACATGCTAGATCAAGTGGAAAAGCGCGAATTGACATAACAATTTTCTTTGATTGTCGTATTAACTTGGATCTCATCCAAAAGTGTTGACAGGGTCCCGCACGGTGTTGACCAGGACCCTGTTCAGTACTATATCATTTTTCAATGGTAGGTAGCTGAAAGGACAGCTTCGACAAGCTTGTTTCAAGCTTTCCTTTTCTTTATGAAGGGTGCACTTAAATGGCACTCCGGCTTATCATCGCAAGTTTGTTTATTGTCCGAATTCAGCGAAATTGTAATTAAAATGTATTTGGATTGAGATTGATTTGAGTTTAATTTGAAACCGACGTAAATCTAGGTTTAGTGTGCCCATCCCTCTCCCATACCCTTTTATTATTTTTTTTAATTAACAGTTTTCTAAGTATTCATTCCTTAAATTTTAATTTTAATTTAACTTTGGCCCTTTCAATTTTTTTTTTTTTTTTTAAATAAATCTATACTAACATATGTTACAAGTTGGGACCTCTAAACTTCTAATATTTCGTCCGCCCATAACTAAGCCAAAATCAAGTGGAGTACACATTCCCTCACAATTAGTTTTTGTTTTTACGCAATGTGGGAAGTCTAGTTTCAAATTAGATTTAACTCAAAACCATTCCACATACACTTTCATTGTGAAATTCAGTATAAATCTTTTAACTTTGAAAGTGTACTAAGAAATATGTTAAATTCGAAAATGAAGTAAATAGGCCATGTAAATTCGTGGTTTGCATTAGACTAGCACTGATTTAGCAGGAAGCACAAAACATGGCACTAGAAAACTTTGGGAGAACATTTTTGTCCGGAACGAAACCCTAACCCTAACCTAAACCAACCCGTGACTTGAGGACGGAATTGCAACTTCCGTCCCCAAATTCCTGCCTTTTTACAGTGTCCAGTCTTTTCTCACTTTGCTTTTTTTACCCCCACTTATTTTTGAACGTAAATATCTGAACTCTTCAGTATTTTCGTTAAAAAAATTTA
Organism: Vinca minor; assembly: GCA_026122235.1. NCBI lineage: Eukaryota > Viridiplantae > Streptophyta > Magnoliopsida > Gentianales > Apocynaceae > Vinca > Vinca minor. The sequence goes on from JAOCZM010000001.1 coordinate 9,337,463, forward strand.
CCGATTTCTAGAGACTTGTCGAAAACGTACATTATATTTTAATTTTTTTTTGTCAAATTCCATGTATAAATAACCTCACCGCAATCAACAACATTCACAACTCTCAAACAAAAATTTTCCTTACCCTCTACTAAATTTCCAAATTTCTTCCCCTCTACCAAATTTTCTTCCCCTCCTAAAAAATATTTGTTCAAAATGACAAACTTCCCAGTATTTGTTGAAAAAAAAATGGTTACAAAATTCAGGGATGTTGATTTTACCAATGAGTGACCTTCAGATTATGAACACGCGTTGATAGAAATTCTATTTGATTTTAATACAAAAGGTTACAACGATGAAAAAAATTGGGCCGATTTGTATAACGAAATTGTTTACGCCATGAACTCCGTGACTGGCGGTTTTTTCACAACAGAGATGATCGATGCAGGGAAGGCGAAACTGCGAAGGCGGTTTTGGGATTTTGATGGACTTTTGCACCAACGATGGTTCACATACGACGGTAGAACCAACAATGTTGATGTGAGTGGTGTTGAAGCACAGTGGAAAGAATATGTTGCGGTAAGTTCCACTTCCGTTTCCAAGGGGCAGAGGGTTTTCCCCTTGAGACATTTCTGGCCTGATTTTCAAGGATAGAAAATCCTATCCCTTCACCAGAAAAAATGTCTATATATTCCAACTACCTTTCCTCCACATGTATCCCTAAAACCAAAATCCTACCTTTTTTTTCCCCACCAAACCCATCTTACCTCAAATTCCTATATTTTGTGTTAAAAAATAATGGCTCATGAATGTCCGATGAGATTGTATCTACATTTCGACCACAATGTTGTGTACGAAAATGGTGGTTTTTCCCGATTTCAAGAGCCAAGCGAAAAAACCATGGAAGTTATACAAAAACTTTCATTCCAGTAACTTTGCCACAGAATTTGTCGGCGCAAAGGAGTCGATTTTTCGAGTGTCACTGTTAGGCTGTTAATGATTCGTCCATTCTTCATGCCGACGTACAACATGGTGATGTACGATGTTGCTCATCTTAACGACGATGAAGATCTAGCTGATTTGTGGGGAATCCAAACGGATTTCAAACTACAAGGGATTCATGTTGGTGCTTTGTTGGAACCTCTTGAGAGACATGTTGATAGTTTTGTAATCCCGACAATAGAATTTGCCCCACAACCACAATATGTTCCGGAGTCTAATCGCATTCCAACCATGCCCCTAACTTCTAGTTACGAACCTATTATAGATAATTCGGTAATGGATTCCTTGGGTCCAATATATGACATTGACGGTTTCCGAAAACGGAAAACTACTTTGCAGACGATAGTGATGGAGAACACGAGGACGACAGGGTCGAGGAAGATGTAGAGACAGAAGCAGAAGTTGCAAATCCTGAATGCCAACAACAAACTGCTGAACCAAGTAATGAAGAGATAGTTGAAGAGTCTGAACCAACACCATCTACCTCCGCCCCAATTATTCCACAATGGAATATGTCAACATACATCAACTATCATAATTTTTCCTGTTGGAATGATATGGGTTCCATTAAACATGTTCCTGAACTGACGTACAAGGAAAAAATAATTAAACTATGGAATCTCGATTTTCCCGAAATGTGTTTGGGAATGCACTTCAAGGATAAACGGAAGGCAATGTTGGCAGTTAATGTGTGGCATAACAAGGTGACCTTGAGGGAGTGGAAAAGAGACATGTGCAACAAACGGTGGTTCAGCGGGGTTTGTAGAAACTCAACAGAAAACAGCCGATGCCGTTGGTAAATTTGCGTTAACCATAGCAGGGTGGATGGATCGTGGAAGGTTACCAAGCTTAACGAGTCCCACTATTGCTTGATGGACCAGAACAAAAAATGCAACATGTCCTCCACCTACATTGGGGTAAAGATTCTATACCTTGTACGAGTGATCCCCGAGATTTCATTAAATTAATTAGTAAAATTTGCATGTGTGAATAATATGAGTTTGAGTTGCACCTATAGAAAAGTTTGGTATGCCCGCAGACATGCTATCGAAACACTTTTTAGTACACGGAAATTAACGTTCCCAAGTACTCGCCACGATGATCATGCGGGCACTACAGATTCTAACCACAGTGTTATAGTCAAATTTGTTTACCACCCACGACCGGATGTTGATGCCCCTAAGGTGTTCAATGCAATGTTCTGGACATTTAAACCGTTAGTTGACGGTTACAAGTGGTGCGGCCCATAATTTCAATTGATGGCACACATCTTAAGGGGAATTATAAAGGGGTACTTTTGGTGGCAAGCACTCAGGATGCCAACAATCAAATTTTACACTTGGCGTTTGCATTGGTCGAATCAGAGGCAATTTCTACTTGGTCTTGGTTCCTTAAAAACTTAAGGGAACAAGTTGTGAAAGAATTACAAGTTTGCCAGCATTCTTAGTGCCGTGGCTAGCGTCCCAGGCGGGCAACCCCCAATGGCAATGCACCGGTATTGCCTTAGACATTTCAGGTCCAATTTCCACACTCATTCAAAAAACAAAGAATTGAAAGATTATGTGTGGGCTGCTGCAACACAAAAGAAAAAAAGTAAGTTTGATTTTTTTCTTGAACGAATTAAACACATAGATAAGAATGCATTTAACTGGTTGATGCAGCATCCCAAAGATCTGCAGACTTTGGCATACGATGGGGTAAGCGCTTCAGTTGCATGACAACTAACATGTAAGAGGCGTTTAACAGCGCTTTGAAACAGTCTAGGGCGCTGCCTTTAAAAGCTCTTGTTGAGATAATATTTTTCAAACTTGTACATTATTTTGACACACACTGGGAATACGCGAATAGTTGTCAAACACCTTTCCCTAAGAGGATATGGGAGCAGTACTTCGCGTACGCACAAAAAACAACGAGTTTGACTGTGCAACGACACCACATAGACAAGGGTATCTATAGGGTCACGTCCCGACATAGAGGACCTGGTGAAGGTGGAAAAATATACACGGTCAACCTATCAGCTCGTGCGTGTAACTGTGATAAGTGGTCTACTTATTCAACTCCATGCTCCAATGTCATTGTTGTGTCCAAATCGATCATGTAGGATGCTTCTAAGTATATCCACTCTGTCTATTCTCTCGATCATTATAGGAATACGTAGAAGTCCATTTTATATCCTGTACTTGATCCATTGAAATGATACATCACCTTCCTAACATGAAAGATACGCAGGTGGGTAGACCTCAAAGGCGAAGATTTCAAATGCATATGGACATGGAGAACAGGGGTATTCAAATAGCTAAGAAGTGCGGCCACTGTAAACTGGTCAGCCACAACCGGAAGACTTGCCCCATGTTAGCATCTCTTGCCCAACCACCCCCTCCACAATGAATGTATTTAAATTTTACAATTTTGTAATAGTTTAGAATGTACATATTATCAATTTTGTAATACTTATTTTTAATGTATTTATTTATTTTTCCATTCAATTTTGTAATATTTATTTTTAATGTATTCGAAAAAATGACACATTACCTAATCAAAATATTACCATTTTTCTATTGGTTTGCAATCCGACTGAAATTCTAAATTGGTGTCTGAAATACTCTTCGAAGGAGGGATCCATTTCATTATTTATTATCATATTGTATTAGGGGAGAAAGGTGTTTAGGGAAATAAATTAGTAGAAGGGTTTGAATGAGTACAAATGAGATGAAGTTTTTGGGAATTTTGGTGGAGAATGGTTAGGATTTATAAGCCCCAAATAATTGCACAAAATTGACTTACGGTGGATAAAAGTCTCGGCCACTTGGGGACGGAAGTTGGATTTCCGTCCCCCAGTGTGGGTCAAAAAAGCAAATCGAGAAAAGACTGAACACTGCAAAAAAGTAGGAATATTAGGACGGAAGTTGCAATTCCGTCCCCAAGTCACGGGTTGGCTAGGGTTGGTTTGGATTTTCGTTCCGGATAAAAATATTCTCCCAAAATTTTTCAGTGCCATGTTTTGTACTTTCTATTAAATTAGTACCAGACTAATGTAAACTCTATGTAAAGTCTCACTCTTAATACTTTTGAAGAGGTCACATAAATAGAACTTAAGATTTTATTTCTTGATAAGAAGCACCGCTATATATTGGACACATAAGTAGGATGTGATGATGAAATATTTAAAAGCACTTGTACTAATTGCTAAGAAGTCAATTGCCCTTCTGAGAATAGGTAGGAGTATAGGGACAATCGCTTGACTTTCCATTTGACGAAACAATTAAAGATAATAGCACAGGTCTGCATAAAAATAATTATATATAATAATAATAATAATAATAAAAGATAATAGCACAGATGTTTCTTATGTTAATCGTTTGTCAGGGATGAAGATTGCCCCGCACCCGATATTTTTAAAAATACTATTAGGTATAATAAATTTTATATTTAGTTTAGAATATTTTATCAATTTCGCCTCCCAAGATTTTTTTTTTTTGCCGTTTTTATATATAATTCGACATACTATTATAGTTTCGCCTCCCCTAATGCTAAATTTCTGGTTTCGTCCCTGTCATTTGTATTATGTTTTTGGAATTTTTCTAAGCTAAAAGATGTTTCATATGTTCTTCTCACTCAAATAGTTTTATATTCGATTGCTTTTGCCCATTGTAATGTGCTTGGTGCAGTGGGAGAAATACATATCCACTCTTCCAAAACCATTCATGGTATCAGAGTCGTCGTCTTAGGCGGTGAATATGTAGGTTTATAATGTTCAAGTGATCTCTAGCTAATAATATTCATCAAAAAAAAGAAAAAGTGATCTCTAATAATCCCCGTACAATCTAACTAGGGAGACAGACTTTGGACAATTCCCGCGTGACACAAAAACGGAGGCGGATATTGAATTGACTCTCACCTCGAGGTGAAGAGAGTGTTTAAATACAAAGTCTCGCATTGCTACCAGGGGCGAACACAGGGGCGGGGAGGGCCGGCGCTCTCCCTAAATTTTTAAAAATACTACTATTTATCGAAATTTTATGTGTATTTTGGAAAATTTTGAAATTTTTTATCAGTTTCGTCCCCCAAGAATTTTTTTTTTGCCTTTTTTATTGCCCCCCTCCCCCACACACACACTAAATTCCTGGCTTCGTCCCTTGTTAACACCTCTCATTGTGCCACAGATCCACTGCGGAACGGTGTAAATTCCGCATGTGCGGAACTTCCCTCGTCTGTTGGATTAAAATTTTGACGGTTAAGATTGATTTAAAACGAACACCTGTTCTGTTTTTACCGTGTGGAACACCTATTATGAGACGTTCCGTATGTATTGAAAAAAAACTATTCTGCATAGGATTCGAAATACTTTCATTGCAAATTAATTATGAGATGACATAGAGACTCATTAGCTAATATCATATGGTATCAAAGCTGGTAATATGGCGAAACACCCCATTAAAATTATACATTGTGATCTATTTTAACGAGCTAAATAAAAATTGTATTTCAATAGTTATATTTTGAAGTGGGCATTGGAGTAGGTTTATAGATGAACAAGCTTTCAACTTGGATATTAATTTCTTTCCAAAATATTTTTTTTTTTCAAAAAAAAAAAAAAAACCTTGAACTCCACACTTGTTTTTGCAGATACAATTAACTCGTACCTCTACCGAAAGAAAAATAAAATTGAAAACATAGACAGTTTATATTCACTATTAATCACAAAGGTTTGGAAAATTTAACTACCCCATGCACTATTAATCACAATTTGGCTCCACCAAGTAGTGTCCTATTTATATCTTCCAAATATGGAATTATATTTTAGTTAGTGGAAGGCAAGGAAGGTTATATGTAGGGGTGTTCATTAATCGGTTTTAATCGAAAATCGTACCCCACCAAATTTAATTTTGGTGTACGGTGCGGTATTTGGTCAATTATGGTGCGGCTAAATACGGTTTTAGTTGCCGCAAATTATTTTTCGGTGTTGTCGCGGTTTAGTAAATTTTAAGTTATATCGCACCGCAAACCGCATTATGTACCTACCTAATTTTTTTTTTATTTTAAAGAAAATTTGTATATTTACATAATTATGTTTTACTAAATTTAATTTAATTACAATTAGTTTTTTTATTAGTTTTAAATTAGGGTTAGAATCTGATTCTCTTATTCTCACACCTCATAAGATATTTAAATAATTTTATAAGTTTTTTAGATCGGTTTTCACAGCACCTAATTTCACCAAACCAAAATAATTACGGTTTGGTGAAATTCAGTTTAGAAGTCAAAATGGTGTGGTATGGTTTTAGAAAATATATTAAAAAACCGTATAAAAATCACATTAATAAATCGGTTTTCACCAAACCGCACCGCCCGGCTGGGTACTGACCAGGCCAGGCCGTGTCAATAAGAAGGGCCTTTCGAACAAAATAAACTAGTTATATGAACCTTTTGGAGCAAAATAGAAAAAAAGATTGTTTGGCTACTAGAGAAAGAAGGCCATTTGAAGAAACAAAATACAACCTATACTTTTATATGTGCTTCCCTTGTTGAGAATGTCTCCCATGCTTGGCAAATTTCCAAACAAAGCCATAATTTTACTTTTAAAATTAAAACTACACTGCCAAAAAAAAAATATTTATTAAATTACCATCTATAAAATTATACTAAGTAAAACAGAATATTTATGACTAAATATTAATATGTTGCTATGTAAAATGAACGTAATATTTAATTAAAAGATGAGTATAATTGTCAGTTATTATTTATTGATGATTCAAACTTTTCCTGGGAAGGCCATTCTATAGATTTTGGTGTGGAATGACATTTCTCACTTCTTCCTGGAATCGTCATTCCCGTGGAATGATGATTCCCACTTCAAATTGCTCAACCAAACGTCGGAATGAAAAGAGGAGTGAGAAATGTTTTTCTATTCATTTACATTCCCGTGTACCAAACACGCACTAATAATCTGTGAAGTGCTTTGGGACAAACAATTCTTACCGCTAAAGCGGATAAATTGGAGATTGATCTAATCTTTAGCAATGATAGCAATTGAAATACATAAAAATAAATAAATAAAAGTAAAAACTTTGCATGCAATTTAACACAGACTAACATTTTTAGGGAACTAGAAAAACATTTTCTTCTAGGGAATTAGAATATTCAATTTCCTTACACTAAATCCTGGATCGATTTGTATTCATCATTGAATGGGGAATAGTATTTGTGAAACCCCGTTTCCGTCAATAGGATTTTGATTTAATTGTCTTTAGGGTTGAAAAAAAAAGAATTAAAAGTATTGGACTTTAGGAGAATAATTAATTTCTACAGGGATCTAAATGCGATATGTAGTTAAGTTAAAATTTTATCTAGAAGAAGCTGTTGTAAACCGCAGGGGAGTTTGAAATCAAAAGACCTCGGTCTTGGGAGGATTATATGGGATATCAAACACTTAGTATCAGGATATTTCAATTTTCAAATAGATTTTAAGCAGATGTTTTCTGTTAGGAGATGTAGTATATAATCCCCTCCCTACCTGTGTATCGTGAAAAAAAAAAAGAGAGAAGAGAATAGAGCAGAACCTGTGTCGTGAAATAAAACTAAGAGTTGAGAACGAGCGTGGATTCTGAGGTATCTTTCGGTGCAATTGCAGACGCGAGGGAAGCAGAGACTAGGGAGCGGCGTTAGGATTTTCCGATCAATTAGAAGGACTCGAATTGAGGTAAGGGGTTTAGAATCCTTTGTTTTCTTATGATTCCAAGATAAGTTTTTCAATGTTAATAAGCATATTTTTAATGTTATGGTGAATTGATTGGGGTTTAAAAATTATACTTTGCTATGAAAAGAGGAATCGAGCATGTTATATTCTTATATTGATTTCATGTTATACCAAAGTATGAGTTTGTTTGGTTTTTTGTATGTATGATGGCTGAGCTTTTAAATACCTTCAGATAAAGATTTATTTGTGCTCTGTCCATGGATTAAAGTTGCAGAAAAAAAAAAGGGAATGCTTTTATAATATACTCGAATGTTCCTGGTTGATAGGAAATTGTACAGTGAGTCTTTTGAAGAAAATTTTTCATGGCTATGAGAATTAAATTGTTTTGGGTGATTCTTTTTATGAGAAAATGAAACTTTTGCGAGTAGATTTACCCAGAACAAAGAGAGGTAAAAGTTCAGTTCAGTATTGGTTGACCTTGGTTCAATTCAAAAGAAAAGGACAAAATTTCCGTCTAAGGAGATTTTGATGTTAAAGATCATTGTATGTTCTTTAAGAAGTAAAATATGTTTTAAGGCTCAATTAAGTAATCATCGCCTGCGACCGAAGCCGAACGTTCGAAGTATACCCCCGGTTAAGGACTCAATGAGTCAATTCGATGTTCTACAAGAAAGAGCCAAAAAGAATGAAAATGATTTTATTATTGTAACAAAACTCTCTGAAGTGAAACGTCAATTTTTGTCTAATAAAAATTAAGTTGTTTATGAACAGTAAGTGAAAAGAAAATAATTTAACCATTCACTGCAATTATGTTTTATATGACAAATCCAATTCATGCTTTAAGTTACAATTCCAATTCATATTTTGGCAAATTTTTCATTGTTGTTCTATTGATAAAGCTTTTTGGATACCCTTCCCCTGCAAGCATTTTTATCTCTTGCTACACTTCAAATTTTGCAGAGTCATTGTTTTGGAGTTTACTGATTCCGAAATGCTTACTTTTGCATTGTTTATGTTGGGGGCTTATTGTTCCTGTGTTCCTTTATTATTACAAAGAAGTTAAAATAAAATACTCTATAAGGTTTTTTTTTTTAATTTAGTTAAATGTTCAGTCCTTTGTAAAACTAAAATAAAAGGGTGCTTGATTCCGAAAAGGATATAAACTTCTTACTGAGTTGGAAGCTCACTCCTTTCCCTGCTTGCAGGTAAAGATAGCAATAAGGATGACGATTTAGGAGATTGGGAAGAAGTTCCCTTTTGGTGAAGAGAGTTCTATTATTTATGATTTAGTTTTGAGAACATTCTATTTTACGTTTTATTGTTTCCGCTGCGAAAGTTTTGATGTAATAAGTATCTTGAGTTTTTTTAATTAAGTTAAATAAATTTCCTCCGTGGTTGATTTTATTTGGAAATTTTAAGTTAAGACGAATAAGAGACCTTGTGTTAGTAGCTTTTAGGCTATTGATACGGTCGTATCTTGCCCTTAGGATACGGGGCGTGACAGTATTAGTCAGAAAGCCTGGGAATCCCATAACCTCAAAAGAGCAGCTAATAATCAGCAAAAGACAGTAAGTAGTTGTTAGGAAACTGCGCATTCGAGGTCCGTACATCTTACAACCTCAAAAGAGCAGCTAATGGTACGGACACAAGTCCTAGAAACCAGGGAATCCCGTAACCCGTTGGGCAATAACCTTGCAACCAACCCCAACTCGACAACTCATTCTTAACGAACCACCTTGTTTTCTAAACCCACTTTCCCATGGTAGTTTTCACTTCTACCATCTGTACCTTTTGTTTTCAGACAACATTTTACGTTCATTCATCAAATACAACGTACAATCGGCACCAAATATTCTGCAGAATATATGGTAATTGTCGGATCAAAAATTTGATAGATGAGATAATTTAACTTAAAAATAAAAATAATTAATTAATTTCCAAAAATGTCCCTCTAAAATATGCACATGGTATTTCATAGGCGATGATTAATCTATGGTTGAAAATATGAGAATGCATCCATATTTTGCAGTTAGGCTAGCTCAAGTTGACAAAGTGAATTGTTTATTAAGAAAGAAATTGTAAGACTCAAAATGTGAATTTTGTATTAGGAAATATGGTAAAATAGTATCCAAATACACACTAAGATCGGGTATGTTTGTCTCAGTGGCGGAAGCCATCCCCGAAATCATATGACACTTAAGTTCGGTATTGGGGAATAATAATTGTCACATATGCACATGAATTACTATCAAGTTGGTCAAGATGTTCTCTAAATTTCAATCGAATTGGTCAGATCAATAATATCTAAACATCAGTATTTTGTACAGAAAGCAATGCCCCAGTTTGAAACCAACTTGCGTATGAAAAAGACATTATTGGGAGTTTTCGTTCTACAAAGAACCGGCTATATATTGAGCAACTTAAATTCGTAATACTCGTGTACTGTAAAATCGACATAAATATATGTTCTTTCTTATAAAAAAAACAAAATAACTCATTTATGTGTATAAAAAGAAAAAGAACTAACTCTCACTCTCACTCTCACCTTATCTTTATCTTTCTATTTTTCTCTTTCAGTGATCATGCAGTTTGGTCTTTTCTCTCTTTCTATTTAATAATTCATTCAAGTGTTTTCCTCTTTTAGATCTTCTTTCAAACTTTGATTTTTCTAGTCTCTTTCCTTGGATTTCTAAAGAAAGAAAAAGATCAAAATGGGGAGAGGAAAAGTGGAGTTGAAGATGATAGAGAACAAGATAAATAGACAAGTGACTTTCTCAAAGAGAAGAGGTGGTTTGCTTAAGAAAGCTCATGAAATCTCTGTTCTTTGTGATGCTGAAGTTGCTTTAATTGTTTTCTCTCATAAGGGAAAACTCTTTGAGTATTCCACTCATTCTAGGTAACCATTTCATTTTTCTTCTACCTCATCCCATAGTAAAAGTCGTTGAAAACATATAACGAAAATTAATGAAGCAAAAAATAAGAAAATTTGTTAGTAAAAATATCAGAATTAGTGGTATAAATGTTATATTTAAAAGAGTAATATTGATATTGTGATTAACAAAATATATATTTTTTTTACTTCCTTAATTTTCGCTACATGTACTAAACGACTTATATTATGGAATGGAAAGAATACTGTTTTATGAGGAGAACCCTATGTAGGGTTTTTCTTTCTTTCTTTTTTTGGATCAGTTTTTTCTGCTCCTAATTTTCCTTTCTCCTGATGACTTTGGTTTAAAAGCTTCTGATCTGATATTTCTTGAAGATTTTTCTTGGAATGGAAGTATTATTTTAGGTGTTTTAGGTTTTAGTTAAGAACTGAAGTTAAATTGGTTTGTCATTTGTTCATATAATACTCAAAACCTAAAAGGCACAATGTCAACTGATTACTAGAGATGTAGATTTAGCCCCTTTCTACAAAGATATAAACATTTACAATTGATAGTTGTTTCTAATACAAGTTCGACATGATACTACCAGTGACAGATCTAAAGGGACAGGTGCGATCACCCAGATATTTTCAAAATGTCACATTTTCTATTCGATATAAAGTTTCGCCACCCCGATACCCTACCCAAATAGAGATTCCTGAATCCGCCTCTGAATACTATCATAAATTCCTTGTGAATTATACTAATAAACTTTCCTTACTGCAACAGTATGGACAAGATCCTGGAACAATACGAAAGATATTCATATGCAGAGAGGCAATTAGCCTCAAACAATCCTGATTCAGGGGTACATTTTGTATATCAGACTCCAAAGTTATTCATCCATTCTTAAATTATATAAAAAAAAAATGTTTTTCATATTTGATTTATTTCCATTGATACATACTATATTTTCTTGATCAATGATAGAATTTTACAGGGAGATTGGACCCTCGGATACATGAAACTCAAGTCTAAGATTGAGCTTCTGCAGAGAAATCATAGGTAGAAACTTTGTTCCAATCAAAGCATGTGTAAATACTCAAGCAGTAGGGACGGAACTAAAATTTATATATGCTGGGATTCATCACATAAAGAAGCTACTACATTCATTCGATAATATAAGTCGTTTAGAACATGTAGTGAAAAGTAAGGAATTAAAAAACAAGGTAGTTTGTTGGTTAAAACAGCAATATTATTATTTTAAATAGAATTAGTGGTATACAAGTCTTATTTAATAGTGTAACATTGATATTTTAACTAACAGATTACATTGCTTTTTGTTTTCTTAATTTTCGCTATATTTTCTAAACGACTTTATATTTAGAAATGAAAAGAGTATTTCACAGTAAATTTTAGAAAATTTTGATGGGGCTAGATCCAGTAAATGTTTTTTCCTTTTTTATCCTTTAGACAGTACATGGGTGAGGATCTTGATCCACTAAGCTTAAGAGACCTTCAAAATTTGGAGCAACAGCTTGATACTGCCCTGAAACACATTAGGACAAGAAAAGTAAGCTGTAAAATGTTTTTTTTTGGTCCTATTCTGATTGCTTCTATTAATTAGATTGCTTGTGTAATTCACGTTTGAATGATACTAATCATTTTCTTGCAGAACCAACTCATGTATGAATCAATTTCTGAGCTGCAAAAAAAGGTTAGATCCCTTTTATGGTTGTTAATGTTCTTTGGATGAATATTCTTAGTTACCCCAACGTTCCATATTATAAGTCGTTCAGGAAAATTAATGAAGCATAAAATAAGGAAATGTTTTTGTTAAAATATCAATATTATACTATTAAATAAAATTAGTGGTATACTAGTTATATTCAAAAGAGTAATATTAATATTCTGACTAACAAAATACCTTGATTTTACTTCTTTAATTTTCGCTTGTCAGGGAGTACTGTTCAGTCTAAAGTATATATCTGACTTCTAAAGTTGTAGCTACTGTTTCAATCATTGCATTCATTAAAACAAAATTTAAAAAAAAAAATCCTAAATATTATAGTGACAGATTTTACTTTATTAACTTTCTTTGTGCATAGTGATTGCTACAAATTATTGGTGATTTCTCTCATCTTAATTAGTAGTATTATAAACATGGTAACATTACTAATACACATTCTTTGTTTCTCAGATAGTAATTTTTTGTGTACTAATTAAATTTATCTGCCAATTGGGCTCTTAAAATTTTTCTTTTCATACATTATTTCGCTAAAAATTCAAGTTTTATGTTATGTCCCTTTCATCCCAAATTAAATGTCCACATTCTTATTCAACAGGAGAAAACAATTCAAGAGCAAAACAACATGCTAACAAAGCAGGTAGTCATTATATGTTCTGCTAAATCCATCATTCATTGCTTTCCTCCCTCAATCTGTTTTCAGTTTTCGGGACTCTTTTAAATTTCATACATAGGATATATAAGTCCTAAACACATAAAAACTGTAACAGTATGCCGAACTACATATAAAAACTGTAAAAACAAATGTTGGGGGCGAATTTGATCAAATATTCCGATCTACATATAAAATTTACTATATCTAGTAGGATTTTTAAAAATCCCGTGCCCTTGCCTAAACAAATTAGACAAATCCCTTTATTGACTATAACAATCTTCCCTTATTTGTTGATCATCTCCCCTGCTATGAAATCAGATAAAGGATAAGGAGAAGATAATGACACAACAGGCACAATGGGAGCAACAAAATCGTGTTCCTCTTAATTCAACACCATTCCTCTTATCTCAGCCACTCCCTCCTTGCCTAAATGTCAGGTAATTTTGCCATTTTTATGCGCGGTCAGGTAATAAACCTGTCTAGTTTTCTCATTATCGCTGCTGCATAGATTCAAGATTCGTGTAGATTTTTGAGAGATTAGTATGCGTTGTTGCGCAGTGGTACTTTTGAAGGAGGAGAAACAGCAGAAGCGCGAAGAAAGGAGCTGGACCTTACTTTAGACTCCCTCTATCCATGCCATCTTGGATGTTTTGCTTCTTCAATATAACTAACTATAACAGTGCTCTCAATCTCTATAGTTTTGGTTTTAATGCAATATGATGAGTGCACATTAGTTATAAGACTGTTTTATCTAGACAATGTTCCAATTCTAAAAGCAGCATCTACAATTACATTTTGGAATTAATGTAATCATATTATGCTGAAAAGTTGGTAGAATGAAATTGTCACCTTGATTTGCATTTTAAGAATTTCATCTGTGTTTGTTTCTTGGAATTCAATTCTATTAAATTACATGGAATTATATGGAAGTAGAATTCTAAGATTTTCTATGTCTATAGAGTCATAAGGATTGGAATTCTAAGAAATTTCAATTCTAAATAATTGAATTTCTTTGTTTGATAAATTAATGAAATTATATGGAACTCGAATTTTTCCCCCGTGAATTCTACTATTTTTTTAGGGTTATAATTTTTTAATTAAAAATTTAGTACATATCATTTTTTTATTAGTGGAACAGGGAAGGGAATATCGAATGGGGACAGACGATTTCTAACTATTTTACAAAGGAACACTTCGGTCTTCGTGTTTTTTTGCTTAACTAGAGAAAATGCTAAAGAAAAGGAAAATGATTCCCAAGAAAGCAAAATATCTTGTTTAGTTTGTCTAGCTTTAGTATGGAAATGCAAAAGAAAGAAAGAAATCAAAATAGTAAATAAACCAAGGTTTTGAAATCCGGACCGGGCATCGACCCGGAAAAGTTACTGGGTCACGGGTCACTGATCGGACCGGTGATCGGACCGTCATCGACCCGTTCATCAACCCGGTGACGTCATAAATATTAAAAAATATATAATATATAATATATACTTATTAATAAAAAATAAAATTAATGTAAAATTTTTCAAATAAGCATCTTGTTGATATAAACCTGGATATTAACATTTCTTATTAATTCTATGTAAATTAACATTTCTTATTAATTCTATGTTTTCCAAATAAACATCTAACAAAATTCTATGTAAATTAATTTACATAAAAAATATTCTACAAAATGTGAATAGAATTACACTTATTGATTAAGAAAAAGAGGAAAACTTTCATGAAAAATCACAAAGAAAAAATCAAATCCACTCCAACCTCCTCAATCCAAGCAAGAACAATATTTAACATTCCAAATAACCACAATATTTAAGAATTCAGTCACAGCTCACAAATACTGACAATAAAAGTCAAAATTACAAAATCATCTATTTAGTCTACAACTCTAAATAACATCTCCAAACAAACTAAAATCACAATCATATATATATTGGGTCTTTTTTTCCTTTTTTTTTTTTTATACAGAAAAATTTTAAAAAATGCATTTTGTGACCCGGCCGGTTTTCCCAAAACCGTTCCGGTTTCCGGGTCGAACGGGTCAATGAAATTAGAGCGGTTTTTAGCGTGAACGGGTTTTGTCACCTAACCGGACCGCTCGGAGGTCCGGTCGACGATCCGACCGGCCGGTCCGGTACGGGTTTCAAAACCATGAAATAAACTACTCATCCATTAAAGTTTATCAAACAAATATCATGTAATATTGGTTTGAATTTTTTAAAAGCAAAAATGAAGTTCAAAAAATAAAGAAATTGCTCGTTTAGATTCGTTTTATCATATATTATTTATTAATGAAGTACCTATGTCGAACACAAAATTTATTATTCCACGTCAAAAATATTTAATAAATTACACAAATTTTTCTCGACAACTGCTAGTTTAGATTGAAAATCAAATAAAGTTGAATAAAAAAATTTCAGATTTTTGGTTCAATTTCAAATTTTGAGTTCTTCAAATCAGGTAGGACCACGGTTAGGTAACCAGAACCTAACTTGACGGCTACAATTAAAGTTTAAAACTTTATTCACAGGTTTATAATTTCCCTTTCCTGTATTCCAACTATTATACTTGTTTCCAATGGCTACTTGAACTTCTTCTAATAAAAGAATTGTTTCCTTGAGGATATCCATACTTTTTATAACACATCTCAATTGAATGCCTTACTCTATCACAGTAAGTCGTTTAAGACATGTAGGAAGAATAAGTAAATAAAAAGCAAGATACTTTGTTAATTAAAATATCAATATTATTCTTAAAAATAGAAAATACGTCAAGAAGAAACTAGCAAACAGGAACAAAAAAAATTCCAACATTAGTCATGGTTGAGAAGCGATCTCAGAAACTGAAAAATTTCAAGAATGCATAAATTTTTTTCCTTGTCATAAGCTTGGGAATATTTCTGTTAAGCGAAAGATATATATATATATATATATATATATATATATATATATATATATATATATATATATATATATTTAATGAGTAGACAACTATGTTAATATACATCATGTGTGTCAGGGACGAAGACAGAGGGGGCGGGGGTGGTAGTCGCCTCCTAAGATTTCTAAAAATACCATCAGATATAGTAAACTTTTATACGTAGTTCGGAATATTTTATCAAATCCAGTTGACTGTAGCCCTTCTGAAACCCTTCCGAGATCCGGGCAGAAGTATTCGTTATTGGTTTGGACGATGTAAAAACACTTCGGTCAACCGAAGGGGTAGTCCGGACTTCAGAAAAAGTCATTTTTAGTGAAAAATAACAAAGGAAAATACATTTTCTGAAATCCCCAAAGGTCCTAACCCAGAAAGACACATTTTGACACTCTTTCACATACAAAATATGACCAAAACAATAACAACAAGTGCAATGAACCATACTCTTTATATCTAACACTTATACATCGAACATTTACTACGAGCACCATGAACTACTTATAACGGATAAGATGGACATACAAAAAGTCAGATACTACGAATATGGTTCATGCAGACACATACAATTCCACACAACCGGTCTCAATTATTCAATCCCGACTCTAAAGCAACTACTAATAGCCCCCAACTATTAACCTCTTAGGCAAGACTAGTGAAATCTTGGGTCCAGTTATATAACTATCTGGACAAACAGGACCAGTAATTTTAAAGATGCACCCCATTTTGACTGTTAATTAATAGCCCTAACTTTTAACCCGGCCAGGGGTACATTACGGATCAGTGTACAGAAATCAGAAATTCGGGATGGATCATGCTATAAAGTCGTTCCTAGATAAGAGCTCTAGATTGAGGAGACTCTCAAATAATAAGTATGTCAATTAAAACGCAGCAACGACAAGTATATACAAATATCACACGCATGCAATTAGACTCGATGATGAACCAAACAAATACAATTACAATTCGACACTTCATCCATTTTCAATGCAATAAAACATGTCAAAATCATTTCATCATAATTCCAAAACAGTAAAACATCATTTCATGCGTTTTAGAATAGAAAAATAAATATGAAGATCATTACCTAAAAAAACTTAAACAAGAACTACAAAGGAGAACAAGAACCCCAAAATCTCAAAAAATCAGCCCACTTCCCGAAGTTATAACTTTCTACTGGAAACTCAGAATACTAATCTGTTACCGCTCAGTTGTAGCCCTTTCAATCATCTTCGAAAAGAGCTAAAGATCACTCAAACAGATTCCGTTTACTAATTCAAATATGTAAAATACTCACAACTCTCTGTTTTTCATATTTTCATTTTCTCTCTTCTGTTTCTAACTTCCATCCTTTCTTTTTCCACCAAAAACCACTCATAACTCCTCTCTAACTCTTCTCAAAACCCCTTACAAAAGTTTCCAACTCTCACACTTAGATCCCCTAACTAACCAAACACCAAAGCGACCCTTCAACTAACAAAACAACATATAACAGATAAAAAACACATTTAATCGTACGAAATTAAACACCAAGAATGAAAATCACATAATCAAAAAGTTAGATGCACTTGAAACTCAAAGAGGTGATGTTTGATTTTACGCAAAACTAGGTGCAATTTTTGCTTTATTGGTGGTAAAGTTTTTGCTAAATAAGTAATTATCCATTAATCATAAAATAGCCAAAGCCATTACAATCAAAAGATAAAATGAAAATACAAGAAAATAAAAGTTATACAATAGTGTAGCCCACCATGATAACAGATAAAAGCCCCCACACCCTGGACTGGGTAAACAACACTAAAAACAGTAGAAAAAATAAATACATAATAAAAATACTCTTATAAGGATTCGGATGCGGGTATATGGGTCTGGAGTTCTTATCAAATCCCAAAAAAAATCGGATTCGAATAAAAATCTGGCCCGTTTGCAAGCGTATTCGTCCCTGGGTGGGGGTGGGGTGGGGTTAATTTTAATGTTTTGTAACAAGAATGCCTACTTTAAATATTTTCGTTGACCCAATTGAATTTTTTAAATATCGTTGACTAACACGTTTTTTAACGGAAGACTTTAGATACTAATCTAAATTGTTTTAGGGATAGTAATGTTAAGAAAGAATTATTTCAGACCTTACTTACAAGTTATAAATTGTTTAGGGGTAAAATCCATCAATTTGCTCTCTTGAATACAGCCAACTTTAGTTACATTGAAAACTTATGATATAATGAAAAAGAAAAAGAAAAAAATGACTTTTAATTTTTAAATGATTTTTGAATGACTTTAAGAAGACTTGGTACTACTGGGTGAAAAAGTACAAAAATATCTTCAGTAGTTATTCTTTTCCATTTTCACAAAGAGAGAAAAGAAAAGAAAAAGATTGGGGAAGAGAGATCCAAGGCTAAATATGGAGAGTGTGATAAGCAATATTCAAGAGAAGCAAGAAAACATGATGAACACTCTGTTAGAGAAGTTGAAGGAATTAGTGCAGATCTTTGGTGAGCAGATCATGGGAGATTCAGTGAAGCAGTGGATCAATTTGTATTCCCCTTTCATTATCATAGGGTTTGTTGTTGTTTTACTCTTTTCTTGTTGCTGTTGTTCAAAACCAGCAAAGACGATGAAAGCTCCTGGCAGGAATTCTAGGATTCGAAGGAATGCTTTTGAATCCAATCCCAGAAGTTACTTTCGTAATCTCCGTGGAAAAGATAATTGATAAACGATTCCAAATCTTCTAGTACAGTAATAAAAAAGAATCTATTACCATGGATTCCTTCCTTTTAATTCAATGATATTGTTGATGCACGTGGAAGAATTTCATTGAAGAACTAGAAGATTTATTAGAAGATCTGAAGTCGGTTATTGGTACTATGCTTGAATCTCTTTTGATTTTCATGTTTGACATGTTTTAATTTTATTTTGTGAATGGTTTATGTATTTTTATATGGGAATGAATTTGGGTTTTACATCAGAATTTGTTTGGACCGTTTCAATTTGGAGGTTCTAATTGCCTATTTTTTCTTTTTGTTTGTTTCGAAATGCTTGTATTATTTCTTATATTTGTATCTTAATGAAAGTCTTATATTTAGGAATGGAAGGTGTATTTTCTAAGCAAAAGGGGTTTGCTCTCTTATATAAATATTAGAACTTCTTCAATGTTTTCTTCAAGATTCTAGACAGTGAGCATTGTATATGAGAAAAAAATGCGTTGCTTTTTCTGAATTAATTTTTAGGGAGTCTATTATTATTGAACACGATTAATTCTTGAGAGAGTTAATTTGTAAGATCATGTTCTTCGTCCAAGTTCATGAGATTTGCTATGGTGCCAAAGTGGTTATTGGATGCGACTGAACCCATCTATCACCCCAAATACAAATCCACCTCCCATTACCTACTCGCCATTTTAACCTAATATGTAGAAGGTACTGACCATCCATAATGCTCCTCCACATATACGATGATTGCGCACCCACTTAGAATTATCAAGGAGGCTACCTCAGGCAAGAACTTCGAGGCGGCATTCTATTAATACTATCCGTACAGGAGATTTGTTCATCTCACTCTAGGACGAAGTCATAATTTTAGGTTGGGGGAGAAAAAAATGTAGCAGTATGTCGAATTATATATAAAGATTAGAAGAAAAAAAATGTTGGGGACGAATTTAATCAAATATTCTAAACTACATATAAATTTTATTATATTTAGTAAAAAATTTAAAAATTTAGGGGCGACTGCCCGCCCCCGTCTTCGTCACTAATCTCACTGCCAATTTTGTCATAGTTGAGGTTATTCCAAAACTAGCAGACATAAAATTAGTTTTTCTAAGATGACATAAAATTGCATTGGGGTGTTTTTGGTCATTTTACAAAGGAACACTTCGGTCATTTTGTATATTTATGTGTGTGAGTGAAAGAAAATGTAATTTATATGTATATTTATGACATAAACCAAAACTTATAAAATTGGGATTCGAATTCCTTATTTTTTTAATCAAATTAATTTTGTGGAATCGAAAGAGTGGGAACTACAATTGCAATTCTAATTCTAAATTTTGTTTAGAGACAAACTAAACAATTCAAATTTTAATTCTAATTACAAGGCCCCCAATTCTATAGAAACAAACAAACCCTTAGGGTCTGTTTGGTTGAAACAAACACACCCTTAGGATTTGAGCGAGAAAAAGGGAAATGTACTCCCTAAAAATTTAAAATCTTCGTGTTTGTTTGCTTAACTAGGGAAAATGCCATTAAAGGTGTCCTAACCCACTGGGGTAGGCGCCTGCCCATGTCCTTGAAGTCGTGGTTCGATACCCTCCGACTGCATGCGACAAGCTTTAATCTCTTTTTCTAGGGATATCTTCTCTTCGTCTGAGGCAATTCTATCTTCCCTATATGGGGCGGCTTAAAAAAAATTAGAAAAAATGCTACTACCTCCGTTCTTAATTAATTGATAAATTTCACTTTTTGACATGTTCCAAATTAATTGATGCATTTCAATATTTGATAAACATTTGGCATGTTTTTACTAATTTTACCCTTAGTCATTTTACTTAATACTTTAGTGTTTCTAACAACTTCACACTTACCCATGCACATTAAACCATACTTTAATTAAGGGTAATTTCGACTTTTCTTTGTAATTATTGACTTCTAATTATTTTCTTGATTTGTGTGAAAAGGTAAAATGTGTTAATTAATTAATAACGGGTAGTAAAGAAAAGGAGAATGATTCCCAAGAAAGCAAAATATTTTGTTTAGTTTGTCTAGCTTTAGTATGGAAATGCAAAAGAAAGAAATCAAAATAGTAAATAAACTACTCGTCCATTAAAGTTTATCAAACAAATATAATGTAATATTGGTTTTAGTTTTTTAAAAGAAAATTTGAAGTTCAAAAAATGAAGAAATTGCTCGTTTAGATTCTTTTTTCATATATTATTTATTAATGAAGTACGGATGTCGAACTCAAAACTTATTATTTCAAGTTAAAAATATTTAATAAATTGCACAATTTTTTCTCGACAACTGCTAGTTTAGATTGAAAGTCAAATAAAGTTGAATAAAAAAATTTCAGATTTTTGGTTCAATTTCAAATTTTCAGTTCTCCAAATCAGGTAGGACCACGGTTAGGCAACCAGAACCTAACTATCATACTTGTTAAAGCTTAAAACTTTATTCACAGGTTTCAAATTAAAGCTTAAAACTTTAGTCAGAGGTTTATAATTTCCCTTTCCTGTATTCCAACTATCATACTTGTTGCTAAGTGCGTGTTTGATACGCGAGAATAGAAAAAAATGAAAAAGCTTTTCTCACTTTTCTTTCTATTTCAGCGTTTGGTTGGGCAATTTGAAGTGGGAATTATCATTTCACGGGAATGATGATTCCGGGAAAAAGTGGGAAAGATCATTCCACACCAAAATCTACGGAATGGCCTTTCCAGGAGAAGGTGGAATCATCAATAAATAGTAACTGATATGGTTAAGAATATAATCATCAGATGGACATACAAAATGTCATATACTACGAATATGGTTAAGAATGTCATACAAAAGTTACTTTCGTAATCTCAGTGGAAAAGATAATTGGTAAACGATTCCAAATCTTCTAGTACAGTAATAAAAAAGAATATATTACCATGGATTCCTTCCTTTTAGTTCAATGATATTGTTGATGCGCGTGGAAGAATTTCATTGAAGAAATAGAAGATTTATTAGAAGATTTGAAGTCGGTTATTGGTACTATGCTTGAATCTCTTTTGATTTTCATGTTTGACATGTTTTAATTTTATTTTGTGAATGGTTTATGTATTTTTATATGGGAATGAATTTGGATTTTACATCAGAATTTATTTGGACCGTTTCAATTTGGAGGTTCTAATTGTCTATTTTTTCTTTTTGTTTGTTTCGAAATGCTTGTATTATTTCTTATATTTGTATCTTAATGAAAGTCGTATATTTAGGAATGGAAGACGTATTTTCTAAACAAAAGGGGTTTGCTCTCTTTTATATAAATAGTAGAACTTCTTCAATGTTTTCTTCAAGATTCTAGATGGTGAGCATTGTGTATGAGAAAAAAATGCGTTGCTTTTTCTGAATTAATTTTTAGGGAGTCTATTATTATTGAACACGATTAATTCTTGAGAGAGTTAATTTGTAAGATCATGTTCTTCGTCCAAGTTCATGAGATTTGCTATGGTGCCGAAGTGGTTGTTTTTTTGCCACCTAATTTTAGAGAGTTCAACCAATAATTGAGTGACATGTGAAAAAAATAACTCGCATTATTAAGGTTTTTTTTATTAAAAAAGTTAAGATAATGACATGGATGAACCGGTCAGCACACATTTGTTGACAAGATTTTTATATTATTAATTAATTTGTAAGTAACTTTAGTATTTTAGTGGTAATTTAAATAAATAATTGGTAAATTTTGAATATTACTATTTTATTTTATAATCTTACCATTTTTAATTTGAAATTTACCAGTTTTATTATGAATATTTATATTAAATCAAATAGTAAATTTAAATGCAAAAATGGCGAATTTTATGACATAAATAGTAATTTATTTTATAATAATGAAATTTTTTGTGAAAAATAAAATTTATCACATTAAATTCTCATATTATCATTTTTATCTAACTTGTAACTAATTGATAAAATGTTAAATTTAATGATAAATTTGGTAATTTTATTTACATAATTTGTAAATTTTGATAAAAAAATTAGAAACATTTGTACATAATAAAAACTACTATACAAATATCTAAATTTAACGTTTTTAGTACAAATCTTACAATTTTAACTTGAATTTCAGAAAAGTACATTAAAATATCAAGTTTCTTCATTCCTAAATAAATATTAATTTTTTTAATAGAATAATTTGATATATGTTTTTGTACAATTCATCCCTTTAGCATAGGGTAAATAGATCCGTCCTTTCTCCCCTGGCAGTGCTCTTCTTAAATCTCCTAGCTCTCTTTTCTTTTAGACCAGAGCTCTAATTTGAGAGCTTTCTGTTATGATGAAGCTCATGGATGGCTATTTATAGCCAGAGCTCTCACTCACTTTGTGAGACATGTATTAAATTTTTAAACGAGGCCATATATAATCGAAGAAAAGTAATTTTCATGTAAAAATTACAAAAATATCATTACAATTTTATCATAATTTTTGTTCTCCAATTACAATATCATTACAAATACAATAAAAAAAAATACAACTTTTACCATTCTTCACTAAAATACAAACACAGTAAAACATCTATACAGTAATACTCTCGAGACCGGAGAAAAATATTACTATAGGAGGTTATTATTAAATAGAGGCTTACATATAAAAAATATAATTTAAAAGAAATAACTAATATATATTATACGACATTTGAAAATGTGTCCCTTCGTATTTTAAAAATATTAATTTAAAAGATATGTAATATTCATGAGTTTTACAAAAACAAATGTACGTATATCATGCATTTACATTGTGTATATATTGGATTTGGACGATTCATTCATGTATTTATGTATATATGAAATTTAAAATAAAAAAAAATGTATGTGCATCATATTCAATCTTGCATATTACAATGAACGCGCAAGTTAAAAGATGCGGTATTAGCCCACCATTAATTCCCAAAGTCGTCCTTCAAATAGACAGAACTTGCTAACCCGAAACCAGTTTGCAATTCTAAATTGGAGTCTGAAATACTCTTCCTGGGCAGGATCCATTTCGCTATTCATTATCAAATTATATTAGGGAAGATAGGGTTTTTACGGAAATAAATGAGTTGAAGGGTTTGAATGAGTTGTAGGGTATGTTGATGTGATAAAATGAAGTGAATTTTGCTGAATTTTATTCAAATTTTGTTGGAGAGTGGATAGAATTTATAATCCCTGAAAAACTAGCCACAAATGACATCCATGGGGAAAAACTCTCGCCATTTGAGGACAAAAGTGGGATTTCCGTCCTCAATTTGGTCCACATTTGCAGTCCCATTATATTGTAAGGACAAAGTGCGAAAAGACTAGACACAGCAAAAAAGCTGTAATTTTAGAACGGAAGTGGCAATTCCGTCTTTAGGTCACGGATTAAATAGGGTTTGGTTTGGGGACGGAACTGGGACTTCAAGACTTTGTTGGGAGTTTTGTCACATAAGTCATGACGGAAGTCCCACTTCCGTCTTGGCACCGACTTCCATCCCGGACAAAAATGTTGTCCCCCCAAATTTCAATGCCATGTTTTGTCCTTTATGCTAAATCAGTGCCAGTCTAATGCAAACCCCCATCATATTCAATCATGTATGTTACTATGAACGCGCAAGTTAAAAGATGCGGTATTAACCCAAAAAATTAAGTCATTGTCACACACAACTTTTGATAATGATTTCATATCATCTTAAGTTTAGTGTAACATAGTTGATATTTTACATAGATATATAAATATATTTAAAATTTAATGTTATTTTATCACTATATGGAGGTAAATTTCTAAATGATTGTTCTAAAAAAATGGAATATTACAATGTAAAGTTTATTCTTATTTATAACTGGTCCCGGGTTGGGACCATAACTTTTTATTACTATAAGGAGGTTATTTTTATGTAGAGTATTATTATATAAATATTTTACTATATATATATATTGGAGGCTCTTAAATTGTGAAGGCACTGTACGATCGAGCACTTCGAACACCCTTTTAATGGCCCCTGTTTATAGCCATCTCCAACCAACATGATCCAGATCAATAAACAACAATTACAATAAATAAATAACTATTCTTTTTCCAAAGATGGCTGCTAGACTTTTGTCTTTGTGGGCTGCTACATTATTTATTGCATGTGTGCATTATTGCTAAATTATTACCCCAGCCAGTCTCAATAATTTGTATACTGGTTAGAGTTCTTTAAGAAAAAAAAAAAAAAAAAAACTCTAACCAATTATAAAAACTATTGATTTCAACACGGATCAATCTCAATTTCACATGTCAATTTCAACATTATAAGAATCTTAAAATTGCTGGAAAATTCATATTTTTGTTAAACATTATTGCATCAAGTGACTACTGGTCAAGATTACAGGTCATAACCTTCAAAGAAAATAATTTTTAATTATGTCTTTATGACTTAGAAAAATGTTCCATCTGCTTTCAATCAATGACGAATCTGGACCGCAACAAGTGTTACCGACTGGTACATCATACCACATCTTTAACATACACCTTACAATATACGTGATATATTAATAGGACATTTTTTATTTGGTCGAGACTGAGGGTGTCCACTGCCTCTCGACACGAGAGCTCTCTGAAGAGGTAAATGTCTAGTCATGAAATGCGCTTCATTCCCATGAGTAGGAATCGATCTTCTGTTCTCATGGTTAAGGGACGAGTCAAACTACTACCACATCACACCTCATGGTTAGGACACTTTGTTGTACTATCATATTAAGTATATAAATATTATAATAAGTTACAATTATAAGAAAAATATTATATTTGTACATAAATTATTTTTATTTTTCTCTTATTTTGTTAATATACTTTTATTTTAGCTTTTTTTGTCTCTATATTATTTTTGAACCACTACTTTTTTCAAATTATTGTAAAATTAGCGTTTTTACCACTTTTGAATGTGTTCTAGACATGTTTGACATATTTAATACTGGAGATATATACAGAACAAATAATTAAAAATAAAATAAAAGTAAAATGACAAAAAAAAGTGAAAATAATTTATATATTGGGAGCTTTTTTGTATTCTTATTTTATATGAAATAAGTTTGAAAACTTTAAATGGAATAAAATATGAATATAAATATTTATAATCATTTTGAGATATTTTAAAATATTAATATTGTATAATAAAAACAGTTGTTTAGTAAGTGATTGCGAGTGCAGTTTAAGAAGGGGAATACGCAGGGGCGAAGGCATAGGGGCGAGAGTGGCAGTCGCCCCTAAAATTTTTAAAATTATAACTAGATATAGTAAATTTTTAATATTTTATCCCAACATTTTTTTTTTAAAATTTTTATATGATATACAACAAATTATTACAATTTTCGCCTAACGCCATACGGGCACCATGCACATTAAAAGTTCTTTTAAAACTATACGAGTATGACCATAAAAGTTAAGGTTGAAAGGGTTGACTTTTCAACATTTCTTTAGCTGTTCTCTGTTCTTGCTTCTTCTCTTTCTAGAAGCCAGCCAGCCAGCAAGCCAAGAACACCGTATATATAAAAGCAAAATTTTACATATTTCAAGAAGCTATAGATTGAGAATTCCAGCCACCATGAAGGGCTTAGAAGTAATTCACTTCCTAATCCTTGTTTTGATCTGTATTTTCTTAGCTTTGATCAATTTTCTTTGGAAAACATGGTGGAAGCCAAGGTCAATTCAACTTGCTTTGGAATCACAAGGTGTCAAAGGCCCTGGTTATAGATTCTTCCATGGAAATTCTAAAGAGATCTCTGGGATGTTGGAGAAATCCATGAGCAGACCTATGGAATTATCACATGATATTTTGCCTAAAGTTCTTCCTCACATACACTTGTGGACAAATATATATGGTAAAACTTAAAAATATTTTTTTGTTAGTTATCTTTTAGATAAATTTATTTCATTCTACTGGTTAATTTTTTTACTTTTGAGATGAAATTTTTATTCATTCAAAATGATTCTTGGCCTGCCTTATCTAATGTTTTTGGTTTTGATTTGAGGGCATAATTTCATATCAAATGTGACGGTATAGAGGATTACTGGTATTCTGTGGGCAGTCACTTTGTGCATTCATTGTCAAATGTTAGATCAATCTTGAATACATATATTTTAGTAGTATTCTAGGAGTAATTATTTTGTGTATTTATTGTCAAATGTTTGGTCTGTCTCCTATCCATCTCCGCCCATACCTTTAATTATTGGAGACTTAATGAGTTATTTTATTGTTCTTGTATTATTGTGAGATGAAATTTTAAGTAAAGTTATTTTGGGAGCAGGGAAGAATTTTCTGAATTGGCATGGGGCTAAAGCAGAATTAGTTATTACAGAACCAGAGCTTATTAAGCAAATGTTGAATGACAAAGAACAGTTTTTCTGCAAATCTGAAATAGATAAGTTTATGGAAAAGGTATTAGCAAATGGCCTTTTGGAATCAGAAGGTGAAAAATGGGCGAAATTGCGAAAATTGGCTCATAAATCCTTCCATGCTGAGAGTTTAAAGGTAAAGATCACTAAATCATTTATCATTATTGTTTGCAAGTCTGTTAATGCTAAAAGAAGAAGATTGTATATCTTTTTTGTAGAATATGTTTCCGGCAATGGTCGAAAGTGTTGAGGCAATGCTCCAAAGGTGGAAAGACTTTGAAGGCAAGGAAATTGATGCCCATGGAGAGTTTAGGTCTTTAATGGCTGAAATTATTTCAAGAACTGCTTTTGGGAGTAGTTATCTGGAAGGCCAAGAAATTTTCAAGATGTTGAGACAATTAGTTATGTTAAGTAGTAAAAATGCATACAAAACTCGAATTCCTGTCATCAGGTAAACTACCAATATTACTTTCTTAAATAGAATTAATGGTTTAAAAGTCCTATTTAAGAAAGTAATATTGATATTTTGACGAACAAAGTACCTTCTTTTTTTGCTTCCTTAGTTTTCGGTAAATGTCTTAAATTACTTATATTATGAAATTGATGGAGTATTTTGTTACACTTGAATGTTCATTTGTCTAGTGTTTGATCACTTTTTCTTGCAGTGATTTATTCAAGAATGCAGATGAAATAGAATGTGAAGAGATTGACAAAAGAATTCGCGAATCGATCATAGGGATACTGAGGAAAAGAGAGAAACAAGTGGAAAGTGGAGAAGTGGAAAGCTATGGAGATGATTTTCTTGGATTGCATTTAAAGGCTCATTATGAATCCAATGAGAATGATAGGATTAGTATTGAAGATATAATTGGTGAATGCAAGACTTTTTACAGTGCCGGACATGGCACAACATCAATTTTGCTCTCTTGGACCATTTTTCTCCTAGCAATTAATAGAGATTGGCAGGAAAAAGCCAGAGAAGAAGTGCAGAAAGTATTCGGTCAGCAAGCTCCAACTCCAGAAGGGATTTCACGATTGAAAACGGTAAGCGTACTACTCCGTGCCATATCTAAATTGTCTGAGATACTGAATAAAATATAAACATGAACCTAAGTATTTATGGAGTCACTTTGGGATACCAAAATTTTGGTATGTCGAGGACAGCTGCCAAGTAGTTGACAGATGGTGCTACCTTACCTATGTCACGTATGGTATCAGAGCAGAGGTTACCAACCGGCTATATGAGAACTAAGTGCTACACCATGCACGGTGGATGCCACTTATAGAATCTCATTGCCCCTGGTTGGTCTAGGCTCTGGCCGTGAGCACAGGGTGTGACAAGTAGCAGGGACAAAGTCAGAAATTTGCCCCCCCCCCCCCCTGGGTCCCCCGTCTTCGTCCCTGACAAGTAGGAAATTCGTAGCAAAAAATTCAAAAAACAGATTTATTCTTTGCCTAACTGTTGTTTTGGCTTCTTGACAGGTGACAATGATCATAAACGAGTCTCTAAGACTATATCCTCCTGCAGTTTATACTGAAAGAAAAGCGAAGAAAGGGGCAAAACTGGCAAATATAAGAGTTCCAGCTGATATCAATGTCCTAGTTCCAATAGTAGCTGTTCATCATGATCCAACAACATGGGGAGAAGATGTAAATCTTTTCAATCCTGAAAGATTCTCAGAAGGGGTTCTTGCTGCTACCAAGAACAATCCTGCAGCATTTTTGCCCTTCAGTTTAGGACCTCGAACGTGTGTTGGCTTCAATTTCGCGATAAATGAAGCCAAGATCACTCTCTCGATGGTCTTGCAACGCTATGCCTTAACGCTCTCCCCTGTTTACGTTCACTCTCCTGTACAAATTGTGACCCTCCCGCCTCAACACGGGATCCAAGTGGTGCTTCATAGTCTGTAATACATGGAACTGAAGGTTGTAAGATTTTTTTTTTTTAGAAAGTGAAGAAGAAAAATCTGTGTAAGTTCATATCAATGGTTATGTTATTACCAATAAGTTACAAATTAGCCTAAGAGGTTGTAAATTCTTTCTGCTAAATTTTGAATAATGAATGATCAGCACTATTTTGAGTAAATTTGGAGATTATACTAAACATGCTCCAAAAGGATATCTATTAGGAAATTATCCCTCATTACCGGGTCACTCTGGCATGGAGCCGCCCTTGTAGAACTGGCCTCACGTCCCTCTTACATGAGTTGGGGCATGGTCTACTTACAAGGTAGATCCCGCTCCAACTAATGTGAGAGGGTTGCAGGGCCAGCCATAAGGGTGGCTCTGCGATCACTTCTATAATTTATAGGATTCTTATCCATTCTTACAAAAACTGAGAAAGAATTAAGTATAAATTTAGGAGAAAATAGAATTAAGAGGAATTCTAACATGTGTATGTTTGAGGTACTAGGATCTTTTATTGTTGTGGATAAAAGAAAGAAGATAAAAACAAGAAAAGCAACCTCAAAATTTCCTAAGCTGTTCCTCGGTTCACTCGAAAAACAGAATTTTTAGTCCATTTTGTATGCTGTCATTGGCAAAAACATAGTACATAAATCATATCAAACAATCATTTTTACCATTTTTTTTTCACTATACAAAAATTCCCTAAATGATGAATGGAAGAAATATAATAATATGCATATAAATTAAAATTGTTCTTCGGTCTGCTTTCTCTGATTCCTTTTGGCTTTGATTTAAGAGTATGATTTTGTAGCAAACGTGATCGTATATGGGACAAATGTTTCAGTAGTATTTTGTGATCAACCACTTCTGTGCATTAATGGCTAAAGATTAGGTCAGTCTCCCATTAATGTGTTTCAGTGATATTCTATTAGCAAACACTTTAAGCATTTATTGGCAAATGTTAGATTTGTCTCATATCCATTCCCTGCATATACTCCCGATTATTGGGAATTTAAATGGGTTATGTTATTACTGTTGTTATGTTCACCATAAATAAGTCCACATGCTTTTGCTTTCTTATTTTATTTTTTACTAATTAATTGCCAAGACGGCAATTCATGAACTGTATATAAGAAGAGAAAACTCAATATTCAAAATCCAAAGTTCTTGTTTTGTTCCTTCAAGGGCAATTGTTTTTTTTGGTTGGAGAAATGGGAATTTTGATTTCATTTTGCATAGGTTTCTTTGTGTTAGTTTTTGGTACAATCCTCTACAAGATATGGTGGATTCCAATGTATTTACAATATGTGATGAGGTCCCAAGGGATCAAAGGCCCATCTTACAAGTTCCTATATGGGAACAACAAAGAAATCTTCAATATGAAAAACAAAGCCATAAGTACTCCTTTGGATCAATATGATCATGACATTTTCCCAAGAGTTCTACCTCATATTCATGCATGGATCACTCTATATGGTACCATTTTTTCATTTTTTTTTAATTTTAAGTATTTTTGCAAAATGGTTCCCTAACTTTGTCCATATTATATATTTTCCCCAATAATTTGTGTTCTATATCTATTTTATTTCAATGTTTTTTCGTCCTCTCGTAATTCGACAAAACTGTCGACGCTCGTGAGGTGGAGTGTCTGTTATGTTCTACCACACGAGGATAAAAAATATTGAACATAAATAGATACGAGACATAAACCATAGAAAAAGTAGAATGAGGACTAAGTTGCTACTATAAACAAAATTGTGTCACTAATTTTTGCACCGATGGGATATTTGTCTAATGGTCAAGATTGGAATCTCAAGACGTAGAGATATTGAGTTCAAAGTCCACACCACTTCTTATGTTTCCACCATTTCTAATATAAAAAAAAAATTCACTATTTTTTGCAGATTAGTCCTTTTTTTTTAGTAGGTTTTTGAAGCCCGGATGGGCGGTTGCCCTATAAGGGGAGAGAGAAGAGCCTCACAAGAGTAGAAGATAGCCCTAGAAAGGGAGACAATTAAAGTTTGCCCCATTGCATGGGGAGGGTATCGAACCCACGACCTCGATCTCATGGTCGTGGATAGGCCCTTGCCCCACTGGGCAAAAAAACCTTTGATTTTTTAGTAGGTTGATATGTTAACAAGTTATTTCTTCTCTATTTATTATGTTATCTTAATTATCTCAATTTATGGAACAGGTAAGAATTTTGTGAATTGGGTGGGTCATAAACCTCAATTGATCGTAACAGAATTAGAATTGATAAAAGAAATACTGAGCGATAAAGAAGATGCTTTTCCAAAAATTCGACTCGACAATTTTTCTAAAAAGCTACTTGGAGATGGGCTTGTGATGACAGGAGGTGAAAAATGGATAAAGCTTAGGAAATTAGCCAACCATGCTTTCCATGCTGAGAATTTAAAGGTAATTTTCCAATTTTCTTATCTTTTAATCAGTCATAATGTTAAAACTTCAAACAGGGTAACTCAAATCTAAAACCGTCCTTATGAGACGGGTCACGTAGTCTCTTCACATGAATTGAGTGGAATCCACATCTGCAGGTAGACCCCACTCAATTAATGTGAAAGGTTGTGGGTCAGTCCTACAATGACGGTCATAGGATTAAAATTTTCCAATATCTTATAGTTTGAGAAGTTATAATATACTTCCTCCGTTTCATATTAGAGCTTTTTATTAGTTTCTCTATTGATCTCTTATGTCATTTTTTAAAATTTAAGGATATATTTTTAAAATTACCCTTATTATAGAGAAGGAAAGAAGTTGGTGTTTGAGAATACGCTATCTTATTTATGGGGATAAAGTAAAGAATAAAGATATTTATCTTTCTCTTCCTTAATATATGCTAAACTATTTAGAAAAACTTATATTATGAAATAAGTGTAAACTTTGAAGGAGACAAGACAAAATTACAGTGGTACATATATAGTGAATTTGAAAAGTAACAATTGTAGGTCTGTCATTAGTCAATGATATTTGGCAAGTCACAGCTACATAAATTAACACATCTATATTAATACTCGCTTCGTTAATAACCACTTTTAAATAATATTTTTCAGTTACAACTTGGGTTAGTGAAAAAAACATTCTTATTTTGATAAATTAATAAGATAATAATTTTTAGAAAAAATCTCATATAAACTCTATAGTTCTGTCAATATTATAAATTAACAATTCTCTAAAATTTCAAATATAAATAGGATGTGTAGTAAGATATGACAATATTGTTGTATGTTTTTTTTTTTTTTTTGGAAATTTAAGTTAAGGTGGATTTCATCTCTAACTTTTCTCATTGCATTCAAAAATTCCAACATTGTATTTTCAAACTGAATAAAAATTGTGAAGAGTTGTTGTTATGACTGATTCCTTTCGCATGATTTCTCTCAAAATTAGTGAATCATCAATGAAATTAGGCACAATTTTTTTTAAGCTAACTTTGAATCTCCATACATTCGTCATTTTCACCTCGATAATCTAACAGTTGATTGACGATAATTATCTTATTGTGATAATCGAGATTATTAATCATATTCACAAACTCATGTATAACTTCTTCAGAAGTTGCTTCATTTAAATCCTAATTATAATAGGATCAAATTTCGAAAATTTTCTATCACAACTTGATGATCCCATTTTGGAGATTATATGAGCTTGGACTCTGCAAGAAAAATGTAGAATAATTCTAGATATTGTTAATTATCTAAATTGAACATCTAAATCTCGAAATAAGTTTAAAAAATAGTATTGAAAAATCACTCTTTTAATTAATTAATTATTAATTTATAGATAAATTAATATTCCTCTAAATTAATAAAATTTTCTGGTCCCAACACTATTAATAATTTATAGGACTTTTACTTCATGCCAAATTATGGGCTGATGCATTTCCATATCTATATTCAGAATATGGTTCCAGAAATGATGGCAAGTATTGAAACTATGCTTGAAAACTGGAGAAGTCATGAAGGAAAGGAGATTGAAGTTTACAGTGAATTCAGAGATTTAAGCTCAGAGATTATTTCAAGAACAGCTTTTGGAAGTAGTTATTCTGAAGGGAAGAACATTTTCGAAATGTTAACAAAACTCGGTTTCTTAATCTTCAAAAATGATGGCAAACTTTCATTCCTCAGGAGTAGGTAAGATTCTCCTCTTGCCTCCAAGAAAATTGGGAGGTGAGGCGGTCCCAATGGTAGGCAAAAAATCGTCTGTCTCCAACTGGTGTCCTCATGTCTGTCACAATCACTTAAAATTCGCCATGTGTATGGCCCTCGTTTAATTTCACTTCTTCAGTCGTCATTATTCATTAAGTATTTTCTCTTCTCTCATCTCCTATTTTAAAATAATGACGACTGAAAAAGTGGAATTGAAAGGAATATCAGTATTACGATTTTTGAATGGTAAGAAATGTTCAATGAGTAGCTTCACTTCTCTCTCCTCTCCTATCTTAGAATAATGACGTTTGAAAAGGCAGAATTGAAAGGAATATCAATATTACGATTTATGAATGGTAAGAACAAGTATTAGGACATCAGTTGACGACAGACGATTTCTCTTAATATTCTTAGTCCCACATTCATCTCACAAAATTTTCATTGGCCCAACTTCTAGAAGTATGGCCGCTGAAGAGACTGTGAGAGGATGGTGGGGCCGGAAGCATTAGAATTGTCCCCCACCAATAAATTCCCCCTTTGTTTTTTATGGCATATTCCTTCACCTGCCCCTTTTCTTTTCTTCTTTTTGTGTGTACAAATTAGTATTATTCTTGAACATATGCAGGAAATATTTCAAAACAGCAGATGATAAACTATCAGATGCAATCGAAAAATCTCTTCGCGAATCAATCATGTCAATAATCAAGAACAGAGAAGATGAAGTGATGGAAGGAAGAACAAACAGCTATGGAAGTGATTTTCTTGGATCCCTACTGAAAGTTCACCATGACTTGGACATTCAAAAAAGGATTTCAGTTGATGACATTGTTGATGAGTGCAAGACATTTTACCTTGCTGGACACGAAACACTAAGTTCCGCGCTATCCTGGACCGTTTTGCTCCTCGCAATCTACACAGATTGGCAAGACAAAGCAAGAGAAGAGCTTCTTCAACTCTGTGGCCATGAAAAACCGAAGCCCGAGTATATAGCTAGACTCAAGATTGTAAGTAAATCGTACATTAACATAGTTTACTGTCACATATGACGGTTACATATCCCTACCCTGTGTGACATTGATATCATATTTACCCCTCTTTAAGTCCTAATATCCTCGCCCTTAGCATTGGTCCTCAAGGACGAAACAAGGGGGTATGGGTAGGAGGCCCTTGAAACCATACCATTAGGATCAAATCAAGGGTGTGGTGTAGCACTTTCTTAAGGCCATAACATCCTTGGCCCTAGGACACATGACCCAGGGCCAAACCAGGGATTCGGGGTCTGGTAGGCCCTAGCATTTGTATCGCAGGACCAAACTAAGAGTCGGGGGTGTAGCACTTTCCAAAGGCGCTAGCATCCTTACCAAGGACCAAACAAGGGCTGGCTAGGCCTTAGTATCCATGGAAGATTTTTGCTTACGGGTTTGAGAGCACAACTCATAGACCTGACAATCAGGGACGGACTTGTGTAGGGGTTGGAGCCTTGACACCCCTGTTGCTTTTAGACCAAAAACTTTCTAGAGTTTCTAATTTAGTCTCTCCCTATATTTTTACATATAATTTACTTCGGGCCCCTAAATTTTTTTAATAAAATTCTATAGTAACATATACTACATATAGTTCGGCCCCCAAATTTGTAGTTCTGAGTCCGTCCGCCCCTGTTGACAACACTCAGAGCCAATGACTTGTCATCGATCATCCTTACGTCAAAATGGATATCACATAACTAACAACAAATGACGAGACCAATACACTTATAACCTTTATGTTAATGATGCAGATGAGCATGATCATCAATGAAACACTAAGGCTATACTCTCCAGTAAATATGCTTGCAAGAAGAGTGAGAAACAAAGTGAGAGTGGGAAAGCTAACACTTCCAGGGGAAATGGATGTGTTTATTCCCACTTATGCCCTTCATAGCAATCAAGAAATATGGGGAGTAGATGCACACCTTTTCAAACCAGAAAGATTTTCACAAGGGGTAACAAAGGCAACAAATTATAACCCCATAGCATATCTTCCATTTGGTGCTGGTCCTAGAACTTGTGTTGGCTTAAATTTTGCAACAACTGAAGTTAAGATTTCACTATCAATGATCTTGCAACGATACAAGTTTACACTTTCTCCTAACTATGTTCATACCCCTTTTCCAGTTCTCACCGTTCGACCTCAAAAAGGAGTTCAGATCATTTTGCAACCACTCGACTGTGTTTAGCGGCTGAACCCTCTGTCGCTATTTAACTGTTTTCTTGTGGTGTAGTAAGATTAAACTTCGTTGAAATTCTAAGGAAAAAAATGAACTTATGCTATAGCTAATGTTTGTTCATGGGATGTTTGTATGGTTTTCTTGTCTTAGGTTTGCTTAAACATCCTTGAAAGATCAGAGAATAATGACCATATGTTAAACTATCAGTTTTCACTTGTTAGTCCATGGGGTGCATATACTATGAGTCTTATTGAATTGAGTTTCGATCTGATATTCGTGGTTTCAGTACTAGTCGTAAATTTAAACCAAATACTACATGATTTAATACTTGAGGTTTCATTCGCACGCTTAATTTAAGGAGAGTTTGGGTCTCAGTTTGAGTTATAACCCCATATTAGACTCAATCTAAATACACATGTACGATTTTGTACATGCTACAACAATTTATCTCTAATTATATCACATTCGCTGTCCCGCTGTCATCAAATTTTGTCACTTCGCAACTATTCTTTAAGAAATTGATCCCAGATGAAATGTGAATTTACAGATGAAAAACATATTTATTCAAGAAAGATTTAAGAGTAATAAGAAGGTAGCACTTTGTTTTAAAATAAGTGTCATAATTGCATTTTGCACGATTTTTTTTAACGGATACATTTTACACAGAATTAATGTGTTGATAAATTTGATTGAAATTGATTAATGTCCAAAAATGATTTTAATATGCACTCATTTAAAAATAGTTTATTAGTATTTCAAATTCAAATCCAACAGTTTCCTTCAATGATTTAAAGATGCACTCTTTTTTATCCTTTTTCCATTTTTTCCTCTTAAATTACTTGTTGCGTTTATTAGAGCCCATCTTTGATTTAAAACTAACTCTTTAATCCGCGCGATGCACGTGTGCTTAATTTGGCATAAACTATCTGACAAAAACAACGTCAACCATATTGAAATAGTAAATGTTGTATACCCAAACTTGGAAATCCGATTTACCGTCAATGCGATATCATCCACCTTCAATTCCAAACTGAAAAACTCTTTTTTTTCTAAGTCGTTCTCTTTGTTATCTTTGCCTGCCAAAAAAAAAAACAACAAACAAACATGAAAATCCTTGAAAAGAAATACATATCAACCACCATTTTCTAAATTTGTGAGTGAGTACTGGTTTGTCCAAATATATATTATAAGGAAGAAAACTGTTGAAATTCCCATAACAATTAATTGGGAATTGAACGAGCACTTAAGTGACTTTTTCCATTTTCCACAACTCTAAAAGGACCTTTGGTATTTCAAAGGTTGGTTGTGATTCGTCTTCTCATAAATATATCATATATCAATTGTCCATTGATTGTCTTTTCATTTACTTTTTCTTTTTTTAAAGTACATCAATTTGATTCACATTCATTTTTGTACTCACCCCACTATTAATTGTCATGTGTAGGGAATTGTAAGAGTTTTTTAAATTCAATTCATTTATGTTATATATTTTTTCTATAATTTATAATTATACATAAAATTTATAGTATCATTTATGAGCTAAACTATTCATCATTATAGTAACTTTAGAATGAAAGTGAAGATTATACCTCGACATAAAAACTTATGATTGGACAACATATCATAATATGTCACATTATAAAACTTGTATATCAACTTAGACTAACTCTATATATTATAGATTTCTCTAATTCTACTGTTTTTAAGAAGAAGAAATAATGGAGGAAGAGTGATCACTGATCAGTGCTTAGCCGAGCCGGGCCGGTCCTTATATTAGCAGAGAAGACGATTCGGAACTCGCAGGCAACTAGCGAATTTATGAATAAAAGCTGCGCTGATTTTCTAGGTTAGTGCAAACGGTTGGAAAGATGGTCCGTCTTCCATGGTAGCTCGACGTGACGGAAAAATGAGGGATGTCACACCTTACTAACAATATACGTAATTGATAATTCCGCACCTCTCACTAACAATATATGCAAATCTTACATAACAAATATTATGAGTGTAAGACCAACCGATTCACCCTACCTTCCTTGAGGTGGCAATGTCTACCATGCTAGCCAGGACGACTAAAGGATAAAGTAAATTTCTGATAAGAACTGACCACATCAACACAAAATTATATCTTTTCTCATTCTGTAGTGATATAACCAGTTCTGTATCACAAGATCAAATGGACCTAGTCAATATCAGAAATATCGAAAGATAAAATATATTTTTTGTTCATTTTAATTACTACTATTATTGAAACACAGAAAATAAGATGGTTCATCCTCTCTCCGTTCCATTTTATATATTCCAATTTAAAAAATACACATAATAAGAAAATAGTTAATTATATAAATTTGTCATACAATTAGCAACCCAATAAAGGATACTTAAATAAATTAACCCTTACTTTATTTTTTCTTGCAAGAGGGAACCCTTCTTATTCAGAATTAAAGATCTCAGGACATTATTGTTGGAAGAAACTTAAAAAAGTATGTCAAAGCCATGTACAACTTAGCAACTGGAAATGTGGAAGTTTTCAACTGTATAAAAGAAAATTTAATTACAAAACCACTATATATATATATATATATATATATATATATATATATATATATATATATATAGCCTAGAAGAATTGAGTTAAAGAACAAGCTGCAGTTACAAAAACAATATTTCTCTCTAACCTGTACGAGAGAGCTCCAGTCTTCTAACTCTTTCAGAAACCCCGGAGCATGAGAGCAATTAAAAGAGCTATCATCAACCCATACTATTAAAAGCTAAGTATATGGCGTTACAGCTACTCTTCTCAAGCTGGTAGTAAAAATTTATCCTTCATGCGAGATATGAGCTTAAATTTCTCTTCGGCTTCAACCTGTTGATGGATGTCAGCTCTTGAAGCACGATCAGGGTGGAAGGTCAATAAGGCTCGTTTGTATGCTGCGCGAACCTGAAACAATTTGAGCAACAAGACGGAGATTACTTAAAAGCAGTAACAAAGTAGGATTACATTTTTGCAATTCGTAAGAGAGATTATATACTGAAATTTAAACCTAGAACTGCAATTTCTCTTCCTCCCATCTTTACCAGGAAACAAAGTGCTTTTCAAAGGAAGAAAACGTAGTAAATTATTGACTGTTAAACTAGATCTTCCATATGTACAATAAAATGCGAAATTCTTCCCCGTAAATTTGACAACACTGCATTAGATGGCTAACACAGAGCATATTCAAAAGCAAAAGAAATACCAACACCCCCTCCTCCCTCTTTTTTTGATGAGTTGGTATTCACCGACCAACACAATCCAATAGTCAAACATAACAGAAAATGTAAAATAAGTAACTTTGCTGCATATTCAAACACACACAATAGAAAGGACAGAATTTCACAAGCGTGTCCCGGAAAAATATGAGCATAATGGTCATGTAATGCGCCAAAATAATATTTGACTCATCAATTATTAGATAAACCAAATTAAGGTTAAATTTAAAATTCTTCAGCATCCTGATGTAATTATTCAAGAAACAATGTTATACAACAATCAAGTATAGATACTGTGATGAATAATAAATAAACAAGTTAATATGCATCATATATCAACAAATATCTATTTACTAATCTAGCATAAGTTCCAAATTGAAAACGCATCTCTACTATTTTTTCCCAGTTTCCATCGTCTTTACCTAATTCGAGTAGGACTCCATCCTTGAAAAATAAGAGAAAAGCTCCCTTCTTCCTTGGTTTTCCTCTTACTGACTAAAGTTCTCGTGAAAGTCTTAGCTTAACAAGAGACTGAAGCAATAAGTCCAGTTTTGGTATCAGACACGTGTACTTTTTTATCATAAGATTCTCTTTTCACATAGTTTCATGTCCCAACTCAATGGCTTTCCCCTAGTTTAGGACGTCAGATGCAATTGCAACAATCAGATCATGGAACCAAATTTCCTGCTAATTAGCTTTCCTAATATTACTGTGCTCAATGCAGAATTTCAGTAAAATACAGTGTTCATGATACAACTTGCCCAACTCAGCCTCGCCCAACTTTTCAAAGAAAGAGATTGGTCTTGACAAAAATGTAAAGAAGAAAGGAAACAAACAATATAAGAGAGTAATGGTCTCAAACCCTCCAATTCCTTTCCAATAAAAAAGTACTCCCTAATTTATTATCATTTGTTTCTCTAGCACTGTGCCCATGTCCATCCTCAGTTTTTACCATGTCCATATTTCTTCAGTTTGCACGTCGTTCGTTTTTCCCTTTACCTACCCACCCCCACCCTCAAGGAAGAAAAACCTCAAAGTTTCAAGATTATCGCGCTCTCCTCCAGCATCTAGCTCCCCAGCAAGTAACTATAACTCCAGCCCTTATTTCTCGTGTCTCACTCTCACACAGTGTTGTTAAGGCGATGAGGCGCACAAAGGCGCAAAGGAATTCTGGAGCCTTGAGGCGCAAGGCGCAAAAAAGGCGCACTTTAAATATAATTATTATAAATATAAAAAATATATAATTCTAGACAAATATTATATATATTCAGAAAGAGCATGGTTCCCTATCCCAAAGAAAAAAACATAGTTAAATAAAAATATTTTGCTCAAAATATATGTAAATATAAATATATAACAGACAACAGAAATGTCATATGCCTAAGCAACTTTCTCTGTATTTCCCATGTAATTCCTATACGTATTTTCCTTTCCTCCAAGAAAAGGAAAACTCTAATCCTCTTGCCCCTCACCTCACTATCTCAAAAAAAGTGAAAATTATTCACATAATGTCATTAACAATTAAAAACAAAAAAGAAAAAAGGCTAAGGGACTTTGAGTTGGAAAAAATGATAAACAATACCAACTCCAGTGCACATCCCACACTCCTCTATTTTCTTTTCTTAAATAAATATTAAGTTGTAGAAAAATATAGGGAAAAAACACTTTTGAATTCTTTTCGGACTCCCAAAGGATTAATTACACAAAGGCGCGTCTTGGGCTTGGAGCCTTTTCTTCAAGGCACACGCCTCCCTGATTTGAGGCACCCCTGAGATGTTGAGGTGCTATCCCTCGAGCCTGAGGCGTGAGCCTTAACAACACTGCTCTCATTTATTTTCTTACTCTTCTCTTGAAACTGCACTCATTGCTTTCAATTTTCTCTAGACTGTATTAATCTCATTAGGAAATCTTTAATCCAGTGTTCCATCTCCCAGTCCACTTTATTTTATTTCTACTAGATATGAGTGGATGGCAGGATGTCCAGAAGGACATAATAAACTCACAATCATGCCTAAAAGTATTTCTTCTTGAAGACCAACAACTCTCACGACCTACCCCTATCAAAATGAAATGCCAAACATAAGATGGATCGGAAACCTTGTTGAATAAGCCCATGTGGGAAGAGCCATTTATTGAGAAGAACTTCTTCAACCTAGAAGAAAACAATCTCTTCGCGATGGATTCCACGAGATAGCCAGCCAGAGGGCTAAAATCATCATAAATATAAGTAGAAAAAACCTAACAAGAGCAAGTATAACCCACCTCATTCAATGGTGGATTCGCCGCGTTACTAACAAAGATTCCTAGTCCTCGCAGCAATGAAGTCATATCAAGGCATCTCACTTCAAGTTGTTGAAGCTCCCGTCTAACTTGGGAACGAAGGACCTCCTTCAAGTTCAAGTTTTCTACATCCTGCAATTGAATTAAAACACAATTCTTATTAATGGTATACTAATACTACAAAGATTCAAAGAGCAGACAACTAACGAAAATCCTGCAGACCTTCTTTTGAGTTTCTCGAATTTCCTCGACCCGCTGTTTTTGTCTTCTCTCCATGTCTAATAAACGCATACTTTCAGCTTTCTCCCTTTTTCTTATACGGCGCAATCGTTGTGATTCTTCAGCCTGGGCAGGAAGAAGAAGTAAAGTTTAATGGAAGGCCAGGATCATGGGACTTGGGCTGTAAGTACCAGAATAAAGGAAAAACAAAGACCATGTATGAGTGCCTGTTTCACCTGACATCATGTCCTTTAAGATTATTTCATAATTCTGAATTTAACTAAGGCGCAGTAACTAACCAAAAGAAGAGGAGGTGGGTGGGGGGAGGAAACAAAAGACCAAGTAACAATTTAATATGAAAATGACACAATTCAAGAGCTATTGCTTGAATCAACTTGTCTATTTATGTCACTTGATGATTCTGCCCTCTCAAGCATAGCAAAATAAAAAGCAAGTTGCTTGCCCCAAGCATGACCATGTAGAGAGAAAAACCAGATGAAAAAGGTGCACATGAAAACCTGAATCTGCAATGATCGTTTCCTGGAAGCCCATTCTTCCTCTGTTGCTCTTTTGTACTCATCAGTCTCCTTAAGCCTTTCTCTTTCAGAAATCATAACATCCTCAAAATTTGGCATAGCTTCATGAACTTTTCCATGCACTAGGTCATGCCCTTTGTCCTTTTCAGGTGGAGTTCTCTGAATATCTTGAAAATCCGTCCCTTCATGATTAACTCGGCAAGAATTCTGCTCTTGGTGAGCAAAAGAAGATGGCCCTTTAGGACCCTGTTCTTCTCTGCAGGAGCTTGAAGCACCTTGTCCAAAATGGCTGCCATTAAGAAACTCAGTATAGCAAGAAGGTCCTTCAGCAAATGGATTCACACTATAATGAGGATCATCTTTATTAGGAGGAAAGTGTGTTTTCAAAATTGACTCTAAACCATAATCATCATCTTCATTACAAGTCGGTTTCCCATAATTATTACTGCAGCCTACATTAACATTTTCCTCGGAAGTAGGAGGAGTTTCTTTTTCTTTACCATTCTTTTCCTCAAACAAGGTTTCTTTATCTTGACGAAAATCCTTTGCTCCCTCAACATTTCTGCGAGAATCATTGGGAATCCAGTTGGGATCCCCAATACCAGAATGACCATTACGAGTATCGTATTTTCTCCTTGAGGAAGCTTTTTCCCACTGCTCTTTAACCCTTCCAAAGGAGTCTTCCACCAACTCACAGTCAGTATAATCCCCATCAGATGGAGAGCTTTCAGAGTCAGTAGGGAGACCATAGTGATTTCTACCAGAAGATTTTCCAGAATAGGTTCGTTTGCATTTAGACAATTTCACTGGACGTACATTCTCTCGAACAAATTGGCAGTCATCCCCAACTGCTTCTGGAGACTTTCCTAAACCACCAGATTTGCAATGAGATCGCTTGCTAGAGGAGGCACCACTATTCAAATTAATATCATTTTTAACACCATTATTAGTAAAATTGTAGTCAGTATTCTCGTCATCATCCAAGTAGATGACACCCATCCTAGGAGACTGATGTTTCCTGTCTTTCCTCAGCACATTTGGATCCGGAATTGTTCTTTTCGAACATGCTCTTTTTGAAGATTCAGGTACATCAATGAGAATGACATTATCGAAACTATCGTTATCCACGTCAATGAAAACAACATTCTTTTTGTCTCCTCTATTCTTGCACCTTCTCAAGGGCGCCCTCACAGGGCACGGTGCAGGTTGAGAACAACCTACAGATGCGCTACTCATTCTCCACTGCAACAAAAATCATTCAAAACTTCTTGTAAATGATTAGGGGTAAAAAACCGAAGCGACTAATCTTTCAACCAAAATTACCAATTTACATAGACGGAACTAACCCCGCCCCCTAAAGATCTTAAAAATGCTGTATTTTTTCTCTTATATTATCATAATTTAATTTTCAGGGTTGTCACTAAAAAAAACATAGCTTTCTCCCCCTCAAGAATTGCGTAAAACTTTAACTTCGCCCCCGAAACATAAAGTTCCAAGTTCGTCTATGCCCACCTAAGGCACCCCCAACCCGATCCCACCCCCTTTATAACACATAAAACACTAAACATGCATAACGTCCAGAGAGAAAAAAAAAAAAACAACAGCTACCAGTAACTGATTCTACAACTTAGCCCGCCACTGTATTTAATTACAAGCAAAATACAGAAATATCCAATTCACTTCAAGAACACATAAAAAAACAGTGAACTCTGATCATCAAATTGATAAAGGCAAATAGATAAAAATTCCAACTTGAAACCTGGAATTATAGAGATTAATCGAAGAAGTAGCATATCTAATTACCCAAAAACTTAAAGCAGGCAAAAAGCCCTAATAATTCACCCGGAGAAATAACCCAAAAAAAAAAACAGATACCACATAAACCCTAATCCCAAAACTTCAAAATAAACACGGCACCGAATCAAAATTACCTGTGAAGAAAATGATAAAAATCCTCCTCAAGAAATTATGGAATCAACTAAAATCGTGAATACCAGCGCACGATGATTCGATTAGAGCGAGATTCGAAGATGAACATCGAGTGAGGAGCGAGTAAATATTTGAAAAATATTGGTATGGCTATTATTGGAAATATTTGGGGAAGGTTTCAAATAAGGCTTTGAATTTTGTCTGTTCTTTAAAGAAAGTTTGGGGGTAAAAATGGAAATGTAGAGTTAGTGTGTGTAATACGCAACTGGGTGTGAGGGTGATTACAAGTCAAAGCTCTTAAGAGTCAAGTCTATGAATAACGGAAGTTTTTGAAGTTATGCTGATGGGTTGCTTGAGGGGCAGATTAGTAATTCTAAAACTAGTGTCCAAACTAGGGATGAAAATTCACTGTCTAAACGCGGACTGTCCGCCTCCGTCCTGATTGGGGCGGGACTCTCCGGTTAAAGTGGAAATAGAGCCAGGACCGGAATGTATATTTTTCTTGTTGCGGGGCTGCCATCCCTGGCCTCGCCCTACTCCCGTCTTCTTATGAAAAATATTTTATAAATTTTTTATTAGCTCTAAAAAATAAGAATTTTAAATTAATAGTTAGTTGAAGAAAATATTTATACTAATTTTTTAGAAAAAGAAAGAAAAAAATTTAGTTAGATTTGTGTGGGGCGTGACATGGATGAGATTTTCGAGGATGCTGGGACAGGGATGTGAGTCTATCTCCCACCGCCAACAGGAATGGATCCACTGTCGCGAATGAGAATGGGAAGATAGAACTGACGGCATAAACAACATTTAATACCACATGAAGGGACTTGTTGATTCTGGTAGTGTCAGTTAGAGTACTTCCATGGTATGAGCGGATCCTTCGGGTGAGGACTCATGGGTGTTTAGAACGAGTTTCTGCCCATGAATCCCTTCAGAACCCACATTCCATTTGTTGCAAAGAGTATCCATTAGTGGATGTTGAAATCCTTGGGTTTGTCCTAAGGTAGTGGATGTAGATTCTTTGTGAATCGAACCATTATAAATCTTCGTGTTATTTTTCTCTATCCCCACTCTTTTACTTCATTGTTCATATACATGCTATAACTTGTCTACTTGACTATATGAACATATGTGATTAGAATAGAAAACATGCTTTCTTCCTATATACAATTGCTTCACTTAGTCATCTAAGTTACCTTAATCATAATTGAATCACCTTATGTCCTTAAACAACATACTTGTTGTTAAGGTGTACACTTAGACAAAGAAATTTTAGAAAATGTAAAGAAATTTTTAAGAACCTAATTCACCCTACCCCCATTAGGTTCAATACCCTCAAAGGGTCTTTCACTCCTGTCCCCTACTCATAATTTCTATCAATTTATTTTGTTCTTTCTAAACTAAAGTCAGTTGGTCAGTGGTCC
The DNA here is from genome assembly GCA_026122235.1 of Vinca minor. Classification (NCBI taxonomy): domain Eukaryota; kingdom Viridiplantae; phylum Streptophyta; class Magnoliopsida; order Gentianales; family Apocynaceae; genus Vinca; species Vinca minor. The sequence continues at coordinate 9,382,326 of JAOCZM010000001.1, forward strand.
TTATTTGAGCCTCTAGATGACCATGGATCTTCTTCATGTCCTCTTCTAATTTCCTCACAAATTCATTATCTAAAGGTTCTTTGATTTTACCCTCCTTAGTTTGATACCTAGTATTAGCCATACCCACAGTTTGTAGGATAGAACTACCCTGATACCAATTTGTCATGTCTCACCTCCAGACACACAGTATTTCCCCCAATATAATCAGGCCAGCAAAGCAAAACAGGAAAACAAGCACTGCCCCAAAAGATATATGCATATTGATATGTAATAAAAGAGTAACATAACACTTCATAACTGGTTTCAGCAGCAAAATATAAATTTAGCCACTACTAGCAAATAATTGTGCTATGAATTGTAGTTGGTGATTTAGTAGCCTATGTTAGTATTGAGAAATAGAAAAGGAAATGGATTGAGGATAGGAAGGTGATAGAATGATTTGCAAGCTTAAAAGGGTTCCCCAATTTTCATTTTCCTTTTTGAACTCAAATTGCTGGAAATAGACTTGGCCGAAACGGTGTCGTTTTGCCTTCATTCAAACTAATTAACTAACATATTAACTACTCATTCCCTTTTCTGTTAATTTTGACAAAATCATTCTCCTTCCTATATACCAGACATTGACATTCCCCATCCTTAACTCAAGCCTTGTTCTCGAGGCTTGAAATCTGAAATGTCATGATTGGTATGTAAAGAATATGAGGTTAACGAATTTTATAATAGAAATGAGAGAGGATTGTTATGATTGGTGGAGTTTATACAATTATAAAAGGATGTCGTTTTGTCGAAACGACACCGTTTTGGCTAAGCTGGCAACAAGCCAAAACTATAAACAGAAAAGCTGAGTTGAGGGCTGCTGATTTGTTGCAAAAGGATCTTCAACTGCACCTTTTGATTCTGGGGAATTATAAGTACCAGCTGAGCAGGAGGAAGAGTATTAGATTTGGGGAATCAAACCCTATCTATAAATACTGAAGTAATAATGAGTAGAGTTGGATATGAGAGAATTTTATTGAAAGTTTGGCTTCTTCCAATTCTTAATCACCTTCGATTCTCTAATCCGCCATTTTATTTCTAAATCTATCTCTACCAAACTCTATTTATGTTTCATTTGTGTGACTGTTGTTACCTCCTCGCTCGTGTTAGAGTATTGGAAGTAACAAGCGGAGCGGAATCTACATCTTCATTTGGAATTTGGGCTACTGGCCATTCATTGAAAATCCTTGGCAGCTGTTACATTTCACTTAGTTGGCTGATGGTTTAATTTCAGAATCCTATCTTGATTACTATTATCTAATATGAATTAGATGTTATTAGCTGTAGAAAAGTGGTTTGACTATCTATTTTGCATTTGTAATCTGAAGCTAAGACTATTTTCTGATTACATCTATACATGAATTGCAAGCAGGAACTAATCACAGGAAGACTGGAAAAGATGTGCAAAAAGGAAAGATCAAAGAAGAAGCTATGTATCAAAGGTGTCCTAACCCAGTGGGGCAGACGCCTGCCCACGACTTTGAGGTCGTGGGTTCGATACCCTCCGCCTGCGTGCGACAAGCTTTAATCTCCTTTTCTAGGGCTAGCTCCTCCTCGTCTGAGATAATTATCTCTCCTCTATTTGGGGCAACTGCCCAATCGGGCTTCAGAAAAAAGAAGAAGAAGCTATGTACAGCTGGAATTGCAAGAAGAAAAAGATTGGATCAGAAGTGAAATGGACTGATGATTTCGATTGACTTCCGGCCAAGTAGTAGATCTGGGCTTATTTATTTTTTATAAGGCAGTTTAGGCCCAAATTTGTAAATATTACCTCCATTCCTAAATATAATTATTTATTACATTTTGCGAAAATTAAGATACTTTTGTAATTAAAAATATTAATATTACTTTCTTAAATAAAATTAATGGTATACAAGTAATATTTTTTAAAGTAATATTGATATTTTAATTACAAAACATTTTAATTTGCAACATTTAACAAAAAATTTATATTTAAGAATGGAGAAAGTACTAGTTAGGGTACCGATTAAACACGTGGGTCCATTAGATAAATGACCCAGTATATAATTGTTTCATTTTGTAATTTCCTTTCTTTTTTTTATTATTGGATGACAGCTCACCAAAACTGTTATTGTGATAATAGCCTCCTAATTTCGTATAAATAGGCATAAAATCGTTTGTCCCAAAACTCTATCCCCTTTTCTATCACACCACTAGAAATATGCTACATCTCTAATCATCCATAACACACATGCTGCTAATTTCTCTCTCCACTATCTCTTATTCTCTAGGTGAGACATGTGATACATTTCTAATAGTGGGACCAGAAAGGGGATAAAATTACGAGATAGACGATTTTCTCCCAATAGAGCTTCGAGCTTATTTTTCCTTCTTAATGAAAATCAGCAGAAAATTTCTCCATTTCCTTTGTTTTGTTTACTGTTTCAACTTCCGATTTCTTCAAGTTCACTTAAATCCATGTTCCATGGAATTGAGTATCATTCCCATACCCTCCCGGGGCACAAACGAGCTGGTAAACCTGAGGTGATGTAAATTTAACGACCCGATAACGCAGGTTCAAATCCCATATGAAGTTGATATCTTGTTAACTTCCTCCCCTATACTTTTACCAATTCGTGCATATCGATTTAAATTTTAATCGACTAAAAGACCTCTGATTCGGGTGGAGTCAAGCCCTTTTTTAATAAAATAGTATCATTCCCATGAGATTAATTTATAGATTGTTCACCAAAAATTTTGAACATAAACTTTTCAAGCGAAGTTAAACAAATTTTACTAACTCAACTTATTTTCGTTGGTTTTTTTTTTTTTTTTTGGTTATGTGAATTTGAAGGTGCAATTAATTAGTCCATATGATAAAAGAAAGCTATAACATCTGCCATTTCACGTGAAGGGGTCAAGGGAAGACTCTACAAGTAGTAGCTTTATTAAGAATTGTAGATCTTGCATATCATGTGATCAAGGAATCAGTGTACACACTCTGCATAATTTTTCATTATCTTAGTTTTAATTTTGACAGAAATCCAGAACTTCCCACATGACTATACTTCCATTTTGATTCTATGCCTATCCTCTTTTTTATGTCTTTATTTTGCCTTTTAAAAGTGTCCTCTAATTTTTTTTTTTTTTTGGGGTTGAGATCGAGGGTGTCCACTGCCGAAAGTAGTGACTAATCCCCTCGCAACGGGAGCTCTCCGAAAATTTAAATGACTGACAATTAAATGTGCTTCATTCTCATGGCCAAAAATTGAACACCTGACCTCATACTTAAGGGACGAGGTGAGCTACCACAACGCCACACCTCATGATTAAGTGTCCTCTAATCTTGAAAAAGAAGAAGAAAGGAAAAAAATACATTATCTTTTTTATTTGATAGAAAAAATACATTATCAAGTATTTCAAATATGATGAATCGTATCAAATTAGAATCTCACCAGTTCGTACTTAATAGTAACAATAATAGTTGCATAATCATGAACGTTTACATCTTTACTAACGGTTTGTTTGAATTGTGTCTGACCGAGTTTGAGATTAAAAATAAGGTGTAAATTTTATTTAAATTGCGTCTGAAAATAAAACTTTGAAATATTAAATTATTTAAAATATAATTTGAAATTAAAATTTATTTAGACTCAGATCAAAATTTTAGACTTAGATCCAATCCAAGCAAATTCATAAATTGAACATGATGCAACACCGAATCCATCTATCACCTTACTCCGAATGTAATCTTAGCCGCCTTACTTTCTTAATGGAAGTCCTAGCCAACCAATTAAGGAATTCTTAATGGATTGCATCCAATTTTCCATCTAGTTTGGAGTAGTTAATAAATACACCTTGAAATGGGTATTCTTAAACTACGAAACAAATTGGTTGTGCAGGCTGTCGCTCCGATGCGGAACGAGATAATTCCGCACCTGCAGAATTTCCTTATTTGTTAGTTTAAAATTGTGATGGTTAAAATTGATTTAAAACTGATACCTGTTATAAGTCTCAAAACACCTGTTGTTTTTTTTAGTTTCAATACACATGTTTCAAAATTAAGAACATTTATCCTGAAACGTTACGTATATATTGATAAAAAAAAAGGTGATCCGGACTGGGTATGCAGACAGTCCCTTGTCAATCGATAGAACAGTCTATAGAGTTGAAAGTTGATGAATTATTAAGGATTTGTTTGAAATAAATATTAATTATGCTATTTGATGGACAAATTATCTACGTGGTCATTAGTCTGATGTGGTATGACATGGACAAATTGGCCAAGTGGCACTACCCCTCTCCCCACTCCCAAAACAGATCATCTTCATCCTTATGCACCAACCAACTAGAGTACGTGATATGGTGCTTAATACGTTTTTTTAGTATATATAAACAATTTGGTCGTTCTGTATTGTAGGATAAAAAAAATTCAACAATTCAAGTTTTTTCGGGGATACATGTTGTGATTTTCAGACACTTATTACGTAATACATGTGTTACATATCAGAAGACGTGTGTTTATAACGAGAAAACATATATTTCAAACTTAAAACATGTATTTGTAAGGTGAAAATATATGTTACATAAAATTTAACACTTGTCCAAAACGTGTTTAATATGTATTGAAAAAACAGCGTGTTTAATATGTATTGAAAAAACAGCGTCTACACTATATTCTCGTGAGTCGATCAATCAATAATGATAATATAGCTATCATATAGATTTTGAATAAAATGAGAGTGATAGAGAGAGGAGGACCCTATGACCTTATAAAAGAACATCCTTTTACACAAAGCTATTTTCCCTTTCCGCATTTTGGTCTAAACTCTGCGCAAATTTTTGCTTCTTTTTTTCTTCCTTTTAATTTTCTTCCTCAAATAGTACCATGTCTTTAAGGAAATGTATATGATTCCTTTCTCATTTGAGGTGCATCATCTTTCCATATCAAAGATTTTGTTCATCTTTACAAGGAACGTGTGGTAAGCTTTATTCTCCCTTATTTAAGGTGTTCTTTCTTCCCAATGTGGGGCTGTTCACTCTCCCCAATGTGGGGCAATAGTCCATCGTGTCGTAAAAAAAAAAAACATCCAAAATTTTTTTAGATCCCTCATTGAGTTAATATTTTATCATGTGTTAAATACAAAAAAAAATATAATGATCATACTGAAATTTAATGTTAGAATACACTGGGCTTGTTTGGATTGAGCCTCAGTATGAGATTTTGGTCTTAATTTTAGATTGGTCTTAAATCCAGGCAAAAATCTAGATGATTTAATGTTTCAGGTTTCATTTCCAGCCTCAATTAAAGAGAATTTAGACATCAGTTTCAAATTCAAACTAGTCAGACTCAATCCCAATAAACCTATAATCAAAGTCATTATTTTAGGTAAGGTTTGTTAGTAGGTTTGACCCTAAATCTAGAAGCAAAGAAATGGACAAGAAGATGGTCAATAGAACAAAGCTCCAAGGAAATCTTCAATTTCTTGCAAGTCATAATTATAAAATTCAGCAGAAAGTCATTTGAAAAATAGCTATTTTTATATCTGATGGTTAAGAAAATATCAATACAAGTCTTTTTCAGGTCAACAAATGGACGTAACAAAATAGAAAATACATAATAAATCTATCAGCCACCGACCCGCGGCTGACCACGCGAGGAAACCATCTGGCTGATCAAATTTGATCTGTCCACCCTACTAATGTGTGTGATTGAATTACGTCTGACTTAAGTTCTGATTTCTAAATTAATTTTGCATTGAGTATAAAAATAAAATCAAAATTCTAAATGATTTAATTTGAATTTGAGACTAATTTGAAACGTAGATCAAAATTTCAAATACAAACTCAATCCAATCATCGTGAATATGGTATTGATGGAGAATCATTCAACTACAATCTAGGTATGTTTTTTACCCTTTCAAAGGGCCACCGATAAACAACGTTTGATTGGTAGTTGGTACACGTTCAATTATCAACAAAGAGTATTCATCACTGTGTATTGTCATTCGAAGGTTCTAATTGAATAAGTAAATAAGTAACCATATTCATTTGTGAACGAAAAAAAAGCACATTTGAATTTCATTCAATGGTTTTTATTGGTTTTTCTTTTAGTTGTTTTAATAATGGAGACAACTGTTTTCGTGGTTGATTTTGTGTGAAACCAACCATTTTGTCCATTCATTACTAAAAGTTAAGTTAGGTTTTTTCAATATGTTAGTTTTAGTGATATTTTTAGAACAGTCATTATATATTTATTGTCAAAGATTTAGGGGTGTCAACGGGTTTGGGGCAGGCCCGAACCCGACTCACATAACTCGAAAAAATGTGAGTATGAGTTGAGGTGATATGAGCGTGAACTTAATATTCAAACTCGCTTTTTATGTGAGCTGAGCGCGAGCTTGACCCCGCTCAGCCCGCAAAAAGATCGAACCCGAATAAGATTAATATAATTAAAATATTATATATAATAATAATAATACTAATTAAAAAAAATAAGACATATAAATTATAATTATAATATGTTGCTCAACTCAATAGTCAATACCCACGGTTTGATTATATTCCCCTTGGAAAATAATCCGAGTTTCAACATTTTGTGTCGAATCTTGACCTTAAAAATCAAGGTTTCTCATCAGTTATCTTTTTATTAGTTTATTTTGCTTCAAGAATTAAGTATCATTGAATTATGTATATTTGTATTCTTGTCAAAATTTAGTTTTAAGGCTCATTGTATTATACTATTTTTTAGACAGGATTTTCGTTTTATCGCTAATATAAATTAGCTCGTGAGGCTCGTGAAGCTCGAGCTCATGTTAAAATGTGAGCTGAGCGTAAGCTCAAGGTTTATGAGTTTTTTCGGGCTGAGCGTGAGCTGAGCTTTTCAATTTTTATGTGAGCTGAGCGTGAGCTATGCTAAGCTCAGGTCACATAGTTCGATTGACACCCCTATAAAGATTATATCAGTGTCCTATTCATTCCCTTCATATATTAAATTATTAGGGACTTAATAATATGTTAAGATATTATTATTTATAATCGAGACAAATATTCATTCCGTTCTCAATTATTTGTCGCCTAGACATACTTTATCAGTTTTTAATTATCCGTCACTTTTAGAAATCAAGAAAGTATTAAATGAATTGTTTCAAAATTTACTCTTATCTTTTATTATCTTTTATGAATTGTTTAATTATCCCAACATAAATATATTAATTGAAAAGTAAAAATATTTATTTATTTTTAAATTAATATATTCCAATTAATTTTTTAATTCAAGTGCTAAGACAGATAAATAGCAACGGAGGAAATACCAAACTAAAAAGTTAATTAACATATATGCAAGGCTTGTTTGACGATTTTGATAGTCTCTCGAAGTTGCATTTTGACGCTTTAATTTCCATCAACTTGAAAGAGCTGTGGGCAACAACTGAAGAGGCAAGTCAAACCAGGGATGAAGCCGGGCGGGCGGGGTGACAATCGCAAAGATTTCTAAAAATACTATTAAATATAATAAATTTTATATATAGTTCGTAATATTTTTATTAAATTTGCCTCTAACATTTTTTACAGTTTTTACATATAGTTTCGATATACTGTTGCCGTTTTCGCTTCCAACGTCAAATTTCTGGCGTCCTGGGTCAAACAGAGGTTTCTACTCTTGTTACTTACTCCAACAGCATTAGCAGCACATAGTAATCAAGAAATAAAATATTCTAAGACAAATCGAATTTAACTAATAAGGCCATTACATTAAACTAGAAAAAGAGAGAACCTTAGTATTTACAAATGATGAAACCTTTGACACAGTCCAGGGGGGTGTCAATTACTACATGATTAAAGATTATAGCTCAAGCTTCAATGATGATCCAACATTAACATTGAATTCATCAAAGCTAGACCAGGTTAAGATAACTCTACTAGATTAGAAATATTTACAAGCAGACTTAAGACTAATCTATGGTGACTTTCTTTTTTTCGCGCTCACTAGAACGATACATGTGGTACTAACTTCGGATTAAAACCTAAATGAACGATGATTGATGATTGATGATTGATGAATGTACATTGAAAGATCGACTAATTCGTTTCAAGAGTATGATCGAACCAAACCAAAAGTTGCAGAAGGATCTGGACTTAAAGAGACCACTAAAGAGGAACCTTGTAGGAGATTCTTGTCGTCCTTGATTTAGCTCTTCTGGGGAGCCTTTTCACTTGGAGTATCGTCTGCCCTATTGTTTGACGAATGGAATCTATAATCTTTGCATCAACAGGGTAGCCACAGGCATCGCGAACATAGAATGTATTAACCGCTTTTCCTGCTCTTGTTGTCACTTCTGCTCTGGTCACTGTGAGGCTGTTCTCGCGAAAGATTCTCGTGACATCAGATAGCAGCCCAACTCTGTCTGTTGTGCATAATTCTAGCTTTAGCCCCCTAAATTTAAGAATCAAGAAATAAGCCATCAAAGATGTCAAATTGATGCGGAACTGCGAAATTCGCCAACATACACGTGTAGTTTATTAGTATTTTTTTACCTCAGATACTCTTCTTAAAATGGCTGCTTCAAGACATTGGATCACTCTTTGCCTCTCTGCATCTGATTTGACGGGCGATCCATCTATATGTCTTATACAATATTCCTTCAAATCCAAAAGGAAAATTCGTGTCAGAGCAATAGCTGAAGTAATAAAACATGAATGCTACCATTGAACTAAATTTCTATTATCATAAAGAATATATGAATATATTGACCAGAGTTTCACGTACCTGATAAGCTTCAGGCCCCTTGGCATCAACATTTCCATGGAAAACAACATATTGCATATCAGTAAGAGTGCAGATTGTATCAAATAGAAGTTTAGGCCTATCCTTGCTGCGGATGGTAACCACCGAGTAGTCTTTATCATGCCAATTAACAACATTAACATTTGGACCCTCGTTTTCATCCGTGGATTCATTTCTAGAACGTTCATAATCTCGGTCAGCAAACATCATCTGGTGAAGTCTTCTCTCGGTGTGAGTGATCCCGTGTGAAACAACCATCTTAGCCTCCCGGGATTTGTTGCTTCCCTTGAGTACATTACAGAGGAGCTGATTAATCATGGACAACCGTTCGGGGTCAGTAATTGCACCGCTGGTTTCCTCATCTGTAACTTGCATTACAGCTGCAGCCCGGGTGTTGTGGGTCCAAACCTCAGCATTCACAACATTGCATTTGAGGTGGGTTAAGACAGCACTCATTTCTGAGAGTAGACCTGGCCTGTCACTTCCTATTAACTCAATTGAGGTGTGGTCCATTGCAGGTACTACTCCAACAGATCTTCTCATGGAGGATGCAAAACATGAATCTGGTCCAAGTGACTGAAAATCAAACCAGGAATGAGTTGGAAATGTCTATCACAATAAATGCAAAGAGAAAAAAGAGTACCAAGAATTGCTTCAAATGAATACAAACTCACCTTCTGAATGTAATCCAGCATCCCTTCATCCGTTATCTTATTTCCGCCTTGATCCGTGACATTGAAGACTACAAAAGGAAACATGATGAACAATTTCAGTCCAAGATAAATTCTTTTTGGTTCCCAAGTTCGACGTTTGTTTCTCCTCCCCCGAAGATAACAATTGATTTATTTTTTTAAGAAAAGCGAAAATGATTACCATCCATGAACCATCCTCCATCAGAACAAATATATGCTTTAGTAACCATAAGGTTAAGATCAGTAAGAACTTGAATTACTTCCAGAAGTATTCCATGTTTATTAGCACTGTCAACCTGCATTTAAGAATGGGACTATGTCAAATTCAAGAAAAAACAAAATAATCAAACAAATACAACAGAAAAAGGACTAAAGCAAAGACATACCTGAATGACAGTTGCATTTTTGCAAGAATCATTATCAATAACAACTCTGACAAGAAAAAAACAAGTAAAATTTAGTGTAAATACAAACAATGAAGCATCTTTTCAAATTAAATTAATAAATATAGAAAAATAAGACAATAAATAGATACCTTGGTGGATTCATTCTCCTGATGAACTTTTCATATTCATCATCCATAGTCTGGGAATAGCTAACTGAGGTTTCTGAGGAAGAAAAACAACAAATAAACTTAAGAGAGCCTAAAATGAAAAAGAACAGAGAAGAAAAACAGAATCACCATTACCAATCAGAAAGAAGATACTGAAACCAAGAGTGTAAAGCAAGTAAAATTAGTTCTGATTGGATTGGATCTCAGTCTAAGTTTTTTTTACTCCAGTACGGTCTCAAACCCAAATCAAATTCATTACAAGACTCAATAAAATGAAAGTTGAGTATTAGTTTGAGTTTCAAAACCAAATCAGACACAATTCAAATACACTAAAAATAAAAATAAAAAATGTAAAAAAACTGACCAATCATGAATATTGGAAAGGGGGCTACTAGAAAAAACCTAGATATCAACAAGGCTAATTAAGAAGCCAAGCCTCCCTAAAAAAAGGTGCTTGTGCTTCTTGTCTATGTGGGGTGGGTAGTAGGTGGGGTTCTATGTTTCTGTGGGAACCAGAAACCATTAAACCACTGAAATTCAAGAACCAAACACAACCCCTCTGCGTGAAAACAAGAATAGATACCAAATCAAAGTCTGACCATACCAAATATTCAAGAAAATTTACAGTTTCCCACCAAATTTCAACACCATTAACAAGCCTCATAATAACTCAAAATAAAAAACCCATCTCCCAATCTCTAACCAAAACAAGAAAGTGGGGAAAAAAGAAGAAAATTTAGCAAAACATCAAAACTAGTCCCATTAAACCCCAATTCTTGAACCCAAAAAATGCAGAAATTCAAGAAGCACTGAACAAGAAAACAAAATACCCAGGAAAAATTGGCACGTACCCATCAAAATTCTTGAAGAAACGTGATCTGGGTCACCGTTATTTTCTTGATTCCTGTCTCTAAAAAATACTAACAAATCTTGACCACCCCACAATTTCTATATAATACTGATATTCTACCAATACATATATATCCCAATAGCCCTAAAATAATTCAGTGTGAAATCAAGAAATCATTGGATAGGAAACTCTAAAAACAACTTTCCTTTCTACTTTGCTGTTTTCCACACCCCAAAATATTCAGTTTCCAACAAAATGCTCTTTCTTTCAATTGCAATATTGATATAGAGAGAGAGAGAGAGACAAATATAGATATAGAGAAAGTGTTTCAACTTTGGTGATTTCTAATTTCAGTTGCTCTTCTAAATTCAGGGCGGAGTACTTAATAAAGAAAGTTCCCAAAAACGAGACTATATATGCGTATTTTAGCAACGTCTCAGTGGGGGTTTAGGTGTGTGAGCGCGTGGTCTTTGCTATTATACGCTGACAGTGAAATTTATACCACTAGTATTGTTTTCTAATTTTCAATTATTTAATTGTCTTTTCTTATTTACTTCCCACGTGTTGAAGGGGGGAAGAGTAAATATCTCCAAGGTTTGTGGGGAGAGAGAGAGTTATAACGGTTTTCACCATAAACCCCACCCTTTTAACTTTTACTGTTCAGCTATGGGAGGTAAATTTTGATAATTACGTGTTTGCTCTAATATATCAAAATATGCGATTTTTTAAAAGTTTATATTAAGGAAAATGTTGATTCTGAAACATATTATTTTGAGTTAAGTAAAACCTCGTATATAGTAATACTCTATATAAGAATAAATTTATTATAGTAATAAAAAATTGACAAGTTATAAACAAGAATAACCATTGTAATATTTCATTCTTTTTTAGGATCATCCTTAAGAAAAATTTACCCCATATAGTAATAACATATAATAACATTAAATTTTAAATATATTTATATATCTTTATAAAATATTCATAATTATTTAACTATATTACATTAAACTTAAAATTATATTAAATATTTATCTAAAATTGTAATGTACGTACATTTATTTTTTTTTAAACTCATGAATCTTATATATATATATATATATATATATATATATATATATATATATATATATATATATATATATATATATATATATATTTTAACTTCATGTTTTAAAATATGAAAGGACACAATTCTAAGTGTCGTATAATGTATATTAGTTATTTTTAAAATTATAATTTTTTATATGTAAGTCTCTATTTAACAATAACCTCCCTGTAGTAATATTTTTCTCCGGTCTCGAGAGTATTACTGTATAGAGGTTGTATTGTATAATTATTTATAAGTACACTAATCTTATTTGATTCTAAATATGTGATTGTGAATGATAATTAAAAGTCACTATTGATAGAGTTTAACTCTAAGAATTTGCTCTTATTTAATTAAAAGTGGGTTTTTTGTTTGTTTACAAAGAGGTTGGGATTCTCAAAAATATATTTTTATTGAAGTTGGTATAAAATGTTTTTTCAAATACACCTAGGGTGAGCATCAAATTCGAATTGGTCAATTCGGTCATTTGAATTCGATTTTTTCATTTTTTCAATCATTCAAAAACCGACCGAATTCGAAATCAAATTCCAAATTGGCAAATTTGGAATTCGGTTTCGACCAATTTGGCCAAATTGGAGGGTTGAGTTTTTTTTCAAAATTCTACAAAATAAAGTCCATTTATGTTTCGAATTTGAGCAGAATCTAGTTCACATTTGAGCAAACTCTGTATTCTTTTTTGAAGCAGATGGATAAGAGAAATTAGTTTATACTGAGAGTAAATAAAATAAAATAGAGAAGAAGAGAGGAAGAGAGGAAACGAAGAGGAATGGATTCTTGGAACCTTAATATATAATGGAATCCACCGAGATGACTACTACTGCTAGTCACTCTTTCTAAAAATTAGTCTGACCGAAATTGTCTCAAGTTCCCCCAATTCGTATTCGGTCACGCCCGAATTATCGAATTCATACCGAATTATCGAAAACAAATTACCAATTTCAATGTGAATTCAGTCAGAATTCGGTAAAAACCGAATTTGCTCACCCCTAAATACACTCTTAGCTTTAAAAGCATAGATTATTACTTTATACTAATGTACAGACATAAATATGTATTCGATAAAAATATATCGGATTATATAAGAATTTTTTTTATCGTAGATCGATTTATTAGTTATGAAATTATACCACTTAGAACTGTAAATATTTTTTTTATTATTTATTAATGTGTTTATGTAAGTGCAAAGTAAGGTTGTAGAAAACATGCATAATAACGTGGGGTTAAACCAATAAATCATGTTTATAATAAAACTTTTGTTTATGATAAATTTTTGTTATATTTTATTTAACAAAAAAAGAATCAGAACTGATTTTTTTCCCTTAATTCTAGAATGATACTGATTTTCACAATATCTTTTTTATATGAAATTTCTTTGTTATTAAACAATCAGTCACGAGATTTGCATTTTCTTGATTAGCTAAAGACTCGATCTACAAGATTATTTAAATATATTCATATCCTCTTTAAATATGAGCAATACCTAATACTTTTAATCCAAAAGGGAAATAACACCTAATCCCAATTTTACATTTGGAAAATATAGGCCGTAGAGAATATTCATTACCCCCATAACTACTCGGATAATTTATATATGAATCAGTTTCAATAGATCTTGTGGTTGAACCTATTCACATTAGCATATATACTCCTCCCTATGCTTGCATACGAGTCGAGTTTAGAGCTGTATCCCACTCGAATACAAAAAAAAATGATTCAGATTCGGTCAGAATTCCATACCCATAAGCCCACATACGAATCCGAATTTGTTTCAGAGTAACAGAACGGTTTCGGGTCTGAAATAAGAAAAACCTTTGGATATGTTCACATGCAAGGATAGATTTTACTCTAATTCTAGCATTATGTATTTTATTTTGAGGAGACTTCAGAATATTTATATAGAGATGTGATCGAATTTCTGGTTTTGTATTTTTATTTAAATTTTGAACTTTGAAAAATATTATAATTATTGGTTGTATTACAGTTCGTAGTATTATTTGTGGAGTGTAGTATAATTGGGCTGAGGTAATATCCGATATGTAAGATTTTAGGTTAAACAAGTATGTTTTTAATCAGTCAAAAAAGAAAAGAAAAAATGAGGAGGATTGGACTTTTTTAAACAGGTTTTACCGAATCTGTATCTGGATTCGAATGGACGAATCTGGTAACACATATTATGAATCCGTTCGGATTCGGTAGGAAAAGTAAAATTTGATTTGGATTCAGAATAAACAGTCCCCTATCCATTTGCAGGCCTACTCCTCCCATCCCAAATTATCTGTCCACTTTGTGTTTTACATGATAATTAATGTTTCATCAAATTTTATAGTGGAATATGGTAAAATGTCAAACATGACAATATTTAATATTACTTCTAATTTAATTATACATTTTCTTCTCTCTATATTCTTCTCTACAATATTTAATGTAAGGGGTATGATTGGAAAAATCATCATCATCAAAAGGAAAATGTGGACATATAATTTGAGACGAATGAAATAATAATGAGAGAGATATTAAAGAAGAAAAGAAAGTGAACCAATACCTAGTAACATGTTGGATTTGACATATTCGAAACGGAGTAAATTGCCATTTTAGGTCATTAACATATTTACGTTCAGTCATTTTCATCATTTTTATCTTTTCGCATCCCCAACCTATTTTCGATCTGCCAAATTCATTCTTCGGCCAAAAGCAAGTTTAGAAATCGTCAGGTAAAGTGACGTGGAATAACGAGGTCATATTCACGTGCCTTAAATTACACTTTTTATCCTTTAAAAAAGTATTTTTTTTTAATTTTTTGGTTACATTCAAGCAGTCATTATTAATGTGATAAAATTGGTAAGAATATGCATGTTGGTTGTGATAGTTACCAAAAGTTTCAGAAAATTTGTAAAATGTGAAGCTCATGGCCTACTCAAGATTGTTTACTATGATTTTTCATAATTTAGGTCATTAAATTTGCTACCTAAATTGTTTTTCTAATAAGTTTGGCATAGATGTGATGTTTCGGCTAATTTTTAATTACAGTATACGCATTTGTCCGGAATTATTATTCAATCTTTTAAGGTAATTTAGTATTGGTGTTAGACATAATGCCTATTGATTTTATAAAAGGCTAAAAACCATGACCCCCCACAAAAAAAAAGGAAAAGGAAAAAAAAAGACATATAGGCTCTCTACTATACAAATGCAATGCTACTTTGAAGACTTTCGTGCAAGGTTTTGAAATCCAGCTTGAACATTGACCCAAAAAAAATATTGGGTTACTAGTTATTTGTCGAAACGTTGAGCGTACCATCATCGACATGTTTATCAATCCGGTTATGTCATAAATATGATAAATAAATAAATAATATGTAATTTTTATTTAAAATTAAGTAAATATTCAAAGGCTAAAATGTCCCCTTAATATAAATTTGAAATTAACAAAATGCTATGTAAATTCATTTATACAAACTATTCTACAAAATATAAATATAACTATTGATAAAAAAAAGATAGAAACTTTCATTGAATTACAAAGAAAATGTCAATCACACTCCAACCTCAACCGTCCAAGAAATATCAATATTTGTTTAAAAATACAAAATATTTCACAAGTCTTATAAATTTGGATTTGGTAGTTTGAATTTGATGAATTTGGTTTGAGAGTTGAGAGTTGACAGTTGAGAGTTGAGATAGCTTCTTGTTCTTTACCTAAACGGAGATACTAGATAGAATTGAGGGTGAGATGTACATGTTGAGTGTATCTCGGTTTATTGTTTAAAATGCAAATTTTCCTCTCTTTTTTTAATGGAGCATATGAGACCCAGACAGTCTAGTAAACCCGTTCTGCTTTTCGAGTTCGACGGTCCGACCGTCAAATTTTACTGGATTGAACAAAATAAGTTAATTTTTTAGTCTGACTGATTTTTGGGACCAACCCATAACGCAAAGCAGACTGCCCGGGTTTAAAAACCATGTTTTCATGAAGCAACTTCGATAGCTCATTAATGGCTCTTGTTGAGCTATGATCTCATCATCAGTCAGAAAGTTTGTGATCTCAAACTTAATTAGAACCTAAGTTCAACTTTTTGCTTTGGAAATTGTAGCTAACTAAGACTAATAAGTTAGTCCGACGAAGTGAAAATTAGAATTCCATTATCGATCAAAGTTTCCTAACTCTTATTAGTGATGCCACGAAATTTGAAAGTGATAAATTAACACGTTAGAGAACAATTTGTTCTTAGAAAATGTCTGACATAATTTTTTTGGACAATATTTCTCCATAGAATCTTGTTGTTATACTCGTAATTTTTACTTGTATGATTTATGTGTTTAATTATTTTTTATGTGTTATGTGTTATGTTTATTATTTGTTTAAAGCACTTTGATGAGATTAGGAAAGTAGAAAGACCTAAAGGTTGCTATTAGAAAGCTGTTAGGTTGTTATGTAAGGAATTTGAAAAGTTTATAGGAGTAGTTAGTGCTGGACAAGAGTTACAAAGAGAAAGGAGAGAAAAGAAGAAAGGAGAAAAAATTGGAAATTCTGTGCTGTGATCTTAGAGCTTTAAGTAGAGGGTTCAAACGTACCCTGATCGTCCTCAAATTTTGACCAAGGATAGAAGACTCATATGACTTCAATCTGTACAGTTGAGATTTGATTCCAACGGCTAATTTCAAAGGAATTGCAATCGGAACATAGGTATAAAATTCTAGGGAAAGTAGTGTTTTGCAATCTATTGGGAATTTTGATTTAAGAAATTGAGGTAAGTTTCTTTCCAAAAGCATTAAGTTATGGAATGTGATGAAATAATTTCTTCATTTATTTTATTGCATCAAATTGGATGAAGCAATTGTTATATGGTTGATTGTCGTATCTATTAGCGTATGAAATGTGTATGATTGATTGTTGATTTTGTTATGTAAAGTCAGAGTTTAGGTCATTCTGAATTTTGAACTTTTGTCTATGAATTGTAGCTAAAACTAAAATTAGAATTATCCATATAATCTAGTCATTTTAGCTCTCACGAAATAATCGTGATGGTAAAATGGGTGTCGAAGTATTGAATAATCCATGCGTGGAAGTAATTATTATGAATGAAATGGGGCTCGACACTCATTCAAATATGAGTAAACAAATTTTTATTAGACCATTTTATAGATGCTTCCGAAAACAAGTAATTAAGTGACAATTTCTCTAATGTACTCATAATGGTAACCACCTTAAAAGACACTTGAGCGAATATGACCAGCCTCTCCTTGGTAGGAAGAAGAAACTAACAAATCTAGAGTAAGACAAAAATGCAACCAAGTATGCTTCTCCTATTGAAGTCTTTGGTATATTGAGGATAAAAAAATGCTTATATTCTCCCTCGGTCTTCGTCGAAATATGTGTTTTTTTTTCTTCCAATGGGGCATTTGGGATTGTAATCAGTCTTTTTCTTATAAGTATTTTTTTCACTATATATATAAAAACCTTTAGTGACGAAAATTGTTTGTCACAAAATTCGTCCTGATGTCTCTAAAGGATTTCGTGACGAAAAACATATTTCGTCACAAAAGATAGAAGGGACGAACGAATTTCGTCACGAAAAAGTGAGTGATAACTTTGTTGTCACCAGAAGTACCTTTGGTGACGAAGGTGTCGTCACGAAAAGTTATTCTAAAATTTAAAAAGAATTATGAAGCCAGGCTGGGCCAATCAAGCAGAACTTAGCCTCATAAAAATGATGACATATAATGATGGAGCATTTTCTTTCTCTCTCCTGCAAGGGCAATGAGAAAAAAAATTATTCTCCTTTTTTCTCTCAAACTTCATCTTCTTTCTAAAATCTTCTACTTTATTCCAACCATAACAATGGTGGAGAAGAAGCAATTTCATCAATTCCATTTTTTTTAAAGAAACAATGCAGAGAATCATAAATAGATATAGATTGGAAATATGAAGAACTGTGTCTCGTACTGAAAAAAGTAAACATACTAACTCTAGCGGGGATGATGATCCTTAGCTGAAACACAATCCAGAGTTCGAACACTAAACTACTAAGACGGTAGGATTGACTCCTAAATTGGTTCCTTTCTGCCCGAAAAGAATTGCTGAGGAGAAAATTAATCCTCCTCGAAACTTCTTTGATCCTCATTTCTATAGAATTTGCATTCAGTCTCCAACATAAAATATCTAATTCTGCTCCCTTCAGCTAAGAGAAAATTGAATTCTAATACCGTCTTTGTAGGACTAGCCCTACAACTCTTCACATAAATTGGGCGAGGCCTACCTGCAAATGTGAACTCCGCTAAATTCATGTAAAGAGACTGTGGAATCATGACGGTTATAAGATTGAGTGGCTAAACATGTTACGCACCATAATACTGATCTCCAGAGTTAAACTTGAGCATGATATATAGATACTTCTCCCATTAATGAGAGAGAACGGTTAAAATAAATTTTTTTGTTGATGGATTTTAGTGTCTCATTTATGGGACGAAGTTAGGAATTTGGTGTTGGGAGAGGGAGAGGGAGAGGGGGAGGGACAAACTGCAACAGTATGTTGAACTACATATAAAAACGACAACAAAAAATTTTTGAGGGCGAAACTGATAAAATATTGCAAACTACATATTTTATATCTAATAGTATTTTTAAGCCCCGCTTCCGCCCCTGTCTTCGTTCCTGGCCCCATTCACATGGGGTTAGGCAGAGGGCAAAGAATGCTTGCTCATTGGGGTCAAGATTTGGAGCAAGTGCACAAACGCATGTCTTACGGTGCATGCTCCCCTTATGTCTCCTTCTCTCCCCTCTCTCTCTCTCTCTCTCTCTCTCTGCACATGCTTCTTCTACTACCTCCATATTTCATGTTATTGCTAAGTTCATTCAGTTGATAGGGTTTCTATATATCTTTCTTTTAGCATCAGACTATTCAAAGGGACTGCAAATGGTTGGCCACTCCCACTACACTTCCCATCTCTCTCTCTCTCTGCATATATGCATAGTATAGACATAACTAAAATATTAAATTTGTAGTAGTGAAAATCTATATAAAAAGGTTTTTCAAAAATATTGAAGAGGCGAATCTTAAAAAAGAAAATGATTAAATGGGTAGAAGATGAAAAAAAATCGACAGTTCTCATATATGTTTCCGTGCATGTTTACAATCACTCACAATTTGCCAAATGTCTATAAAATGGAAATATATATATATATATATATGGCGAATTTTCAGTGGTGGAGATATGTATTTGAATATGTATGGGGACAAACGATTTCTAGCTGTAGAAGATCAATTTAGAAAACGGTGGTGGGGCGGTAATCTGGACATGCACCCTTAGTTCCGTCTAAGATGCATTGAATTAGAACTTCTATGTCCTATTTTTGTGCCTTGACTCCTGCCCATTAATAAAAGTTGTCCAATGTTAACTTTTTATCTATAACATCATACGTCAAGAGTATACATTACAACTTACAAGTCAAATAATTTGTTAGTAAATCATGAGAAATCTATACTATCTTTGGGATTTCTTTTCTATGTATTAGTGGCATTTTTTTAAGCTTTAACTTCTTTAGATTTATTTACATAAGTAACTTCAAATTATGAATTATGTTTAGTCTTGATTTACATTTTGTGTAAGAGCTTAAAAACAGTTTTAGCAAACTTTTTTTTTAAAATTTTTTATTTATTTATTGGAGGAGGGGACCTAACTATTATAAGAAAAATAGGGAATTCAAGAAGTGGAGAGAAGATTCAAACTCATAACCTCTACGTCGCGAGGCCATAATTAAAATTATACCACTAGAAGCAGAGAAAGAGTAATAAAATTATACCACTAGAAGCAGAGAAAGAGTAATCCCTCATTATTATATAGTTTTTTGAAGTTATACAAACTCATGTATAAGAGTTACACACCAGGGCTTAGTGTATGATCATACTTAATTAAAACTGAAAATTTCTTGGGGCGGCAAGAATATAAGGATATAGTTCTTTTGCAGCTAGATACAATTATTCCATTGGACAAATTTTCTTTAATAATGTGTAGTTTTCATTTACTTTTTCTTCTTGTTTTAAAATAAAATTTATTTATGAACATTAACCAGCATTTTTTCATGGAAAATAGATTAGGATGGGTAATAATTACAGAGTCAATGCAATTGTCAAATTGACCGTTACAGGATCATACAATAGCGATTTAACTCTAGAAAAAAATAAATTTATCCTAAAATGTAAAGGCGGTATGTTATATTTTGCAATTATCAACAACAAACCAGTGCTTGGTGAAGGATTCGAACTGAAGATTACTTTAAATAAGATACCGGGTCGGTATTTCTTGCGGGTTGACTTCGGGTCAACTGCTGATTGGCTATCTATAAATAGATGGAGATTGACTTTGTAGCTGAAAATGGTACTCAGGATTGGGTAGGATTTCTAAGAGCTATATACACTAGGGTTTGATACCAAATCCTTGTCTAATATTGTTGGAGAGTTTTCTGAACTCAAACAGGAAGGAAGTGTTCAAACCTACATGAAGAAGTTTAGGGCACTCAAATCCATCTTTGTAACTACTAGGACTAGGGCAGCTCCTGGGTTCTTTGTGGATTTATTCCTTAGAAGACATAAGGATCAGATAAGAGGTACTGTGAGTATGCACAAGCCCACTTCCCTGTTGGAAGCCTTTAGATTAGTTGTGGAGTAGGAAATGAAATTGGTATTGACTGCTAAGTCACACTCCGGGCCACAGTATTCCAGCTATTCACAGAAAACTACCCTTAATGTAGCTACAGTAGTTAAGGCTATTGCCACTCAAACTCCTAACTATAAAATTCCATTCAAGGATCCTATTAAGTTCAAAATGATCAGCATTGAGGAAATGTATAGGAGGAGGGAGATAAATATCTGTTATAAGTGTGGGGGGAAATATTCTCCATATCATAAGTGTTCACTGGTTGAGGTCAACATGTTAGTCATGTGTGATCAAGGTGAACCTAGAGGAAAAGAGGCTGAGTTGCAGGTTTTGCAACCTTATATGAAGGAGGATGAGTTGTGTTTGGGGGGATAGATTGCTGAATTGGCTCATGTATCTTTGTATGCCTTAAATGGTATTACTGGTGGGGAAATATTCAGGATACATGAAAAATTGGCAAAGAACTTACCTGTATATATTCTTATTGACCTTGGCAGCATCCGCAGTTTCATTAACCCCAAAGTGGTGAAGAAACTTGGGATACAAGTACAACATACCAAACATTTACTCATAGTCCTTGGGAATGGGGAAAAATATGGTATGTGGAGTGTTGTAAATAGGTGAAGTGGAGGATTGATGACTTAGAATTCTACTAGGACTTACATGTCTCAATTCTTGGAGGGAGTGACATGATTTTGGGAGGGGATTGGCTTGGCACACACAGTCCTAACAGTTTGGACTATGAGAACGAAGTAGTGAAGTTTGGGAATGATGGAAGATAAGTTGTGGTGAGTAGTAATACCATGCCAGCTAGGGTTAAATATGTGTCTGAAAAAGGTTTGCTTAAGTGTTTGGAGGAGGCTGCTAAAGTTTGGGTGGGGTAGTTGTGTGGCATAGAGGCAAAGGAAGAAGGAATTCATGATTCTATCAAAGACTTGTTGAGAGAATTTCCAGATGTCTTTGTAGTGTCTAAAGGGCTATAACCTAGCAGGAATCATGAGCACCAAATTTTGCTTAAGGATGGGGCTCAACCTATTAAAATCAGATCATATAGAGTCTCTCATTCACGAAAGGATGAAATTGAAAGGCAAGTTAAGGATATGTTGCAAGAAGGGAATATACAAGTAAGCAACGATCATTTTTCATCTCCAATAATCCTTGTTAAGAAGAAGGACTGGGAAATGGAGATTTTGTGTGGATTTTAGATAGTTAAACCTTTTAACTGTCAAAGATAAGTTCCCAATTCCTATGGTAGATGAGCTTATTGATGATTTGCATGGGGCTGAATACTTCACTAAGATTGATCTAAGATCAGATTACTTTCAAATTAGAATAAAAGAAGAGGGCATACCTAAGACTTCCTTCAACACTCATTTTGGACACTTTGAGTTCAAAGTGATGCCATTTGGGCTCACCAATGCCCCATCTACTTTTCAAGCATTGATGAACAAAGTTTTTGGTCATTTCTTAAGGAAGTTTGTGCTTGTGTTTTTTGATGATATTCTGGTATACATTCCTTATTTATCATCACATAAGTCACATCTTAAGTTGGTATTGAAGGCATTGGGGAAAAAATCAGCTTTATGGGAAGTTGAGCAAATGCTCTTTTGCTCAGAGGGAAGTTGACTATTTGGGGAATTTTATCTATGGAAAAGGTGTGCAAGCTGATCCTAAAAAGATTAAAGATATGATTGACTGCCTATACCTAAAAACATCAAACAGTTAAGGGGGTTCCTAAGTTTGACAGGGTATTACAGGAAATTTATAAAAAAACTATGGACTATTTAGCAAGCCATTTACTTCTTTACTAAAGAATAATAGTTTTTCTTGGAATCCTGAGGAAGAAAAGGCTTTCTAGGAGTTGAAGTTGGTTCTCACAGCCACATTTGTTGGCCTTTCTTGATTTTTTAAAAGAATTTGTCATAGAAGCAGATGTTTGTGACACAGGTATATGGCTGTTTTGATGTAGTAAGGAAGACCAATAGCCTTTTTCAGTAAGGCATTGGGTCCTAAAAGCTCATCTATGTCTACCTATGAAAGAGAATTGATGGCCTTATCCACCTCTATTCTAAAGTGGAAGCATTACTTATATGGTCATCCTATTGTTATTAAACCATATCACCAGAGTTTGAAGTATCTTCTAGAGCAGAAGATAAGCATTGATGCTCAGCATAAATGGATATCAAATTTGCTTGGTTTTGATTTCGAAATCCAGTACAAGAAGGGTGTAGAGAATAGAGTAGATGATGCTCTATCTAGGAAGTATGAGTGTAATGCCTTATCATGAGTTGTTCCGAATTGGATTAATGACATCAAGGGAAGTTATGTGGATGATGAATTTTCACAAAGGTTGATTGCTCAATTTCTGTTGGGGAAACAGGTTGAGAATTATACATATGTTCAAAAAGTTATGAGATTTTAAGGTAAAATCTAGGTTGGAAGTCAAGGGAATGCAAGGCACATTGTGATAGATGTTATCCATGCATCCGCAGTTAGTGGCCATTCAAGGGTTCATGCCAGCTACCAAAGATTAAAGAAGACTTTCTATTGGCCTCACATACAGAAGGATGTTCAGGCCAGGATTAAACAGTGTGAGACTTGCCAGAGATGCAAGCATGAGAACATACATTATCTTGGACTTCTACAACCATTGAAAATTCCCGATCAGCCTTTTACTCACATTTCCACGGATTTTGTGGAAGGTCTTCTTAAGTCTGAGGGGAAGTATGTTATTTTGGTAGTTGTGGACAAATTGACTAATTTTTCACACTTTATAGGTCTTACTCATCCTTACACTGCCAAGAAATTGGCTGAGGAATTATTGGACAATGTCTTCAAATTACATAGATTGCCTCAGTATATAATTAGTGACAGGGACAATATCTTCACAAGTGCATTCTGGAAGGAACTGTTTTCTACCCTAGGAGTAAAGTTAAAACTCAGTTTAGCCTACCACCCACAAGCTGATTGGCAAACTGAAAGAGTTAACCAAAGTTTAGAAATGTATCTTAGATGTTGACTGCTCACAAGCCTCAGTTATGGCATAAATTTCTTCCTATGGCTGTTTGGTGGTATAACTCTTGCTACCACAATTCTATTAGAATGCCCCCTTATGAGGCCATATATGGTTACAAACCTCAAGGGTATGGGGAGAACATAGTGATTGGAAACATTCAGCATAGGGAAGTATCAAATATGGAGGAGGAAAGACAAAAGATGAACGTTCTGTTGAAGGAAAACTTGCTCTTGGTTGTCAATAGAATGAAGAAAAATGAAGATAGGAACAGGAGTGAAAGAGAGTATGTTGTTGGGGATATGGTTTATGTGAAGCTGAAACCATATAGACAACATCAGTAGCCTTGATGAAGAATCCTAAAATTTCTCCTAAGTTCTTTAGTCCCTATATGATATTGAAGAAGTTTGGGACAATGGCATATGAGCTTCAATTACCAGTCAATGCTTGGATCCATCCAGTGTTCCATATCGTTCAGCTTAAACTGAAGATTGAGGATGATCAGGTAGTAGAAAAGGACTTGCCTATGACTAATGTGTAAGTACAATTGTTTGTTGAACCATTGGCTTTGCTTGAAAGAAAACTGGTCAAGAAAAAAAATAAGGCTGTAGTCCAGTAGTTGATCAGTTGGAGTCGTCTTCCAAAAGAATATACCACTAGGGAGAATGCAAATGAATTTCTCAAGAAATGGCTTGATTTTTCTTGGACATCTTGAGGGCAAAATGGCTTTCAAGGGGGAGAAAATGTTATATTTGGCAATAATCAATAACATCCATGTGCTTGGTGAAGGATTTGAACTGAGGTTTGCTTTAAATAAGATACTGGGTCAATATTTCTCGCTGGTTTACTTCAGGTCAACTGCTGATTGGCTCTCTATAAATAGACGGGAATTGGGCAGTTACAACCATTCAGATATTTTGGCAATTGGCGGTTACAATTCACTTTTCCCCATTCTTCTTCTTCTTCATTTCTCGAGTTCTGCCATTGATTTGAGCTGGCTTGTAGCTCATTTCTTAGTGATTTCTTCTTGTATCTCAATAATTTTGTGTAACATTTGGATTTCTTAATACACATTGAGTACAATTTCTCCTAGATATGACACGGTAATTGAAAACTGTCCTCATGAACCAACTGATTTTTCCATCTCCAAAGACAACTACAAAATTTCCTAAAAATGAGACTTCAGTCTAAAGGTCCAAATTTTCTCCACCATCCTCCAGTGAGTCATGTATCAATCCATCGAACAACATTCACAACGTTGAAAAAAATATAGTGTTGATCTGGTCTCAGTAGAATTTTTCCAAATGTTAGTTGTAAGGGCAGTCCCGCAGCACATGAAGAGACGATTCCAATACTGCACCACAAACCTCACAACTTGCATGATCTTTGATGCCCCAATTATGCAATAATTCATTCGTCTCGAGACGTTTCACCTTACTTGCCATAACAGTAAATGGTTTCACAACGGTCCCTTAGTTTTCCAAATTATTTCCTATCTCAGACTATAATGGTCCTTAGGTGGATTAATAAAGTCATATGCCTATATTGATGTGAAATCTCCATACGAAGACAGTTTCCATATCACCACATTATCATTATCCGACTCCAAAATTACCAGTTGAATCAAGTCTTTAATCGACTCAGGAAGGAATTGAAGTTATATCTCATCTGAACCCCTCTTGCCAACAACCTGAAACTTTAGCATCATTATCATCTTCCGGAATATTAGCAATCACAAAATATGGCAATTTCATTCACTCAAGCCTAGAGTAATGCCATAAATTAACATGTTTGTCATTTCTAACAGTCCAAACTAGGCATTGCTGTAATACTTGAAACCCTTCCACAATGCTCTTCCAAGCTTGTGATGAATTTGGTTTAATTTTTTCTATTATAATGTCTGATAGTCTGCCATATTTAGCAGTTAAGATCCGAGCTCATCTGGCATCCCCGTCACTGTGCAATCTCCATGCTTGCTTGGCGAGTGTAACTCTGTTCAGATCTCGCATCTTTTTTTTAAACCCAAGATACATTCTTGCTTTGCACCACATACCTTATAGCACACAAAAAGTATGGATTATGCGTTGTTTATCCGACTAATTCCAAAATAATCTTCTAATTGCACGTTACAATTGATCCACAATTCGTTGAGGGAGTCTAATCGTTTGCCACGCATAGCTCGCTAGGGAGGGTGCAACTGTTCTGATGAGGATAGCTCTGGCACTCATAAACAATATCTTCTGGTTCCACCAACTTAATCTCCTTTTTACTTTCTCGACAAGAAAACTATACATATTCATTGACACTCTTTTATGCAATAAATGCATCCCCAAATACACTCCCAGATCAAGAGCAAGTGGAATCCCAAATATAGAAGAACTCTTTCCCCTCTCCAGTCCCTTTGAAACAAAGAGCTTTGATTTTTCCATATTGAATTTTTGTCAGTTGCGACCCCCAAAGAGTAACAAATCATCCGCACAACAAATGTGTGAGACCAACGTCCACCCCCAAGAGTAACAAATCATCCGCAGAACAAATCATACACACCAGGGCTCAGTGTATGATCATCCTTAATTAAAATTGAAATTTTCATGGGGTGGCAAGAATATAAGGATATATTTCTTTTGCAGCTAGATCCAATTATTCAATTGGATAAATTTTCTTTAATAATGTGTAATTTTCATTTACTTTTTCTTCTTGTTTTAAAATAAATTGATTTATGAACATCAACCGACATTTTCTAATGGAAAACAAATTAGGAAGTCGTTCATTTTTCCCCCTTCTGAATACGGATCTTGTATTAATAATGTATAACAATTACAAAGTCAATGAAAGTGTCAAATTGGCCGTTACTGGAGCATCCAAGTCCCAAGAGCGATCTAACTCTAGAAACAATTAAATTTATCATAACATGTAAAGGCGGAAATTGAAAACTCTAATGAACCAATTGATTTCTACATCTCCAAAGACAACTATAGACTTTCCTAAAAATGAGACTACAATCTAAAGGTCCAAATTTCCTTCTCCATCTTCCAGTTAGCCTTGTATCAATCCAACGAACAACATCCGCTACGTTAAAAAAAAACATAGTGTTGATTTGGTCTTAGTAGATTTTTCCAAAGGTTAGCCGTATAAGGGCAGTCCCGCAGCACATGAAGAGACGTTTCCAATACTGCACCACATACCTCACAACATGCATGATCTTTGATACCCCAAATATGCAATAATTCATTGATCTTTAGACGTTTCCACCTTGTGTGCCATAGCAGTAAAGGGTTTTGCAGCGGTCCTTTTTGTTTTCAAAATTCTTTCATATCTCAGCATATCATGGTCCTTAGGTGGATTAATCAAGTCATATGTTGATTATGATGTGAAATCTTCAGACGACGACAGTTTTCATCTCAACACATCATCAGTATCCGACTCCAAAAAGACCAATTGAATCAAGTCCATAATTAACTGAGGAAGGAATTGAGACAACCAAGTTATATCCCATCTGACCCCCTCTTGCCAATAACCTGAAACCTTAGCATCATTATAATCTTCCGGAATAGGAGCAATCACAAAATATGTCAATTTCGTCCCCGCAACCCTAGAGTCATGCCAGAAATTCACATATTTCCATTCCTAACCGTCCAAACTAGGTATTCTTGTAATACTTGAAACCCTTCCACAAGGATCTTCCAACACTGTGATGAATTTTGTTTAATTTTCCATATTATGGCGTTCGAGAGCCTGCCATATTTAGCAGTTAAGACCCGAGCACATATGGCATCCTGTCACTGAGCAATCTCCATGCTTGCTTGGCAAGTGTAACTCTGTTCATACCCGCATCTTTTTATAACCTAAGCCGTCTTATTGCTTTTCACCATAGACCTTATCCCACGCAGGAGTGTGGATTATGCGATGTTTATCCGACTCATTCCAAAAGAATCCTCTAATTGCACTTTACAATTGATCCAGTGTTCCATTGAGGGAATCTAAGCGTTTGCATCGCGTAGCTCTCTAGGGAGGATGCAACTGTTCTGATGAGGGTAGCTCTGGCACCCATAGATAGTATCTTTTGCTTCCACCCACTTAATCTCATTTTTACTTCTTCGAAAAGGAAACCATATGTATTCATTGAAACTCTTTTATGCAATAGGCATCCTCAAATACACACTCAGATGAAGAGCAAGTGGAATCCCAAAGTATGTGGATATAGCAGCACATCTTCCCCTCTCCAGTCCTTTTGAAACAAAGAGCCTTGATTTTTCCATATTGAATTTTTGTCCCCGCTTCTTGCAAAAATTAGTAAAAAAAAATTATCCATGTAGCAGCTTGCAAATCAGTCGCGACCCCAAAAAGTAACAAATCATCCGCACAACAAAGGTGTGAGACCAATGGTCCGCCCCGAGACACTAGATAAACATAGAAAAATATATTAAAAATATGTACTATTGATTCCCATTAGGTTGATTCCCTCTCGAAGTTATAGCATTTTTTTCAGCTTTACACTTGGAAAGTTTTCTAAAAAAGAACAAAATTTCTTTCTCATTCTAGCTTGAATGAATGAGAAAATTAGTATAGAAAATAGTAACAGGTTAACAGCAATTGACCTATTCACATTCATTCTTTAGCTAAGTTTTTTGTTGACTACAGCTCATGACTTTAGTTGGGCAGTCTTATCATATTCACTCTTTTCGCCATTTGATGCTTTTGGAGTACTATTCAACATGAACCTCGTTTTATTTCCAATTAGAGCAAATTGCATAAATTGCAGCGAATTTCCAAGTGAACCAAGGAATTTGATAAAGGTTAGGAGGTGAATAAGAATTGAAAGAATGGAGTATCATCTGTTGGTGAATATGTGCCTATTAGGGCTAGGAATCTTCTTTCCACGTGTCACATTCCTTATTCTCACTAATAAAAATTGGCATGTGTTAATTTTTTACATGAAAAGTTATAACTTATAAGAAATAGTGGAACCCACAGGGAAAAGTGAACATGTGGGAAACATCTATTCGTGAGATATGGAACAGGAGACAAAATGGGGATCGAGAATTTTTTGTTGCCTATTAGTAGGGATGGCAATGGAACCAGTTAAATTGGAGATCCGGCCCGAGCGGGGATTCCCGGTTTAAGTTGGGGGTGGGGATGGAGATGTGGATGAATTTGGTCCCACTAATGGGGGAAGAGCCGGAGACGGGTGAAATAATATCCCCGCCCACATCCCGGCCACTCCGCCCCGCCTCTCCCTCTGAAATATTAAATACAAAGAGTATAAAATACCTAAAAAAAATGAAATAGACGTCAAATTTGGAAAATATCGCGTGAATCAAATTCTCTCTGCGGCTCCTCATTCTCCTAAGCCTTATAGTAACTCCATCGCCCTTCGCTTGTTACATCCTATTGCAGTCGTTCATTCTCATATCATGTATAATAATGATGTTTAGAATTTGTGTTTGTCTTTATCTTTCTTTAAATCCATTTGAATTAAAATTTAGATATTAGTGTTAGATCCACAATATAAGATGAGTTTAGTCAATTATGTGTTTCCAAAATATGTGGTTAGGTTGAATCTCCTAATAGATTGAGAAAGTTAAAATGTATTTCATTGATTTGTTTAACGAGTACAAGTAAAAAAAAATGAGAAGCAACCAAATAGACCAACAAGTTCTTCGCTTTCTCAAATTAGTTCTTGGGAAGATGTCACATGTCTTGCAAAGTGATCTATATTATGTCGTTGGGCAGCAAATGACCGGTGTCTACAAACTAGTATCGTTAAATGAGCAAACTAGGTATAAATAACCATTTTGGTCACTAAGGTATTTTCGACCTGCCACTTTGGTCAAAAATGAGTTTTTATAACTTTTTTCATCACTAAAGTTTTTTTATTCTGCCATTTTGGTCAAAATGAGTTTTTTCTGCCATTTTCATCACTAAATTTTTTTTCCATCTGCCATTTTGGTCACTAAAGTTTTTTCATTCTGCCATTTTGGTCACTGAAATTTTTTCAAAAACTCATTTAGGTCACTTAAGTTAGTGACCAAAATGGCAGAATGAAAAAACTTTAGTGATGAAAAAAGTTTAAAAAACTCATTTTTGACTAAAGTGGCAGGACGAAAATACCTTAGTGACCAAAATGGCTATTTATGCAGCAAACTAGTATCAATTTAGATTATGCTATTTTGTTTTACATGCATTAAATATTTTATTTTACAATTGTAGATTATTTTTTCAAGGTTCTATTTTGGAATTTTTGTTAAAAATTCACTAATTTTTTCTAGTCGAGGTTGAGCCTCCGTTGGGACGAAAGTGGGAATTTAGGGAAAAAATTTCCCGCTTTTCCCCAGTTGGGGTGGGGCTCCACCTAAGACCAGTGATAGGGATGGGTCGGGGATGGGAATGCGATGAAAGAGACGGGACTGGGGTTGAAGATCATGATATCCGCCCCACCCACTACAACAAAAACACCTTTTTTGCGACGTTTTTTTACCAACGTTTTTTTTTCAAACGTCGCTTAAAACAAAAAAGAGTAAGTTAAAGAAACACTTTTTGCAAACGTCAAAATGTTTGAATTTTATACGACGTTTCATAGCGTCGATTATAGTAATTGTTGTTCAAAACGACTTTTTGATGTTGGTTAGCGATATTTACTAAATGTTGTTATAAATTGTTATTTGTTTGTGACCTTTTGATACACTTTAAAATGACGCAACAAAAGTCGTAATAGATAGGTACCGGCGCTTGTAACGAATGTCATAACAAACCGTAACGACAACAGTGCAAATGCGACATTTACGCGACATTTGTAATAAATGTTAGTATAGATCTATATCGACGTTTTTTCCCCTTATTGCGACATATGACAAACATTGCAATAGACATTTTTTTTTGTAGTGACCCGACCTCATTGTCATCCCTACCTATTGGCCATCCTACTAATCCTAATATCTTGTAACATTTTGAATTCAAACAAAAGATTTATTTTCGAATTAACTTAATTGGTTTAAATTCTTTTCAACCAATCAAGATTTTGTAAAATAAATAATATCTAAAACATTTAGGAAATTAATTTGGATATTTAAAGGCTAAAGGACGTTTCTCTCCTCTAACATGTACGGCAATATATATATATATATATATATATATATATATATATATATATATATATATATATATATATTGTGTCTTGTTTTAAGTAATTCTAATTTAGCTAGTCACATCTACGACTCTGCCCAAAGTAAAATTGCGGTTCGAGATATCATGGAGAGCGACTATATCGGAGATTTGCGAAATTTTCTATCAATAATAAATATACTGTCTTTCAATTCGAATCTGGATTAATGGGGTCAAATATACCTAGAGATCGGTCACAAAAAATATGGGTGTTTTCCACGGGTGAAAATCCTCTGTCCCCGTCCGTGTATGTCCCCGTGTCCCTAACCAATCAGAATTTACTATATAAATAAGTATTTAATTAGAATTTACTATATAAATATGGGGACACGGGGACATACACAGATGGGGACAGAGGATTTTTTGCCGTTTTCCACCTAGTGAAGACATAATCATGATTTTGGGATTAGAGGGTCATCACTCATCACAAGGTGCATCATCTATACAAAGGGCACTTGAAATTGCCTTCTCATGACAAAACAACTATCACAGAGGCAGGTAAAACATAGGACAGCACCCCAATATGCTTCCTAGACGCAACAAAAACATTTTTATTTATATAGTTGGACATAGAGCAAAAGTCCTGGAAATATTTTTTGAATGTGGCAATTGGTTCCCACACTTCCCATCTTTTGGTGCATCATTTGATTCGAGTGCTTTTCTAGTCAGCCCTCTTCCTAAGGAAACTTAATAAGACTGTAGTTGCATCATCATCATTTGAATAATTAAATAATGATGATACAACTAATGCATTATTAATTTTTATTGCTAGTGATACATGTATAGTTTTCAGTTTTTTTTTTTTTTTTTATTTTTATATATCATTAGGATAATATATAATGTATTGTTGTACACCGAACATATTTGTTAGTATGAAAAAATTAAATATGTGTTTTGTACATACATGTCTATAACTGATTATTTTATCTACATACTCCCTCAGTTATTTATGCATTTCTTCGGGTAGAAATTTTGGGTGAGAAAGAAGACTTTTTCAGTTGGCGAAACACCTCTGATTGAGAATAATATTTTTCCGAATTTGATACCCCTGTTCTAATATTAATAAAAAAAAAATTAAAAAATGCTTAAGTAGTTACATAATTGCTACAAGTTAGAAACTGTTTAGGTTATTGTATCCCAGAGAGGAAAAGTAAACGTATTAATATTGTACCAATTCTTAAGCTTTGTTGCGACTGTAAGGCGTTTGAATCCCATTAAATGAAAAGACAAGATATCCATGTCTCCTGGCTTCTAGTATCATGCGGCTTTCATGTACATCTTGTTTTGCTTGTAATACGTACATTATTAGCTCACTAACATTTTATTTTGTAAGTTAGTATGTCACTAACAAAATGCACTTGTCCAATTAAATTACTACTCCATTTAATATATAAATTTTTTAAGAGTTATTTTTTATTGCAAAAGAAAGGGTTTTTTTTACCAGAATTGTGCTGACTAATTTACCCTTACATCATTTTCTCCCTATATTCATTTTGGTCAAAATGTGTAGTTCCCATACAACTGTCTATTAATTTATTTGTTCTTTAGAGTATTAATTAAGGGTACTTTAGTCATTATTATTAGTATTTTAATTTTTATGAAAACATTTAAAATAACTTATATTTTGAATTGGAGAAAGTATCATTTTGTGCATAACTAGCAAGTAATATCCTAACGAAGGAAAACAAAAAAAAAAACACTTTAAAATTATGAGTCAGGCTTTTATGTTTAATTTATATGTGGAGATAATTCTAACTCAAACACCAAAATATTGAAAAGTATTAACCAACCTTGGTTGGGAAAGCTGTCAAACCAACTTCGCTTCTTAAGAGAGATTAAGGGATCACATATCGCGTATTAATACACTATTTTGGTCAGTATTTTATTTTTTCGTAGATCGATTCAGTGCGATCGATATTAATTTGGTATGATTTCTTAAAAATCGGAGCCAACTAGAACACTTTGTGGCCAAACAAAAAAATATTGCAAAAGTATTTACTCTGCTATGGATGTCTCTCATCTTTCTCTAAGTGATAAGAATTTCAAACTTAAATCTCTTAAATTACTAAACCGTAGTAGATCTGCAAAAGCTTTATTAACTTTGCATGTTTGTGGTACCAATTACAATAATAAGATGTATGGATAAAAAAGGGTGAAAATGGTCTATACGTATACAATGTTTTCATACATACCTCTATCATTCAATATTTTTTTTATCAATATTTATTCAAATTTCATATAAACGTGACAAATTGTAAATAATTAGGAACAAGTATGGAGACATCTACAGACGATTTGTTGCCTTTCGAAAAGACATGACGAACTTGCATGGTGCTCTTTTTTCCTTTTTAAATACTTTTGTGGTTATAAAATAATTTATTTCCACATATTGTGTTTTTAATGAACCTACTACTATTAAGAAATCTGATCTCTACCGGTCAACCTAGCATCTTAGCTTCCTGCAGTATAGAGTAGGGTTAAAAAGGTA
Source organism: Vinca minor (assembly GCA_026122235.1). NCBI lineage: Eukaryota > Viridiplantae > Streptophyta > Magnoliopsida > Gentianales > Apocynaceae > Vinca > Vinca minor. Next base: position 9,415,628 of record JAOCZM010000001.1, read on the forward strand.
AACAATAATATCTTTTTATCAAGTTGCTTTAATTAAATATAATATCATAACAAAAGCACTACTGCAAAAATTTATCCTTATATCGGTCCAAAACCTTATTATCACATGAAACCCTAAAGATTCCTCTTCTTTAATTACTTTGATTCTAGATCATGTGGATCAACATGTACAGTTAAAACTTAAATATTAATTTTTAAATTGTAATTTTATTTATTTATATTTTTTTTGAGAGGGTATACGGGAATCGATCCCAGGATCACTCCTGGAATTGAACAACCTAACCACTAGGCCATTCAGGATTCCTAAATTGTAATTTAATCTTGATCAAGGTGAATCTCAGTTGGTCTTTGGAATCTTTCTGACATAGATTATTATAGTTTAGGAATACTATTTTTTATCTATATTGTTATTCTGGATTAATGTCGGATTACATATATAATTGCGTACCTCAAGCAAAAAGGGCAGAAATATTAATAGAAATGCCTTTTCAAACTTCACTAACTGTGGGATTGCCCCAGTGGAAAAGGCATCACATCCCAGGGGTAAAATCCTGGGATCGATTCCCATATCCTCCCCACTTCCCTCATAAAAACTTCACTAACTAGGTTACATTTGTGACGTCTCGGTGTTTGTTTAGAGTCGAAAATTCAAAATAATTTAAGACAAACTAATATCGTAAATGTACAAAATTTAATGTTAGCGGACCATATTTCTTATTCGAACCAGATTAGTTCGATTAAATATTCGCACACAATAGGAAAAAAAATCCTCTATCTAAGTTAATTATCTTGACGGTTTTTTGGGAGGCCAAACGTTTTTGCTACTTTCTGGAGTATATCGACTCAACTTGGATAAGGTTTAGTTTGGGTTTGGTCTCAAAATTGGTGGGAAATACAAATTTTGAATTAGAAAATTGACGGTAGATTTCAAATTCAAATTTTTTCGTTCAAATATTTGTTAAAATTGAAATTTTTGAAAGAAATAAATTGAATTTGAATTTCTCCCGCCAATTTTCTTTCAAAAATTCAATTTCAACGAATATTTGAACGAAAAAATTTGAATTTGAAATTCTCCCGCCAATTTTCTAGGTCAAAATTTGTATTTTCCACCAATTTTGAGACCAAACCCAAACTCAAATCAAATATTGTCCAAGTAGAGCCATCATATATGTATGACAAAAGAAAAAATGGTCAAAGGGACAGGACTAACAATTCGATAAGTAAAAATCTTTTGTCTTTATTTAATGTCTTATTCTATATCTCACTAATAAACAATTGAAATGAGTTAATTTTTTTTATTGAAAAATTTATAATTTAAAAAAAATAGTGAAATTCGTAGGAAAAAAAAAGCAAATGGTAATTATATATTATACTTTTTTTGGTAAGGAGAATGAGACAAAAAAATATAGATGAATGATTTTTGCAGTATTCATAGACCGCTAAAAGAAAAAGAAAAAAGAAAAGATGAATGTGATCTTTGGAAATCCCACCGACGCACGTGACTAGCGCGGCAGCAGTGTTGCCAAGCATGGGGCTCAACTAGTGGGAACCACCTAAATTAATTAATTATTCTTTACTTTTCGCCTCCTCTAAATTTTCTTTTGTTATTTTATTTAGTTTCTTATTTTTCCAAAAACGCCTATTCGTATTCCTCAAGGGTCATTCTCCTCGTACGGCTTTTCCACGTCGAAAAGCTGAAAAGTACAACTCTGCTATGGTGTGGTGCGAAATGGGATGGGATACGATATAAGAATGTCCAAGCATATTGGGTATTACTCAATCCTAAAATCGTCTGTCTGTAATTATTTTTACAATCCTCTTATATAAATTTAATGGAGCGCACATCTGCATATATGACACCGTCCACTTCTCAATTTATTTTTAGCAAAAATTCTCAAGTTTTTATATTTTCCTTTGGATAAAATTAGCTAACTTGGTCCCTAATTTATTTTCGCACAGACATTATATTTTTGAATCAGAGGAAGTATTGCTATTTGAAAAATTCTAGACAAAAATTTAAAACAAAAATTCTATCTAATCTCGAAGTAAATATGGAACTTAATCTGAAAATTTTATATTAAAAACTATTTGACTGTACGTTTGCACCACTTTCTTTTACATTCAAATACAAAATTCAATTGGGATCCTATATTTTTTTTCTCACGAACAATTTATTTTACGATATTTTTACCTGAAATTAAAATAAAAATCAATCAAAATATGATTGTAGATTGTTTTTTAGTTTCTTATAAAGAAAGAAATTAGTACTCCCTCCATTCCTCAATATTGGTTGTGTAGGACATTTTGAAAAAATTAAGGAAGTCAAACAAACAATAATCTTTCCACCACAATTCCAATAGTACCCTTTCCTTTCTCGTTCTCTTTCACTTTTTCAATAAAAAATATTTTGGGGGTATAATTGGAATAAATTATTGACACTTAATAAAATATAAGTAAATGACAATTAATTTGGATTCATATACCCCCGTTCTCATTTATCTGTTGCTTTAAGACAATGCACTCGAATTAATAAAATGATTGAAATATATTAATTTAAAGATAGATATACACTTTTACCTCCAATTAATACATTTATGTTGGGACAATTTAAATTAGTTGTTGATTGAATTAATTAAATATAATAGTAAATTTGAAAACAATACATTTAATACTCTCTTGGTTTTCTCAAAACGACATATAATTAAAAACTCATAAAGTATGTGTAGGTGATATATAATTGGAAACAGAGGGAATATTTCCTAAACGATAATTAAATGAGAATGGATAGAATATTATAATGTTCATTCTTTTATTATTCTAAACCAAAAAAAACAAAAGGAAAAAAAAGGAAATTGGCGGAAGAAGTCAGAGCCTCGTGAACAGCAACCCAAAAGGTTAGGGGAAGGACCACGTGGGTCCACTGGATTTGAAAGACAGTTACTGCTACTCTATCAAACGTTATGTTGTACTGTTATCACAGAGGATACAAACTCCAAAGAGAAACCAGACCGCCAAACTGGACACATTAATTAAACAACGGATCACAATCCCCACCCCAGCCCACGTTCCCAAACCGGTCCATTTTTTTTAGTACTTTTCCTTTTCAGTCCCCACACTTTTCCTGACTCCATATCTGTACCACCCCCTCACCTATATGTTCCATGCACATACCTAGAATAGAAGAAGATCTTCTGTATTTTTTTTGTTAGACCGATGGTGTCCACTCCTGATAGTATTGACTAATCCTCCTCATCACGGGGCTCTCCGAAGAGATAAATGACTGACCATAAAATGCGCTTCATTAAAATTTTTTTTTTTTAATTATATATGATGTATTTTACTCCATTTAGATAATAAATGTATTAAATGACCCCAGTGAATTATTGTATATATCAAATGACCCCAGTAAATTTTTTAATTATATATGATATATTTTACTCCATTTAGATAATAAATATATAAATAACCGCAGTCAATTATTGTGTATATTAAATGACCCCAGTGAAATTTTTTTCTGAATCCGTCACTAATTCCCATAGGTAGGAATCGAACTCCTGATTTATGGTTAAAAGACGAGATCTTCTGTATAGTCATGTCTATTTTATCGATCACATCTTCGAATCCGGTAAGATTGTTCCCATGCATATTTTTCTCATAACATTCTTGATGCATATGTTTTTCACTGAATATTATTCTAACATAACTATTCTTTTGTCGAAAATAGTTTACTCCTAGTTAACATAGCTATTATGTTAAACTAATTGATTCAACATCGGATACTAAATCAACACGTGTTTACCAAAACATGCATTTAACATTTTAAGAAATATATATATTAACACTTTAATTTCAGGTCATATTTTTATTTTTCATTTTAGGTTCTAATTAAAATGTATTTGATAATGAAGCGGAGTTCCTCGTATTTGGACCTCTCATATCCTATGTACAAATAAGTCAACCTCTTAAAAATTCAAAACATTTTATTTTATAACTAATCATTATTCTATCCGTTATAAATTAAATGTACACTTTTCACAATCACACAAAATTAATATTTTAATGATTAGATGGTAAATGATGAGCAAAATTCTAGAATTTCTTTTTTTAATATAGAATAGTCAAGGTACATGCCAGCCTATTCAGAGGTAGCGTGGTAAGGAGAAGGTGAGTGCAATGAATCGATTTAAGAACCCTTAATTAATTCTTTTCAAAAAAGCAATTGCATCTTGACTTATATTGTAAACTGTTAATTTTAATTTAACTAGAAGTATTAAATAAATGATTGGAGCTAAGGTAAAATTGAATTTTTTTATATAAATATTTAATTTATTTAAAAATAGGAGAATTAATTTAAGACAGAAAAACTGAAATAAGTACAGTTATTTTGGGCATGGAGGGGTTATTCAACCACTACAAGACAAAAAAAAGAAGAAGAAAAGAAAACAGCCTTTAATGACCGAAATTAGAGACCAAAAATTTCAGTAAAAAAATTTGCAACCGAATATCAACCGAATTAACACAGGAAATAAATTTGTCACTATTCAGATTAGGGGCAAAGTCAGGAATTTGGTGCTGGGGGCGAAACTGATAAAATTCTTTGGGTGGGGGGCAATAAAAAAAGGCAAAAAAATTATTTTGGGGGGGGCTAAACCGATAAAATTTTTCCAAAGTTTTTCAAAATACACATAAAATTTCAATAAATAGTAGTATTTTTAAAAATTTAGCCCCCCTTTCTTCGCCCCTGATTCAGACTCATAAATCGTTGCTACCATCGCCTAAAAAAATAACAAGGTTGTCGCTAAGCGCTCACTATTTAGCTACCATGCAATTAGCAACCAACCTCGTTAATAAATAATAATTCAAAATGAAATAATGATTCGGTCGCTAACTGGTAACTATTTAGCAATCCTTAGCAACCAACCTCTTTAATAAAAATAATTCAAAATGAAATAAGGATTTGACCACTAAATGGTAGCTATTTAGCTACCGCTTAGTGATCAACCTCATTAATAAAAATAATTAAAAATAAAATAAGTATTCGGACACTAGAGGTGTTAAGGAAAAGTCGAAACCGACCAATCCAAACCGATTTTTCCGTTTGAGAGGTACATTGAACTGGTTTCGGTTTGGACTAAATTAAAATCGAATTTTCGGTTTGGTTTAAAAAAATTATAATTCAAACCGAACCAAACCGAATATATATATATATATATATATATATATATATATATATATTTAATATATTAAAAAATTATTTTGCAATACATATTTAACTTCATATTTATACTCATGACAAACAAGTTCTCCAAGTGTTAAAGTAAAAGATTGAAAAGTCATCAGTTGATATGTGATTTTAGATTCAACTAAAACTTTTGTCTTATTTTCGAATTAATAATGGTGTAATTTTTGTAATTTTTGCTTTTTTTTCCTTATAGAATTATTTTGGAGTAATTTGTTTGAAGTTTAAGAGTTAAGATAAATAATTTATTTTTTATTCTGTTTAACTTGGGAAAATAAGAGACATATTTATTTATATTTTAGCGGCTAAGGCTATAAGTAATTATATAAAGATTTTTTTTATTTTTTATTTTTACTTTGTAATCAATATATTTTGTATCACAAAAACTGAATAACCAAACCAATCCAAACCAAACCAAATGCATCGGTTTGAGATTTTAAATGGTTTGAATTGATTTCAAAATTTTCAAACCGAATATTTCGATTTGGTTTGAAAAATGTATAAAATCGAATCAAATCTAACGATGAACACCCCTATCCGACACTAAATGGAAGCTAAATAACAATCTCTGACCAACCAATCTCATTAGTAAAATAATTCAAAATGAAATAAAGATTCAATCGCTAATTAGTAGCTAAATACATATCACTTAGCAACCAACCTCATTAATAACATAATAAAAAAGAAATAAGGATTCGACAGCTAAATAAAAAGCGCTCAGCGACTAACCTCATTAATAAAATAATTCAAAGTGAAATAAGGATTCGGTCGCTAATTGATAACTAAATACTATTGTAGCAACCAACCTCATTAATAAAATAATTCAAAATAAAATAAGGATTCGATCGCTAAATGATAGCTAAATAACTATCGTTTAGAGACCATCCTCATTAATAGTTACCACAATTTAAATTATATATATTATGATAATTATTTTATAGTTACCAAAATTTAACACACACACACACACACACACACACACATATATATATATATATATATATATATATATAATTAAAGAGTAAAAAGGAAAAACTATTCGGTAACTAAGTAGTGGCAAATTGGTGGATTTTGTACCTAAACAATTTCGCGATTGATATAAGGTCCCTAAACATTGTTTTTAATTTTTTCTTTTATCCTGAAACAATTTACGTTTTGTGCATAAGGTCATTTCGTCCAGAAAGTGGTTAGTCAACTGTGAATTGAAAATATTAATTGAGTCAAACCAAAATTTGAAGGGGCATTTTCGGTCATTTGCTAATACAATACCACCAACCCATTACCGCCGCCCACCCCCGCATCTCTCCGGCCATCTCCATCCTCCACCTCCACCACCACCACCACTACCACCACCATCTAAATCTTTTTTTGCGGTAAATAAAAAAACAAACAATCACAAAAAAGATTCCTAATTTATGAACAAAAACACCAAAATTCCCCAAATTGAAGATTATAACTTACATCCCAAAAGATTTTTCTGGACATAACTTGGTGGTGGTGGAAATGGAGGGTACTTGGCGGAATTTGTTTATGGTGTTTGGTGGCGGCGAAAATGGAAGTCTGGCGATGGTGGTGGAGGATGGAGATGGATAGAGTGGGTGCAGTGTTGATGGGCGGAGGGTGGGGTGGGTGTAGTGTTGATGTACGGAGTGTGGGGTTGTTGGGGTTGGGGTGAGAGAGAGAAAGAAGGAAGAGGGAGTAGGGGTGGGTGGTGGTGTCGATGGATAGAGGGGGTGGGGATGGGGGTAGGGATGGGAGTGAGGGCTTTTGGTGGTGGGGTTGAGGCTAAGAGAGGAAGAGGGAGTAGGGGTGGATATTTTTAATGTAATATACCATAAATGTCTCTTAAATTATTTGCGTTGACTCAATTTTTTTTTCCAATCACAGTTGGCTAACTACTTTTTTGACGGAAGGACCTTATGCACAAAATATAAATTGTTTCAGAATAAAAAAAATTAAAAAAAAACAGTGTTTAGGGACCTTATATCAATCTCGAAATTGTTTAGGGAGGAAATCCACCAATTTTCGCTAAGTAGTCGCTAGTAGTGACCACTTAGGTATCATTCTTCATTTTTAATTTTTTTCCTTAATTATAAATTTTCTATATTTCTATACTTCCTATATATTTTGGTAAATAGAATATAATTATCAAATTATAACTTATATAAGTTATAATATGATAAATATATTGTAATTACCATCGCCACGTAGTGACCACTAATTAGCGACTATCCCTTTTAATAAAAATAATTAAATAAAAAATAACCCAGTGGTCACTAAGTAGTAGCTCAACAGCGACCACTTAGCTACTGCACAAGGGTTTAGGGTAAAGAGTATTGGGTTTTGATGTATGAATTTTTTTTAATGAATTTGGTCACTGAGTTGTAGTTAAATAGAAACCACTTAGCTACCACATGCGGGTTTAGATAATGTGAATTTAGGGCTTGGGGTATGAATTATTTTAATGAGTTCGGTTACTAAATTGTTGCTAATGTGCGAACGTTTAACAATTGCTTTGCAACTACCAGGTATATTTTTTACATTTTTTTTTCTTAGTAACGTACATGTTGAAGAAAACTTTGAACAGAATATTACTAAAGCATTAAAGGAAGATGAAGAGGCTTTTTGCGAGAAAGAGGATCTCAATTCTCATTTTCTGAATTGGAAAAAGAAGGTACAAAAGCTACTATTTATAGACAATCTAAAGTGCTAATCTATAACTACCTACTGCTATTCTCACAGCCTGTGTATGCTGCTGTGTTACAGAATAAATACAAGGCAAAAGATTGCCAAAGAGTAGTATAGAAACTATGTACAATCTTAGTGCACTTTAGCACTTTCTCTAACTGAATTTAGTTAGATCCTTCTAGAAGAACTTTAAGTGTAACTGCCTTCTAACTGCCTTATGCAACTTGCAGGTTCTCACTTGATTCAATGCTGAGCTGGATGTGTAGATAAGTAATCCGGGTAATAGGCTTGACTTATTCTTTTGTATATGTATGCACTTGTGATGTCCTTCATTGTACTTGCTGTATTTGTTCCTTTTGTGATGTATTTGCTGAGTTGTTTCTGCTGCTCCTGTGATGTGTTTCTGCTGCTCCTGCAATGTATTTTATCAGCCCCCCTCAAGCTGGAGGTGGCTGAAATAAAGACTTGACCCTTAATTGTATCAATAATGTGTGAAACTGAGATTTAGACAGTGGCTTAGTAAGGATATCTGCTAGCTGTAGATTTGTAGAAATAGGAAGTGGCTTGACAACTCCAGCTTGATACTTTTCTCTTATAAAATGACAATCTATTTCTATATGCTTTGTTCGTTCATGAAAAACTGGGTTTTCCACCAAGTAAATAGCTGAATTGTTGTCACAAAACAAAGGGATAGGAACAGAATGATCAATGCCAAAGTCCTTCAATAGATAGATCAACCATTGTAGTTCACTTACACAGTTAGCCATGGACCTATACTCTGCCTCAGAACTACTCCTTGCTATAGTAGTTTGTTTCTTAGCTTTCCAAGATATCAAAGAATCCCCTAAGAACACACAAAAACCTGAAACAGATCTTCTGGTTTCTTCACAACCTGCCCAGTCTGAGTCACTGTAAGCAGTCAATGTCAATGAGGATTTACTGTCTAAAAATATTCCTTGTCCAGGATTGGACTTCAAATATCTTAATACCTTGTGTGCTGCCTTCATATGTAGAATGGTTGGGCAATCCAAGAACTGACTTAGCTGTTGAACAGCAAAGGAGATGTCAGGTCTTGTTAAACATAAGTATAACAGCTTACCCACAACACTTCTGTATTCAGAATTATGTGCTAACAGTGTTGAATCATTCTTAGTGAGTTTACACTTAGCACTCATAGGTGTTGAAGCAGGTTTACTGTCAAGAAATCCAGTGTCTTTTAATAGGTCAAGTGTATATTTTCTTTGATTTAGAACAATGCCTGTGGAAGACCTGCAAACCTCAATGCCAAGGAAAAATCTGAGTTTACCAAGGTCTTTTATTCCAAACAAACTATTTAGCACATCTTTAACCTGCTGAATTTCCTGTAAGTCACTTCCAGCCAATACAATGTCATCTACATAAACTAGTAGAGCAAGATATGAATGAGAAGTCTGTCTAACAAATAAACTATAATCACTTTTAGACTGAGTAAATCCCATATCCAATAAAGCTGAAGTGAGCTTGGCATTCCATTGCCTGCTGGCTTGTTTCAATCCATACAAGGATTTAACAAGCTTGCATACCTTACCAGAAAGGGCATTGAATCCAGGAGGTAATACCATATATACTTCTTCTGCCAAATCACCATGTAAAAAAGCATTATTAATATCCAATTGATGTAAGTACCAACCTTTAATGGCTGCAAGGGCTAACATAGTTCTTATGGTAGTAGCCTTTGCAACAGGAGAATATGTATCAAAATAGTCAATGCCAGGTTGTTGTGTATATCCTTTCACAACCAATCTAGCTTTATACCTTTCTATGGTTCCATCAGAATTATATTTGGTCCTGTACACCCATTTGTTGCCTATGGCAACCTTTCCTGTAGGCAACCGCGTTAATATCCATGTTTTGTTTTGTTCCAAAGCTTTTATCTCAGCTTCCATAGCCTGCTTCCAGTGATCATATTCTACTGCTTCTTTGTAAGTCATAGGATCAGAATTAACAGTTATATTCAATAAGAAATGCTTGCAGTCAGAATTTAAATGATCATAACTAACCACTTTATTTATAGAATGAGGAGATGTAATAAGTGTTTGGTTACAAGCATAATCTTGTAGATATACAGGAGGTTTACTGATTCTACAAGATTTCCTAGGAGCAATCGAACTAGATGAAGATGGACAAGGATCTAATGATGAGATAATAGGATCAGGATCAGTATGATCAAAAGAATCAGTAGCCACATTTAGATCTGATGATGATATAATAGGATCAGGAATAGAATCAGGAATATGAATGTTAGGCTGACTGATTGTAGGAAAATGAATGAATGAATCTGATAGATTTTTGACAGATTCATCAAAATGCACAACATCATGATCAAAAGGCATTAAAGGAAAACATGTCTCATGAAAAATGACATGTCTAGAGGTGAATATCTGTCTATTTGAGATATCAAGCAAAATACACCCTTTGTTATGAGTTGAAATTCCTAAATAAGCACACCTTCTTCCTCTGGGATCAAATTTGGTTCTCCCTTGTTCCAAAGTGGTACTAAAAGCAAGGGAGCCAAAAACTTTGAGTAAATCAAGAGAAGGTTTCCTGGTATACAATTTTTCAAAAGGAGTACAATTCTTTAGAATAGGAGAAGGTGATATATTGATTAAGAAAGTAGCATGTTGAATACAATAAGTCCAATAAGAGATAGGTAAGTGACTTTGTATTCTTAAACTTCTAGCAACATTTAAAAGATGTTGATGTTTCCTTTCCACTATGCCATTTTGTTGTGGTGTTTCAACACAACTTTTTTGATGTAGAATGCCATTTGAAGCAAAAAATGATGGCATTGAGAATTCAGAACCATTATCAGATCTAATGGTCTTTATAGAAGTAGAAAATTGATTTTTGACATATGCAACAAATTTTTCTATTAAGGTTTTCACCTCAGATTTGTGTTGCATAAAAAACACCCAAGTGAATCTGCTGAAATCATCAACTATAGTGAGGAAATACTGTTGATGATGTATGGATTTATGCTTATAAGGTCCCCACACATCCATGTGAACAAGATCAAATATTTTCATAGAAACAGAATTGCTTAGAGGGAAAGAAATTTTCTGCATTTTGGCTATAGGACAGATATTGCAAACATGTTTATTAGGTAAAGTGATAGATTGATGTTTAGACTGTAGAAGTTTCATTCTAGGTATTGACATATGTCCTAACCTAAAATGCCATAACCAGCTATGATCAAAAACAGAATGGGAGATACATGAAAGACAAGAAGTGTCTTTATTTGCAGAATTACAAGCTATAACAGAGGTAGAAGACTTAGATTGATACTGAACAATCTGATTAGTATGTACAGTAGGATTGACATCTAGAATATAAAGACCATTGCACTTTTCAGCTTTGCCAATCATCTTCATAAGTGCAAGGTCTTGAAAATGGCATAGACCACCATGAAAGAATATCAGAGTATTAGGATCAGAAGAAGTTACTTTGCTAAGAGATAGTAAGTTGAATTTGAAATTAGGCACATACAAGACATCATATAGAGTGAGGTTTTGATTTATGATTACATTTCCTTTATGTAAGGCTTGTAAATGAGTACCATTAGGTAAGAGGATAAAAGCATTTTGAAGAGGAACATAGGAATCAAAAGAAGATAAAGTGGCACATATATGATCAGAGGCTCCTGAGTCCACAATCCATTTATTAAAGAAAAAACTATAGTTCTTACCTCCTTCAGTAGTAGAATGTGCAAAGCTAGAAGTAAGAGCAGTAGTTGGTCCATTGCTTCCTGATTCATTACTTTGAGATTGTGCATTCTGTAATAATGCCATAATCTGTTCACAAATATTAGTAGGCAAAGTAATACCAGGATTAATGACAGAAGTTTGTGTATTAATGGTATTTCCCTTGTAATCAGATTCCACATGATTCACAGCAGCAATCTTATTTTTTCCTTTGAAATTATTTGGGAATCCATGTTTTTGATAGCATCTGTCTGCTGTGTGTCCACTTTTGCCACAGTGATTGCACTGAAATTTCTTGTATCCTGTTCCTCTTTGATTGCTGTAGGTATTATATGCCTTTTTATATCCTGCATTGTAATTGTTTGAACTTCCAAGTCCTGCATTGTTCTCATATTGATTGACAATATTTACTGATCCATTGCTAGTCTTGCCAACTGTTGCCAAAATAGGACTATCCAGGTTGCTTTGTCCAATGTTAGCTCCCTTATGTAGTTGCATTTCATGTTTCTTGACTAGATTAAAAGCCTTTGCTTTTATTGTAGGCAATGGAGTCATCAACAAAATCATGGATCTAACTTGTGTATAATCTTCATTTAGACCTTTGGCAAATCTAATGACATTTTCTTCATCAAAATATTTCGCATAATTCCATATCCTCCACAACTACAAGAAGTAGGACAAGAACATTTGGGGGATAGGCCTTAGCATTTGCATTTCATCCCATAGTATTTTCATTTTGGTAAAATACATAGTTACTGTAAGATGTATTTTGCCTTAGAATTCGATTTCATCTAGTACTTCACTCAATCTGTAAGCATCACCATCATTGAATCTCTCAGCCAAATCACTCCATATCTCAAAAGCTGTGTTATACCAAATCACACTTTGTTTAATAGTAGAAGAAATTGAATTAAGAATCCAAGACATTACCATGTTATTGCATTGCTTCCAACATTCATACATAGCTTCATCGAGTTCTAATGGCAAAATTGATCCATCAACAAACTTCAATTTGTTCTTCGAAATCAATGCCATTTTCATGCCTCTCTTCCAATTTTGATAGTTGAAATCATCCAGCAAAGGCAAAACTAATCCTTGTGAAGGATTCTCTGTTGGTGCAAGGTAGAATGGGCTAGTAACAGGAATTATAGGATGTATTTGATTGTTGTTAGCCATTTTGAACAATCAGAAAACAAAATCAAAAGTTTATGAACATAAAACAAATCAAAGAAATTCGTCGTTTGATCAAATAACGAGATCAACTCTAGAATCTTAATTCTAGAGCTCTGATACCATGAAGAAAACTTTGAACAGAATATTACTAAAGCATTAAAGGAAGATGAAGAGGCTTTTTGCGAGAAAGAGGATCTCAATTCTCATTTTCTGAATGGGAAAAAGAAGGTACAAAAGCTACTATTTATAGACAATCTAAAGTGCTAATCTATAACTACCTACTGCTATTCTCACAGCCTGTGTATGCTGCTGTGTTACAGAATAAATACAAGGCAAATGATTGCCAAAGAGTAGTATAGAAACTATGTACAATCTTAGTGCACTTTAGCACTTTCTCTAACTGAATTTAGTTAGATCCTTCTAGAAGAACTTTAAGTGTAACTGCCTTCTAACTGCCTTATGCAACTTGCAGGTTCTCACTTGATTCAATGCTGAGCTGGATGTGTAGATAAGTAATCCGGGTAATAGGCTTGACTTATTCTTTTGTATATGTATGCACTTGTGATGTCCTTCATTGTACTTGCTGTATTTGTTCCTTTTGTGATGTATTTGCTGAGTTGTTTCTGCTGCTCCTGTGATGTGTTTCTGCTGCTCCTGCAATGTATTTTATCACATGTTTCTTATCTGTGCAAATCATTTTGTTTCTATATTCTTTTATCTGGACAATGGCGAATCTAGGGGATTGGAATGACGCCTACCTCTCCTAAGATTTTTAAAATGACATTCTTTTACTTTTAGGAAGAATCTTTTTAAATTATCTGAAATATCATGTTTTGTCACCAAATGTATAAACTCACCCCAATATTAAATTGTTGGATTCGACACCTGATTCCGGACCGCAGCCGGGTTGTGAGTGAACAAGGAGTGTGCTCAACCAACCCTATGCTATATTTACCAAAACAGTCTGCATCAAGTGCCATGGAAGCTTAACAAAGATGGCCAGTGGTCCATGGGGGGAGATCGTACAGAATCCCCAGCCCACAATTTAGAAACAGGACCACCAAACAAAATAAAGCCACCTCCTAACCCATTTGCCGCAGCAGAATTGAAAGCAAACCCGACCAACTTGTGTTTGGGATGTCCCTGCAGTGACAGCTGTCTGATCCACTGCGAGTTGCACCCATCTTAAGATTTGGATCCTCCCACCGATCCGGCTAAAGTATAGAACACAAAATATTATGCACTGTACGAAACATTTGGTAGCTGTCGGATAAAGAATCTGATGGCTGAAATTATTTAGTTTAACACCTCTTCCACAATAAATATTGAGACCCAAATTATCTCAGCCGTCACATTCTTGATCCGACGGCCACTCAATGTTCCGCACAGTACATAATATTTAGTATTCTATACTATAACCGGGTTGCCCTCCCACGGTTCTTTTCTTCTATGTCTTTTTCTTCTTGGATGCACATTTTATTCATTATTTTCTCTATAAACTTTCATAACTAACCTTCTATATTTAAAGAAAAGCTCTATTACCATATGGTTATCGTCCAATATTTTAGGATATTTTTGTAACTTAATAATAATTGAACTACTCTTCCTCATTTTTAAAATGAACATTGAATTTTAAAAGGGATGGAATAGTTATTTTTAACTGATCCAACAAATGAGTTTTAAAAGAAGATAAAATCAAAAGAATAACTATTTTCAATAAAAGTATAATAGTTATTTTTAATAAATGAATATTTCCAACTGTTAAATTGTTAACCTTCGCCAGAGTAGTTAGTAATGTAGTGTGCTATTTGATCCTCATTTTACGAGATCGTATCCCCCAATTGTTGAATTGAAAATCACAATTAATACCAAAAAAAATTTGAATCATCAATCACCATAATTAAACTACTCTTCCAGATTTTTATAAAAGTCAAATATGAACATTAATTTGAAAGGGAAGGCAACTGAGTTTTAAAACGAGATAAAATCAAAAGAATAACTATTTTCAATAAAAGTATAATAGTTATTTTTAATAAATAAATATTTTTAATTGTTAAATTGGTAACCTTCGTCAGAGTAGCTAGTAATGTAGTGTGCTATTTGATCCGCATTTTACGAGATCAAAATGTTGAATCGTCAATCACCATAATTAAACTACTCTTCCTTCTAGTTGCAAAGTCTGAGGCCTCATGACGTAGATATCATGAGTTTCAATCCCGTACCCGCTTTTTCAATCCCCCTATTTCTTGTAATAGATAGGTCCCCTCCCCAATAAATAATAATAAAGAAAACTACTCTTCATGATTTTTACAAAAGTCAAATATTAACATTAATTTGAAAATGATGGAATAGTTATTTTTAATTGATCCAACTGAGTTTTAAAAGAAGATAAAATCAATGGAATTACTATTTTCAATAAAAGTATAATGGTTATTTTTAATAGCAGAATAAATATTTTCAACTGTTAAATTGTTAACCTTCGCTAGAGTAGCTAGTAATATAGTATGCTATTTGATCTGCATTTTACGAGATCGAATCCCCCAATTATTGAATAAAAAATCACAATTAATACAAAAAATATAATATTGAATCGAAATCACCATTGAGAGGCAATTAATAGCTCCTTGTGATCATAAAGCAAAGCATCTAGGACTTCCTTTCTGTAAACCTACTAGTAAATTGAAAGCTTTTATTGATATCATGGATAAGATTGCTAGTAGCTTGAGTGGGTGGAAAATGAGATTAACATGGTGGGAGGAAAGTTTTTATTAAATAAGTTCTTCAATTGATTCTTGCTTACACTATGCAGTCGGTTTCCTTATCTCCATTTGTAATGATATTGACAAGAGTATTCGATAATTCTGGTGGGGTGCAAAGTCTTCGAAATCAAAGTTTCTTTGTCTCAAAGGTAGAGATACTATTTGCTTACCTAAGGAAGCAGAGGGTTTGGGCTTTAGGAGGACTCACGATGTTAACTTCGCTTTTAATACTAAATTGGCTCCTTGGCAGGTGTTTGATCTCATTGACATAGCTTCAGGTTCATGGAAATAAATGTATGTCAAAACTTTTTTCCAAAGTCCATTGCTAAAGCTATTTTTTTTTTCTATTACAATTATTTATTGGACCTCACCAGAGAAGGAGTAGTAGAAGCCCGGCTGAGCGGGTGCCCGTGAGGGGAGTAGTAGAAGTCCCGTTGAGCGGGTGTCGTAGAAGCCCGTTGAGCGGGTGCCCCATGAGGGGGAGTATAAGACCCACACAAGGGAACACAAAGAAATGACAATTAAATCATTCCCCTTGTGTGAGGTGGGTATCGAACCCACAACCTCATGGTTTCGTGGGCAGGCCCTTGCCCCACTGAGCTAAGGAACCTTAGATTGCTAAAGCTATTCTTAGTATTTAGATTCCATCTCAAATATAATTAACTCGACTTTTTTGCCCTGGTCCCCCCCCCCACCCCACCCCAATTCAGGGAAATTCTCGGTTCACTCTACTTATCGAGTAAGGCAACAAGAGTGATTCTCATCCTCTAACTCTATCTCGAGAGCTACTTGGAAGAGACTATGGCTAGCACTTCTCCATTTGAGGCACAAACACCTAATTTGAATGATTTTATCTAACATCCTGCCTCCGAAAGTTAGACTTGCTTCTGTATTTGATATTGGGAATAACTGTTGTTTAATATGTGGAGCTAATAATAGCATTGATTCTTTGCAGCATATTTTCCTTGAATGTCCCGTAACAGTGCTTATATGGTGGAAGTTTCCGTGGAATGTCAGAATTGATGCTCTAAAAGATGTGTCTTGATCAAAAACCTTAGTAGCGATAAGCACTAAGACCCAACAACTTGAGTAGACGCAAGGAAACGATCTTTCTCTTACTTCATTTTAGATCACATGGAAGCTAGTAATAAAGAGCTCAAGGCAGTGATAAACACCAAGCAACTCTGTCATCTAAGCTTTTAAGAGATTAACAACGAAGACCTCTAAGCAGCGATAAGCACCTAGCAACCCTGTCAGTAAAGCTTTTAAAGAGAATTACAATGAATACATCTAAGCAGGGATAAACACTTACTAGGGATCTGACTAGTTGATACAATAACAAACTAATCAAAGAATCTACTATGAAAATCCATTAATTCTCGCAAGTACCGTTGAAAGGTAAAATCTCACATTATATTCCAAAAATATATTGTATAAAAACATAATAAAAATGTTGGTGAAATCTCTTTTATATAGAGGAAGATTTCAGCCAAGACACTTAGTCTAATTAGGCCACAATTCGGTCAGCCCTAACATATTAAAATTCTAATTGGATTTGAACTTTTAATTAAAGAACAAGTATAGTAACTAACAAAAACAAAACTAAGACTTAAATTAAATAACTAATAAACAACATGTCCTTATTTAAGTTTAGAAAATGAAATTAATAAAATAATAGCCAAACTTGGACAACAAGCTCATAAACCTCGCCTAAAATCTGGATAGAATGCTGTAGCAGCTTGAACATTGGTTTAGGATTCCAAAACGATAGAATTTGATATTGTCATCTCATGAAAGTTGTAGATATGTCTCTTAGCTTTCCAATGCATATTCAATCAGCTCCATTGGATTTCTAGATCGGAAGTTATGACCATTACACTAAACTGTCTCAATGCTGCCAATAATGTTGAGCCAAGTTCCCATCATGACTATGTTTCAATGGATTGAATGCATGCTTAATTTGAATTAGTTCCTGGTCTAATTAGACGTTAAAAATGTATTAGTTCCAATGTAGGAAGGGTCTCTCCCCCCAAGGGGGTTGATTCTCAATTTTTTCAACGAATCCTATTTATTTTAATTCTCCATTAGGAGGAGATGTGTGTGTAAAAGAAACAGTATATTGATAAATAAAGTTTTTCCGAAATCAAAAGAGCGATTAGGTTGAAAAAATTAAAGATTTCTAAGCATCTTCTTATCCAAAAATGGAAACAAGGAAGGAATAGAGAATCTGTTGATAAGTTTACCTGTTTCCTGGAATGTAGGCAGCGGTTATGATCGATTCGATAGAAAGGAAGGCATAGTATGCATTTTCGTTGGGGATTTCCTAGAAAAAATCGTCGCATATTCCTCCGATTCCTTATAAAAGATGTTCAGTCCATTATAATAGAAATTAAAGAGGGTATTTATGCCCATCGTGTCCTGTATATGGACATCCGAGGCCAGGGGGCCATTCCCCTAACTCGTACTGATGAGAATTTGACTCCTCGAGAAATTGAACAAAAAGCTGCGGAATTGACCTATTTCTTGTGTGTACCAATTGAAGTATTTTGTTAAAGGGTCCAAAATTAAATGGAAAATGGGTCCTTTGAAGCAAAAATGCAAGAATCCCATTTTCTTTTTTCTATAACATAACCGTAGCGAAGTTTCATCAGAAGGTTCATTCGAGCCAAAGCGGGCGGATAAGAATATTTGACCATCAGTAATGGAAATTACATTAGTAGGAATATAAGCCGAAACGTCTCCCGATTGAGTTTCAACTATTGGTAAAGCAGTCATATTTCCTTCACCTAAACTAGAACTTGATTTAGCGGCTCTTTCCAAAAGGCGTGAATGTAAATAAAACACATCCCCTGGATAAGCTTCACGTCCAGGCGGTCTTCGTAATAGAAGAGACATTTGACGATAAGCTTGTGCTTGTTTAAATTTTTTGCTGTAGTGGTTATGGGACATATTTGGAAAGAAAGAAATTCCATTTGTTTTGGCAAATCACCACGTGATTGGAATTCCATGTTTGATGAAATTTGCGTGCTAGCAAAGGAGGCCACTTCTCGTAGGAATACGAAAATCATTATGAGTGTGTTTGTTTCTTGGAATTGGCTTTGGAATTAGAATTTCAATTCTATGAAATTTCATGGAATTACAAGAAATTGGAATTCTAATGTTTTCTTGGAATTCCTAAGAAATTCTAATTCCAAATAATTGAAATTCTTTGTTTGGTAAAATTACGGAATTGATGTGAAATTCAATTCTAATTTTAATTTATTTGGTCCAAATACCAAAAAATCACATAATTAAAAATAAAATGAAAAATTGCATCTGGTGTGAAAAGACTAATATTCTCCTAATACAAATAGTCAAAATATATTTGAAGTAAAATGACAAAAATGCCCTTTTAAAAAAAATTATCGTTGTAAAATAACGGCAATATTTTTTGTTGCAAAATTAAAATAACATTCATAGTTCTGAATAAAATCTTTATAGTATGAATTAGATAAAATACCGTTGAAAAACGAAAATATTTTATGGAAAATGACGAAAATACCCTTAGTAGAAAATGACGAAATTGTTCGGGTATAAAAAATGATGAAAATTCCATACTAAAGTTAAAAATATATCATTTTACATAAAATGAAGTAGACTTTAATGGTCCAATTTTATAAAGCATGCATTAGTTGCAAAATGACAAAAATACTCTTGTTAGAGTGGAATTAGCTCATTCTGCATAATAACGAATATGTACTTTATACAAGATGAATAAATCACAAAAATGATGTAAAAACTCTAATGAAAATGAAGAAAATAACTTTTGCCCATTGGTTTAGAATGGAGAAAATGCCCACTTTTCAAAATGACAAAAATACCCTTATTGTAAAATTATCATTTTTTAAAATGAGTGGTAAGTTTTTCATTTTCATCATAGTTATTCTTTTTCATTTGGTATGAATGACATTTCTAGTATTTCTCAACAAGTGTATTTTCGTCAATTTACACTGATAATATTTTAGGCATTTCAAGTAAACTAATTTTGTTATTTTTTTCCTAAGATAAATATATTCATTTTATTCAAAGTTAATTTTGTCATTTTGCACCAGAGGCATTTTCTCAATTTTTTTATGGGAGCGTTTTTTGTCTTTTTGCAGTAAGGGCATTTTCGTCATTTTATGCCAAAGTAGTTTTGTTATTTTTTATCTATAAAATTTGAGTCATTTTCAATCATATGAATTTTAAGCTATTTGGGCCAAATGTAATTGTTTTCATTTTGCGCGAAAGTATTTTTCATCATTTTGAGCCGAGAATATTTTCGTCATTTTGCGTCAAGAGTATTTTCGTAATTTTTTACCATGGATGTTTTGGTTATTTTATGTTATATATGTTTGCGATTTTTTTTAATATAAAAAAAATCGTTATTTTGTGCCAAGGGTATTATTGTAATCTTGCACTAACGGTATTTTTCGACATCGTACAAAGGGTATTTTTGTCATTTAAACGAATAACATTTGCTATTTTAAATTAAGGGTACTTTAGTCATTTTGTACTAGGGGTGTTTTGTCATTTTACAATAAGGGTACTTTGGTCATTTTATGAGAGAGAAAATAACTTGTATGTATGATATATTTATAACCTACAATAAATCTTGTGGAATTGGAATTCAAATTTTTTGATTATAAAATGGAATTGAAAATTTTGTTGAGAGCCAAACAAGAGAATTGAAATTTCAATTCCAATTCCATGATTTTGTTGATAGCCAAACAAGAAAATTGAAATTGGAAAACCAATTCCAATTCCAAAGCTCCAATTCCTTGAAAACAAACACACCCTAAATGTCTGTTAGAAATACTTGGAGTAAACCTCCTTATTGGAAGAAGGTTAATTTTTATGCAACTTATTATGAAGGAGACTACATTGTCACTGCTATTCTTTGAGATGAGAAAGGTTCTGTTCGAGCAAGCTGGGTAGAGAAAGGCTTGGCACCGGATGCTTACACTGCTGAAGCCAGAGGTGCATTGTTGGCCATTAAAACGGCTTCTAGCTTTAATCTAGGCAATACAATTTTTGAAGGAGATGCCTCGAATGTTATCTTCTCTCTCAGAGGGTATAAAGAGGCAATGGAACGGTAAGGAAAAACATATATTGAAGAGTGCCGAAACCTCATTAGTAATCATAACTATAAGTTTTTTTCCTTGTCCGTAAGAATGGTAATTATGGGCAAATAATTGTGGAGTTGTAGGAAACATTCCTCTGAGGTCTTCCTTGTGGAATTTTTTGTGTTTCGGATTCATGAGGAATTTATGTTAATATGGATCCGGGTGATTGTAATGTTAAAAAAAAAGTCTCATTTCATCAAAAAGAAAAAGAAAAAAAAAGCATCACCATTGAGAGTGTATCAATAAATACCATAGTTGAGTCCTCAAAATTCACCCTCAATCTCTGTTTTGAAATGATAGAATTTAGATTTTCCACATGGGACGGGATGCCAGGGCTAAGGGCTACATACATACCTCCTAAGAAATGAAAGAAATTGAAGATTCCTGGAATTCGGATTGATGATGTTCTAGTCAAAGTCGTACAATACATCATAGTATTCTTTTTCGGATTCCCAGGGCTTTTTCTTGCATCATTCGGATTCTGGAATCTCTTCTCGGGTCTTCCCCGAATCTAATGACAAATGTACACTTTGCTCTTTACCCATAAAACATGCAAGAAAATGTTGTCAATCGGATCCTTTTTACCGTACTAATCGTATCGAACAATATTGATACCTCAGACCCTCAATTATTTTTAAAAAATATAAATTATAAAAAGTGTTGAAATATAATGCGATTTTCGAATTTTCAAAATTAAAGCAAACAAAAGAAGTCGTGATTTTTCTTCATTTATTTGATCTAGTTTTTAATAGATTAACATTATATTAGATAATAATAACATATAGACAAACAAATGAGCTAACATTAATTAATGAAAAGTCCCAAGTAGCTGTAAGAAAAAAAAGACCTAACTGAATTACAGTACCGTCCAAATGATTATGCCAAAAACAATTATTTCTTCCTCCATCGTTTTTCTTTGCAACTTCGGGCCAGTGAATTTTTTATGCTGAGTAAGTGATGAATAATTCACATCATTTAATAGGCAAAAATAATTGGGTCTGTAATTTTTAGAGGTCCTGTTCGGTCGATCGCTTTAAGCCCTTAATAGCCGGGGTCTGCTTTTTTGACAAATCACAAATCCTACGTACCGGTACAAAGATCCGCATACCCTACTACTTCATGCTTTGTCTTGTCAAATATACCATTGATTCCCACTTTTTCCTTTATTATACGATGATCCAATAGACAAAGATCTCCTGTTATAGTTTAATGGTCAAAGTATTTTTCTCACCAAATATGAAAAATAATGGTCAAAGTATTTAACTTTAACTAAAACTCTTTAGATTTAGAGAAATGAAAGAAAAAGAGACTAAATAAGAGTATTAATGTTCTTTCCAACAAGAAAAAATAAATAAAAAAGAGGATTAGCGATTTTATTGCGATGAGTAGTTTTTTAATTTTTTTTAATTTATTGGGGGGAGGGGACTTATCTATTACAAGAAATCGGGGGATTAAAAAAGCGAGGAGGGGATTTGAACTCATGACCTCTACGTCGTGAGGCCTCAGCCTAGGTCATTAGACCAATGCCTCATTGGCATAGCCATGAGTAGTTTTTAAAGTTTTTTTATTATAAAAGATCAAAATGGTAAACTACAATGTAGCCTACCGAGAGATTACAAGTAAGCCGAATGATGCGCCTTTCGCCTAAGGCGTCAGCACAAGCATCCCAAAATACCAAAAATAACATAGAACTAAGCTATGCTACATCCACGAAAAAAGAGCCTAAGCGATACTATGATGTTACAAAGGATATCTAACTACTGTGCACCTACCAAGTAAGCTATAACAAAGTAGGCCAAACAAAAGTAAGAAATCCTATTACATCAAAGAGCTAGAAGACGATCCCCCACATTCCAAAACCTTCAAAATACTCCCAGAAACTCCAAAATTCATTCCAATTCTCCGCTAGATCAATCAAACTCAAACTCAGCGACATGCCATTTCTTCGCCGCAAGACGATCATCTGATTCGTATCCCCGATACAATTGAGGGGTAAACTCAGCAGATTTAACCGATTTATCTGATTAATTAGTTTCATCTGATTCACTATCATCGTCTCTTCCATCATACGGTTCCGGCTCCACAGGCGTAACAGGCTGCTCCGTTTCTTTTTTCGTGCCCGATTTTGGCGATTTAGCCTGCTCAACTTGCTCCGGTACAATCTTCCTAGTCTGCCTATTATTTGCCTCCACAGAAGTAGCGGCATGCTCGCTACCTTTAGCTTTTCCTTACTGAGTAGGTGTGGGCTTCGACACAAATTGCTTAGGATGCACACCTTTCTTATCTTGAGAAGTATTATATATCTTAAAAGGGCCATTCATCTTGATTTGTGGTTTAGGCTCCACAAAGTGGTGTTTCCCTTCTCTTTGGGTCGGTTTCTCCTTAACATAAGACGGAGCTGGAATGCTAGTCTTAACAACATTGGCAAAAGACAATCACCCATTGGCGAAATATTGTCTCTTGCCCTTGAAATTGACCCAGAGTGTTGGTCATCCTCGGCTTCGGCGCACTCGGCTTTACAATAGATGGTTGTCTACCTTGCCTTTGTCTGGTGGGCCCATTCTCTATTGCTTCGCTATCAATTGGCTGTGAATTCAAACTTGTCCCCATTTGGCAGTTTGAAGCTAGATGGCCAAAGGAGTGGCATTTCTTGCAAAACATAGGCACTGATTCATATAGAACCTTTTGCTTCTTGACCTTGCTGCTAGGTAGCTCAAAAACTATTACGCTAGGTAAGTCTTTTGAGACATCAATTTCCACAAGTGCTCGGACATACGCCGGTCTCTCTCGTTTGGCGGTTGTCATGTCCGTATACCACTACAAGAAAAACGCCTATTCGCTACGGATTTTAGCTACGGAATTATTTCCGTAGTTAATGTTTTTATATTAACTACGGATTCGCTACGGATAATTGTCGATAGCTATTCCGTAGCAAAGGCGTAGCAAAATTGGCGGGTTTTTTTTTGCGGGTTAAACTTATCATGCTTCGCTACGGAATTGCTACGGAATTTGTTATGCAACAAAAAATAAATTAAACTTAATTATCATTTGCTACGGAAACGTGAATTTTATTGGCGGGAATGTTGGCGCTAATTTTTTTTCCGTTTGCTACGGAATTTCCGTAGCAAACATACATGAAATTTTATTAATTATTTTTGTTTGCCCTTTTTGATATTATAATTTTATTTCCGTAGAAAATCCGTAGCGGTATTTGTTATCCAACAAAAAATAAATTAAACTAAATTTTCGTTTGCTACGGAATTACTACGGAAACGTGAATTTTATTGGCGGGAATGTTGGCGCTCATTTTTTTTCCGTTTGCTACGGAATTTCCGTAGCAAATTTTTTTCCCGTTTGCTACGGAAATTCCGTAGCAAACATATATGAAATTTTATTAATTATTTTTGTTTGCCCTTTTCTATATTAAAATTTTATTTCCGTAGCAAATCCGTAGCTGTATTTGTTATCCAACAAAAAATAAATTAAACTAAATTATCATCTGCTACGGGATTACTACGGAAACGTGAAGCTAAATTTTTTTTTCTGTTTGCTACGGAAATTCTGTAGCAAAAATATGTGAAATTTTATTAATTATTTTTCGTTTGCTACGGAATTTCCGTAGCAAACGTGTATATGAACTTTTATTAATTATTTTTGTGTCCTTCCGTAGCTACCTCTGTTATAGATTATCTACATGTGTTTTTATATTATATTTTCTTTTATTTCCGTAGTAAATCCGTAGCAGAGTTTTATACCAAAAAAATAAAATTAACTTAACTAATTAAATATTCCCAAAAAATAATATGTTAAATAAAATAGAAAACAAATTAAAAAATCAAACCCTATTTTATTTTATTTTTTTGGTGAAAAAAAAAATCAAACCCTATACTAACACTCCTCACCGTCTTCCTTCAAAAAAAAAAAGCACTCCTCACCGTCTCTCTCCTTCGCCGCCGATTGTCCCCCACCAGACCACCAACTTCTCAGCCTTCTCCACCTCAGGTAAGCTTTTCCGACCGTGGTGGTCCGTGGGTGTTGTTTTCGCAGTTCTTGCTGTTTTTTTTATCTCTAAAAACCTACGATTTTTGGGAGATCTTGAAGATTTGGAAGCTCTCATCGTGGTTTTAACTTCTTTATGATGTTGGGATGGAGTTACAATGGTTGATTTTGGAGGTTTTTGCTGGGTTTTTGCGTTTTTAGATAAAAAAACAAGGGTTTCGTTGGTTCTGGCAGAACTGTGCATCTCGCACTCTTTTGCGATTTTCCGTTGATTCGGTAAGAGATTTGTGCTCAAACTTTACAGTTAGATTCGTACTTTAACTGTGAACAACAACATGTGCTTGAATTTCGGTGTAATGTTTTGTAGAGACTGGGCTTTTGGTTTAAATGTCTCAGTTTTCCGCAACAATTTTTCTGGCAGATTTTTGGTTCTTGGGTTTTAGTCGATTTTTGGTTGATTGGTTATGAGTTTGAGGCTATAAATTTGCAGTAACCTTCCTAACTTAACTATGAACATGTGTACATGATTGGATTGAAGTGAAATGGTTTGTAGAGAGTGGGCTTTTCTTTGGAAATTCTCAGTTTTTCTAACTGTTTTTTCTGGCAGCTTGTATGTTCATAGTTTTAAGTGATTTTATGGTTGATTCTAGGGCAGTTTGATGCTCTATTTCTATATCCCAGTAAAAATTCTGGTTGGTAATGCCAATATAAATGTTTCTATAGAGTTTATGAGTGGAAATGTCGTATTCTCTGTGAAGCTTCTGATGGCATTCCATAAGGAATTTCATGGTTTCCCTGGACTTTCCCTTAACTATAATGACCTTTTCAAAGTACAAGTCTTTTATCACCGTATACAATTATTCCTCCACTGCATTTTTTTTGGCAGGTCTTGCATTTTTTGACAAGTTTCTCCATTTTTCCTTTAGCCTTCCGTTTATGTAGTTTCTCCATGCTTAGCTTGCCATTTTTATTGATGAGAAATAGCATCAAAACAGCTAGTCCTTAATGTATATTTTTGTGTTTGGATTTCATTGACAGAAATAGGAAGGAGAGAGCTGTTGTGGTGCACTGCTTTGCTAGTGTGTCTATGGAGGACCGTAGTTGGATGTATTGGCGGTTGAGGCTAGGAGGTAGGGAATTGAGTAATGAGTTTAAAGGTGGAGTTGATCGGTTTGTGGAATGGGCTTTGAGATTGTCTCCTGATGTTAGTATAGGTGAAATTGGGTGGCCAAGGGGCAGGAAAGTCCACTTGTGGACCTGTTTCCATTTTGGAGCACGAGGAGAGGCTGGTGAGTAACATATTTTTGATATTTAACATATTTAACTTTATTAAATTGTCAATAACACTTGAACATAATTCAAATTGCAGCGGGCACAATTAGGTGACAAGTTCACTGTGTATGACTTGTACAAAAAAGGCCATCAAATTCAAACCGGTCAAAAAAAGGGCGAGTGGGATTTGATTCTCGCGCAAAAAATTCAAAGTGTAATAGTTTTTGAGTAATTGATTATTAGGCTTGTCTATTGAGTATTGCCCACCCTCTATATATCCTTCTTTTTTTCCTCTCTTTTTCAAATTTAATTTAATTTCTGGTTTCACAGTGATAATAATACTTTAGGTTTCTGGTATGATGCTTGAGTAGAACCCTGATTGTTGAATGGTTAAACTTTTCTTGATTTCGTGTTAGTATGTTGTTTTCCATTATTGGTATTCTTTGAGCAGCCATTTTGTACATTTATTGCCAAATGTTAGCCCTATCGCATATACATCCTCGCATATATCCCCAATTATTGGACTTAATGAGTTATGTTATTGTTGTTGTATGTTGTTTTGCATTATTTATGAGCTTTCCATTTATGGATCTCTTTTTAAATTCTTTGATGGCCTTAAGATTTTTCTCTAATCCTTTTGAAAAATTAAAGAATTATAACCAATGGCGGAGTCCTCTGATAAGATTTCTTTCTTTCTTTTATTGATAAGGTACATGCAGAAAAGGGCTATTCTTGAAATATGACCCCTGTTCTTGTTTATTGATTATATGAGTGAAAGGAAAATGTTTGCTTGTTTTCCCGCCTTAATGACTTGAGTTTAATTGGTTTGTGGACTTCTAGTTTTAGGAAGAGTAGTTATTGTGATTCAGTAAATGATGTACTTGTGGCAAGAAAATGTTGTTGATATTAGATCTTTGATATTACTGGCCTGTGAAGATGACGTGTGAGTTGTGACTTGGGGAATTTAGCATTTACAGAATTTTTTTACTTAAATTTATAAATAGGGTTCAGATTAATATTTTGTCTTCTCGCTTAAAGGTGATATATTTAGCTATCTTCGATTAAATTCTATTGGCTCCATTTCCTTAAAGAATTGCTAAAGTTGAACACTTTGCTGTGGACTTTGGAACTTGGAAGAATTTTGAGGAAAACTATGTTACTCATGCAAGAAAATCTATAGAATTTTAGCTAGTTAAGGTTTTAGAACAGCTTGCTAACTGGCTTTTGATGGAATTCAAAGTTGTCCACAAGTTATTTCATGAAATAAGTTACTGGTGGACATTAGATTCTGGAATAAAAATTTAGAAGAAAGGGGTGATGATTGCTTTGCTATTGCTAGGTAAACTAGGATATGCCCCCTCTTATTAAATTTGTAGCCTCAACATTGTGCGAGACAATGGTAGATGACCCTTGTGAAGTGCTGATGTTTTCCTTTTTTTGATTGATCCTCTTTCAACATACTTTGAGATGCATTGTTGTATAATGGAACAATCTTTCAATTGTTTTAATATTGGTACATAATTTTAATTCTAGTATTACTGACATTGATAATCATTTCAGGAAGCATTTGAGAGTCTAAAGGAGAAAGCTACCCAGCAATCTAATGAAACGGGACAACCTGCACCTGATGATGTTAGTTTGATGCTACAAGTTGAGGGATTAAAAAAGGGCCATGCATATGGACTTGGTTCAATGTCTCAAAGGTTGTGTGGGGCGAGCACATCTGTTGGTGGATCTATCGAGATGCCATTGTCATCCACTCAAGTTGCATCATTGACCAAAACAATTGAGAAGGAGATCAATGGAAAGTTTGACAAAAAGTTGAAGAAGATCATAGAGATGCAAAAGCAAATTCTTTAATTGAGCAATGTCAGAGTTCCTGTTTATTTTGGATTGCTGGACAGTGATGATGACAGTCATGACGATGACGGTGATGAGTCCATGGATGACTTAGACGACACCATCGCTGCAGATGATTGCCGCCTTTAGATGACATTTGTTTTAGGTTTGTTGCTTAGATGTTTTAAGTTTGTTGTTTGGATAGTTTTTAGTTTTTAAACTTGAACACTTTGATTGTATTAGGCTTTTTGTTTGGATTGTATTAAGTACTTCACTTAGATTGTGCTCAACGTTTTTGGCTTAGTTGGCTTGAAATAATAGCTTAAGGCAGATTGTGCATATAAATTGTTTGGTATCATTTCTGTTTTGGCAGGGAGCTAGTAGCATATGTACATTTTATTGAAAAAAAGCGTACCTAATAGCTACCGATTAGCTACGGAAATAATTCTATTTTATATTATTTAAATGAATATTTCCGTAGTAAATCCGTAGCTAACTATTAAATTAAAATATTCCGTAGCTAATCCGTAGTTAACTATTAAATTAAATTAAAATATTCCGTAGCTAATCCGCAGCTAACTGTTAAATTAAATTAAAATATTCCGTAGCAAATCCGTAGCTAACTATTAAATTAAATTAAAATATTCCGTAGCTAATCCGTAGCTAACTTTTACATTAAATTAAAATATTCCGTAGCTAATCCGTAGCGAATAAAATTTATTATTAAAAAATAAATAAATACCGTAAATTAAATTAAAAATATAAACTTTCCGTAGCAAATCCGTAGCAACATAAATTTATTTTTAAAAATAACAAATAAATACTGTAGTTATTCCGTAGTTAAATTAAAATTATTCCGTAGCAAATCCGTAGTTACCATACCTATTTTAAGTGACCCCGGTGAAAGTTAACTACGGAATTTCCGTAGCTAATTTGCTACGGATTAATATTCCGTAACTAATTTAATTTAGCGACGCGAATATAGCTACGGTTTAGTTCCGTAGTAATTCCGTAGCTAATCGTGTATTAACTACGGATTTGCTACGGAATCAACCGTAGCTAATAGACGTTTTTCTTGTATTGTACAAAAGGTTCCCAATTTCAGAGATGATCATGCTCAAAGCCGTCTTGTTCCAACATTGCAACGGAAGCCCTGACAAAGTAATCCATACTGGCATAATGGTTGCCTCCTCAATAGAAAAATCAAAGTCCCCAGACATAGTTTTAAGAAGCAATTGCCTTCCAAAGATATTGTACGGACCTTCATTCAAAATTTTCTCCCTATCTTCGTCGGAGTTAAACTTGAAGATGATCCATCCACTATTATGAATATAGAATCTGACCGCCATTTTTCATGTCTTAATGGCTTCGTGAACCGCATATTTACCGGGGAAAATACCGGCAAAAATACCCACTAAGCAAAAATCCCATTTTCCCTCAATTGTATCAACATGTTAAGAGAGAATTTTTAGATGTGTACCTTCCGAATTATCATATTTATAGAGTTTATTCTCGTTCTGCAAAATACGATTATCCCGTCGAAATAAGTTCGCCCAAGACAGCTTTACCGTATCTTCCACATTGTCTGGTATTTTCATTCCAGTCGCACAATCAGTGCCCAAGTCCTCACATGTACCAGAGTAGTTAATAGTTAATAAGCTATTCAGATCTTAACATTTTTTGTAACATTCTATCCGCCTTTTTAATTATTATTTAATTTAAATTAAAATGAATAAATTATGTGTGATCAAAATTATAAATAGGAATTTCAAATTAAAATGGATAAATTTTATTTGTGATCGAAATTATAATTAGGAATGTCACATGAATTGTCATAAAAAATTCATTTTGGTTAATAATAAAGAAGAAAGAAATAAACTTTTATCTCTCATACCAAATTGAATGTCATTAAATTAAACAAATATAATTTACATCAATATCATTTTATTTATTTTTTAAAATATTATATATGTATCTTTATTTTTGGTAAATATAGTCATTTGTAATTAAACTAATTTTCATTTCCTCTAGTAAAATTTAAGAGAGTTTTTTGTTTAATCAAAATTGCTATATTTTGATAGAATGGGTATCACAAGTCTATATTTTTAGGTGGAGGATTTTTTTAGGCAAAAACAGATTTTAGAAATACGTCTTTTCTGAAAGACATGATTTATTGAATCCTCTTTCACAACCCTAATTTATTTTTAAATTTTGTTTTTTTTTTTGCGTATTTTAAGTTACTCTTTAGATGTTAGAGTTTGATAGGGGTTTAAAGGGTTATTAGAGTATCTTGTGATTTATTAGTCTGTCTTAAGTTTTCTTAGGTCTTTTAGGGTTTGTTAGGGTTTCTTAGATATTGTGAAAAGAAGCTAAAATAAATACATGCAAGATACAAAAACGTAATTGTGAAACAAAATCATATACCAACAACATGGGGCCTTACTTGTAGAATTACGACATTCCCCATTCCCCATTCCCCATCCAACCACTCTTTGTTGTTTTTTTTCTCTCTTCCACTCCCTCTGGGCTACTTTCTCATGCAACACATTTATGGATAATATGACCTTTTATCTTTGAAAAGCATGCCCACCGTTAGAGCTGGGATATACCCATTCCACAGCACAATCGGTTTGTTTCTATACAAATTATAAATGACAGAATTGTCAAATCTGAAATCGGACAAACGATAATAGTTTTGATAATTATCGTATTCGGTTGTTGTGTGGGATTGAATTGGAGGCTCTAGTAAAGGCTCTTCCGAGAGGGCATCTGCCTCGTTGGATTGGATTGGAGGCTCCGGTAGCTACTATTCTGGAAGGGTATCAGCTTCATTATCCTTATGACTTCACCACCATATCCTCTGATTCTGGTCGACCATAAATATTAGAAGCCGGTCTCATAGAATCCATGACTACATCCCCCTCAACATTAGGGTCGGACAACACCAGTTGGCTGACATTGGTGATATGCTCAACTTTTGGCACGCCAAATGTTGAAGGGGATGCTTGGGTTGCGTAGCTAGTGGTGGGAATAAAAGGTCACTCCGCGTGAGAAAAAAATAAAATGATTACTATTTTGAGGGGTGTTTAGATTTTATTGAGGCAAATGGATTGAACTTTAGTGACTATGTAGAATTTCATCTAACACATTATGATATCCTTGATTATAGGTGTAGACTAGATATTTTTGGAGATTGGGGTTTATAACGCCTTTTAATTTTTTAATGTGATTTTTGTATTGAAATTTATTTTTTAAACTCATGTTTATACATCTAATTAATTTGGTATAATCCCGATAACAAACCCTAAACACCTAAACCATATACCCTAACAACCTAAAAAAAAACTAACACCCCTAAAAAACTAATTAAACATACTACAACTAACACTAACTACCACTAAAAACACTTCAAATCCCTTGAAATATTAAAAGGGAAACCCTAAAAAATAAAAGGGTAAAAACGGATTCCGTCTTTCTCTAACGTGGCAAATTTTGAAAAACCCTAGGCCACGTCGGACAAAGACGGATTCCGAAAATCCGTCTTTTATGAAAGACGGATTTTCGGAATCCATTTTTGTTGAAACAAAACACCCACACAAAAATATGGCCATGTGATACCCATTGGGCCAAAACATGGCTATTCTGATAAATAAAAAATCAATTTAAAATGGCATGGAGAAATATATATTTTTTTAAAATGGCTTCTCTCTTAGAGGGTATAAAGAGGCAATGGAATGGTAAGGAAAAACATATATTGAAGAGTGCCGAAACCTCATTAGTAATCATAACTGTAAGTTTTTTTTTTTCTGTGCGTAGGAATGATAATTTGGCTGCCCATAATCTTTCAAAATGGGCAAAAAATTGTGGAGTTGTAGGAAACATTCCTCTGAGGTCTCTCCCTTGTGGAATTTTTTGTGTTTCGGATTCATGAGGAATTTCTGTTAATATGGATCCGGGTGATTGTAATGTTTAAAAAAAAATCACCATTGAGAGTGTATCAATAAATACTATAGTTGAGTCCTCTAAATTCACCCTCAATCTCTGTTTTGAAATGATAGAATTTAGATTTTTCCACATGGGCCGGGATGCCAGGGCTAAGGGCTACATACATACACCACCTAAGAAATGAAAGAAATTGAAGATTCCCGGAATTCGAATTCCTGATTCCCTAGTCAAAGTCGTACAATACATCATAGTATTCTTTTACGGATTCCTAGGGCTTTTTCATGCATCATTCGGATTCTGGAATCTCTTCTTGGGTTTTCCCCGAATGACAAATGTACACTTTGCTCTTTACCCATAAAACATGGAAAATTCTGATATGGACCGGGTCCATGTGGACCATGTGGTCCAGATTTGGCCACATCAATGCAGAA
Source organism: Vinca minor (assembly GCA_026122235.1). Lineage (NCBI taxonomy): Eukaryota > Viridiplantae > Streptophyta > Magnoliopsida > Gentianales > Apocynaceae > Vinca > Vinca minor. Next base: position 9,447,856 of record JAOCZM010000001.1, read on the forward strand.
TGAGGAGAGAGAAGGAAATGCAGTGATGTGGCCAAATCTAGACCGCATGGTCCAGTGGACCGGGTCCATATCAGAATTGTCCATAAAACATGCAAGAAAATGTTGTCAATCGGATCTTTTTACCGTACTAATTGTCTCGAACAATATTAATACTTATACTAGTTATCAAAATTAGACCCTTAATTATTTTAAAAAATTATAAATTATACAAAATGTTAAAATATAATACGATTTTCGAATTTTCAAAATTAAAGCAAACAACAGAAGTCTTGATTTTTCTTCATTTATTTGATCTAGTTTTTAATCGATTATCATTATATTAGATAATAATAACATAGAGTTAATAGCTATTTATATCACTAAACTATTTACAAATTTCTCTTTATAGTACTAAACTATTTTTTTATCTAAATATATCACTCAACTATTTATGTTTATCTAAATATGTCACTCAACTATTTATGTTTATCAAAAAATATACAACCACCCATTTTTTGGGTGTTTTCCGGCCAGTGATGTCACGTGAGTTGCTTCAGAACATGAACAAAGGCGAAAAGGAAAAGAAATATTGGAAACGTCGGGCCATAACTACTTAATTTGACAAACCCGTTTGCCCTGAAACAATAAATTAAGCAGTTATCGCCCGACGTTTCCAAGATTTCTTTTCCTTTTCGTCGTTGTTCATGTTCCGAAGCAACTCACGTGATATCATCGTCGGAAACACCCAAAAAATGGGTGGTTGTATATTTTTTGATAAACGTAAATAGTTGAGTGACATATTTAGATAAAAAAAATAGTTATGTACTATAAAGAGAAATTCGTAAATAGTTTAGTGATATAAATAGTTATTAACTCTAATAACATATAAACAAACAAATGAGCTAACATTAATTACTGAAAAGTCCCAAATAGTTGTAAGAAAAAAGACCTAACTGAATTACGAATTACGTACAGTACCGCCCAAATGATTGTGAAAAAACCATTTACTTCTTCCTCCATTATTTTGCTTTGCAACTTTGGCTAGTGGGTTTTTTATGCTGACTAAGTGATAAATAATTCACATCATTTTAAAAAAAAAAAAAAATACACATATATAGGCAAAAATAAATGGGCCAATAATTTTCAAAGGTCTTGTTCGATCGATCACTTAAAGTCCTTAATAGCCGGGTCTGCTTTTAACAAATAACAAATCCTACGTACCGGTACAAAGATCTGCATACCCTACTACTTCATGCTTTGTCTTGTCAAAGACACCATTGATTCCCACTTTCTCTTCTTTATTATACGATGACCCAATAGACAAAGATCTCCTGTTAAAGTTTAATGGAAAGTATTTTTCTCACCAATTATGAAAAATAATGGTCAAAGTATTTAACTTTGAACTAAAACTCTTTAGATTTAGAGAAATGAAAGAAAAATAGAATAAATAAGAGGATTAATGTTCTTTCCAACAAGAAAAAATAAATAAAGAAGACGATTAGCACTTTTATCGCGATGAGTAGTTAATAGTTATTAAGCTATTGAGATCTTAACATTTTTTGTAACACTCTATGTGACTTTTTAATTATTATTTAATTTAAATTAAAATAAATAAATTATGTGTGATCAAAATTATAATTAGGAATTTTAAATTAAAATGGATAAATGTTATGTTTGACCAAAATTATAATTAGGAATGTCACATGAATTATTATAAAAAATCCATTTTGGTTAATAATAAAGAAGAAAGAAATAAACTTGTATCTCTCAAACCCAAATTAAATGTCATTAAATTAAACAAATATAATTTACATCAATGTAATTTTCTTTATTTTTTAAAATATGATATATGTACCTTAATTTTTGGTAAATATAGTCATTTGTAATTAAATTAATTTTCATTTCCTTTAGTCAAATTTAAGAGAGTTTTTTGTTTAATCAGAATTGTTAAATTTTGGTAGAATGAGTATCACAAGTCTATATTTTTGGGTGGAGAAATGATTTTGGCAAGAACGGATTTCAAAAATACATCTTTGCTAGATTTATTGAATCCATTTTCATAACCCTATTTTTTAAAATTTTTTTTTTTTTTTTTTTTTTTTGTGTGCATATTTTAAGTTATTTTTTAGATGTTAAAGTTTGATAGGGGTTTAAAGGGTTATTAGAGTATCTTGTGATTTATTAGTTTGTCTTAGGTGTTTTAGGGTTTGTTAGGGTTTCTTAGATATTGTGAAAAGAAGTTAAAATAAATACATGCAAGATACAAAAACGTAATTGTGAAACAATTTTTGAAACAAAATCATATACCAACAACATGGGGGCCTTACTTGTAGAATTACGACATTCCCCATTCAACCACTCTTTGTTGTTCTTTTCTCTTTTCCACTCCCTCTGGGCTACTTTGTCATGCCACACATTTATGGATAATATGGCCTTCTTTTATCTTTGAAAAGCATGCCCACCACTAGAGTTGGGTTATACCCATTCCACAACACAATCGATTTGTTTCTATACAAATTATAAATGACAAGATTGTCAAATCTGAAATCGGACAAACAATAATAGTTTTGATAATTACCGTATTCGGTTGTTGTGTTGGATTAAATTGGAGGCTCTGGTAAAGGCTCTTCCGAGAGGGCATCTGCCTCGTTGGATTGGATTGGAGGCTCCGGTAGCTGCTGTTACAGATGGGTATCAACTTCATTATCCTTATGACTTCACAACCATATCCTCTGATTCTGGTCGACCATCAATATTAGAAGTCCAACTCATAGAATCCATGACTACATCCCCCTCAACATTAGGTGGGTCTGATAACACCAATTGGCTGACATTGGTAATATGCTCAACATCGCCAAATGTTGAAGGGAATGTCTGGGTTGCGTAGCTAGTTGTGGGAATAAAATATCACTCCGCGTGAGGAAAAAATAAAATGATTACTATTTTGAGGGGTGTTTAGATTTTATTGTGGCAAATGGGTTGAACCTTAGTGACTATGTAGAATTTCATCCAACACATTATGATATCCTTGATTATAGGTGTAGACTAGATATTTTTGTAGATTGGCGTTTATATATAACGCCTTGTAATTTTTTTAATGTGATTTCTGTAATGAAATTTGTTTTTAAACTCATTTTTATACATCTAATTAATTTTATCTAATTCCGATAACAAACCCTAAACACCTAAACCATATACCCTAACAACCCAAAAAAAACCCTAACATCCATAATTTGGAACACAAAAAGAATATCGTAAACTCTAGAAGCCTTGTCGAATAAGGCAACTCACGAATCCTTTATGATCTTCTTAACAAATCCTACAAGAATTTTTCTTCCTTGTTGAAAGCTCACAGATCCTTCAACATCTTCTAACAATTGTTTCTTTGTTGGGATAAGATATTTCTTAACGAATTGCACTTCCAATTTGTTAGCATAAGAATATCTTTAAAGGAATCTTCTTTCCTAAATCAACAAGGACTCTTTGTTAGCTTACAAAAATCTTCACCAGATTCTAATTTCTTTCCTAATTCCTCAAGGATTTGACTTTGTCACACACCGTGCCCGAATGATGATCTTATAGTGCATTATATACCGATGAGACACTGAACCCAAAACAGAAATGACTAAATCCAAAATAAACTTCAGTACAATACTTGAAATAAATTTCAAAGTCTTACATAAAATTCCAGGAATCCCAAGGTCTTGCAAAGGTAAAACATATTCTTACATAGAAACATAAACATAAGCGTTCAACAAAAAGAAACTAAACTATACTTTTACATAAACTTCAAAATATCTCCTCAAATCAGACATCTTCCTCGTCATCATCTGTAAAAGAAATGAGTAAATGACTGAGCTACTAAACTAGCCCAGTAAGAATCAACAACACTTGGGATGAAGTATGAAACATGACTTAAAACCATTTCCCGACTTTTCCATCATTGAAAACATAACACAACTTTACATAGCTTGAAATAACCTTTAAACACTTAAAATACACCTCACATAACTTACAAAAGGCTCAACTTTGAAAACAAAACACAGAGAAGTCAAAACGGATCAAAATAGTGACGTGTCAAAAATTGGGTTGAGGAGGTCATCCGAACCACTCTTCCGAAATTGGGTCGACCGGAGAGGGGGTCCAATCGGCCGAAGCTCAGGTCCGATCAACCGGAGCCCTTCTAAACCTCTTTCGACATCTGGGCAGAAGACCTTGTAGTTGGCCCGGACGATTTAAAAACAATCCAGTCGACTGGAGGGGTCGTCCAGACTTCTGAATAGGTCATTTTTTTTTTTTTTTTGTGGAAAATTACAAAGAAAAATGCATTTTTCTGAAATCGCCAAAGTTCCCCAACCCAGAAAGACACATCTTGACACACTTTCACATACCATATATGACAAAAACAAGAACAACAAATATAGTGAACCATACTCTTTATATCTAACACTTATACGTCGAAAATGTGCTACGAGCACCATGAACTCCTCATAACGGATAAGACGGACATACATAATATCAGATACTACGAACATGGTTCATGCTAGGCACATGCAATTCCACACAACCGAGCTCAATTATCCAATCCCGATTCTAAAACAAGTGAAGTCATAAGTCTAGTTATATAGCTCTCTAGACAACTAGGGCCAGTGATTTTAAGAATGCACCCCATTTTAGACTGTTAGTAGCTCTAATACGGCAAACCCCGTCAGAGGTGCTCAATGATTTGGTTAGTACAATAATCAATAATAAGTGATCAGTGATCAATAATATGGATGGATCATGCTATATCCTAGACAAGAGCTCTAGATTGGGGAAACTCTAAAAAAACAAGTATATCGATTACAACGAAACAACGACAAAAAGTATATATACAAATATCATACGCAATTAGATTCGATGATCAACCACACAAATGCAATTACAATTCGACGCTTTATCCATTTTCAATGCAATAAAAAATGTATAAAATCATTTCATCAAAATTCAGTAACTTTAAAATACTTAGTTCATGCTAACAATGGTGAAGATCTTTACCTTAGATGTTTAACAAAAACTCTATGAAGAACGTGAATCACGAAAATGCAGAAAAATCTAATTCTCGAAGCTATAACTTTCTGTACATAACTCGAAATACTAATATGTCACCGCCTAGTGTAGCCCTTCAAGTCCTCTTCAAAACGCAATAAGGAACATTGAAATTAGATACCGTCAACCCCTTCAATTCTACAAAATACCTCACAACTCACTATTTTCCAGCCTTTTTTTCCCTTATCTCCTTCTAACTTCCCTCTCCCAAAAAAAACCCCAAGCAAAAACCACCTTTAACCATCCTAACTTCCTTACAAAACAAGCCTTCATCTTCCTAACATCTTCACACAAGTACCCTAACTAACCAAACACACCACAACACCCCTTAATAAATAAAATGACATAACATATAACATGTGAAATTATTTAATACACAAAAAAATACAATCGTGCTGGACATGTAAGTAAGAAAAGTTACGGGTATCACAAACTTCTTTCTTGATTTACCAAAATCATCCAAAAATAATCCTTTGCGTCTATAAAGATTTCATCAAATATAGCCAACTCAATCCACATAATATATCATATTTGCACTAAAGCTCTCATGACTCAAATATTCACAGAAAATTTAATCGCTCCATTTCTTCTCCTATCTTCTTCTTCCTCGGGCTCTCTCATTCCAGAGGGTGGTGTTAATTAAGTTTCTTCAATAGTGAAACTAAAATAAAAAATAATAAGTGATTTTATCTATTGGATGAATTTATTTCAAAAAATTAACAACACAATATTATGAGGGGCATGAGTAATTGAACTTAATACATATTATTTTGATTTAGAAGTGATAGGCTAATTGTATTAACATTTTTTGACATCTATTTAATTATTATTTTTATTTCATAATATAAGTTGTTGTCACTTGATAGTTTTCAGCGCACTGGCATTCTTTAACATTTATTCAATTTCTTTTTTTATTCTATAATATAAGTCGTTGTCACTTTATATAGTAAACTTATCTTGCACTTCATCTTACTTGCTCTGAAGTAGCAACAAATGTATAGTTGAATGAGTGCTAAATAAAAGGTCAAATAAAAGTAGAGGCGTGCACTTTTTTGCAAGGTAGCTGACTTTAGACTTTGTTGTTTTAAGTCTTTTATTACAATTTCCCGTCTGAAAATATAGAGTAGGTGTTATACCAAATTCGTTTTCTGTATGTGTAATTGGGGACAATTTACCTTTGACACAAGCAAAGTAGTACTTAAATATAATACTAACTCCATAATTGGTCATATTTACAAGCAGGGACGAAGATAGGAATTTGGTGTTGGGGGTGACACTGCAACAGTATGTAGAACTATAGAGCTCGAGTGATAAAAACGGGAAAATTTTTTTTTGGGAGGCAATAAAAAAGGCAAAAAAAAATTCTTTGGGGAGGGGGGGTGGGGGCGAAATTGATAAATTTTTTCAAAATACATATAAAATTTCGATAAATTGTAGTATTTTTAAAAATCTCGCCCCTGTTTACAAGGTTTTCTAGCTTATCTAATATATTTTGGCACCTCATCATTCAAGTCATCCTTTTCTCGTTTCCTTTAAACAAAATAACTTTGAAATAGAAAATAACCGGATCAATATGTGATGTATTTCTAAACGTTGATGAAAAATGTCAGTATAGACACTTTCATAAGACTTTGGTTTTGTTCCAAAACAAATATTATTTTATTCGTGTGAAAATCTAGCTATCTATACCTCATCTTTCGAAAAAACTAATCAAAGAAAGGTTGCGTAAACAAATTTTCAAGAGTATATAATGGTATCTCGTGGAACCCTCCGCTTGATAATAAAATGGGCAACATTTATCGAAGGCATGGTAGCTAGATGCGGTAACATCCACTACTCGTGATCGAGAGGTCCCAGTGTTCGGGACTCCACCTCACACAAGGGGAATGATTTAATTGTCATTTCTTTGGGTCCCTTGTGTGAGGTCTTATACTCCCCTCACGGGGCACCCGCTCAACGGGACTTCTACGACACCCGCTCAACGGGACATCTACTACTCCCCTCACGGGGCACCCGCTCAACGGACTTCTACTACTCCTCCTCTGGTGAGGTCTTATAATAAATAATTGTAATAAACTGGACCATACTTATAAATGGTCTAGTTTTAAAAAAAAAATGGGCAACATTTTCCTAAAATCATCTCACCAGGTGCGGATCCATCTCTTATATATATAAAAAAAAAAAAAAAAAAAATAGCCTTGACCCTCATTAAAAAAGCAAGATTTACTTATAAAAAAGTGTCGGAGCTAAATATTTGAGTATAAAATGTGGATCAGACCTATTGAAATAATTTTAAGAAAAAAAATTCAATAAGCCATACGTTGTCAAAAAGTCGAGTTTGTAAGATGGTGAAATTTCCTACTTTCAGTTAGGGTTGTAACCTCTCTCAAAATATTGTTAGTACCATTGTATAACACGTTTGCTTAGTATAACTTACATTCTCGTATCATTTGCGTACAATGATACATGTACGATACATGATTTACCTAATGCAAACACAGAATAGTGGCTGCAGATTCCCTTATTAAACAAAATAAATAAGGTTTTAATTTGATTTTTTTATGTGCAATATTGTTTCCCTCTGAGTACACATTTACGGGTCTTTTTATGTTAAGGTTAATCCAAGCTAATCAGTTAATTTGTTTTAAGAAACTTTACTAAAGTAACTACAATCCAATATCATCATTCTAAAACTTATAAATATTTCAGCAAACCATGTTATCAATTGATGGAACCATAAATATGGAGAACAAACAACAACTCAAGTAAGACGTTTCATTTTCAACTGATAGGTTGGGAGTTTAAGTCGTGACAAAAAGAAAATAGGGAATCACTATTAATCTTCTTGAAGAGGGGTTTAAGAGGAACCATAAAGAAGAACAATTAATAGAACAAATGGTGGAAAGTTTGGTAACAACAAAAACATTACATCTTCATTTCTGGGGTTGTTATTGAAGTTCATTGCCACCTAACTAAATAACTAACTAACTATCAAATTATAGTATGAAAACACATTTTAATTGCTCAACTGAAAATGAAAAAGGTAGAGATATGATAATTGTTGCTTGGTCCATAAGCCATTGATGACAGCAAAAAAGTTGTGCTACTAAGATTTGTGTTGGGCTACTAAGATTTGTTGGTTGAGAGGTTGGTATGATTTGCATCTACCATCCATGATAGGTTAATTTACTACTATTTATAACTACCACTTTTATGGTCTAAAAATATACATGTATGCCTCATGCTTAAAGTTAGTTGCACGAATTACATCTTTCAGGGACGAAAACAAGGGTTGGGGTTGCAGTCGTCCCCAATTTTTTAAAAAATAGTACTACATATAGTAATTTTTATATGTAGTTCGAAATATTTTATCAAATTCGCCCCGACTTTTTTTTTTTTTTACAGTTTTTATACATAATTCGGTACTCTGTTGCAATTTTTGCCCCCAATGTCAAATTTCTGGTTTCGTCTCTGACATCATTTGCTAGCTCTCCCATGATTTGTTTATGCATTTGCTTCTTCTAGAAACATGAAGAATTGAAACTTGGCTACTTTGGGTAACTTCACTCTAGTTTGACAAAGTAATAGTCTGATAATCGACCTTTTATTATATCGCATAGAAGAATATAGTTTTATTCTATTTTATACTTTATATTTGATGTACTATACTATTTTTGCAATTTTTCTATTTAATAAATTCGGCATTGTTCTCTTTAATTAGCTTGATTTATAAACTATTCTTTAAATTTAATAGGCCCATTAAAATTTGTAATTCCATATGAACCGGATGGCATACAGTGGGTTGGGCTTGTAAATGTATATCCGCTTCTGTATTCTTAAAGAAGAACAGTTTTTTCTGTCTTCAAGCCCAACTAAATTATATCTTGTGGATATGCGGGGCCCGTGAATATCAAACCATAACGAAGATTATATATCCAGGATGAAGTCTTCTCATATTATTCTGCAAGTGTCTTGCCAAATGCATGTTGCGGAATCCGAATTGGTAAATTCAGAATTTGTTTTTTTAGCGAATTGAACGATTTCACAAGAAACTCAATCGTACGTCAAGACAAATTCAAAATCAAAACAAACAATAAATTAAATTCGTCATTGTTTGATTCAACCATATTTAAATGAAAAATTAATAATAAAACCAATTGTTAGGGTCTATTTACTTTATATTCACTAAATAATAAAATTATTAAATTATTAAATTATTAAAAATATGAATTCGAATTCGAATTCGGTCAAACCGAATTCATTAATAGCCCTACCGAATTAATTGCCGAATGAAATTCGAATTCATTTGATAATTCGGTAAAACCCGAATTTGCTAACCTCTACTTTTGTCTATCATAAATTATAGATAATTCAACTTGATTATCAATCTTGAGGTCTTCTTTCGCTTTTTTTAATGAACCAGCTCCAAGATGATTTATTTTCACTCAACCACAGACATATGAAGTTAGATAGATGCCATCATTAGCATGAATTCAAACTGGTTAGATATGCACACCCTTATGAGCTCCTTTTCAGAATGTTTGATCTAAACCTCAGAAATTGCACACATAAAACCTCAGAAACACTTCCTCACTTGTGTTCATATCTACATCAGCTGCCATCTTCATAGATGTCCCTGGATTGCTCATTTTCAAACTTTTTTCTTCATAATTCCTAATTAACTTGGAGCAATGGCCATGATATTGTATACCTTTTTGATTGAGATGTCTACACCCAACTTAGTTTGTACCTTATCCTTGAAACCAGTTGTTGGATCCCTCGCTTCGAGTCCAGCTCGAGGCGGATCGGGGAGCAGGGAATAAAGATTTTTAACTGGGCATCCCAAAACCGAATTTGGGCCTTCAAAAGTGCGAGGCAATACCTAAATGAATAGGTTGGTCCATAAGTAAAATGAATAAATTTCTTACAACCAGTTTCGATGTCATTTGTTAATAATATTTGAAAATCCTAACGGGTAAGAACCCTCTGACTGTCAACTTTTTAACAATTAGGGTTTTCGGGTCACCTCTGATTTAGTTGGATAAAAGTCCATATAGAATCTATTCCCGATCTGGTCTAACATAACATGAAACATGGAGATTTGGTAATACGTTGGAAATATTGCTAAAATATTGTCACAAACTTGCCAAAGATCTAGGCAGAAAGGAAAAAGAATGGGGACTCTTCAATACAAGAATTCTTCGCTAGATAGGAGACCTAGAAGATAAGCTAAAAAGAGACATGATGAACAAGGGAACTCATTAAGGGTTATCGCTTCTAGGTTTATAATTTTGACCACATTCACATATAAAAAGAGGATAGTAGAGTGGAAAGACACAACTCCCTTATACAACAAATCATCTTTGTGTGCTCGAAAAATATCTTCCCGTTTGAGCTGTCTTTAAAGCTTTCACTTGGACATCACATGAAGAGTATGTAAGTACGAATTATTTAGAAAATTGCAGCATACATGTTTTCTTTTTGGAAGTAGTATTTTCACTGACGGAAGAAAATGTGCTTGAACCTTCATTCCGGAAGAATGTCTTGAGTTTCTTCCTTATTGAAGTTTACAATTGACCAGAGCTCTGTGTCCTCAGGCTGTTCATGCAGACTGTATCCTCCCTCTTGAGTTATTTTACCGTGTACTTCGATTATTTCTCCTCTGCGAAAAAATTCTAGAGGTTTGAGTACGTCAAGCATTGACTTTACATGCATTTAATCCAAGTCTTCACATTATGCATTGTAGGGTGATCTAGTGTTCACCACACACAAAAATCTTTCTTTTTGCTCCTCGTGATTGTTTTGATAAGGAATTCGTCTATTATTGCTTAGATGAACAATGGCTCGTCCTCCATAAAGTGTGATCTTTTTAGTCCTCCCAGTAGGAAGCTTTCAATGAACTTGACCACCTTTGGGACATCCAACACAGTTCTTTCAAGATTGTTGTTTCTCTCTTCCACGTTGCTTGCTTTTTTCTCATTGCAGTCTCGACTATAAATTCTTTTAGTTGTCCTCTTTTGATGGCATCCTCAAGTTCACCCCTGAGCTCGGAATGCATAGTACTTTTGTAGTTTCTTTTGTCTGGCGGGGATATCATTTTTGGATGTGGTGCAAAGATGTCTAAAGACTCAACTTGATGCATTAATTCTGTTTGGAACACCTTGAAAGGTGTTTCATGAGTGATCCACTTTTTCTTTTCTCTGTAAATGCCTCTCCCGAGGTTTTCTCTTTCTTCTTTCCTTTTGTTGCGGCTTCTTGTATAGACTGTAAGAGCCAAAATTTTATTTGCTCCTCTATTCTCTTTTCTTTGTGATGCCATATGCTTTGCCTCTTGAAAATTTGGTTGCAAACCCCAGTAACTCATACAACTCTATAAAGTGGCGGATCCGAGATCTAGGGACAGTGGGCCACTTGTCTAGGAACGAAGCCAAAATATAAACTAAATTTTTTTTTTATAGAAAATTCGACATTTCTAAAAAATGTTGGAGGAGGGGGGCCTGTCCACAATTTCGGATGGCGACCGCTATTGTAATATTTTAGTTATATTTCCTATAAGATTTTTTCCAATAAACTAATTCTATTTTTAGAAAAAACCTTAAATTATATATTTCTAACAATAAAATAAATTTTTATGTCGATTTTGAAAAATTATCAAACACGATGATTTTAGACTAAAATTAAAAGGGGAAGGAATGAAGTGAAGAGACAAAAATAACTATAATTCCGGTAAAAATTAGTTAGTAACTACATACACTTTTGAACGGATTTCTAAAAAAAAGTGACATATTGTGTGAGACAAATCAAATTTAAATAGATTTCAAATGATAAAGAAAGCGATTGGGCCCACACGACAACCAAGAGATTTGAATCATCGCGTCATAGCCTTCTGCGTTTGGCAGTGGCGGAGCCAGGAATTTGTCATTGGAGTGGAGAGGGGGTGCGAAATTCTTTCTGAAAAATTTTAGGGATGCGAAATACAATATTTATAAAGAAATATCACAAAAAATAAAATTTTCCTATAAAAATTTGTTGTTTCTGAAAATGTTGCCAATGGCGTTTGATATTGTTGGGGTCAACAAAGTTTATAGTGGGGTTATTAATTTAATAACATCGGCCTAATCATTAAATAAGTATATAATTAGAAGTGAAAAAATTTCAGTGAATGTGACCACACTGCTAACACTCTGCATCCGTGTCTAACTCTATAAGCATTTTCTTGGAAATTTTCTTGGCTAGGATCATGTTTCGCAGGTCGTATCTATAGGTCTAGACGAACCCGTGCTAACTTATGTTTTGAATCAACATGACAACTTTTTAAAACCTATGCTTGTAGGATTTTACTGTTTCAACTCTTTCTTTCGCGATGGTTAGCAAGTGGTCTGAGTTGTGAATGAATGTTTGTTGACCTTTAAAATGTTCGAGGATGAGTTGTTGTAGTTGTTAAAATGAGTTAAAACTCATGTTTAGGATGATGGAAAACCACTTAAGTCGAGGGCCCTTGAGGGACATCGGGAACATCCAACATAGTATGACGTCTTGGGGTGATGGACAAACATGGGAGCTTGGTAAGAGTTTTTGTGATCATGTGCATCCATTTTTCCATCATATATCTCAAAGTGAATGGTATTGTACTTTTCAGAAACCAAGACTGCTTGGAGTTCCCGGTCAATGGATCACGCATGGTGAAGTTCTATGACTTCGTGCTTTATTGAAACACTCGCCCGTTTGTTGTCATGCTGCATAGCCAAGAACATTGAAGGCCAACTTGTTGTATTGTTTATTGCGTTATGGGCCAACGACAAATTGTTTCCGAGGAAAATATTGCATGAGGTTTTCCTTATCATCATCCCTGCATAGTGTTTCTTCAACATGTTATTTGCCTACACGACGAAGAGTCTCTATGAGTCTTTGTCTTCTAGGAAAACGAAGAGTTCTCTCGAGACTTTGCTGGCCTGGGAAACGAAGATTTTCCTCGGGACTTTGTCGGCATTGAAGACGCAACAGAGTCTCTCGTCTTCGGGAATTTGTTGTGGGCTCGGAAGACGAAGAGTCTCCTCGGGGATTTGAATGGTGTTCAAGACACATGGAGTGAACGTCCATGTTAACGTTCGTAAGGCTGATTGTATTTGAAGTAGTGCTAGGTATCTATAGTGATAATGTTGGTACTCAAGCTGCTCGAACTCAAGGCACCAAGATCCATTATTTTGGGTGGGACATCAGGTGGGGGATGAGTTATTTCCATCTATTATATATTGGGGTTTTTGTTATCGCCCGTCATTAGAAATAAAGTTCTAGGAAATTTTTGTTATTGATATTCATTCACTACCACAGTCGACTCCAGATGATGCGTTCCTAAGTTAGGGGTAGCTAAGTTTTGGGGAAAGAATGAGCTCGGGCCAAAACAAAAACTTAGTCGAGCTACCTGCTTGTAAAAGAGCTAGCCGAGAAAGGGAAAGGCTCAAATGGGGAACCGAGCTTCTTGATCCAAGCTAGGTTCCTAATCGCCTGCTAAGATAAGCAAAGTTAGAGAGGGTGAGGGAAGACCTCATCACCGCTCCAATCCTAAAGTTAGTTTAGACACTAAGAGTATAAATAACTTAGCTTGTATTTTGAGAGTTAGAAATGACTTGGAGTAAAGAAGTGAGAATGCTCCATTTATAGAGGCCCTTACCCAAAGGATTTGAGCCATATATTGTACGATCATAGGTGGGGTAGCACCAACTTTTATTATTGAATTGCCATCGCGTTCATCGCGTTCTTGTCGACCGTCTTCTGAGCCGATAGCTTGCACGCAGTCTGCTTGAGTGGATTTGCACTGGTTGGACCGCACGAAGATCGTAGCTATTTTGTGTACCTAGGTCAGGTGCTTCTTTCTTGGGCCCAAGTCATCAACCTAGACCATTGTCTTGGGCTTAATCTCTCGTCCCATGTTAAAGGACTCAGATTATTAATCTTGAGTTTAATCTCATCAACCCCTACAACAAAAACAGTCTTTTTGCGACGTTTGTCACTCAACATTTTTTTTCAAAAAATCGCTTAAAATAAAAAAGAGTAAGTTAAAAAAAACACTTTTTGCAAACGTCGATATGTTTGCATTTTATACGACGTTTCATAACGATGGTTATAGTAATTATTTTTCATATCGACGTTTTGATGTTGGTTAGCGACATTTACATTAAATATTTTTATAAATTGTTACTTTTTATGACTCATATAGAGACATTTATCTATTATGTCGTTAGATCTTGTGGAGACAAACATCGCTATATTTGAATTTTATACGAAGTTTATAGCATCGGTTATAATAATTGTTGATAAAATCGACATTTTAATGTTAGTCAGTGACGTGTACATTAAATGTTGTTATAAATTATTATTTTTTGCGACTCATATAAGGACATTTATATACAACGTCGTTAAATCATGTGATATTTCATACAAATGTCACTATGTTTTGATTTTATATGGCATTTCATAATGATGGTTATAGTAATTTTTTTTTTTACCGAAAATTTTATGTTAGTGACATTTACGTTACATGTTAAAAAATGTTACTTTTTTTACGACTCATATAGCGA